>CM066983.1:33695009-35095009 GCA_033977485.1 Hydrangea macrophylla | reverse complement strand
TTCTTATTCGTTCTCGTTTCTGAACCGTATAAAAAAAAAGGTGTTTGATTACGATCTGGAATTTCGTGTTTAGGGTTTGCGAATATGATCTCTGATTTGCTCTTGTTACTTCGTGTTTGTTCATTCTCATGATCGTTATTATTGTGGTTTTTTTCCTTCTCGAGAATTAGGGTTTCTGAATCAGATAAAAAAGAAAAAAAAAGAGAAGAAGAAAAGAGAAGAGAAGAGATCAGTAAACCGCGATAAAAAAAAAAAAAAAAAGTGCAAAAACTCGGCTTAAAATTTTATTTTTGTTTTACAATATTGGGGGTCTAAGGAGTCCAAATCTGACCTTACTCCATAGTGTGAAAAAAATTTTCCGAAAATTCCATTTTTTTTGTGCTTTTGGAAACCTAGCCATCCGCGTTCGTTTTTAGTCGTGCTTTCAACTTCCAAATTTGATTGGTCTAGTTTGGGTGTGGATTGTTACTGAGAAATTCTGGTCACTGTTTGATCAGTTTCATAAGAACTAAGTGAGAATTACTACGAGTGAAAAAAGGCAGGAGTGGTGAGCACATAAGAGGGTAAAAGTCGACTTGATTTTTGAGTGTAAACACGAGTGAATCATATTCTTGAGTGAAACACGTGAGGGAGTGTAGTGAATTTTTTCTATTTCTAATCCATTCTTGCAGGTATTATGGCTCAAGATCAGGGAAGAGTCACAAATGAAGAGGCTCAACAGCCAGTTGTTACGAATCTACAAATGCAAGCTTTAGTGGGGGAGATGAGGCGGATGATGAGGACCGAATTGGAACCGATACATGAGAGATTGGATAGAGTTGAAGAGGGTACACCACAGAGGCAACAACAAAATGTTCACAATGTACAAAAAGTCAGAGAGTTCAACCAAGGCGAGTGAGAGTTGAAGATGAGGAGTATTTTAGGGAAGACTTTGATGAAGAAAATGATCGGGAGTCAATAGATAATCATAGGAGATATGGTGGTCGGGGTAGAGAAGTTAGGTTTAGAGAAGCTAGGAATCGGGAAGATAATAATTTGGGTAGTATAAAGATGAAGATCCCTTCGTTTCAAGGAAAGACTGATCCGGAAGCATATCTTGAATGGGAGAAGAAGGTGGAATTAGTATTCGATTGCCATAATTACTCCGAGATTAAGAAAGTAAAACTTGCTGCCATTGAATTTTTCGATTATGCTTATTATTTGGTGGGATCAATTGGTACTAAATAGGAGGAGAAATAGGGAGCATCCAATAGAGACATGGGAGGAGATGAAAACTATTATGAGGAAGCGGTTCATTCCAAGCTACTACTATCGGGAGTTGTATAACAGGTTGCAAAGTTTGAGGCAAGGTAATAGGAGTGTAGAAGAATATTATAAGGAGATGGAAGTTGCTATGATTCGAGCGAATGTAGTGGAAGATCGAGAGGCTACCATGGCTAGATTCTTAGTTGGGTTGAATTGGGAAATTGCTAATGCAGTTGAATTGCAACACTATGTTGAATTGGAGGATATGGTACACATGGCTATTAAAATTGAGAATCAACTCAAGAGGAGGGGCAGCAGCACACGTCCAAGCCAAAATCCAAGCCAAAATTCCAATACATCCATTTGGAAACCAAATAATTGGAAAAGAGATGAGAAGCAGCCTTTGGTGAAGCCAACAACTGAGCAAAAACAAGAGGTGACCAGCCATGGAAATCAAGGTAAATCCGATTCATCTACTTCTTGGAACCGTGATATTAAGTGTTTTAAGTGCCAAGGTAGGGGACACATAGCTAGCCAATGTCCGAACAAGAGAGTTATGGTGTTACGAGATAATGGTGAGGTTGAAGCCGAAGATGAAGATGACAACGAATCTGTGCCACCATTGGAGGATGCCGATGATGAAGAGTACGCTGCCCAAGGGGATTTGTTAGTGGCAAGGAGAGCTCTAAATATGCAAGTTAAAGAAGATGATGAGGCACAACGGGAGAACATTTTTCATACGAGATGTCATGTCAAAGATAAGGTGTGTAGTGTGATCATCGATGGGGGGAGTTGCACTAACGTTGCTAGCACAACTCTGGTGGAGAAATTAGGGCTGTCAACAATCAAGCATCCACGGCCTTATAAATTGCAATGGCTCAATGATAGTGGAGAAGTAAGGGTGACTAATCAAGTATTAGTTCCTTTTCGTATTGGGAAATATGAAGATGAAGTTTTGAGTGATGTGGTTGCGATGCAAGTTGGACACTTGTTGTTAGGGAGGCCATGGTAATTTGATCGACGTGTTAAGCATGATGGTTTCACAAATAAATACTCACTCGTGCTTAATCAAAGGACAATCACCTTAGTGCCTTTGACACCGAAGCAAGTTTATGAAGATCAAGTGAGGTTGCAAAAGGAGAGTGATCAAAAGAAAGAGAGTGAACAAAAGAGAAAGAGTGAGAAAATTGAGAGAGAAAAAGAAAAGAAAAATGCAGCCATTGAGGGAAAATTAGAGGGAAACCAAAAGAATTTTTATGCAAAAGCGAGTGACATCAAACGAGCGTTGTTTTCAAATCAACCTATGATTGTACTTTTGTACAAAGAGGTATTTTTAAACACTAACCAAATTGACTCATCTTTGCCTAGTTCTGTTGTTTCTCTTTTGCAAGAGTTTGGAGATATCTTTCTTAAGGAGGTTCCACATGGTTTACCCCTTATTCAAGGGATTAAACATCAAATTAATTTCATGCCCGGTGCTACCATTCCAAACCGACCAGCCTATAGAAGCAATCCCGAGGAGACAAAGGAGCTACAAAAGCAGGTCAGTGAGTTGATGGAAAAGGGGTACGTAAGAGAAAGTATGAGTCCATGCGCCGTTCTGGTGATTTTGGTTCCTAAGAAGGATGGGACGTGGAGAATGTGCGTTGATTGTCGAGCCATCAACAACATAACGGTAAAGTATCGATACCCTATTCCTCGCTTAGATGATATGTTAGATGAGTTGCATGGTTCTTGTATATTTTCTAAGATTGATTTGAAAAGTGGGTATCATCAAATTAGAATGAAGGAAGGTGATGAATGGAAAACTGCATTTAAAACCAAATATGGTTTGTATGAATGGTTAGTTATGCCTTTTGGATTAACTAATGCTCCTAGTACTTTCATGAGATTGATGAACCATGTTTTGCGTGCTTTCTTTGGAAAATTTGTGGCTGTTTATTTTGATGATGTCCTTATTTATAGCAAAAACTTGGAAGAGCATTTGAAGCATTTAAAACTTGTGTTAGATGTACTTAGAAAGGAAGAGTTGTTTGCTAACCTAAAGAAGTGCACTTTTTGCACCGATAAGCTTGTGTTTTTTGGTTTTGTTGTGTGTGCACAAGGAATACAGGTTGATGAGGAAAAGATTCGTGCTATCTGAGAATGGCCAAGCCCACCTAGTGTAAGTAATGTGCGAAGTTTTCATGGACTTGCTAGTTTTTACAGAAGGTTCGTGAAAGACTTCAGTAGTATATCTGCACCAATAACCGAAGTCACCAAGAAAAATGTTGGATTCAAATGGGGGGAAGAGTAAGAGAAGGCATTTCAATTACTCAAGGAAAAATTAACTCATGCACCTTTACTTGCTTTACCTAACTTTACAAAAACTTTTGAAATTGAATGTGATGCTTCAGGATTAGGTATTGGAGCCGTGCTTATGCAAGAAGGAAGACCAATTGCATATTTTAGTGAGAAGTTAAGTTGGGCTGCCTTAAACTATCCCACTTATGATAAAGAGATGTATGCATTGGTTCGAGCTTTGGAGACATGGTAGCATTACTTGTGGCCAAAAGAGTTCGTGATTCACACCGATCATGAGTGTTTAAAGCACCTTAAAGTCCAACACAAGCTGAACAAGAGACATGCACGATGGGTTGAATTCATTGAGACGTTTCCATACGTCATTCGATATAAACAAGGTAAGGAGAACATCGTTACCGATGCACTTTCTCGAAGGTATATTCATGAGAACATGGTGGCTAGCATAAGGTGGAATGCGGACCCGAACCACGTGCCAATTGGTCCAGTTACAAGGGCGCGAGCAAAACGGTTCAAGGACAATCTCAATGGGCTGGTTCAACAAATTTGGGTTGAGACTAATCTTTGTGGCCCAAAGGAGGATACTAGTGATCCACAAGGCTGGGTGTCCATGATTCAAGCTCTAGAATAAATTATAGGCTTGCATGCCAACTTAGGAACTTTTCATATTTGTTAGTTTGTTTTTATTTTAGTTTTGGGGTGAATTATATTGGGCCATAATATTTCGTAGGCTTATAGGGCCCAACCATAAGCCTCAGCTATTTAAACAGTTTAGGGTTTGTAATATTCAGTTTTTTGATCATTAATAATATTGTGAGAGTTTTCTCTTTGGTTCTTTGAATAACTATTCGAACTTATCAGATTTACTCTGTGGCGTTCATACCTGGACTTATAAATCGAGCTTTCCATCCTTGATTGTGGCATCTTCATCCTTTATACCAAGGTTCGCATCTGTTATAGGTGTTGGGTCGCGGTTTCCATTGAATCTGACAGTAGAACGGTCCGAGACATTAATCGTGTTACGGATTTCGTCACATTATTGGCGGGGTTCGTATCAGTTGGTATCAGAGCACAGTTCTAGTCTCAGGTTTATCATATCTTTTTCGTTTCTGTTCTTAATCGTTTCTTCTGGTTCCGTTCTTATTCGTTTTTGTTTCTGTTCGTTTTCTTATTCGTTCTCGTTTCTGAACCGTATAAAAAAAAAGGGTGTTCGATTACGATCTGAAATTTCGTGTTTAGGGTTTGCGAATCTGATCTGTTATTTGCTCTTGTTACTTCGTGTTTGTTCATTCTCGTGATCGTTGTTATTGTGGTTTATTCCTGCTCGAGAATTAGGGTTTCGTCACATTATTGGCAGGGTTCGTATCATATATTCTAATCTCCACTCTTGATGCTAAGATTCTTGGTTTTGAGCATATTAAAGAATTATATCCTTTAGACCTATATTTTAGTAAAGAGTTTGAATCTTGTGAAAAAATTGCCCATAATAAATTCTATAGGCATGAGGGGTTTTTATTTCGAGAAAATAAATTGTGCATTCTAAATTGTTCTATGAGAGAGTTGCTTGTGAGGGAGTCACATGGGGGAGGGTTAATGGGACATTTTGGGGTAGTTAAAACATTAGCCGTTTTACAAGAACACTTCTATTGGCCACGCATGAAACAAGATGTTGAGAGAATTTGTGGTAGATGTGTCACATGTAGGCGAGCGAAATCTCGAGTACAACCCCATGGCTTATACACACCTCTTCCAATTCCTAGTGAACCATGGATTGATATTTCAATGGATTTTGTGTTAGGTTTACCTAGGACTAAACACGGTCGAGACTCAATTTTTGCGATTTTGGATAGATTTTCCAAGATGGCACATTTTATTCCATGTCACAAAACAGATGATGCTTCACATGTTGCTGATTTGTTCTTTAAGGAGATTGTGAGATTACATGGTATGCCTAGAACCATTGTTTCAGATAGAGATGTTAAGTTCTTGAGTTACTTTTGGAAGACCTTGTGGTGTAAGTTGGGGACTAAGTTATTATTTTCTACTACTTGTCATCCACAAACTGATGGTCAAACCGAAGTAGTAAATAGGACTTTATCTACTTTGTTAAGGGCTATTATTAAAAAGAACATCAAAACATGGGAAGAATGTTTACCACATGTTGAGTTTGCTTATAATTGTACCATCCATTCTGCTACTAAATTTTTACCCTTTGAAATTGTGTATGGTTTTAATCCTTTAACTCCTTTGGATTTATCTCCTTTACCTGTTACTGAGCATGTTAATTTAGATGGCAAAAAGAAAGCAGATTTTGTTAAGCAGATTCATGAGAAAGCAAGGCTCAATATTGAGCGAAGAACGGAGAAATATGCGACACAAGCTAACAAAGGGCGACGCAATATCGTCTTTGAACCCGGAGATTGGGTTTGGGTACACATGCGAAAAGAAAGATTTCCTGCACAAAGGCGTTCTAAATTGCTTCCCCGAGGCGATGGTCCTTTTCAAGTTCTTAAGCGCATCAATGATAATGCCTACAAGCTAGAGTTTCCTGGTGAGTATAATGTTAGTACCACTTTCAATGTTGCTGATTTATCTCCTTTTGATGTAGGTGACGATTTGAGGACAAATCCTTTTCAAGAGGAGGGGAATGATGAGAACATGGCGGCTAGCACAAGGTGGAATGTGGACCCGAACCACGTGCCAATTGGTCCAGTTACAAGGGCGCGAGCAAAATGGTTCAAGGACAATCTCAATGGACTGGTTCAACAAATTTGGGTTAAGACTAATCTTTGTGGCCCAAAGGAGGATAATAGTGATCCACAAGGCTGGGTGTCCATGATTCAAGCTCTAGAATAACTTATAGGCTTGCATGCCAACTTAGGAACTTTTCATATTTGTTAGTTTGTTTTTATTTTAGTTTTGGGGTGAATTATATTGGGCCATAATATTTCGTAGGCTTATAGGGTCCACCCGTAAGCCTCAGTTATTTAAAGGTTTAGGGTTTGTAATATTGAGTTTTTGATCATTAATAATATTGTGAGAGTTTTCTCTTTGGTTCTTTGAAGAACTATTCGAACTTATCAGATTTACTCTGTGGCGTTCATACCTGGACTTATCAATCGAGTTTTCCATCCTTGATTGTGGCGTCTTCATCCTTTATACCAAGGTTCGCATCTGTTACAGGTGTTGGGTCGCGGTTTCCCTTTGAATCTGACAATAGAACAGTCCGGGGCATTAATCGTGTTACGGGTTTCATCACATTGTTGGCGGGGTTCGTATCAAAGTCATCATGCAAATTAGAGCCTAATGGAAACACCACCCCTAACTTGAGTTATTTGCTAGATATTAGACCTGAGAGAGGACTGATATTTTGGTGGGATTGTGGTTGATGTACTTTCTTGCCATTTTGGTGGTTTCTTGGTTAACTTTTTTTTTTTTGGAAAAAGTGATGGGAACCATAGTGGACCAAAGCTTAAAGATGTTCATTTGCAAGTTCCAGATGGGCCAATCACAAGGTCAAGAGCTAAGAAGATCAACGAAGAAATGCAAGGACTGGTGCAATCCACTTGGGCAAAGCTCATAAACTTATTATGCAAGGCCCCAACATTTAACATGGGCTTGAAGGAAGAAGAATCAGTTCTAGTTCATGTGATACAAGCTACAAAAGGGGTGGAATAGCTTATTGGGTTTTTATAGACTTTAATTTTTATGTTTCTATGGTTTTGGCATGTGGGCCTATTTTATTTTTTAAGTAGACATTTATTTAGCTTTAAACATGCAGTTTAAGTTGTTTTGGGCTTGATTATTTAGCCCATGTCTTTTATTTTCGTTGAAGGCCTTTTTGGCCCAAGGGTTTCTTAGAAGGGATTAAAAGAAAGAACTTTGTAGCAGCTTTGGGACATAACGTGAGTGAAATTTATTTTCTGGAGAGCTATTCAGTTTTCTTTGCTTGTTCTTGATTGAACAATCCGAACTTATCAAAGGCATTCCCTTTGTGGCGTTCAAACCAAATCTGGGTTCTTGAAACAGGATTTCAACGGGTCTAGATCATCCCTGTGACTTGATTGTTGGCTTTCTTGGGTTATTTACAATCTGATTGTGGGTTCACGGAATATCAATTCCACGGGTTCACATCATTTGGTATCAGAGCTTAGGCTCCAAATCAGGTCTGATTTATCCATTTTATTTCGTGTTCTTGTTTCTGTTACATTTTTTTTTTCTGTTCTGTTATTTTTCGTGATCTTGTTTCATCTCGTCTTTCTGTTCAATTCGTGTTCTATTCTTTTCGTATTCTTATTTCAGTTTGTGTTCGTGTTCGTGATTACGATCTGGAATTTCGTGTTTAGGGTTGCGAATCTGATCTGCGATTTTTTTTCTCTTGCTACTTCGTGTTCGTTCATCCTCGTGATTTAGGGTTATTTTGGTGCTTTACGAACGTGAACTGTGAAGCTCCCTGACTATTCAAAAAAAAAAATTATTCGTGATTTTTTTTTCTTTTATTCCTCTCGAAATCTGATTTCTTGTTTCGTTTGCCCTCGTCGTATATTTCTTGAGATCCGTGTCATTTTTTTTTTCTGTTACTTCCTTGTTTCTAGAATCTATTGCTGGCTGGGATAAAACAAGGTCGTGTCTTGATTTAGTTCAATTAGTTCTTGAAAGAACTTGAAAGGGAAAACAATTGAGGTAAAAGGCAAGAGTGTGTGAGACTAATTTCGGGAAAAAGCCAATGAGAGTGAAACACGAGTGGAGTGATAACTTTTGAGCGTAAACACGAAAGGGAGTGTGTGAGGTTTTACCACTAATATTCTGTTTTGCAGCACATTAAAATGAATGACTCAACTCCTAGATAGGAGGCAGATAACACAACCTTTATGTTGCAGGCCATGCAACGACAGTTTGAACGGTTAAATTTGGTGTTGGGGGAGGTACGGGATAGGATGGATCAACAAGATGTAGTGATTAAAAATCTGCAAGGTGGGCATGATGGGAGGAGACGTGAGCCTAGAGTTGAAAATGCGTATGAGATCGAAGAAGATAAAGAGGATGAGGAAGACAGTATCTGATGTTGGTAGGGGAGGAATGGGTAGACCTAGAGGAGGTAGGCGTGGAAGAGGACCTAGGGGGAATCCAAGGGGTCGAGATGGGGTAGATAGGAACCTTGGGAGCATCAAAATGAAGATACCATCTTTCCAAGGGAGGAATGACCCTGAAGTGTATTTAGAGTGGGAGAAGAAAATAGAGCTGATTTTTTATTGTCATAATTACTCAGAGGAGAAGAAGGTGAAGCTAGCGGTAATTGAGTTCACTGATTATGCAATTATTTGGCGGGATCAATTGGTAACCAATAGGAGGAGGAATCATGAGAGACCTATAGAAACATGGGGTGAGTTGAAAGCTCTCATGAGGAGGAGATTTGTACCTAGCCACTACTACAGAGACCTCTTCCAAAAATTACAAAACCTTTCGCAAGGGTCCAGAAGTGTGGAGGAATACCATAAGGAGATGGAGGTGGCTATGATCAGGGCTAATGTAGAAGAAGATCGAGAGGCTACAATGGCCAGATTTCTAAGTGGTTTGAATAGGGACGTCACAAATGTAGTTGAGTTGCAGCATTATGTGGAGATAGAAGACATGGTCCACATGGCTATGAAAGTGGAGAGGCAGTTAAAGAGAAAGGGGGCAGCAAGGTATACTTCAGTTTCTAGCACTCCTTGGAAACCGAAGTGGGATAAAAGTGATCGAGCTGAAGTAAAGGGGAAGACTGACCCACCTAAAGGAAAAGATGAGGGGACTAGCAAGAACAAACTCAAGGCAGATTTTCAACCTCCAAGGAATAGAGACATTAAATGTTTCAAGTGTTTGGGTACTGGGCACATCGCATCTCAATGTCCTAAGAAGCGGGTGATGGTTATGCTAGACAATGGGGAGGTGATGACTGAGAGTGAGGATGAAAATGATGGCTTTCCAGATGCTAGTGATGATGATGGAGTGGAATACCCCGTAGAAGGTGAGTCTCTTGTTGCCAGACGTTCTCTCAATACGCAAGTTAAGGTAGATGAAATGGAGCAGTAGAGAGAGAACATATTTCATACTAGATGTTATGTAAATAACAAGGTGTGTAGAATGATTATAGATGGGGGAAGTTGCACCAATGTAGCTAGTACCACTTTAGTTGAGAAGTTGAACTTACCTTTGCTGAAGCATCCTAGACCTTATAAGTTGCAGTGGTTGAATGAGTGTGGAGAGGTTAAGGTCAGTAAGCAGGTTTTGGTGGCCTTCTCTATTGGGAGGTATTGTGACAAGGTGCTTTGTGATGTAGTTCCTATGCATGCTGGCCATATTTTGTTGGGGAGGCCGTGGCAGTATGATAGGAGAGTGATGCATGATGGGTTTAGGAACCGATATAGCTTTGAAAAAGATGGAAAAACAATCAAGCTTGCTCCTTTAATCCCAAAACAGGTCTATGAGGACCAACTAAAACTAAAAAGTGAGGTTGAGCAAAAAAGAAACATGAGAGAAAAGAAAAATGAGAGTGAGCGAGAAATTTCAAGAAAAAGAGAGAGTGAAAAAGAAAATAGAGAATTGGGTGAGAATAAATAAAAGGGAGTGGAGTCAAGAGAGAAAAAAGAAAGAGAGTCTGTAGAGAGAAAAGAAAAGACTAAATTGAGTTTTTATGCAAAAGAGAGTGAGGTTAAGAAGGCATTTTTAGCAAATCAGCCTATGATTCTTCTTGTTTACAAAGATTGTTATCTTAATCTTGATGAAACTAACCAATCTCTTCCTAGTTTGGCTGTTTCTTTGTTGCAGGAGTTCGAGGATGTATTTCCGGAGGAGATGCCGAGTGGGTTGCCGCCCATTAGAGGTATTGAGCATCAAATTGATTTGGTACCCGGGGTTGTTATTCCAAACCGACCAGCCTATAGGAGCAATCCGGAGGAGACAAAGGAGCTTCAAAGGAAAGTTGAAGATTTGATGAGCAAGGGGTACGTAAGAGAGAGCATGAGCCCATGTGCAGTACCAGTGCTACTAGTGCCAAAGAAGGATGGGACTTGGAGGATGTGCGTTGATTGCAGAGCTGTCAATAATATCACGGTAAAGTATCGTCATCCCATTCCTCGTTTAGATGATATGCTTGATGAATTGCATGGTTCATGTATTTTCAGTAAAATAGATCTTAAAAGTGGATACCATCAAATAAGAATGAAAGAGGGAGATGAGTGGAAAACTGTATTTAAGACTAAATATGGACTTTATGAATGGTTAGTTATGCCATTTGGACTTACAAATGCGCCTAGTACTTTCATGTGGTTAATGAACCATGTATTATGTGCATTCATAGGCAAATTTGTAGTCGTCTATTTTGATGATATCCTAGTGTACAGCAAGAACTTAAATGAACATATTGAACATTTGAGATGTGTGTTTGGTGTGTTGAAATCTAAAAAGTTGTATGCTAATTTTAAGAAATGTACTTTTTGCATGGAAAAAGTTGTTTTTCTTGGGTATGCTGTTAGCACAGAAGGTATTGAGGTGGATGAAGAGAAAGTCAAGGCCATAAGGGAGTGGCCAACGCCTAAAGGTATCACTGAGGTAAGAAGCTTTCATGGTTTAGCTAGCTTTTATAGGCGTTTTGTTAAGGATTTTAGTACACTTGCTGCACCACTCACTGAAATCATTAAGAAGAATGTTGGGTTTCATTGGGGAATTGAACAAGAGAATGCTTTTGCTACTATTAAAGAAAGGCTATGTTTTGCACCTGTGTTAGCATTACCTGACTTTAACAAAACTTTTGAGATTGAATGTGATGCTTCAGGTATAGATTTGGAGCCGTTTTGATGCAGGATAGGAGGCCCATAGCCTTCTTCAGTGAAAAACTAAGTGGGGCTGCCCTAAATTACCCTACTTATGACAAGGAACTTTATGCTCTTGTTCGCTCTCTAGAGACATGGCAGCACTACCTTTGGCCTAAGGAGTTTGTGATCCACACCGATCATGAATCATTGAAGCATCTTAAGGGACAAGGTAAATTAAATAAGAGGCATGCTAGATGGATGGAATACATTGAGACTTTTCCTTATGTCATCCGTTACAAGCAAGGTAAGGAAAACATTGTTGCTGATGCTTTATCTCGAAGGCATGTACTTCTTACTTCTATGAGTGCTAAAATGCTTGGGTTTGAATATGTGAAAGATATGTATGCCAATGATGCTGATTTTTCTGATGTGTATTTGGCATGTGATAAAGCGGCATTTGGTAAGTTTTTTAAGCATGATGGTTATTTGTTTAAAGAAATTAAATTGTGTGTGCCTCATTGTTCAATGCGAGAATTGTTGGTGCGAGAGGCACATGGTGGGGGCTTAATGGGATACTTTGGTGTTAGGAAAACCTTAGAAATTTTACATGAACATTTCTTTTGGCTTAGGATGCGTCGAGATGTCATTAGAATCTGTGGTCGGTGCATTACATGTAGAAGGGCCAAATCTAAGGTTTTACCACATGGGTTGTATACACCCTTACCCGTCCCTAGTGAGTCGTGGATAGACATATCTATGGACTTTGTTTTGGGGCTGCCTAGGACAAAAAGAGGTAGAGATTCTATTTTTGTGGTGGTGGATAGATTTAGTAAGATGGCACATTTCATTCCATGCCATAAAACAAATGATGCCACAAACATAGCTGATTTGTTTTTCAAGGAGATAGTACGACTCCATGGTATGCCTAGGAGTATTGTTTCGGATAGGGATGTCAAATTCCTTAGCTATTTTTGGAAGGTTTTGTGGGGAAAATTGGGTACCAAACTTTCATTTTCCACTACTTGTCACCCACAAACTGACGGACAAACTGAAGTAGTCAATAGGACTCTAACTCAACTCCTATGCACTGTCATTCAAAAGAATTTGAAAACTTGGGAGGACTGTTTACCATTTATCGAATTTGCATATAATAGGAGCATGCATACTACTACTTCTCATTCTCCCTTTGAAATTGTTTATGGTTTTAATCCACTTACTCTTTTAGATTTAATGCCTTTACCTGTTGATGTCAGGAGTAGTTTGGATGGACACCAAAAGGCTGAATTGGTGAAGTCAATTCATGAGAGAGTACGACTTCAAATTGCCCAAAAAAATGAAAAGTTTGCTTCCCAAGCCAATAAAGGGAGAAGGCGTGTCACCTTTGAACCCGGAGACTGGGTGTGGGTTCATATGTGCAAAGAAAGGTTCCCAGCTCATAGACGGACTAAATTGCATCCTCGAGGGGATGGACCTTTCCAAATCCTTGAGAAAATTAATGATAATGCCTATAAAGTGGATCTTCCAGGGGAGTATAATGTTTCTGCTAGTTTTAATGTTTCTGATCTTTCTCCTTTTGATGCAGGTGACAATTCGAGGTCGAATCCTTTTGAGGAGAGGGGGAATGATGGGAACCATAGTGGACCAAAGCTTAAAGATGATCATTTGCAAGTTCCAGATGGGCCAATCACAAGGTCAAGAGCTAAGAAGATCAACGAAGCAATGCAAGGACTGGTGCAATCCACTTGGGCAAAGCTCATGAACTTATTATGCAAGGCCCCAACATTTAACATGGGCTTGAAGGAAGAAGTATCAGTTCTAGTTCATGTGATACAAGCTACAGAAGGGGTGGAATAGCTTATTGGGTTTTTATATAGACTTTAATTTTTATGTTTCTATGGTTTTGGCATGTGGGCCTATTTTATTTTTTAAGTAGACATTTATTTAGCTTTAAACATGCAGTTTAAGTTGTTTTGGACTTGAGTATTTAGCCCATGTCTTTTATTTTCGTTAAAGACTTTTTGGCCCAAGGGTTTCTTAGAAGGGATTAAAAGAAGGAACTTTGTAGCAGCTTTGGGACATAACGTGAATGAAATTTATTTTCTGGAGAGCTATTCAGTTTTCTCTGCTTGTTCTTGATTGAACAATCCGAACTTATCAAAGGCATTCCCTTTGTGGCGTTCAAACCAATTCTGGGTTCTTGAAACAGGATTTTAACGGGTCTAGATCATCCCTGTGACTTGATTGTTGGCTTTCTTGGGTTATTTACAATCTGATTGTGGGTTCACGGAATATCAATTCCACGGGTTCACATCAAAATGGTTAATTTAAATGAAAAGCCGAACGACACTGTACAAAATACAAGGGTCATATCCCAGGAAGACAAAATCACAAAAATTGCATCCAGACAATGCAACAAAGGATGGGGAATTATCTAAGCCAACCCCAGAGAATTACCCATCCTAACAAAACAAACCACCAAGAAGCAAAATAGAACAAAAACAAGAACAAGTAGAAAAAACATCAAGAAAAACTCCAACAAAATAAAAAGAAAAGACGATCAAGGCAATGTCCCCACTATGGAGTAATGGTCCATCTATCAATGTACTGAGGAAGGTGGAGGATTGTTCTTCCATGTAGCTTGAATCTGTAAAGAAATCCTAAGGCATAGATCTTGTAAAACTCTTTCCTTAGTCTTCTCTACAAAAACTAGGCTTAAAATTTTGTTTTTGTTTTACAATATCGGGGGTCTAAGGAGTCCAAATCTGACCTTACTCCATAGTGTGAAATTTTTTTTCCAAAAATTCCATTTTTTGTGCTACTGGAAACCTAGTCATCCGCGTTCGTTTTAGTCGTGCTTTCAACTTCCAAATTTGATTGGTCTAGTTTGGGTGTGGATTGTTACTAAGAAATTCTGGTCATTGTTTGATCAGTTTTATAAGAACTGAGTGAGAATTGCTACGAGTGGAAAAAGGCAAGAGAGGTGAGCACATAAAAGGGTAAAAGCCGAGTTGATTTTGAGTGTAAACACGAGTGAACTTGAGTGATACATCCTAGTTGAGCGAAATACGTGAGCAAGAGTTGTGAGATCCTGTATTTTTATCTAACTTTGTTTTGTAGTGAAATATGGCCCATAAAGATAAAAATATTACTGGGAAGGTGTCGGGAGAGACTGATCCGAAACTACTAATGGAGGTGTTAATGGGTGAGATGAGGAGGATATTAAGCATAGAGATGGAACAAGTTCTTAATCGATTAGATAGAGTAGAGAATGCACGTGTGGAGCAGCCACAAAACAACTCTCCTCATGTACGTAGAAGGGAGAGAGTTCAACCGAGGGGAGTAAGAGTTGATGATGAGGAGTATTTTGGGGAAGACTTTGACGAAGAAAATGATCGGGAGTCAATAGATAATCATAGGAGATATGGTGGTCGGGGTAAAGAAGTTAGGTTTAGAGAAGCTAGGAACTGGGAAGATAATAATTTGGGTAGTATTAAGATGAAGATTCCTTCGTTTTAAGGGAAGAATGATCCGGAAGCCTATCTAGAATGGGAGAAGAAGGTGGAATTAGTATTTGATTGCCACCATTACTCTAAGGCTAAGAAGGTAAAACTTGCTGTCATTGAATTTTTTGATTATGCTATCATTTGGTGGGATCAATTGGTGTTGAATAGGAGAAGAAATAGGGAGCATCCAATAGAGAAGTGGGAGGATATGAAAACTGTGATGAGGAAGCGGTTCGTTCCAAGCTATTATTACCGAGAGTTGTACAACAAGTTGCAAATTTTGAGGCAAGGTAATAGGAGTGTGGAAGAATGTTATAAGGAGATGGAAGTTGCTATGATTCGAGCGAATGTAGAGGAAGATTGAGAGGCTACAATGGCTAGATTCTTAGTTGGGTTGAATCGGGAAATTGCCAATGCAGTGGAATTGCAACACTATGTTAAATTGGAGGATATGGTACACATGGCTATTAAAATTGAGATTCAATTCAAGAAGAGGGGCAGCAGCACACGTTCAAGCCAAAATTCCAATACATCCGCTTGGAAACCAAATAATTGGAAAAGAGATGAAAAGCAGTCTTTGGTGAAGCCAAGAGGTGGCCAGCCGTGAAAATCAAGGTAAATCCGATTCGTCTACTTCTCAAAACCGTGATATTAAGTGTTTTAAGTGCCAAGGTTATGGTGTTGTGAGATAATGGTGAGAATGAAACCGAAGATGAAGATGACAAGGAATCTATGCCACTGTTAGAGGACGCCAATGATGAAGAGTACGTTGCCCAAGGGGATTTGTTAATGGCAATGAGAGCTCTAAATATGCAAGTTAAAGAAGATGATGAGGCACAATGGGAGAACATATTTCATACGAGATGTCATGTCAAAGATAAGGTGTGTAGTGTGATCATCAATGGGGGGAGTTGCACTAACGTTACTAGCACAACTTTGGTGGAGAAATTATGGCTGCCAATAATCAAGCATCCACGACCTTATAAATTGCAATGGCTCAATGATAGTGGGGAAGTATAGGTGACTAAATAGGTGTTAGTTTCTTTTTGTATTGGGAAATATGAAGATGAAGTTTTGAGTGAAGTGGTTCCGATGCAAGCTGGACACTTGTTGTTAGGGAGGCCATGACAATTTGATCGACGTGTTAAGCATGATGGTTTCACAAATAAATACTCGTTCGTGTTTAATCAAAGGATAATCACCTTAGTGCCTTCGACATTGAAGCAAGTTTATGAAGATCAAGTGAGGTTGCAAAAGGAAAGTGATCAAAAGAAAGAGAGTGAACAAAAGAAAAAGAGTTTCTTCTCAACGGAGATGTTGAATCTGCTAAGGTGATTAGAAAGACTTTAAATCAATTTTATGTATTTTCTGGTCTTCAAGCTAATAATAGTAAAAGCTGTGTCTTCTTAATTTTCATTGGGTGCTCTCCTCATGAGGTATCTTGGAGTTCCCGTGATCACCACTAAACTGAAAAAAGTCCATTGTGTTGATCTTGTCAACAAAATTTGTGATAGAGTCAATTCCTGGAAATCTAAATTTTTATCCTATGCAGGTAGAGCCCAGCTTATACAGTCTGTTTTGTCTGGGATTCAGCAATATTGGTCTGGGATGTTTATCCTTCCCAATGTATCCTTAAACAGGTGGACCAAGCTTTAATGCAATTCTTTTGGTCCAGTACTACGGAGAAGGGACATGGAGCCAAAGTTGCTTGGGTCAAAGTGTGCAAGCCTAAAGAAGAGGGAGGCCTTGGTTTTAAGGATGTTTTCCTAACTAATACTATTTTGAATTTAAAGCATAATGGTAGCCTCCTTGATCCTTTTAATAAATCCTTGAGGAGAGAGTGGGTACACTTGTACATGATAAAGTCTAAAAGTTTTTGGGATGTTAAACCGCCAGGCCAATGCTCTTGGTATTGGAGAAAACTGTTGAAGATTAGGAATGTTGCTAGGCCTTTACTTATTCATAAAATTGGTAATGGCCTACATACATACCTTTGGTTTGATTATTGGCTCCCTACAGGTCCTCTGTTTGAAACTTATTCTAGAAGGATTGCTTATGATGCTGCGATTGATGCCTTTACAAAAGTAGCAACTATTATCAGGAACCATGATTGGAATGGCCTATGGCAAATTCTATCGAATTAAATGAAGTTTGGACCCTCTTGTCTAACATGTATAAACCTACTGACTCATCAGATAGGCTATCTTGGACTACATCTTCTAATGGGAACTATAAATTTGATCATATTTGGAATAAAATTAGAGTGGTTTCTCCTGATGTCCCCTGGCACAAGCTTGTTTGGTCCTCTGGGTGCACCCCTAGGCAGAAATTTATTTTATGGTTTGCTGTTCAAAATAAACTGGCAACCCATGATAGAATTTTTGCTTTCACCTCTGGTCCACTTACTTGTGCTTTCTGTCATAGCCAAATGGAAACTCATAACCATTTATTCTTTGATTGTATTTTTGCCTCTTTTGTGTGGCAGGAGTTGATGAACCGATGTGGGCTTACTTGGAACATGACCGATTGGGATACTACTGTTCGATGGATGGCTCAACACTAAAAGGGGAAGGATTTTTTGCATGCCATACCTTAAATATGCCTTGGTGTTACAGTCTATGCCCTATGGAGAGAAAGGAATAAAAGAACTTTTTATCACACATCAACCCCTAAAGAACAATTGCTTCATTCCTTGATAACTCAGATAAACCTACAGATTAGGTCTAAGTGGAAACATCATTCTCAACTTGAATATTTTGCTTCCTCCTGGAAATAGTGCTCTCTGACTAGTTTTGGAATGTGATCCCTTGTTTGTTTGGTTATTTTGTTGTCCTTGTTTGTTGTGTTACAACTTGTCATTGTGTTAAGAGATTTTATTTCTCCTAGGGTATGCCCTTGTACCATTGTGTTTGGCCTATGAGGCAAACTTTTGATGCTTGACGTCTTTGTGGAGGCAGTGGCTTTCCTGCCACTAGTCCTCCTGTTATGCTTACTGTTTATCCTGGAGGTATGCCCCTTGTACATTTTTTTTTCGGTACAGGCAGGAACCCCCAGACTTTATTAGCTAGGTCAACCCCAGTTGTAGGTCGAAGGTAAACCTTCCTGGCCCCACTGCCAGCTCCCCATACACCAGCAAGGGGCGCGAAAATCCAAGCTTACACTTGTTATGGGTGGCCAGCGAGACTCGAACTAGGAACGTTGGGGTTGGATCCCCGCCGTGTCTCCAGCTGAGCTAATAGCGCTGGTTGCCCCTTGTACATTTGTACATCCTTTTTGGAATCTACTTACCATTTTCGGGAAAAAAAAAGAGTGAGAAAAATGAGAGAGAAAAAGAAAAGAAAAATGCAGCCATTAAGGGAAATTTAGAGGGAAACCAAAAAAAATTTTATGCAAAAGTGAGTGAGATCAAATGAGTGTTATTTTTCAAATCAGCCTATGATTGTACTTTTGTACAAAGAGGCATTTTTAAACACTAACCAAATTTACTCATCTTTGCCTAGTTCTGTTATTTCTCTTTTTGGTGATATCTTTCCTGAGGAGGTTCCACATTGTTTTCTCCCTATTTGAGGGATTGACCATCAAAATTGATTTCGTGCCCGGTGCTACCATTCCAAACCGACCAGCCTATAGAAGCAATCCCGAGGAGACAAAGGAGTTACAAAAGTGGGTTAGTGAGTTGATGGAAAAGGGGTACGTAAAGGAAAGTATGAGTCCATGCGCTGTTCCGGTGATTTTGGTTCCTAAGAAGGATGGGACGTGGAGAATGTGCGTTGATTGCCGAGCCGTCAACAGCATAACGGTAAAGCATCGACACACTATTCTTTGCTTAGATGATATGTTAGATGAGTTGCATGGTTCTTGTATATTTTCTAAGATTGATTTGAAAAGTAGGTATCATCAAATTAGAATGAAAGAAGGTGATGAATGGAAAACTTCATTTAAAACAAAATATGATTCTATGAATGGTTAGTTATGCCTTTTGGATTAACTAATGCTCCCAGTACTTTTATGAGATTGATAAACCATGTTTTGCATGCTTTCATTGGAAAATTTGTATTGATTTATTTTGATGATATCCTGATTTATAGCAAAAACTTGGAAGAGCATTTGAAGCATTTAAAACTTGTGTTAGATGTACTTAGAAAGGAAGAGTTGTTTGCTAACCTAAAGAAGTGCACTTTTTGCACCGATAAGCTTGTGTTTCTTGGTTTTGTTATGTGTGCACAAGGAATACAGGTTGATGAAGAAAAGATCCGCGCTATCCAAGAATGGCCAAGCCCATCTAGTATAAGTAATGTGCGAAGTTTTCATGGACTTGCTAGCTTTTACAGGAGGTTCTGATGTGAACCCGTGGAATTGATATTCCGTGAACCCACAATCAGATTGTAAATAACCCAAGAAAGCCAACAATCAAGTCACAGGGATGATCTAGACCCGTTGAAATCCTGTTTCAAGAACCCAGATTTGGTTTGAACGCCACAAAGGGAATGCCTTTGATAAGTTCGGATTGTTCAATCAAGAACAAGCAGAGAAAACTGAATAGCTCTCCAGAAAATAAATTTCATTCACGTTATGTCCCAAAGCTGCTACAAAGTTCTTTCTTTTAATCCCTTCTAAGAAACCCTTGGGCCAAAAAGGCCTTCAACGAAAATAAAGGACATGGGCTAAATACTCAAGCCCAAAACAACTTAAACTGCATGTTTAAAGCTAAATAAATGTCTACTTAAAAAATAAAATAGGCCCACATGCCCAAACCATAGAAACATAAAAATTAAAGTCTATAAAAACCCAATAAGTTATTCCACCCCTTCTGTAGCTTGTATCACAAGAACTAGAACTGATTCTTCTTCCTTCAAGCCCATGTTAAATGTTGGGGCCTTGCATAATAAGTTTATGAGCTTTGCCCAAGTGGATTGCACCAGTCCTTGCATTGCTTCGTTGATCTTCTTAGCTCTTGACCTTGTGATTGGCCCATCTGGAACTTGCAAATGATCATCTTTAAGCTTTGGTCCACTATGGTTCCCATCAGGTTCGTGAAAGACTTCAGGGTTCAAATGGGGGAAAGGGCAAGAGAAGGTATTTCAATTACTCAAGGAGAAATTAACTCATGCACCTGATGTGAACCTGTGGAATTGATATTCCGTACACAATCAGATTGTAAATAACCCAGGAAAGCCAATAATCAAGCCACAAAGATGATCTAGACCCGTTGAAATCCTGTTTCAAGAACCCAGATTTGGTGTGAATGCCACAAAGGGAATGCCTTTGATAAGTTCGAATTGTTCAATCAAGAACAAGAAGAGAAAACTGAAATTCTTTGAGAAGATTATATTCATTCACATAATCTGCTGTTAAAAAGTGCTATAAGAGTGTTTATATCTAATAACCCTAGGGCCCAAAAGCCTTCAATAAAAATAAAAGAAATGGGCTGGAGGTACTCAAGCCCAAAACAACTTAAACTTAAAGCTAAATAGATGTCCAATTAATGAATAAAATAGGCCCACATGCCCAAAACCAGCGAACATAAATAAAATAGCCTAAGTGGCTTGTATCACATGGATTAAATCTGGTTTCTCTTCTTCCAAGCCCATCTTGAATGTTGAAGTCTTGCTTGAAACATTTGCAAATTCAGCCCAAGTGGATTGTACCAATCCTTGCATTGCTTCCTTGATCTTCTCAGCTCTTGATCTTGTGATTGGCCCATTTGGAACTTGTAAGGGGTCAGCTTTAAGACTCGGTCCATCATGGTGCCCATCATTCCCCCTTTCCTCAAAAGGATTCGACCTCGAATCGTCACCTGCATCAAATGGGGAAAGGTCAGAAACATTGAAAGTAGCCGAGACATTATACTCACCTGGAAGATCCACTTTATAAGCATTATCATTAATTTTCTCAAGGATTTGAAAAGGGCCATCTCCTCGAGGATCCAATTTAGTCCTTCTGTGGGCAGGGAATCTTTCTTTGCGCATGTGGACCCAGACCCAATCTCCTGGTTCAAAGATAACACGCTTATGCCCTTTGTTGGCTTGGGAGGCAAACTTTTCATTTTTTTGTGCAATTTGAAGTCGTACCCTCTCATGAATTGACTTCACTAATTCAGCCTTCCTGTGTCCATCGAAACTACTCTTGTCATCAATAGGTAAAGGCATCAAATATAAAGGAGTGAGTGGATTAAAACCATAAACAATTCAAAAGGAGAATAAGAAGTAGTAGTGTGCATAGTCCTATTATATGCAAACTCTATGAATGGCAAACAATCCTCGCAGGTTTTTAAATTCTTTTGAATGACAGCGCGTAAGAGTTGAGTCAAGGTCCTATTGACTACTTCAGTCTGTCCGTCAGTTTGTGGGTGACAAGTAGTGGAAAATAAAAGTTTGGCACCTAATTATCCCCACAAAACCTTCCAAAAGTAGCTAAGAAATTTAACATCCCTATCAGAAACAATACTCCTAGGTACACCATGGAGTCGCACTATTTCCTTGAAAAACAAATCAGCTATGTTTGTGGCATCATCTGTTTTATGGCATGGAATGAAATGTGCCATTTTACTAAATCTGTCCACTACCACAAAAATAGAATCTCTACCCCTCTTTGTCTTAGGCAGCCCCAAAATAAAGTCCATAGAAATGTCTATCCATGGCTCACTAGGGACGGGTAAGGGTGTATACAACCCCATGTGGTAAAACCTTAGATTTGGCCTTTCTATATGTAATGCACCTACCACATATCCGAGTGACGTCTCTTCTCATCCTAGGCCAAAAGAAATGTTCATGCTAAATTTCTAAGGTTTTCCTGACACCAAAATGTCCCATTAATCCCCCACCATGTGCTTCTCGCGCCAACAATTCACGCATAGAACAATTTGGCACACACAAATTGTTTTCTTTAAACAGATAACCATCATGCTTGAAAAATTTACCAAATGCTGCTTTGTCACATGCCAAATACACCTCAGAAAAATCAATGTCATCGGCATACATTTCTTTCACATATTCAAACCCAAGCATTTTAGCACTCATAGAAGTAAGAAGTACATACCTTTGTGATAAAGCATCAGCAACAGTATTTTCCTTACCTTGCTTGTAACAGATGACATAAGGAAAAGTCTCGATGTATTCCATCCATCTAGCATGTCTCTTATTTATTTTACCTTGTCCCTTGAGATGCTTCAATGATTCATGATCGGTGTGGATCACAAACTCCTTAGGCCAAAGGTAATGCTGCCATGTCTCTAGAGCGCGAACAAGAGCATAAAGTTCTTTGTCATAAGTGGGGTAATTTAGGGCTGCCCCACTTAGCTTTTCACTAAAGAAGGCTATGGGCCGCCTATCCTGCATCAAAACGACTCCAATCCCTATTCCTGAAGCATCACATTCAATCTCAAAAGTTTTGTTAAAGTCAGGTAATGATAACACAGGTGCAGAACAAAGCCTATCTTTAATTGTAGCAAATGCATTCTCTTGATCAATTCCCCAATGGAATCCAACATTTTTTTTATTATTTCAGTGAGTGGTGCAGCAATGGTACTTAAATCCTTTACAAAACGCCTATAAAAACTAGCTAGACCATGAAAGCTTCTTACCTCAGTGATACCTTTAGGCGTTGGCCACTCCTTGATGGCTTTGACTTTTTCTTCATCCACCTCAATGCCCTTTGTACTAACAACATATCCAAGAAAAACAACTTTTTCCATGCAAAAGGTGCATTTCTTAAAATTAGCATACATAACTTTTCACATTTCAACACCTCAAACACATATCTCAAATGTTCAATATGATCAGTTAAGGTCTTGTTGTACTCTAGGTTATCATCAAAGTACACGACCACAAACTTGCCCATGAACACTCGTAAAACATGGTTCATTAATCGCATAAAAGTACTAGGCGCATTTGTAAGCCCAAATGGCATAACCATCCATTCATAAAGTCCATATTTAGTCTTAAAAGCAGTTTTCCATTCATCTCCCTCTTTCATTCTGATTTGGTGGTAACCACTTTTAAGATATATTTTACTGAAAATACAAGAGCAATGCAATTCATCAAGCATATCATCTAATCTAGGAATAGGATGACGATACTTTACCGTGATATTATTGACCGCTCTGCAATCAACGCACATCCTCCAAGTCCCATCCTTCTTTGGCACTAGAAGCACTGGTACTGCACATGGACTCATGCTCTCTCTCACATAACCCTTACTCATCAAATCATTAACTTGCCTTTGAAGCTCCTTTGTCTCCTCCGGATTACTCCTATAGGCTGGTTGGTTAGGGATGACAGCTACATGTACCAAATCAATTTGATGCTCAATGCCTCTAATGGGCAGTAATCCACTCGGCATCTCCTCTGGAAATATTTCCTCGAACTCCTGCAACAAAGAAACAGCCAAACTAGGAAGAGATTGGTTAGTTTCATGAAGATTAAGATAAGATTCTTTGTAAACAAGAAGAATCATAGGCTGATTTGCAAAAAAATGCCCTCTTAACCTCACTCTATTTTGCATAAAAACTCAATTTTGTTTTTTCTTTTCTCTCCACAGACTCTCTTTCTTTTTTCTGTCGTGGCTTCACTCTCTTTTCTTTATTTTCAGCCACCTCTCTATGATGCGAACCTCAATAACTTGTATTGAGACCCAACAACAATATTGACATGGTTACCCAGAAAAGCTAAAATTAGATTGTAGTTGATAGTGAACCCATGACCCAACGCCTATAGAGAGACGCAAACCACGGGTATTCCAAAGATTAGTGAAGACGCCACAATCAGATGCGGAAGGCTGATTGATAAGTCATGGTGTGTGAAGACGCCACAATCAGATGCGAAAGGCTGATTGATAAGTCAAAAATTGTGTTCTGTGAAGAACAAGGGGGAGGAGCAAAGCTCAACTTCAGAATTGTGTTAATCCATTATATTCAAATTTGCCCATACAAAAGGATATATATAGGATTGGAACAACCCTCCAACCATAGGAATAAATGCAAGTTGTTGGAACAACCCTCCAACCATAGGAAATAAATGCAAGTTGTCGGAACAACCCTTCAACCATAGGAAATAAATGCAAGTTGTTGGAACAACCCTCCAACCATAGGAAATAAAGCTACCACGTTTTTTTAACATAGACTAATACAAAAAAGTAGTTTAACTCATTAAATGCACATAGAAACATGAACAAACTCTCAACTACTATATATAAAACATAAATAGCCATATCTTGGAAGTTATATTCAGCCCATTATTCTTCCACATGCATAAATATGATTAGGAAATATAATCAGCCCTATCTTCTTCAAATTTATGCCCAATTAATAAGATCAACCCAAAAAAAATGCCACCTTGATCTTCTTGGATTATCCATTTTATAATCAGCCCAATTCAGCCCATTAAGTGCTTCCTTGATTCTCATCACTCTATTTTTTTTTCACTCTCTCTTTTTCTTGAAGTTTCACCCTCACTCTCATTTTTCTTTTCAGCCTCACTCTTTCTCTTTTGCTCAATCTCACTTTTCAACTTCATTTGGTCTTCATAGACCTGTTTAGTTGATTGCTTTTCCATCCTTCACAAAGCTGTACATAATTTTAAGCCCATCATGGTTCACCCTTCTATCAAACTGCCACGGCCTTCCCAATAAAATGTGGCCAGCATGCATAGGAACTACATCACAAAGCACCTCATCACTATATCTTCCAATGTTAAAAGTCACCAAAACCTGCTTATTGCCCTTTACCTCCCCACAATCATTCTACCACTGTAACTTGTAGGGCCTAGGATGCTTTTGTAAAGGTAAGCTTAACTTTTCAATTAGGGTGGTACTAGCTACATTGGTACAACTTCCCCCATCTATAATCATACTACACACCTTGTTATTTACATAACATCTAGTATGAAATATGTTCTCTCTCTGCTGCTCTATTTCATCTTCCTTAACTTGCGTATTGAGAGCAAGTCTGGCAACAAGAGACTCACCTTCTACGGGGTATTCCACTCCATCATCATCACTAGCATCTGGCAAGCCATCATTTTCATCCTCACTCTTAGTCATCACCTCCCCATTGTCTAGCATAATCATCACCCGCTTGTTAGGACATTGAGATGCGATGTGCCCAGTACCCAAACATTTAAAACATTAAATGTCTCTATTCCTTGGAGGTTGAAAATCTGCCTTGAGTTTGTTCTTGCAAGTCCCCTCATCTTTTCCTTTAGGTGGGTCGGTCTTCCCCTTTACTTCAGCTCGGTCACTTCTATCCCACTTCGGTTTCCAAGGAGTGCTAGAAACTGAAGTATTCCTTGCTGCCCCCTTTCTCTTTAACTGCCTCTCCACTTTCATAACCATGTGGACCATTTCTTCTATCTCCACATAATGCTGCATCTCAACTACATTAGCGATGTCCCTATTCAAACCACTTAGAAATCTGACCATTGTAGCCTCCCGATCCTCTTCTACATTAGCCCGGATCATAGCCACCTCCATCTCCTTATGGTATTCCTCCATACTTCTGGACCCTTGCAAAAGGTTTTGTAATTTTTGGAAGAGGTCTCTGTAGTAGTGGCTAGGTACAAATCTCCTCCTCATGAGAGCTTTCAACTCACCCCATGTTTCTACAAGTCTCTCATGATTCCTCCTCCTATTGGTTACCAATTGATCCCACCAAATAATTGCATAATCAGTGAACTCAATTACCGCTAGCTTCACCTTCTTCTCATCATAGTAATTGTGACAATAAAAAATCAGCTCTATTTTCTTCTCCCACTCTAAATACACTTCAGTATGTCTCCCTGATTATTCAAAAAAAAAAAAAAAAACAAAAGAAAAGAAAAGAAAAGAGGAGAAAAAAGGAAGAGAAGAGATCGGGTCCGAAAAAAAAAAAAAAAAAAGTACCAAGACTCGTCTTAAATTTTTTTGTTCGTTTTGCATTGTCCATGGTCTAACGAGTCCGAAACTGACCTTACTCCATAGTATTTTTTTTTTTCCGAAAAAAAAAAATTTGGTTTTTATGCAGTTCGAACCCTATCGCTGTTTCTTGGGATAAACTTTGTTTCCCTCTTCAATTGGCTCATATTCAGAAGAAAAAAAAAATTCGTGATTTTTTTCTTTTATTCCTCTCTGAAATCTTTCCAAAGCCAGTGGTAATTGAAAGCAATAAATTTTCTTCCTTACAAGATTCTATGGATGAAGATGATGTCCCTAGTAGTCTCCCCACCTCCTTGGAGGATGGAGAAATACTTCAAACTCATGACTTTCTTACTAAGTCCACCTCAGAAGAACTGCTGAGTATCAGCAATACTCCTAATCCTCAGCCGATTGGGGGTACGGACACCAATACCTCTGATGGGGATAATGAAGCAGGAAATGTGGTTGCTTCTAGTCCTTCCTGTCCAGATCACAAATCCATGGGTCCTACTACTGGGGAAGAGCAAATCCAAGTACAGCGGCAGCAATTAGATGAGGGAGGCAGTCTTTCCAATTTTACTACTCAAATAGGCTCAGATAAACTTGAGGCCCCTGAGCTAGTCAAAGGTAAGGGAATTACTCTTTCCGCTGATCCAATTGAGGAAGCTATTAGCCCTACTGCCTATAAGGACCCAGGTAAGTCTCCTATCTCTACTGGTACTCCACACATTCACCATTCAAAGAAGAACAAAACAGGATGTTCTTCAGGAAAGCGGAAACAGTCTCATAAACGTTCTTAATGATTGTTTGTTCCTGGAATATAAGGGGCCTCAACCAGCCCTCTAAACAGTCTGAGGTTGCTAAGTTTATCTATGCTAACAATATTGATGTTCTTGGCCTTATTGAAACTAAGGTTAGGAACCCTAATGGGGAGAAAATTAAAAAGATTATTTTTAAGGATTGGAATTCTGTCTCCAATAGCACCCCTGATTCTGTTGGGAGAATCTGTGTGGGTTGGAACCCTGATAAGATCAACCTTACTATCCTTAGGACTTCTTCCCAAGTTATTCATGTTCATATTGCTAATGATGACTTTAGTGTTCAATTTGAGGCATCTTTTATTTATGGTTTTAATACTGGCCAAGAAAGACAAGATTTATGGATGGAGTTAAGGTCTCATTTTAACTCCAAAATAAATCACATTCTTCTTGGTGATTTTAATGTGGTTTTAAACACCAATGAAGTTTCTGATCCAGACTTTGGTTTAAATTCTGATATTGCTGATTTCCATAATATGGTTAATTCTCTTTATCTCACTGACCTGAGGTATCTGGGAGAATTCTTTACTTGGAGTAATCGTAGATATGGGAGACCAGACTATACTCAAAGGAAGTTGGATAGAGCTCTGGTTAACCAAAATTGACTGGACAATTTTAATGATTCTTATGTTCATTTCCATGAGCCAGGTATTTCTGACTATTCCCCTCTTGTCCTTTTTCTTGATAAAACTGCTAAGAGGAAGGGTAAAGCTTTTAAATTCTTCAACTTCTGGACCCAACTTGATTCTTACAACCTTTTGTTTCTAAGGCTTGGAATACTACTGTCAATGGTACTATTCAATATCAAGTTTGTAATAAACTTAGACTGGTTAAAAATGAGTTGAAAATCCTTAGCAAAAGTTTTGTTGGTAAAGAAAAGCTGCTTGCTGATAAAGCAAGAGTTAATCTCAAAGCAGTTCAATCTGCCCTTAGTAAAAATCCTAGTTGCCCTTCTCTTATTTCCAAACAAAAACTTTGTTTGTCTTAAGCAGAAATCTAGAGTACAATGGTTAGAAGCAGGAGACAAAAACTCAAATTTCTTCTTTCAACACATTAAAAGTAGGAGAAATAGGAAAAGGATTTTCAAACTTGAAAAACCCGATGGCACCTTTACTAGCAGTATTGAGGATGCTAAATTGGAGGCAGTTAGGTATTTTAAAGATTTACTGGGCTCTACTGCTAATAACCATTACCCTGGGATTGATACTTTGAGAAGGGTTATCACTAAAAGGATTCATGAGACAGTTTTGGAGGACCTAGATAGAATTCCTAGTCCCGATGAAATTAAACATACTCTTTTTAGCATGCATGACAACAAGGCTCCAGGCCCAGATGGCTTTAATGTTTTTTTCTTTAAAAATTCGTGGGCGAATGTTGGGTCTACTGTTATTGAAGTTATTCAAGAATTTTTTATTTCAGGCGAAATGTTAAGAGAATCTAATGCTACCATCATAGCTCTGATCCCTAAAGTGCCCAAACCTTCTAAGATGGGAGATTTTAGACCTATTTCATGTTGTAATACCATTTACAAATGTATTTCTAAAATTATTGCTAATAGACTCCAATCTTTTCTTCCTACGATTATTGATCAGGCTCGGTCTGCTTTTGTTAAGGGTAGGAAAATTAGCGATAATGTCCTTCTTGCTCAGGATCTTCTTAGAGATTATCACAAAGTTGGGGGGAGACCTAGAGTTACTACCAAGGTTGACCTCATGAAAGCATATGATAGTGTTAGTTGGAATTTCTTGTTTGATCTTCTTGAAGTTTTGGGCTTTCCTCCTAAAATACAAAAATGGATCACTGCCTGTGTTACTACCCCTAGATACTCCATCAACTTTAATGGGGAATCTGTGGGATATTTTGATGGTGCTCGAGGTCTTAGACAAGGAGATCCTATTTCTCCTTATCTCTTTGTGCTTATCATGGAGGCTCTTAGCCAACTTCTCCAACACAATATTCAAAATGGCCAATTTAAATACCACTGGAAATGTGATAAATTAAAAATTTCCCACCTTTGTTTTGCTGATGACTTAATCATTTTACTTAATGGTGGCATTGATTCTGCTAAGCTTGTTCGGCAAACTTTAAATCAATTTTATGACTGGTCTGGTCTTCAAGCTGATAATTCCAAAAGTTGTGTCTTTTTCTCTGGTGTAGAAGATCATATTGCTAATGATATTCTGAGGGAACTCCAATTTACTAAAGGTTCCCTTCCTATGCGTTACCTTGGAGTTCCACTTATCACTACTAAATTGAAAAAATGACATTGTGAAGAGCTGGTAATTAAAATTTGTTCTAGAGTTACCTCCTGGAAATCTAAACTCTTATCATATGCAGGTACAGCTCAGCTTATCCAATCTGTGTTGGTGGGTATCCAGCAATATTGGTCAGGGATGTTTATTCTTCCAAAAGGGGTGCTTAAGCAGGTGAATCAAGCCTTAATGAGATTTCTCTGGACTGGCTCTATTGAAATAGGACATGGGGCCAAAGTTGCTTAGGCTAAGGTTTGCAAACCTAAAAAAGAAGGTGCTTTGGGGTTTAAATATGTTTATCTCACCAATACCCTACTGAATTTAAAGCACATCGGTAACCTTCTTGACCATAAAAATAACTCTTTGTGGAAAGCTTGGGTACACTTGTACATGATTAAAACAAAGAGCTTTTGGGAAATCAAAGCTCCCAACCAGTGCTCTTGGTATTGGAAAAAGCTTTTAAAACTTCGGGAACTTGTTAAATCCATCCTAACCCATAAGATAGGTGATGGTAAACATACCTCCCTTTGGTTTGATAACTGGCTTCCAATTGGTCCTTTGGTTGAGAAATATACTAATAGGATTGCTTATGATGCGGCCATTCACTTGACAGCTAAAGTTGAGGCTATAATAAGTAATAATGACTGGATTTCGCCCTTGTCTAACTCCATAGGCTTGAATGAAGTTAGTCACATCCTATCTAATATGTATAAGCCTAATTGGATGTCAGATAGTGTCTCTTGGACTATATCCCCCTCTAAGACTTATAAATTTGCACTCATTTGGAACCACTTTAGAGATGTTGCTCCTATGGTATCTTGGTACGAAATTGTGTGGTTTTCAGGATGCACTCCAAGACAGAACTTCGTTCTTTGGATTGCGATTCGGAATAGACTTGCAACACATGACAGGATCTTTGCCTTTACTCCTGGTCCTCTTGCTTGTGTGTTTTGTCATTGCCAAATGGAATCACATAATCACTTATTTTTTTATTGTACTTATGCATCCTTTATATGGCAGGGTTTGATGCAAAGGTGTGAATTAAGATGGAATAGGACAGACTGGGATGCTACTGTTCAGTGGATGGCGCAACATTGGAAGAGGAATAAGATTCAACAAGCTATCCCTATTATATGCCTTGGGGTAGCTATCTATGGAATTTGGAAGGAGAGAAACACTAGGACCTTTAAAGGCCCTGCCACTCCTAAAGAACAATTGCTGCAAACGTTAATATCTCAAGTCAACCTGCAAATTAGATCTCAATGGAAGCAACATCCCCTTCTTGAACTCTATGCTAGAAACTAGATTTAATTAGGGAGTTGTTTTTTGGTTATTTGTCGATCGATTTTTTTGTTTTGGATTGCTTGTTTCCTTGTTGGAATTGTTTTCCTTTGTTTTGGACAGTGATCTAGATTTATAAGGCTTTCCAGGTTTTGGCTCTGGCTCTGGCTTTCTTTGTGCGGTGTTTTGCCGCAGCCCTCATGCATGTGCTTTTTGTTCTATCCTGGGGTATGCCCCTTGTACATTTGTACATCTTTTTTGGAATTTATTTACCATTTTCCGAAGAAAAAAAATCTGATTTCTTGTTTCGTTTGCCCTTGTCGTATATTTTCTTGAGATCTGTGTCATTTTTTTCCCTATTACTTCCTTATTTCTTGAATCTATTGCTGGCTGGGATAAAACAAGGTTGTGACTTGATTTAGTTCAATTAGTTCTTGAAAGAACTTGAAAGGGAAAGCAGTTGAGGTAAAAGGCAAGAGTGTGTGAGACTAATTTTGGGAAAAAGCCAATTAGAGTGAAACACGAGTGGAGTGACAATTTTTTAGCGTAAACACATAAGTGAGTGTGTGAGGTTTTACCACTAATATTCTTGTTTTGCAGCACATTAAAATGGGTGACTCAACACCTAGAGGGGAGGAAGATAACACAACCTTTATGTTACAGGCCATGCAACGGCAGTTTGAACGGTTAAATTTAGTGTTGCCCCAAGGTAAGGGATAGGATGGATCAACAAGATGTAGTGATTCAAAATCTGCAAGGTGGGCGTAATGGGAGGAGACGTGAGCCTAGAGTTGAAAATGAGTATGAGATCGAAGAAGATGAAGAGAATGAGGAAGACATAGTATCTGATGTTGGTAGGGGAGGAATGGGTAGACCTAGAGGAGGTAGGCATGGAAGAGGACCTCCTAGGAGGAATCCAAGGGGTCGAGATGGGGTAGATAGGAACCTTGGGAGCATCAAAATGAAAATACCATCTTTCCAAGGGAGGAATGACCCTAAAGTGTATTTAGAGTGGGAGAAGAAAATAGAGCTGATTTTTTATTGTCACAATTACTCAGAGGAGAAGAAGGTGAAGCTAGCAGTAATTGAGTTTACCGTTTTCCGAAAAAAAAAAAAAAAGCAGTAATTGAGTTCACTGATTATGAAATTATTTGGTGGGATCAACTGGTAACCAATAGGAGGAGGAATCATGAGAGACCTATAGAAACATGGTCATGAGGAGGAAATTTGTACCTAGCCACTACTACAGAGACCTCTTCCAAAAATTACAAAATGTTGTGCAAGGGTCCAAAAGTGTGGAGGAATACATAAGGATATGGAGGTGGCTATGATTCGGGCTAATATAGAAGAGGATCGGGAGGCTACAATGGCCAGGTTTCTAAGTGGATTGAATAGGGACGTCGCTAATGTAGTTGAGTTGTAGCATTATGTGGAGATAGAAGAGATGGTCCACATGGCTATGAAAGTGGAGAGGCAGTTAAAGAGAAAGGGGGCAGCAAGGTATACTTCAGTTTGTAGCACTCCTTGGAAACCGAAGTGGGATAGAAGTGACCAAGCTGAAGTAAAGGGGAAGACTGACCCACCTAAGGGAAAAGATGAGGGGACTAGCAAGAACAAACTCAAGGCAAATTTTCAACCTCCAAGGAATAGAGACATTAAATGTTTTAAATGTTTGGGTACTGGGCACATAGCATCTCAATGTCCTAACAAGCGGGTGATGGTTATGCTAGACAATGGGGAGGTGATGACTGAGAGTGAGGATGAAAATGATGGCTTTCCAGATGCTAGTGATGATGATGGAGTGGAATACCCCATAGAAGGTGAGTCTCTTGTTGCCAGACGTGCTCTCAATACGTAAGTTAAGTTGATGAAATGGAGCAGTAGAGAGAAAACATATTTCATACTAGATGTTATGTAAATAACAAGGTGTGTAGTATGATTATAGATGGGGGAAGTTGTACCAATGTAGCTAGTGCCACCCTAGTTGAGAAGTTAAACTTACCTTTACAAAAGCATCCTAGGCCCTACAAAGTTACAGTGATTGAATGATTGTGGGTAGGTAAAGGTCAATAAGCAGGTTTTGGTGACTTTTACCATTAGGAGATATAGTGATGAGGTGCTTTGTGATGTAGTTCCTATGCATGCTAGCCACATTTTGCTAGGAAGGCCGTGGCAGTTTGATAGAAGGGTGAACAATGATGGGTTTAAAAATATGTATAGCTTTGTAAAGGATGGAAAAGCAATCAAACTTGCTCCCTTAACCCCTAAACAGGGCTATGAAGACCAAATGAAGTTGAAAAGTGAGATTGAGCAAAAGAGAAAGAGTGAGGCGGAAAAGAAAAATGAGAGTGAGGGTGAAACTTCAAGAAAAAGAGAGAGTGAAAAAAAATAGAGAGGTGGCTGAAAATAAAGAAAAGAGAGTGGAGCCATGAGAGAAAAAGAAAGAGAGTCTGCGGAGAGAAAAGAAAAGACAAAATTGAGTTTTTATGCAAAACATAGTGAGGTTAAGAGGGCATTTTTAGCAGATTAGCCTATGATTCTTTTTGTTTACAAAGAATCTTATTTTAATCTTCATGAAACTAACCAATCTCTTCCTAGTTTGGCTGTTTCTTTGTTGCAGGAGTTCGAGGAAATATTTCCAGAGGAGATGCCGAGTGGGTTACCGCCCATTAGAGGCATTGAGCATCAAATTGATTTGGTACCTGGAGCTGTCATCCCTAACCGACCAGCCTATAGGAGTAATCCGGAGGAGACAAAGGAGCTTCAAAGGCAACTTAATGATTTGATGAGTAAGGGGTACGTGAGCGAGAGCATGAGGCCATGTACAGTACCAGTGCTTCTAGTGCCAAAGAAGGATGGGACTTGGAGGATGTGCGTTTTTTTTTTCGGAGAATGGTGAATAAATAAAAAAGCCAAACGGCATCAAACAAAACACAAGGGGCATACCCCAGGAAATACAATAAGCACACAGAAAAACATCCAGATGATGCAACAGAGGATGGGAGCTATCCAAAGGCCAGAGGTCCAGAAAAAGTCCCATCATAGCAAAAATCACTGAACTAAAGAACGGAGGAGGGGAGATCCTAAATTAGGTCAACAAAGCTCGAGGTCCCCCATATAATGAAACTAGAAATGAAAGTAACAAAACATTACAGTACAAAATTAAATCAACTCAACGGAGTGGGACCTTACTTTGGATAGATCAGAACCTGAAAGGAAAGAAAATTCATTATATGCTGTTTATGAGCTATGGAAAGAAAGGAACAACAGAACTTTTAAACGGAAAATATGCCCTATGGAGACTGTTCTCAAGATCATTATCTCCCAAATTAATGATCTTATTAGGGTGAAATGGAATTACCATAGTAATTTTGATACCATAATTAGTAAATGGCTTTAGTGCCATTTTAATGGTTTGGCTTGTTTGCTTTTTCTTTCTTTTCTTTTGGCAAGCCATGTTGTCTGATTTTGGGTAGCTTCCTTTGCTACATGTTTTGATTTGTTTCCTGCTCTTATTGTATATCCTGGGGTATGCCCCTTGTACTTTTGTACAACCAATTTTTTGGATTTATTTACCCATTTTTCCAAAAAAAAATTAAATCAACTCCATCAACTCCAACTCCATCAACTCCATCTAGTTAAGTAGTTAGGGAGATGAGGATCATTCCTCCACTTGATTTGGATTTGGATAGCAATTTGGAGGTGGATTTCTTGAAGAACCCTTTCCTTTGTTTTGACTTCAGATTTGAATGTTCAGGCATTTCTTTTTTTTTTTTTTTTTTTTTTTTTTTTTTTTTTTTTTTTTTTTTTTTTTTTGGTAATCGGGGGTGTCCGGGCCAGCTTGCGCGCACCTCGACTAATCCCCCGAGGCCTGGAGGCGCCGGGTGAATACTCCAGTGGCCACGCTCCCCATGACTCGAACACTAAACCTCTTGGGTAGTACACCCAAGAAGCTTACCACTCGACCACAAGGGACTTGGTTGGCATTTCTTTCTTTCCAGATACTATAAACAACCAACCCAAGGCACATTTTAGGGATGATGTGGTTGGGAGTCTTCTTTGTCCAGGTCCTAGCTACCCATTCCACAATCGAGGTCCAAGAGGCGGCTTGGGAAGTTATCTCCAAAAGATGTAGTAACTCCTGCCAAATAAAAGAAGAGAATGAGAAATCAAAAAACAAGTGTTCATGAGATTCCATACCTTGGTGGCAGAAGACACAACCCAAAGGTCCAGGAGTGAAGTGGAAGATCCTGTCATCAGTAGATAATCTGTTAAGAATACCCAACCAAGAAATAAAACTATGCCTAGGTATATGCCCAGGGAACTAAATAAGGCGATGCCACGGGACCTTGGGGTGAATGACACGAAGGTGGTCCCAAGTATGAGCAAGACTAAATTTCCCATTAGTAGAGGGGACCCATATAGCAATATCAAGATTTTCAGAGGGGAGGGGAAGATCAAGCATGTGGTTCCGGATTTCCATGAGCTCTAATGTATTAGTAAGAGGCCATTGCCATTCCCTGTCAATGATGATATTTCTAACTTTTGCATTCAAGGGAATGGCTGCATCATAAGTAACTCTAGGACTAAATTTTCCAGAAGAGGACCTAACAGGTGCCAGTTGTCATACCATAAGAAAGTTCCACATCCATTTCCTATTTTGTGTTTCAATAACGGTTTGACCATGTCTCTAAGTTTAAGAAGTTTTCTCCAATACCAAGAACTCTGGGATGGAGCCTTAACAATCCAAAAGCTTTTATCTTTTAAAAGATATATTTTAACCCAATCCTTCCACAACGAGTTTGCCCCTGAAGAGAAAAGAGACCAGATGTGTTTTAAGTTCAAGATTTTATTAAGTTGGATAAGATCTTTAAAACCCAATCCCCCTTCCTCTTTTGAGCGACACACAAGATCCCAAGCAACTTTAGCCCCATGAGCCTTCTCAATGCCTCCGGACCAAAAAAATCTTCTTAAAAGCTTTTCAACCTCTTTTAAAACACTTTTGGGTAAAATGAACATACTAGACCAGTAGTATTGAATGCCAGTAAGAACAGAATGTATTAGTTGAATTCGGCCAGCATAAGAAAGGCATTTAGAGGTCCAAGATGTAATTCTAGAGCTAATCTTATTAACAAGTCCCTGGCAATCTCCCTTCTTTAGTCTCGATGTTATAAGAGGCACACCAAGGTACTTAAGAGGAAGGGATCTAATTAAAAATTGGAAGGATTGGCATATGGAATTAACAACAGTATCTTCAATGCCAGAGGTGAATAAACAACTCTTACTAGTATTAACAAGTAATCCAGTTAGCTCATAGAATTGAGTAAGAGTGTTTTTCATAAGTTGAGCAGATTCTATATCTCCATGGAGGATGTGCTTGATGAATTGCATAAGATTGCAGAGTAGTCAATAATATCACGATAAAATATTGTCATCCCATTCCTAGATTAGATGATATGCTTGATGAATTGCATGGCTCTTGTATTTTCAGTAAAATAGATCTTAAAAGTGGTTACCACCAAATCAGAATGAAAGAGGGAGATGAATGGAAAACTGCTTTTAAGACTAAATATGGACTTTATGAATGGTTGGTTATGCCATTTGGGCTTACAAATGCGCCTAGTACTTTTATGTGATTAATGAACCATGTTTTACGAGCGTTCATAGGCAAGTTTGTGGTCGTGTACTTTGATAATATCCTAGTGTACGGCAAGACCTTAAATGATCATATTGAACATTTGAGATATGTGTTTGATGTGTTGAAATGTGAAAAGTTGTATGCCAATTTTAAGAAATGTACCTTTTGCATGGAAAAAGTTGTTTTTCTTGGATATGTTGTTAGTACAAAGGGCATCGAGGTGGATGAAGAAAAAGTCGAAGCCATCAAGGAGTGGCCAACACCCAAAGGTATCACTGAGGTAAGAAGCTTTCATGGTCTAGCTAGTTTTTATAGACGTTTTGTAAAGGATTTTAGTACCATTGCTGCACCACTCACTGAAATAATAAAAAAAATGTTGGATTCCATTGGGGAATTGATCAAGAGAATGCATTTGCTACAATTAAAGATAGGCTTTGTTCTGCACCTGTGTTAGCATTACCTGACTTTAACAAAACTTTTGAGATTGATGTGATGCTTCAGGAATAGGGATTGAAGCCGTTTTGATGCAGGATAGGCGGCCCATAGCCTTCTTCAATGAAAAGCTAAGTGGGGCAGCCCTGAAGTACCCCACTTATGACAAAAAAAACGTTATGCTCTTGTTCGCGCTCTAGAGACATGGCAGCATTAATTTTGGCCTAAGGAGTTTGTGATCCACACCGATCATGAATCATTGAAGCATCTCAAGGGACAAGGTAAAATAAATAAGAGACATGCTAGATGGATGGAATACATTGAGACTTTTCCTTATGTCATCTGTTACAAGCAAGGTAAGGAAAATACTATTGCTGATGCTTTATCACGAAGGTATGTACTTCTTACTTCTATGAGTGCTAAAATGCTTGGGTTTGAATATGTGAAAGAAATGTATGTCAATGACACTGATTTTTCTGAGGTGTATTTGGCATGTGACAAAGCAGCATTTGGTAAGTTTTTCAAGCATGATGGTTATCTGTTTAAAGAAAACAAATTTGTGTGCCAAATTGTTCAATGCGTGAATTGTTGGTGCGAGAGGCACATGGTGGGGGATTAATGGGACATTTTGGTGTCAGGAAAACCTTAGAAATTTTGCATGAGCATTTCTTTTGGCCTAGGATGAGAAGAGACGTCACTTGAATAAGTGGTAGGTGCATTACATGTAGAAAGGCCAAATCTAAGGTTTTACCACATGGGTTGTATACACCCTTACCCGTCCCTAGTGAGCCATGGGTATACATTTCTATGGACTTTGTTTTGGGGCTGCCTAGGACGAAGAGGGGTAAAGATTCTATTTTTGTGGTAGTGGACATATTTAGTAAAATGGCACATTTCATTCCATGCCATAAAACAGATGATGCCACAAACATAGCTGATTTATTTTTCAAGGAAATAGTGCGACTCCATGGTGTACCTAGGAGTATTGTTTCTGATAGGGATGTCAAATTTCTTAACTACTTTTGGAAGGTTTTGTGGGAAAAATTAGGTACCAAACTTTTATTTTCCACTACTTGTCACCCACAGATTGACGGACAGACTAAAGTAGTCAACAGGACCTTAACTCAACTCTTACGCACTGTCATTCAAAAGAATTTAAAAACCTAGGAGGATTGTTTACCATTCATAGAGTTTGCATTTAATAGGACTATGCACACTAATACTTCTTATTCTCCTTTTGAAATTGTTTATGGTTTTAATCCACTCACTCCTTTAGATTTGATGCCTTTACCTATTGATGACAGGAGTAGTTTGGATGGACACAGGAAGGCTGAATTAGTGAAGTCCATTCATGAGAGGGTACGACTTCAGATTGCACAAAAAAATGAAAAGTTTGCTTCCCAAGCCAACAAAGGGCGTAAGCGTGTTATCTTTGAACCAGGAGATTGGGTCTGGGTTCACATGCACAAAGAAAGATTCCCTACCCACAGAAGGACTAAATTGCACCCTCGAGGAGATGGCCCTTTTCAAATCCTTGAGAAAATTAATGATAATGCTTATAAAGTGGATCTTCCAAGTGAGTATAATGTCTCGGCTACTTTCAATGTTTCTGACCTTTCCCCATTTGATGCAGGTGACGATTCGAGGTCGAATCCTTTTGAGGAGAGGGGGAATGATGGGCACCATGATGGACCGAGTCTTAAAGCTGACCCTTTACAAGTTCCAGATGGGCCAATCACAAGATCAAGAGCTAAGAAGATCAAGGAAGCAATGCAAGGATTGGTACAATCCACTTGGGCTGAATTTCCAAATGTTTCAAGCAAGACTTCAACATTCAAGATGGGCTTGGAAGAAGAGAAACCAGCTTTAATCCATGTGATACAAGCCACTTAGTCCATTTTATATATGTTCGCTAGTTTTGGGCATGTGGGCCTATTTTATTCATCAATTGGACATCTATTTAGCTTTAAGTTTAAGTTGTTTTGGACTTGAGTACCTCTAGCCCATTTCTTTTATTTTTATTGAAGGCCTTTTGGGCTCTAGGGTTATTAGATATAAAAACACTCTTGTAGCAGTTTTTAACATCAGATTATGTGAATGAATATTATTTTTCTTAGAGAATTCAGTTTTCTCTTCTTGTTCTTGATTGAACAATCCGAACTTATCAAAGGCATTCCCTTTGTGGCGTTCACACAAAATCTGGGTTCTTGAAATAGGATTTCAATGGGTCTAGATCATCTTTGTGGCTTGATTATTGGCTTTCCTGGGTTATTTATAATCTGATCGTGGGTTCAAGGAATAGCAATTCCACGGGTTCACATCAACATATTGATTACCCTGAAAGTTGAATATCAATGGAGTCCAATCAAATGTGCCAAGTGCAGGAAGTTTGGACATAACTGTGCTAAGCTACCCAATGTTCCTAAACCTCAAATGGTAGCTACAAGACCATTATCTTCATCTAAGAGGAAAAAAGAGGAGGGAGCTTGGATGGTTGTCACCAAAGGAAAGAATATTATTGTCCAGGATCAGGACCATCTCCCATCAACGTCTAATTATGCCAATAACACTCATGATAAGACTAATACCACGAAGCCAGTTATGCATAATCAGTCTGCCCATGGGGAGGATTTACCAAAGGTGAGGCCTCTTGATGTCAACACTGCTAGTTTAGAGCAACATCTGGGGACTGAATTACATTGCCTAGCAACTATTCAACCCAGCTCAAATGAATTGAAATTCAATTCTGTTATCAGTCAAAATACCCAAACTCTAAATCTGGTTAATAATATTGATTCTACTCAATGTTATACTATGCAGAACCAAACCCTTGGACTGAAGGAACATAAACAATTTGGTATCCTTGTTGAGGATATCATTGACCATATAGCTGGTGAAGAATTTCCCGAGCCTGAGCTAATGGACCATACTCCATCCAAGTCCACTTCCAGCCAACCTTGTCCCAAGGGACCTAGTGTTGAATATCCTCAAGAACAGATGGCTAGGAAAACCAACCTGTCTAATGGTGAATCTGGATCAGGGCAGATTGTGTACAAGAAGTCTTTTTTCCAGAATACTATGTCCAGGAGTTCTGATGAAGATTCCAGTGATGATGAAGAACAACCATCTCAAGTGCCTTCATCTAAACTATATGGGGGACCTCCTACTCCAAAGGTTTCCCCGCTACAGGCTAACAAGCAGAAGAACAAAGCTATGGGATCTTCAAGTAGACAGAAACACCCTTTTAGACGTACTTAATGATAATTGGCTATTGGAACATTAGAGGTCTAAATTGTTTTACTAAACAAATGGAATTTTCTAAATTTGTTAATATTAATCACTTAGATATTTTGGGGATCACTGAATCCAAGGTTAGGGTGCCTAACCAAGATTTAATCCAAAAACGTATTCTTCCTCACTGGAACTTTGTTACAAACAGCCAGCCTAATTCAGTGGACAGAATTTGGGTTGGTTAGATCCCTAACAAAGTTACTTTAAGTGTTCTAAAGAATACTAGGCAACTTATCCCTGTTCTTATCAAAGACCTTAATAATTCACTTCCTTTTGAAGCCTCTTTTGTTTATGGTCTTAACACTATTCAAGAAAGAAGAAGCCTTTTCAATTCTAATGAAAAATTTGGGGGTAAGCCTGGAAGAGACCAAGGGACTATGGAATTTAACTCGTTTGTGAATGCCTCCTACCTTGTAGATCTCAGATTCACAAGTATCTTCTTTACTTGGAGTACTAGCCGGTATAAGGAGAAACTTGATAGAGCTCTTGTCAATCAAGATTGGCTTGAAAAGTTCCCCTCAGCTTATACAGAATTTCTTCCTCCTGGTATCTCTGATCACTCTCCTTTTATTGTTAAAACGGATAATGCTAGTCACAAGAAAGGCCACAACAAAAAATACCTCTTGCTTTTAGAGAGAGAAGCTCCTCCATCTCTCTAGAAATGTGATTTTTTATGGGATCTACAAAGAAAAAACGAAATCAAGGTGCAAATAAGAACATCAAATCTGCTACTAGTCCAATTCCATTTGATTTCTTAACAAGAAGGGCCATTGATGAGGTCACTTCTAAGAAAGCTAAATCTGCTAGCCCTTCTTTTTCTGATCTAAATGCTACATCTGTTAGCCCTTCTACAAATTCATTGGGTACATCTAAAGAGCATGATCTAAATGTCTCATCTACTATTGGAGTCTCATCCACCTTTGGCCTAAGCATTATTGCTCCAGCTCTGGAGAGTAAATACTCTCTAAAAGGAGATGGTACAGTGATATTCAAAGATGGATCTCAAGCTGGTGGTACCAACTCTGAAAGGAAGGTTCGGGTTCTCAATGTGGCTAAACCAATTCATGAGCCTGCTCCTATTGGCTCTCAGGGGATTAGTGATTTGCTAGGGGGGTAAAGATCTGGAATCTCCACTAGTGAAAGTTATCACAGGGACTACTGTTAATCTGTCCAAAGAGATAAGGAATGAGGTTGCTACAGATTCAACTACTCTTATTCATGATAAGGAAGGAATGATTGACATATCACATTTTAGTTCTCATGGTTTTTCTGATGAAGATCTAGAGCTACATGAAGATTAGGAGGATGATATCTCCTCTCAAGGTGATTTCGATGATGGTACATCTATGAAAGGAAGGAATTTTAAATCAATCCAAGATTCTAATGAGTTACGTAAAAGGAAGGCAAAAGCAGCTAGCAAGGAGAAGTTCTCAGGAGATTTTATTTGCTCTAACCCTTCAAAAACTAAAGTCTATGCTACTACTGATGGTGACTTACAAGCTTCTTCAGCTAGGATGAAAGAGGGCAAGAACCAGATGGTCATTTCTGTGGATGATTCTATTTTCAAATCCCAGGTCTCAAACAAGGAAGAGGAGGTCTGTACTACATTTGATCCAAATTGTGCAAATAATTTAAATCCCACTGTGTTTGTGGAAGGTGCATTTCACGTCCCCAACGGTCAAAAGGAGCCTTCCCCCACTATACCGAAAGCTGCTATGCAGTACATGGGCCTTGATGCACTTTCCAAAAAATCCGGTGCCTTGTCCACAATTGAGTGTACGCATGGCCTGCCACTTGCCTAACTAAATGACTTTAATAATTCCAACTACCCCGTGGCCCCCGCTTCTATCCATACTAACTTTTTACCCACTGGTCACAAGCAAGACCTCCCCCCAACGCTGCTACGCAGCACATGGGTCATTCAGCTTTTTTCGGAAAAATAGGCTCCCTGTCCCCCACCCTGTGCGCTAATGGCCAGCCACCTATTTCTCAAACCAACTCAAATTTTATCACCTCCCGTGTGGCCCCACTTCCTTCATTAACCTCTGGTCACAAGCTTGACACTTCTAACTCGGTTGTTGAACCTTCTAACAAATCCCACTTGGCCCCCACTACTGCTAGGATTCACTGCCTTTCCACTGGTCAGGAGAAGATTACTTCATCTACCCAAAATCCCATAAAAAACCTTGAGTCAGTTAACATCTCTCATGTGCTACAATCCAACTCCAGAAACCAGAATCCCAGTTGGGTTTCCTTATTACAGCCCAAAATTGCTCCCAATTGTAAGGTTAATTATATTCAACCACTCCGGAACAACAACCGTATTAAAATTCGAATGCCTAAAGAGGTTGGTGAGATTGATAGTAGAGCTTGGGAGAACACATTGGTGGGCTATTTTATAGGAAGGAAGCTCCCCTACACCCTGGTTAAGAACACTACAACCAGACTATGGGGTAAATTGGGCCTTAATGACATGTTAGGCATTGAGTCTGGGTACTTCTTCTTCAAATTTAATTCTAAAGAAGAGAGCAAAGCTGTTTAGGAAGGGGGTCCGTGGCACGTTGTAGGATAGCCCATTATCTTGAAAAATTGGCAGCATGGTTTCGAATTAGTAAAGGAGGCTCAAGCTTTCATTCCAATCTGGGTTAATATTTATAACATTCCCCTTGAATATTGGAATGCGGAAGGCTAAAGTTATATTGCTAGTGCCGTGGGGAAACCGCTACATGTCCATAGTATGACTGCCTCCTGCCGTAGAATTTTATTTGCCAGAATCTGTGTGGAGGTTAATGCGGAGTTTGAATTGGTTAAAGATTTTGACATAGAAATTGAAGACCCATGCAGTGGGGAAATTAAGACAATTACATTAAAGGTGGAGTACCAACGGACCCCAACTAGGTGTGCCAAGTGTAAAAAATTTGGGCACAATTGTTCTCCAGTGAATAGGGCCAATGCTAGTGCCAATCTAGCACCTGCAAACCAGTCTCCTCCAGTTAAAGAAGCAACAGACGGCCAATGGTATTTGAAGAAAAAAGGGAAGTTGGTTTTAGAAGCACCAGTTGACCCCTCTACTTCCCATACTCATAGGGATGAGCCTTCTGTGAACCCCCAGTTTTCGTCTGGACCATCTACTTCTGAGGTAAGGGTTGACTTAAATCCCTCAAAATGTTCTTATTTGCCTGATGCTGAAGTTGATCCAACCATTCTAAATACAGAAGCCCCTACTTCTAATGTGATTTCCAAGATTGTTATTGATGGAACCAACCCAAAGATAACTGAGTCAGTTGTCGGGAAACTCTTGAACCAATTCTCAATTTTAAATGAAGTTGAAACAGAACAGGATAATATCACCAAACCTACTGTAAATCTGGATAGTGTGATGGAGTCTAAGTTTGCTGAAGTTAAAGATTTGACACAAGGGGATATTGGTAATCTCTCTGATAAACTTGAAAGGCAGGAGGCAAGTGCTAGCAACCCTACTAATGTGAACCATGATTCCGGGCAGATTAGTTACCTGAACTCCTTCTTCCAGGCTTCCAATGAGGAATCAAGTGAAGAAGAAACACAATCGGACCAAGTGCCACCACATGAACAATATTTGGTTTCTGCTAGCCCCAAGCTCTCTCCAGGCCAATCCAATAAACAGAAGAACAAAATGAGTGGTTCTTCAGGTAAGAATAAACGCACCTCCAAACGTCATTAATGAATATTAGTTGCTGGAACATTAGAGGGCTTAACGGGTCCGATAAACAACATGAAATTTCTAAGTTAGTGACCAATCACAATATCGATATTATGGGTATTGTGGAGACTAAAGTGAGAATCCCTAACCAAGATAATATTCAAAATTCAAATCCTTCCGAATTGGAACTTTATTACTAATAGTCAACTGGATTCTGTTGATAGAATTTGGGTAGGCTGGAACCCTAATAAAGTTACTTTAAATGTGTTACAATGTACTAGGCAAGTAATCCATGTCAGTATTGAATCTTTAGACCATAGGCTAAATTTTGAGGCTTCCTTTATTTATGGATATAACTCTATCCAAGGTAGACGTCCTCTCTGGTCTACCTTGAGAAATATCGCAGCTACTATTGGTGATACCCCCTGGATTAGTCTCGGGGACTTTAACTTCGTTTTAAACTCTAATGAAATCTTTGAGGGTAATCCAGGGAGAGACCAAGGTGCTGTGGAATTTAATGATCTTGTGAATGCTATTTGTCTTGTAGATCTTAGATTTACAGGTGTTTTTTTTCTCTTGGAGCAATCGGCAATTTGATTCGGCTCAGTATACCAAATGGAAGCTTGACAGAGCTCTCATTAACCCTGGATGGTTGGACAAGTTTCCTACAGCTTTTGCAGAGTTTCTTCCCCCTGGTATCTCTGATCACTCCTGTATTGTTATCAATATTTCCCCCCTATTTAGAACAAAGGTAAGCCTTTTAAGTTCTACAATTATTGGACTGAGATGGAGAATTTTACTCCAACTGTCTGCACTGCTTGGGCTAAGGAAATTACTGGGTCCTACCAATTCCAACTTGTTCATGCTTTAAAAAATCTAAAAGGAGAGCTAAAAAAGCTTTCTAAGAGCTCTTTAGGGAAAGAAATAATTAATGCTAATAAAGCCCGGGAAGACCTTTGGGCTTGCCAAAGGCAGCTTGATGAGGATCCTAGTGATACTTCCCTTAGAGTTCTTGAAAGAAAGCTCATGGGGGAATTCTTAAAAGCCATTCACATAGAAGAAGAAGTTATGAGACAAAAATCTAGAATCCAATGGCTATCAGCGGGTGATAAAAACACTGCTTACTTTCACAATTCTGTTAAAAATAGAAGGAACCATAAAAGAATTGTGTCACTGGTTAAACCTGATGGTACGACGACCACTAATGAGGGAGAAGCTAAAACTAAAGCTCTTAGATATTTTGAAGCCAGGCTTGGCACTCCTGCTTCTAACCCCTATCCTAGTATTAATGAGCTAAGGAAAGTCATCCATAAGCGCATTCCCACTAATTTATTTAATCTTATGGATAACATTCCAAGTGATGAGGAAATTAAAGAAGCTATTATGAGTATCCATAGTAACAAAGACCCAGGTCCTGATGGTTATAATGCTCATTTCTTTAAGGAAACTTGGACCACCACTGGTACTTTAGTTACCAAAGCTGTCAAAGATTTTTTTTCTTCGGGTCAATTGCTTAGAGAGTCCAATGCTACCCTTATAGCTCTCATATCCAAGATTCCTAACCCTTCTATGATGAGTGATTTTAGGCCAATCTCATGTTGTAATACAGTCTACAAATGCATTTCCAAAATTATTTCTAAGAGGCTCCAAGAAGTTTTACCTACTCTTGTTGATAATGCCCAATCGGCTTTTGTTAAGGGTAGGAAAATTAGTGACAATGTTCTTCTTGCCCAGGATCTCATGCGGGACTATCATAAGCCTTTTGGTCACCCTAGAGCTGCGGCTAAAGTTGACCTTATGAAAGCTTATGATAGTGTTAGTTGGGAATTTCCGCTTGATCTTCTTGATGTTCTTGGTTTCCCTCCTAAGATGCAAGGCTGGATTAGAGCGTGTGTTACGAGTCCTAAATACTCTATTAATTTTAATGGGGAATCTATAGGATACTTTGAGGGTGCTAAAGGCCTTAGGCAAGGAGATCCTATGTCTCCCTACCTTTTTGTGCTTGTTATGGATACTCTTAGCCAACTAATTCAACATAACATCCAGAGAACGCCTCTATTTAAATACCATTGGAGATGTGAAAAGGTTAAAATCTCCCACCTGTGTTTTGCTGATGATCTCCTTTTTTGTTTTTTTATGGTGATGTTAACTCTGCCTTGGTTATTACTAACTCTCTGAACAAGTTTATGATTTTACTGGACTTCAGGCTAATACTAGCAAGAGCTGCCTATTTCTTGCAGGAGTCGAGGAGAACACTTCCAATGCTATTTGTTTGAGCCTCCCTTTTACTCTTGGTTCTCTCCCTCTGAAGTAGCTTTGGGTCCCCTTGATCACCACTTGACTTAAGAAGGGTGATTGTGATGATCTCATCCAGAAGATTGGCTTGCGGATCACTTCATGGATCTCTAAATTTCTTTCCTTTGCGAGAAGGCTTCAACTTATTCAATCTGTTCTTGCAAGGATACAGAATTATTGGACATCCATGTTTATTCTTCCTAAAAGTGTTCTTAAGCATATTGATAGTTTAATGAATAGGTTCCTTTGGACAGGAGGAATTGAAAGGGCCCATGGTGCCAAAGTTGCTTGGGATATAGTCTGTAGACCTAAAATGGAAGGGGGACTTGGACTTAAAAATCTTACTCAAATAAACCAAATTCTTAATTTGAAACATATCTGGTCCATTTTTACTTTGAAAACTAATTCCCTTTGGGTGCAATGGATACATACTTATATGTTAAAAGGGAAACGTTTTTGGGAAGTTAAGTCCCCCTCTCAATGTTCTTGGTATTGGAGAAAGCTCCTTAAGCTTAGGTCCATGGCTAGACCAATGCTTAAGCATAGGATTGGTAATGGTTGTGACACTTTTCTTTGGTATGATAATTGGCACCCAATGGGCCCTATTTTGGATAGACTTGGTATGCGTGTACAATATGATGCTGCTATTCCCCTTAACGCTAAAGGGTCTAGTGTCATTGATGGCGGGGAATGGGATTGGCCTCAAACTAACACTCTTGAGTTAAAGGATTTAAGAGGCCAATTACATTCCTTACCTCTTCCATTGGCTTATAGTGATGTGGTGCAATGGTTACCCTCTCCTAATAAATTGTTTTTTCTACTATTACTTGGGACCATGTTAGAACTCATTATCCTAAAGTTCCCTGGTATTGTCTTATATGGTTTCCGGGTAATATACCTTGCTATAGTTTTATCTCGTGGGTGGCTACGCCCACTTGCATGGGTACTTTGCCATAAAAATTTGGAATCCCACGATCATCTTTTCTTTAATTGCTCTTATTCTACTTTTGTGTGGCAGGGGGTTCTTAATAGGTTGGAAGTTACTTATTCTGCCACCTCATGGGATGCTTTGGTGATTTGGGCAGCGGACAAGTGGAAAGGAAAGACTCCTAGACACATTATGCCTAAAATGTGTCTAGGTTTGGTTATCTACAACATTTGGAAAGAAAGAAATGCCCGGAGTTTCAAACTTGAAGATAAACCTAAGGAAAGATTATTCCAAGAGATTTGTACCCAGATGTCCCAGCAAATTCAAGCTAGATGGAAGAATGACCCTCATCTTCCCTTGTACATTGCTAGATGGAATGTTACATATTAGTGATTTTGCATTTTCTCTGTTCTTTGTGTGTCGCAGGTAACATGTTCTGACTAGTGCTGCTTGCTTTCCCTTGGTTAGTTAGGTGAGTTAGTTTAGGTTCTTTGTCTTTTTTTGGTTAGGAAGGGGCTTTATCTTGGTTTTGGCTTAGATAACCCCTCTTCCTTGTTGCATTTCTTTGATGCACTTTTGTACGCTCATTGTATATCCTGGGGTATGCCCCTTGTAGGTTGTTAGTGCCGCTTGGCTTTTTCTCTTTATTAACCCTTTTCCGAAAAAAGAAAGGCCACCCTTTTAAGTTCTATAACTTTTGGACTTCTTTGGACAAATTTAATGATTTGGTTATGACCTATTGGGCTAGAAATGTTGAAGGAAACTACCAATTCCAGTTATGTCATAAGCTTAGGGATCTCAAAATTGTGCTTAAAATTTTTTTGAAAGATTCTATTGGTAGAGAAAAACTTAATGCGGATAATGCTAGGGGAAAACATATGCAAGGCCAATGTCTCCTTGACGAACATTCCCACGATTATGATTTAACTTTAAAAGATCAGGAACGTCAACTCATGCAAAAGTTTTTGGACACTATTCATGTGGTAGAGGAAGTGATGAGACAAAAATCTAGGGTCCAATGGCTTGAAGCGGGGGATAGGAACACCACCTTCTTTCATCAATCTATTAAAAACCATAGGAATAGAAAACGGATTGTGTCCCTCCTATTACCTAATGGGGATCGGACTCACAATGAAGAGGAAGCACAAATGAAGCCATTAGGTACTTTAAGTCCATGCTTGGTACCCCTGCCACTAACAACTATCCTGGCATTTCTGTTCTTAGAAATATTATCCATAAAAGGATCTCCCCTAATGCTTATTCGATTATGGATAACATTCCTAGCAATGATGAGATCAAAGATGCTATGTTTAGCATTCATAGCAACAAAGCTCCTAGTCCTGATGGTTATAATGCTCATTTCTTTAAAAAAAAAAAAACTTGGAATATCACAGGTGCTCTTGTTACTCAATCTATCAAAGAATTTTTCACCCAAGCAGAGCTTTTAAGAGAGTCTAATGCAACCATAATTGCTCTTATTCCTTAAAATTTCAATCCTTCTAAAATGAGTGATTTTAGACCCATCTCTTGTTGCAACGCTATTTATAAACGCATTTCTAAAATCATTGCCAAAAGACTCCAACTCATCTTACCTGATCTTGTGGATAATGCTCAATCAGCTTTTATTAAGGGTCGAAAGATAAGTGATAATATTCTTTTAGCTCAGGATCTCATGAGGGACTACCACAAAAATTTAGGTCAACCACGTGCTGTGGCTAAGGATGACCTTATGAAAGCGTATGATAGCGTTAGTTGGAGGTTTTTATTGGACTTAATTGATGTGTTAGGGTTTCCACCTAAAATGCAACTTTGGATTAAAAATTGTGTGACTAGCCCTAAATACTCAATTAATTTTAATGGGAATTTTATTGGGTACTTTGATGGGGCTAAGGGACTTAGGCAAGGGGATCCTCTCTCCCCTTATCTATTTGTTCTTGTGATGGACACCTTAAGTCAATTGGTTAATCCTATTGAAGACCTGAAAAGTGAGATTAACTCTAGTAATGCTGTTGTGGACACGGTTGGGAATACCATGCAAGAAACAAAGAATGAGTATACTAAATCTTTCTTTCAGAATCCAATGTCAACAAATTCTCATAAGGAATCTAGTGATGATGGTGATCAAGCAGTCCATGTCCCTTCACCAGAGAAGTATCTAAATTCTCCTAAGATCTCTCCCAGCCATTCCAATAAACAGAAGAACAAAACAGGTGGTTCTTCAGGTAAGAGTAAACGCTCTTCTAAACGTCGTTAATGATTCTTAGCTACTGGAATATTAGAGGACTTAACCAGTCCACTAAACAAGATGAAATCTCCAAATTAGTGTTTAATCACAAAATTGATATCATGGGCATTGTGGAAACCAAAGTGAGAATCCCCAATCAAGACAAGATACAACGTAATTTTCTTCCAAACTGGAACTTTGTTACCAATAGCCAACCGGACTCTGTTGATAGAATCTGGGTTGCCTGGAACCCTAATAGAGTAAATTTAACTATTTTACAAAATACTAGGCAAATTGTACATGTAAAAATTGAGTCTCTAGACCATATGGTGTTCTTTGAAGCCTCTTTTATGTATGGTTTTAACACCATTCAAGGTCGAAGACCCCTTTGGTCTGCCTTGAGAAATATTGCAGCTACCATTGGTGATACCCCCTGGATTAGTCTCGGGGATTTTAACTCTGTCTTAAATCCTAATGAAATCTTTGAGGGTAATCCAGGGAGAGACCAAGGAGCTCTAGAATTTAATGATCTTGTGAATGCGGCTTGTCTTGTAGATCTTAGATTTATAGGTGTCTTCTTCTCTTGGAGCAACCGGCAATTTGAATCGGAACAGTTCACTAAAAAGAAACTTGATAGAGCTCTCATTAATCCTGTATGGTTGGACTCATTTCCATCAGCTTATGCGGACTTTCTCCCCTCTGGTATATATGATCATTCTCCTATAATTGTCAACTTATCTCCTCCTGTTAGCAAGAAAGGTAAACCCTTTAAGTTTTATAATCATTGGACTGATCTGCAAAACTTTAATGCTATTGTTTGCAACTCTTGGACTAGGCACATTAACGGTACTTTCCAGTTTCAATTATTCCACGGCTTAAAGAACCTTAAAAGTGATTTGAAAAACCTAACCAAGGATTCCTTAGGTAAGGAGAGGCTTATTGCTAATAAAGCCCGGGAAGAACTTTGGACTTGCCAAAGGCAACTTGATGAAAATCCTAGTGATACATCTCTTAGGCTTAGTTTGGCCCCCATGTGGTGCTTCTCCTTTTTTAAAGCCCAATTTCATGTTAATTCATTTGGTAACTAGTTTATGAGCTTTGCAAAAATTGAACTTAGGGCTTTTTTGGAGGGAGCTTTTAAAAGCTCTAGAGTGGAGCTTTTAAAAGCTCAAGGTTGCTTTTTGGTTTCATAATGTCTTTTTGAAAAGTAGTGTGTCACTTGTATAAAACTATCAAAGAACTTAGTGATAAATTTCATAAGCTCCTTTTAAAAAGCCACGTGGGGGCCAAACTAAGCCTTAGAGTCCTCGAAAAAGAACTTATGCATAGTTTCTTAAAAGCCATTCATATTGAAGAAGAAGTTATTAGACAGAAATCTAGGATCCAATGGCTTGAAACTGGGGATAAGAACACTACTTTCTTTCACAACTCTGTTAAGAATCGTAGGAACTATAAAAGGATTGTGACTCTTGTTCAACCTGATTGTACTAAGACCACTAATGAGACAGAAGCCAAAGTTGAAGCTATTAGATACTTTAAATCCATGCTTGGCACTCCTGCCTCTAATTCCTATCCTGGAATCAATGAATTGAGGAAAGTCATCCATAAACGTATTCCTCTTGAGTTATTTAATTCAATGGATGATATCCCTAGTGATGACTACATTAAGGAGGCTCTCCTTAGTATCCATAGCAACAAAGCCCCGGGTCCAGATGGTTATAATGCTCATTTCTTTAAGAAAACTTGGACCACCACAGGCCCCTTAGTTACAAATGCAATCAAAGAATTTTTCACCTCGGGCCAATTATTAAAAGAGTCTAATGCTACTATTATAGCCCTTGTCCCCAAGGTTCCCAATCCTTCTAAGATGAGTGACTTTAGGCCTATCTCGTGTTGCAACACGATCTACAAGTGTATTTCTAAAATCATTTCAAAGAGGCTTCAAAATATTTTACCTACTCTTGTGGACAATGCTCAATCTGCTTTTATAAAAGGTAGGAAGATCAGTGAAAATATTCTCCTTGCCCAAGATCTCATGAGGGACTGTCATAAGCCTTCGGGCCATCCTAGAGCTGCAGCTAAGGTTGATCTCATGAAGGCGTACGATAGTGTGAGTTGGGAATTTTTACTTGACCTCCTTAATGTTCTTGGATTCCCTCCCAAGATACAAGGCAGGATTAGAGCTTACATTACTAGCCCAAAGTACTCTATAAATTTTAATAGGGAATCTATAGGGTACTTCGAGGGTGCCAAAGGTCTTAGGCAAGGTGATCCTATGTCACCCTACCTTTTTGTCCTTGTTATGGACACTCTTACCCAATTGATACAACGTAACATTCGAAGTGTGGATAATTTTAAATACCATTAGAGATGTGATAAACTTAAAATTTCTCATCTTTGCTTTGCTGATGATCTTCTCCTGTTCTTTTTTTTTTTTTTCGAAAAACGGGTGAATAAAATTCCAAAAAAGAGGGCCAAACCCCAGGATATTACAGTAATCGCAAAAACATGTTATGACTGCGAGAACAAACATGGAAATGAAATAAACAAGCAAAATCATAACAACATGGGATGAGCAACCACACTGGACATCCCCACACCAAACAAACCAGAGCCAATTTTAAGGTCTATGTCGACTCATAGGCCGACTCCCACTGAATTTCATTTTTGCTTCTTTCTTTTTCTGTCTGTTAGAAAGAGGGCTCCCTCGAGCCTCAAGGTCAACCTTATCTTCAAGGCTAAAATCATCCTCACAATCATCTCCTGTTCTTTAATGGTGATATGAACTCTGCGTTGGTTATGGCAAATTCCTTGAATCAATTTTATGACTTCACTGGCTTGCAGGCTAATGCGAGTAAGAGTTGCCTTTTTCTTGCAGGAATGGAGGAAAGTACCTCTAATGATATATGTCTTCATCTTCCTTTTACTCGCGGGTCCCTTCCTATGAAGTACCTTGGTGTTCCTCTGATCACCACTAAACTTAAAAAGGGAGTTTGTGATGATCTCATCCAGAAAATCAGCTCTAGAATTACTTCTTGGACCTTCAAATTCCTATCTTATGCTGGCAGGATACAACTTATCCAATCTGTCCTTACAGGAATACAAAATTATTGGGCTGCCCTTAAGCATATTGATAGATTAATGAGTAGATTTCTTTGGACTGGGGGAATAGAAAAGGCCTATGGTGCTAAAGTAGCTTGGAATTTAGTCTGTCGACCCAAGAAGGAGGGAGGGCTTGGTCTAAAAAATCTGACTCAATTGAACTCTACTTTAAATCTTAAACATATCTGGTGCATTTTTACTACTAAAAACCACTCCCTATGGGTTGATTGGATACACACTTACATGTTAAAAGGGAAGAGTTTTTGGGATGTTAAACCCCCTTCTCAATGCTCTTGGTATTGGAGAAAACTCCTTAAACTGAGTCCTATGGCAAGACCTTTGCTGAAACATAGGATTGGTAATGGCTGTGACACTTTTCTTTGGTATGATAACTGGCATCCTTTGGGCCCTATTTTAAATAGATTTGGATTGCGTATACAATATGATGCCGCTATCCCTTTAAATGCTAAAGTGTCTGATGTTATTAATGGAAGGGAATGGAGTTGGCCACTCACTAATACTCTTGACTTAATGGAAATTAGAGGCCAACTACAGACTTTACCCCTTCCTTCAACTTCTAGTGACGTGATTCAATGGTTACCATCTCCTAACAAAATGTTTTCCTCCGCGAAAACTTGGGACCATGTTAGACCTTATTACCCTAAAGTTCCTTGACATCGCCTCATATGGTTTCCAGGGAATATTCCTCGTTATAGTATTATTTCGTGGTTGGCTATTCTTCACAGATTATCCACACATGATAGAATTTATACATACACACCGGGTCTGCTTGCTTGTGTTTTATGCCACAAATATTTGGAAACACACGACCACCTTTACTTTAAGTGCTCTTATACTTCTTATGTGTGGCAGGGGGTTCTCAATAGGTTGGACGTTTCATATTCAGCACCCACATGGGATGATCTTGTGGTTTGGGCAGTAGACAAGTGGAAAGGGAAGACTCCACAGCACACTGTCCCTAAAATGTGCCTCAGTTTTGTTGTGTATAGCATCTGGCCAGAGAGGAATGCTCGGAGCTTTAAAGTGGAACTAAAGCCTAAGGAAAGACTTTTTCAAGAAATATGCCTCCAGATATCCCTTCAGATACAAGCTAATTGGAAGAATGATCCCCATCTCCCCCAGTACATCGAGAGATGGGCCATTACCCCATAATGGGGAGTTTTGTTTTTGGTTAGCTACCTTGACTTTTGGACCTAGCTATGTTGTGACCTTTGCTCCTTAGCTTAGCTTCTTTTTTATGGTTTACTTGTAAAGTTGGGGCTTTCTTTTTGATATCCCCGCCTTGCTGCATTGTCTAAATGCTTTTTGCGCTCATTGTTTATCCTGGGGTATGCCCCTTGTACTTGTGTACAGTGCCGTTAGGCTTTTTTTTTTGTTTAATTAACCCTTTCTCCAAAAAAATAATATTCAAAGTTCATCCCACTTTAAATTTCATTGGAAATGTGACAAGCTGAGTATTTCCCATCTTTGCTTTGCTGATGATCTTTTATTATTGTTTTATGGTGATGAAGGATCAGCTCAGCTCATGAAAAACACTCTTACTCAATTCTATTAGCTCACAAAATTAATTACTAATGCTAGTAAGAGCTGTTTATTTACCTCTGGTATTGAGGACAATGTTCCCAATTCCATTTGCCATATCTTCCAAGTTACTAGTGGAACCCTCCCTCTTAAGTATCTGGGTGTCCCTCTTATTACCTCTAGACTCAAGAAGGGGGATTGCAGTGAACTTATTACTAAAATCGATTCTAGAATAATGTCTTGGACTTCTAAATGTCTCTCTTTTGCTAGGCGCCTTCAATTAATTCAGTCTGTCCTTGTAGGTATTCAAAACTATTGGTTTGGTAAATTCATACTTCCCAAGAGTGTCATAAAGGAAGTCAAGAAATTGTTGAGGAGATTTCTTTGGTCTGGAGGCATTGAGAAAGCCAATGGGGCTAAGGTGGCTTGGAACATTATTTGCACCACAAAGAGGAAGGGGGTTTGGGATTGAAAAATCTTGTTCAACTCAATAAAACCCTGAACTTAAAACATATTTGGTCTCTTTTTTCTCCAGGAAAACGCTCTCTGTGGGCTGATTGGGTCCATATGTATCTATTAAAAGATGAAATCTTTTGGGTGGTTAAGGCCCCGTCTCAGTGTTCTTGGTATTGGAGGAAACTCCTTAACCTTCGTGACATGGCTAGACCCTTATTGAAACATAAAATTGGTAATGTTTGTGGTACCTATTAATGGTATGACAATTGGCACCCTTTGGGCCCACTTTTGGATAAATTTTACCCTAGAGTTGTGTACGATGCTGCCATACCTTTGAATGCAAAAGTTAAAGATATCATAATGGAGGCGGATTGGCATTGGCCTAGTACTAATACTCTTGAGCTTATGGAGATTTGAGCTCACATGCTCGAAGTTCCTCCTCCCTCTGTCAATAATGATAGAGCCATTTGGATTCCCTCTCCCAATGGGAATTTTAAGCTTGCTCATACTTGGGACCACCTTAGGGACATTAGGCCTAAGGTCCCTTGGCACTGTCTTGTCTGGTTCCCTGGGAATGTCCCTAGACATAGTTTCATTTCTTGGTTGGCCATTCTTAAGGGATTATCTACTCATGACAGGATATGCCACTTCACTCCGGGCCTGTTGGCTTGTGTCTTATGCCACAAAGGTATGGAAACGCATGATCATTTGTTTTTTGGTTACTCATTCTCTTCCTTCATTTGGCAGGGGTTATTACAGCGATTGGAAGTTCCTTCCCACACCCACCATTGGAGCTCTTTAGTGGATTGGGCTGCTAGGACTTGGAAGTAGAATATTCCCAACCACATTATTCCAAAAATGTGCCTGGGCTTGGCGGTCTATAATATTTGGAAAGAACGCAATGCACGTACTTTTAAAGGAAAAGGCAATACTGAAGAAAGAATCCTTGAAAAGATCTACCTTCAGATTGCTATACAGATCCAAATTAAGTGGAGAAATGATTCTCTTCTCCCCAACTATGTTGCTAGATGGAATTAATTTGGTTTTTGGTATGCATTTTATGCTTCACTTTAAGCTCCATTGTTATCCCCCCTAGCATATTTTAGGAGGTTTTTGCTGCTTAGCAATTTTGCTTTTACCCTGTGCTCTACGGTCTTTCTCTTAGGGGGCTTGTTGCTTGTTTGTATGGGTCTCTATCTTGGTCTTTGGATTTAGATTGTTTCCCATCCGCCTTTGTTTCTCATCTGGATGCTTATTTTGTGCTTTTTGATTTCCCTGGGGTATACCCCTTGTATTTTTGTAGACTGCCGTTTGGGTTTTTTATTGATTTACCCTTTCCCGAAAAAAATAGATACAGGAATCACCACATGCTCTGTATTCATCATATCTATTCATTAACTTGTTATTAACGTGCTGTTGTATTCCGTTCTACTATATAATTTAACAATATCAACATATGGAATCATGGTTAACCAACCAAACAGTTCGTATTCTAATCAATAGGAATTAATCATGTTCTGTGAGGTTCGATCGATTGAACTCTTTTCTATCAATTGAGGAAAAGTAGTTTTGATCAATTGAAGTCCCTTCGATTGATGGAGGAAATAACAAGTTCGATCGATCGAGAATGGTTCAATCGATTGAGAATCATTTTCTACCCAGAAACTGGGCAAAGATAAACAGGTACATTGGGGTCACAATATACACATTCTAAACATACAAAACCATCCTAGAATTATCTCTCGAGTGAGTTAATGAACTCACCTTGCTCCGGTGGTGGCGACCCGAGCTTGATGACGACGGTGGCAGCTATGGTGAGCTCCTTCTCTCTCTCCTTCTTCTCTTCTCTTCTTTCTTTTCTCTGGTCTTTCACTGTCTTCTTCTCCTTCTCCTTCTTCCTTTTTCTGTCCAGGGGTATCTATATCTTTTTTTTTTTCGAAAAAGGGTAAATAGATTCCCAAAAAAGGATGTACAAATGTACAAGGGGCATACCCCAGGATATAACAAGAAAGCGCAGCATGAGGACTGGTGGCAAGGAGGCCACAACAAAAAACAGGCAACAAAGCAGTCATCTCACAACAAAAGATGAAAAACAACCCAAAAACAAAGATCAAAGCCACATTAATGCCCAGGGGAGAACAAACAATTCAAATCGAACTTCTTCCCCTTCCAATGATGCGCCATCCATAGAACCGTAGACTCCGGTTCATTCCAAGATAGCCCACATCTCTACAAGAGATCCATTAATTCCAATGACTAAGAATCATATCAATCTGGGTATGTTTTTTTTTTTTTTTTCAGAATATGGTTAATCAATAAAAAAGGAAAAAGCCAAACGGCACTGTACAAACATGCAAGGGGCATACCCCAGGATATATAATGAGCGCAAAAACACTACGAAGGAGAAACCTAGGCAACTGTGGATGGTGACGTTTCTAAAGCAGAGCCAAGAAAGAGGACCATCCAATCTAAACAAAAGCATCCCAAAAGGAAGAGCACAATCAGCCTAGGCTAAAAACAAAGCTCACAAAAAGCAACAAACTGCTAATCTGGATATTAATATGGATATTAACTTGTGACCTTCAGGGACCTTCTGGGAAGCCATTAGGGTGGAAGAAGAGTTTGTACGACAAAAGTCTAGAATCCAATGGCTTGTAGCGGGTGATAGGAATACTGCCTACTTCTATCAATCTGTTAAGAATCGTAGGAATAGAAAGCATATAGTATCCCTGTTACTTCATAATGGGAGTTAAGCCACTAATGGAGAGGAAACAAAAAATGAAGCTATTAGGTACTTTAAAAATCTGCTTGGTGCGCCTACTTTAAACCCTTATCCCGGGGTTTCTGTGTTGAGAAACATCATTCAAAAACGTATTCCTATGGAGGCTATCATCAGTATGGACAGTATCCCTACCGATGATGAAATTAAAGAGACTATGTTTAGTCTCCATAGTAATAAGGCCCCAGGTCCGGACGGTTTTAATGCTCATTTCTTCCAAAAGACATGGACCACCACTGGTACTAAAGTTACTCAAGCGATCAAAGAATTTTTTATTACTGGAGAACTTTTAAAAGAGTCCAATGCCACCATTATTGCCTTAATCCCTAAAATTCCTAATCCTTCCAAGATGAGTGATTTTAGGCCAATTTCTTGTTGCAATACTATCTATAAATGTATTTCCAAAATCATCTCCAAGAGAATCCAAGCTATTCTCCCTGACATTGTTGATAATGCTCAATCTGCCTTCATAAAAGGTCGAAAAATCAGTGATAATGTCCTCCTTGCCCAAGACCTTATGAGGGATTACCATAAATCTTCTGGGCATCCTAGAGTGGCAGCGAAAGTGGACCTCATGAAGGCTTATGATAATGTTTGTTGGAACTTTTTATTCGATTTACTTGATGTGCTTGGTTTTCCTACTAAAATGAAGATGTGGATTAAAGCTTGTGTGACTACTCCTAGGTTTTCCTTAAATTTTAATGGAGAATCCATAGGGTATTTCGAAGGGGCGAGGGGTTTGAGACAAGGAGATCCTATGTCCCCCTATTTGTTTGTCCTTATTATGGATACTTTGAGTCAGTTGATTAAATTTAATATTCAGAGCTCTTCTTGTTTTAAGTACCATTGGAAATGTGATAAAGTTAAAATCTCACACTTATGTTTTGCCGATGATCTTCTTTTACTATTTAACGGTAATCGTGGTTCTGCGCAACTTATGAGAGATACTCTTAATCAGTTTTATGATCTTACAGGTTTAAAAGCTAATACTAGTAAGAGTTGCCTTTTTATCTCAGGTATAGATGAGATTGAGTCCAACGCTTTATGCCAAATAATGCAATTCCCTCTCGGGTCCCTCCCAATGAAATATCTTGGGGTCCCTCTTATTACTTCTAGACTTAAAAAAAGGGATTGTGATGATCTGGTTAATAAGATTAGTGCTAGAATTACCTCCTGGACGGCTAAATGCCTCTCTTTCGCGGGTAGATTACAATTGATCCAATCTGTGCTTGCTGGAATTCAGAATTATTGGGCTGCCATGTTTATTTTACCTAAGAGCGTTCTTAAACAGGTTGAGAAACTTATGCGACGTTTTCTTTGGACTGGAGGTATCGAGAACTCCTATGGGTCTAAAGTCTCTTGGACTAAAGTTTGTACCCCCAAACAAGAAGGTGGCTTAGGATTGAAAAATTTAATTCAACTCAATAAAGTTTTGAATTTTAAACATATTTGGGCGTTATTTTCTTCTAACCAAGACTCTCTTTGGATTAAATGGATACATACATATATGCTTAAAGGGAAGAGTTTTTGGTCTATTAAACCCCCTTCTCAATGCTCGTGGTATTGGAGGAAACTTCTCAATCTTAGACCCATTGTTAGACCTATGCTAAAACATAGAATAGGGAATGGTTGTGGTACCTTCTTTTGGTATGATAATTGGCATCCTATGGGACCCTTAGTGGAGAGACTGGGTAGTAGAGTGAGTTATGATGCGGCTATCCCCTTGGATGCCAAGGTATCTGAGGTTGTGGATGGGGAGGAATGGGATTGGCCTATTACTAACACTTTGGAGCTTATAGGGATTAGAGAGCAACCACTTTCCATTCCTTCCCCCTCTGAATCTCAAGATAAAGTTGTTTGGACTCCCTCTCCTAATGGGCAATTCTCATCGGCTCATACTTGGGATCACATTAGAGATTCTAGTCCGAAAGTTCCTTGGTATCAACTTGTTTGGTTTCCAGATAACATTCCTCGTTACAGTTTTATCTTGTGGCTTGCTTTTCTTAACAGGTTATCCACTCACGACCGCATCTACACCTTCACACAAGGCCCCTTGGCATGTGTGTTATGTCACAAAGGTATGGAAAACCATGATCACTTGTTTTTCAATTGCTCATTTACCTCTTTTGTGTGGCAGGGTTTTCTGCAAAGGTTGGGGACTAGTTGCACTACTTCTACTTGGAACTCTCTTATTGATTGGGCAGCTAGGACATGGATGCAAAAACACCCAAAACACATTATTCGTAAAATGGGCTTAGGGATGGTGGTGTACAGTATATGGAGGGAAAGGAATGCCAGAACTTTCCAAATGGAAACTAAGAGCAAGGAAATTATCCTCCAAGAAGTTTGCAACCACATTCTGACACAGATTCAAATCAAATGGAGAAACGACCCTCTACTCCCAAGCTATATTGAGAGATGGAGGCTTGGTGTTTAGTGACTTCCTTTTGTTCTTTTTTCTTGATCTTTTGCTGTATAGGTTTTTGTTAGGTTGCTGTGGATCAGCTTGGCTGACATGCCCTTGTTTTCTTTTTGTATGGTTTTTCCCTTGTTTGTTGACTTTCTAGGGAATGTTTTCACTGCTTTGTGGTGCTTTCAGGGATGGGCTCTTTCTGGACATTCTGTCTTAGAAAGTGTTGCATCCCTTTGACAGGGGTTTATTGTACTTCCTGGGGTATGCCCCTTGTACATATGTAGATGCCGTTTGGCTTTTTCTTTTTGTTTTCATTTACCATTTCCCGAAAAAAAAAGATATTAACTTGTGAAATTAGGGTCTTCAGAAGATACTCCTTAGGTTGAAATGTATTCTTGAATGATCTTGAATTCTTCTCTCGCCAAAGGCCATAAATAGCAACTCTAAGGCAGATCTTGGGTAGAGCTTTATGAAGTGCCTTCCCTTTCTAATAGTGAGCCATCCACAAGACAGAGATGTCCCATTGCGTCCCATTCCAGACCAAACCACTCCTAAGCATCAGATCTTTCCAAACAAAAGAGGAATAAGAACACTCAAAGAAAAGGTGGTTATGAGTTTCCAAATGACAATGACAAAAAACACAAGCAAGAGGCCCAGGGGTGAAGTAGGATATCCTGTCATGAGTAGAGAGTCTATTCTGCACAGCCAACCAAAGAACAACAGACTGTCTGGGGCTATAACACAACATTATACCAGGGAACCAAAGGGTTAGTATCTCTAAGTTTATTCCAAACACTAGTAAAGTTAAAAACTCCATTGGCAGTAGTAGTCCAAACAATTCTATCAGTGAAGTTTGAGGGCTTATACATATTGGAAAGGACAGCTCTAATTTCATTTATCTCAATGGAGTTAGAAGCCGGCCAAATCCAATCATTACTACCTCTAATAATGGTAGCCACTTTAGCATTGACATCAATGGCCACATCATAAGCAACTCTTCTAGTGTATTTCTCAAAAAGAGGACCAATGGGGAGCCAGTTGTCGAACCAAAGAGAGGTCTGTTCTCCATTACCAATCCTATGAATCAATCAGGGTCTAACAACCTCCCTAAGTTTCAGCAACTTTCTCCAGTACCAGGAAAGATGGTATTTTCATTTTGATGCTCCCTAGGTTCCTATCTACCCCATCTCGACCCCTTGGATTCCCCCTAGGTCCTCTTCCACGCCTACCTCCTCTAGGTCTACCCATTCCTCCCCTACCAACATCAGATACTATGTCTTCCTCATCCTCTTCATCTTCTTCGATCTCATACTCATTTTCAATTATAGGATCACGTCTCCTCCCATCATGCCCACCTTGTAGATTTTGAATCACTACATCTTGTTGATCCATCCTATCCCTTACCTCCCCCAACACCAAATTTAACCATTCAAACTGTCGTTGCATGGCTTGCATCATAAAGGCTGTGTTATCTGCCTCCCCTCTAGGTGTTGAGTCACCCATTTTAATGTGCTGCAAAACAAGAATATTAGTGGTAAAACCTCACACACTTCCTTACGTGTTTACGCTTAAAAATTGTCACTCCACTCGTGTTTCACTCTGATTGGCTTTTTCCCGAAATTAGTCTCACACACTCTTGCCTTTTACCTCAATTGTTTTCTCTTTCAAGTTCTTTCAAGAACTAATTGACCTTAATCAAGACACAACCTTGTTTTATCCCAGCCAACAATAGATTCAAGAAACAAGGAAGTAACAGGGAAAGAAAAAAAATGACACGGATCTCAAGAAAATATGCGACGAGGGCAAACAAAACAAGAAATCAGATTTTGAGAGGATTAACATTTTTTCTTTTTTTTTTTTTTGTGAATATGAGCGAATTGAAGAGGAAAACAAAGTTTATCCCAAGAAACAGCGATCACAGAAAACAGGTTTCGAACAGCACAAAAATCAAATTTTTTTCGGAAAAATTTTCACACTATGTAGTAAGGTCAGTTTCGGACTCCTTAGACCATGGACAATGCAAAACAGCGATCACAGAAGACAGGTTTCGAACCAAATTTTTTTTTTCTTTTTCGGACCCGATCTCTTCTCTCCTTTTTTTTCTCCTCTTTTCCTTTCTTTTGTTTTGTTTTGTTTTGTTTTTTTTTTTGTTTTTGTTTTTTTGAATAGTCAGGGAGACAAGACTTCACAGTTCACGTTTGTAAAGCACCAAAATAACCCTAAATCATGAGGATGAACGAACACGAAGTAGCAAGAGAAAAAAAATCGCAGATCAAATTCGTAACCCTAAACACAAAATTCTAGATCATAATCAAGAACACAAATACGAACACGAACTAAAACAAGAACACGAAAAGAACGAATCACGAATTGAACAGAAAAACGAGATGAAACAAGATCACAAAAATAACAGAACAGAAAAAAAAAATGAAACGGAAACAAGAACACGAAATAAAATAGATAAATCAGATCGGATTTGGAACCTGGTTTTGATACCAAATGATGTGAACCAGTGGAATTGATATTCCGTGAACCCACAATCAGATTGTAAATAACCCAGGAAAGCCAATAATCAAGCCACAAAGATGATCTAGACCCGTTGAAATCATGTTTCAAGAACCCAGATTTGGTGTGAACGCCACAAAGGGAATGCCTTTGATAAGTTCGAATTATTCAATCAAGAACAAGAAGAGTAAATTGAAATTCTCTGAGAAGAATAATATTCATTCACATAATCTGCTGTTAAAAACTGCTACAAGAGTGTTTAATATCTAATAACCCTAGGGCCCAAAAGGCCTTCAATAAAAATAAAAGAAATGGGATGGAGGTACTCAAGCCCAAAACAACTTAAACTTAAAGCTAAATAGATGTCCAATTAATGAATAAAATAGGCCCACATGCCCAAAACCAGCGAACATAAATAAAATAGCCTAAGTGGCTTGTATCACATGGATTAAAGCTGGTTTCTCTTCTTCCAAGCCCATCTTGAATGTTGAAGTCTTGCTTGAAACATTTGCAAATTCAGCCCAAGTGGATTATACTAATCCTTGCATTGCTTCCTTGATCTTCTTAGCTCTTGATCTTGTGATTGGCCCATTTGGAACTTGTAAGGGGTCAGCTTTAATACTCGGTCCATCATGGTGCCCATCAGCACCTTTACTTGCTTTACCTAACTTTACAAAAACTTTTGAAATTGAATGTGATGCTTCAGGTTTAGGTATTGGCGTCGTGCTTATGCGAGAAGGAAGACCTATTGCATAATTTAGTGAGAAGTTAAGTAGGGCTGCCTTAAACTATCACACTTATGGTAAAGAGATGTACGCATTGGTTCGAGCTTTGGAGACATGGCAGCATTACTTTTGGCCTAAAGAGTTCGTGATTCACACCGATCATGAGTCTTTAAAGCACCTTAAAGTCCAACACCAGCTGAACAAGAGGCATGCACGATGGGTTGAATTCATTGAGACGTTTCCATACGTCATTCGATAAAAACAAGGTAAGGAGAACATTGTTGTCTATGTACTTTCTCGAAGATACATTCTAATCTCTACTCTTGATGCTAAGATTCTTGGTTTTGAGCATATTAAAGAATTGTATCCTTTAGTCCCTAATTTTAGTGAAGAGTTTGAATCTTGTGAAAAAATAGCCCATAATAAATTCTATAGGCATGAGGGATTTTTATTTCGAGAAAATAAAATATGCATTCCAACTTGTCTGTGAGTGAGTCACATGGGGGAAGGTTAATGGGACATTTTGGGGTAGTTAAAACATTAGCCGTTTTGCAAGAACACTTCTATTGGCCACGCATGAAACAAGATGTTGAGAGGATTTGTGGTCGATGTGTCACATGCTGGCGAGCGAAACCTAGAGTACAACCCCATGGCTTATACACACCTCTTATAATTCCTAGTGAACCATGGATTGATATTTCAATAGATTTTGTGTTAGGTTTACCTAGGACTAAACACGGTCTAGACTCAATTTTTGTGGTTGTGGATAGATTTTCCAAGATGGCACATTTTATTCCATGTCACAAAACTGATGATGCTTCACATGTTGCTGATTTGTTCTTTAAGGAGATTGTGAGATTATTTTTCCGAAAAAAAAGAGATTGTGAGATTACATGGCATGCCTAGAACCATTGTTTCGGATAGAGATGCTAAGTTCTTGAGTTACTTTTGGAAGATCTTGTGGTGTAAGTTGGGGACTAAGTTATTATTTTCTACTACTTGTCATCCACAAACTGATGGTCAAACCGAAGTAGTAAATAGGACTTTATCTACTTTGTTAAGGGCTATTATTAAAAATAACATCAAAACATGGGAATAATGTTTACCACATGTTGAGTTTGCCTTTAATCGTACTATCCATTCTGCTACTAAATTTTCACCCTTTGAAATTGTGTATGGTTTTAATCCTTTAACTCCTTTGGATTTATTTCCTTTACCTGTGACTGAGCGTGTTAATTTAGATGGCAAAAAGAAAGCAGATTTTGTTAAGCAAATTCGTGAGAAAGCAAGGCTCAATATTGAGCGAAGAACGGAGCAATATGCAACGCAGTCTAACAAAGGGCGACGCAATATCATCTTTGAACCCGGTGATTGGGTTTGAGTACACCTGCTAAAAGAAAGATTTCCTGCACAAAGGCGTTCTAAATTGCTTCCCCGAGGTGATGGTCCTTTTCAAGTTCTTGAGCGCACCAATGAAAATGCCTACAAGCTAGAATTTTTTTTTTTTTTCGGGAATGAGTGAATCAATAAAGAAAAGCCAAGAGGCATTATACAAAAGGTACAAAGGACATACCCCAGGAAAAACAATCAGCGCAAAAACATATCTAGACGATACATTGACGGATGGGAATCAATCTAAACCCAGCGACCGAGATAGAGACCCATCCATACAAACAACAAACCAAGGAGAAAAGGTGACAAGCCCCCTAAAAGAAAATCACAGAGCACAGGGAAACCGTAAAAAAGCTAAATAGCAAACTCCCCCTAAAAATATGCTAGGGGGAATAACAATTGAGCTTATAGAAAAGCACAAGAACAAAAAAAGCAAAAAACAAAACCTAAGTTAATACCATCTAGCTATATAGATTGGGAGAAGAGGATAATTTCTCCACTTAATCTGGATTTGTAAAGTAATCTGAAGGTAGATCTCTTCAAGGATTCTTTCTTTAGTATTGGCTTCACCTTTAAAGGTACGAGCATTCCTGGTGAGTATAATGTTAGTATAATGTTAGTATACCTACAAGCTAGGGTTAGTACTACTTTTAATGTTGCTGATTTATCTCCTTTTGATGTAGGTGACGATCAAATCCTTTTCAAGAGGAAGGGAATGATGAGAACATGTCGGCTAGCACAAGGTGGAATGCGGACCCAAACCACATGCCAATTGGTCCAGTTACAAGGGCGCGAGCAAAATGATTCAAGGACAATCTCAATGGGCTAGTTCAACAAATTTAGGTTGAGACTAATCTTTGTGGCCCTAAGGAGGATACTAGTGATCCACAAGGCTGGGTGTCCATGATTTAAGCTCTAGAATAAATTAAAGGCTTGCATGCCAACTTAGGGACCTTTTTTTTTTCCAGAAAAGGGTTAATCAATAAAAGAAAAAAAGCCAAATGGCACTATACAAAAAATACAAGGGGCATACCCCAAGGTATACAATTAGCATATGAAAATGGCATCTGGTAAATGCAACAAGAGATGGAGGGTTATCAAAGGCCATAGCCAAGATAAGAAACCATCTCCAAGATCAGCAAAAACAAGCCAAAAAGATAACAAAACAAGTTGGGGTCACAAGCCCAAAAGCTAATAAAACATAGAAGTTAGTCCTAACAAAACTCCCTTAAGTAGTAAATGTCCATCTATCAATATACTGGGGAAGGTGAGGGTCATTCTTCCACTTCATTTACATCTGTTGGGAAATTTGGAGACAAATCTCTTGAAATATTCTTTCCTTAAGTTTAGCTCCAGAGTTGTTGCTTCGAGTATTCTCTCCTTCCAGATGCTATAAACAATCAAACCTAGGCACATTCTAGGAATAATATGCCTAGGGGTTTGCCCTTTCCACTTGTCTGCGGTCCAAAGCACAAGAGCATCCCAAGAGGTGTTAGCATATAAGATTCCCAGCCTATTAAGAACTTCCTGCCACACAAAGGAAGTATATGAGCAATTGAAAAACAAGTGGTCATGGGATTCCAAATTTTTTTTGGCAAAAAACACAAGCTAAAGGGCCCGGTGTGTATGTATAGATTCTATCATGGGTAGATAGTCTATGAAGAGCAGCCAACCATAATATAACACTATGCCGTGGGATGTTTCCTGGGAACCATATGAGGCGGTGCCAAGGGACTTCGGGGAATTGAGTTCTGACATGGTCCCAAGTTTTTGCCAAAGAAAAAGTTTTGTTTAGAGAAGGTAACCATTGGATTACATCACTGGAAAATGACGGAGGGGGTAGTGAATGTAATTGGCCTCTTATTTCCATTAAGTCAATCGCATTAGTAAGCGGCCAATTCCATTCCCTTTCATCAATTACATCAGACACTTTAGCATTAAAAGGAAGAGCGGCATCGTATTGGACACGGATCCCATATTTATCCAATAAGGGGTTCGTGGCGTGCCCCAATTATCATACCAAAGGAAGGTGCCACAACCATTACCAATCCGATGTTTAAGCATAGGTCTTGCCATAGACCTAAGATTAAGAAGTTTTCTCCAATACCAAGAACATTGGGAAGGGGCCTTAACTTGCCAAAAGCTATTTCCTTTTAACATGCAAGTGTATATCCAATCCACCCATAGGGATTGATTCTTTAAGGTAAAAATAGACCAAATTTGATAATGGGTGAGGTTCTTCAGTCTCCTGCAAAAAGTTCTAATGTGTGCACTTATGGTTGCGATGCTAATGACAATATTAGTGAAGCTCCCTCTGCTAGGGATAATCAGGTCGCCATTGAAGTTAGTTCCCTTAATCAGCTAGAGGTAGTTGATAATGGTTCTCAGGTTAATCCAAAATATGATACCATATCTTGCCCCAAGGAGTTTAACACAAGTGAGATGCACGCGCCTATACAAGCCAGCTCAGCTAACGGTCAAAAGAAGGAAGTGCTGTCTATTGAAAAGCCCATAATTTCGGAAAAAGCTGCTTTCTCTCACATGGGGTCTTTCAATGCTATTGTAACCGAACTGCTTGCTGATTCTGAGATGCATTTCCCTTTGCTTTCCAAACCATCCAACAGTGTGAATGTTGATACTATCAAGGATAAGCCTAGTGATGGGACCCAGTTTGTTGACCATTGCATTTTCGCTAGCCATATCAGCCCCCACTTGGGAATCACCCAGCAAGCTTTTGGTGCACGTGATTCTGAGATTGGCCACCATTACACGCAAAGCATTGATTTCATCCAACCTTGCTGTGCTTCCCATGTATCCCATTATGTGGGCCCGGATGCAACAAATTTGGTTGCTGATTTTCCATTTGGAGCCGTCCCCTTGGATGCCACATGTCCTTCAGTGGGAAATGGACCGAATAGTAGGATAAGCATGCTACCACTTGAAGGTGGTCAAGACTTTACGGAAAAGCAAGAGGGTAATGCCACATGTATTAAGGGGCCCACCGACAACATTGACGCCTCCAAGAATATTAATCCCACCCCTCTTCTATGTGGGTCCAGCGCCCATTTGGCGAGTCAGCACACGCGTGCAAATGGGGATAAGCAAAATTGTGGCCCTGCAGTTGTTGTTTGTCAAGCTAGTGGCCGTCCAAGTGTTGTTACACATGTGCAGCCTACCCAACATCTGATCAATTTCAAATCGGCAATACCGAGTGGAGCCCACGCGCAGCAACTGCTCCCTAGTCAAAATCTGGTTAATGGTCATAATGTAGAAGAGCTGTGCAGTGTGCAGCCCACGAATCAGGCTACGGATGTTACTTATCATATGGGTTACACGTCAAATCAGATGAACGTTGAAGGTGGTGGGGCCCAAACGTCACAATATGGTAATGCTCCTTCCTATGTTTATAACAATGCAAGGACGGAGGGTTTATCAGCGTTATGCTTGCCTCCTGGTGACTGTGGGACCCGAGCCCTGTCGCTCCAAGCAGGCCACAACCTTGTGGACCCCGTTTACATGACAAATCCCGCAAAGTCTATTCCTCAAATTAACGGTCAAATTGATGAGCTGGCCTTTGTTAATCCGGACAAGGTTGCTCCTGTTCAATTGGAGGTTACGCAAAGTAAGGTGCCCAATGTAGCTAGTGGGACCCAGAGTAAATCTTGGGCTGGATTATTCAAATCTGAGTGTCCGAATGGTAGCTTGGCCCCATTTGAGCTGGGATCAAATTTGGAAATAAATCACAGTTCCACAATTTGTAGCAACGATTTTAATTTGGAATTTGTAGACCATGGAGGGATTGAAGATAATCTTGTTCTGAAAATTCCTAAGGACCTAACTGTAGCTGGGAGAAATGAATGGACGACGACCTTGGTTGGCCGGTTTCTCGGTAGGAAGCTTCCGTTTTCCCTTGTCACAAACGTTACTGATCGGCTTTGGGCTAGTGAGGGCCTTATTGATACTTTGGCCACTGAATCTGGAGTCTTCTTTTTTTCTTTCTCTAGCACGGAAGCTAGGGATGCAATTTTAGAAGGAGGGCCATGGTTTGTGGCAGGTCAACCTCTCCTACTTAGGCCATGGAAGCCACATTTCTCCTTTGAAAATGAAGAGGTTTACTCCATTCCAATTTGGATAAACTTTTATGGTATACCGCTTGAGTACTGGAATCCAAAGGGAATCAGCTTTATTTCTAGTTTCATTGGGAAACCAATTCGAGTTGATCGCATAACTGCAAGTAGAAGGCGTATAACATATGCCCGTGTTTGCATTGAAGTTTATGCTGATTTTGACTTCTTCAATGAATTCCATATTGAAGCAGAAGATGAGGAGACTGGCAATACTATTAGAACAAAGATCAATTTGGAATATCAGTGGACCCCAGTTCGATGCAAAAAGTGCTCCCAGTTTGGTCATGATTATTCTCGGACAGTGTCTTCGGGTCAGAGCCGTCCAGATCGCCACCCTCTCAAGAGGAACAGTAAGGATAAGGGGACTTGGCAAGTTGTTTCAGGCAAAGAAAGAGGAAAAGAGACTGTTATTGACCATAAGTCTGACCGTACTAAAAGCACGAATGGCTCGAAAAATCCGATAGCGAGGGGTAACCGTTTTGAAGCCCTTTCTCAGCTTTTAGAAGATCCTGATCCTATACCTGTCAAAGTTGAGTCCATCGCTTCTCCCTCCACCCGGACATCTTATCCCGAAGCTAGCCCCTCTAACCATACAGATATTCCTCGAGGTGAGACCAGAGAGAACACCACTCCCCCAGTTAGAGTGGATGACATCGATGATTGTTTTAGTGATTTTGACCAAGCTAGTGAGGTTGGGACCCCTACAAGGGGTTGTCCCCTCTCCAACAGACAGAAAAAAGAAGGAGACTAAGATGAAATTCAGCGGGAGTCGGCCCAAGGGACGACAACGATCCTGAGGAGGCCCTTGCGTTGGGTTGTTGGGTTGTCTCATGTGTTTTGTTTCAATCCATGTTGCTATGTGTGTTTGCTTGTTGCTTTCCGTTTCATTTGTTTGGTCTGGCTCTCATAGCATGATTTTGCGCTTATTGTAATATCCTAGGGTTTGGCCCTTTTTTGGAATCGATTAACCATTTTCCGAAAAAAAAAAAAAAAATAGACCAAATGTGTTTGAGATTTAAGATATAGTTCAACTGAGTAAGGTTTTTAAGGCCAAGTCCCCCTTCCTTCTTAGGTCTACAGACTAAGTCCCAAGCTACTTTGGCGCCATGGGTCTTTTCCGTTCCCCCTGTCCATAGAAATCTACTCATAAGGTTATCAATATGCTTTAAAACACTCTTGGGAAGAATAAACATAGCAGTCCAATAGTTTTGTATCCCTGCAAGTACATATTGAATGAGTTGCAATCTACCAGCATAAGAGAGGAATTTGGCAGTCCAAGAAGTAACCCTCGAGCTAATTTTGTGAATGAGGTCATCGCAATTGCCCTTCTTTAATTTAGTAGTGATTAGGGGAACACCAAGGTATTTCATTGGGAGGGATCCGCGGGTAAAGGGAAGAATTTGACAAATAGCATTAGAACTGTTTTCCTCCAACCCTATAATAAACAAACAACTGTTGCTAGTATTAGCTTGCAAGCCAGTGAATTCATAAAATTAATGCATAGTGTTAGCAAAAACCATTGCAGAGATCACATCACCATAGAAAAATGAGAGGAGATCATCAGCAAAACAAAGGTTAGAAATTTTGAGTTTATCACATCTCCAGTGGTATTTATATTGGCAGATCTATTGATGTAATGATTAATCATTTGGCTAAGAGTATCCATAACAAGAACAAAAAGATAGGGAGACATTGGGTCCCCCTGTCTAAGGCCTTTGGCACTCTCAAAGTACCTAATAGATTCCCCATTAAAATTAATAGAGTACTTAGGACTAGTAACACATGCTCTAATCCAGCCTTGCATCTTGGGAGGGAAACCAAGCACATCAAGAAGATCCAGTAAAAATTCCCAACTCACACTATCATAAACTTTCATAAGGTCCACCTTTGCAGCAGCTTGGGGATGGCCTGAAGGCTTATGATAGTTTCTCATGAGACCCTGAGCAAGAAGCACATTGTCACTAATTTTCTTACCTTTAATAAAGGCAGATTGAGCCTGGTCAACTAGAGTAGGTAAAAGTTTTTGAAGCCTCTTAGAGATAATTGTAGAGATGCATTTGTAGATAGTATTGCAACACGAGATGGGCCTAAATTCACTCATCCTAGAAGGATTAGGAACTTTGGGGATGTAACATTTGACTCTTTTAGGATTTATCCCGAAATAAAGAACTCTTTAATAGCCTTAGTAACTAAGTGTCCGGTTGTTGTCCAAGTAGTCTTAAAAAAGTGAGCATTATAGCCATCCGAGCCTGGAGCTTTGTTACTATGAATACTAAACAGAGCATCTTTTATGTCCTCATCAGTAGGAATTTCATCCACAAAATTATAAAGGTCCAAAGGAATACGCTTATGGATAATTTTCCTCAGCTCAGTGATACCAGGGTAGGGATGAGAGGCAGGAGTGCCCAGCATGGATTTCCTCCTCATTAGTGCTCTTAGTACCATCTGGCTTAATGAGGGACACAATCCTTTTATGGTTCCTTCGATTTTTAACATAGTTATGAAAATAGTATTCTTATCCCCGACATCAAGCCATTGTATTCGAGATTTCTGTCTAACAGTCTCTTCTTTAATGTGAATGGCTTGTAAGAAAACATTCATAAGCTCTTTCTCAAGAACTCTAAGGGAAGTATCATTAGGTTTCTCATCAAGTTATCTTTGACAAGCCCAAAGGTCTTCCCGGGCTTTGTTAGCTAGAAGTCTTTCCTTCCCTAGAAAACTTTTGGTTAGTTTTTCAAATCCCCTTTAATATTTTTTAGGGTGTGGAATAATTGAAATTGAGTTGTACCATCGAAATTCCTAGCCCAAGCAGTACCAACAGTGCCATCAAAGTTTTCTAATTCAGTCCAATTATTATAAAACTTAAATGGTTTACCTTTAATGCTTATAAGAGGAGATAAGGTGACAATAATTGAAGAGTGATCAGAGATACTGGGGGGAAGAAAGTCTGCATAAGAGAACGGAAAAGCATCCAACCATACTGGATTAACAAGAGCCCTGTCAAGTTTCCTTTTGGTGAAGTCCACAAAGTTGAATTGCCGATTGCTCCAAGAGAAGAAAATCCCTGTAAATCTAAGGGCTACAAGACAAGTGGCATTCACAAGATTATTAAATTCCACAGCCCCTAGGTTTCTCCCTGGATTTCCCTCATATATCTCATTAGACTTTAAGATAGAGTTAAAATCTCCAAGACTAATCCAGGGAGTATCACCTACAGTAGCTACAATATTTCTCAAGGTAGCCCAAAGGGGGCGGAGCGTCTTCCTTGGATAGTATTTGAACCATAAATAAAGGAAGCTTCAAATTTAACCAAATGGTCAAGAGATTCAATTCTAACATGGATAACTTGCCTAGTATATTGAAGAATAGTTAAAATGACTTTATTAGGGTTCCAGCCAACCCAAATTCTATCCACGGAATCTGGTTGGCTGTTAGTAGTAAAGTTCCAATTAGGAAGCATATTCCTTTGAATCTTTTCTTGATTAGGGATCCTCACTTTAGTTTCCACAAAATACCCATAATGTCAATGTTATGATTAGACACTAATTTAGAAATTTCAAGTTGTTTAGTGGACTCGTTAAGTCCTCTGATATTCCAATAGCTAATAATCATTAACGACGTTTAGAAGAGCAATTTTTCTTACCTGAAGAACCTCTAGCTTTGTTCTTCTGCTTATTGGAGTGACTAGGAAAGATCTTTGGGCTCATGGCTTCCAAATATTTTTCACAAGAAAGTATTTAGGTAGACTACTCCTCATCCTCACTAGACTCCTCATTAGATTCCTTAGACATGGGATGTTGGAAAAAGGACTTGTACACAATCTGCCCGGGACAAGATTCCTCATTGGGAGGGTTGCTAGTATCTGTTTTTTGATTTTGCATCTCCTTATTATGCTATGCATGATCCTCCCCATGACACTCCTCCTCTTGTACCTTTTTACTAGTTCCCAAAGAAACAGATTTAGTTAGTTGAGGGGCCCTCTTGTAATATATCAAACTGGTTTTGCTTTTGCAATTTAGGACAATGTTTTCTGCAGAGCATAACTGATATTGTCATAAATGGTACAAACTTGAGAACCAGTTTGGGCTAGAAGGGGTTCCATCTCTTGCTGACTAACTTTGGGTGGTATGACTACCAGGGTAAGGAGAGATTTTCCCAGTTGTTGGCCTAAATTAACAGCATTAGCATTAGAAGTACTTGTCTTAGTAAAAGCATTCCCAAAAGGGGCCTGAATTAGCAAACCTGTCTGGGTGGTATAGACCAATTCTTGAGAATTCTCAATTTGATTTGAGGTAGACGGAATACACCTTTGATCTGGGTCAACCACATTCTTGCCTTTGCTTACGAACCATCCAAGTACCCTCCTCTTGATTCCTCGTAAAAGGAGATGAGGGTCTTGAAACTTGCTTTTGGATTTTAGGAACAGAAGGGAGATTAGCACAATTATGACCAAATTTCCTACATTTAGCAAACCTGATTGGGCGCCATTGATACTCAACTTTCAATGTAAGCAAGCTTGTTTCACCGCAACTGGGGTCAACAAATTCAATATCAAATTCCTTCACCAAATCAAACTCAGCACTGACTTCAATACACATACGAGCAAACAAAATTTGGCGACATGAGGCTATCATTTTATGAACGTGTAGAGGCATACCGATAACAATATCAATATATCCGAGCCCATCAGAATTCCAATACTCGAGGGGAATGTTGTAAATATTAACCCATGTTGGGATAGCAGATTGAGCTTCCTTAGTTAATTCCAGGTCAACCTGCCACTGTTTTAAGATGATAGGCTGCCTTGCAATATGCCAAGGCCCTCCCTCCAACACAACATTGCTTTCCTCTTTAGAGTTAAATTTAAAGAAGAAATAACCTGAGTCAATTGCTAGCATTTCATAAAGGCCTGCTTTGTCCCATAACTTGGCAGTGGCATTCTTGACCAGTGGCAGTGGCAGTCCCATAACTTAGGGACTTTTCATATTCGTTAGTTTCTTATTTTTAGTTTTGGGGTGAATTATATTAGGCCATAATATAAGTAGGCTTAAAGGGCCCAACTGTAAGCCTTAGCTATTTAAACAGTTTTACTTTTTTCAGAAAAGGGTAAATATATTCCAAAAAAGAATGTACACATGTACAAGGGGCATACCCCAGGATAAGACATTAAAAGCACAGCTGGAGGACCGGTGGAAATCCACACACAAAGAAAGATGGACTACATCATAGTCACCTCAAAACATAAAATACAAACCCAAAATCACAAATGACCCATTTATATCCAAGGATGTAAAATAGACTCAATTTGGGAATGTCGTCTCCATTTTGATCTAATCTGGGTATTAACTTGTGACACCAAATTTTGAAGCAAGTTTTCTTTTGGTGTGGAGTTGCCTTGGAAAGATCTGAGGTTCCTTTCCTTCCATATGCCATAAAATGCCACTCCCAGACAGATTGTGGGAACGGCGTGTTCAATATTCTTTCTTTTCCAGTGATATGCCATCCAAAGGACTGTAGTATTCTAGTCAGTGTTGTTCCAAGATAGCCCATATCTTTGCATAAGTTCCTGCCCGATAAAAGAAGCATAAGGACAAGCAAAAAATAGATGGTTATGAGATTCCATTTGACAATGGCAAAAAACACAAGCAAGAGGTCCACGAGTGAAAGTAAAGATTCTATCATGCGTTGCAAGTCTTTCCTGGACAGCAATCCATAATATAACATTCTGTCTAGGCGTGCAACCTGAGAACCAAACCAGTTTATGCCATGGAACCACAGGGGATTCCTCTCTTAAGAATTTTCAAATGTGTGCAAATTTATATTTCCCATCAGGAGATGTGGTCCATAAAACTTTATCAGTCATACCATTTGGCTTATACATCTGAGATAAGAAAATCTGAACTGCTTAAGCCTATAGAATTGGAAGTAGGCCAGTTCCAATCATTATTCCACTTTTGCCTTAGCATCAATGGCAGCATCATAAGCAATTCTGGGAGAGTACTTTTCAAAAAGTTGGCCACACGGAAGCCAGTTGTCGAACCAGAGGGAAGTTTGTTGACCGTTACCTATTTTATGGATAAGTAAAGGTCTCACAACTTCCCTAAGTTTTAACAATTTTCTCCAATACCAAGAGCACTGGCGTGGAGCTTTTACTTCCCAAAAACTTTTGGTTTTAATCATATACAAATGCACCCAATTTTTCCAAAGGGATTTATTGTCGGGGTCCAAGAGGCTCCTAATATGTTTTAGATTAAGAATGGTATTTATGAGGAAAATATCCTTAAATCCCAAACCTCCCTCTTTTTTCGGCTTACAAACTTTGGTCCATGCAATTTTAGCACCATGTCCCGTCTCTGTAGTACCAGCCCACAAGAACCTCCTAATTGCTTGATCCACCTGTTTAAGTACACTCTTGGGAAGAATAAACATTCCCGACCAATACTGTTGTATCCCTGAAAGCACAGAATGGATAAGTTGAGCCCTACCAGCATAAGACAAAAACTTAGATTTCCATGAGTTGATTCTAGAGCAGATTTTATTAACAAGATCTTCACAGTGAACTTTTTTCAACTTAGTGGTAATGAGAGGAACTCCAAGATACCTCATAGGAAAGGTCCCTTTAGAGAATTGGAGTTCCCTCTGAATATCAGCAGCCAACTGGTCTTGGATACCAGAAACAAAAATGCAGCTTTTATCATTATTGGCTTGAAGTTCAGACAGGTCATTGAACTGGTTTAAGGTATTTCTGATGACCTTAGCAGATTCAACATCACCATGAAGTAGAATAATAAGATCATCAGCAAAACAAAGGTGAGATATTTTTAATTTATCGCATCTCCAGTGAAATGTAAAAGGATCGTTTTGAATATTTTGGTGAAGTAATTGGCTCAAAGCCTCCATGACTAGGACAAATAGATATGGGGATATGGGATCTCCTTGTCTAAGGCCCTTGGCTCCATCAAAATAACCCACAGATTCACCATTAAAGTTAATAGAGTACCTAGGGGTAGTAACACAAGCCCTAATCCATTGTTTTAATTTTGGAGGCAATCCAAAACTATGCAATAAATCGAGTAGGAAAGTCCAATTAACACTATCATATGCTTTCATAAGGTCAACCTTAGCAGCAACTCTAGGTTTCCCTCCCAGTTTGTGGTAGTCTCTAAGCAAATCTTGGGCCAATAACACATTATCACTAATTTTCCTACCCTTAACGAAAGCAGACTGAGCTTGGTTAGTAATAATAGGAAGAACAATCTGAAGTCTATTAGCAATAATTTTAGAAATACACTTATACACAGTATTACAGCAGGAGATAGGCCTAAAATCCCCCATTTTAGAGGGATTTTGAACTTTTGGGATCATGGCTATAATAGTAGTGTTAGATTCTTTCCGCAATTCCCTGGTTTGAAAAAATTCTTATATGGCTTCAGTAACCGAGGGCCCCACAGTAGACCATGACTTTTTAAAGAAATAAGCATTATACCCATCTGGTCCAGGAGCTTTGTTCTCATGCATACTAAAGAAAGTCTCTTTAATATCATCTATACTAGGAATTCTATCCAATTCCTGCATAAGATCCACATGGATTCTTTTAGTTATGACTCTTCTCAAGGACTCATTTAAACAGTTTTACGGCTTGTAATATTCAGTTTTTGATCATTAATAATATTGTAGAGTTTTCTCTTTGGTTCTTTGAAGAACTATTCAAACTTATCAGATTTACTCTGTGGCGTTCATACCTTGACTTTTTTTTTTCTTCAGAAAATGGTAAATAACATACCTTGACTTATCAATTGAGTTTCCCAAATCGAGTTTCCCATCCTTGATTGTGGCGTCTTCATCTTTTATACCAAGGTTCACATCTGTTATAAGTGTTGGGTCGCAGTTTTCATTTGAATCTGATAGTAGAACGGTCTGAGGCATTAATCGTGTTATAGATTTTGTCACATTGTTGGCGTGATTCGTATCAGGATAGTCTATGGAGAATGGCCAACCACACGATAAAACTACATCAAGGGATATTACCCGGGAACCGAGTGAGGCCACCAATGGACTTTAGGATAATGAGTCCGAACATGATCCCAAGTGTTGACAGAAGAGAACACTTTATTTGGGGAGGGTAACCATTGGACCACATCACTAGAGGTATCAGGGAGAGGTAAGGAATGGAGTTGGCCTCTAATTTCCATTATCTCAATAGTGTTTGTAAGAGGCCAATTCCATTCACTTCCATCAATAACATCAGACACTTTGGCATTTAAAGGGATGGTGGCATCATATTGGGCAGGCATTCCGACTCTATCTAAAAGAGGACCCATAGGATGCCAATTCTCATACCAGAGAAAAGTACCACACCCATTACCAATTCTATGCCTAGGCATTGGTCTAGTCATAGACCTAAGTTTAAGGAGCATTGGGAAGGGGTCTTGACTTCCCAAAAACTTTTCTTTTTCAACATGTAAGTGTGTATCCAGTCCACCCAAAGTGACTTGTTTTTAGAGGTAAAAATGGGCCAAATATGTTTAAGATTTAAAACAGAATTCAATTGAGATAGGCTTTTAAGGACAAGCCCCCCTTCCTTCTTAGGTCTACAAACTAAATCCCAAGCAACTTTAGCCCTATGAGCTTTTTTAGTTCCTCCGATCCAAAGGAATCTACACATTATTCTATCAATATGCTTAAGGATACTTTTGGGAAGTATAAAGGTGGCAGCCCAATAGTTTTGAATCCCTGCAAGAATCAATTGGATAAGCTAGAGTCTCCCTACATAAGAGAGAAATTTAGATGTCTAAGAGGTGATTCTAGAAGTGATTTTCTGGATGAGATCATTACAATTCCCCTTCTTAAGTCTAGTGGTGGTCAAAGGAACACCAAGGTACTTCATTGGGAGGGAGCCAAGGGCAAACAGGAGATTAAGACAAATGGCATTGGAAGAGCTCTTATCCATTCCTGTAAGAAACAAATAACTTTTATTAGCATTAGCCTGCAAGCCAGTGAGGTTATAAAATTGATCTAAAGAATTCTTCATAACTAAAGAAGAGTGAAAGAAGCTAATTGGATTACTTTCACTTGTCTTTAACACACTAGCATGCACCAATATTTGAAACTTCGCCAGCAAAGATGCATGAACCGAAAAGGAAAGAAGTCTCAAGATGAAAGAGGATTACCCTTGGGTACTCCCCTTGTGTGAGGAGTGTTAGTGCCAAGAAAAGGAAAGAGAAGCTCCTTCTTTTCCCTTGCAATGTGAGCAGGTTGAATATCACAGCAAAGAGGATTGTTAAGATTCCTTATCCTAATGAGTCTAGAGGAGGAAGATAAGTTAGTTGAAGGTGAAGTTAGTCCAAGTGTTAGTGCTAAGAAAAGGAAAGAGCAGCTCTTCCCTCTCCCTAGCCATGGAAGTAATTTGAACATCAAAGATCGGATAAGCATCCCTGAGTCTCAAAGCAGATCATATTGTATAATGGATTACAGATGAAGATAGTCATGGTCACTCTCTGTCCAAAGAGGAGTGTGTCGATAGTGATGATGATGAAGACATCACATTGTTTAACTCATAAGATGAGCAAATATTGAGTGCTAACTCTTCTGGCAACTTAAGTTGCAGCCAAAAGCAGATGATGGTGACGATTGCTCTGATGATGAGCACATTAAAAATTTTGGATCTATTCAAGACTCTTGTGAATTAGCTTATGCAAGAAGAGACTGTGAGCACCCCATGTCTTTCTCTACTAATATAGCCAAGACTTTTTAGTTACAGGCTAAGATTAAAGAAATTTCATGTCGTTTTCATAGAACCTTTGAAGGTAACTCTTCTGGTTTTGGTAGTTATGTTGATGGTCTGGACCCTCCTAAAGGAGCGCAACAAACTTATGGTGATTTTGATAAGTTTAAGGAGTTCCGTTTAGAGGTTCCCCAGGGCGACTGTATTGTCACTAAGGGGTTACCATCTCATGATCTGGATGAGGTTGAGATTAGTTTGGGACCGAAAAGCTATGAACACAAGGAACAGATTCAAGATGGTCTTGTGCCGAGTGCTAAAGGTATTCTTGATCCTATTCATGGTTGCATTAGGGAATCCAATGTGTTGGAGCGTGCTAGTGTACTCGACGCGCCTTTGGGTGTGAATCACCCTCTTTCGGCTACTGTCAGCCTATCTTACACACAATCTGGAGATTGTGGGACCCGTGCCCTGCCGGTAAGTCTATTTGATCACACATATATTAAGGATAGGATAGTCCTACCTTCTTCTCTTAATGCTGTGCAAGTCAACTCTTTTGAAGACACGTGTCCTTCATTCACTGCTCCCATCATCTTGCCTTTAAGGTACCATGCTGGCCAAAACCTTGTGGACCCCGTGTGCACGTCCAATTCCGCTCCTCCGACTGATCACGTGCTTGCTGCTACTCAAGATAAGAATACACCCTATGATGTCAGCTCAGCAATTAATGCCTCTTGCCCTAGACATATTAACGGTCATATTGAGAATGAGCTGTGCATTAAAAAGCCTAAAAATCTGGACAAAGCTGCTCTCTCTCACATGGGGGTCACGTAAGGTCAGGTGCACGTTGTAGCTGGTGGGGCCCAGGCATCACAATGTAGGATGGCTTGTTCCTATGTACATGATAATGCTTCGCTTTAATGTTTGACAGCTCATTCTTTATCTCCTTGTGCTACTGGTACTAAGCCGATTAATGCCCAAGCTGTTCGTGCTCAGCACGACTTGACTGATGCAGGTGTGGGCCTGTGTGGTGAAGATGTTGGCCCAGCAATTTTGGCTTCGAGTAAGAGTTCCTCGTTAGAAGGTCAGCCCCGGGCTAAAATAGTTCCTACTGGCCTGACGCATGGCTTAGACCCCGTAGGTGGGAAGACTCTATGTGATAACCAACGTGAATCATGGGCTGGGTTATTCAAATCTGAGGTTCAGAATGGCAGTTTGGCCCAAATTGAGCTGGGCTCAAATAGACCAGATTTGGAAATAAATTACAGAACCACAGTATGTAGCAAGGAATTTAATTTGGAGTTTGTGGACCATGAAGGGATCGAAGATAATCTTGTTCTTAAAATTCCGAAGTACTTAACTGTAGCTGGGAAAGACGAATGGACTGCTACCTTGGTTGTCCGGTTTCTAGGCAGGAAGCTTCTGTTTTCCCTAGTCACTAACGTTACTAATCGGCTATGGGCTACTGAGGGCCTTATTGATACGTTGGCCACTGATTCTGGATGTTTTTTTTTTTATTCTCTAGTACGGAGACTAGGGATGCAATTTTAAAAGGAGGGCCATGGTTTGTGGCAGGTCAACCTCTCCTTCTTAGGCCGTGGAAGCCACATTTCTCCTTTGAAAATGAGGAGGTTCACTCCATTCCAATCTGGGTAAACTTCTATGGTATACCGCTTGAATACTGGAATCCGAAGGGAATCAATTTTATCTCTAGTTTCGTTGGGAAACCAATTCGAGTTGATCGCATAACTGCAAGTAGAAGGCGTATAACCTATGCTCATGTGTTGCATTGAAGTTTCTGCAGATTTTGAATTCTTCAATGAATTCCATATTGAATCAGAAGATGAGGAGACTGGTAATACTATTAGAACAAAGATTAATTTGGAATATCAATGGACCCCGGTTCGATGCAAAAAGTGCTCCCAGTTTGGTCATAATTGTTCTCGGACTACGTATCCAAGTCTGAGCCATCCAGATCGCCACCCTCTCAAGAGGAACGGTACGGAAAAGGGGACTGGGCAAGTTGTTTCAGGCACAAATAGAGGAAAAAAGACTATTGTTGACCACACTTCTTACCGCACTAAAAGCACGAATGGCTCTGATACTCCGCTAGCGTGGGGTAACCGATTTGATGCCCTTTCTCAACTTTTGGAATATCCTGACCCTAAACCTGTCAAAGTTGATACCATTGTTTCTCCCTCTGCCTGGACATCTTGTCCCGAAGTTAGCTCTTCTTACCATGCAGATGTTCCTCGAGGTGAGACCAGAGAGGAAACCACCTCCCCCTTTAGTGTGGATGACATTGATGACTGTGTTAGTGATTTTGGCCAAGCTAGTGAGGTCGGGACCCCTACAAGGGGTAGTCCCCTCTCCAACAGACAGAAAAAGAAAGAAGCTAAGATGAAATTCAGCGGGAGTCGTCCCAAGGGACGACAACGATCCTGAGGAGGCCCTTGCTTTGGACAGTTGGGTTGTCTCATGTGTTTGGTACATCCCATGTTGCTATGTTTGTTTGTTTGTTGCTTTTCTTTTCAAATGTTTGGTTTAGCTCTCATAGCATGATGTTTGCGCTTATTGTAATATCCTAGGGTATGGCCCTTTTTTGGAATCGATTAACCCTTTTTTCGGAAAAAAAAAAAAAAAGAAGAGTGAACATCACCATTAAAAAAAAAAGGTCATCAGCAAAAGAAAGGTGAGAGATTTTAAGTTTATCACACCTCCAATGGTATTTAAAATGAGAGGAATTTTGGATGTTATGTTGAATCAATTGGCTAAGAGTATCCATGACTAGGACAAAAAGGTAAGGCCTTTAGAACCCTCAAAGTGATGCAAATCATGGAACGTTTTCAAGGGAACCAGTTCAAATTCCAATTGGACCAGTTACGAGGGCTCGGGCAAAGAAGTTCAAAGAGGAACTCAATGTAGAGGATAATTCAAGAAGTTTGGTCTCAGGAAAATTCGTAGAGGCCCATGGAGCTTGGTCCACAAAGATGTCTCAATCTAATTCAAGTTCTAGAAGAATAATCTAGCAGTTCAAGATTGAAGTCAAATTTTAGTTTTCCTTAAATTTGAATTTGATTGTCATTTTTTCTTAATTGCTTATCTTGCTGAATTGTAGGCTTGCATGCCACCTATGGAACTTTCCTTATTCCTTTAGTTTCGTTTTATTTTAATTTTGGGCGAATTTATTTTGGGGCATAATATTTCGTAGGCTTATAGGGCCCAACTGTAAGCCTCAGCTATTTAAACAGTTTTAGGGTTTGTAATATGCCGTTTTGATCATTAATAATATTGTGAGAGTTTTCTCCTTGGTTCTTTGAAGAACTATTCGAACTTATCAGATTTACTCTGTGGCGTTCATACCTGGACTTATCAATCGAGTTTTCCATCCTTGATTGTGGCTTCTTCATCCTTTATACCAAGGTTCGCATCTGTTATAGGTGTTGGGTCGCGGTTTTCCATTTGAATCTAACAGTAGAACAGTCCTAGGCATTAATCATGTTACGGGTTTCGTCACATTGTTTGCGGGGTTCGTATCAGTTGGTATCAGAGCACAGTTCTAGTCTCAGGTTTATCCTATCTTTTTCGTTTATGTTATTATTCGTTTCTTTTGGTTCTGTTTTTATTCGTCTTTTTGTTTTGTTTTTTTTTGTTTTTTTTTTTTGGTAATTGGGGTATTCGTCTTTTTGTTTCTGTTTTTTTTTCTTTCTTGTTCGTATTCATTCTCGTTTCTGAACCGTCTAAAAACAAGTATTCAGATTCTGATTTGGGAATTTCAGATATGTGATTCGTGCATTCTTGTTTCACTAGGGTTTCTGAAACTAATTCGTATTGTTCTATTTCAGTACCTTTCGTGTCACAGTCATCTATATCAGTGATTCTTAGTCTTGTTTATTTTGTGTTTGGTAAATTGGTAATATCAGTCTTGTTTCACAATCTGTGTGATTCGAACGTGATCTTTAAAATCAAAAAAAATAAAAGATAAAAAGAAGAGAAGAGCGGTAAGCCGCGATTAAAAAAAAAAAAAAAAAACTCGGCTTAAAATTTTATTTTTGTTTTACAATATTGGGGGTCTAAGGAGTCCAAATCTGACCTTACTCCATAGTGTGAATTTTTTTTTTTCGAAAATTCCATTTTTTTTTGTGCTTTTGGAAACCTAGCCATCCGCGTTCGTTTTTAGTCGTGCTTTCAACTTCCAAATTTGATTGGTCTAGTTTGGGTGTGGATTGTTACTGAGAAATTCTAGTCATTGTTTGATCAGTTTCATAAGAACTAAGTGAAAATTACTACGAGTGGAAAAAGGCAGGAGTGGTGAGCACATAAGAGGGTAAAAGCCGACTTGATTTTTGAGTGTAAACACGAGTGAATCATATTCTTGAGTGAAACACGTGAGGGAGTGTAGTGAGGATCTGTTCTATTTCTAATCCATTCTTGCAGGAATTATGGCTCAAGATCAGGGAAGAGTCACAAATGAAGAGGCTCAACAGCCGGTTGTTACGAATCTACAAATGCAAGCTTTAGTGAGGGAGATGAGGCGGATGATGAGGGCAGAATTGGAACCGATACATGAGAGATTGGATAGAGTTGAAGAGGGTACACCACATAGGCAACCACAAAATGTTCAAATATACAAAGAAGAGCGAGAGTTTTTTTTTTGGAAAATAAGAAGAGCGAGAGTTGATGATGAGGAGTATTTTGGGGAAGACTTTGATGAAGAAAATGATTGGGAGTCAATAGATAATCATAGGAGATATGGTGTTCAGGGTAGAGAAGTTAGGTTTAGAGAAGCTAGGAACCGGGAAGATAATAATTTAGGTAGTATTAAGATGAAGATTCCTTCGTTTCAAGGAAAGACTGATCCGAAAGCATATCTTGAATGGGAGAAGAAGGTGGAATTAGTATTCGATTGCCACAATTACTCCGAGATTAAGAAAGTAAACTTGCAGCCATTGAATTGTCCGATTATGCTATTATTTGGTGGGATCAACTGGTACTAAATAGGAGGAGAAATAGGGAGCATCCAATAGAGACATGGGAGGAGATGAAAACTGTGATGAGGAAGCGGTTCATTCCAAACTACTACTATCGAGAGTTGTATAACAGGTTGCAAAGTTTGAGGCAAGGTAATAGGAGTGTAGAAGAATATTATAAGGAGATGGAAGTTGCTATGATTCGAACGAATGTAGAGGAAGATCGAGGCGCTACAATGGCTAGATTCTTAGTTGGGTTGAATCGGGAAATTGCCAATGCAGTGGAATTGCAACACTATGTTGAATTGGAGGATATGGTACACTTGGCTATTAAATTGAGAATCAACTCAAGCGGAGGGGTAGCAGCACACGTCCAAGCCAAAATTCCAATACATCCGCTTGGAAACCAAATAATTGGAAAAGAGATGAGAAGCAGCCTTTGGTGAAGCCAAAAACTGAGCAAAAACAAGAATTGACCAGCCATGGAAATCAAGGTAAATCCGATTCTTCTACTTCTAGAAATCATGACATTAAGTGTTTTAAATGCCAAGGCAGGGGGCACATAGCAAGTCAATGTCCAAACAAACGGGTTATGGTGATACGAGACAATGGTGAGATTGAAACAGAGGATGACGATTCTGACACCGGTGATATGCCACTGTTGGAGGACATTCCTGAGGAAGAGTACGTTGCCCTAGATGCATTGACATTGGTGGCAAGGAGAGCATTGAGTGTGCAAGCAAGAGAAGTTGCAGCAAGAAAACATCTTCCATACTAGGTGCTATGTTAAGGACAAGGTATGTAGTGTGATTATTGATGGTGGTAGTTGTACTAATGTTGCAAGCACAATAATGGTGGAGAAGTTAGGGCTGCCCACGCTGAAACACCCTAGGCCGTACAAGTTGCAATGGTTAAATGATAGTGGTGAGTTGAGGGTGAACAAACAGGTGTTAGTGGCATTTCGAATTGGTAAGTACGAAGATGAAGTGATGTGTGATGTACTGATGAATGCTGGACACTTATTGCTAGGGCGCCCATGGCAGTTTGATAGGTGCGTGAAGCATGATGGCTTTACGAACAAATATTCATTTGTACTTAATCAACGTTCGATCACTCTTGTACCTTTAACCCCGCAACAAGTTTATGAGGATCAAGTGAGGTTACAAAAGGAGAGTGTTCAAAAAGGAGAGAAAGAGAAAAAGAAAGTGAGTGAAAATTCGAGTGAAGAAAAAAGAGAGGCCGAGAAAATTGAGAGAGAAAAAAAGCGAGAAGATTCAGCTAGAGAGATAAAAATAGAGAGAAAAACAAATTTCTATGCAAAAGCAAGTGAAATCAAAAGAGCGATGTTTCTAAATCAGCCAATGATTGTACTATTGTACCAGGAGGCAGTTTTGAACACTAACAAGATTGAGCCCATTTTGCCTAGTTCTGTTATTTCTCTTTTGCAAGAATTTGGTGACATCATGCTCGAAGAGATTCCACATGGTTTGCCACCTACTCGAGGGATCAAACACCAAATTGACTTTGTACCTGGCGCTTCCATTCCAAACTGACCTGCCTATCGTGCTAATCCTGAGGAGACAAAGGAGTTGTAAAGGTAAGTAAGTGAATTGATGGAAAAGGGGTACGTGAGAGAAAGCATGAGCCCGTGTACCATTCCGGTGATTTTAGTTCCTAAGATGGATGGGACGTGGAGGATGTACGTTGATTGTCGAGCCATCAACAACATCATGGTAAAGTATCGACACCCTATCCTCGCTTGGGTGATATGTTAGATGAACTGCATGGTGCTTGTGTATTTTCTAAGATTGATCTAAAAAGTGGTTATCATAAAATAAGAATGAAAGAAGGAGATGAATGGAAAACTTCTTTTTAAAACAAAACATGGTTTATATGAGTGGTTAGTGATGCCATTTGGATTAGCTAATGCACCAAGTACATTTATGCGATTAATGAACCATGTCATGCATACTTTTATAGGCAGATTTGTTGTTGTCTATTTTGATGATATACTCATTTATAGCAAAAACTTTGATGACCATGTTCTACACTTGAAATCAGTTTTGGAAGTCTTGAGAAAGGAAAAGTTATTTGCTAACTTTAAGAAGTGCACTTTTTGCACAGATAAGCTTGTGTTTCTTGACTTTGTTGTTAGTGCCCAAGGAGTACAGGTTGATGAGGAAAAGGTTCGTGCGATTCGCGAGTGGCCAACGCCCACGAGTGTAGGCCAAGTTCGAAGTTTTCATGGGCTTGCTAGTTTTTGCCAGAGGTTCGTGAAAGACTTTAGTAGCATAGCTGCCCCGCTTACCGAAGTCATCAAGAAGAACGTTGGATTCAAATGGGAGGAAGAACAAGATAAGGCATTTCAATTACTTAAAGAAAAATTAACTCATGCTCCTTTACTTGTTCTACCAGATTTTACTAAACATTTGAAATTGAATGTGATGCTTCTGGTATTGGCATAGGCACAGTTCTCATGCAAGGAGAACGACCAATTGCATTCTTTAGTGAGAAATTGAGTGGGGCAACCTTAAACTACCACCTATGAAAAGGAAATGTATGCGTTTAGTCCGAGCATTGGAGACTTGGCAACACTATCTTTGGCCTAAGGAGTTTGTGATTCACACTGATCACGAATCTTTGAAACATTTGAAGGGCTAACACAAGTTGAATAGGAGGCATGCGCGATGGGTGGAATTCATTGAGACATTTCCATATGTCATCTGTTACAAGAAAGGTAAGGAAAACATCATTGCAGATGCTCTCTCTTGCAGGTATGCATTGATTTCTACTCTTGATATAAAATTGCTTGGTTTTGAACACATTAAAGAATTATCCATTAGACCAAGATTTTCGTGAAGAGTATAGGAATTGTGAGAAAAAAAGCATTAGGTAAATTCTTTAGGCATGAAGATTTCTTATTTTGGGAAAATAAGTTGTGTTCCTAGTTGTTCATTACGCGATTTATTAGTGAGGGAATCACATGGTGGGGGTTTAATTGGACACTTTGGAGTTGCTAAGACACTAGCCATCCTACACGAACATTTCTTTTGGCCACACATGAAAAGAGATGTTGAGAGAATTTGTGGAAGATGTGTAACTTGTAGGCAAGCAAAATCTCGAGTGCAACCCCATGGATTATACACACCACTGCCTATTCCTAGTGAGCCTTGGATTGATATCTCAATGGACTTTGTGTTAGGTTTGCCTAGGACCAAACGGGGTAGGGATTCGATTTTTGTGGTGGTAGATCGCTTTTCTAAAATGGCCCATTTTATTCCATGTCACAAAACGGATGATGCATCACATGTTGCTGATTTGTTCTTTAGGGAGATTGTAAGGGTTTTTTTTCTTTCGAAAAAAAGGTTAATTTAAACGAAAAAAGCCAAACGGCACTGTACAAAGTACAAGGGGCATACCCCAGGATAAACAATGAGCACAAAACAAATGCATCCGAACAATGCAACAAAGGATGGGGAATTATCTGCAACAAAACCAGAGAATAACCCATCCTAACAAATCAAGGCACCAACCAAACCAACAAAGGCAAAAGGGCACGAATTACATCAAGCCAACTTCATCAAAACAAAAACAAGGCCAAGGCAGTGTCCCCCTTATGGGGTAATGGTCCATCTTTCAATGCACTGAGGGAGATGGGGGTTGTTCTTCCATGTAGCTTGTATCTGTAAGGAAACCTGAAGGCAAATGTCTTGTAAAACTCTTTCCTTAGTCTTCCCTTCAAATTTAAAACTTTGAGATTGTAAGATTACATGGTATGCCTAGAACAATTATTTCGGATAGAGATGCTAAGTTCTTGAGTTACTTTTGGAAGACCTTGTGGTGTAAGTTAGGGACTAAGTTATTATTTTCTACTACTTGTCACCCACAAACTGATGGTCAAACTGAAGTATTAAATAGGACTTTGTCAACTTTGTTAAGGGCTATTATTCAAAAGAACATTAAAACATGGGAAGATTGTTTACCACATGTTGAGTTTGCTTACAATCGATCTATTCATTCTGCTGCTAAATTTTCACCATTTAAAATTGTATATGGGTTTAATCCATTAACTCTGTTGGATTTATCTCCTTTACCTTTAACTGAGCGTATTAATTTAGATGGCCAAAGGAAAGCTGACTTTGTTAAGCAGATTCATGAGAAAGCCAGACTCAACATTGAGCGACGAATAAAGCAATATGCAAAGCAAGCCAACAAGGGGCGTCACAAGATGGTTTTTGAACCCAGAGATTAGGTTTGGTTGCATATGCGAAAAGAGAGATTTCTAGCTGAAAGGCGTTCCAAATTGCTACCACGGGGAGATGGGCCTTTCCAAGTTCTCGAGCGCATTAATGACAATGCTTACAAGCTAGATTTGCCAGGAGAGTACAATGTAAGTGCTACTTTTAATGTTACTGATTTGAGTCCTTTTGATGTAGGTGATGATTTGAGGACAAATCCTTTTCAAGATGAGAGAAATGATGCAAATCATGGAACGTCTTCAAGGGAACCAGTTCAAATTCCAATTGGACCAGTTACGAGGGCTCGGGCAAAGAAGTTCAAAGAGGCACTCTGACACGCGAAAAATCTTGTGCGCTCTTGTGCAGTACCCAAGTGTAGGTAGACGTGCAAGTAATATCTGGTAAGACCAGGTCGATCCCACAGGGAAGGTGTTGACCTATTGAATTAGACTATCCTCTAGAAGAAAGCAAAATAAAATGAATAATTTTGAACGATGGTGCGGAACACAGAGTTCCACAAACTAGGATTACTACTGAAAATAATTAAAATTAACTGAACAATCTAACTAACTAATTAAAACAGTAACTTTAAAAAGAAAGTGTTGGGATTACACGAGTCCGCAGTAACCTAGCCATCTACCATGCATTTGCCTTGAAGCACAATGGAGTACATTACCCATAGTTTTCCGTATTCCTCTAAAGATGGAGATTCTATGGCCCTTTCATGACCGGGACCATATCATCACAATTAAATTAAAATACTTAAAAGAGGTTTAATCCAATAGTTAAGACTCGCATCCTCAATGGTGTTAGCATTGAAGATGGTTTGCAAAATGTATTGAAAGAAAATGCCTTAGGGCCTTAATTTTAAAACTGTTTTGACAAACTGAGCATTTATTTGGGACAGAATGATAACACATCTTAAAAGAAAAGGTCCTGGAATACTGCAGGGAACATCCTCAAGAATCAGGGAGTTCGATCGATCGACGCGCTTTCGATCGATCGAAGACCTTCATCCCTCAATCGATCGAACTGACTTCGATCGATTGACTGTCTCTGGTTTGATCGATCGAACTACCTTCGATCGATCGAACACAGCGATTATTCTGCTGCATGGCAGAGGCTGGAGATCACTGTTTCATCGTGTTCTCCCAACCTGGGACTACTCAAACATCGTCTGGAGTATCAAAGATTGATTGTTAACGTAAGAAAACATTAATACCCTGTTTGGTTTCGCGTTTTTCATTAAAAATCTAAAAACTATGGTTTTGACAATATTTAACATGTAATACCACGAGATGAGCGATTAAACTACGCCTACAAAATGCAGAATGTAAACGAGTGATATATAGATAACCTGGAATGAAGAATACTAATATTAACTCAGAGAAATCCAGTCCACAATGTAAAGATTCAATGGAAACCTACAAAACACAAGAAAACTCTCTATCTCTCTCTCTAAACTTTAAAAATGTAATGTGGGCGTCCCCCTTTACGTGTACAATACTCCTATTTATAAGAAAACCTAAGAAACTAAGGTTAAAACCCGCCTCTGCTGCGCACGCAAATGTTACTGGAAATACCCCGTTCGATCGATCGAACTTCTCTCGATCGATCGAACCCTTACTCTTCAAGCGCTTCAACATTCTTCAAGCGATCGAACGCTCGATCGATCGAACCCTCGATCGATCGAACCTTCTTAGATCGATCGAACTCCACATTTCAGCTTTGACTTTCCTTGTTTTCATTCCAGCATTCCATTCATTCTGATGTTCATCTGTTTAGTCCACACAGCAGTAATCTGCACAAACAACAGCTAAAACAATACAACTTATCATAGATTAATCATATTGTATAAAAATTAGCCTTGCAATGCAAATTGCGGATAAAACGGGAAGTTGTGATAAAAACTAATACAATTCTTCCTTTTAGCGCGGTTGTATTTTACAAATACCCCCGCTTTGCACAACCCCCAACTAGCTTATTGCTAGTCCCTAGCGATAAAGCGAAAATAAAATAAAATAAAAACTCCTAAACTAATACTACCACAACTAAGAAACAAAGAAAAACTAAAAACAACCTAAACTAAAATAGAAAGAAAAATCCTAACTCACTTTCGCAGGAATCGCGGTTGCATTTAGCGAATGCAACAAGCCGTTAAACCCCTAGGTTCCCCCTAGTGGACGAGTGTTGTCTCGTGAGGGTTTGCAGTGAATATACCCACAAAAATCCAATTTTAAGCTCAAAAAGATTTAGAATAACTTGTAGAATTCACCCTTCCATTAAATTGTTCGTTCAACTCTACAATAATATAATATCCTCTATCAACCCATGAAAGAGATCCACATGCTCCCCTATAGCACTAAGTAAAATATACAAATGTATTACCATCATGCACCCGTGTGTGTGTGAATTTAACAACCATGCGTCCAACCCTTATTAAGAGTTATCCAGACTCAAAAAGAACGTCTCTCAGAAACTTGCTTTACAATGATCGCACATCGTATGAAAGCTTTGATAAGGATGATATTCTCAGTGCTAATGCTTTCATACTTGACTCTAGGAAAAACGGACATTTAAGAGTGTATAGTCTCATGAATGGAATACTACTTACTAGAGGAGCGAAATACCGTGGATAACTCAACTCACACTTTCATGTTCAAATCAATTGTTGAGAATCTTCAAGACTTTGAATTACGGCTTTTATTTAGTAGGTGGGGGTGTTGTAGAGAAGAGTGTGCTTTTCTTAGTATGTGATGGAATTTCAACTTCTCCTTTTATTCTTTATTCATTTCTCCACCCAATCTCCCATTCATTTCATATACTTTTTTTTTTTTTTTTTTTTTTTTTTTCTTCATTCGTCATTTTTTTTTTTTTAAATCTCCCACAACTACTTCCTTCCATTTCACATACTTTGATGACTCATTCTCAACAAATATATCAACGGCTCAATGAGGTCAAGGTATAGATTAAGGATTTGGATTCTTGTGATTTCATTGGAAATATTTAATTGAGGTGGGATCAGGGGTGAAACGATTCAATGAATGTAGGTGAGCTATATTAGGTAAAGGAATGGGTAAACGATGGCTTGAATCATTTTCTCAACTTTCAATTTTTAGCACTTAAGTGTTCATCGAGTTTAATTGGTAAATCCTGAACGTTCTCCTCTAACAAGCAGTCAAAATTTTTAAAGAAAACTGAGACTTAACAACGAATTCACAAGTATATGCAAGAAAAACCATTCGACAATGTATGAGAATCCCCTCAGAAATGACGATTGGCTCAATAGCTCACAAAGGGTTATTAGCTTCCACTACTTGTTCTTTTCGCACAATATTCATTTTAACTCAATTTTCAGGTTTTCTACATGGCTGCTAATTAGTGTGCAAAAGTGTTGGGTACATAATAGCTTTACAGATGCAATTCATTTCAGTGATACAGAAAAACGCGTGGATTTAATCCATAAAAAGATAAGAATACGACAAATGTGTCATTGTCTAATTAACAAGCAGGAGAGATTATTCAGAGCTATTCTCTCAATACGATTCAATAAAAATTTTTCAAATTTTAACAGAAATTTTAACAGACTGTGTTCTCATTAAATTTAAAACATATCCAAGTGCCAAACCTGATCATTACGGGTGTATACCTATCTATCTCTATCTCCTACCCCCAACTGAAAACAACAAAGTCCCCAGAAGTTGATTTTCAATAAATAAAATAGATGGGTATCACCTGTATGGAGCAAATTGATGATCTCAAGCGAGCAACCTAGCATAGAAAAGTAGAACACAATCTCCAAAACAGACAGGATCAATAGAAAAAAATAATACGAAACAACCATGATCCAAACAACTAAACCACTGTAATATGAACAGAATAAAATAAAATAAAAGCAGTGATAAATACTGTCCATACAAAACGAACGAACTAAATCATCCAACCCAAAACCACCAACATATACAACCAACCAAAACCAAACCCAAAATCAGCACAATAACTAACCAAAAATACATAAATACCACCTCCCCAACTAAAACTAATCGACCCTTGACGGCGTATCATCAGCTACATCAGAAGGGATGTCGATGGGAGCAGGCGGCAATACGGTAGTAGTGGGAGCAGTAGTAGATAGTGGATCGGCAACGGTGGAAACAGGATCAGCAGCCTCAGAATCTGGGGCAGCAGATGATGGATCAGTAAGTGGTGGATCTGTAGGAGTAGCAACATGTGATGGATCAGCAGCAGGCGGAGCAGACGGGGTGGCCGTGGGATGGTGAGCAGAGTGAACAGCCTGATCAACCCCTATCTGAATCAATATAGACTCCAACAAGGTCTGTATCTGATCCATCCGGCCCTCGAGTCTAATCCTGGACTCTCTCTCCTCCAATAATAGCTCGTGAACTGTCGGGAGAGGCACAGAAGAAGAAGACTCTCCCTGGGCCTGAGTCTGCGACCGCTGTCGCAGCTCAAACTGCTGAACCGCAGTAACTGGATCATCCTCATCATCCGAATCAAGCTCCTCCACCTCGGTGGGTGTCCCTGAAGCTCCCGCCTCCGTGTCCGTCCCACCACGCCTCTTCTTCCTCCCCCTCACCCTCGCTTTCCCTTTCCCCTTTCGCTTCCTCTTCTGGGCGTCGGAGCGGCGAGCAGCCGCCTCGCTAAATCTGCGGGGAGAAGGGCGGACATCATCTCCAACGAGCTCGAGGAACCCGGCATCAGCCATGACCCTCTGAATAGCCCAAGCACCCTTCAGGTGCTTCCTGGACGAGATATAACGGGTGGGGTGGACCATAAAGTCAATATATAGGCGTGGTATACAAATTGGCTGTCCCGTCCCCACTGCATATAAGACTCGCGCATACCAAGCTGCGATCTTCTCTCGATAGGAAGTCACTAGGAGGCAGTTGCTGAGGACCAGGTGAAGCATGTGGTAGCCATCTGTGAGAAAGTGGTCCTCGATCAAAGCATCGCCATCCCAAGACGGGACGGCGCCTCCAGTGAGCTCTCGGATAATGGTGGATGGCGGGGTCACTGGTGCATCAGGCCGGTGGGGGCAAACATAATCAGGTACCTCTGGTACCCCCAACGCGGCTGAAACGGTGGCGGGACTGATGATGAACGGGCGACTCCGGAAGAAGGCATGGTAGGTGAATGGTGTATACGGGTCGCTGATCATAGTCGCACACACACCTCGAATCCAGGATAGATTGACACTCTTGGCCAACGACAGGAGATGGAACCAGTGAGGCATAGAGCGGATCCGTGTAAGGAACCATGGGCTCTCTGTCCAGATGTGCTCAATAGGGCGCTCGACCATCACCATCCGTGTCTGAAAATATCGCTCAAACCATAGCCTGTCCTCGTCATTCCGAAACCCGTGTGCGGGTACCGGATCTGGTATAATACGGTTGAGAGGCTTAGACTTATGGTAGCCCGTCACTGGATTCATCTGGCAGTCCTGAAAATAAGACCACACAAGATACAGATAAGAACAGGGAGAAAAAGAAACAAAACTAACACTGCTGAAGTTCGATCGATTGAACTAGGTTCGATCGATTGAACTGGAGTAGACTTCGATCGCTTGAACATTGTTCGATCGATCGAACAGCTTCCCTTCGATCGCTCGAAACCAGTTCAAGCGATCGAACACAGCGATCGCAGAAACGAAAAGGAAACAAAAGTTATACGAACAACTAACTAACAAAAAGAGATCCTAAGACCAAGGGGACACCCCCTTGGGATTTTCTAACACGAACATTAAGGAAAAGGAAAATACAAACAAGTGGGGCCTACCTCAGTTTAGAACTCGCAGTGGAGATGGAAGGGATGATGAGATGACGATGAGGATGATCAGAGGGTTGATCAGGGCGTCTTTTTGGATGCCAGAAATCGAAAATTGCCCAGTCGCCTTCTCCTCTGTGCTCGAGCGATTGAGAGTGAGAGTGAGGGAAATGAAGAGGTGTCCTGAAGACGCCTCGTTTAAATGCTTCATTCGATCGATCGAACTATGTTCGATCGATCGAACACAAATCCCTCAATCGATTGAACATAAACTACAAGCGCTTGAACATCCCGGTTTCGATCGATCGAACACAAAAATTCCAGAATTCAATGGGAAACATGAACCACATCACACCCAACTATCAGAAACCATTCTGGACATGCAGAGAGACTGAAAAGCAGTTGAATTACAGGCATGTGGGACAGAAACTCATCCCCAGAATAGAAAATCGCAATTTATATAAAAATAAAACTTTATAATTGCATCCAAATTGCAACATTATCATCCCCAACTGTGGTTAAAACCTTATTTAACTAAAGAAAACCAAAAATAAAACTAAAACTAAAACCAATAACATTTTGTCAAGGATTACACTCCAGTTGATAAACAAAAATTGAAATTGAACAGAAACAACTGAAATGCTGCACTAGTCTTCGAGTATAAAGATTTCCTCTTCCACAATCTCTTCATAACCTGCCGAATCTTCAGAAGTGAAGTCCAAACTCGATGATTCCCTTTCCCAGAACAATCGAAAAGCAGCAAGGACATCATCAAACAAGTCTGGCGTCTCCAAGGAATTGAAAGCCCATGCAAGAGGTGATCCGGATGGAGACAAGGATAACGGAGTGTGATTGCGCAACGGACTGTCCTCTCGCGGCGGAGTGAGTGGGGGCCTTATGTAGGGCCCAAGACCATGAATCAGTTGATGTGGAAGGAATACCGGGATGCCATTTAGGAACATAGTGACAATCCTGGACAAAAGACAACAAACTGAAATTAAAACAACAGAACACAAGAAACACGAATTAACACAAAAAAGAAAAAACAAAGAATAGAAACAAAAATACAAGGAAATATGATGAGTTCCAACCTCACTATTGGCATAGGTTCCCAAAATGCACTGGCTGGTAAGGGGCATTGGAGCCTGAATAGTAAGTAGCTCAGGTGCACATAGCGGTATGGGACCAACTCCGGAACAAGGAAGTCATCCACAAAAACAAAGACGGCATTGTGGCGATCTGGGACGACATTCTGAAGGTCATGATCTTCCCATGGCTCCCACATATCATCATTTTCCCACTGTGCCATGAGTGCATCATCCACCATTCGTCCCATGTACAGGTCTTCTTCCTCATCCACCTCTTCGTAATCCTGAAACCCCATATTTTTGTATGGATTGATGTCCAGGAGGGCTGGTGGATATGGAATGTACCCTTGAGCAGCATCAATGAGAGAATGAGCTTCAGGATCTTGATGAAACAAGGGGCAAGGTGTGAGTTCACCCTCGGTCCAGGTGCCACAACGACATTCCGAATCAGCCCAAGAACCGACAGAATGAACATCATCACCTCGCATATTCACCTGCAACAGAGTGGTTTAAAGTATAATGGATTAGAACTAGATCACAAACACGAAAGAATGAACAAAAACTTCAAAACAAAAGAGAGAACTAAAATGCAGGGAAAGAGAAGAAATACAACAACAAATTGGAACTCCACTTTAGATTTTTAAGTATGAGAATAGCTGGGCTCATCCAGCTGGATGTGCTCAACTTCAGTGTGGAAATTCTCCAAGAACGGTTTCAATCTTTGACCATTGACCTTGAAACAATCATCGTTCTTTGGATTGACAATCTCGACCGCCCCATGTGGAAAGACAGTTTTTACGATGAACGGGCCTGTCCAACGGGAACGGAGCTTTCCTGGGAAAAGGTGGAGGCGAGAGTCATACAACAATACTTTCTACCCCGGCTCAAATGATTTACGAAAAATCGTACGATCGTGCCGAGCCTTCAACTTTTCCTTATGCAACTTTGCAGAGTCATACGCATCTCGTCGTATTTCCTCTAACTCTGCAAGTTGGAGCTTGCGTAGCTGACCTCCCTCTTGAATATCAAAGTTCAATGAGCATGTCGCCCAATAAGCTTTATGTTCAATTTCAACAGGAAGGTGGCAAGCTTTCCCGTAAACCAGTCTATACGGGGACATACCAAGATTCGTCTTATAAGCAGTACGGTATGCCCATAACGCGTCAGTCAATTTGTATGCCCAGTCTTTTCGATTGGAACTAACCGTCTTTTCGAGAATATGTTTGATTTCTCGGTTAGCCAATTCTGCTTGCCCATTTGACTGTGGATGATAGGCAAGAGCGATTTTATGATGGACTCCGTATTTCTTGAGAAGTGACTCCAAGGGCCTATTGCAGAAATGCTTGCCTTGGTCACTTAGTAAAGCTTTCAGAGTACCAAAACGAGACAAAATATGCTCTCTCAGAAATGACATGACCGTTCTGTGGTCATTTCGTCTCGTTGGTATCGCTTCTACCCATTTCGATACATACTCCACAGCAAGGAGTATGTATTCACAGTTATTCGACTTGGGAAATGGGCCCATAAAATCTATGCCCCAACAATCAAATATCTCAATTGTGATGATAGGGGTTAAAGGCATAGAATTCCTTTTAGAAATGGTTCCAAGCTTTTGACAGCGTTGGCATGTCTTACAAAAGGAATAAGCATCTTTGAAGACTGTGGGCCAGTAAAAACCGCTTTGTAAGACTTTTTGTGCGGTCTTCTGTGACGCGAAATGGCCACCGCATGCCTCAGAATGGCATGACGCTAATATTACGATTATATCCTCGTTGGGGACGCAACGCCTGATGACCTGATCAGCACAGTATTTGAAAAGGTATGGGTCATCAAAGAAGAAATGGCGCGCGAACGAGAGGAACCGTTTCTTATCTTGGTTCGACCAATGAGTCGGTGTCTCACCCGTGACAAGGTAGTTTACCACATCAGCATACCAAGGCAGACTACTTACTGCCAGTAGCTATTCGTCTGGGAACTCATCTTTAATGGATTGGGATTCAGTGTTGTCGATAAAAGTCAACCGGGATAAATGATCCGCAACCACATTCTCTACTCCTTTCTTGTCCTTGATTGTTAAATCAAACTCTTGGAGTAAGAGTATCCAGCGAATAAGCCATTGTTTAGCGTCTTTCTTTGACAAAAGATACTTAAGAGCCGAATGATCCGTAAAACAGATGATTGGCGACCCTATCAGGTAAGACCTAAACTTGTCCAAAGCGAATACTACAGCCAGCAGCTCCTTTTCAGTAGTAATGTAATTCATTTGAGCTTCATTCAAAGTTCGGCTGGCATAGTATATCACATGTGGCTTATTGTCCTTTCTCTGGCCTAAGACTGCGCCAATGGCGTAATCACTAGCATCGCACATTAATTCAAAAGGCAAACTCCAGTCGGGTGCCTGTATTATAGGTGCGGAGGTGAGGAGATCTTTTAGATCCTCAAAGGACTTTTGGCAACTCTCTGACCACTCGAAAGGTGCATCTTTGACAAGAAGTTGACAAAGGGGTCGAGAGATTGCACTGAAGTTCTGGATAAATCGACGATAAAAACCTGCATGCCCCAAGAATGAACGGATGTCTCTTACTGTACGGGGGACAGGTAGATTTGAGATTATGTCGATCTTAGCCTTATCCACTTGGATTCCTTCATCGGATATTATGTGGCCGAGAACTATTCCCTTGGTCACCATAAAGTGACACTTCTCCCAATTCAAGACTAGGTGTTTGTCCTCACACCTCATTAAAACCTGCTCGAGATTGCTGAGGCAATCTTCGAAGCTATGGCCGAACACTGAAAAATCATCCATGAAGACTTCAAGGATGTTTTCGACCATGTCACTAAAGATGCTTAGCATGCACCGCTGAAAAGTAGCCGGTGCATTACATAAGCCAAACGGCATTCGTCGGTAGGCAAAAGTACCGAATGGACACGTGAAAGTGGTTTTCTCCTGATCTTCAGGAGCAATCTCGATTTGATTATATCCACTGTATCCATCCAAGAAGCAGTAATACTTGTGACCCGCCACCCGTTCTAGCATTTAATCCATGAATGGCAAAGGAAAATGATCCTTTCGGGTCACAGTATTTAACTTCCTGTAGTCGATGCACATCCTCCATCCAGTGGGGACACGTGTCGGTACTAATTCACCTTCTTTGTTCGGGATGACTGTAATGCCTGCTTTCTTTGGAACTACTTGGGTAGGACTAACCCAAGGACTATCAGATATTGGATATATCATCCCAACATCAAGTAGTTTAAGCACTTCCTTTTTAACAACTTCTTGCATGTTGGGATTCAGACGCCTTTGCATTTGCCTTGAGGGTTTAGCGTCTTCCTCCAGATATATCTTATGCGTGCATATGGATGGGCTTATGCCTTTGAGGTCAGCAATTGTCCATCCCATAGCATCCTTATGCGTAGTCAGCATTTCTACTAGCTTACTTTCCTGTTCATGAGTTAAAGCAGATGAAATGATTACAGGATAAGTTTTTCCAGTCCCTAGGAATGCGTATTTCAGCTCTTTTGGAAGCTCCTTCAATTCTAACTCCGGGAACTGGAAACTAGAGGGCATTACCAACTTGGTTTTAGGAGGCAGTTGTTCATATGGCATTACCCACATGCAATCGGCTCTATCCTCCTCTATCGTATCCATCATAAGACACGTCTGGTTCAGGTCAGCATCCAATGGAGTTGACTCTGCAGGCTGATAGTTATCGCCAAATTGAGTCATCACAACTTCCAAAGGATCTTTGTAGTCGACCAAGTCAACTTCATCTTCAATGATCGTGTCTATATAATGGATTTCTTCCTCATCATCGTATTCTTCAGGTCGGGGATTAGAAAAAATCTTGACATTCAATGTCATGTTCCCGAATACGATAGTCATGATACCACTTCTAATCTTGATTGTGGCATCAATTGTGTTGAGGAACGGCCGTCCAAAGATAACCGGGATATGTGCACCAGGATTAGACACAGGTTCTGTGTCCAATATCACGAAATCAACCGGAAAGACAAAAGAGTCTATTTGGACCAGGACGTCCTCTAATACCCCTCTAGGGTACTTCACAGATCTGTCTGCCAATTGCAAAGCAACTCGAGTGGGTTTAAGTTCACCCAACCCTAGCTGTTTATAGACTGAATATGGCAGCAGGTTCACGCTTGCTCCTAAATCGAGGAGTGCGTTGTCTATCTTTTGATTCCCAATTCTACATGAGACAGTAGGTGTACCGGGATCTTTGAGTTTTGGAGGCAACTCATTTTGAATGATCGCGCTTGCTTGGCACGCGACATAAGCATGTTTCTTCACGCTTTGCCTCCTCTTGACCGTGCATAGATCTTTGAGATACTTAGCATAGGCCGGCACTTGCTTGATAGCATCTAGGAGTGGAAGGTTAATCTTAACTTGCTTAAACAATTCCAGAAACTCCTGATTCTTTGTCTCATTCTTGGGTTTCTTCAACCGTTGAGGATAAGGTGCAGGAAAGGGGCATTTTGGTGGTTCCTCCTTAACAGATTCCTTTCCAGGCCTCCGCTCAACTTTGTCTTCTACTCTAGGAGCTTCAATGTTTGCCTTTATTGGTTCGTCATTAGTAGACGACTCCTCCTCTCGAGTAGATGGTAGCTCAACTTCTTCATCCAACACTTCCCCCTCTTTGTACACTTCGGGAGTGGACAGAGGCATGCCTTTCTCTATGATTTTTCCACTTCTCAGTGTAGTCACAGCCTTAGCATGTTCTTGATTGTTAGGACCATTGTTATGTCCTTTGGGGTTCTGAAGTGGTTGGGCAGGGAATGTTCCTCCTGAGCTCTCTTGCCGTGCATCTATCCTCTCTAACGTAGCAGACATTTTACTCATCATTTGGATGAGTTGCTGCGTTAGATTGGCATTAGCAAGTGGCTCCTCTTCTTGTACCTTCTTGTGCGGTGGCACATAGGCATTAGTTTGTGGTGCATTGGAGGGTTGAGCTTGATTGTAATTATTGGTTCTGTTTTGATTGTAATGCTGGGCTGGCCTATTGTTTTGCCCTTGATATTGATTGTTGTTGTAGGGCTGCTGTTGATATTGATTTTGGGCCCCAGCATTATTTCTCCAATCAAAACCGGGGTGATTCCATCTATTGTTACTTTGAAAGTTATTGTTGGAATTCCCCGCCCCTCGAAAACCTTGCATGGCATTCATCTCTACAGGGGCTTGCTCTTGAAAATATGGCACATTAGGACAATATTGAGTTGTATGTCCCAACATGTTGCATGTGCCACATGGTTCTTCAGGCATGACTTGCCTAGAGCTCTCTCCTTTCATGCTTAACTCCTCTACCTTCTTTGCTAGCTCTGCATACTTAGTCATGAGGTGATTTTCATTGGTTAGCTGGTATAGGCTTTTCTCTTCTACACAGGATATCTGTGAGCGTGAGATATTGTCAGAATTTGACCATTCATGAGCGTATTCAGCTAACCATTCGAAATGGGCTTCGGCCTCTTCAGTGTTTTTACGCAGAAATGGTCCAGAGCTCATTGTTTCCACCAACTTCTTTGTTTCACCATTCAATCCTTGATAAAAGAAGCTGATAGTTCGCCATTTCTCAAACCCATGGTGTGGGCACGAGAGAAGCAAATCTTTGAAACGCTCCCACGCTTGTGTGAAGGTTTCATTGCTCTTTTGTTTATATGAATTGATTTGACGCTGAAGGTCTGTGGTCATGCGAGTAGGATAGAATTTCTTCAGAAACGCGGTGCTCATCGCATGCCAGGTGAAAATTGAATTCAGTTTTAGGGAGTGGAGCCACGCCTTCGCTTTATCTTTCAAAGTGAAGGGGAATAGCATTAGATGCGTCACCTCCCTAGGACAATTTTGCGAGAATGTTTTACAAACATCCTCAAAATCGGTGACATGTAAATACGCCTTCTCACTTTCCATCCCATGAAAAGTGGGAAGCAATTGAATCATCCCATTGCGAAACTGAAATTCGCCATTATGTGGTGGGATTTGAATGCAAGAGGGCGTAGGTGCATGTTCTGGTTGCATAAGATCGCAAAGAGGACGGAGTGCCTCATCAATTGGCACCAAATTATTGTCACCATTTTCACTCTGATGATCATCCATTGATGCAGTTGGAGTGACTATCGGGTTGATGGAACTATCAGAGTCAGAGCGGTAGAATGGATTTCCAAAAAATCCTTCAATAGAATTCTCGGACATGAACTAGGAGAGTCCCTAGGGTGAGAACTTACCTAAAAGAACTGAAAAGAAGAGAAAAAAAAATAAAAATAGAAAGAGATGAAGAGAGACTGAGGTAATCTAAGGAAATGATCGTCGCCTTCCCCGGCAACGGCGCCAAAAACTTGACACGCAAAAAATCTTGTGCACTCTTGTGCAGTACCCAAGTGTAGGTAGACGTGCAAGTAATATCTGGTAAGACCAGGTCGATCCCACAGGGAAGGTGTTGACCTATTGAATTAGACTATCCTCTAGAAGAAAGCAAAATAAAATGAATAATTTTGAACGATGGTGCGGAACACAGAGTTCCACAAACTAGGATTACTACTGAAAATAATTAAAATTAACTGAACAATCTAACTAACTAATTAAAACAGTAACTTTAAAAAGAAAGTGTTGGGATTACACGAGTCCGCAGTAACCTAGCCATCTACCATGCATTTGCCTTGAAGCACAATGGAGTACATTACCCATAGTTTTCCGTATTCCTCTAAAGATGGAGATTCTATGGCCCTTTCATGACCGGGACCATATCATCACAATTAAATTAAAATACTTAAAAGAGGTTTAATCCAATAGTTAAGACTCGCATCCTCAATGGTGTTAGCATTGAAGATGGTTTGCAAAATGTATTGAAAGAAAATGCCTTAGGGCCTTAATTTTAAAACTGTTTTGACAAACTGAGCATTTATTTGGGACAGAATGATAACACATCTTAAAAGAAAAGGTCCTGGAATACTGCAGGGAACATCCTCAAGAATCAGGGAGTTCGATCGATCGACGCGCTTTCGATCGATCGAAGACCTTCATCCCTCAATCGATCGAACTGACTTCGATCGATTGACTGTCTCTGGTTCGATCGATCGAACTACCTTCGATCGATCGAACACAGCGATTATTCTGCTGCATGGCAGAGGCTGGAGATCACTGTTTCATCGTGTTCTCCCAACCTGGGACTACTCAGACATCGTCTGGAGTATCAAAGATTGATTGTTAACGTAAGAAAACATTAATACCCTGTTTGGTTTCGCGTTTTTCATTAAAAATCTAAAAACTATAGTTTTGACAATATTTAACATGTAATACCACGAGATGAGCGATTAAACTACGCCTACAAAATGCAGAATGTAAACGAGTGATATATAGATAACCTGGAATGAAGAATACTAATATTAACTCAGAGAAATCCAGTCCACAATGTAAAGATTCAATGGAAACCTACAAAACACAAGAAAACTCTCTATCTCTCTCTCTAAACTGTAAAAATGTAATGTGGGCATCCCCCTTTACGTGTACAATACTCCTATATATAAGAAAACCTAAGAAACTAGGGTTAAAACCCGCCTCTGCTGCGCACGCAAATGTTACTGGAAATACCCCGTTCGATCGATCGAACTTCTCTCGATCGATCGAACCCTTACTCTTCAAGCGCTTCAACACTCTTCAAGCGATCGAACGCTCGATCGATCGAACCTTCTTAGATCGATCGAACTCCACATTTCAGCTTTGACTTTCCTTGTTTTCATTCCAGCATTCCATTCATTCTGATGTTCATCTGTTTAGTCCACACAGCAGTAATCTGCACAAACAACAGCTAAAACAATACAACTTATCATAGATTAATCATATTGTATAAAAATTAGCCTTGCAATGCAAATTGCGGATAAAATGGGAAGTTGTGATAAAAACTAATACAATTCTTCCTTTTAGCGCGGTTGTATTTTACAAATACCCCCGCTTTGCACACTCAATGGGCTAATTCAAGAAGTTTGGTCTCAGGAAAATTCGTGGAGGCCTATGGAGCTTGGTCCACAAAGATGTCTCAATCCAATTCAAGTTCTAGAAGAATGATCCAGCAGTTCAAGATTGAAGTCAAATTTTAGTTTTCCTAAAATTTGGAATTTGATTGTCATTTTTTCTTTATTGCTTAAATTGCTGAATTGTAGGCTTGCATGCCAACTATGGAACTTTCCTTATTCCTTTAGTTTCATTTTATTTTAATTTTGGGCAAATTTATTTTGGGGCATAATATTTCGTAGGCTTATAGGGCCCAACTGTATGCCTCAGCTATTTAAACAATTTTAGGGTTTGTAATATGCAGTTTTGATCATTAATAATAGTGTAAGAGTTTTCTCCTTGGTTCTCTGAAAAACTATTCGAACTTATCAGATTTACTCTGTGGCGTTCATACCTGGACTTATCAATCGAGTTTTCCATCCTTGATTGTGGCGTCTTCATCCTTTATACCAAGGTTCGCATCTGTTATAGGTGTTGGGTCGCGGTTTTCCATTTGAATCTGACAGTAGAACGGTCCGAGGCATTAATCGTGTTACGGGTTTCGTCACATTGTTGGCGGGGTTTGTATCAGTACCCAACAGATTCTCCGTTAAAGTTAATAGAGTACCTGGGACTAGTTATACAGGGTTTAATCCACTCTTGTATCCTAGGCGAAAAACCAAAAACATCAAGAAGATCAAGTAAAAATTGCCACTAGTGATGTGAATGGAATTGGCCTCTTACAAACACCCTTGAATTAATGGATATTAGAGGCCAATTACATTCCTTGCCTCTTCCTACTACCACTAGTGATGTGATTCAATGGTTACCCTCCCCAAATAAAGTGTTATCTTTGGCCAACACATGGGATTATGTTAGAACTCACTATCCCAAAGTCCCTTGGCATGGCCTCACTCGGTTCCCGGGTTATATCCCTTGCTATAGTTTTATTATGTGGTTGGCTATTCTTCATAGATTATCCATACATGATAGAATTTATACTTATACACCAGGACCTCTTGCTTGCGTTCTTTGTCATAAAGCTTTGGAATCTCGTGACCATTTATTCTTTAATTGCTCATATTCTTCTTAAGTTTGGCAGGGGATCCTTAATAGGTTGGAAATCTCTTATTCCGCTCCCTCCTGGGATGATCTTGTGGCCTGGGCAGCGAACAAGTGGAAAGGGAAGACTCCAAGGCAGGTTGTTCCTAGAATGTGCATTGGTTTGGTTGTGTATAGCATTTGGAGAGAAAGGAATGCTCGAAGTTTCAAACTAGAAGTGAAGCCTAAGGAAAGAGTGTTACAAGACATCTGTCTCCAGATTTCCTTACAGATTCAAACAACATGGAAGAACGATCCCCATATTCCTCAGTACATTGAAAGATGGGCCATTACTACATAATAGGGACATTTTGCTTTGGTCCTCATGTTTGTGATGCTTGACCTTGCCTAAATGTAACTCTTGAGTTTTGTTTTACGAGTTTGTTTTGGTTGCTTGATGCCTTTGTTTGTTAGGATGGGTTATTCTCTGGGTTTTGGCTTTTGATAATTTCCTATCCTATGTTGCATTGTCTGGATGCATTTTCTTTTTGTGTTGATTGTATATCCTGGGGAATGCCCCTTGTACTTTATACAGTGCCGTTTGGCTGTCTTTTCATTTAAATTAACCTTTTTTTTTTCCAAAAAAAAAGTGAAAATTCCCAGCTCACACTATCATAAGCTTTCATAAGGTCAACCTTTGCCGTAGCTCTAGGATGGCCAGAAGGCTTGTGATAGTCCCTCATAAGGTCCTGGGCAAGGAGAACATTGTCATTGATTTTCCTACCGTTGATAAAAGCAGATTGGGCATTATCAACCATAGTTAGTAAAATTTTCTAAAGTCTCTTGGATATAATTTTTTATATGCATTTGTAAACTGTGTTACAATACGAGATAGGCCTAAAATCACTCATCTTAGAGGGATTGGGGATCTTGGGGATAAGACTAATAAGAGTAGCATTTGACTCGGTTAACAATTGGCCGGAAGTAAAAAATTCTTTGATAGCTTTGGTAACTAAAGATCCACTAGTTGTCCAAGTTTTCTTGAAAAAATGAGCATTATAACCATCAGGACCCGGAACTTTATTACTATGGATTCTAAGGAAGGCTTCCTTAATATCATCAACACTAGGAATATCATCCATAATGTTAAAAAGATCATTCGGGACACACTTATGGATGACCCTCCTCAATTCATTAAACCAGGGTAAAGGTTAGCCGCAGGGGTGCCAAGCATGGATTTAAAATATCTAACCGCTTCAATTTTGGCTTCCCCTTCTTTAGCAGTCTTGATACCATCAAGTTTAACAAGAGACACAATACGTTTGTGGTTCCTTCAGTTTTTAACAGAAGTGTTCTTATCCCTAGCATCCAGCCATTGAATTCTATATTTTTGCCTAATTATTTCTTCTTCAATATGAATAGCTTTTGAGAAACATGCATAAGCTCTTGTTCAAGGATTCTAAGGGCAGTGTCACTAGGGTTGTCATCGAGTTTCCTTTGGCAAGACCAAAGGTCTTCCCTCGCTTTAATGGCTTAAATTATCTCCTTGCCTAAGTAATCCTTGGTTAAAGCTTTGAGAACGCCATTAAGATTTTTTAAGCTATGGAATAATTGGAATTGGAAGGTGCCTTCAATGTGTCTAGCCCAAGAGGTGCTAACAATATCATTAAATTCTTCCAACTCTATCCAATAATTGTAAAACTTAAAAGGTTTAACTTTCTGTTTAGTAGTAGGAGATAAGTAAACAATCATAGGAGAGTGATCATAGATACTAGAGGGGGGGAAATCTGCATAAGCTGAGGGAAACAAGTCCAGCCATCTGGGATTAACAAGGGCTCTATCAAGCTTTCTTTTAGTAAAATGGACCGAATCAAATTGCAGGTTGCACCAAGAGAAAAAGACACCTATAAATCTAAGATCTACAAGACAAGTGGCATTCACAAGATCATTAAATTCAACAGCTCCTTGGTCTCTCACTGGATTACCCTCAAAGATTTCATTAGAGTTTAAAACGGAGTTGAAATCCTGGAGACTAATCCAAGGGATATCACCCATAGTAGCTGTAATATTTTTCAAGGTAGACCAAAGAGGCCTTCTACCTTGGATGGTGTTAGAACCATAAATAAAAGAAGCTTCAAAAGACTGCAATTGGTCCACAAAGTCAATTTTAACATGGATAACTTGCCAAGTACAATGTAAGACAGTTAAAATTCAATCCACAGAATCCGGTTGATTATTAGTAATAAAAGTCCAATTAGGAAGCATGGTCCTCTGTATTTTGTCTTGATTGGGAATTCTCACTTTAGTTTCAACAACACCCATAACATCAATATTATGAGTAAAAACAAATTTAGAAATCTCTTGTTTAATAACTTGATTAAGCTCTCTTATATTCCAGCAACTAATAATCATTATGGACGTTTAGAAGAGTGTTTTTTCTTACCTGAAAAACCTCCTAATTTTGTCTTCTGCTTACTAGAATGACTTAGAGAGATCTTAGGGCTAGGTTGCTCCAAATACTTTTCATGTGAAGGCACTTGGACTGATTGATCTTCATCATCACTTGAGGGCTCTTTAGAAGTAGGATTCTTGAAAAAGGAACTTGTGTACCCAATCTGAAAAGGAGGATTGGGATTAGCCAACCCTTGAACATGGGTATGATCTGTGGATATAACCCCTGGGACTAGTGTTCTGGATCAAATGCTCCATAGGACTAGTGGGAACCTCTGGAATTCATAAATTATTGTCTTTCAGATCTTTTTGTGTGCCACTGTTCTCACAAGTACTTTTGTTACTAGTAGGAGTATCAACCTATTCATAAGTTAGACTATTTTCCTTGTTTACATGGATAGGGGACTTTAATTTTCAAGGTTTGGCACAACCACCTCACCACATTCCTTCACTTGGCCAATATTACTGGCTTCCAACATTGCAGTATCATGTCCAAAGTTAGCTTCTTTTGGGTTTACAAGCTCTATAGGTTGTATATCTGTCCTAGGCTCACTCCCAATATCCTCTAAAACTAAAAATTGGTTGCTCATGATTGTTCTCTCTGGGCCTGAATGGATAAAGAATTTAGTAACTACAGAGTTCTCTTAGACCTCCGATCTTTGAGAATGCAGCCTATTGGTATTTTCAACAAGTAGATCTTTCATAGCTTCAGTAGATGTAGACGGACAGTTAGAAGGGTCCAGCTCAGTAGAGATCTTACCTTTCCCTCTCGTCTTCCAAGCACCGATAGACTGATCATTGAAGAGTTGCTTGAGAGAATTAGCGGAAATCTTATGGGCTGGTTGTGATCTTGGGACTCTATTGCAATCATGACCAAATGTCTTACATCTTGCACATCGAATAGGGATCCAATTGGTAATCAACCTAGATGGTAATCAACTTAACATCTCCATAGTCCGAGTCCTCAACTTCTATGTTAAATTCCTTAACCAGGTCAAATTCTACATCAACTTCCACACAAATTCTAGCATAGTCAACCTTCAATATGAGGTCATCATCCTATAAACATGTGGGGCTTTCCAATTGCACTTGCAATAAAGCTAAGTTCTTCAGGGTTCCAATACTCAATAGGAATATTGTAGATGTTAACCCAAACAGGGATAGCAGATTATTTCTCCTTAGTTAGTTCCAACCCTGGTTGCCAATTTCTCAGTATAATGGGCTGCCCAGCAAAGTGCCAAGGGCCCCCTTCCAGCACTACAAAACTTTCATCTTGTGAATTGAATCTGAAAAAGAAGTGGGCTGAATCCATTGTTAACATATCATGGAGCCCTAATTTACCCCAGAGTCTAGAATAAGCAGATTTCAACAAGGAGTAGGGAAGTTTCTTACCAATGAAGTGCCCAACAAGAGTATAATCCCAAGCCTTGCTGCCTTGATCTAGCAAAGTCCTAGGCACTTTTATTGTTATTCTGTCCATATCTCTAGGGTGCTTGATATACTTGACTTTAAATCCACTATCAATTTTAGGTTGCAATAGAGAGGTCCAACTTGTTTCTTGTTGTGCTTGGCATTATAATTAGTCTTGGTAGCACTAGCACTCTGTAAGTTGGGCTTAAGAGCATCACAATAAGAGGGTCTCACTTGGGTATCAGTAGTGTGTGTCGCCATAGAAGAGCTTTTCGTAGCAACTCTAGCCTTCAAATCCTTAGTTGTTTGCTGAGTGGTGGCAGAAACCTCTTCATTGGCGGGGCAAATTCCCACATGACCACCCAAGGATAAAAGCTTGTATTACTACTCCGAGATACTCCATCAATTTCAATTATGAATCTTTGGGTTATTTTGATGGTGCCAAAGGCCTTAGGCAGGGAGTCCCATTTCCCCTTACCTCTTTGTTATTATTATGGATGCGTTAAGCCAACTTCTCTAACATAACATTCATAATTGTAGTTTCTCCTACCGTTGGAAATGTGATAAGGTGAAAATTTCCCATCTCTGCTTTGCTGATGACTTATTTATTTTGTTAAATGGTAATGTTGATTCTGCTAAAGTTATTCGGAAAACTCTTGATCAATTTTATGATTTTTTTTTCCGAAAAACAATCTTGTGATCATTTTTTTTTATCTGGGCTCCAAGTCAATAATTATAAAAGCTATGTGTTCTTCTCTAGGATTGAGGATAATTTGGTCAATAATATGTTGATGGAACTCCAATTTACCAAAGGGTCACTTCCTGTAAGGTATCTTGGTGTCCCCTTAATCACTACTAAACTCAAGAAACATCATTGTGAGGATCTTATTACTAAAATCTGCTCTAGAGTGGATTCTCAGAAATCTAGGTTCCTTTCCTACGCTGGTAGGACTCAACTTATTCAATTTGTTTAGACAGTTATCCAACTCTATTGGCCTGGTATGTTTATTCTGCCTAAATATATTCTTAAGTAGATGGACCAAGCTCTTATGAGATTCCTTTGGAATGGTAACACTGAGAAGGGAACTGGTGCTAAAATTGCTTGGAATATTGTTTGTAGACCTAAAAAGGAGGGAGGCCTAGGTTTCAAGAATATTTTTGTAACTAATACTATCTTGAACCTAAAACATATTGGGTGTTTTTTTTTTCTTCGGAAAATGGTAAATAAATTCCAAAAAGGAGGGATGTACAAATGTACAAGGGGCATACCCCAGGATAAAACAATGAGCTCAAAACATGAAAACCTTAAGCTAAACTAGCAACAAGAACACAAAAACATGGGCCTGCCCAACAAAATCACGAACACAAAAGGAGGGCAACACCACCAAAACAGACAAGAAAAACACCTAACAACAAGAGGGCAAAACAACAATCCAAAGCCTACCTAAAAAAGAAGAACAAGGAGACAAAGGAGACCCCCAAGGACCATTAAAACCAATTACAAATAATCCTATCAAAATTAGAATGGTTACTCCACTTGACCCTGATTTGTGCATTAATTTGATAAATCAGGTTCTTCAGAAAAATTTCTTTGTTATTGTAGGTTTTCTTGAAAGTCCTATGGTTTCTCTCTCTCCATAATCCATAAACAGCCGCTCCAAGACACATTTTAGGTATCACATGCTGACTAGTCTTTCCTTTAAGCCTTAGAGCCATAGAATCCAGAATATCAGTCCAGCTTTGACCTTGCCACTGCAACCCACATCTATTCATCAAGTCCTGCCACACAAAAGAAGAAAATGAGCATGCGAAAAATAAATGATCACGTGTTTCCTCATGCCTATGACAAAGCATGCAAGCTAAAGGACCAGGAGTAAAACAAGAAATTCTATCATGTGTAGAAAGTCTATTTTGGGCTGCTAACCAAAGAATAACGCTTTGTCTCGGGACACACCCAGAGAACCACACTGTGTTATACCATGGGACCTCAGGATGATGTATCCTTAACTGGTCCCAAATAAGAAACGTATTGAACACACCATTAGGGGTTATATTCCATTTCACAGTATCCATACAACTTTTAGGTTTTTGGAAATTGGACAAAATACTTCTAACTTCATTAAGCTCAATGGAATTGGATCCAGGCCAATTCCAATCCAAACCCCTAATGATGCTACTAACTTTAGCATTAACATTAATGGCAGAGTCATAAACAATTCTTTCAGAGAATCTATCCAACAAGGGACCTAAAGGAAGCCAATTATCAAACCAGAGAGACGTATGGTTACCATTACCAATGCAATGAATTAGTAATGGTTTAGCAATTTCTCTAAGTTTTAATAACTTCCTCCAATACCAAGAGCATTGTGAAGGAATTTTGACTTGCCAAAGGTTCTTATCTTTCAACATATACTTGTGGATCCACTTGTTCCAAAGGGACATATTAGAGGGGTCCAAAAGACTCCCAATATGTCTAAGATTCAAGACATTGTTGACCAAAAAGACATCTTTAAAACCTAAACCCCCTTCCTTTTTTGGTCTACAAACAATATCCCAAGCAACTTTAGCTCCCGAAGCTTTATCTGTCTTGCCAGACCAAAGGAATCTGGCCATAGATTGGGAAACTTGCTTAAGAACTCCTTTAGGTAATACAAACATTTCTGACCAGTAGAGTTGAATCCCTGCCAATACAGAGCTGATAAGCTGGGCTCGCCCTGCATAAGACAAGAATTTAGATTTTCAAGAGTTAACTCTAGCACAAATTTTATTGACCAACCCCTCACAATCTTGCTTTTTAAGTTTTGAAGTAATGAGAGGAACTCCAAGATATCTAATGGGGAGAGAACCCTTTTCAAAGTGAAGGATATTAACAATTTCATCAATCAAATCATCCTCAACATTTGAGAAAAAAAAGACAGCTTTTAGTATTGTTGGCTTGTAAACCCGTTAAATTAAAGAATTGGTTTAGGGTTTGTTTGATCAAATTCGCAGATTCAATATCCCCATTGAAGAGAATAAGAAGATCGTCAGCAAAACACAGATGTGAAACCTTCAGTTTATCACATTTCCAATGGTAGGTAAAAGGCTCTCTTTGGATATTATGATGTAAAAGTTGGCTTAGTGTATCCATAATGATAACAAATAAGTAGGGAGAAATGGGATCACCTTGTCTCAACCCTTTAGCACCATCAAAGTAACCCACAGATTCTCCATTAAAATTAATAGAATATCTAGGGGTGGTAACACAGGCAATAATCCATTTTCTAAGGTTAGGGGGAAAATCAAGCACTTCGAGTAAGTCAGTAAGAAATTCCCAACTAACACTATCATAAGCTTTCATAATATCCACCTTAGCAGAAACTCTAGGCTTACCCTTTTGTTTATGATAATCTCTCATAAGATCTTGGGCAAGGAGAATGTTATCACTAATCTTCCTACCCTTAATGAACGCAGACTGAGCCTAATCAATAAAAGTAGGAAGGATCATTTGAAGCCTACTAGCAATAATCTTTGAAATACACTTATACACAGTATTGCAGCAGGAGATAGGTCTAAAATCACCCATCTTGGATGGATTAGAGACCTTAGGAATTAGAGCAATAAGGGTAGAATTTGACTCTCGCAATAGCTCCCCCTTTTGGAAAAATTCTTTAACAGCGTCTACAATAGAAGAGCCCACAGTTGCCCAAGAATCTTTAAAGAAGAAAGCATTATAGCCATCAGGGCCAGGAGCTTTATTACTATTCATATTAAATAAAACCTTTTTAATCTCATCATCAGACGAAATTCTATCCAAATCTGCCATCAACTCAGGAGGGATTCTTTTATGAACAAAGGACATAATAGCATCTTTACCAGAGTAGTTATAATTAGATGGAGTACCAAGAGAGGAGGTGAAATATCTAAGGGCTTCACTTTTAGCTTCATCACAGGTGGCAGTGAAACTACCATCTGGTTTTTCAAGAGTTAAAATTCTTTTAAAGTTCCTTCTTTCTTTAATGGAAAGATGAAAGTATCTTGAGTTTTTATCACCCACTTCTAGCCACTGTACTCGAGATTTCTGCTTAAGAATTTCCTCTTCTATCCAAATGGCTTCATGAAAATTCTTCAAACAAAGAGTTTGCTCCTCTATGAGAGAAGTATCATTCGGATTAGCAAGTAAGGCAGACCGTATAGATTTAAGAGCCTCTCTAGCCTTATCAGCATTAATTCTTTCTTGGCCTATGGACTTCTTACCCAAAATTTTCAAATCTTGTTTTAGGTTTCTAAGTTTATGGCAGACTTGATATTGGGAAGTTCCTTCAATTTTTTGGTTCCAAGCATTCTTAACAATATCAGAAAAATTATTCAATTTGGTCCAATAGTTGTAAAACTTAAAAGCCCTCCCCTTCCTTCTTTGAATCTTGTCAATGTGCACAATAATAGGAGAATGATCAGAAGTACCTGGAGCCTGAAAATGAGTAAAAGAGTCAGAGAAATTATCAAGCCATGTTTGGTTGACCATTGCTCTATCAAGCTTTCTTTGAGTGAAATCTGGCCTTCCGTATCTTCTGTTTGACCAAGTGAAGAATTCCCCTACATATCTAAGATCCACTAAACAACATTCGTCAGTAGCCTTTTTAAAATCACGCATATCATTATTCCATCCATGACTAGGCTCAGAAATTTCTTCTGGGCACAGGGTAACATTGAAGTCACCTAAAGTAATATAATTTATGGAATCACAACTAGCATTGATAGCTACAAGGTCAGTCCAAAGTTCACTTCTATTTTGGCCAGTATTAAAGCCGTAAACAAAGGAGGCTTCCAAATAAGTTGTTTTCTCATCATTTTCAATACTAACATGAATAAGTTGAGACGTGCTTTTAAGAATTTTAAGATTAATTTTGTCATTATTCCATCCTATCCAAATTCTCCCATTAGAAGTAGGGGTGCTATTAGAAAAAAATTCCCAATGTTTAAAAATCTTTTTCCTGATGATATACTCATTGGATTGACTAACTTTAGTTTCAACAAGACTTAAAATATCAATGTTATCATGGATGAGCTTAGCAACCTCAGTTTGTTTAGAGGTCATATTAAGACCTCTAATATTCCAACAGCAAACAATCATTAAGAACTATGTTGGGGTTGGTTTTTCTTACCTGAAGAACTAGAGCGAGAGTCCTTCTTACTATTCTGCTTACCATGATTTAATGAAGCTTCGGGAGACTGTGACCTTGTGGATGGATATGTTGTATGGTTGGAGCTTGCTTCAAGATCATTACCCTTATTCTTACTGTCTGGACTAGCACAGGAAGGAGACTGAAGACTGCATTGCTGTTGATCTTCCTCAGAATAGTGCTCCCCCATCACATGAACAAAGTGATCCTCTTGACTACTGTCAGCAGCAACCTGGTGGCCAGTAATAGTATTAGTAATACTTTGAACAATTTCATCCTTATACCTTTCCACTAGGACCTGTAAATGTTCCCCTGCTGTCACATTGGGATTTAATGGTGACGAGTGACTTGCATTTGCTTATATAGCAGCTTGTTCCCTTATGGCACTTGCTTGTATCACCTGTACTTCTGTTTCAGTTGATGTTAATGCTGAAAATTGATTGTTGATAGCAAGGCCTTTTGGTGGAGTCAAATGAGGCAGCAAACCAACATCTTCAGTCTTTGAAGTGGTATGCAAAGTCCTTTCAAGAGTGATTCCCTTAATATCATCTTCTATATTGTCCTCCACATCAATTTGGGGGGAGCTAGCTTCTGGGTCTTCAACATGAACCATCTTACCCTTACCTTTAACCTTCCAAGCCCCCTCATCAGTAACAATTTGAGTGCTAGATGTCTGAACCATTGGTTTTGGGGGCTTATTAAATTTCTGAATCTTAGAGCAATCATGGCCAAACCTTTTACATTTTTCACATCTTATTGGAGTCCATTGATATTCCACCCTGATGTTGATCCTCTCGTCTTCAGAACCCTCAACCTCAATTTCAAAATTGTGCAGTAATTCATATTCTGCCTTGACTTCAATACATATCCTAGCATAAGATATTCTTCTACAGGTAGCAGTCATTCTGTCAACATGCAATGGCTTCCCAACCGCACTGGCTATGTGACTTAGCCCCTCAGGTGTCCAATATTCCAAAGGTATATTGAAGAAATGAACCCAAATAGGAACAGAGGAAGGAATTTCCTTATCAAGAACTAGACCTTGCTGCCAACTTTTCAACAATATGGGTTGCCCAGCAACATGCCAAGGTCCCCCTTCAAGAACATTAATACTATCTTCTTTGGATTCGAATTTAAAGAAATAGTGACCTGAATCAGTGGCAAGCATATCTGATAGTCCCTTCTTATCCCACAACCTAGAAGTTGCATTTTTGACCAAAGTATAAGGGAGTTTCTTCCCTATAAAAGATCCAACAAGGGTATAGTCCCAAGTACTGCTTCCTAAAGCAGGTAATGTATGAGGTAAGGTAAGGACTTTTCTGTCTTCACCAAACTTATGTTTAATAAAGTTAACTTTAAATTCTGGTTTGGCTTTCCCTTTTACGAGAGAAGCCCAGCTTGAGGTGGCTTGGACTCCAAGATCCCTAGAAGGTGAGTTGGGGATACACAGAATATTTGGTTTAGTAGGCTTATTTGTTTTGAGCATGGTTGCGGGTGGAGCCTCAGTAAATGGGTTGGTGCCAGCTTTGTGCACCGAGCTGTTGAAATTCGTAGCACGAGCTAGTGATAAATGTTGCATAGTAGGCCCAATAACATTGGTCAAGGTACCCTCCACGTGTGTAGCAGTTTGCCTTGAGCCGAGGCCCACACCAGACAAGGCGCCAGAAATTACGGGTGAGCCCATGTGCTTGGCAGTGTCCTTTACAAGAGAACCATTATGTGTGTGCGCTACACATGGCCTGTCCTGCAAGGGACCATTGGGTAATTCACCTTCCTCTAGACCCTGTTCACCCATGTGACCAACGCATGAACATCCAGTAGACAAGGCGCCGTGGGATCCGAAAAAAGCTGAGGAGCCCATGTGATTGTCCTTGGAATTTTGAATATCAATGGTATTAGAATAATGACCAATATGACCGTTGGGGGGAGAACTTACTGAATTTTGATGAGCTGGAATAGTCACGTGAGGCGCAGAAGCCACAAACTTCTTGGAGCTAACAACTGAAGGGGATTTTGGATCAACTTGTGAGGTTTTATCACTTTTTGACTCTTTCCTTATTATAACTTTCTGTTCCAACACATTCTCAAACCCAGCAGTTTTGGTAGCTGATATAACACTCAAACCAGGATCAACCAAAGAGGATTTCTGAACATCTGGAGGAGTAATCATCTTTTCTTCATCCGTAAAAGCATCTTGATTTGTAGGGATGGCCTTCCAAATTTTCCTAGTCCCTCTCCCAACAGATTCTCCACTAGAAGTTTCAGTATCACCATACACATCAAATGGCTGGACTTGGTTTATCCTCCAGTCATGTCCTGAATAGTATCCATTCCTTCTATTACCAATTTTGTGTGGATTTCTACCCAAGCTTGATCTACTGGAACCTTTCTTAGGAGAATTGGACGATTTCATGGATTTAAGTTTGTCCATTTCTCCAGCCAACTGTTGAATTTGTGCTTGAGCATGCTTAAGTTTTTGTTGAAGAACTTCATTAGACTCCACAGATCCAGAAACATCTATTGACTGACTTTGAATCCCGTTTATACCATCATTAGTAATTTCATAGATTTTCAGTACGGGATTGGTTTGAAATGATAAAATTAGCAGAGGCTTTATCCTCATTAGTAGCATTCCTCTTCTTCTTAAGAATCTATTTGAGTCTTGAACAGACTTAAAAGAGCTTCCTCCCAAAATTTCACCTTGGTTTGATCTAATATCCTCCCAATCTTCATGGAGTTCCAGTTCTGCATCAGAGAATCCTTGAGGTTTTAACTTTGCTAGATCAGTCAGACCTTGCTTACCATGACTTGGTATGGCCTTTGACTCTGTAACAACTTCATCCCTTTCTTCAGCAACATCCCAAAACCTCCCATTGATAGAGAGCTTAGGGTCCACAGTAGGAGCAGATGTTGGTTTGGCCATATTGAGAACTCTCACTTTCCCTTCAGAATGGTTACCACCAATTTGAGACCCATCTCTCTGAAGCACAGAACCATCTCCTGTAAGGTTAACCATGGTAGTTTCATCTGTATCAAGATGACAGTCAGCAACATCAATCTTAGACTCATTGGAAGCGTCCAAATCATTTGTATGCAAAGAACTTGACGATCTAGCAGCCTTAGCTGTAACAGCATTGGAATTCTTATCTGGTTTAGCTGCATTAAGAACATGAACAACCCCTCTAGAATAGGTACCTCCACTGGTAGTCCCGTCTCTAACCTGAACAGAGCCATCTCCTTTGAGCAAGTATTTGCTAGCTATTTCAGGGAAGAGAGACGACTGAGCACCAGAATCTGTAGCTTGGTGGAGAAGGCTATTGGAAATAGCATTGGCAGGAACCACATCAATTTGTTTAGGTGACTTACTCTTAGATTTATTCACAGATTCAATAGGTTTCACCTTAGGAGACACTTGATTTTTTTTTTCTGATTAGAACCCATTGAAGGAAGAACTAAGTAAGAAAATCACAAGACAAGACAAACACAAGAGAAGCTAGAGAGAGGGAGGAGCTTCTCTCTCTAACCCATTGCTCTCCTTGGATTAACTGATAACATATTGGGTGTTTACTGGATCCGAGTAATAAATCTCTGTGAAAAGATTGTGTTCATAAGTACATGATTAAAAGTAAGAGTTTTTGGGATATTAGAGCCCCTAGCCATTGCTCTTGGTACTGGAGAAAGTTGTTGAAACTTTTTTTTTCTTTCGAAAAATGGTTAATAAAAACAAAAAGAAAGCCAAATGACATTGTACAAAGTACAAGGGGCATACCCCAGGATATACAATAAGCGCACAAAAAAACATCCAGATGATGCGAAAAAGGATGGATCAAAAACTAAGCCCAAGGGCAAGGGATGCTATACACAGTCAATCCAATGCACATTTTAGGAACAGCATGCCAAGGAGTCTTTCCTTTCCACTTGCCCGCTGCCCAAATCACAAGAGCGTCACATGAGGAGGGTGAGTATGGGATTTCTTTTCTTTTTAGTAATCAGGGGTGTCCGGGCCAGCTTGCGCGCACCTCGACTAATCCCCCGAGGCCTGGAGGCGCCGGGTGAATACTCCAGTGGCCACGCTCCCCATGACTCGAACACAAAACCTCTTGGGTAGTACACCCAAGAAGCTTACCACTCGACCACAAGAGACTTGGTTGAGTATGGGATTTCTGTTAGACCCTTACTGATTTATAGGATTGGTAATGGAGAACAAACCTCTCTTTGGTTCAACAACTAGCTCCCCATTGGTCCTCTTTTTGAGAAATACACTAGAAGAGTTGCTTATAACGTGGCCATTGATGTCAATGCTAAAGTGGCTACCATTATTAGAGGTAGTAGTGATTGGATTTGGCTGGCTTCTAACTCCAATGAGATTAATGAAATTAGAGTTGTCCTTTCCAATATGTATAAGCCCTCAAACTTCATTGATAGAATTGCTTGGACTACTACTGCCAATGGAGTTTTTAACTTTACTAGTGTTTGGAATCAACTTAAAGATACTAACCTTTTGGCTACTATAGTTTCTCAACTTGAATGGAATTGGCCTGCTTCTAACTCCATTGGTTTAAATGAAGTTCGGGTCATCTTGTCCAATTTTTATAAACCTACAACACTACAAGACAAAATTGTTTGGACTACTTCTTCTAATGGCAAGTTTAACTTCACCCATGTCTGGAACCACCTTAGACCCATTAATCCTGATGTTCCCTGGTATCCTTTTGTTTGGTACTCTGGGAGCTCTCCTAGGCAAAACTTTATATTATGGCTAGCCTTTCAGAGAAGGCTAGCAACTCATGATAGAATCTGTAATTATACTCTTGGGCCATTAGCGTGTGTTTTATGCCTTAGGCAAATGGAATCTCATGATCACCTTTTCTTTGAGTGTTCTTACTCCAATTTCATTTGGCAGGACTTGATGCTGAGATGTAACCTGATTTGGAATGGCACCCCTTGGGATAACACTATTTCTTGGATGATCCAGCATTGGAAGGGGAGGACACCTCAACATATGATACCCAGAATTTGTTTGGGGGTTACAATTTATGGCCTTTGGAGAGAAAGAAACAAAAGAACCTTTCAGAACTCCTCTACACCAAAAGAGCATCTTTTGAAGATTTTTGTCTCACAAATCAATGCTCAAATTAGGATCAAATGGAAAACTCACAACCACCTACAAACATTGCTTAGTAATTGGGATTAGCTTGGGGTTTGCTCTCATTTTCCCTTTTGTTTTAGCTTTGTTTTTGTCTGCTTGGTTTGTTTGTATTTTTTTATCCCTTCTATTTCTTTTGGCCTTTTGAGGCTTTTTGTGGTTTATTTTACCACCTGTCCTTATGCTTTGTACTTGTTGAATATCCTGGGGTATGCCCCTTGTACTTGTGTACATCCCCTTTTTTGGAATCTATTTACCAAAAAAAAAAAAACCCTTTGGTTCCCTGGTATAATGTTGTGTGGTTTTCAGGTTGTAGCCCCAGACAGTCTGTTGTTCTTTGGTTGGCTATGCAAAATAGACTCTCTACTCAGGATAGGATATCCCACTTCACCCTTGGGCCTCTTACTTGTATTTTTTTATCATTGTCATTTGGAAACTCATAACCACCTTTTTCTTTGAGGGTTCTTATTCCTCTTTTTGTTGGCAGGATCTGATGCTTAGGAGTGGTTTGGTCTGGAATGGGACGCAGTGGGACACCTTTGTCTTGTAGATGGCTCACCATTGGAAAGGAAAGGCACTTCATAAAGCTATACCCAAGATCTGCCTTGGAGTTGCTATTTATGGCCTTTGGCAAGAGAAGAATTTGAGATCATTCAATAATACATTTCAACCTAAAGAGCATCTTCTGAAGACACTAATTTCACAAGTTAATATCCAGATTAGATTTAGATGGAAGCAACATACCTAGATTGAAATGATTCTTAGTCATTGGAATTAATGGATCTCCTGTAGAGATGTGGGCTATCTTGGAATAAACTGAAGTCTACGGTTCTATGGATGGCGCATCATTGGAAGGGGAAGAAGTTCGATTTGAATTGTTTGTTCTCCCCTGGGCATTAATGGGCTTTGATCTTTGTTTTTTGGGTTGTTTTTCCTCTCCTTTGTTGTGAGATGACTGTTTTTTGTTTTTTTGTTTTTTTTTTTTTTTTTTTCAAAAAACGGTAAATAGATTCCAAAAGGGGCCGTACACATGTACAAGGGGCATACCCCAGGATATACAACAAAGCACAAAGCATAAGGACAAGTGGTAAATCAAGCCACTAGGAATGCCTCAAAAGGCCAAATAAGAAGGACAAAAGAGAAAACCAAACCAAGCAATCAATCAAGTAGCCATAACAACAAAAAGACCAAACTAATCCCAATTACGAAACACGGCTTGAAGATGGTTTTGAGTTTTCCATTTGATCCTTATTTGAGCATTGATTTGTTAGACAAAGATCTTCAAAAGGTGCTCTTTCGGAGTAGATAAGTTCTGAAAAGTTCTTTTATTTCTTTCTCGCCAAAGGCCATAAATAGTAACCCCAAGCAAATTTTGGGTATCATATGCTGAGGTGTCCTCCCCTTCCAATGCTGGATCATCCAAGAGATAGTGCTATCCCAAGGGGTGTCATTCCAAATCAGGTCACATCTCAACATCAAATCCTGCCAAATGAAATTGGAGTAAGTACACTCAAAGAAAAGATGATCATGAGAGTCCATTTGCCTAAGACATAAAGAACAAGCTAAAGGCCCAAGAGTAAAGTTACAAATTCTATCTTGGGTTGCTAGCCTTCTCTGGATAGCTAACCATAATGTAAAGTTCTGTCTAGGAGTGCTCCCAGAATACCAAACAAATGGGTACCAAGGGACTTCAGGATTAATAGGTCTAAGGTGGTTCCAGACACGAGAGAAATTAAACTTGCCATTAGGAGAGGTAGTCCAAACAATTTTGTCTTGTAGAGCAGTCGGTTGATAAAAATTGGACAAGAAGGCCCGAACTTCGTTTAGACCAATGGAGTTAGAGGAGGGCCAATTCCATTGAAACTGAGAAATAATAGTTGCCACTTTAGCATTAGGAGCTATAGCTGCATCATAGGTACTACGAGAGGTGTAACTCTCAAACAAAGGCCCACAAGGGAGCCAATTATCATGCCAAAGAGACGTACTTAGACCATTACCAATTATCATGCCTGTTTTTTGTTGTGGCCTCCTTGCCACCAGTCCTCATGCTGCGCTTTCTTGTTTTATCCAGGGGTGTGCCCCTTGTACATTTGTACATCCCTTTTTTAGAATCTTTTTTTTTTTTTTTTGAAAATTGGTGAATAAACAAAAAAAGAAGCCCAACGGCACTATACAAAATTACAAGGGGCATACCCCAGGATATACAAAGAGCACAAAAAGAGCATTAGGCGATGCTAAAGAGAGAATGCCTCAAACAAAGGTCAAAGCCCAGAAAGAGACTAAACCAAACAAAAATCCCAAAATGATGCCTTAGCGCATAAACATAAGCATTAAATCACAAGCCCCCTTAAGCTGCAAATTAAACGGAAACAGATGGAGAGAACAGAACAAATCATGCTAAGCCCATCTAACCACGTAGTCAGATAGATGAGGGTCATTTCTCCATTTAATTTGGATCTGAATGGAGATTTGGAGATACATATCTCGAAGAATCCTTTCCTTTGTTTTCACTTGAGACTTGAAGGTACGAGCATTTCTTTCTTTCCAAACGGAATAAACTGCCAGCCCTAGGCATATTTTAGGGATGATATGGTTGGGGGTTTTCTTTGTCCAAGTTCTAGCTGCCCAATCCAGTAAGGATCCCCAGGAAGAAGTGTGAGATGATATCCCCAACTGATGTAAAACAACCTGCCATATAAAAGAGGAGAATGAGCAACCAAAAAACAACTGATCATGAGATTCCATACCTTGGTGGCATAACACACACGCCAATGGGCCAGGGGTGAAGTGAAAAATCCTGTCATGAGTAGATAACCTGTTAAGAGTAGCTAACCATGCAATAACACTGTGTCTAGGAATGCTGCTAGGGAACCAGATGAGGCGATGCCATAGAACCTTTGGGCGAGTGTATCTGAGGTGGTCCCAAGTATGAGCTAATTTAAAAACCACATTTGGGGATGGGATCCAAATGGCTAAATCAAGTTGGTCAGAGGGGGGGGGGGGGGGGGGGAAGTATGCATATGGGCCCGAATCTCCATTAGTTCTAAAGTGTTAGTTAAAGGCCATTTCCATTCCCCATCAACAATAATATCTTTAACTCTCGCATTTAATGGGATGGCCACATCGTAAGCAACTCTGGGACCAAACTTATCAAGGAGGGGGGCATAAAGGGTGCCAGTTATCACACCATAAGAAGGTATCATACCCATTACCGATTTTATGTTTCAGTAAAGGTCTAACCATGTCTCTAAGTTTAAGCAGTTTCCTCCATTACCAAGAGCTTGGAGAGGGGGCCTTTACAACCCAAAAACTTTGTCCTTTTAAAAGATAGGTTTTAACCTAGTCTACCCAAAGTGAGTGTTTCCCAGGAGAGAAAATGGACCAAATATGTTTGAGATTAAGGGTTTTATTAAGTTGAACCAGATTTTTCAAACCAAAACCCCCTTCCTTCTTGGGTAAACAAATGAGGTCCCAAGACACCTTAGCCCCATGAGCTTTTTCAATGCCCAAACCAGATTTTTGGAATCTATTTACCCTTTTCCAAAAAAAAAAAGAAGGAAATATTATTAACGAGAGGGCTAGAGTCAGCCATGTGTTCCTTATCTTTGTCCAGAGGACAATGTATAGATAAAGTGTTTTTTTTTTTCGGAAAAAGGGTTAATTGAAAGAAAAAGCCAAAGGGCAAAACAAATATACAAGGGGCATACCCCAGGATATACAATAGGAGCACAGAAAGGCAACAGACAAAGCACAATAATGGGTCAAAAGGAGACCGAAACTCAAACAAAAATTGAAATCAATGATCAAGGATCAAACAAAATCAAGAGTCCATAAGCTAACAGGGAATTGATGTTATTATTAGTAAGTGGAGCTAGTTCCAATTTTTGTCATGACTAGCCAGGTTTCTTTGTCTGGGATGTCATGTTTTTGTTTTGAGTAGCTCTCTGTGCTACATGGTTTTGTTATGATCTCTGTCCTTATTGTATATCCTGGGGTATGCCCCTTGTACTTCTGTACAACCTCTTTTTTGGATTTTATTTACCATTTTTTCCGAAAAAAAAAAAGCTAACAGGGAATTCCAACTAAAACAACTTCACTAAGGGGTAACTATCCATCTCCTGTTATACTGGGGAAGGTGAGGATCATTCTTCCACTGCACTTGTATTTGTTGGGATATGTGGAGACAGATCTCTTGAAATAGTCTTTCCTTAGTCTTTGCTTCAGATTTGAAGCTCCGAGCATTCCTTTCTTTCCAAATGCTATAAGTAACCAATCCTTGGCACATTTTTGGAATAAAGTGCCTAGGATTGGTTACTTATAGATAAAGTGTTGGAATTCAAGACATCAAATAGAGGTGTTGCCACATGGCAGGCATTATCTTTCAAACTTGTAACTTGTGGTAAACATGTGGGGTCATGCAATGACAATTTAGCAGGTTCACGGGTAGAAGCAGCACATGCCATGTGACTGTCGGCATGAATTTGGAGATTAGGTGAAGTAAAAGAAAACGTAGCAGACACGTCTCTTGAACCTGGGGGATTAACCATGTGGGTTGTAGCCTCATGAATTGAACCGGTTGGGTCAGACAAGTAATTGTTGAGGGCAACCACGATCACGTGCTATTCACATGCGCCCTTGCCATGTAACTTGCCCAACTGGTTTTCAACAAACAGAGCGCCGAAATTCACGGAATAGACTGAAGAACCCATGTGACTGCCCATACCTTTTTGAATATTGAAACAATCAATATGACCGTTAGCAACGCGTGTGTGTATGGGCGCTTGATGGTCACCTTCCATAAACTTCTCAGTGCAGTTGGAGTTAGTGTTTTGTGGATCAAAACATATACTTTCACCACCATTTAAACTAGCATATTCTACAACATCAGATTTTAGGGTTTGTATGTCTAAGAGCTCGATTGAAGCTGACAAATCTTTTCATTAGCGGCAGCAAGATCGTTAAAGGCTGGGACCTAAGACTTCCTCTTGAGTAATTTATTTGAGTCTTGGAGCTTTAGAAAGCATGAAGTCTTCCTTAGACCCTCATTTTTTAGTTCATCTTGACAAGAATAGGGTTCTTCCCATTCCTCTGGAAGTTCCAACTCTTCCTCAAATAGCTCACTACTGTTAATCTTGGATAGATCTGAGATTCCTCCATTTCTTTTTTTTTTTTCGGAAATTATCAGGTAGAGCAAATCTATAGATCTGAGATTCCTCCATTTCTAATACCAAACACAATGGTTTTGGATGGATTTGAGATGATAAAGTCCTTCTCATTTTGTACAAACTCTGATACCCCTATAGCACTCATAATACTATCATCTTGTGCAGTTAGGTTCACAAAGTAGTATTAGATTGCAAATTAAGGCTCAAGGTGGACTTAGTAAAACTAGATGTAGAACCAAAGGAGGGTATTGCAGGCTTAGGTGTTGTAACCGAATCAATAGATAGAGTTTTCGAATCAGGAGGAATTGCATTTAGTGCCCATTTAACCAAAGGTTCATTAAGGACTAAATCAAGGGGGCAGGATTTGTTTTTCTTTTGAAGACCATTTAGCTTAGCTTTGTTAACTTGCTCTTTCATCATGACCACCAAGAGGAGATGGAGAAAGAAAGAAAAGGAGGGAAGAAGGAAGGAGTAAAAAGGAGAGAAATCAGAAGGGAGGAAGAGGATGATGAGAGCCAAGCTTAACCAAATTCTAAAGAGAGGGGAGCTTCTCTCTCTAGCCATTTTTTCCCTTGGTTAACTTGCTTTTGTATTGAGCTTAGTTAGCTTTTTCTATTTTGTTGTTCCTGTTTGGAATTCTTTGTTTGCTTACTTGTTGCACTCTTGGGATGACAGGGTATCATTGGTTCTCCTTTGATATTACGTCGGAATCTGCTTGTTTTGATTGGGGGTATGTTACCACATTTTTTGCGCTCATTGTAAATCCTAGGGTATGCCCCTTGTACTTTTGTACTCCCCCCTCCTTTTTGTTTAATTAACCAATTTTCCGAAAAAAAAAAGACTTTAATGTTACCTTATGCCCTGAAGAAATCTCTAATGATAATTATGGGTGGAATAATGATATGTATGATTTTAAGATATGTGTTAATGTCTCTAAAAAACGATGTGTTAATGATTGTTGCCTTGTGGATCTTAGACATGTTGGAGAATTGTACACATGGAGTAACAAAAGATATGGTAAGGATGATTTCACTCAAAGAAAGCTTGATAGAGCTTTGATAGTTTTATTGATACTTTTATTGATACTTTTATCCTCTGAAAATGAGCAAGTCTCTGGTTGGACATCAAATTAATGTGACCACAAAAGCTAATATAGCTTCTCCTTCCATCAACGCTACTGATAATGTATTGATGGATGGTGAATCTAATGTTGCTATAGTTAACGAAATTGCTTATAGTGTTGAAGATGGAGATCTCGGTATTGAAGTTGAGAGTGAAGATGGTGAGTTGTGTTCTAACCATCCGCTCAAAATTGGATATGAAGCATCATTGAGGGTTAATTCCAAATTAGTTGACGAAAATACCCAATTGAAAAATCTAATTGAGGAGCTAAAGGAAGGTAAGATTTTGGATATGGTTTCTCCCCTTACCTACATTCCCTCTCATGGGGTGTCTTTTTTTCGGAAAAAGGGTAAATATATTCCAAAAAAGAATGTACACATGTACAAGGGGCATACCCCAGGATAAGACATTAAAAGCACAGCTGGAGGACCGGTGGAAATCCACGCACAAAGAAAAATGGACTATATCATAGTCACCTCAAAACATAAAATACAAAACCCATGGGGTGTCTCTCTCTCATGGGGTGTCATCTAAGGCAGGAAGTACAACTCTTCGGAATAGTGGGAACAGAGGAGTTTCGAGACCAAAGGAGAGTAGAACCGATTGGAAAACAACCCAGTTTGAGCCGTTTGATATTTATCCGGGTGCAAAACTTAATAGTTCAGATTATATGGGGGTTGAAGATAATGAAGTTGGAGAAGATTGCTCTTCCAAAGTTGATACAGTACCACAGCAAAAAGTTGCTATTGATCTTCTTAATCCAAACTGCACTGAACCCCAAGTGTTTGGTGCGAGTGGGATATCCAATGGTCACATGCTAACCTCACCTACCCCAGTGTTTGCGTCTGACCAGCACATGGGCAAGCCTACTTTTCCCAAAATTTCCGGTGCTTTGTCCACAGGGAATTCTGATTCTCAGCATGACAACGCGCGTGAGGCTCTTGGTGTTTCAAATGCGCACATGGGCTTGTCTCATAGTTCTGTAATTTCCAGCGGTGTAGTGGCCATGTCACCCCATCCTAGGCGATGCATGGAGTCTACCACTCCTCATACACATGCTACCTCTGGTACATTTGCAGGTGGGAACTCCTTTTTTGTTGCGGGGCCCATTGGTGGCTCGGCTCAAGTTGAGCCTATCTCTGCCCCTTCTATACCCAAACCGTGGGCCTCCATAGCTGCTTATAGGCCAAAAAATCCTGGAGCCAGCTTGGTTAATATGCAACAACCACAAACTTTAGCTGGCAATTCAACTCCCCTTTTAAATGTTCCTCTAGCCTCCCATAATCACATGGCTTCTTCAAAATGTGACAACACGCCAAAAACTGATGGGCCTTTATGGAATACAAGAAATATTTTAAACTCTAATAATAATTTCAACTCTGAACTTCCCTTTTCCCCTCCCTTTAACCCTACACCTTATATAAGCCATGCTATAGGTCCTTCTTTTAATCCAGGTACCTTGCCTGGGGTTATCCTTGGTAATAATCAAGGTGCAGCACACGTGGAGGGACATTGTACCAATGCAGATGGGGTTAATAATACAAATGGTGGCCCTTTTATTACGCCACCTATAGCTAATATGATTAATCCCAAACCTAGCTGGGCTTCTCTCATTAAAGGCAAATCTAAACCTGAGTTCGAGATTAATTATGTTAAGCCAAGGCTTGGTGCTGAGAGAAATCTGGTTGTTTTACCTACTGATTTATCTGAGTTTGGTAAAGGAAACTGGGAGTACACTCTAGTTGGCTCGTTTATTGGAAAGAAGCTCCCTTACACCTTTGTCAAAAATACAACCTCAAGAATGTGGGCTAACAAGGGTTTGATTGATATGCTTGCTACTGATTCTGGGTATTTCTTCTTTCAATTTAGCTCCAAAGAAGAAAGTGTGAATGTCCTAGAGGGGGGACCTTGGCATATTGCTGGGGCAACCGATTCTGTTGAAAAGTTGGCATCCAAGCCTTGTGCTGGACAAGGATATTCCTTCATCAGTCCCAATTTGGGTCCATCTCTTCAATAGCCCCCTGGAATACTGGACTCCTGAGGGACTTAGTTATATTGCTAGTGCTGTTGGGAGGCCTCTGCATGTAGACAGAATGACAGCATCTTGTAAAAGAATATCATATGCTAGGATTTGTATTGAAGTCCAGGCTGAACATGAGTTATTGCATAATTTTGACATCCAGGTGGAAGGTTCAGATGCTGAGAAAATCAACATTAGGGTGGAATACCAATGGACCCCAGTTAGGTGTGCCAAATGTAAAAGATTTGGACATGATTGTTCAAAGATTCAAAATTTTAATGCAGCCCGTAAACCTAAGATTCAAGCCCCCAATCCTCAGCTGCAAACTGATGATGATGCTTGGAAAGTTAAAGGCAAGGGTAGAGTGACCAACTCTATTGCTCCAGAGGCTAATAACAACCAATCTGATGTGATGGATAGAGTGAATGAAGCTATTCTTCCACGACAAGGGAAAGGTCCCAGTGTTGCTAATGCTGGCCCTATGCTCAAGAATCAATTCTCATCTTTAATATCCACAAAAAATGAAGATAGTCAATATTCCAGAAAGCAGGATTGGAGATGATAATCCTATGCCTATAGTTACTAAAGCTACCTGTTACCAGAAAGATAACCAAATTGACAATGAAGAATCTCTTGAGACTCTGAAGGTTCATAGATTAAGGAAACAAGTTGCTCAGGAAGATAAGCAGAAATGCATTGTTGAACCAACTAATTTTGCAACTCCAAGTAGTGACGTTACTGAAGGGGATGAGATTAATGACCCTGTTCTCAGCCCTAAGGAAGTGGAACTGTCCGATAATAGTAAATGCAGCAAGATGGTGCAAACTGAGAATCTTAGAGAAGGCTCCATCCTCTCCATTGTTCCGGTATTAGCCTCAATAGCGGGGTCTGACATTAAATATTCAAACAGCCCCAACCATAACCCAGATCAGGATAGGAAAAATAGGGATAACTACTCTTCAGAGCCTAGTGTGGAAATTGTGCAAAGGACAAGTGAATGCAGCACCTCCAATGTGGGATCCGGTTCTGGGCAGAAGGGGTAGACTAATTCCTTTTTCCACTCTCCAATCCATCATGAGGGCTCAAGTGATGATGAGGAACAGTAAATCCAAGTGCCTTCACTTAAGAAGTATTTGGAGCAGTCTAGCCCTAAGATCTCTCCAAGTCATTCCAATAAGCAGAAGAACAAATCTAGAGGTTCTTCAGGTAAGAAAAAATACTCTCCTAAACGTTGTTAATGAAAATTAGTTGCTGGAATATTAGAGGCCTGAATCAGGCCATTAAACAAGAAGAGGTTTCTAAGTTTGTTTTTCTTCACAAAATTGATGTTATGGGTATTGTTGAAACCAAAGTGAGAATTCCCAATCAAGACAAAATACAAAGGACCATGCTTCCTCATTGGACCTTTATTACAAATAGCCAACCAGATTCTGTAGATAGAATCTGGGTTGGCTGGAACCCCAATAAAGTCAATTTAACTATTTTACATTGTTCTAGGCAAGTTATCCATGTTAAAATTGATTCTTTGGACCAACTGCAGTCTTTTGAAGCCTCGTTTATTTATGGCTCTAACACCATCCAAGGAAGGAGGCCCCTTTGGTCAACTTTGAGAAATATTGCAGCTACTATTGGTGATATCCCTTGGATTAGCCTCGGGGATTTTAACTCCGTCTTAAACTCTAATGAAATATTTGAGGGTAATCCAGGGAGAGACCAAGGAGCTATTGAATTTAATGATCTTGTGAATGCCACTTGTCTTATAGACCTTAGATTTACAGGTATCTTCTTCTCTTGGTGCAATCGGCAATTCGACTCTGCTCAGTTTACCAAAAGAAAACTTGACAGAGCTCTTGTTAATCCCAGATGGTTGGATGTGTTTCCCTCAGCTTATGCAGATTTCCCCCCTCTGGTATCTCTGACCACTCTCCTATTATTGTCAGTTTATCTCCTACCGCTAAACGGAAAGGTAAACCTTTTAAATTTTACAATTATTGGACAGAGGTGGCAAATTTTAATGAAACAGTTAGCTCCTCCTGGGCTAGACACATTGAAGGCACTTTCCAATTTCAATTATTCCATAGCTTAAAGAACCTTAAGGGTGCTCTTAAAATTTTAACCAAGGATTCGTTAGGAAAAGAAAAAATCCTAGCTAATAAGGCTAGGGAAGATCTTTGGTCTTGCCAAAGGAAGCTTGATGACAAACCTGGTGACATTACCCTTAGAATCCTTGAAAAAGAGCTCATGCAAGTATACTTAAAAGCTATTCACATTGAAGAAGAGATAATGAGGCAAATCTAGAAGTCAATGGCTCGATGCAGGGGATAAGAACACTTCCTATTTTCACAATTCCGTTAAAAATCGAAGGAACCATAAACGTATTGTGTCTCTTGTTAAACCTAATGGAACCAAGACTACTAATGAAGGGGAAGCCAAAATTGAAGCGGTTAGATACTTTAAATCCATGCTGGGCACCCCTGCAACTAACCCCTACCCTGGTTTTAGTGAATTAAGGAAGGTCATTCATAATCGTATCCCTACTGATTTATATAACACCATGGATGACATTCCCAGTGATGATGATATTAAGGAAGCCTTCCTAAGTATCCATAGTAATAAAGCTCCGGGTTCTAATGGTTATAATGCTCATTTTTTTAAGAAAACTTGGTCTACTACCGGACCGTTAGTTACTAAATCTATCAAAGAATTTTTTACTTCTAGTCAATTGCTAATTGAGTCAAATGCTACCCTTATTGCTCTTATCCCCAAGAACCCCAATCCATCTAAAATGAGTGAATTTAGGCCTATCTCGTGTTGTAACACTGTCTACAAATGCATTTCAAAAATTATATCCAAGAGACTTCAAAAGGTTTTACCAACTCTGGTTGATAATGCCCAATCTGCTTTTATCAAAGGTAGAAAAATCAGTGACAATGTTCTTCTGGCCCAGGACCTTATGAGAGACTATCATAAGCCTTCTGGCCATCCTAGAGCTGCGGCAAAGGTGGACATTATGAAAGCTTATGATAGTGTGAGTTGGGAGTTTTTACTTGATCTCCTTGATATTCTAGGTTTTCCGCCTAGGATAAAAGGGTGGATTAGAGCCTGTATTACCAGCCCTAAGTACTCTATTAACTTTAATGGAGAATCTGTAGGGTACTTTGAGGGTGCCAAAGGTCTTAGGCAAGGTGATCCTATGTCACCCTACCTCTTTGTTCTTGTCATGGATACTCTTAGCCAATTGATTAAGCATAACATCCACCAAGCCTCTAATTTTAAATACCATTGGAGATGTGATAAACTCAAAATCTCTCACCTTCGTTTTGCTGATGACCTTCTTTTATTTTTCAATGGTGATGTGAATTTTGCGTCAGTTATGAAAAAATCCTTAGAGCAATTTTATAACTTTACTGGCATGAAGGCTAATGATAACAAAAGCAGTTTATTTATTGCAGGAATGGAGGAAAGCACGTCTAATGATATATGTCGCTGTCTCCCGTTTACCCTTGGTTCCCTCCCAATGAAGTACCTGGGTGTTCCGTTGATCACCACTAGACTAAGGAAGGGAGACTGTGATGATCTCATCCAGAAAATCACCTCTAGAATCACTTCTTGGCCATCTAAATTTCTTTCTTATGCTCGCAGGCTTCAACTTATCCAATCGGTCCTTGGTGGGACACAAAACTATTGGGCCGCCATGTTTATTCTTCCTAAAAGTGTTCTTAAGCATATTGAGAGTTTAATGTGTAGATTCCTATGGACCGGAGGAACTGATAAGGCACATAGTGCTAAAGTTGCTTGGAATTTAGTCTGTAGACCTAATAAGGAAGGGGGTCTTGGTCTTAAAAATCTTACTCAACTGAACTCTATTTTAAACCTTAAACATATCTGGGCTATTTTTACTTCTAAAAGCAAGTCTCTTTGGGTGGACTGGATACATTCTTACATGTTGAAATGAAAAAGTTTTTGGGAAGTCAAGCCCCCATCCCAATGCTCCTGGTATTGGCGAAAGCTCCTTAAACTTAGATCTATGGCTAGACCAATGCTTAAGCATAGGATTGGTAATGGGTGTGGCACCTTTCTTTGGCATGATAACTGGCATCCTATGGGTCCTATTTTGGACAGCATTGGAAGACGTGTCCAATATGATGCTGCAATCCCTTTAAATGCCAAAGTTTCTGATGTAATTAATGGTAGTGAATGGAATTGGCCTCTTACAAACACTCTTGAATTAATGGATATTAGAGGCCAATTACATTCCTTGCCTCTCCCTACTACCACTAGTGATGTGATTCAATGGTTACCCTCCCCAAGTAATGTGTTCTCTTCTGCCAACACTTGGGATTATGTTAGAACTCACTATCCCAAATTCCCTTGGTATGGCCTCACACGGTTCCCGGGTTATATGCCTCGATATAGTTTTATTATGTGGTTGGCTATTCTCCATAGATTATCCACTCATGATAGAATTTATACTTACACACCAGGACCTCTTGCTTGTGTTTTTTGTCACAAAGCTTCGAAATCTCATGACCATTTATTCTTTAATTGCTCATATACTTCTTATGTGTGGCAGGGAATTCTTAACAGGGTGGAAATCTCTTATTCCGCCCCCTCTTGGGATGATCTTGTGGCCTGGGCAGCGAACAAGTGGAAAGGGAAGACTCCAAGGCAGGTTGTTCCTAAAATGTGCATTGGTTTGGTTGTGTATAGCATTTGGAAAGAAAGGAATGCTCGTAGTTTCAAACTAGAAGTGAAGCCTAAGGAAAGAGTGTTACAAGACATCTGTCTCCAGATTTCCTTACAGATTCAAACTACATGGAAGAACGATCCCCATCTTCCTCAGTTCATTGAAAGATGGGTCACTACTACATAATTTGGGCGTTTTGCTTTGGTCCTCATGTTTTGATTGGCTTGACCTTGCATTAATGTATTCTTGAGTTTTGTTTGTTTTGTGAAGTTTTGTTAGTTTGCTTTGTGCTTTTGGTTGTTAGGATGGGCCTCACTCTGGGTCCTTGGCTTTTGTTTTTTCCTATCCTTTGTTGCATTGTCTGGATACATTTTCTTTTTTTGTGCTGATTGTATATCCTGGGGTATGCCCCTTGTACTTTTGTACCGTGCCGTTTGGCTTTCTTTTCGTTAAATTAACCTTTTTCCGGAAAAAGAAAAATTAGAAGAGGAAAGGTAGAGCTTTTAAATTTTATAACTATTGGACCAAATTGGATAATTACCCTAACATAGTTAAGAATGCTTGGAGCCATCAAGTTGATGGGATTGCTCAATACCAAGTCTACCATAAACTTAGATTCTTACACACGAACTAAAAGAATTTAGTAAAGATTCTATTGATCAAGAAAAGATTAATGCTGATAAGTCTAGAGAGGCTCTTAAGTTAGCACAATCCGCATTACTTGCTGATCCTTATAATGCCTCTTTAATCCTTTTTGTTTTAAAAAAAATGCCTCTTTAATCCTTGAACAAGACATTTGCTTAAAAAAATGCCATAAAGCAATATGGAAACAAATAGACTTCAATGGATAGATGTGGGAGATAAAAATTCTAGATATTTCTCTCTCCATTAAAGTAAGAAGGAACATGAAAAGATTTATTGTCCTTAAAAAAATTGATGGTTACTTTACCACTAACATTGATGAGGCTAAAGGGGAAGCTATTAGATATTTCAAAGCTCAATTAGGTACTCCTTCTAATAATAGCTATCCTGGTATTGAGGCAATTAGCACTTTTGTTCATAAAAGAATTCCTGAGGAAGTAAAGGTAGATTTGGATAGGATTCCCTCTAACGACGATATCAAGAAGGCTTTCTTTAATTTACATAGTAACAAAGCTCTTGGTCCTGTTGGCTACAATGCTTTCTTTTTTAAGGATTCTTGGACCACCATTGGCCCCTCTATCATAGAGGTAGTTAAAGAATTTTTTCATAATAGGGAAATGCTAAAATAATCAAACACCACCCTCATTGGTTTGATTCCCAAAGTCTCTAATCCTACTAGGATGGGTGATTTCAGAGTATCTCATGTTGTAACACTGTCTATAAATGTTTCTCTAAGATCATTGCCAATAGACTTCAATTGATCTTTCCTAACCTCATTGATCATGCCCAATCAACTTTTGTTAAAGGAGGAAAATTAGTGATAATGTCCTTCTTGCCCAAGACTGTCATAAACAACAGGGCAAACCTAGAGCTACAGCTAAGGTGGACATTATGAAGGCTTATGATAGTGTTAGTTAGGAATTCCTTATTGAATTATTGGATGTTCTTGATTACCCTCCTAATCTGAAAAAATGGATCAAAGCTTGTATTACCACTCCTAAATACTCTATTAAATACGACTATATATCGAGGAATAGAGATTCTAGAGAGAGAAGCTCCTTCTTCTCTCTAGATTTCTAATGCTTTCTTTGGGTTTGGCTTTGAATTTTCCTTGTAAGGATGGATAAGCATAAGAGTATTCTCAAATCCACAAAGTACATCAACTCTACTGTCACGTCCCGGCGTAGCCAAAATATGGAAAAATTTAAAATTTTCATCTTGGACCCTGAGGCATGTGACTGGTGGAAGTACCGAATTGTCCAAGACCAAAATAATAATAACTAAATGCTATGACAAAAGGGTAAAAGAAACATCTACTACTGGAATATGTTACAATGAAAGGCTACAACGGTACTGGCTAATTAAATACATAAGAGTCTTATGGCTCTCGGCCTTACAAAAACTACAAAAATATGATTAGTCTTCTGATTACAACAAAAATATTTACAAAGGGAAGCTACTGGTCTTCTTCCTAACTTGCATAACCAAAATCCTCTTCAGTATAATCTTTTTCCACGTTATATTCTTGAGTAGCTCCATAGCCTGTGTTCTTGTGACCTGGATAAGCTGGATATGGGAATGTCCAGATACATGAACATCGTCAGCTTATGAAAGCTGAGCGAGAAAACTAAATCAAATGGAACGTATACAGTAAAGCACAACAAAGATTTTTTTTGGGAATAAAGCACAACAAAGATACCCTTATTACTTTTTTAACATGTCTTTTAAGATCTTAGCGTTCTCACCGTTGGGTTATAACTACCAATATACCCGACCACGTATTCGAAAAGAAAACGTCCAACTGAGAAAACTCATCTCAACATTCTTAACGCCACTATCATCTGTTGCCAACATCCGACTTCATTTACTAACCCAAAAACATCTCTTACTAACTAAACCATCTTTCATTTACCAAAACACCTTCCACCAACCGAAACATCTTTTAACAACCACCTCGTCACGAAGAACCGAAGTGTTAGGGAGTGTAAGAATATCCATTCCATCACGAAGAACCGAAAGGAGTCTTCACTCTAAGACAACCAATAGCAAATTCCCAAGGAAAATCTGTTCTCTATTCTGGACAAGGAGTGTGATGAGGTTGAAAATGTAGAGGTCTCTTTTTTGACCAAATTGGGTGAAGAAGGGAGCGAAGGAGTTCTCTTTTTTTTTTCTTCGGAAAATGGTAAGTATATTCCAAAAAAAGGATGTACAACTGTACAAGGGGCATACCCCAGGATAAACAACAAAGCACAGCAAAAGGACTAGTAGCTAATATAGCTACTCACTATAAGCATTAGTCAATCAATACAAAAGAGTCAACACATGTCCCATAAAACCCAATCAACCTAATGAGGTTTCTCTGGACTGGCTCCACAAATAAAGGTCATGGGGCTAAAGTTTTTTTTTTTTTCGGAATATGGTTAATTAACGAAAAAAGCCAAGCGGCACTAACAAAATTCAAGGGGCATACCCCAGGATAAACAATAAGCACAAGACAATCAAGGAGAGAACCTAAGCGACGGTGGAAGGCTCCCTTTTAAAGGAAAATCCTAAAAAGGGAACCAACCTAACAATCAAACAAACACTCCAATGGAGACCAAATGAGACCAATTCAGCTAAGAATGAAGGACAAAATCTCTCTAATTACAACAAAAGAAGAGCAAACATCAAGCTTAACAAGCAACCAAACTAACCCCATAAATCAAGATAGTCCTGAACCTTAGGGTCTCTAGCCCACCGAATATGAACTTGGGCATGGATAATGATAACTATATCTTTTGCAATCCTCTCTCTAGACTTCCCTTCTTGTCTGAAGATTCTGGCATTCCTTTCTCTCCAAATAGCGTAGATGGATGCCCCAATACACAAACGAGGCATAATATCTATAGGCTTCTTTGACTTCCATTTACTAGCAGCCCACAAAATAAGGGAGTTCCAGTTCAGAGGGGACCCGTTCATGTTGAACCTGCTCATAATTTCCTGCCAAATAAAAGAAGAAAATGAACAAGTAAAAAACAAATGGTCATGCGACTCCAGATTTTTCTGGCAAAAAACACAAGCAAGAGGGCCCGGAGTAAACGTCCAGATCCTATCTTGAGTGGGTAACTTGTTAAGCATAGCAAGCCACAGAATAAAGCTAAATCTAGGAAAGTTCCCAGGGAACCAAACCAAATGGTACCAAGGAACCCGAGGGTGGGCTTCTCTCAAAAAATCCCAAGTTTGGAATGTAGTAAATCTCCCACTAGGAGAAGGGATCCAAGAGACAGAGTCTTTAACCTGTGAAGGAGAAGGAAGTAAAGTAGTAGCGGCTTTAATTTCAATTAATTCCCAAGATGTGGTAACTGGCCAAGCCCAGCGGTTCCCATCAATAATAGAATGAACTTTAGAGTCCAGGGGAATACCAGTGTAAGAGACAACACAAGGTCCATATTTATCAAGAATAGATCCAAAGGGGAGCCATGGGTCTTGCCAAAGAAAAGTGTCATTGCCATTGCCAATTTTATACTTAACCAAATTTTTTGCCTTATCTCTGAGCTTGAGAAGCTTCCTCCAATACCAAGAGCATTGAGAAGGAGGTTTAACAGACCAGAAACTAAGACCTTTTAGCATATAAACCTGGATCCAATTTTTCCAAATAGAGCAGATATTAGGAGACATGAGGTTCCAAATATGTTTTAAATTTTGAACATAGTTCAATTCCACCAATGGCTTAATACCCAAACCTCCTTCCGTTTTAGGTAAGCAAACTCTATCCCAAGCTACTTTGGAACCATAAGAATTAGCAATATCACCAGACCATAAGAATCTTCTAATTATTTGTTCAATATCTTTAAGAAGACCTTTAGGGAGGACAAAGGTCCCAGCCCAATAATTGTGAATGCCCATAATAACGAAGTTAATCAACTGCACTCTGCCTGCGTAAGATAAGAATTTGGAGGTCCAGGACTGAATCCTGTTGGTAATTTTCATGATTAACTCTTTACAATCTCTCTTTCTGAGTCTAGTTGTGATAAGGGGAACACCAAGGTATTTAAGCGGAAGAGATCCCAGAGGAAATTGGAGAATCTGCTTAATAGAGTCTCCCACCTCCTCAGTGACACCTGTCAAGAAAATACAACTTTTAGAATTATTAGCACTGAGCCCAGAAAATTCATGAAACTGAGTCAGGGTATTTTTTATGATCCTAGCAGAATGACAATCTCCATGAAAGAAAAGCATAAGATCATCAGCAAAACAAAGATGGTCAGTGTTAGTTTTGTCACATCTCCAATGAAATCTGAAATGCTGAGAATTAGAAGTATTAAAATGAAGCATCTGACTAAGAGCATCCATAACTAACACAAACAGATAGGGGGAGATGGGGTCCCCTTGTCTTAGACCCCTCGCTCCCTCAAAATACCCAATAGACTCACCATTGAAACAAATAGAGTATCTAGGAGAAGTAACACACGCCTTGACCCATTTTATAAAATTTGGGGGAAATCCCAACACTTCGAGAAGGTCAAAGAGAAAAGTCCAACTAACACTGTCATAAGCTTTCATTAAGTCCACTTTAGCAGAGGCTCTAGGAGTACCATTGGGCTTATGATAGTCTTTCATTAAATCTTGAGCAAGTAAAATATTGTCACTTATCTTCCTACCTTTGATAAAAGCAGATTGAGCATGATCAACAATGCTAGGAAGGATCCTTTGAATTCTATTAGCAAGAATCTTAGAAATACATTTATATATAGTATTGCAGCACGAAATGGGTCTAAAGTCCCCCATGGATGAAGGATTAGGCACTTTAGGAATCAAAGCTAGAAGAGTGGCATTGGTTTCGGCAAGAAGTTCCCCAGACATAAAGAACTCTTGGATAGCTGCAACTACAGAGGGCCCAGTAATATCCCAGGTAGCTTTGAAGAAGTGAGCATTGTACCCATCAGGGCCCGGAGCTTTGTTGCTATGGAGACTAAACAAAGTATCTTTAATGTCTACTTCAGTAGGAATATTTTCCATAGCTCTGATTTGGTCAGGATGTAAAAATTTAGAGATAATCTTTTTAAGCTCCCTAATACCAGGATACCTATGAGTAGCAGCAGAACCCAATAATCCTTGGTAAAATCTAATGGCCTCAGATTTAGCTTCATCCTCATCTCTAGTGATAGACCCATCAGGTCTAACCAAAGAGATAATCCTTTTCGTATTTCTTCTTTGTTTAATGGAGTTATGAAAATACTTAGAGTTTCTGTCTCCTCCTTCCAGCCACTGGATTCTAGATTTCTGTCTAGCTATATCCTCTTCAATCCTAGAGGCTTCATAGAAAGACTTGAGTTTATCCTTTTCTCTAATCATTAAGTCCACATCCAGAGGGTTACTATTTCTATCCTGTTGACATTGCAAGAGCTCCTCCCTAGCTCTATCTAGATTAATTTTTTCTCTACCAATAATATCCTTGGAGATCCTCTTCAAATCAAATTTTAATTTTCTGAGCTTATGACAAAGTTGAAACTGAGAGTTGCCTTCAATATGATGGTTCCAAGAATTTTGAACAGTAGGGTTAAAATTCTCAAGAGACGTCAAGAAATTAAAAAATTTAAACTGCCTACCTTTACGCTTCTTAGCATGATCGATATTAATAATAATAGGAGAATGGTCAGAAATACCTGCTGGCTTGAAATTAGCATAGGAAAAAGGGAAAGTATCAAGCCACTCTTTGTTAACTACTGCCCTATCCAGCTTCCTTTCAGTGAAGTCGGGTTTTCCAAACCTTCTATTACACCAAGTGAAAAAAATGCCAATATATCTGAGATCAACAAGACAAGAGTCATTAAAACATTTACAAAGATCCTCCCTGTCCTGGTCATTACCTTTATCTAATCCCTGGATCTCATCAGAGTGCAAGGTGACATTAAAGTCCCCAAAAGTAATCCAGGGGGTAGATCCCATGCCTCGAGCTAGGGATTTGATAGAATCCCAGAGTTGAATTCTTTGAACACTAGTGTTAAATGCATAGATAAAGGAGGCTTCAAAGTAAATTTTCTTATCGTCACTAGCAATTTTAACATGAATCATTTGGGGATTTGAAAAAAGGACATCCACAGAGACTCTGTCCGGATTCCAGGCAACCCAAATTCTACCAGTAAAATCATTTTGGGAATTAGAAACAAAGTTCCACTGAGGCAATAAAGAGACTTGAATACTGGCAAGATTATTAATCTTAACTTTAGTTTCAGTAATGCCCATAACTTGAATATCATTCTCAATGATGAACTTCTTTAAATCTCTTTGTTTGTGGGCCTGATTGAGCCCTCTAATATTCCAATTGCATATAATCATTAAAACATAATATGGGGGCTTTGAAGATTACCTGAGGATGCACCCTTCCTCTTATCACTAATCTGACCTGAGGGATATTGTTGAGAAGATGAATTTGGAGATAAGATTTTGTCAATCGTTTGATCTCCATTCTTCCCTTCCATAGTAGCAATACCTTCAACTTCATGGATTTCCTCATCAAGGATAGCAAACTGATTTTTGCCCATCAAACCAGTACCCTGTTTCTACCCCAAACCTAAAAAAGAAGGTGGTTTGGGGTTTAAAGATATCTATCTCACAAATACTCTACTGAATTTAAAGCACGTCGGTAACCTTCTTGACCCTAAAAATAATTCTTTGTGGAAAGCATGAGTACACTTATTCATGATTAAAACAAAGAGCTTTTGGGAAGTAAAAGCTCCTAGCCAGTGCTCTTGGTATTGGAAGAAATTATTAAAACTAAGGGAACTTGGTCAGACCCATTCTTACCCATAAGATTGGTGATGGCAAACATACTTCCCTTTGGTTTGATAATTGGCTTCCTATTGGTCCTTTATTTGAAAAATACACAAGTAGGATTGCTTTATGATGCGGCAATTGATCTAAAAGCTAAAGTTGAGGCTATTATAAGCAACAATGATTGGAGATGGCCCTTGTCTAACTCCATAGGCTTGAATGAAGTTAGACACTTCTTATCTAATATGTATAAACCTAATGGAATGTCAGATAGTGTCTCATGGTCTATCTCCCCATCTGGGAATTATAAATTTACATACATTTGGGATCATTTTAGAGATGTTGCTCCTGTGGCATTTTGGTATGAAGTTGTTTGGTTTTCAGGTTGCACTCCAAGACAGAACTTCATTCTTTGGATTGCAGTTCAGAGTAGACTTGCCACACATGACAGGATTTGTGCCTTTACGCCTGGTCCTCTTGCTTGTGTTTTTTGTCATAGCCAGATGGAATCACACAACCACTTATTTTTTTAGTGTACTTATGCAACCTTTATTTGGCAAGGTTTGATGCAAAGGTGTGGGCTAACATGGAATAGGACAAACTGGAACGCTACTGTTCAGTGGATGGCGCAACATTGGAAGGGGAAGAAAATTCAACAAGCCATCCCAATTATTTGCCTTGGGGTTACTGTTTATGGAATATGGAAGGAGAGAAACATTAGGACTTTTAAAGGTCCTGCCACTCCTAAAGCATAGTTACTACAAACTTTAACATCTCAAATCAATTTGTAGATTAGATCTCATTGGAAACAACACCCCCAAGTTGATCTCCATGCTAGATATTGGATTTAAGAGTTGATGTTTAGATGTGAACTTGTTTGGAATGCCGCTCCATGGGTTAGTACTGTCGATTGGTTGATCCAAATTGAAGACTTGCTCGTTCATTGGCTATACTTTTCCTCTTTGTACTATTTTTTCCTGTGTTTGCTGTTGGGCTTTTTTTTTCTTTGGTTTGCCTTATGAGGTAAAGTCTGCCTAATGTGGCTTTTTCAGTGGTTTGATTGGCCACTTGTCCTTTTGCTTGCGCTGATTGTTTTATCCTGGGGTATGCCCCTTGTACATGTGTACATCCTTTTTGGAATATATTTAACATTTTCCGAAAAAAAAAAAAAAAAAACCAGCAAGTTGAGAATGATGTTTCCACTTAGACCGAATGTGATTTTGAATTTGTAACACCATGTTTTGTAGCAGCATTTCCTTTGGTGTAGATTTGCCGTTGAAAGTCCTATGATTTCTTTCTCTCCATAGGCCGTAGACTACAACTCCAAGGCAGATTTTTGGAAAAGCATGTTGGATTTTCTTCCCTGTCCATTTTTGTGCCATCCATAGGACTGTGGTTTCCCAGTCAGATCTGTTCCAAACAAGCCCACATCTATCCATAAGGCCCTGCCAAACAAAGGAAGAATAAGGACATTCAAAAAATAAATGGTTATGGGTTTCCAAATGACAATGACAAAAAACACAAGCAAGTGGTCCAGAAGTATAAGAATAGATCCTATCATGTGTTGCCAATCTATTTTGGACAGCAATCCATAGTAAGAATTTGTGCCTAGGTGTACATCCTGATAACCAAACAAGTTTATACCAAGGGACCATAGGTGATACATCCCTCATGTGATCCCATATATGTGCAAATTTATATTTCCCATCCGGAGATGTAGTCCAAGAGATACTATCAGTCTTACCAATCGGTTTATACAAAGTTGACAGAGTAGCCCGAACTTCATTAAGTCCAATGGAATTTGAATTTGGCCAAGCCCAATGCATTCACATCAATTGCAGCATCATAACCAATCCGAAGGAGTTCTCTAATAGACTACAACAATAATTCTACACCTACCTTAGAGGATGATGAGATTACAAAAGAAGATAAGCTGACAGATCACCCAGAAAGCAAAAGAGGAGGTGGCTCTTCCCATTACTACTTTACAGGTGTCTCAATCTGATGTGAACCCCTGGAATTTGATACGGAACAAGGGGCACGAAAGGATCCATTACATGTTCCAGTTGGGCCAATCACAAAGGCAAGGGCTAAAAGGTTCAAAGAAGTACTTATTGGGCTGATCCGAGAAATTTGGGCTGAATCTATGATTTCCAAGAGTGGCCCAAATAGGGGAAAAGAATTCATTAACCTAATATATGCTTGTGATAATGAGGGCTGATTTGGACCAATTTCATCAAATAAGTTGGTTGGTAGTTGAGAGTTTGATCATTATGATTGTTAGTTGGGAGTTTATGTATATTTCCAACCTTTTGATAAGTTAAAGTGGTCTTTTGTATTAGGTATGCTAAGAAAACGAGTTGGTATTTAATCCTATGGTTGGAAGGATGTTCGAACTACTTGCATTTATTTCTTTCCAACCAACTTTGCATTTAAATCTTATGGTTAGAGGGATGTTCCAACCCACTATATATTTCTGTTTCTAGTAATGGAAAAAGGCAGACTATTTTGAGATAAAAAGTGAGAGTAATCTCTTTGGTTTAGAACTATTTGAACTTATCAGATTTATCTGTGGCGTTCAACTTTCGACTTATCAAACAGTCTTTCACAACTGTTTGTGGTGTCAACACATTCCATCCATTCTTTTTCTTAGAGAAGCAATCTGGGGTCAAATTTCGTACGGGTTCCTTCACTTCGTGGGCGGGGTTCGTATCAGTTGGTATCAGAGCTTGGCTCTAAGTGAGGTTTGCTATCTTTTTTTATTTACTGCCAATTTTTCGAGACTTCTTTTGTTTAGGATCAGTAAATCCTAATATCAGTTTCCCTTTTCTTGTTTGATTTGAGTCCGAATTTAGCTTTGCTTCCGAATTTTAATTTTTTAGTTTTGTGTGTCTCAGTCAATATTCAGGTGCTTGATATATATATATAAAAGGAAAGCTAAGGATAAAAAAAAAAGAAAGCTAAGGATCAAAAACAAAAGATAGGATCCGAAAAAAAAAAGAGTACCAAAAAACGACTTAAAATTTTTATTCGTGTTCTCATTATTTATGTTTTAGGGAGTCCAAATCCAACTTTAATCCACAGCGGAAAATTTTTGAAAATTTTGGTATCGTGTGCTTTTGGAACCTAATTTTCTGAGATCGTTATTCTCTTGCTTCAAAATCTGAATTCCTTTGGTATAAACCTTTGTGAATTGCCACTGAAAATTTGATTCTTGTTCTATTAGCTCGATAAGAACCAAGCGAGAATTACTACGAGTGGAAAAAGGCAAGAGTGGTGAGCGCATTAGAGGGTAAAAGCCAAATTTATTGAGTGAAACACGAGAGAAATTGAGTGAATTGTATTCTTGAGTGAAACACATATGGTAGTGTAGTGAGGATCTGTTCTATTTTCTTTCTAATCCGTTCTTGCAGAAAGCATGGAAAAAAATCAAGAAAGAGGCACAAATGACGAAGTTCAACAACCTGTTGTTCCAAATCTGCAAATCCAAGCATTAATGGGGGAAATGAGATGGATGATGAGGGCAGAACTAGAGCAGTTGCATGATAGGTTGGATAGGGTAGAAGAGGGGACACAACGGGGGCAGCCACGAATTGCTCCTAATGCACAAAGAAGGAAGAGATTTCATCCGAGGGGAGTGGGAGATAAAGAGGAGGAATACTTTGGGGAAGGGTTTGGTGAGGAAGATGATCGAGATCCAATTATTAACAATAGGAGAAATGGTGGGCGATTTAGAGAAGCTAGGAATCGGTAAGATAACAATTTGGGTAGTATTAAGATGCAGATTCCGTCATTTCAAGGTAAAAACGATCCGGAGGTTTATCTTGAATGGGAAAGGAAGATGGAATTGGTGTTTGATTGTCACAACTATTCTGAGCTTAAAAAGGTCAAACTTGCAGCCATTGAGTTTTCTGACTATGCTATTGTTTGATGGGATCAATTGGTGTTAAACAGGAGAAGAAATAGAGATCGACCCATTGAGACCTGGGAAGAAATGAAAACTGTAATGAGGAGGCGATTTGTGCCAAGTCATTACTACCGGGAGTTGTACCAGAAATTGCAAGGCCTTAGACAAGGTACCCGGAGTGTAGATGATTGTTATCAGGAAATGGAAATGGCTATGATCCGAGCAAATGTAGAGGAGGACCGAGAGGCAACTATGGCTAGGTTTTTGGGTGGATTGAACCGAGAAATTGCCAATTTTGTAGAATTGCAGAATTATGTGGAACTGGAAGATATGGTACACATGGCTGTCAAGATTGAGCGCCAACTCAAGAGGGGGGGCAGCAACGCACGACGTAATCCTACCTCGAGTTCTTCTTGGTCGTGCGAGTTTCGTGCAAAAGGAAGAGAAGCAAGTCGCGGCTAAGCCTAAAACTGAACAAATGCAAGAAAGGACTAGCTATGTGAATCAAGGAAAATCCGATTCTTCCAACACTCGAAATCGTGATATCAAGTGTTTTAAATGCCAAGGCAGGGGTCATATAGCGAGCCAATGTCTGAACAAAAGGGTTATGGTGTTGCAAGATGATGGTGAAATTGAGACCGAGGATGAAGGCGATGCCGACTCTATGCCACCATTGGAGGACGTGGGTTGTAAGGAGTACGGGGTTTATGGTGATTTGTTGGTAACAAGGAGGGCTTTGAATATGCAAGTTAAAAAAGAGGAAGAGATGCAGCGAGAAAATATCTTTCATACTCAATGCCATGTGCAAAACAAGGTGTGTAGTGTGATTATTGATGGAGGTAGTTGTACAAATGTTGCTAGCACTAACAATGGTGGAGAAATTAGGGCTGCCAACAATTACACACCCTCGGCCTTACCAATTGCAATGGCTCAATGATTTCGGAGAAATAAGAGTTACTAAACAGGTGATGGTTTCTTTCCGCATCGGAAATTATGAAGATGAAGTTTTGTGTGATGTAGTCCCGATGCAAGCAAGACATCTACTGTTGGGCCGACCATGGCAATTCGATCGGCGAGTCAAGCATGATGGATTCACCAACAAATACTCCTTTGTACTCAATCAAAAACCAATCACTCTTGTTCTATTGAAACCAAAATAGGTTTATGAGGATCAAGTGAGGATGCAAAAAGAGAGTGACCAAGAGAAAAATGTGAAAAAAAGAGAGAGATCGAGAAGATTGAGAGAGAAAAAGAAAAGAAAAGTGAAGTCATTGAGAGAAAAAAGAGGGAAAACAAAAGAATTTCTATGCAAAAGCGAGTGAGATGAAAAGAGCGTTGTTTTCAAATCAGCCTATACTTGTACTTACATCCAAGGAGGCATTTTTGAACACTAACGAACTTAACCCCTCTTTGCCTAGTTCTATTGTGACTCTTTTGCAGGATTATGAGAATGTCTTTCCCGAGGAAACACCCCATGGCTTACCTCCAATCTGAGGGATTGAGCATCAAATTGATTTCGTACACGGTGCAACTATTCCAAATCGACCAGCCTACAGGAGTAATCCAGAGGAGACGAAGGAACTTCAAAGGCAGGTTAGTGAACTGATGGAAAAGGGGTACGTGAGAGAAAGTATTAGTCCATGTACAGTTCCAGTATTGTTAGTACCTAAGAAGGATGGGACGTGGAGAATGTGTGTTGATTGCCGAGCCATCAACAACATAACGATAAAGTATCGTCATCCTATCCCTCGTTTAGATGATATGTTAGATGAGCTGCACGGGGTTCGTATCAGTTCTTGTGTGTTTTCTAAAATTGATTTAAAGAGTGGTTATCATCAGATTCGAATGAAAGAAGGAGATGAATGGAAAACTGCCTTTAAAACAAAATATGGTTTGTATGAATGGTTTGTCATGCCTTTTGGTTTGACTAATGCTCCAAGCACTTTTATGAGACTTATGAACCATGTTTTGCGTGCATTTATAGGCAAATTTGTTGTTGTCTACTTTGATGATATCCTCATTTATAGCAAAAACTTGGTTGATCATGAAGTACATTTGAAATCTGTTTTAGATATGCTTAGGGAAGAAAAGTTATTTGCTAATTTGAAAAAGTGTACTTTTTGCACCGATAAACTTGTATTTTTGGGATTTGTTGTTAGTGCACAAGGTATACAGATTGATGAAGAGAAAGTGCGGGCAATACAAGATTGGCCGAGTCCCGCAAGTATAGGAAATGTTCGAAGTTTTCATGGACTTGCTAGTTTTTACCGGCGGTTTATGAAAGATTTTAGCAGCATAGCTGCACCACTCACTGAAGTCATCAAAAAGAATGATGGGTTCAAATGGGGTGAAGAACAAGAGAAGGCATTTCAGTTGATCAAACAAAAGCTGACCAATGCACCCTTATTGGCTTTACCTAACTTTTCAAAGATGTTTGAGATTGAATGTGATGCTTCAGGTTTAGGGATTGGTGCTGTTCTAATGCAAGAAGGACGACCAATTGTATACTTTAGTGACAAATTAAGCGAGGCAGCTTTGAACTACCCTACTTATGACAAGGAGTTGTATGCATTGGTTCGAGCTTTAGAGACATGGCAGCACTACCTATGGCCTAAGAAGTTTGTGATTCACACTGATCATGAATCCTTGAAACATTTGAAGGGCCAACACAAGCTGAGCAAGAGACACGCACGGTGGGTGGAGTTCATCGAGACGTTTCCATACGTCATTCAGTACAAACAAGGTAAGGAAAACATCGTGGCAGATGCACTTTCCCGCAGGTATGCCATAATCTCTACTCTCGATGCTAAATTGCTTGGGTTTGAACATATTAAAGAGTTATATGCTGATAACCTTGATTTTTGTGTTGAATATCAAGCTTGTGAGAAATTGCAAGTGGGAAGTATTTTAGGCATGATGGTTTCTTGTTTCGAGAGAATAAGTTGTGTTTGCCTAATTGTTCTTTGAGAGATTTGTTAGTGAGGGAATCGCATGGTGGAGGGTTAATGGGACACTTTGGAGTTGCCAAAACTTTAGCTATTTTGCAGGAACATTTCTATTGGCCACATATGAAACGGGATGTTGAGAGAATTTGTGATAGGTGTGTTACATGTAGGCAAGCAAAATCTCGAGTGCAACCACACGGTTTATACACTCCACTGCCCATCCCTAGTGCGCCTTGGATTGATATCTCGATGGACTTTGTACTAGGCTTACCTAGGTCTAAACGAGGTAGAGATTCTATTTTTGTGGTTGTAGATCGATTTTCTAAGATGGCCCATTTCATTCCATGTCACAAAGCTGATGATGCTTTACATGTTGCTGTTTTGTTCTTTAGAGAAATTGTGCGATTACATGGAATGCCGCGAACCATAGTTTCGGATAGGGATGCTAAGTTCTTAAGCTACTTTTGGAAGACTTTGTGGTGTAAGTTAGGAACTAAGTTATTGTTCTCTACTACTTGTCATCCACAAACTGATGGTCAAATAGAAGTAGTAAACAGGTCTTTGTCTACTTTGTTGAGGGCCATTATTCAAAAGAACATCAAAACTTGGGAAGAATGTTTACCACATGTTGAGTTTGCTTATAATTGTTCTGTTCATTCTTCTACTAAATTTTCACCATTTGAAATTGTTTATGGTTTTAATCCCTTAACTCCACTGGATTTAACACCATTACCTTTATCTGAATGTGTTAATTTGGATGGAAAGAAAAAGGCTGAATTCGTTCAACAGATACATGAGAAAGCCAGACTCAACATTGAGAGGAGGACAGAGCAATATGCAAAACAAGCTAATAAAGGGCATCGACAACTGATTTTTGAACCCAAAGATTGGGTTTGGTTGCACCTGAGGAAAGAAAGATTCCCGACACAAAGGCGTTCTAAGCTACTTCCGAGGGGCGATGGTCCTTTTTAAGTTCTGGAGCGTATCAATGACAATGCATACAAGTTGGATTTTCCAGGTGAGTACAATGTTAGTGCTACCTTCAATGTTACTGATTTAAGTCCTTTTGATGTAGGTGATTATTTGAGGACAAATCCTTTTCAAGAGGGAGGGAATGATACAGAACAGGGCACTAAAGGATCCATTACATGTTCCAGTTGGGCCAATCACAAGGGCAAGGGCTAAAAGGTTCAAAGAAGCACTTATTGGGCTGATCCGAGAAATTTGGGCTGAATCTATGATTTCCAAGAGTGGCCCAAATAGGGGAAAAGAATTCATTAACCTAATATATGCTTGTGATAATGAGGGCATTTGGACCAATTTCATCAAATAAGTTGGTTGGTAGTTGAGAGTTTGATCAATATGACTGTTAGTTGGGAGTTTATGTATATTTCCAACCTTTTGATAAGTTAAAGTGGTCTTTTGTATTAGGTATGCTAAGAAAACGAGTTGGTATTTAATCCTATGGTTGGAAGGATGTTCGAACTACTTGCATTTATTTCTTTCCAACCAACTTTGCATTTAAATCTTATGGTTAGAGGGATGTTCCAACCCACTATATATTTTTGTTTCTAGTAATGGAAAAAGGCAGACTATTTTGAGATAAAAAGTGAGAGTAATCTCTTTGGTTTAGAACTATTTGAACTTATCAGATTTATCTGTGGCGTTCAACCTTCGACTTATCAAACAGTCTTTCACAACTGTTGTGGCATCAACACATTCCATCCATTCCTTTTCTTAGAGAACCGATCTGGGGTCAAATTTCGTATGGCTTCCTTCACTTCGTGGGCTCGTATCAGAATTGACATTCCTTAAACCCACGATTAGATTGTAAATAACCCGGGAAATCCAATAATCAAGCCACAAAGATGATCTAGACCCGTTGAAATCCTGTTTCAAGAACCCAGATTTGGTGTGAACGCCACAAAGGGAATGCCTTTGATAAGTTTGGATTGTTTAATCAAGAACAAGAAGAGAAAATTGAATTCTCTAAGAAGAATAATATTCATTCACATAATAATTCATAAAAACTGCAACAAGAGTATTTTATATCTAAGAAACCCTAAAGCCTAAAAGGTCTTCAATAAAAAAAATAAAAGAAATGGCTCGAGGTACTCAAGCCCAAAACAACTTAAACTCAAAGCTAAATAGATGTCCAATTAATGAATAAAATAGGCCCACATGCCCAAAACCAGCGAACATAAAGAAAAAAGCCTAAGTGGCTTGTATCATATGGACTAAAGCTGGTTTCTCTTCTTCTAAGCCCATCTTGAATGTTGAAGTCTTGCTTGATGCATTTGCAAATTCAGCCCAAGTGGATTGCACCAATCCTTGCGTTGCTTCCATGATCTTTTTAGCTCTTGATCTTGTGATCGGCCCATCTGGAACTTGCAAGGGATCATCTTTAAGACTCGGTCCATCATGGTGCCCATCATTTCCCCTCTCCTCAAAAGGATTCAAACTTGAATGGTCACCTGCATCAAATGGAGAAAGGTCAGAAACATTGAAAGTAGTCGAGACATTATACTCACCTGGAAGATCCACTTTATAAACATTATCATTAATTTTCTCAAGGATTTGAAAAGGACCATCTCCTCGAGGATGCAATTTAGTCCTTCTATGGGCAGGAAATCTTTGTTTAGGCATGTGAACCCAGACCTAATCTCCAGGTTCAAGGATAACACGCTTACGCCCTTTGTTGGCTTGGGAAGCAAACTTTTCATTATTCTGTGCAATTTGAAGTCGTACCCTCTCATGAATGGACTTTACCAATTCAACCTTCCTGTGTCCATCCAAACTACTCCTGTCATCAATAGGTAAAGGCATCAAATCTAAAGGAGTGAGTGGATTAAACCATAAACAATTTAGAAAGGAGAATAAGAAGTAGTAGTGTTCTTTTGCTTGCTGGGGGCCTTGCTGTTTTGATTTTAGGGGTTCCCCATCATCTTTTCATTAGTTCAGTGTTCTTTTGCTAGGATGGGTTTTTATCTTAGCTTTTGGCTTTGATAGATTCACATCCTCTTTTGCATCTTTTGCATTCTTTGTTTGCAATTTTGTTTATCCTGGGGTATGCCCCTTGTATTTTGTATAGTGTCGTTTGGCTTGTTCTTTTATTTATTCACCTTTTCCCGAAAAATAGTCTGATTATATGCAAACTCTACGAATGGCAAACAATCCTCCCTTGTCTAAAGTTGAGGCTATTATAAGTAATAATGACTGGATTTGGCCCTTGTCTAACTCCATAGGCTTGAATGAAGTTAGACACATCCTATCTAATATGTATAAGCCTAATGGGATGTCAGATAGTGTCTCTTGGACTATATCCCCCTCTGGGACTTATAAATTTGCACTCATTTGGAACCACTTTAGAGATGTTGCTCCTGTGGTATCTTGGTACGAAATTGTGTGGTTTTCAGGATGTACTCCAAGACAGAACTTCGTTCTTTGGATTGTGGTTCAGAATAGACTTGCAACACATCACAGGATCTTTGCCTTTATTCCTGGTCCTCTTGCTTTTGTGTTTTGTCATTGCCAAATGGAATCACATAATCACTTATTTTTTATTATAGTTATGCGTCCTTTATATGGCAGGGTTTGATGCAAAGGTGTGAATTAAGATGGAATAGGACAGACTGGGATGTTACTGTTCAGTGGATGGCGCAACATTGGAAGGGGAAGAAGATTTAACAAGCTATCCCTATTATATGCCTTGGGGTAGCTATCTATGGAATTTGGAAGGAGAGAAACACTAGGACCTTTAAAGGCCCTGCCACTCCTAAAGAACAATTGCTGCAAACGTTAATATCTCAAGTCAACCTGCAAATTAGATCTCAATGGAAACAACATCCCCTTCTTGAACTCTATACTAGAAACTGGATTTAATTAGGGAGTTATTTTTTGGTTATTTGTCGTTCGATTTTTTTGTTTTGGATTGCTTGTTTCCTTGTTGGAATTGTTTTCCTTTGTTTGGGACAGTGATCTAGATTTGTAAGGCTTTCCAGGCTTTGGCTCTGGCTCTGGCTTTCTTTGTGCGGTGTTTTGCCGCAGCCCTCATGCATGTGCTTTTTGTTTTATCCTGGGGTATGCCCCTTGTACATTTGTACATCTTTTTTGTAATTTATTTACCATTTTCCGGAAGAAAAAAAAAAAAAAAAAAAAAACAATCCTCCTAGGTTTTTAAATTCTTTTGAATGACAGTGCATAGGAGTTAAGTCAAGGTCATGTTGACTACTTTAGTCTGTCCGTATCAAAAACAAGAGTCCTTGGTACACTATGGAGTCGCACTATTTCCTTGAAAAACAAATCAGCAATGTTTGTGGCATCATATGTTTTATGGCATGGAATGAAATGTGCCATTTTACTTCTTTTTTTTTTTTTTTCGGAAAAATGGTAAATTAACTCCAAAAAAAAGGGCCAAACCCTAGGATATTACAGAAAGCTTAAAACATGCTAAGAAAGCAGAAGACAAAACAATGGAACAAGGAACAACAAGCAATCAAAGCAACATAAAAGAAAACAAGGCATCTTGGGCTAGGAGCAGCAAAAATGCAAACCAGTCTCCCTAGACCCTACAAACAAGAAAACATCAATCAAGTACGATGGCGACCCTTAGGCCGACTTCTACTGAAGTTCAGCTTTGCTTCCTTTTTCTTTTGTCTAGAGGAAATAGGGTTGATGTGATCAATAGCATTCTCATTCTCCTCTGTACCATCTGGAAGAACTTCTAAACCATCATGAGACTCGGCATCCTCTCGCCCTTCACACACATAAGGGATTAGCTCCTTAAAAGAGTTACCATCTCGAATAGTCCCTGCCCCAATAGAAGAGAAGCTCGAAGACAAATCCTGCGTATAAGATGTCGAAGTACCATGCTTCTACCTTTCACGAGGAACTTCTGGCACTTCTAAAGAAGCCACAACTTTTCCTTTATCTTTACCCTTGACCTTACGGGAAACTTCAGTCCATTGGTGTTCACTGCGAGGGCTGGAGGGCGAATGTAATTGGGATTGCCTACCAGAAACTGGTTTATGAACTGGAACCCAGTGCTGGGAGGACTTAACTCGGGAGTGTGAATGTCGAACCTTGTTGTTGCAATCATGTCCAAAGCATTTGCAAGTAGAACACCTTGACGGAGTCCATTGGTATTCCACTTGGATTGTGATTGGAGATCTTCCATCAGCATCAACCAATTCAAAACTATGAATCCAGTCCTCACTAGCCATAATTTCAATACAAATCCGGGCATAGGTGATCCTTTGTCGAGAGGCTGTCATCTTATCCACGTGAAGCGGCTTCCCTATCATGCTAGCAATGTAGCTTAGGCCTTCTTGCGTCCAATATTCGAGAGGAACATTATAAAAGTGCACCCAAACCGGAATTCGGGAAATCCTATCTTTCTCAATAGACATGTGAGGTTCCCACTTGCGAAGAATGATGGGTTTGCCCACCACATACCAACGCCCGCCCTCGAGTACTGCAGCGAGAGAAGTATTGGAATCAAACTTGAAGAAGAAAGTGCCCTGATCAGTAGCAAGGGAATCAATAAGACCAGCATTTGCCCAAAATCTGGAGGCGGATTTCACGACAAGAGAAAAAGGAAATTTACGATCAAGGAAGAAACCCACTAGGGTGTTTTGCCATTCACGACTGCCATTTTCAGAAACTTCGTTAGGAATGACAAGCTTCCTCTCCTGTTTGCTTAAACCAAGATCAACTTGGGTCAAATGAAAATCCGGAGCGAGGATTTCCTGCTCAGGTACTTGCTGACCAATAGAGGAGGTAAAACATGCATCCTTTAATGAGGGAATAGCTGGAACATGGATAGCAGTGCTGCCATTATCAATTTTGTTTGTAACCAGAGATGCCCATGACTTAGGGTGGCCATTTGAAATAGACCAAGTATTAATATGCGTGTCATTAATCCCAATAGAGTGAACTAAGGGGTAATTAATCTTTTGGGCCTTAGGTACACCAAACCCAAGTTGAGAGTTAAAAGGATTGGTGTGCCCAGTTGCAAATGCCTCGGGACCAGGCTGGAAAATGTTGCTCAAATTTGCGGCAATATTAGCAAACTGATTAGAAAGGTTTACCTTAGGTAAAGAAGCTTCTGGGCTCTCGTAATTGGACCTAACCACTTGTACACTTTGCATAGCATTAGTACCACTCGGAAACGGCAACTCATTCTTTTGAGAGGGAGACAACTCGCCGGAATTTAAGCAACTATCCACGTGAAAGTCGACTGCTTTATGCAGATTTAGTGGCTTCCCAATATGACCGTTGGGCTCACGAGCATTAAAATCCAAAACATTATGAAAAAGCCCATCTGTAGCAGCAGTGATTGGGCCCGCATTGATGGGGCCCGCAAGAACGTTACTCTTTGAAAACGGCTGATTAGACACCCTAGCATCATCATGTACACGGGAACAAGCAGTCCCACTTTGTGACGCCTGGGCCCCACCAACTTCAACGTGCTCCTGATCTTGCGTGTTCCCCAGCACAAACAATTGACCATGATGTAACATAGGCAGTGTATCCACTGGAATGGAGTCAATGGTGCGTGAGTCACCAGAATTGATGGACACAGTTGATGACCCCATGTGAGAAAAGGCAGCTTTCTCCGAATTTTTGGGCTTTTCAGTGCACAGCACATCCTCAATGTGACCGTTAAAGGAGCTGGTTAGTAAAGGCATAGGCGCGTGCGCTTCACATGTAGAAAACACCTTGGGGCAACAAATGGTATCATTAATCGGATTTAACCGAGAACTATAATCCACAATTTCCAGCGGATTAAGAGCAATATCTCCAATGGCGGCCTGGGCATCCTTAGCAGATGGAACATCACTAATTGTGGCATTAGCAGTGCACACATTAGGGCATTTTGCAGGAGCTAGGTTTACCTTCTGATGAACCTCAATCAGAAGGTTCTCAGGTTTGAAATCATCACTAGATTCTTGAGGCATTTCTCGAAAAGGATCTGCACCATGGTCTTCAAAAGAAAGGTTACCTTGGTCTTCATCAGCTCCAATGTTGTGTTGAATACCATTGCTTTTGGATATCCTAGCTTTGGCTAGATCACAAGAGTCTTGAATAGAGGCAAAGTGAGCTCTATCTTGGTCTCTAACTTCATCCGAGGACTTAACAGTAGCACTAGCTGCATTTGTAGCAACCACATCTCCTAGAGAAGCATCACTTGGACTAACTTCACCTTCAACTAACTTATCTTCCTCAAGAGACTCATTAGGAAAAGGAATCTTTACAATCCTCTGTGCTGTGAATTTCAATTTGCTCACATTGCTAGGGAAAAGAAGGAACTTCTCTTTCCTTTTCTTGGCACTAACACTCCTCACACAAGGGAGCACCCATGGGTAATCCTCTTTCATCTGGAGACTTCTAGAGAGAAGGAAGAGCTTCTCTCTCTAGAACCCATTTCTTAATAACTGTGCCATTTTACTAAATCTGTTCACTACCACAAAAATAGAATCTCTACCCCTACTTGTCCTAGGCAACCCCAAAACAAAATCCATAGAAATGTCTACCCATAGCTCACTAGGGATGGGTAAGGGCATATACAACCAATATGGTAAAAACCTTAGATTTGGCCTTTCTACATGTAATGCACCTACCACATATTCGAGTGACGTCTCTTCTTATCCTAGGCCAAAAGAAATGTTCATGCAAAATTTCAAAGGTTTTCCTGACACCAAAGTGTCCCATTAATCCCCCACCATGTGCCTCTCGCACCAACAATTCTCGCATTGAACAATTTGGCACACACAATTTGTTTCCTTTTTTTGGAGGAATACACAATTTGTTTTCTTAAACCAAATAACCATTATGCTTAAAAAACTTACCAAATGCCGCTTTATCACATGTCAAATACACCTCAAAAAAATCAGTGTCATCAGCATACATATCTTTCACATATTCAAACCCTAGCATTTTAGCACTCATAGAAGTAAGAAGTACATGCCTTCATGATAAAGCATCAGCAACAATGTTTTCCTTACCTTGCTTGTAATGGATGACATAAGGAAACGTCTCGATGTATTCCATCCATCTAGCATGTCTCTTATTTAATTTACCTTGTCCCTTGAGATGCTTCAATGATTCATGATCGGTGTGGATCACAAACTCCTTAGGCCAAAGGTAGTGCTACCATGTCTCTAGAGCACAAACAAGAGCATAAAGTTCTTTATCATAAGTGGGGTAATTCAAGGCTGCCCCACTTAGCTTTTCACTGAAGAAGGCTATGGGCTGCCTATCCTGCATCAAAATGGCTCCAATCCCTATTCCTGAAGCATCACATTCAATCTCAGAAGTTTTGTTAAAGTCAGGTAATGCTAACACAGGTGCAGAATAAAGCCTATCTTTAATTGTAGCAAATGCATTCTCTTGATCAATTCCCCAATGAAATCCAACATTCTTTTTTATTATTTCAGTGAATGGTGCAGCAATGGTGCTAAAATCCTTAACAAAACGCCTATAAAAACTAGCTAAACCATGAAAGCTTCTTACCTCAGTGATACCTTTAGGCGTTGGCCACTCCTTGATGGCTTTGACTTTTTCTTCATCCACCTCAATGCCCTTTGTACTAACAACATATCCAAGAAAAACAACTTTTTGCATGCAAAAGGTGCATTTCTTAAAATTAGCATACAACTTTTCACATATCAGCATATCGAACACATATCTCAAATGTTCAATATGTTCATTTAAGTTCTTGCTAAACACTAGGATATCATCAAAGTACACGACTACAAACTTGCCTATGAATGCTAGTAAAACATGGTTCATTAATCTCATAAAAGTACTAGGCGCATTTGTAAGTCCAAATGGCATAACCAACCATTCATAAAGTCCATATTTAGTCTTAAAAGCAGTTTTCCATTCATCTCCCTCTTTCATTCTGATTTGGTGGTACCGACTCTTAAGATCTATTTTACTAAAAATACAAGAGCCATGCAATTCATCAAGCATATCATCTAATCTAGGACTGGGATGACGATACTTTACCGTGATATTATTGACCGCTCTGCAATCAATGCACATCCTCCAAGTCCCATCCTTCTTTGGCACTAGAAGCACTGGTACTGCACATGGACTCATGCTCTCTCTCACGTACCCCTTACTCATCAATCATTAACTTGCCTTGGAAGCTCCTTTGTCTCCTCTGGATTGCTCCTATAGGATGGTGTCGGTTAGGAATGACAGCTCCAGGTACCAAATCAATTTGATGCTCAATGCCTCTAATGGGCGGTAATCCACTCGGCATCTCCTCTGAAAATATTTCCTCGAACTCCTGCAACAAAGAAACAGCCAAACTAGGAAGAGATTGGTTAGTTTCATGAAGATTAAGATAAGATTCGTAATAAACAAGAAGAATCATAGGTTGATCTATTAAAAAAGCCCTCTTAACCTCACTCTGTTTTGCATAAAAACTCAATTTTGTCTTTTCTTTTGTCTCTGCAGACTCTCTTTCTTTTTTCTCTCGTGGCTCCACTCTCTTTTCTTTATTTTCAGTCACCTCTCTATATTTTTTTTTCACTATCTCTTTGTCTTGAAGTTTCACCCTCACTCTTATTTTTCTTAATTTTCGGCCTCACTCTTTCTTTTTTGCTCAATCTCACTTTTCAACTTTAGTTGGCCTTCATAGACCTGTTTTGGGGTTAAGGGAGCAAGCTTGATTGTTTTTCCATCCTTCACAAAGCTATAGATATTTTTAAACCCATCATGGTTCACCCTTCTATCAAATTGCCACGGCCTCCCCAACAAAATGTGGCCAACATGCATACGAACTACATCACAAAGCACCTCATCACTATATATCCCAATGGTAAAAGTCACCAAAACCTGCTTATTGACCTTTACCTTCCCACAATCATTCAACCACTATAACTTGTAGGGTCTAGGATGTATTTGTAAAGGTAAGCTTAACTTCTCAACTAGGGTGGTACTAGCTACATTGGTACAACTTCCCTCATCTATAATCATACTACACACCTTGTTGTTTACATAGCATCTAGTATAAAATAATTTATCTCTATGCTGCTCCATTTCATCTACCTTAACTTGCGTATTGAGAGCACATTTGGCAAAAAGAGACTCACCTTCTACGTGGTATTCCACTCCATCATCATCACTAGCATCGGGCATGCCATCATTGTCATCCTCACTCTCAGTCATCACCTCCCCATTTTCAAGCATAACCATCACCCGCTTGTTGGGACATTGAGATGCTATGTGCCCAGTACCCAAACATTTAAAACATTTAATGTCCCTATTCCTTGGAGGTTGAAAATCTGCCTTGGGTTTGTTCTTGCTAGTCCCCTCATCTTTTCCTTTAGGTGGGTCGCTCTTCCCCTTTACTTCAGCTCGATCACTTCTATCCTATTTTGGTTTCCAAGGAGTGCTAGAAACTGAAGAATACCTAGCTGCCCCCTTTCTCTTTAACTGCCTCTCCTGATATGAACCACGCCAACAATGTGACGAAACCTATAACACGATTAATGCATCAGACCGTTCTAATGTCATATTCAAATGAAAACTGTGACCCAACACCTATAACAGATGCGAACCTTGGTATAAAGGATTAAGACACCTCAATCAAGGATGGAAAACTTGATTGATAAGTCAAAGTATGAACGCCATAGAGTAAATCTGATAAGTTCGAATAGTTCTTCAAAGAACCAAAGAGAAAACTCTCACAATATTTTTTTTCTTCAGAAAAATGGTTAAATATTCCAAAAAAGGATGTACAAACGTACAAGGGGCATACCCCAGGATATAGCAGAAACAGTGCAGAAAACATGAAAGCTTGGGCCATCAAGGCCCCTAAACTAATTCCAAGTAGGCACTTGGATCATCAAAACAAAAACAACTTTACAGACTCTAGATTACACACAACGGAGGAGCCTAGGTCCAATTTTGAGTAACAACATCCACATTAGGATAACATTTCCATTTAATCCTAATCTGGGCAAAAATCTGAGCAATCAGAGATTGTAGTAAAATTTCCTTTGATTTGGCAGTAAGCTTGAAAGATCTACTATTTCTTTCTTTCCACAGACCATAAACAGCAACACCAAGGCAGATTCTGGGGATGACCTGGTTCACACTCTTCCCTTTTAAATGCTGAGACATCCACTGCACTGTATCATCCCAACAATTGCCATTCTACCTCAGTCCACACCGATGCATCAAATCCTGCCAAATAAAAGCGGAGTAAGGGCAAGCAAAAAAAAGATGGTCATGTGATTCCATGTGACAATGACAAAAAACACAAGCCAGAGGTCCCTGAGTGAACGTGTATATCCTATCATGTGTGGCCAACCTATGTTGAATAGCAAGCCAAAGAATGAAGCTTTGCCTAGGAATGCTACCCGAAAACCAAGCTATATCATACCAATGCACAACAGGACTAGCGATCCGAAGATAGTTCCAGATATGAAACGTATTGAATTTCCCATTAGGAGTAACATTCCAGGAAATACTATCAGTGGCCCCAGTAGGCTTATACATGCTGACTAACACATTTCTAACTTCAATAAGCCCCAAGGAATTTGAGCCAGGCCAATTCCACTCAGTACCTCTAATAATGCTGGCCACTTTAGCATGTAAGCCAATAGCGGCATCATAGGCAATCCTATCAGTATATTTATCAACCAAAGAACCCATGGGGAGCCAATTGTCATACCAAAGATAAGTGTGTTCACCATTACCAACTCGATGAGTGAGTAAAGGTTTCCCAATATCTCTAAGTTTTAATAATTTCCTCCAATACCATGAACATTGGGATGGGATCTTGACCTGCCAAAAACTTTTTCCCCTCAACAAATATAAATGAACCCACTTCTTCCAAAGGGATTTATTATTAGGATCCAACAGACATCCTATATGTTTTAAGTTTAACACATTATTAAGCAAGAAGATATCCTTAAAACCCAATCCTCCTTCATTCTTTGGTCTGCACACTTTATTCCAAGCAATCTTGAAACCATGGCATTTAGCAGTAGTTCCAGTCCAAAGAAATCTAGACATGGCTTGAGTCACCATCTTAAGCACCCCTTTAGGAAGTATAAAGATCCCAGACCAATATTGATAGGTACCTGTCAAAACAGATTGAGCCAGGCCACTCTCACAATATTATTAATGATCAAAAATTGAATATTACAAACCCTAAAACTGTTTAAATAGCTGAGGCTTACAGTTGGGCCCTTTAAGCCTACGACATATTATGGCCCAATATAATTCACCCCAAAACTAAAATAAAAGGAAACTAACGAATATGAAAAGTTTTTAAGTTGGCTTGCAAGCCTATAATATATTCTAGAGCTTGAATCATGGATACCCAGCCTTGTAGATCACTAGTATCCTCCTTTGGGCCACAAAGATTAGTTTCAACCCAAATTTGTTGAACCATCCCATTGAGATTGTCCTTGAACCGTTTTGCTCACACCCTTGTAACTGGACCAATTGGCATATGGTTCGGGTCCTCATTCTACCTTGTTCTAGCTGCCATGTTCTCATCATTCCCCTCCTCTTGAAAAGGATTTGATGAGAACATGGCGGCTAGTACAAGGTGGAATGCGGACCCGAACCACATGCCAATTGGTCCAGTTACAAGGGCGCGAGCAAAACGGTTCAAGGACAATCTCAATGGGCTGGTTCAACAAATTTGGGTTGAGACTAATCTTTGTGGCCCAAAGGAGGATACTAGTGATCCACAAGGCTGGGTGTCCCTGATTCAAGCTCTAGAATAAATTATAGGCTTGCATGCCAACTTAAGAACTTTTCATATTTGTTAGTTTGTTTTTATTTTAGTTTTGGGGTGAATTATATTGGGCCATAATATTTTGTAGGCTTATAGGGCCCACTCGTAAGCCTCAGCTATTTAAACAGTTTAGGGTTTGTAATATTCAGTTTTTGATCATTAATAATATTGTGAGAGTTTTCTCTTTGGTTCTTTGAAGAACTATTCGAACTTATCAGATTTACTCTGTGGCGTTCATACCTGGACTTATCAATCGAGTTTTCCATCCTTGATTGTGGCGTCTTCATCCTTTATACTAAGGTTTGCATCTGTTATAGGTGTTGGGTCGCGGTTTCCCTTTGAATATGATAGTGGAACGGTCTGAGGCATTAATCGTGTTACGGGTTTCGTCACATTTTTTTTTTCGGAAAATGGTTAATCGATTCCAGAAAAAGGGCCATACCCTAGGATATTACAAAAAGCACAAAATCATGCTACGAGAGCCAGACCAAATATTTGAAAAGAAGAGCAACAAGGAAACAAACATAGCAACATGGACTGAAACAAAACATATGAGACAATCCAACTACCCAAAGCAAGGGCCTCCTCAGGATCGTTGTCGTCCCTTGGGCCGACTCCCGCTGAATTTCATCTTAGCTCCCTTCTTTTTCTGTCTGTTGGAGAGGGGACTACCCCTTGTAGGGGTCCCGACCTCATTAGCTTGGTCAAACTCACTAACACAGTCATCAATGTCATCCACACTAAAGGGGGAAGCGGTTTCCTCTCTGGTCTCACCTCGAGGAACATCTGTATGGTAAGAAGAGCTAGCTTCGGGACAAGATGTCCGGGCAGAGGGAGAAACAATGGTATCAACTTTGACAGGTTTAGGATTAGGGTCTTCCACAAGTTGAGAAATGGCGTCAAATCGGTTACCCCTCGCTAGCGGAGTTTCAGAGCTATTCGTGCTTTTAGTACGGTCAGAAGTGTGGTCAACAACAGTCTTTTTTCCTCTATCTTTGCCTAAAACAACTTGCCAGGTCCCCTTATCCTTACCGTTCCTCTTGAGAGGGTGGCGATCTGGATGGCTCAGACCTGGAGACGCAATCCGAGAACAATCATGACCAAACTGGGAGCACTTTTTGCATCAAATCGGGGTCCATTGATATTCCAAATTGATCTTTGTTCTAATAGAATTGCCAGTCTCCTCATCTTCTTATTCAATATGGAATTCATTGAAGAATTCAAAATCAGCAGAAACTTCAATGCAAACACGAGCATAGGTTATACGCCTTCTACTTGCAGTTATGCGATCAACTCGAATTGGTTTTCCAATGAAGCTAGAGATGAAACTGATTCCCTTCGGATTCCAGTACTCAAGAGGAATACCATAGAAGTTTACCCATATTGGGATGGAGTGAACCTCCTCGTTTTCAAAGGAGAAATGTGGCTTCCACGGCCTAAGAAGGAGAGGTTGACCTGCCACAAACCATGGTCCTCCTTCTAAAATTGCATCCCTAGCTTCCGTATTTGAGAAAGAAAAAAAAGAAACATCCAGAATCAGTGGCCAGCGTATCAATAAGTCCCTCATTAGCCCATAGCCGATCAGTAACGTTAGTGACAAGGGAAAATGGAAGCTTTCTGCCGAGAAACCGGCCAACCAATGTAGTCGTCCATTCGTCTTTCCCAGCTACAGTTAAGTCCTTTGGAATTTTAAGAACAAGATTGTCTTCGATCCCTCCATGGTCCACAAATTCCAAGTTAAAATCCTTACTACATTCTGTGGTTCTGTAATTTGTTTCCAAGTCTGATCCCATCTCAATTTGGGCCAAGTTGTTATTCTGACCCTCGGATTTGAATAACCCAGCCCATGATTTACGTTGGGCCCCAACAGCTACACTGTGCACTTGACCTTGTGTAGCCTCCATGTGATAAAGAGCAGCCATGTCCGAATTTTTAGGCTTAACAATGGCCAGGTCACTCTCAATTTGACCATTAATATGACTAAGGCAAGAGGCATTAATTGCTAAATTGGCATCAAAGGGAGTAGTAGTCTTGTCTGGAGTAGCAGCAAGCACATGCTCATTCGAATGGGCAGGATTGGACGTGCACACGGGGTCCATAAGGTCGTGGCCAGCATGGAGCGGCAGGGCTCGGGTCCCACAGTTACCACGAGTCAATTTGTGCATTGTCAAACACTCAACCTTTGCGTTATCATGTACACAAGCATTCCCACATTGTGACGCCTGGGCCCCACCACCTTCAACGTTCATCTGACTTTGCGTGTACCCCATGTGATAATTAACATCCTTAGCCGGATATTTGGGCTTTACACAGCACAGCGCATCCATCTTATGATCGTTAGTCAGACTTTGCCTAGGATGCTGTTGATGCGCGTGGGCTCCACTTGGTAATTTATCAGCATATCCTAGAGCACTTACCTTAACTCTTGGCGCGTGAAACTTAGCTTGTGAGGCAGCACCTTGCGTGCCAAGCTGAAAAAAATCAGCTTTTTGAATAGCCACCGCGTGACCACTATGTCCAACATGCGGCCCAGTAAGCATTGGCGCGTCGCATACACTCCCAGTCAACAACATCTCGTGGTTCTCATCTTGGATACAAGAAGGATCAAAATAGCTAGATCCATCTCTTGCAATGACTTGAGCTTCATTCAAGAGTCCTTCAAGATTAGCAGCAGCTTTTAACTTATCCTTATGCTGGATTACATGGACCTCATCCAGAGACTCATGGATCACATAGGGAGAAATTTCCTGAGTATCAACAGAGAGCCTATCAACAAAAGAAGAGCCTTGATCTTGGACTTCTTCACCTGTGATAGAAATTGTAGGGATCTCATAACCATTTGTAACAGCTTCGCTGGGACTCATTACAGAAGCTTCATCAGCCCTTCTGTGATACTTCCCTTTCACTAGCAACCTCTCAACTAATGATTCAGACTTGGCCTTGTGAAGTTTAGGGCCCCTAGGTTGGTTACCATCTTCATCAGATACAATCTCACAATCCTTAGATTTATCATCCAAGATGGATGTAGCTTCCACATCTTGATCAAGAACCAAAGTAGAAAAAACTACCTCATCCGAACTTCCTTCATCTGCTTGAAAAGACTCCTCCTCGTTACTGCTAATACAATTCAAGGCCCATTGGACTAATGGTTCTTCATCCCCCTCCTGAAAATCAGTAGGAGAAGTAGACAACTTAATAACTCTCTTAGCTTTGATATTCAACTTGCTCACATTGCTAGGAAAAAGAAGAAGCTTCTCTTTCCTTTTCTTAGCACTAACACTCCTTACACAAGGGATCATCTTGAGAATTCTAGAGAGAAGGAAGAGCTTCTCACTCTAGAACCCATTTTTTCGAACACATGGGTTTCATCACATTGTTGGCGGGGTTCGTATCAGTTGGTATCAGAGCGCAGTTCTAGTCTCAGGTTTATCATATCTTTTTCATTTCTGTTCTTATTCGTTTCTTCTGGTTCTACTCTTATTCGTTTTTGTTTCTGTTCGTTTTCTTATTCGTTCTCGTTTCTGAACCGTATCAAAAAAAAAAAAGGTGTTCGATTACGATCTGGAATTTCGTGTCTAGGGTTTGCGAATCTGATCTGTGATTTGCTCTTATTACTTCGTGTTTGTTCATTCTAGTGATTGTTGTTATTGTTGTTTTTTTCCTTCTCGAGAATTAGGGTTTCTGAATCAGATACGTGAACTGTGAAGTCTGCCTGATTATTCAAAAAAAAAAAAGAGAAAAAAAAAAGAAGAGAAGAGAAGAGAAGAGAAAGCCGCGATAAAAAAAAAACTCGGCTTAAAATTTTATTTTTGTTTTATGATATTTGGGGTCTAAGGAGTCCGAATCTGACCTTACTCCATAGTGTGAAAAATTTTTTTTCAAAAATTCCATTTTTTTTTTGTGCTTTTGGAAACCTAGCCATTCACGTTCGTTTTTTTTTTTTTTTTTCGTTCGAAAAAAAGGTAAATTCACTCCAAAAAAAGGGCCAAACCCAAGGATATTACAATAAGCTCAAAACTTGCTAAGAAAGCAGAAGACAGAACAAAGAAACAAGAAACAACAAGCAATCAAAGCAACAAAAAAGAAAACAAAGCATCATGGGCTAGGAGCAGCAAAAACGCAGACCAGTCTCCCTGAACCCTACCTACAAGAACATATCAATCAAGTACGATGACGACCCTTAGGCCGACTTCTACTAAAGTTCATGTTTGCTTCCTTTTTCTTTTGTCTTGAGGAAATGGGGTTGATGTGATCAATATCATTCTCATTCTCCTCTGTTCCATCTGGAAGATCTTCTAAACCATCCTGAGACTCGGCATCCTCTCGCCCTTCACATACATACGGGATTAGCATCTTAAAAGAGTTACCATCTCGAAAAGGCCCCGCCCCAATAGAAGAGTATCTTGAAAGCAAAGACTGCGTATAAGAAGTCGAAGGACCATGCTTTTTCCTATCTTGAGGAGCTTCTGGCACTTCCAAAGATGCCACAGATTTACCTTTATCTTTACCCTTGACCTTACGGGAAACTTCAGTCCATTGGTGTTCACTGCGAGGGCTAGAGGGCTTTTTAGTCGTGCTTTCAATTTCCAAATTTGATTGGTCTAGTTTGGGTGTGGATTGTTACTGAGAAATTTTGGTCACTGTTTGATCAGTTTCATAAGAACTAAGTGAGAATTACTACGAGTGGAAAAAGGCAGGAGTGGTGAGCACATAAGAGGGTAAAAGCCGACTTGATTTTTTAGTGTAAACACGAGCGAATCATATTCTTGAGTGAAACACGTGAGGGAGTGTAGTGAGGATCTGTTCTATTTCTAATCCATTCTTGCAGGGATTATGGCCCAAGATCAGGGAAGAGTCACAAATGAAGAGGCTCAACAGTCGGTTGTTACGAATCTACAAATGCAAGCTTTAGTGGGGGAGATGAGGCAGATGATGAGGGCAGAATTGGAACCAATACATGAGAGATTGGATAGAGTTGAAGAGGGTACACCACAGAGGCAACAACAAAATGTTCATAATGTACAAAGAGGGGAGAGAGTTCAACCAAGGCGAGTGAGAGTTGAAGATGAGGAGTATTTTGGGGAAGACTTTGATGAAGAAAATGATCGGGAGTCAATAGATAATCATAGGAGATATGGCGGTTGGGGTAGAGAAGTTAGATTTAGAGAAGCTAGGAATTGGGAAGATAATAATTTGGGTAGTATTAAGATGAAGATTCCTTCGTTTCAAGGAAAGACTGATCCGGAAGCATATCTTGAATGGGAGAAGAAGGTGGAGTTAGTATTCGATTGCCATAATTACTCCGAGATTAAGAAAGTAAAACTTGCTGCCATTGAATTTTTTGATTATGCTATTATTTGGTGGGATCAATTGGTACTAAATCGGAGGAGAAATAGGGAGCATCCAATATAGACATGGGCGGAGATGAAAACTATTATGAGGAAGCGGTTCATTCCAAGCTACTACTATCGGGAGTTGTATAACAGGTTGCAAAGTTTGAGGCAAGGTAATAGGAGTGTAGAAGAATATTATAAGGAGATGAAAGTTGCTATGATTCGAGCGAATGTAGAGGAAGATTGTGTAATACCCTGTATTTTTGTAATATATTATATAACCAGACCTTGTATGTTTCTTTTAATACTTGTATGAGCTTGGCCTTACCCTTGGTATAATTTGGATACCAATCGATTGACAAGTTTTTCAATCGATTGCCTTGCTTTGGATACCAATCGATTGAACTTTATCTCAATCGATTGATTGTATCAATCGATTGACACTTATGTCAATCGATTGGAGGCAGCTGGGCAGATTCTTTTGCTCTGGCTGGGGAGAAGCCACGTGAACACCTTTCCTCTATATAAACCAGCCCTCTTCCTGCGGATTTCTGTTTACAGAAATCAGTGAGAGTGAGAGGGAGTGTTTGTGTGTGTGTTATGTATATATAAACACTCATATATATATATACACACATATATACATATATTCATACACTCACACACACACAGAGATGGACTGAGAAGAAGAAGAAGAAGACCAGAAAGAAGAAGAGAAGAAGGAGAAAGAGAAGAGAGAAGACAGAGAGCAGAGGAAGGAGAGGGAGGAGCCACCATTGAAGCTCCAAGCTTCAACACACATTCCCAAACACACCCTTAACGCCTAGGTGAGTTCTAAACTCACTTGGTAGCCTTACATTGATGTTACGACATGTTTGAATGAAGAAATGGAGAAGAAACCATGTATTCCCGTTTATATGTTGCTGGGCAGTCTTCTCTGTGAAGAAGACGAAGTGTCAATCGATTGACACTATATCAATCGATTGACATCTTTCATGTCTCAATCGATTGACATTTTATGCAATCGATTGACATGGATTGCAATCCAATCGATTGAAATGTTTATCAATCGATTGACACTACTTTTATACCAATCGATTGGCATCTATACCAATCGATTGGAAGTTACAGTTTACTGTGTTACTTGTTTAATTGATGTAATAACTGTTTAGTTGTTTATTTACTGTTCAGTATTTCCCAGCATGCCTTATTATTGTAATACAGTCATGATAACGAGTTGATGCGGCGTAGGATCGTAGTAATAATGAGATTAATGGATAATGTTGATAATGATAGATAACGGAATAGTTGTGAATCCTTTGGAGTTAACGTTCATTTCATTCAGAGTAGTCGGGCCACATTGGGATTGTCATGTATCGGTTATAGAGTTGAACTTAAGTAGGTTTGCTAAGATTCGGGAACCTTGCGTGGGCGGGCTTTGGTCGATCATATGTTCTTAAAAGCGGTAGACAGACGAAGGTGTCTATGACTTGCGGTGAACCGGACCATTTGCCCTAAGATAGCCAGATGATCTAATCATATGTTCTTAAAAGCGGTAGACAGACGAAGGTGTCTATGACATGCGGTGGACCGTGATCACTGGTAGACGTCGCTAAGTCGTGGCATAGAATGATGTACTGTTGTTTAAAGCGTTATATCCCTGACATGCGATGGACTGTGCATATGTTCTTAAAAGCGGGGGATGGACTAACGTGGTATCCATGACATGCGGTGAACTGTGCATATGTTCTTAAAAGCGGTGGATGAGCAATGGTGTGTTATAGAGTTGAACTACTGTCGAGTCTGTCTCCCCTATCTAGACGTGTTATCGGTCTTATAATGAGTAGAACATTAGTAATCGGATAATTGGTGTGATTAAAGGAGTTACCCTTGCTGAATTCTAATTTGGTTACGGCTTATAACTTGTAATAACTTCAATAGTTGATACCCTGTTAGTATCTAACTCACTCAGCTTTCATTAAGCTGACGGCGTTTATGCCGCTGGACATTTCTACGTTCCAGCGCACCCTGGTTATGACTATACAGGTGAAGGGCCTGCAGGAGAGGACTACTATGCCGGTGACGGAGTTCCGGTGGATGATTTTCCCGACGGAGGTCAGGCAGAAGAAGACTACTACGCCGAGGACTACCTTTATGCCAACTGAAGACTAGACTAGAATCGTAGTTAATCGTCCTTACTGTTTTAGAACCCTATTTTGTAGTCAGGCATATGTTGCCTTGACATTCGTACTTCCGCTGTTTTATATTTGATTCGAGACTCTGATATGTAATAGTTAGTAACTTCTGTTAACTTTATGTTACGTTGTGATCAGAACCTAGACTTCATTCCTGTTACACTATTACTGCTTGTTGCTTAGTACTGCGTGGTGTGGACAATCATGTGACTTCACCCGTCATTCCCTATGGACCCATAAAGGAAATTTATTTTTCTCTATTTATGCCGTTCTGGGGCGTGACAGGATTTTTGGTATCAGAGCCTAGGTTGTATACCTTTTCGCTCACAGATTGTCCCACACCATCTGGTCCTAGAACCTTGAGATTCTATAGATGAGTATTAAGATTAGTTCTGACTTAAGGTAGTCCCTTTTCAGGTAGCATGGCACCGCCGTTGTTCGTTCCAGACGAGTTCGGAGGACACTATGTGTATGAGAGTAGTATTGCGCCAGCAGATCCAGAGTACTATGCCTGGAAGGTTAGGCAGAGAGCTATTGCAGAGACAGAGCGAGACATGCGGATTGAGCAGCAGAGATTTGGGACCCAGGACCCAGAAGTGATACGTCGGGAGATGATCTACCGCAAGGAGACCTTCAAACGCATCGAGGAGGATTCTCTATTGATGTTACGAGACCGTTCTTCGTACCAGGTTCTACTTGCAGAGGTTAGAGCAGCACCTCCACCCCCACCGGAGGAAGACATGGCTGATGCACCCCCAGCAGATGAGGATCCGGAGGATGATGATGAGAGCGATGGCGAGGATGAGCCAGAGGATGCAGATGAGGAGATGGAGGATGAAGAGGACGAGGACACCGATGACGAGGAGCCGGAGTATGATCCAGAGGAGGAAGACCCCGTGGACCCAGCCGGTATGGACGTGCCAGTTGGCGTAGATATTGTAGTTGCAGAGGGTTATCCGATAGAGGAAGAGGAGGTAGCCGCAGATGATGACGCAGGTGATGATGCAGTAGTACCAGTCTTACCAGGAGGAGTTATAGCACAGCTAGCAGTTGAGTGGGCCGCAGAGATGGCTGCACATCCCCATGGATTTGAGATCGGAGCACCGGAGTTGGCACAGGCTATGGTACAGGCTGAGGCACTTGTAGCCGCATTTGATGCAGCCCAGGCTGACATGGCCGCTGATGCAGGGGATTTGGGAGCTGTTGTGGAGCATGATGGACCCGAGCTGATCGAGGATGTTGTGATAGAGGATGAGGACATGATGGATGACGATGACATGGATGAGGATGATGTTTTGTCTGAGGTTGCCCCAGAGGACGAGGCCTCCATCTATGGATCCGATGTGGACAACTTTTGAGTCCAGTACCTTTAAGACTTAGACTTTTACGTTTGACTTTAGGACATGTTGTCCACTTACTTTTGACGCTTACATAGACAGCTATTGACCGTAGCCTTTTTGTATAGGTAGCCACCAGTAGTGGTTTTGTGTATATCTTTCTTTTGTTTAGATCTTGTATAGGATCATGTACTACGCGGTACACAGATGATCTATTGTGTACTCCGCTGTACATCTTTTGGGTATATATATATGGCAGATCGTTTCTCTTGATTATTTCTGTTATCATCTCATTATTATGTTATGGTTGTGATTTTGATGCATGTTATGCTTTCTGTTATTTTAGTACGATCATGTCCCCGAGAAGATTGTCAGCTAATCGTTAGATCCTTCATAGGTACACCTCACACGGATCACTATGGTGGGACCCACAAGGAACCAAGCACGACTGGGAGCACCCATTCCTGAGGGTATGGACCCAACTGGAGTCTTCGAAGCTTTCATGCAATGGATGGAGCACATCGGCGATACCTACAATCATGCCACCAACGGCAATGGCAACAACCACTTTGTCCCTCCAAGGCAGACAGGCGATAAGCTGTTGGAACGATTTCGTGGCCTGCGACCCGAGAAGTTCGACGGCATGGCAGAGTCCTGGAAAGCAGAGCAATGGATACGAGAGTTGGAGCTAATCTTTGAAGCCCTGGAGTGCAGTGAGCTTGACAAGAGACGTCTAGCCGCATTTCAACTGACTTACTCCGCCGCGGACTGGTGGGAGGCCGAGAGAGCCACGATTGGGATTGACGCTGCAAGGAGAATGCCTTGGGAAGCATTCAAGACCCGATTTCTCGAGAAGTATTTCCCTGAGGACGAAAGAGACCAACAAGAGAGGAATTTCCTGAGTCTAAACCAAGGAAACTGGACAGTCAGGGAGTATACCACACAATTTGAGCGACTTTCTCGTTTCGCTCCGCACATGATAGACACCTCCGCCAAGAAGGTCAAGCGATTCCACCAAGGACTCAACCCACACCTCCGGCACATGATGATAGGCCATCTGGGCCAGTCATTTGAAGGGATTGTCCGTCTTGCTTCAAGTTTGGAGAAGGATGCTTACCCTGTGCAAGGACCACAAGTGAATCGACCTCTACCCAGGACCTTCCAATCAAGGAACTTTCCCGCACAATCATCAAGGAACAATCAAGGATGGAAACCCCAGACCAACAACTATCAGGGAACTAAGCGCACATGGGATGGGACAAGGAAGCCCCAAGCTAATTTTCCTCGACAACAGAATCAACAGCGAGGACCACTTCAGGCACAGCCCGTCGCCCAGCGATAGAACACTGATGGATGTTTCAACTGTGGAGTGCCCGGACATATTGCAAAGTATTGCACAGCCCCCAAGACCAACCGCCGTAATGACCTCGTCTGCCGCAACTGTAACAAGCCTGGTCACATAAGCAAGGATTGTCGAGCACCACGTGGAGGCTACTATGGAGCGCCTGCTCAAGGACAGCAAGGACAGGTTAGGGTGAATGCCATCATTCCTGACAATGCAGGGTATAATGCTGAGGAACAGCAGAACTTGGAAGGTACACTCATTTTATTTCACTGTCAAGTTAGAGCTTTGTTTGATACCGGTGCCGCCCGTTCTTTCATAGCTATTAAGATGGTACGTGATTTGGGTTTGCTACCCCTAGCACTCGAGCCGACCCTTAATGCCGTTTCGCCCTTGGGAGTATCCGTTAGGTTAGGTAAGGTGTGCAAGGATTGTCCCTTGACACTAGAGGATAGGAATTTTCCAGCAGACTTGATAGTCTTGTCAATGTCTGAGTTCGACGTGATCCTAGGAATGGATTGGCTCACTAAGTATGGCGCTAACCTAGATTGTGTTAGTCGGACCCTTGTCTTTTCGACGCTTGGTTGTCCGCAGGTCAGATTTCAGTGCCAACCGTTGAGCGACATGTTTATCACGAGCTACCTATCCACGATTAAGACTTCAAGCACGGGGCTTACTATCAAGCAGATCCCCGTTATTCAAGACTTTGAAGATGTGTTCCGAAGTATCTCAGGACTTCCGCCGAAGAGAGAGATAGACTTCTGCATTGAGTTAGCACCCGGAACGTTGCCGATTTCCAAGACCCCGTATCGGATGGCGCCAATAGAAATGCTAGAATTGAAGAAGCAAGTTCAGGAACTTGAAGATTTAGGTTTTGTTCGCCCGAGTACATCACCTTGGGGAGCACCAGTTTTATTTGTGAAAAAGAAGGACGGAGAGCTACGACTCTGTATCGACTACAGGGAGCTGAACAAGGTCACGATCAAGAATAGGTATCCACTTCCCCGGATAGACGACCTGTTCGATCAACTACAAGGATCAAGGATATTCTCAAAAATCGATTTGCGTTCAGGATACCATCAATTGCTAATTCAGCCGAAAGATATACCGAAAACTGCCTTCAGGACGAGATATGGACACTACGAATTTCTAGTGATGTCTTTTGGATTGACTAATGCCCCGGCAGTATTCATGGACCTAATGAATAGAGTATTCAGACCCTATCTGGATCAATTCATTATAGTATTCATTGACGACATTCTAATTTATTCAAGGACGAAAGAAGAACATAAGAAGCATCTACAAATTGCTCTACAGACTCTCAGAGACAATAGTCTGTATGCGAAATTCAGCAAATGTGAATTCTGGCTTCAGGAAGTTAAATTCCTAGGGCATGTGATATCACAGGATGGGATTTCTGTAGACTCATCTAAGATCGATGCAGTCTTGAGCTGGAATAGACCAACCAACGCGACCGAAGTTAGGAGTTTTCTAGGATTGGCTGGGTATTACCGGAAATTTGTGGAAGGATTCTCTAGAATCGCAGGACCGTTGACAAGCCTGACTAGGAAGGAGACGAAGTACGAATGGACTGATAAACATGAGGATGCATTTCGGGAATTGAAGGAGAGACTAACCTCAGCACCCGTACTTGCGATACCTAAGAGTGGTGAACAATTCATAATCTATAGTGATGCATCACACCAAGGACTTGGTTGTGTGCTAATGCAAGAGGGGAATGTCATCGCATACGGATCAAGACAATTGAAGCCGCATGAGAAGAACTATCCGACGCACGACTTAGAACTAGCCGCTATCGTGTTCGCCCTGAAGATTTGGAGACACTATTTGTATGGAGAAAAGTTCGACTTGTTCTCAGATCACAAGAGTTTAAGGTACCTGTTCTCTCAAAAGGAGTTGAACATGCGACAACGGAGATGGATGGAACTACTCAAGGACTACGACTTCTCTTTGCAATACCACCCGGGTAAAGCAAATGTTGTAGCCGACGCTCTGAGCCGGAGGCCACGCCTTTTGGTTGCTTCGATTTTGATTAGAGAATGGCGAGCATTGGAGACGTTAGCCGAATTCGACCTTCGACCAGTGGAATCAGGAGGAGGACAACACCTTGGATGTCTTGTTGTACAACCGACTCTCATCAGCCGTATCTTGGAAGCCCAACAATCGAACGAGGATTTAAAGTTATGGTTTGCCAAGATGTCCGCAAAGGAACCCGAGATATGGAGTATTAGCACGGACGGAGCACTCAGATGCAAAGGTAGACTCTGTGTGCCAAATGACGATGGACTCAGGAAGAACATTCTGGACGAAGCACACAAGTCAAGGATGACTGTCCACCCAGGAGGAAACAAGATGTATAAGGACTTGAAGAGAAACTTCTGGTGGGAAGGAATGAAGCGAGAAGTGGCCGAGTATGTATCGCAATGTCTCATTTGCAAACAAGTAAAGGCAGAGCATCAGAAACCACCTGGACTCCTACAACCGCTGCCGATTCCCCAATGGAAATGGGAGCATATCACCATGGATTTTGTGGTTGGATTGCCGAAATCTCAACAAAACCACGACGCTATTTGGGTAATAGTGGATCGACTCACCAAGTCAGCACATTTTATCGCCTACAGCATGACGTACCCTGTTGAAAGATTGAGCCGGATGTATCTACAGCAAGTAGTGCGACTGCACGGTGTACCTGTCTCAATAGTTTCAGATCGAGATTCACGCTTTACCGCAGAATTCTGGAAGAGCCTTCAGACAGCAATGGGAACTTCATTGAACTTGAGTTCAGCCTTTCATCCACAGAAAGACGGTCAGACAGAACGAGTCAATCAAGTGATGGAAGATATGTTACGAGCCTGTGTCATTGAATTCGAGAGTTCATGGGAGACGCATCTACCTTTGGTCGAGTTTGCCTACAACAACAGCTACCACACGAGCATAGGGATGGCACCATTTGAAGCTTTGTATGGAAGACCTTGCCGATCACCGCTATGTTGGGCCGAAGTCGGAGATACTCAACTACTTGGGCCCGAGATGATTCGAGAAACCAGCGAAAAGATCCAGATTGTACGAGAGAAGATGAAGACAGCGCAATCTAGACACAAGAGCTATGCCGACAAGCGACGGAAAGATCTAGAGTTTGCAGTTGGAGATCATGTGCTACTCAAAGTCTCGCCAGTTCGAGGTATCGTCAGATTCGGACAGAAGAAAGGCAAGCTATCGCCGCGATTCATCGGACCGTTCGAGATCCTAGAACGTGTTGGGAAGGTTGCTTATCGACTTGCGTTGCCGCCGAAGATGTCAGGAGTGCACAACGTTTTCCACATCAGCATGTTGAGGAAATGTGCCCACAACCCAGCGCACGAGATTAGTTTTGAAGATATCGAGGTGAACGAGAACGTGACCTACAACGAAGGACCAGTGCGTATTCTAGACCAAGGAGTGAAGAAGCTCAGAAACAAGGAGATTCCGCTAGTGAAGGTTCAGTGGAAGCACCACGACGAAGGAGAAGCTTCATGGGAGTTGGAGTCGGAGATGCGAGAGAAGTTTCCATTTTTGTTTTAACCCAGTTTATTTCGGATTTCGGGGACGAAATCTTTTATGAGTGGTGGATGATGTAATACCCTGTATTTTTGTAATATATTATATAACTAGACCTTGTATGTTTCTTTTAATACTTGTATGAGCTTGGCCTTACCCTTGGTATAATTTGGATACCAATCGATTGACAAGTTTTTCAATCGATTGCCTTGCTTTGGATACCAATCGATTGAACTTTATCTCAATCGATTGATTGTATCAATCGATTGACACTTATGTCAATCGATTGGAGGCAGCTGGGCAGATTCTTTTGCTCTGGCTGGGGAGAAGCCACGTGAACACCTTTCCTCTATATAAACCAGCCCTCTTCCTGCGGATTTCTGTTTACAGAAATCAGTGAGAGTGAGAGGGAGTGTTTGTGTGTGTGTTATGTATATATAAACACTCATATATATATACACACATATATACATATATTCATACACTCACACACACACAGAGATGGACTGAGAAGAAGAAGAAGAAGACCAGAAAGAAGAAGAGAAGAAGGAGAAAGAGAAGAGAGAAGACAGAGAGCAGAGGAAGGAGAGGGAGGAGCCACCATTGAAGCTCCAAGCTTCAACACACATTCCCAAACACACCCTTAACGCCTAGGTGAGTTCTAAACTCACTTGGTAGCCTTACATTGATGTTACGACATGTTTGAATGAAGAAATGGAGAAGAAACCATGTATTCCCGTTTATATGTTGCTGGGCAGTCTTCTCTGTGAAGAAGACGAAGTGTCAATCGATTGACACTATATCAATCGATTGACATCTTTCATGTCTCAATCGATTGACATTTTATGCAATCGATTGACATGGATTGCAATCCAATCGATTGAAATGTTTATCAATCGATTGACACTACTTTTATACCAATCGATTGGCATCTATACCAATCGATTGGAAGTTACAGTTTACTGTGTTACTTGTTTAATTGATGTAATAACTGTTTAGTTGTTTATTTACTGTTCAGTATTTCCCAGCATGCCTTATTATTGTAATACAGTCATGATAACGAGTTGATGCGGCGTAGGATCGTAGTAATAACGAGATTAATGGATAATGTTGATAATGATAGATAACGGAATAGTTGTGAATCCTTTGGAGTTAACGTTCATTTCATTCAGAGTAGTCGGGCCACATTGGGATTGTCATGTATCGGTTATAGAGTTGAACTTAAGTAGGTTTGCTAAGATTCGGGAACCTTGCGTGGGCGGGCTTTGGTCGATCATATGTTCTTAAAAGCGGTAGACAGACGAAGGTGTCTATGACTTGCGGTGAACCGGACCATTTACCCTAAGATAGCCAGATGATCTAATCATATGTTCTTAAAAGCGGTAGACAGACGAAGGTGTCTATGACATGCGGTGGACCGTGATCACTGGTAGACGTCGCTAAGTCGTGGCATAGAATGATGTACTGTTGTTTAAAGCGTTATATCCCTGACATGCGGTGGACTGTGCATATGTTCTTAAAAGCGGGGGATGGACTAACGTGGTATCCATGACATGCGGTGAACTGTGCATATGTTCTTAAAAGCGGTGGATGAGCAATGGTGTGTTATAGAGTTGAACTACTGTCGAGTCTGTCTCCCCTATCTAGACGTGTTATCGGTCTTATAATGAGTAGAACATTAGTAATCGGATAATTGGTGTGATTAAAGGAGTTACCCTTGCTGAATTCTAATTTGGTTACGGCTTATAACTTGTAATAACTTCAATAGTTGATACCCTGTTAGTATCTAACTCACTCAGCTTTCATTAAGCTGACGGCGTTTATGCCGCTGGACATTTCTACGTTCCAGCGCACCCTGGTTATGACTATACAGGTGAAGGGCCTGCAGGAGAGGACTACTATGCCGGTGACGGAGTTCCGGTGGATGATTTTCCCGACGGAGGTCAGGCAGAAGAAGACTACTACGCCGAGGACTACCTTTATGCCAACTGAAGACTAGACTAGAATCGTAGTTAATCGTCCTTACTGTTTTAGAACCCTATTTTGTAGTCAGGCATATGTTGCCTTGACATTCGTACTTCCGCTGTTTTATATTTGATTCGAGACTCTGATATGTAATAGTTAGTAACTTCTGTTAACTTTATGTTACGTTGTGATCAGAACCTAGACTTCATTCCTGTTACACTATTACTGCTTGTTGCTTAGTACTGCGTGGTGTGGACAATCATGTGACTTCACCCGTCATTCCCTATGGACCCATAAAGGAAATTTATTTTTCTCTATTTATGCCGTTCCGGGGCGTGACAGATTGAGAGGCTACAATGGCTAGATTCTTAGTTAGGTTGAATCGGGAAATTGCCAATGTAGTGGAATTGCAACACTATGTTGAATTGGAGGATATAGTACACATGGCTATTAAAATTGAGAATCAACTCAAGAGGAGGGGCAGTAGCACACGTCCAAGCCAAAATCCAAGCTAAAATTCCAATACATCCGCTTGGAAACCAAATAATTAGAAAAGAGATGAGAAGCAGCCTTTGGTGAAGCCAAAAACTGACCAAAAACAAGAGGTGGCCAGCCATGGAAATCAAGGTAAATCCGATTCGTCTACTTCTCGGAACCGTGATATTAAGTGTTTTAAGTGCCAAGGTAGGGGACACATAGCTAGCCAATGTCCGAACAAGAGAGTTATGGTGTTACGAGATAATGGTGAGATTGAAACCGAAGATGAAGATGACAACGAATCTGTGCCACCATTGGAGGATGCCGATGATGAAGAGTACGCTGCCCAAGGGGATTTGTTAGTGGCAAGGAGAGCTCTAAATATGCAAGTTAAAGAAGATGATGAGGCGCAACAGGAGAACATTTTTCATACGAGATGTCATGTCAAAGAAAAGGTGTGTAGTGTGATCATCGATGGGGGGAGTTGCACTAACGTTGCTAGCACAACTCTGGTGGAGAAATTAGGGCTGTCAACAATCAAGCATCCACGGCCTTATAAATTGCAATGGCTCAATGATAGTGGAGAAGTATGGGTGACTAAACAAGTATTAGTTCCTTTTCGTATTGGGAAATATGAAGATGAAGTTTTGAGTGATGTGGTTCCGATGCAAGCTGGACACTTGTTGTTAGGGAGGCCATGGCAATTTGATCGACGTGTTAAGCATGATGGTTTCACAAATAAATGCTCCTTCGTGCTTAATCAAAGGATAATCACCTTAGTGCCTTTGACACCGAAGCAAGTTTATGAAGATCAAGTGAGGTTGCAAAAGGAGAGTGATCAAAATAAAGAGAGTGAACCAAAGAGAAAGAGTGAGAAAATTGAGAGAGAAAAAGAAAAGAAAAATGTAGCCATTGAGGGAAAATTAGAGGGAAACCAAAAGAATTTTTATGCAAAAGCGAGTGAGATCAAACGACCGTTATTTTCAAATCAGCCTATGATTGTACTTTTGTACAGAGGCATTTTTAAACACTAACCCAATTGACTCATCTTTGCCTAGTTCTGTTGTATCTCTTTTGCAAGAGTAAGGTGATGTCTTTCCTGAGGAGATTCCACATGGTTTTTACCCCCTATTCGAGGGATTGAACATCAAATTGATTTCGTGCCCGGTGCTACCATTCCAAACCGACCAGCCTATAGAAGCAATCCCAAGGAGACAAAGGAGCTACAAAAGCAGGTAAGTGAGTTGATGAAAAAGGGGTATGTAAGAGAAAGTATTAGTCCATGCGCCGTTCCGGTGATTTTGGTTCCTAAGAAGGATGGGACGTGGAGAATGTGCGTTGATTGCTGAGCCGTCAACAACAGAACGATAAAGTATCGACACCCTATTCCTCGCTTAGATGATATGTTAGATGAGTAGCATGGTTCTTGTATATTTTCTAAGATTGATTTGAAAAGTGGGTATCATCAAATTAGAATGAAGGAAGGTGATGAATGGAAAACTGCATTTAAAACCAAATATGGTTTGTATGAATGGTTAGTTATGCCTTTTGGATTAACTAATGCTCCTAGTACTTTCATGAGATTGATGAACCATGTTTTGCGTGCTTTCATTGGAAAATTTGTAGTTGTTTATTTTGATGATATCCTTATTTATAGCAAAAACTTGGAAGAGCATTTGAAGCATTTACTTAGAAAGGAAGAGTTGTTTGCTAACCTAAAGAAGTGCACTTTTTGCACCGATAAGCTTGTGTTTCTTGGTTTTGTTGTGTGTGCACAAGGAATACAGGTTGATGAAGAAAAGATTCGTGCTATCCAAGTAATGTGCGAAGTTTTCATGGACTTGCTAGTTTTTACAGAAGGTTCGTGAAAGACTTCAGTAGTATAGCTGAACCAATAATCGAAGTCATCAAGAAAAATGTTGGATTCAAATGGGGGGAAGAGCAAGAGAAGGCATTTCAATTACTCAAGGAAAAATTAACTCATGCACCTTTACTTGCTTTACCTAACTTTACAAAAACTTTTGAAATTGAATGTGATGCTTCATGATTAGGTATTGGCACCGTGCTTATTCAAGAAGGAAGACCAATTGCATATTTTAGTGAGAAGTTAAGTGGGGCTGCCTTAAACTATCCCACTTATGACAAAGAGATGTACGCATTGGTTCGAGCTTTGGAGACATGGCAACATTACTTGTGGCCAAAAGAGTTCATGATTCACACCGATCATGAGTCTTTAAAGCACCTTAAAGTCCAACACAAGATGAACAAGAGACATGCACGATGGGTTGAATTCATTGAGACATTTCCATACGTCATTCGATATAAACAAGGTAAGGAGAACATCGTTGCCGATGCACTTTCTCAAAGGTACATTCTAATCTCCACTCTTGATGCTAAGATTCTTGGTTTTAAGCATATTAAAGAATTATATCCTTTAAACCTTTAGTGAATAGTTTGAATCTTGTGAAAAAATTGCCCATAATAAATTCTATAGGCATGAGGGGTTTTTATTTCAAGAAAATAAATTGTGCATTCCAAATTGTTCTGTAAGAGAGTTGCTTGTGAGGGAGTCATATGGGGGAGGCTAATCGGACATTTTGGGGTAGTTAAAACATTAGCCGTTTTGCAAGAACACTTCTATTGGCCACGCATGAAAGAATATGTTGAGAGGATTTGTGGTAGATGTGTCACATGCAGGCGAGCGAAATCTAGAGTACAACCACATGGCTTATACACACCTCTTCCAATTCCTAGTGAACCATGGATTGATATTTCAATGGATTTTGTGTTAGGTTTACCTAGGACTAAACATGGTCGAGACTCAATTTTTATGGTTGTGGATAGATTTTCCAAGATGGCACATTTTATTCCATGTCACAAAACTGATGATGCTTCACATGTTGCTGATTTGTTCTTTAAGGAGATTGTGAGATTACATGGTATGCCTAGAACCATTGTTTCAGATAGAGATGTTAAGTTCTTGAGTTACTTTTGGAAGACCTTGTGGAGTAAGTTGGGGACTAAGTTATTATTTTCTACTACTTGTCATCCACAAACTGATGGTCAAACCGAAGTAGTAAATAGGACTTTATCTACTTTGTTAAGGGCTATTATTAAAAAGAACATCAAAATATGGGAAGAATGTTTACCACATGTTGAGTTTGCTTATAATCGTACCATCCATTCTGCTACTAAATTTTCACCCTTTGAAATTGTGTATGGTTTTAATCCTTTAACTCCTTTGGATTTATCTGCTTTACCTGTTACTGAGCATGTTAATTTAGATGGCAAAAAGAAAGCAGATTTTGTTAAGCAGATTCATGAGAAAGCAAGGCTCAATATTGAGCGAAGAACGGAGCAATATGCGACGCAAGCTAACAAAGGGCGACGCAATATCATCTTTGAACCTGGAGATTGGGTTTGGGTACACATGCGAAAAGAAAGATTTCCTGCACAAAGGCGCTCTAAATTGCTTCCCCGAGGCGATGGTCCTTTTCAAGTTCTTGAGCGCATCAATGATAATGCCTACAAGCTAGAGTTGCCTGGTGAGTATAATGTTAGTACTACTCTCAATGTTGCTGATTTATCTCCTTTTGATGTAGGTGACGATTTGAGGACAAATCCTTTTCAAGAGGAGGAGAATGATGAGAACATGGTGGCTAGCACAAGGTGGAATGCGGACCCGAACCACGTACCAATTGGTCCAGTTACAAGGGCGCGAGCAAAACGGTTCAAGGACAATCTCAATGGGCTGGTTTAACAAATTTGGGTTGAGACTAATCTTTGTGGCCCAAAGGAGGATACTAGTGATCCACAAGGCTGGGTGTCCATGATTCAAGCTCTAGAATAAATTATAGGCTTGCATGCCAACATAGGAACTTTTCATATTTGTTAGTTGTTTTTATTTTAGTTTTGGGGTGAATTATATTGGGCCATAATATTTCGTAGGCTTATAGGGCCCACTCGTAAGCCTCAGCTATTTAAACAGTTTAGGATTTGTAATATTCAATTTTTGATCATTAATAATATTGTGAGAGTTTTCTCTTTGGTTCTTTGAAGAACTATTTGAACTTATCAGATTTACTTTGTGGTGTTCATACCTAGACTTATCAATCGAGTTTTCCATCCTTGATTGTGGCGTCTTCATCCTTTATACCAAGGTTCGCATCTGTTATAGGTGTTGGGTCGGGGTTTCCCTTTGAATCTGACAGTAGAACGGTCCGAGGCATTAATCGTGTTACGGGTTTCGTCACATTGTTGGCGGGGTTCGTATCAGGATTTGTCCTCAAATCATCACCTACATCTAAAGGAGATAAATCAGCAACATTAAAAGTAGTACTAACATTATACTCACTAGGCAACTCTAGCTTGTAGGCATTGTCATTGATGCGCTCAAGAACTTGAAAAGGACCATCGTCTCAGGGAAGCAATTTAGAACGCCTTTGTGCAGGAAATCTTTCTTTTCGCATATGTACCCAAGCCCAATCTCCAAGTTCAAAGATGATATTGTGTTGCCCATTGTTAGCTTGCATTGCCTATTACTCCGTTCTTCGCTTAATATGGAGCCTTGCTTTCTCATGAATCTGCTTAACAAAATCTGCTTTCTTTTTGCCATCTAAATTCACACGCTCAGTCACAAGTAAAGGAGATAAATCCAAAGGAGTTAAAGGATTAAAACCATACACAATTTCAAAGGGTGAAAATTTAGTAGCAGAATTGATTGTACGATTATAAGCAAACTCAACATGTGGTAAACATTCTTCCCATGTTTTGATGTTCTTTTTAATAATAGCCCTTAAGAAAGTAGATAAAGTCCTATTTACTACTTCAGTTTGACCATCAGTTTGTGGATGACAAGTAGTAGAAAATAATAACTTAGTCCCCAACTTACACCACAAGGTCTTCCAAAAGTAAGTCAAGAACTTAGCATCTCTATCCGAAACAATGGTTCTAGGCATACCATGTAATCTCACAATCTCCTTAAAGAACAAATCAGCAACATGTGAAGCATCATCAGTTTTGTGACATGGAATAAAATGTGCCATCTTAGAAAATCTATCCACAACCACAAAAATTGAGTCTCGACCGTGTTTAGTCCTAGGTAAACTTTTTTTTTTCTTTTCGAAAAACGGTAAATAGATTCCAAAAAAAGGGTTGTACACATGTACAAGGGGCATACCCCAGGATAAGCAATAGGCGCAAAGCATAAGGACAAATGGCAACGCAAATCACAAAATGCCTCAAGAGGCCAAAAACCAAAACAGGATCCAGAAAGGATCAACTTAAAGAGTCAAAACAAGGAAAAAGCCAAGCCAAGCCAACACCAAGAAGAAAAACATCAAAAAACAAAGACCACCAAAGAATTAATCCCAATTTCTAAGTAAGGCTTGAAGTTGGTTGTGCCTCTTCCATTTGATCCTAATTTGAGCATTGATTTGTGAGGCAAAAATCTTCAATAAATGCTCTTTAGGAATGGGGGCATTTTGAAAAGTTCTTCTATTTCTCTCTTTCCATAAGCCATAGATGGTAACTCCCAAGCAAATTCTGGGTATCAAATGATGAGGAGTCTCCCCTTTCCAATTTATGTCTAATTAAAGGCCTGGCTATATTCCTGAGTTTCAAGAGCTTACGCCAATACCAAGAGCATATACTAGGGGCTTTCACCTCCCAAATGCTTTTAGTTTTGAGCATGTACATGTGGACCCATTGCTTCCATATGGAATTATTAGTAGGATCAAGAAGGTTTCCTAAATGTTTAAGATTAAGCACTTTATTAGTAATGAAAATATCCTTGCAACCAGGCCGCCTTCTTTTTTGGGTTTACAAACTTTCGCCCAAGCTATTTTTGCACCATGGGCTTTATCCGTAGTTCCACTCCAAAGAAATCTGCTTAAACATTGTTCCACCAGTTTTAGGACACTTTTAGGTAAGATAAACATGCCAGACCAATACAAATGAATACCAGATAAAACAGAATGGATAAGTTGAGTCCTACCCGCATAACACAGGAATTTGGACTTCCAAGAATTAATACGAGAGCATATCTTAGAAATAAGCTCTTCACAATGAAGTTTCTTTAATTTAGTTGTTATCAGAGGAACACCTAAATATTTTAAAGGAAGACAACCTTTAGAAAATTTGAGTTCATTAAGCAACTCAGTTGCAAATCATCATCCATCCCAGATAAGAAGAGACAACTTTTAGAATTGTTAACTTGCAAGCCAGAGATATCATAAAATTGGTTCAAAGTACGCCTAATAAGCTTAGCAGATTTCAAGTCTCCATTTAAAAGAATAATTAAATCATCAGCAAAGCAAAGGTATGAAATTTTCAATTTATCACATTGCCAGTGAAAGGGAAAGAAAGTATTTTGGATATTGAAATGGAGAAGTTGGCTAAGGGAGTCCATAATAATCACAAATAAGTAGGGAGAAATAGGATCTCCCTGCCTAGGCCCTTTGGCTCCATCAAAGTATCCCACAGATTCATCATTAAAACTAATGGAGTACCTGGGAGTAGAGATACAAGCTTGGATCCATTTTCTAATCAAAGGTGGAAAACCCAAAACATTAAGAAGGTCAAATAGGAAAATCTAGTTAACATGATCATATGCTTTCATAAGGTCCACTTTGGCGGCAGCCCTAGGTCTACCACCAATTTTATGGTAATCTCTTAAGAGGTCTTGAGCAAGCAAAACATTATCACTAATTTTTCTTCCTTTAACAAAAGCAGATTGTGCTTGATCAATAAGATTGGGGAGGACCAGTTGGATTCTATTAGCAATAATTTTGGAAATGCATTTGTAGATAGTATTACAGCATGATATAAGCCTAAAGTCGCCCATCTTAGAAGGATTAGGGACTTTAGGGATCAAGGCAATAATAGTAGCATTAGATTCTCTAAGCATTTCTCCCGTAGTAAAAAATTCAGTAATAGCATAAATGATATCAGGCCCCACAGTAGGCCAAGATTGTTTGAAAGAATAAGCATTAAACCCATCAGGGCCTGGAGCTTTATTATCATGTAAGGAGAAAAAACATCTTTAATCTCTTCCGAGGTAGGAATTCTATCAAGATTTGGTAAAAGGTTCTCAGGGATCCTTTTATGGATAAAAGTCCTTAAAAACCCAATGCCAGGATATTGATTCACTGCGGGGGTACCCAGCAAATCTTGAAAAGATCTAATAGCTTCAACTTTGGCTTCTTCCATGTTACAGGTAAATTGGCCATTCGGTTTTTCCAATTTAAAAATTCTTTTTCTATTTCTTCTATCTTTGATATAATTAAAGAAATATCTAGAGTTTTTGTCACCTCCCTCCAACCATTGCAATCTGGATTTCTGTTTTAGAGTTTCCTCCTCAATCCAAATGGAATCGTAAAAAGTTTTCATGCACAATGTTTGCTTGGCTATAAGAGCAATATCATGAGGCTGTTTAAGGAGCTCAGATTGAACATCTTCTAATTCTTCTCTGGATTTATCAGCATGAAGTTTCTCTCTCCCAAAGAAAGGTTTGGTGAATCTTTTTAGGCCATGTTTGACATTCCTAAGCTTATGACAAACCTCGTATTGGAGAGTACCTCTCACACTAGAGTTCCAGGCTTGGGAAACAATCTCATAGTAATTATCCATCTGAGGCCAAAAATTGTAAAACTTTTTTTTTTTTTTCGGAATTTGGTGAATGAATAAAAAAAAACAAATGGCACTATACAAAAGTACAAGGGGCATACCCCAGGATATACAAAATGTACAAAAGAGCATCAGGCGATGCAAAAGAGAGAAGGACTCAAACAAAGGCCAATAGCCCAGTAAGAGACACAACCAAATCAAAACTCAAAAAAGGGCCTTATCGCAAAAAAAAAAAAAAACAAATAACAAAGAAACACATGCCCCTTCAATCAACTAAGAAAAAGAAACAAAATACCAAGGAAACAGATGGAAATTTAACCAATCATGCTAATAAGACCATCTAGCCACATAATCAGAAAGATGAGGGTCATTTCTCCACTTGATTTGGATCTGAATAGAGAGTTGGAGATAAATGTCTCGAAGAATCCTTTCCTTTGTTTTTGTTTTCACTTGTGACCTGAAGGTACGAGCATTTCTTTCTTTCCAAACGCAATAGACCGCCAGCCCCAGGCACATTTTAGGGATGATATGGTTGGGGGTTTTCTTCGTCCAGGTTCTAGCTGCCCAATCCAGTAAAGTGGCCCAGGAGGAAGTGTGAGATGATATCCCCAACCGATGTAATAGGCCCTGCCAAATAAAAGAGGAGAATGAGCAACCAAAAAACAAATGATCATGAGATTCCATACCTTGGTGGCATAAAACACAAGCCAATGGGCCAGTGGTGAAGTGAAATATCCTGTCATGAGTAGATAGCCTGTTAAGAGCAGCCAGCCATGTAATAACACTGTGTCTAGGGATGTTGCCAGGGAACCAGATGAGACGATGCCATGGGACCTTTGGGCGAGTGTCTCTGAGGTGGTCCCAAGTATGGGCCAGTTTAAAAACCCCATTTGGGGATGGGATCCAAACGGCTACATCAAGGAGGTCGGAGGGCGGGGGAAGGTTATGCATATGGGCCCAAATTTCCCTAAGTTCTAAAGTTTTAGTTAAAGGCCATTTCCATTCCCCATCAACAATAATATCTTTAACTCTAGCATTTAAAGGGATGGCCGCATCATATGTGATACGAACCCCGCCAATAATGTGACGAAACCCGTAACACGATTAATGTCTCGGACCGTTCTACTGTCAGATTCAATGGAAACCGCGACCCAACACCTATAACAGATGCGAACCTTGGTATAAAGGATGAAGACGCCACAATCAAGGATGGAAAACTCGATTGATAAGTCCAGGTATGAACGCCACAGAGTAAATCTGATAAGTTCGAATAGTTCTTCAAAGAACCAAAGAGAAAACTCTCACAATATTATTAATGATCAAAACTCAATATTACAAACCCTAAAACTGTTTAAATAGTTGAGGCTTAAAGTTGGGCCCTTTTAAGCCTACGAAATATTATGGTCCAATATAATTCACCCCAAAACTAAAATAAAAGGAAACTAATGAATATAAAAAGTCCCTAAGTTGGCATGCAAGCCTATAATTTATTCTAGAGCTTGAATCATGGACACCCAGCCTTGTGGATCACTAGTATCCTCCTTTGGGCCACTCAGATTAGTCTCAACCCAAATTTGTTGAACCAGCCCATTGAGTTTGTCCTTGAACCGCTTTGCTCGCGCCCTTGTAACTGGACCAATTGGCACGTGGTTCGGGTCCGCATTCCACCTTGTGCTAGCCGCTATGTTCTCATCATTCCCCTCCTCTTGAAAAGGATTTGTCCTCAAATCATCACCTACATCAAAAGGAGATAAATCAGCAACATTAAAAGTAGTACTAACATTATACTCACCAGGCAACTCTAGCTTGTAGGCATTGTCATTGATGCGCTCAAGAACTTGAAAAGGACCATCGCCCCGGGGAAGCAATTTAGAACGCCTTTGTGCTGGAAATCTTTCTTTTCGCATGTGTACCCAAACCCAATCTCCGGGTTCAAAGATGATATTACGTCGCCCTTTGTTAGCTTGCGTTGCATATTGCTCCGTTCTTCGCTCAATATTGAGCCTTGCTTTCTCATGAATCTGCTTAACAAAATCTGCTTTCTTTTTTCCATCTAAATTAACATGCTCAGTCACAGGTAAAGGAGATAAATCCAAAGGAGTTAAAGGATTAAAACCATACACAATTTCAAAGGGTGAAAATTTAGTAGCAGAATGGATAGTACGATTAAAAGCAAACTCAACATGTGGTAAACATTCTTCCCATGTTTTGATGTTCTTTTTAATAATAGCCCTTAACAAAGTAGATAAAGTCCTATTTACTACTTCAGTTTGACCATCAGTTTGTGGATGACAAGTAGTAGAAAATAATAACTTAGTTCCCAATTTACACCACAAGGTCTTCCAAAAGTAACTCAAGAATTTAGCATCTCTATCCGAAACAATGGTTCTAGGCATACCATGTAATCTCACAATCTCCTTAAAGAACAAATTAGCAACATGTGAAGCATCATCAGTTTTGTGACATGGAATAAAATGTGCCATCTTGGAAAATCTATCCACAACCACAAAAATTGAGTCTCGACCGTGTTTAGTCCTAGGTAAACCTAACACAAAATCCATTGAAATATCAATCCATGGTTCACTAGGAATTGGAAGAGGTGTGTATAAGCCATGGGGTTGTACTCTAGATTTCGCTCGCCTACATGTGACACATCTAGCACAAATTCTCTCAACATCTTGTTTCATGCGTGGCCAATAGAAGTGTTCTTGTAAAACGGCTAATGTTTTTACTACCCCAAAATGTCCCATTAACCCTCCCCCATGTGACTCTCGCACAAGCAACTCTCTCACTGAACAAGTTGGAATGCACAATTTATTTTCTCGAAATAAAAACCCTTCATGCCTATAGAATTTATTATGGGCTGTTTTTTCACAAGATTCAAATTCTTCACTAAAATCGAGATCTAAAGGATACAATTCCTTAATATGCTCAAAACCAAGAATCTTAGCATCAAGAGTAGAGATTAGAATGTACCTTCGAGAAAGTGCATCGGCAACGATGTTCTCCTTACCTTGTTTATATCGAATGACGTATGGAAACGTCTCAATGAATTCAACCCATCGTGCATGCCTCTTGTTCAGCTTGTGTTGGACTTTAAGGTGCTTTAAAGACTCATGATCGGTGTGAATCACGAACTCTTTAGGCCACAAGTAATGCTGCCATGTCTCCAAAGCTCGAACCAATGCATACATCTCTTTGTCATACGTGGGATAGTTTAAGGCAGCCCCACTTAACTTCTCACTAAAGTATGCAATCGGTCTTCCTTCTTGCATAAGCACGGCGCCAATACCTAAACCTGAAGCATCACATTCAATTTCAAAAGTTTTTGTAAAGTTAGGTAAAGCAAGTAAAGGTGCATGAGTTAACTTCTCCTTGAGTAATTGAAATGCCTTCTCTTGCTCTTCCCCCCATTTGAACCCAACATTTTTCTTGATGACTTCGGTTATCGGTGCAGCTATATTACTGAAGTCTTTCACGAACCTCCTGTAAAAACTAGCAAGTCCATGAAAACTTCGCACATTACTTACACTAGATGGGCTTGGCCATTCTTGGATAGCACGAATCTTTTCTTCATCAACCTGTATTCCTTGTGCACACACAACAAAACCAAGAAACACAAGCTTATCGGTGCAAAAAGTGCACTTCTTTAGGTTGGCAAACAACTTTTCATTTCTAAGCACATCTAACACAAGTTTTAAATGCTTCAAATGCTCTTCCAAGTTTTTGCTATAAATCAGGATATCATCAAAATAAACAACTACAAATTTTCCAATGAAAGCACGTAAAACATGGTTCATCAATCTCATAAAAGTACTAGGAGCATTAGTTAATCCAAAAGGCATAACTAACCATTCATACAAACCATATTTTGTTTTAAATGCAGTTTTCCATTCATCACCTTCTTTCATTCTAATTTGATGATACCCACTTTTCAAATCAATCTTAGAAAATATACAAGAACCATGCAACTCATCTAACATATCATCTAAGCGAGGAATAGGGTGTCGATACTTTACCGTTATGTTGTTGACGGCTCGGTAATCAACGCACATTCTCCACGTCCCATCCTTCTTAGGAACCAAAATCACCGGAACGGCGCATGGACTCATACTTTCTCTTACGTACCCCTTTTCCATCAACTCACTAACCTGCTTTTGTAGCTCCTTTGTCTCCTCAGGATTGCTTCTATAGGCTGGTCGGTTTGGAATGGTAGCACCGGGCACGAAATCAATTTGATGTTCAATCCCTCGAATAGGGGGTAAACCATGTGGAACCTCCTCGGGAAAGATATCACCAAACTCCTGCAAAAGAGAAACAACAGAACTAGGCAAAGATGAGTCAATTTGGTTAGTGTTTAAAAATGCCTCTTTGTACAAAAGTACAATCATAAGCTGATTTGAAAACAACGTTCGTTTGATCTCACTCGCTTTTGCATAAAAATTCTTTTTTTGGTTTCCCTCTAATTTTCCCTCAATGGCTGCATTTTTCTTTTCTTTTTCTCTCTCATTTTTCTCACTCCTTTTCTTTTGTTCACTCTCCCTTTGCAACCTCACTTGATCTTCAAAAACTTGCTTCGGTGTCAAAGGCACTAAGGTGATTGTCCTTTGATTAAGCACGAACGAGTATTTATTTGTGAAACCATCATGCTTAACACGTCGATCAAATTGCCATGGCCTCCCTAACAACAAGTGTCCAGCTTGCATCGGAACCACATCACTTAAAACTTCATCTTCATATTTCCCAATACGAAAAGAAACTAACACCTGTTTAGTCACCCTTACTTCACCACTATCATTGAGCCATTGCAATTTATAAGGTCGTGGATGCTTGATTGTTGGCAGCCCTAATTTCTCCACCAAAGTTGTGCTAGCAACGTTAGTGCAACTCCCCCCCATCTATGATCACACTACACACCTTATCTTTGACATGACATCTCGTATGAAAGATGTTCTCCCATTGTGCCTCATCATCTTCCTTAACCTGCATATTTAGAGCTCTCCTTGCCACTAACAAATCCCCTTGGGCAGCGTACTCTTCATCATCGACATCCTCCAATGGTGGCACAGATTCATTGTCATCTTCATCTTCGGTTTCAATCTCACCATTATCTCGTAACACCATAACTCTCTTGTTCGGACATTGGCTAGCTATGTGTCCCCTACCTTGGCACTTAAAACACTTAATATCACGGTTCCGAGAAGTACACGAATCGGATTTACCTTGATTTCCATGGCTGGTCACCTCTTGTTTTTGCTCAGTTTTTGGCTTCACCAAAGGCTGCTTCTCATCTCTTTTCCAATTATTTGGTTTCCAAGCGGATGTATTGGAATTTTGGCTTGGACGTGTGCTGCTGCCCCTCCTCTTGAGTTGATTCTCAATTTTAATAGCCATGTGTACCATATCCTCCAACTCAACATAGTGTTGCAATTCCACTGCATTGGCAATTTCCCGATTCAACCCAACTAAGAATCTAGCCATTGTAGCCTCTCGATCTTCCTCTACATTCGCTCGAATCATAGCAACTTCCATCTCCTTATAATATTCTTCCACACTCCTATTACCTTGCCTCAAACTTTGCAACTTGTTGTACAACTCTCGGTAATAATAGCTTGGAACGAACCGCTTCCTCATCACAGTTTTCATATCCTCCCATGTCTCTATTGGACGCTCCCTATTTCTTCTCCTATTCAACACCAATTGATCCCACCAAATGATAGCATAATCAGAAAATTCAATGGCAGCAAGTTTTACCTTCTTAGCCTCAGAGTAATGGTGGCAATCAAATACTAATTCTACCTTCTTCTCCCATTCTAGATAGGCTTCCGGATCATTCTTCCCTTGAAACGAAGGAATCTTCATCTTAATACTACCCAAATTATTATCTTCCCGGTTCCTAGCTTCTCTAAACCTAACTTCTCTACCCCGACCACCATATCTCCTATGATTATCTATTGACTCCTGATCATTTTCTTCGTCAAAGTCTCCCCAAAAATACTCCTCTTCTTCAACTCTCACTCCCCTCGGTTGAACTCTCTCTCTTCTACGTCCATGAGGAGCATTGTTTTATGGCTGCTCCACACGTGCATTCTCTACTCTATCTAACCGTTCATGAACTTGTTCCATCTCTGTCCTCAATACCCTCCTCATTTCACCCATTAATGCCTCCAATAGTAGTTTATGATCAGTCTCTCCTGAAACCTCCCCAGCATTAATTTCGTCTTTATGGGCCATATTTCGCTGCAAAACAAAGATTAGATAAAAAAATATACAGGACCTCACAACTCTCGCTCACGTGTTTCACTCAACTAGGATGTATCACTCAAGTTCACTCGTGTTTAAACTGAAAATCAATTTGGCTTTTACCCTCTTATGTGCTCACCACTCTTGCCTTTTTCCACTCGTAGTAATTCTCACTTGGTTCTTATGAAACTGCTCAAACAATGACCAGAATTTCTCAGTAACAATCCACACCCAAACTAGACCAATCAAATTTGGAAGTTGAAAGCACGACTAAAAACGAACGCAGATGGCTAGGTTTCCAAAAGCACAAAAAAATGGAATTTTCGGAAATGTTTTTTTCGCACTATGGAGTAAGGTCAGATTCGGACTTCTTAGACCCCAAATATCATAAAACAAAAATAAAATTTTAAGCCGAGTTTTTGTACTCTTTTTTTTTTTTTTTTTCCCTACAGATCTCTTCTCCTCTCTTCTTTTCTTTTTTCTTTTTTTCTTTTTTTTTTTTTTCTCTTTTTTTTTTTTGTATTTTTTTTTTCTTGAATAATCAGGCAGACTTCACAGTTCATGTATCTGATTCAGAAACCCTAATTCCCAAGAAGAAAAAAAAAAAAAAAAAAAACCACAATAACAACGATCACGAGAATGAACAAACACGAAGTAACAAGAGCAAATCACAGATCAGATTCGCAAACCCTAAACACGAAATTCCAGATCGTAATCGAACACCTTTTTTTTTTTTTTTTGACACGGTTCAGAAACGAGAACGAATAAGAAAACGAACAGAAACAAAAGCGAATAAGAACAGAACCAGAAGAAACGAATAAGAACAGAAACGAAAAAGATATGATAAACCTGAGACTAGAACTGTGCTCTGATACCAACTGATACGAACCCCGCCAATAATGTGACGAAACCCGTAACACGATTAATGTCTCGGACCGTTCTACTGTCAGATTCAATGGAAACCGCGACCCAACACCTATAACAGATGCGAACCTTGGTATAAAGGATGAAGACGCCACAATCAAGGATGGAAAACTGGATTGATAAGTCCAGGTATGAACGCCACAGAGTAAATCTGATAAGTTCGAATAGTTCTTCAAAGAACCAAAGAGAAAACTCTCACAATATTATTAATGATCAAAACTCAATATTACAAACCCTAAAACTGTTTAAATAGTTGAGGCTTAAAGTTGGGCCCTTTTAAGCCTACGAAATATTATGGTCCAATATAATTCACCCCAAAACTAAAATAAAAGGAAACTAATGAATATAAAAAGTCCCTAAGTTGGCATGCAAGCCTATAATTTATTCTAGAGCTTGAATCATGGACACCCAGCCTTGTGGATCACTAGTATCCTCCTTTGGGCCACTCAGATTAGTCTCAACCCAAATTTGTTGAACCAGCCCATTGAGTTTGTCCTTGAACCGCTTTGCTCGCGCCCTTGTAACTGGACCAGTTGGCACGTGGTTCGGGTCCGCATTCCACCTTGTGTTAGCCGCCATGTTCTCATCAATATGCAACTCTGTGGCCAAACTTTTCAAGGAGGGGGCCTAAAGGGTGCCATCTTTCATACCATAAGAAGGTATCACAGCCATTACCAATTTTATGTTTAAGTAAAGGTCTAACCATGTCTCGAAGTTTAAGTAGTTTCCTCCAATACCAAGAACTTGGAGAAGAGGCCTTTACAACCCAAAAACTTTTTCCTTTTAACAGATAAGCTTTAACCCAGTCAACCCAAAGAGAGTGTTTTCCAGGAGAAAAAAGAGACCAAATATGTTTAAGATTAAGGGTTTTATTAAGTTGAACCAGATTTTTCAAACCCAAACCCCCTTCCTTCTTAGGTAAACAAACGATGTCCCAGGCCACCTTAGCCCATGAGCTTTTTCAATGCCCCTAGACCAAAGAAATCTTCTTAAGTATTTTTCAACCTCCTTAATGATACTCTTGGGAAGATAAAACATACCAGACCAATAGTTTTGAATACCTGCAAGAACAGACTATATCAGTTGTAACCGGCCAGCATAAGACAAGCATTTAGATGTCCACGAAGTAATTCTAGAGCTGATCTTAGTAATAAGATCCATGCAATCCCCTTTCTTAAGTCTAGATGTGATAAGAGGAACACCTAGGTATTTAAGAGGGAGAGATCCAATGGGAACTTGAAGGATATTACTAATGGACTGAACTTCATTATCCCCAATACCAGATGTAAATAAACAACTCTTACTAGTATTAGCAAGTAAACCTGTAAGATCATAGAACTGAGTAAGAGTGTTTTTCATGAGTTGAGCTGATTCTTTATCACCGTAAAATAATAATAGAAGGTCATCAGCAAAGCACAGATGAGATATTCTAAGCTTGTCATATTTCCAATGATATTTAAAGTGCGTAGAGCTTTTAATATTATGATCGATTAATTGGCTTAAGGTGTCCATCACAAGGACAAACAAATAAGGAGAAAGAGGATCACCTTGCCTAAGACCCTTGGCACCTTCAAAGTACCCAATAGATTCCCCGTTAACATTAATGGAGTATTTAGGGCTGGTCACACAGGTTTTAATCCAACGTTGCATTCTGGGAGGGAAGCCTAAAATATCAATTAAATCCAAATGAAATCTCCAACTAACACTATCATAGGCTTTCATTAGGTCAATCTTAGCTGCAGCTCGAGGTTGACCCACTGATTTATTGTAGTCCCTCATGAGATCCTGAGCGAGGAGGACATTATCACTTATCTTCTGACCTTTAATAAAAGCAGATTGGGCATTATCGACGAGATCAGGTAAGATTAGTTGGAGCATTTTGGCAATAATTTTAGAAATACATTTATAAATGGTATTACAACATGAGATAGGTCTGAAATCACTCATTTTAGAAGGATTTTGAATTTTGGGAATAAGAGAAATAATAGTTGCATTAGACTCTCTTAAAAGTTCTCCGTAGAGAAAAAAATCTTTGATAGCTTGAGTAACAAGAGCACCAGTAATATTCCAGGTTTCTTTAAAAAAATGGGCATTATAGCCATCTGGACCTGGGGCTTTGTTACTATGAATGCTAAACATAGCTTCTTTAATCTCTTCATCACTAGGGATATTATCCATACTAGTATAAGCTTCAGAAGGAATCCTTTTATGGATAATATTCCTAAGTACATTGATGCCAGGATAAATGTTAGTGGTAGGAGTACCTAGCATGGAATTAAAATATCTAATAGCTTTAGTTTTTGCTTCCTCACCATTTTTTGACTGTTCTCCATTATGTAATAGAATGGAAGCAATATGTTTTCAATTTCTGCGGTTCTTTATGGACTGGTGAAAAAAGGTGGTGTTCCTATCCCCAGTTTCAAGCCATTGAACTCTAGACTTTTGTCTCATCACTTCCTCTTCCACACGAATAGCTTCCAAGAAGATTCCCATCAAATGATTTTCATGATTTTTTAAAGAAACATCATCGGGATGCTCATTAAGTATACTTTGGCAATGTAGAAGGTCTGCCCTGGCTTTATCCGCTATCAATTTTTCTCTACCAATAGAATCATTAGAAAAGATTTTAAGGTCAGCTTTTAGATTTCTAAGCTTATGACATAACTGGAATTGATAGTTACCATTGACATTTCTAGTCCAAGAATTCCTAACCAAGTCATCAAATTTATCCAACGAAGTCCAATAGTTATAGAATTTAAATGAACGGCCTTTTATCCTAGTAGTATTGTCCATTTTAATAAAAAAAAAAGGGGGGGAGTAGTCAGAAATACCAGACGAGAGAAAATGAGCATAAGCTGAAGGGAAAAATTGTAAAATTAAAAGCTCTACCCTTCCTACTAGAAACTTTATCAACACAAGTAATAATAGAGGAGTGGTCAGAAATACCTGGCTTGTGAAAGTGAGCATAGGAATCAGAGAAGTTGTCCAGCCAGGTTTGATTAACTAAAACTCTATCCAATTTTCTTTCAGTAAAATCAGGCTTACCATATCTTCTATTACACCAAGTAAAGAACTCCCCAGAAAATCTCAAATCAGAAAGACAAAGTTGATTAACAAGATTAATAAAATCATTGATATCAGAGTTCAAACAAGCATTAGTATCTGATATCTTAGAGGTATTTACAATAACATTAAAGTCCCCCAAGACAATATGGTTAGGATCGTTAGTCCCAATAGAGTTAGAAATAGATGTCAAAGTATTCCATAGAATAAGTCTCTCGGAGCCAGTATTAGCCCCATAAACAAAAGAGGCTTCAAAAGATATACTAAGATCATCACTTTCAATATGCGTATGAATAACTTGGGGATGAATCCTAAGAATAGAGAGGTTAACTTTGTCTGGATTCCAACCAACCCATATCCTACCAACTGAAGTGGTAGAACTATTGGTAACGAGGTTCCAATTATTAAATATATTATGTTTGATCAAATCTTCATTTAATTTCTTAACTTTAGTTTCAACAATACCAATTATGTCCAGATTATTTTCAGTAATGAACTTAGCAACCTCGAATTGTTTAGAGGGTTGGTTGAGACCCCTTACATTTCAGCAGCTTATAATCATTAAGAACGTTTATGTGTTTTCTTCCGCCTTCCAGAGGAGTTACTCTTACTCTTATTTCCTTGTCCTTGAGACAAGGACTGCTTATTAGTATAAACGGGAGAAGTAAAAGGAGATTTCTGACCTGTTTTCATGTTGGGAATATGAGCAGAGTTACTTGAGCTGGGAAGAGAATTTGGGGAGAAGTCGGAATTAGAAGAACCTTCAACCACATCTGATGTCTTTGTGTGAGGGCCTTTAGCATCCATAAAAGCATTTTGGTCAGTGTGAGACATAAGAATATTCTTATCTGCCACATTGTCTTCCTCAATTGGAATAGGGATGGTGATTCGACTTTGTATTTCCTCTACACTGGCTTTACTATTCCTTGAAGTGTGAGTATGGATGGTATCATCTCTCATCAAAGTAATAGGAAGACTACTGGGACGCTCTTCCTTGGCAGTGTAATCTGCTAGGGAAGAGAATGTGTTGCATAGTAGGCTCAAAGAAATAGCATCTGAAGGGACAGAAGCATTAGGGGTAATAGTAGAAAGGATCTCGGTGCTGGCTAAACTATCCGGGACCGATTCAACATGAGTGACAGATGCAGATGGGTTATCACAATTCTCTATTGTAACAAATTTCCCTTTTTCCTTGGTCTTCCAATTGCCATCACTTTGAGTCTGAGAAGTAGGAGGGCCAGTTTGGATAGGTTTATGAGCTTTTGGTATCTTGGCACAGTCGTGGCCAAACTTCTTACACTTAGTGCAGTGGATGGGAGTCCACTGGTAATCAATAGGAAGATAAATCGGATCAATATCACCAGTAACAGGGTCCTCAAAGTCAATCACGAGTTCTTTGAGTAATTCATGTTTGGCATTAAGTTCAATGCAAATGCGAGCATAGGAAATTCTTCTACCCTCAGCAGTAACTTTAGCCACATGCAAAGGGTTACCTATAGCACTAGCTATGTGGCTGAGACCCAAAGGATTTCATAGCTCAAGAGGTATATTGTGAATGTGTACCCAAACTGGGACGGTTGAAATAGATTCCTTAGAAAGGGTGAGTCCAGACTGCCATTTCCTCAAGATGATAGGCTGACCACTAACATGCCATGGACCTCCTTCAAGAATTGCCAAACTTTCGTCTTCACTATTGAATTTGAAAAAGAAAAATCCTGAGTCACTGGCCACCATATCATTTAGCCCATGTTTTCCCCAAAGTCTGTTGGTGGCATTTTTAATGAAAGAATAGGGGAGTTTCTTTCCAAGAAAGTAGCCAACCAAAGTATTATGCCAAGCACTACTGCCCTCAATGAAGACTTCCTTAGGAATATTTAGGTGTTGTCCATGAGTCCTATGTAAACCTAACACAAAATCCATTGAAATATCAATCCATGGTTCACTAGGAATTGGAAGAGGTGTGTATAAGCCGTGGGGTTGTACTCTAGATTTCGCTCGCCTACATGTGACACGTCTACCACAAATCCTCTCAACATCTTGTTTCATGCGTGGCCAATAGAAGTGTTCTTGCAAAATTGCTAATGTTTTAACTACCCCAAAATGTCCCATTAACCCTCCCCCATGTGACTCTCTCACAAGCAACTCTCTCACAGAACAAGTCGGAATGCATAATTTATTTTCTCAAAATAAAAACCCCTCATGCCTATAGAATTTATTATGGGCTATTTGTTCGCAAGATTCAAACTCTTCACTAAAATCGAGGTCTAAAGGATACAATTCTTTAATATGCTCAAAACCAAGAACCTTAGCATCAAGAGTAGAGATTAGAATGCACTTCGAGAAAGTGCATCGGCAACGATGTTCTCCTTACCTTGTTTATATCGAATGACGTATAGAAATGTCTTAATGAATTCAACCCATCGTGCATGCCTCTTGTTCAGCTTGTGTTGGACTTTAAGGTGCTTTAAAGACTCATGATCGGTGTGAATCATGAACTCTTTAGGCTATAAGTAATGCTGCCATGTCTCCAACGCTCGAACCAATGCGTACATCTCCTTGTCACAAGTGGGATAGTTTAAGGCAGCCAGCCCCACTTAACTTCTCACTAAAATATGCAATCAGTCTTCCTTCTTGCATAAGCACGGCGCCAATACCTAAACTTGAAGCATACCAGCCCCCACTTTGCTTCCTCTTCCTCACCCACAGCTCCAGCCACCACCATAATTATTGAAAATCCTCCCATTCCCAATTCTTCTAATCCACTCACCACTCTTCTCCAGACCATAGCCACAGGCACTCCCTCTGACCCTCCTACTGATGAAGATACATGGTCAGTTTAGAAGCTGAACGTCTTGAGGAGGAAGAACTTTTAGAGATAGAGGAAGAAGCCATGTATGGGGGTGAATAGTAAAAATGAACAGTGACTTTTTGCTACAGTGAAAAGGTGGGTAATTAATCATATGCTTAACATACTCTTGAGTTTCTGATAATCCACAAAAGATTAGAGGCATTACCAAGAAGAAGATAATGGATTGTATAGGAAGGTAAATCGAGACAAACAATTGGGGGCTCAAGGTACTTTATCTTTTACAAACCATAATCTAAAACCTAGACAAAGAAGACTTCACACAGTAGATAGCTTTGATGGTACACTTGGTGGTCCAATCTGGTTGACAAGGCACAGTTGGGTTTGTAAGAAATGGAATGTCAATTCATTTTCAAAGGCAACGAGATTTTTGACCCCCGTGAGAACACCCGAAGTGGGGATTCGGTGAATATCCGTTTCTCCTTGTGGGGATGTTTCTAGATGATCTCTAAAAGAGAAAAGGATAATACAGTATTTCCAAGAGGACTGGCGCAAGAGGTTTTGCCAGTATGAAAAATCTCCAAATAATAGGAACCACTTTGCAAGATGAAAAGACTTTTTCGTGACTTCTGGGTAGAGCATCTGGGATTGGGCAAAGTAACGGAGAAAGAGACACTTGTTGAACTCAATGCCTATAGTGTAAAGATTTGCCAAACACCAAAGTTATACAATCACATAGAAGGAGATAAGATAAAGATAGAAGGAGATAAAGATACACCACAGAAAGAGATAGATAAGATAAAGATAGAAAGAGATAAAGATATACCATAGAAAGAGATATTTTATTCAACTTCAAACCACTCAAAAACCTCTACCCTCAAATGAATGGCAAGCTTCCTTTTTATAGAGTGGAAGGCACCGACACTATTACAAACTGTTACAAACTGTTACACTATTACAAACTATTACAAACACTATTTTACACTGTGGTCGAAAGTAAAAGTAATAATAGTAAAAGTAGCAGGTACCGACACTATTACAAGCTATTACAAATGCTATTTTACACTGTGCTGCTTTATTACAAAAAGGTGCATGCACCGACACACTACTATTGCCACGTGAAAGTATATAAAATATTATCACAACCAGTTATGGGTCAATCCATGTCGCTGTTTGAGGAATCTGGTTCACAGGGGCTCTCTGATCTGTGTCTGATAGGATAAACAAGCAGGTGAACCCTATACATTGAATGATCTGGATGCGACGTGCCCCATCCATATGAAAATCAGCTAGAATGCGTCAAAATAATTGACTGTAATCCAAAGGATATAACCCTGTGTTGTGCCATGTACAGGTTTCTTTATGTAATTGCTCTGATGGTACACTTGGTGGTGCAATCTGGTTCACAAGGCACAGTTGGGTTTGTAGGAAATGGAATGTCAATTCATTTTCAAATACAAGGGGATTTTCGACCACCGTGAGAACACCCGAAGTGGGGATTCGGTGAATATCCATTTCTCCTTGTAGGGATGTTTCCAGATGATCTCTAAAAGAGAAAAGGATAATACAGTATTTCCAAGAGGATTGGCGCAAGAGGTTTTGCTAGTATGAAAAGTCTTCAAATAATAGGAACCACTTTGCAAGACGAAAAGACTTTTTCGTGACTTCTGGGTAGAGCATCTGGGATTGGGCAAAGTAACGGAGCAAGAGACACATGTTGAACACAATGCCTACAGTGTAAAGATTTTCCAAATACCAAAGAAGTAAATAGGCCTCAATGGGAAAGTTGTGCTGGAAAACATGACTAAAACGTAACAAGGTTAAGAAAGGATAAACTGGGTGAAAAGGGAGTGATAGTAATGGTCCAGCATCGAGGCCATATCGGGAGACATAAAGCTTAAGAAATGAGTGAAGGCAAGTGCTGCGGGAGATGAGGGTAGCTTCTAACAGAGAATGTTGGATATGGATGGGCATGGTTAAGACAAAGGTTTCCAAACTTTGTTGTTCTGGAGGAGTAGAAGTGATGTGAACCCGTGGAATTGATATTCCTTGAACCCACGATCAGATTGTAATTCACCCAAGAAAGCCAATAATCAAGTCACAGGGATGATCTAGACCCGTTGAAATCCTGTTTCAAGAACCCAGATTTGGTGAACGCCACAAAGGAAATGCCTTTGATAAGTTCGAATTGTTCAATCAAGAACAAGCAGAGAAAACTGAATAGCTCTCCAGAAAATAAATTTCATTAACGTTCTATCCAAGCTGCTACAAAGTTCTTTCTTTTAATCACTTCTAAGAAACCCTTGGGCCAAAAAGGCCTTCAACGAAAATAAAAGATGGACTAAATACTCAAGCCCAAAACAACTTAAACTGCATGTTTAAAGCTAAATAAATGTCTACTTAAAAGGTAAAATAGGCCCACATGCCAAAACCATAGAAACATAAAAATTAAAGTCTATAAAAACCCAATAAGCTATTCCACCCCTTCTGTAGCTTGTATCACATGAACTAGAACTGATTCTTCTTCCTTCAAGCCCATGTTAAATGTTGGGGCCTTGCATAATAAGTTTCTGAACTTTTCCCAAGTGGATTGCACCAGTCCTTGCATTGCTTCGTTGATCTTCTTAGCTCTTGACCTTGTGATTGGCCCATCTGGAACTTGCAAATGATCATCTTTAAGCTTTGGTCCACTATGGTTCCCATCAAGAAGGGAGGCCAGATGATTCTCCATGTTCAAAAACTCCAATAAGAGGGGAAAAAGGAATGGAAATGGGATTATTTCCTTTTTGAACCGGGAAAGAAAATCTGAGAGGATATTATTTTTCCCTTATATATGAACAGCTTCAAAGCTCCATTGAGAGAACCAGTTTGCCCATCGGAGTAGCTGAGTGGGAGGAAGGGCTTTTTGTTTAAATTTGAGCATCTGGGGAAAGCTCATGAGGTGAAATTTGAATTTGTCAATTGCTTTCATGATGGCTCGGATTTCTTTGTAAGTGGAATGGTAATGCAATTTCGCCAGGGTAAAAGCTCCACTTTTGTAACCACAAATACTCCTTGTCCCATCTATTCTTGTTGTAATAACGCTGCTCCCCATTACAATCACACCTCCTCATTCTAGTAGTAATCAAAGGGACACCCAGGTATTTAAGAGGATGTGTCCCCAAAGAAAATTAGAAAGTATCTCAAATTTCCTCAACCACATCATCTCTGATTCCAGCAACAAAAAGAAAACTCTTAGCATTATTACCTTTAAGCCCAGTAAATTTCAAAAAATGAGTAAGAGTGGTCTTAATTAGCTTAGCAGATTGAATATCTCCATGGAATAAAATCATCAAATCATCTGCAAAACACAAGTGGGATATTTTAGGTTTGTCACATCTCCAATGAAATTTGAAACTCTTATTAGTGGAAATATTATAAGCAAGCAACTGACTAAGAGTTTCCATAATCAAGACAAATAGATAAGGAGACATAGGATCACCTTGTCTTAGACCTCTAGCCCCCTCAAAATACCCCATAGATTCACCATTACAGTTAATGGAGTATTTAGGGGAAGTAACACAGGCTTTGATCCATTTAAAAATTTTGGGCGAGAAACCCAGAATGTCAAGCAAATCAAAGAGAAAAACCCAACTGACACTATCATAAGCTTTCATAAGATCAACTTTAATAGTGGCTCTAGGAGGACCTTTGGTAGAGTGATAATCCTTCATGAGATCTTGGGCAAGTAAAATATTATCACTGATCTTTCTTCCTTTGACAAAAGCATATTGTGATTGATCAACAAGACTTGGAAGGATTGTTTGGATTTTATTAGCAATTATCTTGGAGATACATTTATAAATAGTATTGCAGCAAGATATAGGTCTAAATTCTCCCATAGATGAAAGATTCGGCACAAAATCATAGATGAGGGATTATGGCTCAAAATCAGGGAAAAGTCACAGATGAAGAGGCTCAACAGCCAGTTGTTACGAATCTACAAATGAAAGCTGTAGTGGGGGGAATGAGGAGGATGATGAGGGCAGAATTAGAACCGATACATGAGAGATTGGATAGAGTTGAAGAGGGTACACCACAGAGGCAACAACAAAGTGTTCATAATGTACAAAGAAGGGAGAGAGTTCAACCAAGGGGAGTGAGAGTTGAAGATGAGGAGTATTTTGGGGAAGACTTTGATGAAGAAAATGATCAGGAGTCAATAGATAATCATAAAAGATATGGTGGTCGAGGTAGAGAAGTTAGGTTTAGAGAAGTTAGGAATTGGGAAGATAATAATTTGGGTAGTATTAAGATGAAGATTCCTTCGTTTCAAGGAAAGACTGATCCAGAAGCATATCTTGAACGGGAGAAGAAGGTGGAATTAGTATTCGATTGCCACAATTACTCCAAGATTAAGAAAGCAAAACTTGCTGCCATTGAATTTTCCAATTATGCTATTATTTGGTAGGATCAATTGGTACTAAATAGGAGGAGAAATAGGGAGCATCCATTAGAGACATGGGAGGAGATGAAAACTATTATGAGGAAGCGGTTCATTCCAAGCTACTACTATCGGGAGTTGTATAACAGGTTACAAAGTTTGAGGCAAGGTAATAGGAGTGTAGAAGAATATTATAAGGAGATGGAAGTTGCTATGATTCGAGTGAATGTAGAGGAAGATCGAGAGGCTACAATGGCTAGATTCTTAGTTAGGTTGAATCGGGAAATTGCCAATGCAGTGGAATTGCAACACTATGTTGAATTGGAGGATTTGGTACACATGGCTATTAAAATTGAGAATCAACTCAAGAGGAGGGGCAGCAGTACACGTCCAAGCCAAAATTCCAATACATCTGCTTGGAAAACAAATACTTGGAAAAGAGATGAGAAGCAGCCTTTGGTGAAGCCAAAAACTGAGCAAAAACAAGAGGTGGCCAGCCATGGAAATCAAGGTAAATTCAATTTGTCTACTTCTCGGAACCGTGATATTAAGTGTTTTAAGTACCAAGGTAGGGGACACATAGCTAGCCAATGTCCGAACAAGAGAGTTATGGTGTTACGAGATGATGGTAAGATTGAAACCGAAGATGAAGATGACAACGAATCTGTGCCACCATTGGAGGATACCGATGATGAAGAGTATGCTGCCCAAGGGGATTTGTTAGTGGCAAGGAGAGCTCTAAATATGCAAGTTAAAGAAGATGACGAGGCGCAACGGGAGAACATTTTTAATACGAGATGTCATGTCAAAGATAAGGTGTGTAGTGTGATCATCGATGGGGGGAGTTGCACTAACGTTGCTAGCACAACTCTGGTGGAGAAATTAGGGCTGCCAACAATCAAGCATCCACGGCCTTATAAATTGCAATGGCTCAATGATAGTGGAGAAGTAAGGGTGACTAAACAGGTATTAGTTACTTTTCATATTGGGAAATATGAAGATGAAGTTTTGAGTGATGTGGTTCCGATGCAAGCTGGACACTTGTTGTTAGGGAGGCCATGGCAATTTGATCGATGTGTTAATCATGATGGTTTCACAAATAAATACTCATTCGTGCTTAATCAAAGGACAATCACCTTAGTGCCTTTGACACCGAAGCAAGTTTATGAAGATCAAGCGAGGTTGCAAAAGGAGAGTGATCAAAAGAAAGAGAGTGAACAAAAGAAAAAGAGTGAGAAAATTGAGAGAGAGAAAAAGAAAAGAAAAATGTAGCCATTGAGGAAAAATTAGAGGGAAACCAAAAGAATTTTTATACAAAAGCGAGTGAGATCAAACGAGCGTTGTTTTCAAATCAGCCTATGATTGTACTTTTGTACAAAGAGGCATTTTTAAACACTAACCAAATTGACTCATCTTTGCCTAGTTCTGTTGTTTCTCTTTTGCAGGAGTTTGGTGATGTCTTTCCTGAGGAGATTCCACATGGTTTACCATATTCGAGGGATTGAACATCAAATTGATTTCGTGCCCGGTGCTACCATTCCAAACCGACCAGCCTATAGAAGCAATCCCGAGGAGACAAAGGAGCTACAAAAGCAGGTCAGTGTGTTGATGTAAAGAGAAAGTATGAGTCCATGCGCCGTTTTGGTGATTTTGGTTCCTAAGAAGGATGGGACGTGGAGAATGTGCATTGATTGCCGAGCTGTCAATAACATAACGGTTAAGTATCGACACCCTATTCCTCGCTTAGATGATATGTTAGATGAGTTGCATGATTCTTGTATATTTTCTAAGATTGATTTGAAAAGTGGGTATCATCAAATTAGAATGAAGTAAGGCGATGAATGGAAAACTGCATTTAAAATCAAATATGGTTTGAATGAATGGTTAGTAATGCCTTTTGGATTAACTAATGCTCCTAGTACTTTTATGAGATTGATGAACCATGTTTTGTGTGCTTTTATTTGAAAATTTGTAGTTGTTTATTTTGATGATATCCTTATTTATAGCAAAAACTTAGAAGAGCTTTTGAAGCATTTAAAACTTATGCTAGATGTATTAGAAAGGAAGAGTTGTTTGCTAACCTAAAGAAGTGCACTTTTTGCACCGATAAGCTTGTGTTTCTTGGTTTTGTTGTGTGTGCACAAGGAATACATGTTGATGAAGAAAAGATTCGTGCTATCCAAGAATGGCCAAGCCTATCTAGTGTAAGTAATGTGCGAAGTTTTCATGGACTTGTTAGTTTTTATAGAAGGTTCGTGAAAGACTTCAGTAGTATAGTTACACCAATAACCGAAGTCATCAAGAAAAATGTTGGGTTCAAATGGGGGGAAGAGCAAGAGAAGGCATTTCAATTACCCAAGGAGAAATTAGCTCATGCACCTTTACTTGCTTTACCTAACTTTACAAAAACTTTTGAAATTGAATGTGATGTTTCGGTATTAGGTATTGGCACCGTGCTAATGCAAGAAGGAAGACCAATTGCATATTTTAGTGAGAAGTTAATTAGGGCTGCCTTAAACTATCCCACTTATGACAAAGAGATGTACACATTGGTTCGAGCTTTGGAGACATGGCAGCATTACTTGTGGCCAAAAGAGTTCGTTATTCACACCGATCATGAGTCTTTAAAGCATCTTAAAGTCCAACACAAGCTGAACAAGAGACATGCACGATGGGTTGAATTTATTGAGACATTTCTATACGTCATTCGATATAAACAAGGTAAGGAGAATATCGTTGCCGATGCACTTTCTCGAAGGTACATTCTAATCTCCACTGTTGATGCTAAGATTCTTGGTTTGAGCATATTAAAGAATTGTATCCTTTAGACCTAGATTTTAGTGAAGAGTTTGAATCTTGTGAAAAAATTGCCCATAATAAATTCTATAGGCATGAGGGGTTTTATTTTGAGAAAATATATTGTGCATTCCAAATTGTCCTGTAATAACAAAGAAACACATGCCCCTTCAATCAACTAAGAAAAAGAAACAAAATACCAAGGAAACAGATGGAAATTTAACCAATCATGCTAATAAGACCATCTAGCAACATAGTCAGAATGATAAGGGTCATTTCTCCACTTGATTTGGATCTGAATAGAGAGTTGGAGATAAATGTCTTGAAGAATCCTTTCCTTTGTTTTTGTTTTCACTTGTGACCTGAAGGTACGAGCATTTCTTTCTTTCCAAACGTAATAGACTGCCAGCCCCAGGCACATTTTAGGGATGATATGGTTGGGGGTTTTCTTCGTCCAGGTTCTAGCTGCCCAATCCAGTAAAGTGGCCTAGGAGGAAGTGTGAGATGATATCCCCAACCGATGTAAATAGGCCCTGCCAAATAAAAGAGGAGAATGAGCAACCAAAAAACAAATGATCATGAGATTCCATACCTTGGTGGCATAAAACACAAGCCAATGGGCCAGTGGTGAAGTGAAATATCCTGTCATGAGTAGATAGCCTGTTAAGAGCAGCCAGCCATGTAATAACACTGTGTCTAGGGATGTTGCCAGGGAACCAGATGAGACGATGCCATGGGACCTTTGGGCGAGTGTCTCTGAGGTGGTCCCAAGTATGGGCCAGTTTAAAAACCCCATTTGGGGATGGGATCCAAACGGCTACATCAAGGAGGTCGGAGGGCGGGGGAAGGTTATGCATATGGGCCCAAATTTCCCTAAGTTCTAAAGTTTTAGTTAAAGGCCATTTCCATTCCCCATCAACAATAATATCTTTAACTCTAGCATTTAAAGGGATGGCCGCATCATATGTGATACGAACCCCGCCAATAATGTGACGAAACCCGTAACACGATTAATGTCTCGGACCGTTCTACTGTCAGATTCAATGGAAACCGCGACCCAACACCTATAACAGATGCGAACCTTGGTATAAAGGATGAAGACGCCACAATCAAGGATGGAAAACTCGATTGATAAGTCCAGGTATGAACGCCACAGAGTAAATCTGATAAGTTCGAATAGTTCTTCAAAGAACCAAAGAGAAAACTCTCACAATATTATTAATGATCAAAACTCAATATTACAAACCCTAAAACTGTTTAAATAGTTGAGGCTTAAAGTTGGGCCCTTTTAAGCCTACGAAATATTATGGTCCAATATAATTCACCCCAAAACTAAAATAAAAGGAAACTAATGAATATAAAAAGTCCCTAAGTTGGCATGCAAGCCTATAATTTATTCTAGAGCTTGAATCATGGACACCCAGCCTTGTGGATCACTAGTATCCTCCTTTGGGCCACTCAGATTAGTCTCAACCCAAATTTGTTGAACCAGCCCATTGAGTTTGTCCTTGAACCGCTTTGCTCGCGCCCTTGTAACTGGACCAATTGGCACGTGGTTCGGGTCCGCATTCCACCTTGTGCTAGCCGCTATGTTCTCATCATTCCCCTCCTCTTGAAAAGGATTTGTCCTCAAATCATCACCTACATCAAAAGGAGATAAATCAGCAACATTAAAAGTGGTACTAACATTATACTCACCAGGCAACTCTAGCTTGTAGGCATTGTCATTGATGCGCTCAAGAACTTGAAAAGGACCATCGCCCCGGGGAAGCAATTTAGAACGCCTTTGTGCTGGAAATCTTTCTTTTCGCATGTGTACCCAAACCCAATCTCCGGGTTCAAAGATGATATTACGTCGCCCTTTGTTAGCTTGCGTTGCATATTGCTCCGTTCTTCGCTCAATATTGAGCCTTGCTTTCTCATGAATCTGCTTAACAAAATCTGCTTTCTTTTTTCCATCTAAATTAACATGCTCAGTCACAGGTAAAGGAGATAAATCCAAAGGAGTTAAAGGATTAAAACCATACACAATTTCAAAGGGTGAAAATTTAGTAGCAGAATGGATAGTACGATTAAAAGGAAACTCAACATGTGGTAAACATTCTTCCCATGTTTTGATGTTCTTTTTAATAATAGCCCTTAACAAAGTAGATAAAGTCCTATTTACTACTTCAGTTTGACCATCAGTTTGTGGATGACAAGTAGTAGAAAATAATAACTTAGTTCCCAATTTACACCACAAGGTCTTCCAAAAGTAACTCAAGAATTTAGCATCTCTATCCGAAACAATGGTTCTAGGCATACCATGTAATCTCACAATCTCCTTAAAGAACAAATTAGCAACATGTGCAGCGTCATCAGTTTTGTGACATGGAATAAAATGTGCCATCTTGGAAAATCTATCCACAACCACAAAAATTGAGTCTCGACCGTGTTTAGTCCTAGGTAAACCTAACACAAAATTCATTGAAATATCAATCCATGGTTCACTAGGAATTGGAAGAGGTGTGTATAAGCCATGGGGTTGTACTCTAGATTTCGCTCGCCTACATGTGACACATCTAGCACAAATTCTCTCAACATCTTGTTTCATGCGTGGCCAATAGAAGTGTTCTTGTAAAACGGCTAATGTTTTTACTACCCCAAAATGTCCCATTAACCCTCCCCCATGTGACTCTCGCACAAGCAACTCTCTCACTGAACAAGTTGGAATGCACAATTTATTTTCTCGAAATAAAAACCCTTCATGCCTATAGAATTTATTATGGGCTGTTTTTTCACAAGATTTAAATTCTTCACTAAAATTGAGATCTAAAGGATACAATTCCTTAATATGCTCAAAACCAAGAATCTTAGCATCAAGAGTAGAGATTAGAATGTACCTTCGAGAAAGTGCATCGGCAACGATGTTCTCCTTACCTTGTTTATATCGAATGACGTATGGAAACGTCTCAATGAATTCAACCCATCGTGCATGCCTCTTGTTCAGCTTGTGTTGGACTTTAAGGTGCTTTAAAGACTCATGATCGGTGTGAATCACGAACTCTTTAGGCCACAAGTAATGCTGCCATGTCTCCAAAGCTCGAACCAATGCATACATCTCTTTGTCATACGTGGGATAGTTTAAGGCAGCCCCACTTAACTTCTCACTAAAGTATGCAATCGGTCTTCCTTCTTGCATAAGCACGGCGCCAATACCTAAACCTAAAGCATCACATTCAATTTCAAAAGTTTTTGTAAAGTTAGGTAAAGCAAGTAAAGGTGCATGAGTTAACTTCTCCTTGAGTAATTGAAATGCCTTCTCTTGCACTTCCCCCCATTTGAACCCAACATTTTTCTTGATGACTTCGGTTATCGGTGCAGCTATATTACTGAAGTCTTTCACGAACCTCCTGTAAAAACTAGCAAGTCCATGAAAACTTCGCACATTACTTACACTAGATGGGCTTGGCCATTCTTGGATAGCACGAATCTTTTCTTCATCAACCTGTATTCCTTGTGCACACACAACAAAACCAAGAAACACAAGCTTATCGGTGCAAAAAGTGCACTTCTTTAGGTTGGCAAACAACTTTTCATTTCTAAGCACATCTAACACAAGTTTTAAATGCTTCAAATGCTCTTCCAAGTCTTTTCTATAAATCAGGATATCATCAAAATAAACAACTACAAATTTTCCAATGAAAGCACGTAAAACATGGTTCATCAATCTCATAAAAGTACTATAGGAGCATTAGTTAATCCAAAAGGCATAACTAACCATTCATACAAACCATATTTTGTTTTAAATGCAGTTTTCCATTCATCACCTTCTTTCATTCTAATTTGATGATACCCACTTTTCAAATCAATCTTAGAAAATATACAAGAACCATGCAACTCATCTAACATATCATCTAAGCGAGGAATAGGGTGTCGATACTTTACCGTTATGTTGTTGACGGCTCGGCAATCAACGCACATTCTCCACGTCCCATCCTTCTTAGGAACCAAAATCACCGGAACGGCGCATGGACTCATACTTTCTCTTACGTACCCCTTTTCCATCAACTCACTAACCTGCTTTTGTAGCTCCTTTGTCTCCTCAGGATTGCTTCTATAGGCTGGTTGGTTTGGAATGGTAGCACCGGGCACGAAATCAATTTGATGTTCAATCCCTCGAATAGGGGGTAAACCATGTGGAACCTCCTCGGGAAAGATATCACCAAACTCCTGCAAAAGAGAAACAACAGAACTAGGCAAAGATGAGTCAATTTGGTTAGTGTTTAAAAATGCCTCTTTGTACAAAAGTACAATCATAAGCTGATTTGAAAACAACGCTCGTTTGATCTCACTCGCTTTTGCATAAAAATTCTTTTTTTGGTTTCCCTCTAATTTTCCCTCAATGGCTGCATTTTTCTTTTCTTTTTCTCTCTCATTTTTCTCACTCCTTTTCTTTTGTTCACTCTCTTTCTTCTGATCACTCTCCCTTTGCAACCTCACTTGATCTTCAAAAACTTGCTTCGGTGTCAAAGGCACTAAGGTGATTGTCCTTTGATTAAGCACGAACGAGTATTTATTTGTGAAACCATCATGCTTAACACGTCGATCAAATTGCCATGGCCTCCCTAACAACAAGTGTCCAGCTTGCATCGGAACCACATCACTTAAAACTTCATCTTCATATTTCCCAATACGAAAAGAAACTAACACCTGTTTAGTCACCCTTACTTCACCACTATCATTGAGCCATTGCAATTTATAAGGTCGTGGATGCTTGATTGTTGGCAGCCCTAATTTCTCCACCAAAGTTGTGCTAGCAACGTTAGTGCAAGTCCCCCCATCTATGATCACACTACACACCTTATCTTTGACATGACATCTCGTATGAAAGATGTTCTCCCGTTGTGCCTCATCATCTTCCTTAACCTGCATATTTAGAGCTCTCCTTGCCACTAACAAATCCCCTTGGGCAGCGTACTCTTCATCATCGGCATCCTCCAATGGTGGCACAGATTCATTGTCATCTTCATCTTCGGTTTCAATCTCACCATTATCTCGTAACACCATAACTCTCTTGTTCGGACATTGCCTGGCTATGTGTCCCCTACCTTGGCACTTAAAACACTTAATATCACGGTTCCGAGAAGTACACGAATCGAATTTACCTTGATTTCCATGGCTGGTCACCTCTTGTTTTTGCTCAGTTTTTGGCTTCACCAAAGGCTGCTTCTCATCTCTTTTCCAATTATTTGGTTTCCAAGCGGATGTATTGGAATTTTGGCTTGGACGTGTGCTGCTGCCCCTCCTCTTGAGTTGATTCTCAATTTTAATAGCCATGTGTACCATATCCTCCAACTCAACATAGTGTTGCAATTCCACTGCATTGGCAATTTCCCGATTCAACCCAACTAAGAATCTAGCCATTGTAGCCTCTCAATCTTCCTCTACATTCGCTCGAATCATAGCAACTTCCATCTCCTTATAATATTCTTCCACACCCCTATTACCTTGCCTCAAACTTTGCAACTTGTTGTACAACTCTCGGTAATAATAGCTTGGAACGAACCGCTTCCTCATCACAGTTTTCATATCCTCCCATGTCTCTATTGGACGCTCCCTATTTCTTCTCCTATTCAACACCAATTGATCCCACCAAATGATAGCATAATCAGAAAATTCAATGGCAGCGAGTTTTACCTTCTTAGCCTCAGAGTAATGGTGGCAATCAAATACTAATTCTACCTTCTTCTCCCATTCTAGATAGGCTTCCGGATCATTCTTCCCTTGAAACGAAGGAATCTTCATCTTAATACTACCCAAATTATTATCTTCCCGGTTCCTAGCTTCTCTAAACCTAACTTCTCTACCCCGACCACCATATCTCCTATGATTATCTATTGACTCCTGATCATTTTCTTCGTCAAAGTCTCCCCAAAAATACTCCTCTTCTTCAACTCTCACTCCCCTCGGTTGAACTCTCTCTCTTCTACGTCCATGAGGAGCATTGTTTTATGGCTGCTCCACACGTGCATTCTCTACTCTATCTAACCGTTCATGAACTTGTTCCATCTCTGTCCTCAATACCCTCCTCATTTCACCCATTAATGCCTCCAATAGTAGTTTATGATCAGTCTCTCCTGAAACCTCCCCAGCATTAATTTCGTCTTTATGGGCCATATTTCGCTGCAAAACAAAGATTAGATAAAAAAATATACAGGACCTCACAACTCTCGCTCACGTGTTTCACTCAACTAGGATGTATCACTCAAGTTCACTCGTGTTTAAACTGAAAATCAATTTGGCTTTTACCCTCTTATGTGCTCACCACTCTTGCCTTTTTCCACTCGTAGTAATTCTCACTCGGTTCTTATGAAACTGCTCAAACAATGACCAGAATTTCTCAGTAACAATCCACACCCAAACTAGACCAATCAAATTTGGAAGTTGAAAGCACGACTAAAAACGAACGCAGATGGCTAGGTTTCCAAAAGCACAAAAAAATGGAATTTTCGGAAATTTTTTTTTCGCACTATGGAGTAAGGTCAGATTCGGACTTCTTAGACCCCAAATATCATAAAACAAAAATAAAATTTTAAGCCGAGTTTTTGTACTCTTTTTTTTTTTTTTTCCCTACAGATCTCTTCTCCTCTCTTCTTTTCTTTTTTCCTTTTTTTTTTTTTTTTTCTCTTTTTTTTTTTTTATTTTTTTTTTCTTGAATAATCAGGCAGACTTCACAGTTCACGTATCTGATTCAGAAACCCTAATTCCCAAGAAGAAAAAAAAAAAAAAAAACCACAATAACAACGATCACGAGAATGAACAAACACGAAGTAACAAGAGCAAATCACAGATCAGATTCGCAAACCCTAAACACGAAATTCCAGATCGTAATCGAACACCTTTTTTTTTTTTTTTTGACACGGTTCAGAAACGAGAACGAATAAGAAAACGAACAGAAACAAAAACGAATAAGAACAGAACCAGAAGAAACGAATAAGAACAGAAACGAAAAAGATATGATAAACCTGAGACTAGAACTGTGCTCTGATACCAACTGATACGAACCCCGCCAATAATGAGACGAAACCCGTAACACGATTAATGTCTCGAACCGTTCTACTGTCAGATTCAATGGAAACCGCGACCCAACACCTATAACAGATGCGAACCTTGGTATAAAGGAAGAAGACGCCACAATCAAGGATGGAAAACTGGATTGATAAGTCCAGGTATGAATGCCACAGAGTAAATCTGATAAGTTCGAATAGTTCTTCAAAGAACCAAAGAGAAAACTCTCACAATATTATTAATGATCAAAACTCAATATTACAAACCCTAAAACTGTTTAAATAGCTGAGGCTTAAAGTTGGGCCCTTTTAAGCCTACGAAATATTATGGTCCAATATAATTCACCCCAAAACTAAAATAAAAGGAAACTAATGAATATAAAAAGTCCCTAAGTTGGCATGCAAGCCTATAATTTATTCTAGAGCTTGAATCATGGACACCCAGCCTTGTGGATCACTAGTATCCTCCTTTGGGCCACTCAGATTAGTCTCAACCCAAATTTGTTGAACCAGCCCATTGAGTTTGTCCTTGAACCGCTTTGCTCGCGCCCTTGTAACTGGACCAATTGGCACGTGGTTCGGGTCTGCATTCCACCTTGTGTTAGCCGCCATGTTCTCATCAATATGCAACTCTGTGGCCAAACTTTTCAAGGAGGGGGCCTAAAGGGTGCCATCTTTCATACCATAAGAAGGTATCACAGCCATTACCAATTTTATGTTTAAGTAAAGGTCTAACCATGTCTCGAAGTTTAAGTAGTTTCCTCCAATACCAAGAACTTGGAGAAGAGGCCTTTACAACCCAAAAACTTTTTCCTTTTAACAGATAAGCTTTAACCCAGTCAACCCAAAGAGAGTGTTTTCCAGGAGAAAAAAGAGACCAAATATGTTTAAGATTAAGGGTTTTATTAAGTTGAACCAGATTTTTCAAACCCAAACCCCCTTCCTTCTTAGGTAAACAAACGATGTCCCAGGCCACCTTAGCCCATGAGCTTTTTCAATGCCCCCAGACCAAAGAAATCTTCTTAAGTATTTTTCAACCTCCTTAATGATACTCTTGGGAAGATAAAACATACCAGACCAATAGTTTTGAATACCTGCAAGAACAGACTATATCAGTTGTAACCGGCCAGCATAAGACAAGCATTTAGATGTCCACGAAGTAATTCTAGAGCTGATCTTAGTAATAAGATCCATGCAATCCCCTTTCTTAAGTCTAGATGTGATAAGAGGAACACCTAGGTATTTAAGAGGGAGAGATCCAATGGGAACTTGAAGGATATTACTAATGGACTGAATTTCATTATCCCCAATACCAGATGTAAATAAGCAACTCTTACTAGTATTAGCAAGTAAACCTGTAAGATCATAGAACTGCGTAAGAGTGTTTTTCATGAGTTGAGCTGATTCTTTATCACCGTAAAATAATAATAGAAGGTCATCAGCAAAGCACAGATGAGATATTCTAAGCTTGTCATATTTCCAATGACATTTAAAGTGCGTAGAGCTTTTAATATTATGTCGATTAATTGGCTTAAGGTGTCCATCACAAGGACAAACAAATAAGGAGAAAGAGGATCACCTTGCCTAAGACCCTTGGCACCTTCAAAGTACCCAATAGATTCCCCGTTAACATTAATGGAGTATTTAGGGCTGGTCACACAGGTTTTAATCCAACGTTGCATTCTGGGAGGGAAGCCTAAAATATCAATTAAATCCAAAAGAAATCTCCAACTAACACTATCATAGGCTTTCATTAGGTCAATCTTAGCTGCAGCTCGAGGTTGACCCACTGATTTATTGTAGTCCCTCATGAGATCCTGAGCGAGGAGGACATTATCACTTATCTTCTGACCTTTAATAAAAGCAGATTGGGCATTATCGACGAGATCAGGTAAGATTAGTTGGAGCATTTTGGCAATAATTTTAGAAATACATTTATAAATGGTATTACAACATGAGATAGGTCTGAAATCACTCATTTTAGAAGGATTTTGAATTTTGGGAATAAGAGAAATAATAGTTGCATTAGACTCTCTTAAAAGTTCTCCGTAGAGAAAAAATTCTTTGATAGCTTGAGTAACAAGAGCACCAGTAATATTCCAGGTTTCTTTAAAAAAATGGGCATTATAGCCATCTGGACCCAGGCTTTGTTACTATGAATGCTAAACATAGCTTCTTTAATCTCTTCATCACTAGGGATATTATCCATACTAGTATAAGCTTCAGAAGGAATCCTTTTATGGATAATAATCCTAAGTACATTGATGCCAGGATAAATGTTAGTGGTAGGAGTACCTAGCATGGAATTAAAATATCTAATAGCTTTAGTTTTTGCTTCCTCACCATTTTTGACTGATCTCCATTATGTAATAGAATGGAAGCAATATGTTTTCAATTTCTGCGGTTCTTTATGGACTGGTGAAAAAAGGTGGTGTTCCTATCCCCAGTTTCAAGCCATTGAACTCTAGACTTTTGTCTCATCACTTCCTCTTCCACACGAATAGCTTCCAAGAAGATTCCCATCAAATGATTTTCATGATTTTTTAAAGAAACATCATCGGGATGCTCATTAAGTATACTTTGGCAATGTAGAAGGTCTGCCCTGGCTTTATCCGCTATCAATTTTTCTCTACCAATAGAATCATTAGAAAAGATTTTAAGGTCAGCTTTTAGATTTCTAAGCTTATGACATAACTGGAATTGATAGTTACCATTGACATTTCTAGTCCAAGAATTCCTAAGCAAGTCATCAAATTTATCCAACGAAGTCCAATAGTTATAGAATTTAAATGAACGGCCTTTTATCCTAGTAGCATTGTCCATTTTAATAAAAAAAAAAAGGGGGGGGAGTAGTCAGAAATACCAGACGAGAGAAAATGAGCATAAGCTGAAGGGAAAAATTGTAAAATTAAAAGCTCTACCCTTCCTACTAGAAACTTTATCAACACAAGTAATAATAGAGGAGTGGTCAGAAATACCTGGCTTGTGAAAGTGAGTATAGGAATCAGAGAAGTTGTCCAGCCAGGCTTGATTAACTAAAACTCTATCCAATTTTCTTTCAGTAAAATCAGGCTTACCATATCTTCTATTACACCAAGTAAAGAACTCCCCAGAAAATCTCAAATCAGAAAGACAAAGTTGATTAACAAAATTAATAAAATCATTGATATCAGAGTTCAAACAAGCATTAGTATCTGATATCTTAGAGGTATTTACAATAACATTAAAGTCCCCCAAGACAATATGGTTAGGATCGTTAGTCCCAATAGAGTTAGAAATAGATGTCAAAGTATTCCATAGAATAAGTCTCTCGGAGCCAGTATTAGCCCCATAAACAAAAGAGGCTTCAAAAGATATACTAAGATCATCACTTTCAATATGCGTATGAATAACTTGGGGATGAATCCTAAGAATAGAGAGGTTAACTTTGTCTGGATTCCAACCAACCCATATCCTACCAACTGAAGTGGTAGAACTATTGGTAACGAGGTTCCAATTATTAAATATATTATGTTTGATCAAATCTTCATTTAATTTCTTAACTTTAGTTTCAACAATACCAATTATGTCCAGATTATTTTCAGTAATGAACTTAGCAACCTCGAATTGTTTAGAGGGTTGGTTGAGACCCCTTACATTTCAGCAGCTTATAATCATTAAGAACGTTTATGTGTTTTCTTCCGCCTTCCAGAGGAGTTACTCTTACTCTTATTTCCTTGTCCTTGAGACAAGGACTGCTTATTAGTATAAACGGGAGAAGTAAAAGGAGATTTCTGACCTGTTTTCATGTTGGGAATATGAGCAGAGTTACTTGAGCTGGGAAGAGAATTTGGGGAGAAGTCGGAATTAGAAGAACCTTCAACCACATCTGATGTTTTTGTGTGAGGGCCTTTAGCATCCATAAAAGCATTTTGGTCAGTGTGAGACATAAGAATATTCTTATCTGCCACATTGTCTTCCTCAATTGGAATAGGGATGGTGATTCGACTTTGTATTTCCTCTACACTGGCTTTACTATTCCTTGAAGTATGAGTATGGATGGTATCATCTCTCATCAAAGTAATAGGAAGACTACTGGGACGCTCTTCCTTGGTAGTGTAATCTGCTAGGGAAGAGAATGTGTTGCATAGTAGGGTCAAAGAAATAGCATCTGAAGGGACAGAAGCATTAGGGGTAATAGTAGAAAGGATCTCGGTGCTGGCTAAACTATCCGGGACCGATTCAACATGAGTGACAGATGCAGATGGGTTATCACAATTCTCTATTGTAACAAATTTCCCTTTTTCCTTGGTCTTCCAATTGCCATCACTTTGAGTCTGAGAAGTAGGAGGGCCAGTTTGGATAGGTTTATGAGCTTTTGGTATCTTGGCACAGTCGTGGCCAAACTTCTTACACTTAGTGCAGTGGATGGGAGTCCACTGGTAATCAATAGGAAGATAAATCGGATCAATATCACCAGTAACAGGGTCCTCAAAGTCAATCACGAGTTCTTTGAGTAATTCATGTTTGGCATTAAGTTCAATGCAAATGCGGGCATAGGAAATTCTTCTACCCTCAGCAGTAACTTTAGCCACATGCAAAGGGTTACCTATAGCACTAGCTATGTGGCTGAGACCCAAAGGATTTCATAGCTCAAGAGGTATATTGTGAATGTGTACCCAAACTGGGACGGTTGAAATAGATTCCTTAGAAAGGGTGAGTCCAGACTGCCATTTCCTCAAGATGATAGGCTGACCACGAACATGCCATGGACCTCCTTCAAGAATTGCCAAACTTTCGTCTTCACTATTGAATTTGAAAAAGAAAAATCCTGAGTCACTGGCCACCATATCATTTAGCCCATGTTTTCCCCAAAGTCTGTTGGTGGCATTTTTAATGAAAGAATAGGGGAGTTTCTTTCCAAGAAAGTAGCCAACCAAAGTATTATGCCAAGCACTACTGCCCTCAATGAAGACTTCCTTAGGAATATTTAGGTGTTGTCCATGAGTCCTATGTAAACCTAACACAAAATCCATTGAAATATCAATCCATGGTTCACTAGGAATTGGAAGAGGTGTGTATAAGCCGTGGGGTTGTACTCTAGATTTCGCTCGCCTACATGTGACACGTCTACCACAAATCCTCTCAACATCTTGTTTCATGCGTGGCCAATAGAAGTGTTCTTGCAAAATGGCTAATGTTTTAACTACCCCAAAATGTCCCATTAACCCTCCCCCATGTGACTCTCTCACAAGCAACTCTCTCACAGAACAAGTCGGAATGCATAATTTATTTTCTCAAAATAAAAACCCCTCATGCCTATAGAATTTATTATGGGCTATTTGTTCGCAAGATTCAAACTCTTCACTAAAATCGAGGTCTAAAGGATACAATTCTTTAATATGCTCAAAACCAAGAACCTTAGCATCAAGAGTAGAGATTAGAATGCACTTCGAGAAAGTGCATCGGCAACGATGTTCTCCTTACCTTGTTTATATCGAATGACGTATAGAAATGTCTTAATGAATTCAACCCATCGTGCATGCCTCTTGTTCAGCTTGTGTTGGACTTTAAGGTGCTTTAAAGACTCATGATCGGTGTGAATCATGAACTCTTTAGGCTATAAGTAATGCTGCCATGTCTCCAACGCTCGAACCAATGCGTACATCTCCTTGTCACAAGTGGGATAGTTTAAGGCAGCCAGCCCCACTTAACTTCTCACTAAAATATGCAATCAGTCTTCCTTCTTGCATAAGCACGGCGCCAATACCTAAACTTGAAGCATACCAGCCCCCACTTTGCTTCCTCTTCCTCACCCACAGCTCCAGCCACCACCATAATTATTGAAAATCCTCCCATTCCCAATTCTTCTAATCCACTCACCACTCTTCTCCAGACCATAGCCACAGGCACTCCCTCTGACCCTCCTACTGATGAAGATACATGGTCAGTTTAGAAGCTGAACGTCTTGAGGAGGAAGAACTTTTAGAGATAGAGGAAGAAGCCATGTATGGTGGTGAATAGTAAAAATGAACAGTGACTTTTTGCTACAGTGAAAAGGTGGGTAATTAATCATATGCTTAACATACTCTTGAGTTTCTGATAATCCACAAAAGATTAGAGGCATTACCAAGAAGAAGATAATGGATTGTATAGGAAGGTAAATCGAGACAAACAATTGGGGGCTCAAGGTACTTTATCTTTTACAAACCATAATCTAAAACCTGGACAAAGAAGACTTCACACAGAAGATAGCTTTGATGGTACACTTGGTGGTGCAATCTGGTTGACAAGGCACAGTTGGGTTTGTAAGAAATGGAATGTCAATTCATTTTCAAAGGCAACGAGATTTTTGACCCCCGTGAGAACACCCGAAGTGGGGATTCGGTGAATATCCGTTTCTCCTTGTGGGGATGTTTCCAGATGATCTCTAAAAGAGAAAAGGATAATACAGTATTTCCAAGAGGACTGGCGCAAGAGGTTTTGCCAGTATGAAAAATCTCCAAATAATAGGAACCACTTTGCAAGACGAAAAGACTTTTTCGTGACTTCTGGGTAGAGCATCTGGGATTGGGCAAAGTAACGGAGAAAGAGACACTTGTTGAACTCAATGCCTATAGTGTAAAGATTTGCCAAACACCAAAGTTATACAATCACATAGAAGGAGATAAGATAAAGATAGAAGGAGATAAAGATACACCACAGAAAGAGATAGATAAGATAAAGATAGAAAGAGATAAAGATATACCATAGAAAGAGATATTTTATTCAACTTCAAACCACTCAAAAACCTCTGCCCTCAAATGAATGGCAAGCTTCCTTTTTATAGAGTGGAAGGCACCGACACTATTACAAACTGTTACAAACTGTTACACTATTACAAACTATTACAAACACTATTTTACACTGTGGTCGAAAGTAAAAGTAATAATAGTAAAAGTAGCAGGTACCGACACTATTACAAGCTATTACAAACGCTATTTTACACTGTGCTGCTTTATTACAAAAAGGTGCATGCACCGACACACTACTATTGCCACGTGAAAGTATATAAAATATTATCACAACCAGTTATGGGTCAATCCATGTCGCTGTTTGAGGAATCTGGTTCACAGGGGCTCTCTGATCTGTGTCTGATAGGATAAACAAGCAGGTGAACCCTATACATTGAATGATCTGGATGCGACGTGCCCCATCCATATGAAAATCAGCTAGAATGCGTCAAAATAATTGACTATAATCCAAAGGATATAACCCTGTGTTGTGCCATGTACAGGTTTCTTTATGTAATTGCTCTGATGGTACACTTGGTGGTGCAATCTGGTTCACAAGGCACAGTTGGGTTTGTAGGAAATGGAATGTCAATTCATTTTCAAATGCAAGGGGATTTTCGACCACCGTGAGAACACCCGAAGTGGGGATTCGGTGAATATCCATTTCTCCTTGTAGGGATGTTTCCAGATGATCTCTAAAAGAGAAAAGGATAATACAGTATTTCCAAGAGGATTGGCGCAAGAGGTTTTGCTAGTATGAAAAGTCTTCAAATAATAGGAACCACTTTGCAAGACGAAAAGACTTTTTCGTGACTTCTGGGTAGAGCATCTGGGATTGGGCAAAGTAACGGAGCAAGAGACACATGTTGAACACAATGCCTACAGTGTAAAGATTTTCCAAATACCAAAGAAGTAAATAGGCCTCAATGGGAAAGTTGTGCTGGAAAACATGACTAAAACGTAACAAGGTTAAGAAAGGATAAACTGGGTGAAAAGGGAGTGATAGTAATGGTCCAGCATCGAGGCCATATCGGGAGACATAAAGCTTAAGAAATGAGTGAAGGCAAGTGCTGCGGGAGATGAGGGTAGCTTCTAACAGAGAATGTTGGATATGGATGGGCATGGTTAAGACAAAGGTTTCCAAACTTTGTTGTTCTGGAGGAGTAGAAGGGAGGCCAGATGATTCTCCATGTTCAAAAACTCCAATAAGAGGGGAAAAAGGAATGGAAATGGGATTATTTCCTTTTTGAGCCGGGAAAGGAAATCTGAGAGGATATTATTTTTCCCTTATATATGAACAGCTTCAAAGCTCCATTGAGAGAACCAGTTTGCCCATCGGAGTAGCTGAGTGGGAGGAAGGGCTTTTTGTTTAAATTTGAGCATCTGGGGAAAGCTCATGAGGTCTGTTTCGATGAGAAAATGGTGGCCAATGAGGTGAAATTTGAATTTGTCAATTGCTTTCATGATGGCTTGGATTTCTTTGTAAGTGGAATGGTAATGCAATTTCACCGGGGTAAAAGCTCCACTTTTGTAACCACAAATACTCCTTGTCCCATCTGTTCTTGTTGTAATAACGCTGCTCCCCATTACAATCACACCTCCTCATTCTAGTAGTAATCAAAGGGACACCCAGGTATTTAAGAGGATGTGTCCCCAAAGAAAATTGGAAAGTATCTCAAATTTCCTCAACCACATCATCTCTGATTCCAGCAACAAAAAGAAAACTCTTAGCATTATTACCTTTAAGCCCAGTAAATTTCAAAAAATGAGTAAGAGTGGTCTTAATTAGCTTAGCAGATTGAATATCTCCATGGAATAAAATCATCAAATCATCTGCAAAACACAAGTGGGATATTTTAGGTTTGTCACATCTCCAATGAAATTTGAAACTCTTATTAGTGGAAATATTATAAGCAAGCAACTGACTAAGAGTTTCCATAATCAAGACAAATAGATAAGGAGACATAGGATCACCTTGTCTTAGACCTCTAGCCCCCTCAAAATACCCCATAGATTCACCATTACAGTTAATGGAGTATTTAGGGGAAGTAACACAGGCTTTGATCCATTTAAAAATTTTGGGCGGGAAACCCAGAATGTCAAGCAAATCAAAGAGAAAAACCCAACTGACACTATCATAAGCTTTCATAAGATCAACTTTAATAGTGGCTCTAGGAGGACCTTTGGTAGAGTGATAATCCTTCATGAGATCTTGGGCAAGTAAAATATTATCACTGATCTTTCTTCCTTTGACAAAAGCATATTGTGATTGATCAACAAGACTTGGAAGGATTGTTTGGATTTTATTAGCAATTATCTTGGAGATACATTTATAAATAGTATTGCAGCAAGATATAGGTCTAAATTCTCCCATAGATGAAAGATTCGGCACAAAATCATAGATGAGGGATTATGGCTCAAAATCAGGGAAAAGTCACAGATGAAGAGGCTCAACAGCCAGTTGTTACGAATCTACAAATGAAAGCTTTAGTGGGGGGAATGAGGAGGATGATGAGGGCAGAATTAGAACCGATACATGAGAGATTGGATAGAGTTGAAGAGGGTACACCACAGAGGCAACAACAAAGTGTTCATAATGTACAAAGAAGGGAGAGAGTTCAACCAAGGGGAGTGAGAGTTGAAGATGAGGAGTATTTTGGGGAAAACTTTGATTAAGAAAATGATCAGGAGTCAATAGATAATCATAAAAGATATGGTGGTCGAGGTAGAGAAGTTAGGTTTAGAGAAGTTAGGAATTGGGAAGATAATAATTTGGGTAGTATTAAGATGAAGATTCCTTCGTTTCAAGGAAAGACTGATCCAGAAGCATATCTTGAACGGGAGAAGAAGGTGGAATTAGTATTCGATTGCCACAATTACTCCAAGATTAAGAAAGCAAAACTTGCTGCCATTGAATTTTCCAATTATGCTATTATTTGGTAGGATCAATTGGTACTAAATAGGAGGAGAAATAGGGAGCATCCATTAGAGACATGGGAGGAGATGAAAACTATTATGAGGAAGCGGTTCATTCCAAGCTACTACTATCGGGAGTTGTATAACAGGTTACAAAGTTTGAGGCAAGGTAATAGGAGTGTAGAAGAATATTATAAGGAGATGGAAGTTGCTATGATTCGAGTGAATGTAGAGGAAGATCGAGAGGCTACAATGGCTAGATTCTTAGTTAGGTTGAATCGGGAAATTGCCAATGCAGTGGAATTGCAACACGATGTTGAATTGGAGGATTTGGTACACATGGCTATTAAAATTGAGAATCAACTCAAGAGGAGGGGCAGCAGTACACGTCCAAGCCAAAATTCCAATACATCTGCTTGGAAAACAAATACTTGGAAAAGAGATGAGAAGCAGCCTTTGGTGAAGCCAAAAACTGAGCAAAAACAAGAGGTGGCCAGCCATGGAAATCAAGGTAAATTCAATTTGTCTACTTCTCGGAACCGTGATATTAAGTGTTTTAAGTGCCAAGGTAGGGGACACATAGCTAGCCAATGTCCGAACAAGAGAGTTATGGTGTTACGAGATGATGGTGAGATTGAAACCGAAGATGAAGATGACAACGAATCTGTGCCACCATTGGAGGATACCGATGATGAAGAGTATGCTGCCCAAGGGGATTTGTTAGTGGCAAGGAGAGCTCTAAATATGCAAGTTAAAGAAGATGACGAGGCGCAACGGGAGAACATTTTTAATACGAGATGTCATGTCAAAGATAAGGTGTGTAGTGTGATCATCGATGGGGGGAGTTGCACTAACGTTGCTAGCACAACTCTGGTGGAGAAATTAGGGCTGCCAACAATCAAGCATCCACGGCCTTATAAATTGCAATGGCTCAATGATAGTGGAGAAGTAAGGGTGACTAAACAGGTATTAGTTACTTTTCATATTGGGAAATATGAAGATGAAGTTTTGAGTGATGTGGTTCCGATGCAAGCTGGACACTTGTTGTTAGGGAGGCCATGGCAATTTGATCGATGTGTTAATCATGATGGTTTCACAAATAAATACTCATTCGTGCTTAATCAAAGGACAATCACCTTAGTGCCTTTGACACCGAAGCAAGTTTATGAAGATCAAGCGAGGTTGCAAAAGGAGAGTGATCAAAAGAAAGAGAGTGAACAAAAGAAAAAGAGTGAGAAAATTGAGAGAGAGAAAAAGAAAAGAAAAATGTAGCCATTGAGGAAAAATTAGAGGGAAACCAAAAGAATTTTTATACAAAAGCGAGTGAGATCAAACGAGCGTTGTTTTCAAATCAGCCTATGATTGTACTTTTGTACAAAGAGGCATTTTTAAACACTAACCAAATTGACTCATCTTTGCCTAGTTCTGTTGTTTCTCTTTTGCAGGAGTTTGGTGATGTCTTTCCTGAGGAGATTCCACATGGTTTACCATATTCGAGGGATTGAACATCAAATTGATTTCGTGCCCGGTGCTACCATTCCAAACCGACCAGCCTATAGAAGCAATCCCGAGGAGACAAAGGAGCTACAAAAGCAGGTCAGTGTGTTGATGTAAAGAGAAAGTATGAGTCCATGCGCCGTTTTGGTGATTTTGGTTCCTAAGAAGGATGGGACGTGGAGAATGTGCATTGATTGCCGAGCTGTCAATAACATAACGGTTAAGTATCGACACCCTATTCCTCACTTAGATGATATGTTAGATGAGTTGCATGATTCTTGTATATTTTCTAAGATTGATTTGAAAAGTGGGTATCATCAAATTAGAATGAAGTAAGGCGATGAATGGAAAACTGCATTTAAAATCAAATATGGTTTGAATGAATGGTTAGTAATGCCTTTTGGATTAACTAATGCTCCTAGTACTTTTATGAGATTGATGAACCATGTTTTGTGTGCTTTTATTTGAAAATTTGTAGTTGTTTATTTTGATGATATCCTTATTTATAGCAAAAACTTAGAAGAGCTTTTGAAGCATTTAAAACTTATGCTAGATGTACTTAGAAAGGAAGAGTTGTTTGCTAACCTAAAGAAGTGCACTTTTTGCACCGATAAGTTTGTGTTTCTTGGTTTTGTTGTGTGTGCACAAGGAATACATGTTGATGAAGAAAAGATTCGTGCTATCCAAGAATGGCCAAGCCTATCTAGTGTAAGTAATGTGCGAAGTTTTCATGGACTTGTTAGTTTTTATAGAAGGTTCGTGAAAGACTTCAGTAGTATAGCTACACCAATAACCGAAGTCATCAAGAAAAATGTTGGGTTCAAATGGGGGGAAGAGCAAGAGAAGGCATTTCAATTACCCAAGGAGAAATTAGCTCATGCACCTTTACTTGCTTTACCTAACTTTACAAAAACTTTTGAAATTGAATGTGATGTTTCGGGATTAGGTATTGGCACCGTGCTAATGCAAGAAGGAAGACCAATTGCATATTTTAGTGAGAAGTTAATTGGGGCTACCTTAAACTATCCCACTTATGACAAAGAGATGTACACATTGGTTCGAGCTTTGGAGACATGGCAGCATTACTTGTGGCCAAAAGAGTTCGTTATTCACACCGATCATGAGTCTTTAAAGCACCTTAAAGTCCAACACAAGCTGAACAAGAGACATGCACGATGGGTTGAATTTATTGAGACATTTCTATACGTCATTCGATATAAACAAGGTAAGGAGAATATCGTTGCCGATGCACTTTCTCGAAGGTACATTCTAATCTCCACTCTTGATGCTAAGATTCTTGGTTTGAGCATATTAAAGAATTGTATCCTTTAGACCTAGATTTTAGTGAAGAGTTTGAATCTTGTGAAAAAATTGCCCATAATAAATTCTATAGGCATGAGGGGTTTTATTTTGAGAAAATAAATTGTGCATTCCAAATTGTCCTGTGAGAGAGTCACATGGGGGAGGGTTAATGGGACATTTTGGGCTAGTTAAAACATTAGCCGTTTTGCAAGATCACTTCTAATGGCCAAGCATGAAACAAGATGTTGAGAGGATTTGTGGTAGATGTGTCACATGTAGGCGAGCGAAATCTAGAGTACAACCCCATGGCTTATACACACCTCTTCCAATTCCTAGTGAACCATGGATTGATATTTCAATGGATTTTGTGTTAGGTTTACCTAGGACTAAACATGGTCGAGACTGAATTTTTGTGGTTGTGGATAGATTTTCCAAGATGGCACATTTTATTCCATGTCTCAAAACTGATGACGCTTCACATGTTGCTGATTTGTTCTTTAAGGAGATTGTGAGATTACATGGTGTGCCTAGAACCATCGTATTGGATAGAGATGTTAAGTTCTTGAGTTACTTTTGGAAGACCTTTTGGTGTAAGTTGGGGACTAAGTTATTATTTTCTACTACTTGTCATCCACAAATAGATGGTCAAACCGAAGTAGTAAATAGGACTTTATTTACTTTGTTAAGGGCTATTATTAAAAAGAACATCAAAACATGGGAAGAATGTTTACCACATGTTGAATTTGCTCATAATCATACTATCCATTCTGCTACTAAATTTTCACCCTTTGAAATTGTGTATGGTTTTAATCCTTTAACTCCTTTGGATTTATCTCCTTTACCTGTTACTGAGCGTGTTAATTTAGATGGCAAAAAGAAAGCAGATTTTGTTAAGCAAATTCATGAGATAGCAAGACTCAATATTGAGCGAAGAACGGAGCAATATGCAACGCAAGCTAACAAAGGGCGACGCAATATCATCTTTGAACCCCGGAGATTGGGTTTGGGTACACATGCGAAAAGAAAGATTTCCTGCACAAAGGCGTTCTAAATTGCTTCCCCGAGGCGATGGTCCTTTTCAAGTTCTTGAGCGCATCAATGATAATGCCTACAAGCTAGAGTTGCCTGGTGAGTATAATGTTAGTACTACTTTTAATGTTGCTGATTTATCTCCTTTTGATGTAGGTGACGATTTGAGGACAAATCCTTTTCAAGAGGAGGGGAATGATGAGAACATGCTACAATTTTGCTCTCTCAAGAAATACAAATGAAAGAGAGAGAGAGTGTCCACCTTCTCTCTAGAATTCTGATTACCTTCATTTCTAATGGGGTCTAACAAGAAGAAAAGAAATCAAAATGTTGGTCATGGCAAAGCTGGCTCTCCATTATCCAAACCATTCTTGAAGCAACAAAGTCCCCAAGATTTTCTAGTTCAGAGGGTTATTGAAGAGAGCTCCTCAAAGAACACTTCATCTATTAGCCATTCTGCTCTCTCCCCTGAACTTGTAAGAAAATATTTGCTTAAAGGTGGTCAGTTCAACTTAGAGATGGGAATACCATTGGTGAAACCCAACCTAAAGGGGTGGTTCATGTTCTCAATGTAGCAAAACCTGAGAATGGGGTGGGAGTTTTTACTTGATCTACTTGATGTTCTAGGTTTTTCGCCTAGGATACAACGGTGGATTAGGGCCTGTATAACTAGTCCTAAGTACTCTATTAACTTTAATGGAGAATCGGTAGGGTACTTCGAGGGTGCTCAAGGACTTAGGCAAGGTGATCCTATGTCACCCTACCTTTTTGTGCTTGTCATGGATACTCTTAGTCAATTGATCCAACATAACATCCAAAGATCCTCTCACTTTAAATGCCATTGGAGGTGTGAGTAACTTAAAATCTCTCATCTTTGTTTTGCCGATGACTTGCTTTTATTTTTCAATGGTGATGTTCATTCTGCATCAATTATGAAGAATTCCTTAGATGAATTTTATAACTTCACTGGCTTGCAGGCTAATGCTAACAAAAGCTGTTTGTTTCTTACAGGAATCGAGGAGAGCACTTCCAATTCTATTTGGATTAATCTCCCGTTTACCCTTGGTTCCCTCCCAATGAAGTACCTTGGGGTTCCATTGATCACCACTAGACTCAAGAAGGGAGACTGTGATGATCTTATCCATAAAATCACATCAAGAATCACTTCTTGGACATCTAAATTTCTTTCTTATGCTGGCAGACTCCAACTTATCCAATCGGTTCTTGCAGGGATTCAAAACTATTGGGCTGTCATTTTTATTCTTCCCAAAAGTGTCCTTAAACATATTGATAGATTAATGTGTAGATTCCTTTGGACCGGAGAAACTGAAAAAGCTCATGGGGCTAAAGTTGCTTGGGATGTAGTCTGTAGACCTAAGAAGGAAGGGGGGCTTGGCCTTAAAAATATCACTCAATTGAATTCTATTTTAAATCTTAAACATATCTGGGCCATTTTTACTTATAAAAATAAGTCCCTTTGAGTGGATTGGATACACACTTACATGTTGAAAAGAAAAAGTTTTTGGGAAGTCAAGATCCCGTCCCAATGCTCCTGGTATTGGCGAAAGCTCCTTAAACTTAGGCCTATGGCTAGACCATTGCTTAGGCACAGAAATGGTAATGGGTGTGGTACTTTTCTATGGTATGATAATTGGCATCCTATGGGTCCTATTTTGGACAGAGTCGGAATGCGTGTCCAATATGATGTCGCCATCCCTTTAAATGCCAAAGTATCCGATGTTATTGATGGGAATGAATGGAATTGGCCTCTTGCAAACACTATTGAATGAAGAGAAATCAGAGGCCAACTACATTCCTTACCTATCCCTACCACCGCTAGTGATGTGGTCCAATGGTTACCCTCACCAAATAATTTGTTCTCTACTGCCAACACTTAGGATCATGTTCGGACTCATTATCCCAAAGTTTCTTGGTATGGCCTAACTAGGTTCCCGGGTAATATTCCCCGTCATAGTTTTATTATGTGGTTGGCTATTCTCCATAGATTATCCACACATGACAGAATTTATACTTACATACCAGGACCACTTGCTTGTGTTTTTTGTCACACCAATTTGGAATCCCATGACCATTTATTCTTTAATTGTTCTTATACTTCTTATGTGTGGCAGGGAGTGCTTAATAGGTTGGAAATCTCTTATTCCGCACCATCATGGGATGTTCTTGTGGAATGGGCAGCGAATAAGTGGAAAGGCAAGACTCCACGGCATGTTGTCCCAAAAATGTGCCTTGGTTTGGTTGTTTATAGCATTTGGGAAGAAAGGAATGCGCGAAGTTTCAAATTTGAAATAAAGACTAAGGAAAGAGTTTTACAAGACCTTTGCCTTCGGATTTCCCTACAAATTCAAGCTACATGGAAGAACGATCCCCACCTTCCTCAGTACATTGAAAGATGGGCAATTACTTCATAGTGGTGATTGTGCCTTGGCCCTCTCATTTTGATACAGGAGTTGCCTTGGTGTATTCCTTGCACATTAGATTTGGTTTGATTTGAGTTATATTGATTTGTTGGTTTTGTTGGATTTTGTTGGGTTGGTGGTGCCATGTACAGGTTTCTTGATGTATTCCTTGCTCCAAAGGATATAACCCTATGTTGTGCCATGTACAGGTTTCTTTATGTAATAGCTCTGATGGTACACTTGGTGGTGCAATCTGGTTCACAAGGCACAGTTGGGTTTGTAGGAAATGGAATGTTAATTCATTTTCAAAGGCAAGGGGATTTTCAACCCCCGTGAGAACACCCGAAGTGGGGATTCGGTGAATATCCGTTTCTCCTTGTAGGGATGTTTCCAGATGATCTCTAAAAGAGAAAAGGATAATACAGTATTTCCAAGAGGATTGTCGCAATAGGTTTTGCCAGTATGAAAAGTCTTCAAATAATAGGAACCACTTTGCAAGACGAAAAGACTTTTTCGTGACTTCTGGGTAGAGCATCTGGGATTGGGCAAAGTAACGGAGCAAGAGACACTTGTTGAACAAAATGCCTACAGTGTAAAGATTTTCCAAATACCAAAGAAGTAAATAGGCCTCAATGCTGGAAAACATGACTAAAATGCAACAAGGTTAAGAAAGGATAAACTGGGTGAAAAGGGAGTGATAGTAATGGTCCAGCATCGAGGCCATATCGGGAGACATAACGCTTAAGAAATGAGTGAAGGCAAGTGCAGCGGGAGATGAGGGTAGCTTCTAACAGAGAATGTTGGATATGGATGGGCATGGTTAAGACAAAGGTTTCCAAACTTTGTTGTTCTGGAGGAGTAGAAGGGAGGCCAGATGATTCTCCATGTTCAAAAACTCCAATAAGAGGGGAAAAAGGAATGGAAATGGGATTATTTCCTTTTTGAGCTGGGAAAGGAAATCTGAGAGGATATTATTTTTCCCATATATATGAACAGCTTCAAAGCTCCATTGAGAGAACCAGTTTGCCCATCGGAGTAGCTAAGTGGGAGGAAGGGCTTTTTTTTTTAAATTTGAGCATCTGGGGAAAGCTCATGAGGTCTGTTTCGATGAGAAAATGGTGGCCAATGAGGTGAAATTTGAATTTGTCAATTGCTTTCATGATGGCTCGGATTTCTTTGTAAGTGGAATGGTAATGCAATTTCGCCGGGGTAAAAGCTCCACTTTTGTAACCACAAATACTCCTTGTCCCATCTGTTCTTGTTGTAATAACGTTGCTCCCCATTACAATCACACCTCCTCATTCTAGTAGTAATCAGAGGGACACCCAGGTATTTAAGAGGAAGTGTCCCCAAAGAAAATTGGAAAGTATCTCAAATTTCCCCAACCACATCATCTCTGATTCCAGCAACAAAAAGAAAACTCTTAGCATTATTACCTTTAAGCCTAGTAAATTTTGAAAATTGAGTAAGAGTGGCCTTAATTAGCTTGACAGATTGAATATCTCCATGGAATAAAATCATCAAATCATCTGCAAAACACAAGTGGGATATTTTAGGTTTGTCACATCTCCAATGAAATTTGAAACTCTTATTAGTGGAAATATTATAAGCAAGCAACTGACTAAGAGTTTCCATAATCAAGACAAATAGATAAGGAGACATAGGATCACCTTGTCTCAGACCTCTAGCCCCCTCAAAATACCCCATAGATTCACCATTACAGTTAATGGAGTATTTAGGGGAAGTAACACAGGCTTTGATCCATTTAAAAATTTTGGGTGGGAAACCCAGAATGTCAAGCAAATCAAAGAGAAAAACCCAACTGACACTATCATAAGCTTTCATAAGATCAACTTTAATAGTGGCTCTAGGAGGACCTTTGGTAGAGTGATAATCCTTCATGAGATCTTGGGCAAGTAAAATATTATCACTGATCTTTCTTCCTTTGACAAAATCAGATTGTGATTGATCAACAAGACTTGGAAGGATTGTTTGGATTCTATTAGCAATTATCTTGGAGATACATTTATAAATAGTATTGCAGCAAGATATAGGTCTAAATTCCCCCATAGATGAAAGATTCGGCACAAAATCATAGATGAGGGATTATGGCTCAAAATCAGGGAAAAGTCACAGATGAAGAGGCTCAACACCCAGTTGTTACGAATCTACAAATGAAAGCTTTAGTGGGGGGGATGAGGCGGATGATGAGGGCAGAATTAGAACCGATACATGAGAGATTTGATAGAGTTGAAGAGGGTACACCACAGAGGCAACAACAAAGTGTTCATAATGTACAAAGAAGGGAGAGAGTTCAACCAAGGGGAGTGAGAGTTGAAGATGAGGAGTATTTTGGGGGAAGACTTTGATGAAGAAAATGATCGGGAGTCAATAGATAATCATAAAAGATATGGTGGTCGAGGTAGAGAAGTTAGGTTTAGCGAAGCTAGGAATCGGGAAGATAATAATTTGGGTAGTATTAAGATGAAGATTCCTTCGTTTCAAGGAAAGACTGATCCGGAAGCATATCTTGAATGGGAGAAGAAGGTGGAATTAGTATTCGATTGCCACAATTACTCCAAGATTAAGAAAGTAAAACTTGCTGCCATTGAATTTTCCAATTATGCTATTATTTGGTGGGATCAATTGGTACTAAATAGGAGGAGAAATAGGGAGCATCCAATAGAGACATGGGAGGAGATGAAAACTATTATGAGGAAGCGGTTCATTCCAAGCTACTACTATCGGGAGTTGTATAACAGGTTACAAAGTTTGAGGCAAGGTAATAGGAGTGTAGAAGAATATTATAAGGAGATGGAAGTTGCTATGATTCGAGTGAATGTAGAGGAAGATCGAGAGGCTACAATGGCTAGATTCTTAGTTAGGTTGAATCGGGAAATTGCCAATGCAGTGGAATTGCAACACTATGTTGAATTGGAGGATTTGGTACACATGGCTATTAAAATTGAGAATCAACTCAAGAGGAGGGGCAGCAGCACACGTCCAAGCCAAAATTCCAATTCATCTGCTTGGAAAACAAATACTTGGAAAAGAGATGAAAAGCAGCCTTTGGTGAAGCCAAAAACTGAGCAAAAACAAGAGGTGGCCAGCCATGGAAATCAAGGTAAATTTGATTTGTCTACTTCTCGGAACCGTGATATTAAGTGTTTTAAGTGCCAAGGTAGGGGACACATAGCTAGCCAATGTCCGAACAAGAGAGTTATGGTGTCACTATCTGATGGTGAGATTGAAACCGAAGATGAAGATGACAACGAATCTGTGCCACCATTGGAGGATACCGATGATGAAGAGTACGCTGCCCAAGGGGATTTGTTAGTGGCAAGGAGAGTTCTAAATATGCAAGTTAAAGAAGATGATGAGGCGCAACGGGAGAACATTTTTCATATGAGATGTCATGTCAAAGATAAGGTGTGTAGTGTGATCATCGATGGGGGGAGTTGCACTAACGTTGCTAACGCAACTCTGGTGGAGAAATTAGGGCTGCCAACAATCAAGCATCCACGGCCTTATAAATTGCAATGGCTCAATGATAGTGGAGAAGTAAGGGTGACTAAACAGGTATTAGTTCCTTTTCATATTGGGAAATATGAAGATGAAGTTTTGAGTGATGTGGTTCCGATGCAAGCTGGACACTTGTGTTGGGATTATGCCCTCAAACCAGTTAGTTATTGTAATCAGACATCTATGATTCGTATATTTATGAGCATCTTTACATATTCAGATATGTGTTATTCATGAGTTGAATGGTTTGGTGTGTTTATCCATTAACAATATTGTCAGATTTATTTGTGTTAATTAGATTGACACATAGGAGATATAAATCATCACTGGCAGTTGTTAAAAATTGTCACAGTTAATGATAAGTATGGATAGCTTATCAGGTTTAGACTGTAGCACATTAACTTCCATTTAGTGGAATGAAAAGTCTCAATCATTAGAGTAGTGACTCTGAGTTAATGTGCTAGTGCATTTGGTGCATTGACGGACGTTGAGTTAAACCTATTAACAATAAGCTGTCATAGGTTAGTAGGTACTCAAACTTGTATATGGCATATGTTCTTAATCCTGAGATAACTGTGAACACAAGCTGTTGACTTGATTATTTTGACTTATCAATCAGTGAGGTCTACACAGATCAACACCTGGATATCTTGGGTAATTAAGTGAACAGTATTGTGAACACTAGTTGTCAAGATGGAATCTACCCTCTGTAGAGAGTAAGTATTCCCTTGAGAATGTTATTGGGTTAATTACTGAGAACTGCAGTCTTGTCAGCAAGCCGTTGTTGTCATGTTCAGTAATTTATGAGAAGTGACTGGGGCTCAAGGATAATAAGAAGTAATTAATTTTGGGTTGACAGTATAGTTGATACACTAATCCCAGAAATAATTACGAATATGTTTGGTAGAGGAACATCACTGTATTTTATTGTACAAGTCTAGGTTTTATCTTCGGATAAATATGTTTATTAAATCTAGAGTTCAATTATTGTCATATAGTGGAGTTGATAATAATTTACTAAAATAATTTCCTAAACTTAAGAGTTGAGTTGGATGGAAATCAGTTTTAGTTTAGCCAGGTTAATAAACCCTAGAAGTCCCATCTCTAGCTTAACAGGTGTTTGGATGCATGGATAAGATGACTAGGGTTAGAGAGTGTTATAGATGGTCTATAACTATATATAATAGTAAAGGGGGCCGGCCACTTTAGTGGTTTTTGATATGATTAAAAAAATACATTCTCTCTTATTTATACTCTTTAAGTTATCTTCTTCCTTAGGGTTACCCACATAAACCCTAGCTTCCTAGTGTGCATCTTGAAGTCATAGAGGTGAAGGATACTAGGAAAGAGGGACACGAAGAGTTCTCAAAAGGATCCAACAGATCTTAAAGGTGAATTTATATTGTTTTCACCCTTTATCATATGTAATCGAATAAGTTTTTGATCCGCTTTAAAATTTTTAAAAGCAATTTTTCCGCTGCGATTGGAAATTGTTTCCAACAATTGGTATCAGAGCCAACTTATTCCTTGCATATGATTAGTTTATGGATTTCCAAAATGGTTTATTAACATTAATATGGTTCTAGAGGGTTTTGGTCATTAAAGTTTTTTTTAAAAAACTCTAACAGTTTCGGCTTACACTCTACAAAGCTTGCATGTCTTGGTACAAGGCCATTTTAATTCCATTTTTTTTATTGATCACATGGAATGATAACTTGATCTCTTGGTGTATATTATAAGAGGTCATGATTAGATCCACTATGTTTTGAGGTATGATCTATATATGCTTGCTAGGTGGCGGCCAGGGAACAAAAATTTTTTTTTTTTATCTTGGCCGTGGGTACAAGGAGCCATTAGGTTTATCACCATGTGTACGAGTTGTGCACATGGGCTACGCACATGGTGGTGACTTGCATGGGCAGCGGCCATGAGTGTCATGGTGGCTGCGGCTTGGACCCATTAGGGTTTTCCACTATGTGCATGAGTTGTGTACATTGGCTGCAAACATGGTGGCCACTCGCATGGTCAGCGGCCATGATAGTCATGGTGGCTGCTTTATTTTTGGTATTCTGTGGGCTTTTTTTTTTTTTTGCTACCCTAGTTGATTTGATTTGATCAAGTAAACTAGTGGGTTAATGTAGCCCATAATATTAAATAATAGTGTTTTGAACCCTATTTTAATTTCCAAACATTAACAATCCTTTTGGAAGTTTAAAAGTTTCAGTTTATATATAGTGTATATATATCTTGCTAACATATTTTTTTTTAACTTCCTAGTCTGAAATCTTTATTGATCCTATATTCTCACAATTTTTTTTTGGAAAGTAAATTGGGGTTATCATTATATTTGTTGGTTTTAAACTAGAAACATATATGTTGATTTAATTAATAGACTAGTCCAAATTAGATTTGGATTAATTTTGGAAATCCATAAGTTTTTGTGTTAGCTTTATTATCTTGAATTTGATTCATATGTATAGTTGCCATATATGATATTGCCAATATATGCATGTGCTAAATTTTTTCCTTGCAGTTCATAAAAACCCTAATCTCTCATGACAATTTATTATTAATATTATTATTTTTTTTTCGGAAAAATATTAATATTATTATTGTTATAATGGCAAATTGTAAAGGGCACTGCAGCTCCACTCCTATGCAAAGGAGAGCTGTAGTGGTTTCCCTAGGCCACTATGCATTTATCTTTTCCTTAGATCATTGTACACCTCGCAAGGGATATAGGGATAAATGTAACTTAGTGTAGGGATTACTTTACAGTCAAGGGAGAAGGTGCCAACATGAAGGAGTTCATGAAGAGTTCATGAAGACAGTCATGAGAGAGAAGGGCATTTAAATTGCATTTTATTTGTTTTATTATGCATGCTCTTTTAGTTTTTGTTGTTCATGTCCTTTTATATGCCTAATATAAATATGTTGAACATCAAAATGGATCCATACTTCATTCTAAAAAAAAAAATTTAACTTAAAAATTCAAAATTTATTAAAAATGAGATTTAAATATAAAAGTGTGAATGTATGGACCATGTAAAAATCCTCAATCTCAAATAATCTAGTGGGAGAGAGGTTTACAATTTATGTAACCTCACGGTCTTCCATCAATAATTCATTGTAAAATGAATAGGATACCGCGAGTCACAGATTCATCTGTGATCATTCCCTTCGGACGGTATTTGATTCATCGGTTACTAGACATGAATTTCTTAAAAGATAGAATAAATGAGACGTATTAAAGAATGACCTCCCCTTGGAGGCATTACTTGAAAGGGATGTCATTTGATTCTAATTGATGGTAAACACTAGACTAATGTTTCATTAAGAGACTCTCCTCGGAGTTTTAATGAAGTCATTAGAGACTGAAGTGTCAGGAGTCATAAATCAATTTGCAAGAGTTACATAGCGGTTGATTATGATGGGCTTTCCAATCAATTCATAAGGTGATGACCTCCCCTCGGAGGCATTGTTTTATAAATTGATATTCTGACGACATCATATTTTGTATTGTTTATGAGGACTTGAATATGACATATCACTGTCAAATAACATGTTCATTTATTTATACTTGTCTGTTATTTAATTTCAGCTATCACAATGTCTGGATTCAACCCACTTGCCACTATTCTCAACCAAAACAAGTTAACTGGACCTAATTACGTGGATTGGAAAAGGAACTTAGACATAGTTTTGACTGCTGAGGGGTACAAATATGTTCTCACCACACCTTGCCCTGCCCCTCTAGCTCCCGATGCTCCTGCTGGGACTGATGATGCTTATGCTCGCTGGCAAAAGGCTGATGAGATGGTCCGCTGCTACATTTTGGCATCTATGTCAAATGTGTTGCAGCACCAACATCAGTCAGTTGCCACAGCTGAAGATATGATCTTCAGTCTTAATGAGATGTTTGGTTCCCAAGGTCGCACTGCTAGGCAAAGTACCATGCAGATGATCTTAAACACTAAGATGTCGGAAGGAACACCAGTACGTGAACACATGTTAAAAATGATTGGTTGTTTTAATGTACTGGAAGTTCTGGGTGCCGAAATCGACCTTGAGACTCAGGTTGACATTGTCCTGAATTCGCTGCCATCGTCTTTCACTCAGTTCAAACTGAACTATCATTTGAACAAGGTTGATTATTCATTGAGTGAATTGGTGAACTCTTTAACGGCAACGGAGGGGATTGTCAAGGGAGAGTCTTCAATTCTCAATATTGAGAAGGCTGCCTCTTCTAAGCCTATGCCTAAAGGCAAAGGCTGGAGGAAGAAGAAGCAAGGGAACAAGGCTCATAAAGGTACACCTGGTCCCACTGGAGGGATCAAGAAGGGAAATGGTAAGGGAAAAGGAAAGGTAGGTGCCAAGCAACCCAAAGGAAAATGTTTCAATTGCGGGGAACTAGGGCACTGGAAGAGAAATTGTCCTGCATACTTGGCTATGAGGAAGGCCCAAGGTATGATCGAATCTCTTGTAATTGAAGTAAGTTATTTAACGGATACTTCAACTACCTGGTGTATTGATTTGGGAGCCACTAATCACGTCTGTAATTCGTTGCAGGGGTTCAGGCAGACCAGCCAGTGTAGTGATGGGCAAATCAAGCTTACCTTGGGATCTAGTGCAACAGTTTCAGCTGTTGCAGTTGGAGTCGTAGTTTTAGTATTTTCTAATAATAAAACTTTGGTATTATTAGACGTTTTATATGTGCCTACTATAAGACAAAATCTTATTTCAGTTTCATTACTTGCGAATAAAGGTTATTCAGTTAGTTTTAGTTCTGGAGTTGTGATTAAAAAGAATAGTTCTTTTATTTGCTCTGGTAATTTATCAAATGGTTTGTTTTTAGTGACACCTGTATCTTATGAATTATCTGATATGGAATTGAATAACTTAATGGCAAACACGCCTGCTAAAAGAAAGGAACCTTCAAATAATCCAACAAGACTTTGGCATATGAGGCTAGGTCATATTAATCTGAACAGGATTAACAGGCTGGTGAAGGAAGGAATTTTAACTTCCTTAGTTGTAGAACCTATACCTGTCTGTGAATCTTGTTTGGAGGGTAAAATGACAAAGAGACCCTTTTCTTCAAAAGGTAATCGGGCCAAAGACTTATTGGATTTAATACATACAGATGTATGTGGTCCAATAAACATTAGAGCTAGAGATGGATATGAATACTTTATTACATTCACCGATGACTTCTCTAGGTACGGATACATTTACCTACTTCACAACAAGTCCGATTCTTTTGAAAAGTTCAAAGAATTTAAGGCTGAAGTGGAGAAGCAATTAGGGAAAAGTATCAAGGCCATTCGATCAGATCGAGGTGGTGAATATCTATCTAATGAGTTTATAGACCATCTAACACAGAATGGGATTCTGTCTCAGTTGACTACACCAGGCATGCCTCAACAGAATGGTGTAGCAGAACGAAGGAACCAGACACTTTTAGACATGACTAGGTCTATGATGAGTTATTCTGAATTGCCATTGTTTCTTTGGGGTTTTGCTTTAGATACAACAAAATACATACTAAATCATGTTCCAACTAAGTCTGTTCCCAAGACACCCCGAGAGTTGTGGAGTAGACGAAAGCCCTCTTTGCAACACTTTTGGATATGGGGTTGTCCAGCACATGTGCTAAAGGGGAACGCTGGGAAATTGGAATCAAGATCGGAAGTATGTTATTTTATGGGATATCCAAAGGGAACAAAAGGATGGTATTTTTATAATCCTAGGGAACAGAAAGTGTTTGTAAGCACAAACGTTGTTTTCCTAGAAGATGATTATATTATGAACCACAAACCCAGAGGAAGGATAATTCTAGAAGAAGTTCAAGAAAAGCCCTCAGAATCCCCAGTAGTCATAACCAATCAAGAAACTAAAACTGAAACTACCACACCCTCACAGATTCCTGCGGAAGAGCCCCGTCGTAGTGGGAGGACTATCGGGGCACCTGAAAGATTCATGTTCTTGGGAGAATCTTATGAAGTAGTTCCCGAAGAACCTGATTCTGATCCTACCACTTACGAGGAGGCAATTGCTGACCAGGATTCAGAATCCTGGAAACTAGCTATGAAAGCTGAGATGGAGTCTGTGTACTCCAATCAGGTTTGGGAACTTGTGGATCCACCTGCTAATATTAAACCCATTGGCTGTAAGTGAGTTTACAAGAGGAAGAGAGGATCAGATGGGAAGGTAGAGACCTTCAAAGCTAGGCTTGTAGCGAAAGGGTTTATTCAAAGAGAGGGCATTGACTATGAGGAAACCTTCTCGCCAGTAGCTATGCTTAAGTCCATCCGAATTTTCTTATCCACTGTAGCGTGTCTCGATTACGAGATATGGCAGATGGACGTCAAGACGGCATTCTTGAATGGCCATCTAGACGAGGACATCTACATGCTGCAGCCCACGGGGTTCATAGCTGATAGTCAGGAAGGTATGGTATGCAAGCTGCATAAGTCCATATATAGGCTTAAGCAAGCATCCAGGAGTTGGAACATTCGTTTTGACCAGGCTGTCAAATCTTTTGGATTTGAACAGAAGATGGATGAGCCTTGTGTGTACAAGAAAGGTGAGGGAAGCGTGGTGGTGTTTCTAGTTCTATATGTCAATGATATCCTACTCATGATATAGGAGTATTATCAACAGTGAAAGTGTGGCTAGCCAGTAATTTTGACATGAAAGATCTTGGTGAGGCAAGCTATATCATAGGGATTAAGCTTATTCGGGATCGGAAGAATAAGATAATGGGTTTATCTCAAGCTTCCTACAATGACAAAATACTAACTAGGTTTGTCATGGATAAATCTAAGAAGGGGTTTCTACCATTTAGGCATGGACTTTCACTGTCTCAGAGTCAATGTCCCAAGACTCAGGAGGACAAAGATCGCATGGCTAAGATACCCTATGCTTCTGCGGTGGGTAGTCTTTTGTATGTGATGCTCTGCACCAGACCGGATATCTGTTTTGCTGTAGGTATGGTCAGCAGATATCAGTCCAATCCCGGTCCAGATCACTGGACAGCAGTGAAGCATATCCTCAAGTACTTGAGAAGAACTAGAGATTATATGCTCATTTATGGTGCAGAAGACTTAGCTCCAATTGGCTACACAGATTCTGACTTCATGTCAGACAAGGACGCAAGAAAGTCGACGTCTGGATATGTGTTTACTCTTGTGGTGGTGCTATAAGTTGGAGAAGCATCAAGCAGAAATGCATTGCAGATTCCACAACAGAAGCTGAATATGTTGCAGCTAGTGAGGCAGCTAAGGAAGCTATTTGGCTCAAGAAGTTCTTGATAGAACTGGGAGTGGTACCATTGGCACAGTCCCCTATTAGTCTTCATTGTGATAATAGTGGGGCAGTTGCTCAATCCAAGGAGCCAAGGAACCATAAAGGAGGAAAGCACGTGGAAAGAAAATATCATCTTATTAGAGAAATAGTACAACGTGGCGACGTTGTAGTGACTAAGATTAGCACGACAGATAATCTTGCTGATCCCTTTACTAAAGCCTTACCTTCTAAGGTTTTTGATCGTCACTTGGACAATCTAGGCATTAGATGTAATCCTAATTGGTTGTGAGTGCTAGTGGGAGCTTGTTGGGATTATGCCCTCAAACTAGTTAGTTATTGTAATCAGACATCTATGATTCGTATATTTATGAGCATCTTTACATATTCAGATATGTGTTATTCATGAGTTGAATGGTTTGGTGTGTTTATCCATTAACAATATTGTCAGATTTATTTGTGTTAATTAGATTGACACATAGGAGATATAAATCATCACTGGCAGTTGTTAAAAATTGTCACAGTTAATGATAAGTATGGATAGCTTATCAGGTTTAGACTGTAGCACATTAACTTCCATTTAGTGGAATGAAAAGTCTCAATCATTAGAGTAGTGACTCTGAGTTAATGTGCTAGTGCATTTGGTGCATTGACGGACGTTGAGTTAAATCTATTAACAATAAGCTGTCATAGGTTCGTAGGTACTCAAACTTGTATATGACATATGTTCTTAATCCTGAGATAACTGTGAACACAAGTTGTTGACTTGATTATTTTGACTTATCAATCAGTGAGGTCTACACAGATCAACACCTGGATATCTTGGGTAATTAAGTGAACAGTATTGTGAACACTAGTTGTCAAGATGGAATCTACCCTCTGTAGAGAGTAAGTATTCCCTTGAGAATGTCATTGGGTTAATTACTGAGAACTGCAGTCTTGTCAGCAAGCCGTTGTTGTCATGTTCAGTAATTTATGAGAAGTGACTGGGGCTCAAGGATAATAAGAAGTAATTAATTTCGGGTTGACAGTATAGTTGATACACTAATCCAAGAAATAATTACGAATACGTTTGGTAGAGGAACATCACTGTATTTTATTGTACAAGTCTAGGTTTTATCTTCGGATAAATATGTTTATTAAATCTGGAGTTCAGTTATTGTCATATAGTGGAGTTGATAATAATTTACTAAAATAATTTCCTAAACTTAAGAGTTGAGTTGGATGGAAATCAGTTTTAGTTTAGCCAGGTTAATAAACCCTAGAAGTCCCATCTCTAGCTTAACAGGTGTTTGGATGCATGGATAAGATGACTAGGGTTAGAGAGTGTTATAGATGGTCTATAACTATATATAAGAGTAAAGGGGGACCGGCCACTTTAGTGGTTTTTGATATGATTAAAAAAAATACATTCTCTCTTATTTATACTCTTTAAGTTATCTTCTTCCTTAGGGTTACCCACATAAACCCTAGCTTCCTGGTGTGCATCTTGAAGTCATAGAGGTGAAGGCTACTAGGAAAGAGGGACACGAAGAGTTCTCAAAAGGATCCAACAGATCTCAAAGGTGAATTTATATTGTTTTCACCCTTTATCATATGTAATCGAATAAGTTTTTGATCCGCTTTAAAATTTTTAAAAGCAATTTTTCCGCTGCGATTGGAATTTGTTTCCAACAACTTGTTGTTAGGGAGGCCATGGTAATTTGATCGATGTGTTAAGCATGATGGTTTCACAAATAAATACTCATTCGTGTTTAATCAAAGGACAATCACCTTAGTGCCTTTGACACCGAAGCAAGTTTATGAAGATCAAGCGAGGTTGCAAAAGGAGAGTGATCAAAAGAAAGAGAGTGAACAAAAGAAAAAGAATGATATTTCAAGATCACTTCTATTGGCCAAGCATGAAACAAGATGTTGAGAGGATTTGTGGTAGATGTGTCACATGTAGGCGAGCGAAATCTAGAGTACAACCCCATGGCTTATACACACCTCTTCCAATTCCTAGTGAACCATGGATTGATATTTCAATGGATTTTGTGTTAGGTTTACCTAGGACTAAACATGGTCGAGACTCAATTTTTGTGGTTGTGGATAGATTTTCTAAGATGGCACATTTTATTCCATGTCTCGAAATTGATGATGCTTCACATGTTGCTGATTTGTTCTTTAAGGAGATTGTGAGATTACATGGTGTGCCTAGAACCATCGTTTCGGATAGAGATGTTAAGTTCTTGAGCTACTTTTGGAAGACCTTCTGGTGTAAGTTGGGGACTAAGTTATTATTTTCTACTACTTGTCATCCACAAATAGATGGTCAAACCGAAGTAGTAAATAGGACTTTATCTACTTTGTTAAGGGCTATTATTAAAAAGAACATCAAAACATGGGAAGAATGTTTACCACATGTTGAATTTGCTTATAATCATACTATCCATTCTGCTACTAAATTTTCACCCTTTGAAATTGTGTATGGTTTTAATCCTTTAACTCCTTTGGATTTATCTCCTTTACCTGTTACTAAGCGTGTTAATTTAGATGACAAAAAGAAAGCAGATTTTGTTAAGCAAATTCATGAGAAAGCAAGACTCAACATTGAGCGAAGAACGGAGCAATATGCAACGCAAGCTAACAAAGGGCGACGCAATATCATCTTTGAACCCGGAGATTGGGTTTGGGTACACATGCGAAAAGAAAGATTTCCTGCACAAAGGCGTTCTAAATTGCTTCTCCGAGGCGATGGTCCTTTTCAAGTTCTTGAGTGCATCAATGATAATGCCTACAAGCTAGAGTTGCCTGGTGAGTATAATGTTAGTACTACTTTTAATGTTGCTGATTTATCTCCTTTTGATGTAGGTGACGATTTGAGGATAAATCCTTTTCAAGAGGAGGGGAATGATGAGAACATGCTACAATTTTGCTCTCTCAAGAAATACAAATGAAAGAGAGAGAGTGTCCACCTTCTCTCTAGAATTCTGATTACCTTCATTTCTAATGGGGTCTAACAAGAAGAAAAGAAATCAAAATGTTGGTCATGGCAAAGCTGGCTCTCCATTATCCAAACCATTCTTGAAGCAACAAAGTCCCCAAGATTTTCTAGTTCAGAGGGTTATTGAAGAGAGCTCCTCAAAGAACACTACATCTATTAGCCATTCTGCTCTCTCCCCTGAACTTGTAAGAAAATATTTGCTTAAAGGTGATGGGTCAGTTCAACTTAGAGATGGGAATACCATTGGTGAAACCCAACCTAAAGGGGTGGTTCATGTTCTCAATGTAGCAAAACCTGAGAATGGGGTGGGAGTTTTTACTTGATCTACTTGATGTTCTAGGTTTTTCGCCTAGGATACAACGGTGGATTAGGGCCTGTATAACTAGTCCTAAGTACTCTATTAACTTTAATGGAGAATCGGTAGGGTACTTCGAGGGTGCTCAAGGACTTAGGCAAGGTGATCCTATGTCACCCTACCTTTTTGTGCTTGTCATGGATACTCTTAGTCAATTGATCCAACATAACATCCAAAGATCCTCTCACTTTAAATACCATTGGAGGTGTGAGTAACTTAAAATCTCTCATCTTTGTTTTGCCGATGACTTGCTTTTATTTTTCACTGGTGATGTTCATTCTGCATCAATTATGAAGAATTCCTTAGATCAATTTTATAACTTCACTGGCTTGCAGGCTAATGCTAACAAAAGCTGTTTGTTTCTTACAGGAATCGAGGAGAGCACTTCCAATTCTATTTGGATTAATCTCCCGTTTACCCTTGGTTCCCTCCCAATGAAGTACCTTGGGGTTCCATTGATCACCACTAGACTCAAGAAGGGAGGCTGTGATGATCTTATCCATAAAATCACATCAAGAATCACTTCTTGGACATCTAAATTTCTTTCTTATGCTGGCAGACTCCAACTTATCCAATCGGTTCTTGCAGGGATTCAAAACTATTGGGCTGCTATTTTTATTCTTCCCAAAAGTGTCCTTAAACATATTGATAGATTAATGTGTAGATTCCTTTGGACCGGAGGAACTGAAAAAGCTCATGGGGCTAAAGTCGCTTGGGATGTAGTCTGTAGACCTAAGAAGGAAGGGGGGCTTGGCCTTAAAAATATCACTCAATTGAATTCTATTTTAAATCTTAAACATATCTGGGCCATTTTTACTTCTAAAAATAAGTCCCTTTGAGTGGATTGGATACACACTTACATGTTGAAAAGAAAAAGTTTTTGGGAAGTCAAGATCCCGTCCCAATGCTCCTGGTATTGGCGAAAGCTCCTTAAACTTAGGCCTATGGCTAGACCAATGCTTAGGCATAGAAATGGTAATGGGTGTGGTACTTTTCTATGGTATGATGATTGGCATCTTATGGGTCCTATTTTGGACAGAGTCGGAATGCGTGTCCAATATGATGCCACCATCCCTTTAAATGCCAAAGTATATGATGTTATTGATGGGAATGAATGGAATTGGCCTCTTACAAACACTATTGAATTAAGAGAAATCAGAGGCCAACTACATTCCTTACCTATCCCTACCACCGCTAGTGATGTGGTCCAATGGTTACCCTCACCAAATAATTTGTTCTCTACTTCCAACACTTGGGATCATGTTCGGACTCATTATCCCAAAGTTTCTTGGTATGGCCTAACTAGGTTCCCGGGTAATATTCCCCGTCATAGTTTTATTATGTGGTTGGCTATTCTCCATAGATTATCCACACATGACAGAATTTATACTTACATACCAGGACCACTTGCTTGTGTTTTTTGTCACATAAATTTGGAATCCCATGACCATTTATTCTTTAATTGTTCTTATACTTCTTATGTGTGGCAGGGAGTGCTTAATAGGTTGGAAATCTCTTATTCCGCACCATCATGGGATGTTCTTGTGGAATGGGCAGCGAACAAGTGGAAAGGCAAGACTTCACGGCATGTTGTCCCAAAAATGTGCCTTGGTTTGGTTGTTTATAGCATTTGGGAAGAAAGGAATGCGCGAAGTTTCAAATTTGAAATAAAGACTAAGGAAAGAGTTTTACAAGACCTTTGCCTTCGGATTTCCCTACAAATTCAAGCTACATGGAAGAACGATCCCCACCTTCCTCAGTACATTGAAAGATGGGCAATTACTTCATAGTGGTGATTGTGCCTTGGCCCTCTCATTTTGATACAGGAGTTGCCTTGATGTATTCCTTGCTCCTTTGATTTGGTTTGATTTGAGTTATATTGATTTGTTGGTTTTGTTGGATTTTGTTGGGTTGGTGGTGCTTTGAATGGTTAGGATGGGTCATTCTCAAGGTTTGACTTGATATCTCCCCATCCTTTGTTGCATTGTATGGATGCTTTTTTTTCTTGTGCTTATTGTATATCCTGGGGTATGCCCCTTGTACTTTGTACAGTGCCGTTTTGGCTTTTTCGTTTAAATTAACCTTTTTCCGAAAAAAAAAAAACCTGAGAATGGAAAATCTCCCACCATGAATGAAGCTAAAGATTCAAAGGGAGCCTCTGAACCCCCTATGTTAATTAGTTCTATTACCCCTGTTGGACCTCATGGGTTCTCTGATGAGGGGCTTGAGCTTGATGAAGATTGGGAAGCCCTGGTTGTTTTTGAGGGTGATAGTGATAATGCTCAGGCTATTTCCCCAGATTTGGATGATTCCCCCAGTCCATTGCTAAATCCTAGATTTAGGGTAGCTAAATCTGAGTCTGGTAAGGAGCAAAACTTAAATTCAGGCACAAAGGTTACAAGTGTTACCCTAGATCCAGTCTCCATGGCTTCTTTTAGAGATCTTAATGCGGCAAAACCATATGCTAGCAACATTCTACACGATCCAACCATTCTAGACTCTGTGTCTAATTTTGAGGCTGGGTTGAAGGGTACAAGTGCAAACAGCCATTGTCAAGTTCTTGGAAACTTTCTGTAAGAAGTTGAGCAAACCCCCGTTGTTGATCCAAAATTTATTAGCAGTGGCAAGGTGTTTCTAGCAAGTGAAGTTCACGCTCCATCCTGTGAGAGCAACGGTAATATTGTCATCTCACCAACCAAGCATAAAGCTTGTGACAGGCACATGGGTAATGTTGAGTTTTCCTTAAAACCCGGCGTGTTGTTCCCTGTTGATAATACTATGTTGGCTGGGCATGAAGATTTGTGTTTGAATATAGACCATGTGGGTCCAGGAGGTGAGTTGCACGCTCCTCTTAGTGCTATTCCAAAAGGTCATGTTGACCTCCCTGGTTCTCTGCAGAGAAGTGAAGGCGCCCATGTGGGCTGCAGTACAGGCTCCGCAATTTCAGGCGCTTTGTCCCCTCGTTTTAAATCTAGTTCAGCTACTATTGTGAGGGAAAGCAAAATGACTGACCATAGAGATAAGAGTCAGATTGGATCCCATGTGCCCTACTCTACTGGAGACTATAATGTCAATCCACAGTTAGAAGATCAAAACACACACTCAGATATCCAAAAGGCTGCTTCATGCTTTCACAATGGTTCGAAGTCTTCAGATGAGATGTTGAATAGTAGTGGTGATGGCAATTTTATAGATTCTAACCCAATTAATGGTGAAGGAAAAGCCAAGTCCGGGCCTTGTTCTACTCTCATGACCAAAAATTGGGCTGCTTTGGTCAAGCAAAAGGACAAACCTTCCTTCAACCTTAGCTACATCAGACCTAGGGAGGATTCTGTGAGCAGTATAGTGCGTTTGCCTAAGCACCTTGCTGTTGAAGGCAGCAGAGCCTGGTCCAATACGTTGGTGGGCTATTTCATAGGAAGGAAACTTCCCTACTCCCTTGTTAAGAATAGTTCCTCCAGAATGTGGTCTAAACATGGGCTCCAAGACATGATAGCAAAAGATTCGGGGTACTTCTTTTTCACTTTTGATAGTAAGGAAGAAAGTGAATTCATTCTTGAAGGGGGGCCCTGGTACTTTGCTGGCCAACCCATCCTCCTTAAACAATGGCACACTGGGCTTATGTTAACCAAGGAAGCCCCCCACTCAATTCCTGTTTGGGTTCATATCTTCAATATTCCGCTCGAGTACTGGACACCAGAGGGACTAAGCCATATTTCCAGTGCGTTGGGGAAGCCTCTCCATGTTGATAAATTGACTGCATCCTACCGACGTATCTCCTATGAGAGAATTTGTATTGAGATTAGTGCGACTCAAGATTTTCAGAAGCACTTGGAGCTGGAAGCCGAGGACCCAATCAGTGGAGAAGTGGACAGAATTCACCTCAAAGTGGAATATCAATGGACCCCTCTTAGATGTGCTAAGTGTAAAAAATTTGGCCATGATTGCGCTAGGCTTCCCAATGTACAAACGAAAACGACTATAGGATCTAGACCTTCTACTCCTTCCAAGGGGCAGATGGAGGAGGGGTTTTGGATGATTAAGAATAAAGGGAAGACAATTATCGAAACTAGCGCTGAAGAGAATCATCCTAGTCTTGGTAGGGAGGAGGTTTTACAAAGTCCAGTTAGATTGGATGTCCATTTAGAAGATGGTTCTGGAATTAACGAGGAATATTGAGACAATAAAGAACAACAGCCTTCTAAGCATCTTTCATCCTCTTAAGAGATCTCAACTCAGGTCAATTCTAGTGGTAATAAGAATGATTCAGCTAGCTCTTTCTTAGAAACTACTACAGCAACAGGCTCTATTGTCTCAACTATTGATGGTACTCAGAGGCAGGGGCCTATTAAACCAGGGCAAGGTGTGCGAGAGAGCAACAAATTTGATATTTTGGCTTCTGATGAGCTCGTTGCAGAGGAAGAGGCCCTCACAGATCTGAATCAACATCACAAAAAAGAAGCTCCCTAGCTTCAAGACCAATGCAGAGACAGAGATCAAGCCTACTATCCAGGTCCAAATCACCATAGGCCTTCGATTCAAGTAAGTGATATGAGGACGGGTGCTACCTCAAGTATCTCTAATTCCCGAAATAGTTATTGATGATTATTTGTAACTGGAACATCAGAGGGCTGAACCAGCCTCATAAACAAAAAGAGCTTAAAAAGTTTATCATCGATAATGATATTCATGTGTTGGGTTTAATTGAAACTAAAGTTAAATTCACTAATCAAGGAAGTATTCACCAAGCTATTATGCCTCAATGGGGTTTTGCTTCAAACTGCGCCCCTGATTTAGCTGGTAGGATTTGGGTTATTTGGAACCCAGATACAGTGAAAGTTAACATTGTGCTCTCTTCCCCGCAAATGATCCACACTAGAATCACTGCTAATGATAATAAATTCCTTTTCGAAGCTTCTTTTATATATGCTTTTAACACAGGCAGTCTTAGGATTCCTCTCTGGATCTCTATCATTTCTCTTGCCAGGTCTATGGGGTCTACTCCATGGATCACGTTTGGGGATTTTAATGTCACTCGTTTCCCAAATGAGATACAGGGGAAAGATATAGGTAGTGATGTTGAGGGGATGAATTTAATCAGTGTATTAATGATTCTTGTCTTGTTGATCTTCGTTATGTTGGTATTTTTTTCACTTGGTGTAATAGGAGATTTGGTAAGCCTGATCTCACTCACAGGAAGCTGGATAGGGTTGTTGTTAATCAAGTCTGGCTTGACATTTTTCCTTTATCCTATGCTTATTTTAAACCTGTAGGTATTTTTGATCACTCCCCTATTTTTATTCACCTTTTTTTTTTTTTGGAAAAATGGTTAATTAAAAAGAAAAGGCCAAAAAGCAATACATAAGTACAAGGGGTATACCCCAGGGTATACAATAGGCGCACAAAAAAGGCATAAGACAATGTACAAAGGAAAGGTCAAAAGAGACCAATGCTCTTAGCAAAATAAGAAGAGCAAAAACCAACCAAAACCCAATCAAAACACAATGCAAATATACAGGGAAAACCAACCAAAACCAAATCCACTATGGAGTAGTAATTCAATTTCCAATGTATTGGGGAAGGTGAGGGTCATTCTTCCATTGCACTTGTATTTGTTGGGATATATGAAGACAAATCTCTTGAAATATTCTTTCCTTAGGCTTCACTTCAGATTTGAAGCTCCGAGCATTCCTCTCTTTCCAAATGCTATATGTAACCAAACCTAGGTACATTTTTGGAATAATGTGCCTAGGAGTCTTTCCTTTCCAATTGTCTGCTAACCAAACCACAAGATCATCCCATGAGGAGGCTACATGTAAGGTTCCCAACCTGTTTAGAACTCCCTGCCAAACAAAAGAGGTATAAGTGCAATTAAAGAATAAATGGTCATGGGATTCCAAATTTTTGTGGCAAAATACACATGCTAATGGCCCCGGTGTGTATGTAAAGATTCTATCATGTGTGGATAGTCTGTGGAGAATAGCCAGCCATAAAATAAAACTATAGCGAGGGATGTTCCCAGGGAACCAAACTAAGCGATGCCAAGGAACTTTTGGGTAGTGAGTTCTGACATGGTCCCAAGTTTTAGTAGAAGAAAACACCTTATTAGGAGAGGGTAACCATTGGACAACATCACTAGATGTCGAAGGGGGAGGTAAGGAATGTAATTGCCCTCTATCATCGGAATGTATTTTTATTCACCTTCATAACACCAATCATAGGAAAGGAAGACAGTTCAAGTATTTTAACTTCTTATCGTCGCTTGCTAATTTTTACCCTACTGTCCAAAAGTCTTGGGGTCATCCTGTTGTTGGCAATGCACAATTCCAACTCTGTAAAAACCTCAGTTTTCTTAAAACAGATTTAAAATTCCTTTCAAAAGACATAATCGGGAAAGAAAAGGTTAATTTGGATAAAGCTATATTTGAGCTTTTGTAATGTCAAAAAGACAGAGATATTAACCCCACGGATGTTGGTCTCATGCTTAAAGAGAAAAAGAAAGAGAAAGTCAGAGCCTTCTATGAAGCTTCTAGAATTGAAGAGGATATAGCTAGACAAAAATCTAGAATCCAATGGCTTGAGGGAGGAGACAAAAACACATCGTATTTTTATAACTCCATCAAACAAAGGCGTAATATGAAAAGAATCATCTCCCTCATCAGACCAGATTAATTATGGATTCTCTCAGTCAATTGCTTCACCATAACATCACTAATTCTAATTCGTTTAAATATCATTGGAGATGTGAGAAAACTAAGACTGACCATCTTTGCTTTGCTGATGATCTTATGATTTTCTTTCATGGAGATGGTCAATCTGCCAAACTTATCAAGGATACCCTGCTTCAATTTCACGACTTCACGGGTCTAAGTGCTAATAATTCCAAAAGTTGTTTGTTTATGGCAGATGTTCTCGAAGAGGAGGGAGAGACTATTAAGCAAGTTTTCCAATTTCCCATGGGGTCTCTTCCTCTAAAGTACCTTGGTGTCCCTCTTATTACTTCTAGACTAAGGAAGTGTGATTGTAATGACCTTACTAAGAGAATCACAGCTAGGATCCAGTCTTGGACCTCAAAATTTTTGTCATATGCTCGGAGAATTCAACTTGTTAACACTGTTATTAGGGGAATTCATAATTACTGGGCTGGGATGTTTGTGCTCCCTAAAGGGCCTTTGAAGGATATTGAACAAATAATTAGACGATTCCTTTGGTCTGGTAGTGTAGAGAAGACTTATGGGTCTAAGGTTGTGTGGGATAGAGTTTGCTTACCCAAAAAGGAAGGAGGACTCGGTCTTAAACCTTTGGCTGAAATGAATTCGATCCAAAACCTTAAACACATATGGAATCTTCTCTCTCCCTCCAATTCTTCCCATTGGAATAAGTGGATTAGCGTTTATATGCTTAAAGATCAAAGTTTTTGGTTTGTTAAGCCTCCTACCCAGTGCTCTTGGTACTGGAGGAAGCTTCTTAAAATTAGGGACATTGCTAAACCCTTGTTGAAGTATAAGGTTGGTAATGGCATGTCTACTTACCTTTGGTACGACCCGTGGCTCCCGTTTGGTTCTACTTTTGATAAATATGGGTCAAATGTTATTCATTATGATGCTTTACCTAATTCCTCTAAAGTTAACACTATTATTGTTAGGGATGAATGGAAGTGGTCTGTAGCGTCCTCTTGGGAGCTTATAGCCATTAAGGCAGTCACTGCCTCTCTTCCTCCTCCATCACATGAAAATGATACTATCTCTTGGATTCCTTCCCCCAAAGGGAAATTTGAGCTTTCCCCTACCTGGGAATTCCTGAGAGATAAACATCCGATTGTCCCTTGGTATCATTTGATTTGGTTACCGGGGAATATCCCCAGGCACAGTGTCATTGTTTGGCTTGCCATGCTGAATAAACTTTCTACTCAAGATAGGATTTGGCATTTCACTCTGGGCCCTCTTGCTTGTGTTTTTTGCTTTAAAGATATCGAATCTCATGATCATTTGTTCTTTTCTTGTGACTACTCTCATGTCATTTGGCAGGGTCTCTTGAGCAGGATCAGTATAGCTGGGGCCCCCTTGAATTGGAATTCCTTTGTGATTTGGGCAGCTAGTAAATGGAAGTCAAAGAAGGCCAAAGATATCATACCTAGGATGTGCCTAGGAAATACCATCTATGCAATATGGAGGGAGAGGAATGCTAGGATCTTCAAACTTGAAAGGAAACCAAAAGAAAGGATATTTAGCGATATTATCATCAATATCCATGCCCAAGTTTCTATTAAGTGGGCGAAAGACCCAAAGCTTCATGATTATCTTTCCTTATGGTTATAATTGGTTGTATTTGGAAGCTTTTGGAAGTGTTTTCTTTTTTGTAGAATATAGAAGTGTTTGGTTGTATTGATGGGTTTAGCCTGGTAGTAAGGTTGTAGTCCTTTGCTTGTAGCAACTTGTTACTTTTTGTGAGCATTTGTTTTTAGCCTAGGCTGATTGTGCTCTTCCTTTTGGGATGCTTTTGTGTAGGTTGGATGGTCCTCTTTCTTGGCTCTGCTTTAGAAAGGTCACCATCCACTATTGCCTAGGTTTCTCCTTCGCAGTGTTTTGCGCTCATTGTATATCCTGGGGCATGCCCCTTGCATGTTTGTACAGTGCCATTTGGCTTTTTCCTTTTTTATTGATTAACCATATTCCGAAAAAAAAAATGATGAGAACATGGCGGCTAGCACAAGGTGGAATGCGGACCCAAACCATGTGCTAATTGGTCTAGTTACAAGGGCACGAGAAAAACGATTTAAGGACAATCTCAATGGGCTGGTTAAACAAATTTGGGTTGAGACTAATCTTTGTGGCCCAAAGGAGGATACTAGTGATCCACAAGGCTGGGTGTCCATGATTCAAGCTCTAGAATAAATTATAGGCTTGCATGCCAACTTAGGAACTTTTCATATTTGTTAGTTTGTTTTTATTTTAGTTTTGGGGTGAATTATATTGGGCCATAATATTTCGTAGGCTTATAGGGCCCAACAGTAAGCCTCAGCTATTTAAACACTTTTAGGGTTTGTAATATTCAGTTTTGATCATTAATAATATTGTGAGAGTTTTCTCTTTGGTTTTTTGAAGAACTATTCGAACTTATCAGATTTACTTTGTGGCGTTCATACCTGGACTTATCAATCGAGTTTTCCATCCTTGATTGTGGCGTCTACATCCTTTATACCAAGGTTCACATCTATTATAGGTGTTGGGTTACGATTTTCATTCGAATCTGAGAGTAGAATGGTCCGAGGCATTAATCGTGTTACGGGTTTTGTCACATTATTGACGTGGTTCGTATCACTTTGTAGGTCCAGACGGAGCCGAGTGCTATCATGATGCTGACTTTACTACTGAAGACTATGCTGGTGAAGATTTACTACGAGGAAGGTTACGGTTTCGCCAGCTGAAGACTTTGGAGCTTTTCTTTTGTTAAAGTTTTGTTATTATTGTGTGAGTGATGTAATAGTTTAGCTGGTCTTGTAATATGTAACTTTTGGATATCTTTTTGGTTTGTAATATACTACTGATGCAAGACTAGGATGTTTTAAATTTTTGCTTCCGCTGAACTTAGTCACTTTCCCATATCACATTATTGTTATAAGCATGTTTGGACAATCAGGTGACACTCACAACCAGTCACGTGTCTACGAACCCATAAAGGAAATTTATTTTTCCCTATTTTTGGTACTTCGGGGCGTGACAGGGATTTTTGGTATCAGAGCCTTAGGTTTAGACGCGCTCACTGATTGTCCTACACCTTAAGTCATGAGCCTAAGATTTACCTCGTATTAGTACTGACGGTAAGTTAGCTCCTCTTACAGGACTGTAGAGCTGATCTTCGTTCACAATGATTTCGGAGGGCACTATATTCTCGATGGTCGTATCCAGCCCGCCGACCCAGTACTATATCGACAGAGGATCCACAAGAGGGTAAGGCACATCTTGGAGGAGGACATGCGGAGAGCTGTGCTTACCAATGCATTGCAGTATTCGGATTGCGTTCTAAGCTCATTCATCAGGAGCTTATCAGGATGGCCTAGGACGAGGCATTATACAATGATATACTTTTCCCGATTATCATGGGAGCACCAGCACCACCACCACCATTCTCTCCCAAGCTCATATCAGAGCCAGATGCAGATTCAGATCTCATGGATACGGATAGCGATGACGACATATCGAGTGGAGATATTTCTGCAGGCAGTGACCACACAACTGATGACCCATTCGATGGTGATAACACTGATGACGATGATGACCTGATGATTGATGACGATCCGGTGAGTAGCGATGACGAGCTGATCGAGGAGGTTGACCGAGCGGATGATCTTCAGAGACTAGTGGATGATGTACATGACCACTGATACGAACCCCGCCAATAATGTGACGAAACCCGTAACACGATTAATGTCTCGGACCGTTCTACTGTCAGATTCAATGGAAACCGCGACCCAACACCTATAACAGATGCGAACCTTGGTATAAAGGATGAAGATGCCACAATCAAGGATGGAAAACTCGATTGATAAGTCCAGGTATGAACGCCACAGAGTAAATCTGATAAGTTCGAATAGTTCTTCAAAGAACCAAAGAGAAAACTCTCACAATATTATTAATGATCAAAAACTCAATATTACAAACCCTAAAACTGTTTAAATAGCTGAGGCTTAAAGTTGGGCCCTTTTAAGCCTACGAAATATTATGGTCCAATATAATTCACCCCAAAACTAAAATAAAAGGAAACTAATGAATATAAAAAGTCCCTAAGTTGGCATGCAAGCCTAAAATTTATTCTAGAGCTTGAATCATGGACACCCAGCCTTGTGGATCACTAGTATCCTCCTTTGGGCCACTCAGATTAGTCTCAACCCAAATTTGTTGAACCAGCCCATTGAGATTGTCCTTGAACCGCTTTGCTCGCGCCCTTGTAACCGGACCAATTGGCACGTGGTTCAGGTCCGCATTCCACCTTGTGCTAGCCGCCATGTTCTCATCATTCCCCTCCTCTTGAAAAGGATTTGTCCTCAAATCATCACCTACATCAAAAGGAGATAAATCAGCAACATTAAAAGTAGTACTAACATTATACTCACCAGGCAACTCTAGCTTGTAGGCATTGTCATTGATGCGCTCAAGAACTTGAAAAGGACCATCGCCTCGGGGAAGCAATTTAGAACGCCTTTGTGCCGGAAATCTTTCTTTTCGCATGTGTACCCAAACCCAATCTCCGGGTTCAAAGATGATATTGCGTCGCCCTTTGTTAGCTTGCGTTGCATATTGCTCCGTTCTTCGCTCAATATTGAGCCTTGCTTTCTCATGAATCTGCTTAACAAAATCTGCTTTCTTTTTTCCATCTAAATAAACACGCTCAGTCACAGGTAAAGGAGATAAATCCAAAGGAGTTAAAGGATTAAAACCATACACAATTTCAAAGGGTGAAAATTTAGTAGCAGAATGGATAGTACGATTATAAGCAAACTCAACATGTGGTAAACATTCTTCCCATGTTTTGATGTTCTTTTTAATAATAGCCCTTAACAAAGTAGATAAAGTCCTATTTACTACTTCAGTTTGACCATCAGTTTGTGGATGACAAGTAGTAGAAAATAATAACTTAGTCCCCAACTTACACCACAAGGTCTTCCAAAAGTAACTCAAGAATTTAACATCTCTATCCGAAACAATGGTTCTAGGCATACCATGTAATCTCACAATCTCCTTAAAGAACAAATTAGCAACATGTGAAGCATCATCAGTCTTGTGACATGGAATAAAATGTGCCATCTTGGAAAATCTATCCACAACCACAAAAATTGAGTCTCGACCGTGTTTTGTCCTAGGTAAACCTAACACAAAATCCATTGAAATATCAATCCATGGTTCACTAGGAATTGGAAGAGGTGTGTATAAGCCATGGGGTTGTACTCTAGATTTCGCTCGCCTACATGTGACACATCTACCACAAATTCTCTCAACATCTTGTTTCATGCGTGGCCAATAGAAGTGTTCTTGTAAAACGGCTAATGTTTTTACTACCCCAAAATGTCCCATTAACCCTCCCCCATGTGACTCTCGCACAAGCAACTCTCTCACTGAACAAGTTGGAATGCACAATTTATTTTCTCGAAATAAAAACCCCTCATGCCTATAGAATTTATTATGGGCTGTTTTTTCACAAGATTCAAATTCTTCACTAAAATCGAGATCTAAAGGATACAATTCCTTAATATGCTCAAAACCAAGAATCTTAGCATCAAGAGTAGAGATTAGAATGTACCTTCGAGAAAGTGCATCGGCAACGATGTTCTCCTTACCTTGTTTATATCGAATGACGTATGGAAACGTCTCAATGAATTCAACCCATCGTGCATGCCTCTTGTTCAGCTTGTGTTGGACTTTAAGGTGCTTTAAAGACTCATGATCGGTGTGAATCACGAACTCTTTAGGCCACAAGTAATGCTGCCATGTCTCCAAAGCTCGAACCAATGCATACATCTCTTTGTCATATGTGGGATAGTTTAAGGCAGCCCCACTTAACTTCTCACTAAAGTATGCAATCGGTCTTCCTTCTTGCATAAGCACGGCGCCAATACCTAAACCTGAAGCATCACATTCAATTTCAAAAGTTTTTGTAAAGTTAGGTAAAGCAAGTAAAGGTGCATGAGTTAACTTCTCCTTGAGTAATTGAAATGCCTTCTCTTGCTCTTCCCCCCATTTGAACCCAACATTTTTCTTGATGACTTCGGTTATCGGTGCAGCTATATTACTGAAGTCTTTCACGAACCTCCTGTAAAAACTAGCAAGTCCATGAAAACTTCGTACATTACTTACACTAGATGGGCTTGGCCATTCTTGGATAGCACGAATCTTTTCTTCATCAACCTGTATTCCTTGTGCACACACAACAAAACCAAGAAACACAAGCTTATCGGTGCAAAAAGTGCACTTCTTTAGGTTAGCAAACAACTTTTCATTTCTAAGCACATCTAACACAAGTTTTAAATGCTTCAAATGCTCTTCCAAGTTTTTGCTATAAATCAGGATATCATCAAAATAAACAACTACAAATTTTCCAATGAAAGCACGCAAAACATGGTTCATCAATCTCATAAAAGTACTAGGAGCATTAGTTAATCCAAAAGGCATAACTAACCATTCATACAAACCATATTTTGTTTTAAATGCAGTTTTCCATTCATCACCTTCTTTCATTCTAATTTGATGATACCCACTTTTCAAATCAATCTTAGAAAATATACAAGAACCATGCAACTCATCTAACATATCATCTAAGCGAGGAATAGGGTGTCGATACTTTACCGTTATGTTGTTGACGGCTCGGCAATCAACGCACATTCTCCACGTCCCATCCTTCTTAGGAACCAAAATCACCGGAACGGCGCATGGACTCATACTTTCTCTTATGTACCCCTTTTCCATCAACTCACTAACCTGCTTTTGTAGCTCCTTTGTCTCCTCAGGATTGCTTCTATAGGCTGGTCGGTTTGGAATGGTAGCACCGGGCACGAAATCAATTTGATGTTCAATCCCTCGAATAGGGGGTAAACCATGTGGAACCTCCTCGGGAAAGATATCACCAAACTCCTGCAAAAGAGAACCAACAGAACTAGGCAAAGATGAGTCAATTTGGTTAGTGTTTAAAAATGCCTCTTTGTACAAAAGTACAATCATAGGCTGATTTGAAAACAACGCTCGTTTGATCTCACTCGCTTTTGCATAAAAATTCTTTTTTTGGTTTCCCTCTAATTTTCCCTCAATGGCTGCATTTTTCTTTTCTTTTTCTCTCTCATTTTTCTCACTCCTTTTCTTTTGTTCACTCTCTTTCTTTTGATCACTCTCCCTTTGCAACCGCACTTGATCTTCATAAACTTGCTTCGGTGTCAAAGGCACTAAGGTGATTGTCCTTTGATTAAGCATGAACGAGTATTTATTTGTGAAACCATCATGCTTAACACGTCGATCAAATTGCCATGGCCTCCCTAACAACAAGTGTCCAGCTTGCATCGGAACCACATCACTCAAAACTTCATCTTCATATTTCCCAATACGAAAAGAAACTAACACCTGTTTAGTTACCCTTACTTCACCACTATCATTGAGCCATTGCAATTTATAAGGTCGTGGATGCTTGATTGTTGGCAGCCCTAATTTCTCTACCAAAGTTGTGCTAGCAACGTTAGTGCAACTCCCCCCATCTATGATCACACTACACACCTTATCTTTGACATGACATCTCGTATGAAAGATGTTCTCCCGTTGTGCCACATCATCTTCCTTAACCTGCATATTTATAGCTCTCCTTGCCACTAACAAATCCCCTTGGGCAGCGTACTCTTCATCATCGGCATCCTCCAATGGTGGCACAGATTCGTTGTCATCTTCATCTTCGGTTTCAATCTCACCATTATCTCGTAACACCATAACTCTCTTGTTCGGACATTGGCTAGCTATATGTCCTCTACCTTGGCACTTAAAACACTTAATATCACGGTTCCAAGAAGTAGACGAATCGGATTTACCTTGATTTCCATGGCTGGCCGCCTCTTGTTTTTGTTCAGTTTTTGGCTTCACCAAAGGCTGCTTCTCATCTCTTTTCCAATTATTTGGTTTCCAAGCGGATGTATTGGAATTTTGGCTTGGATTTTGGCTTGGACGTGTGCTGCTGCCCCTCCTCTTGAGTTGATTCTCAATTTTAATAGCCATGTGTACCATATCCTCCAACTCAACATAGTGTTGCAATTCCACTGCATTGGCAATTTCCCGGTTCAACCCAACTAAGAATCTAGCCATTGTAGCCTCTCGATCTTCCTCTACATACGCTCGAATCATAGCAACTTCCATCTCTTTATAATATTCTTCCACACTCCTATTACCTTGCCTCAAACTTTGCAACTTGTTGTACAACTCTCGGTAATAATAGCTTGGAACGAACCGCTTCCTCATCACAGTTTTCATATCCTCCCATGTCTCTATTGGACGCTCCCTATTTCTTCTCCTATTCAACACCAATTGATCCCACCAAATGATAGCATAATCAGAAAATTCAATGGCAGCAAGTTTTACCTTCTTAGCCTCAGAGTAATGGTGGCAATCAAATACTAATTCTACCTTCTTCTCCCATTCTAGATAGGCTTCCGGATCATTCTCCCCTTGAAACGAAGGAATCTTCATCTTAATACTACCCAAATTATTATCTTCCCGGTTCCTAGCTTCTCTAAACCTAACTTCTCTACCCCGACCACCATATCTCCTATGATTATCTATTGACTCCTGATCATTTTCTTCGTCAAAGTCTCCCCAAAAATACTCCTCTTCTTCAACTCTCACTCCCCTCGGTTGAACTCTCTCTCTTCTACGTCCATGAGGAGCATTGTTTTGTGGCTGCTCCACACGTGCATTCTCTACTCTATCTATCCGTTCATGAACTTGTTCCATCTCTGTCCTCAATACCCTCCTCATTTCACCCATTAATGCCTCCAATAGTAGTTTCTGATCAGTCTCTCCCGAAACCTCCCCGGCATTAATTTCGTCTTTATGGGCCATATTTCGCTGCAAAACAAAGATTAGATAAAAAAAATATACAGGACCTCACAACTCTCGCTCACGTGTTTCACTCAACTAGGATGTATCACTCAAGTTCACTCGTGTTTAAACTGAAAATCAATTTGGCTTTTACCCTCTTATATGCTCACCACTCTTGCCTTTTTCCACTCGTAGTAATTCTCACTCGGTTCTTATGAAACTGCTCAAACAATGACTAGAATTTCTCAGTAACAATCCATACCCAAACTAGACCAATCAAATTTGGAAGCTGAAAGCACGACTAAAAACGAACGCGGATGGCTAGGTTTCCAAAAGCCCAAAAAAAAAAAAAAAAATGGAATTTTCGGAAAAAAAAATTTTCGCACTATGGAGTAAGGTTAGATTCGGACTCCTTAGACCCCAAATATCACAAAACAAAAATAAAATTCGGCTCTTCTCTTCTTTTCTTTTTTTTTTTTTTTCTTTTTTTTTTTTTTTTTTTTTCTTTTTTTCTTGAATAATCAGGCAGACTTCACAGTTCACGTATCTGATTCAGAAACCCTAATTCCAAGAAGAAAAAAAAATCACAATAACAACGATCACGAGAATGGACAAACACGACGTAACAAGAGCAAATCACAGATCAGATTCGCAAACCCTAAACACAAAATTCCAGATCGTAATCGAACACCTTTTTTTTTTTATACGGTTCAGAAACGAGAACGAATAAGAAAACGAACAGAAACAAAAACGAATAAGAACAGAACCAGAAGAAACGACTAAGAACAGAAACGAAAAAGATATGATAAACCTGAGACTAGAACTGTGCTCTGATACCAACTGATACGAACCTCGCCAATAATGTGACGAAACCTGTAACACGATTAATGTCTCGGACCGTTCTACTGTCAGATTCAATGGAAACTGCGACCCAACACCTATAACAGATGCGAACCTTGGTATAAAGGATGAAGACGCCACAATCAAGGATGGAAAACTCGATTGATAAGTCCAGGTATGAACGCCACAGAGTAAATCTGATAAGTTCGAATAGTTCTTCAAAGAACCAAAGAGAAAACTCTCACAATATTATTAATGATCAAAAACTCAATATTACAAACCCTAAAACTGTTTAAATAGCTGAGGCTTAAAGTTGGGCCCTTTTAAGCCTACGAAATATTATGGTCCAATATAATTCACCCCAAAACTAAAATAAAAGGAAACTAATGAATATAAAAAGTCCCTAAGTTGGCATGCAAGCCTATAATTTATTCTAGAGCTTGAATCATGGACACCCAGCCTTGTGGATCACTAGTATCCTCCTTTGGGCCACTCAGATTAGTCTCAACCCAAATTTGTTGAACCAGCCCATTGAGTTTGTCCTTGAACCGCTTTGCTCGCGCCTTTGTAACCGGACCAATTGGCACGTGGTTCGGGTCCGCATTCCACCTTGTGCTAGCCGCCATGTTCTCATCAACCACCCAACACCACTAGTTGACAGGGACGAGATGATACCAATGCCAGAGCAGGACCACGAAGCAGATCCAGTTGACATCAAGGAGAAGGAGGAAGACCCTGAGGAGGAGTTCTTAGAGGACCCGTTATAGATAATAAGAGAGGCAAACTTTACCTTAGATATGGTAGGCGAGTACCATAGTAAGCAGTCATATCCTTTCTACTCATTCCACTCCCTTTGAGTAAATCGATACCTTCTATTCTAATGGTCATTTCTTCTGGAAAAGGGATCTATAGATTTTGTAAAGTGGCTCCGATTACCATCAATAATTATTGTGATGCACTCCTTGATAAGTAATTCATTTCCTTGAATTTTTAGAAATTCCCCAGTCAACAATTCTTGAGTATGTACCTTGATCATCCGATTCTTGACAAATTCGTTTGACAACAAGTTCAATCACTAGTACTGTAAAGTCATTCTTTTTGACTTATTATTCCTTGAACAAATTCTTACAAGTTCATTTCATTTGAAATAATTCTAAATGAGTTCTCTATCCTTGTTCTTGCCATGAACTCAAAAACGTTGTACTCTCTGTACATCTTGACCTCTTATTGTCTCTCTCAGTTGCTATCTTATTCTTTATCAGTGGGGTTTCGTTTGGACTATTTCACTTACGAAATACCTAATTCTTATTTCATTTGTTGAAGGCCTTATGTCAGTTACTTTCATTTCCTACAAATCTTGAGATACTACGATTACTTCCTTAGTAAACAGTCATTCAATCCTTGTTAGAATTACATCTTATTCTTGAATGGATCACATCATTCTACTATTGTACTTCTATCTGTGAGAATTCATATGCCTTTTCGGATTCAGCTTCATTTTGGATCAATCTATTCAATCGTTTCAATCATCGTATTCTAGTTACTGGGATTATGATGCTAACTATAATGTGAGATGTAATAGGCTATGATTGCTTCGCATAAGGTATGATAGAAACCTTATAGACACGAACTCATACGTAGGACCAGAAGAATCTTCTCGATCTCTGCAATGGATGAATCATCTCAAACAACTAAGGACCAGTCCAGAAGGCTAAGCAACATAATATCTAAGGAGATCGATCCCACCGATGTATTTGGAAGACTGATACAAGGCTTATGGAGGACCGCTGGCGGCACTAGCGCAAGTGACTATGGAAACGAGTTGTTTAGACACCTCCATATCACCCATTCAGAATCTCTTTTGAGACCACTCAAGCAACAACCTGCTACACTACCAAGGTCAGCCCTACTACAAGGAACACATGAGATATTGACTTAACCCGAGGCGATGGAAGTCACAAGAATAGAACATACCTTCAACAGATCGAACGACCTCATAGACTGCTGACATCGACCACGTTTAATCACAACAAACGACTCGCACCGCGAACATTAGTGAAGATGAGTACTGCATTCCACCTTCAAGCTAATGATCAGATCGCATAGGGCCTACCAAGAGAAGATACGTTTCGGGTTTACAACATCGATGTTCCATCAACACGCTGAAGAAATGCATCTCTGACCCTGCGCACGTTATAAATTAAAACCATGTAAGGCTGAGTAATTATATTCATCTTTCTGATTTAACACCTTTTGAGTAGACCCACTATTTCTACCATTGGTTGCGTTAGATCAATTATCCTTATGATGAACCTTGGGATGTCCTTTATTGTTTCACTAATTGATAGTTATTTTTTGTCCTCTTTGATTTCACTTAACAAGATTTTGGATCTGATCAGTGATAAATCCAATTGTGAATTCATTTGCTTTCTAATGCTATAAGTCACCTCTTTGGACTGATCACCATGAAAATCTATTCCAATAATTCATTTATAAACCAATCATTATAAGTCATTTGGACTTATGATCTGTTAAATTAATCTTTGTAAATCGTTTAGACTGTCAACCGTTTGACCAACTTTCGCAAGTGCGTATCCCTTGAGATTATTGCAAAGGATCTCTTTGTATTTGTTCACCTAAGGAACTCAAGCATATTGCACCCCTTTGTAAATTAGTCTTCATTTCCTTTCATTTCACAAATTCTTTTTATTGGTAACCTTGACTTTTATCATTCAGGCTTCACCTAAATTATTGGCTCATGAGACAGGGAATTCTTATGTCCTACCTAGGAGGCCTTACGCCTATAGTCATTGCATTACTATGATTGTCCTATAGTAATCATCTAATGGTTATTCTCAGATACTCATTCTATACATTGTGATCCTACAAGTGATTGATCACGTACCTCTTTGTTTCTAACTCAGTACATAATGAGTATTCATTTTGTTATGAGTTCAACTCCTTACAAGTGAATTCAGTCCAACTCCAATTACCAGTAAGAACTTTTTCTGAAAAGAATTACCAGTAACAACTTATATGCTTGGTATTAATTAATGCATGGAGAAATTTCTTAACAACTTGTGTCATCACCTACGATGCCGCAACTCCACGACGATTTCATGTCGACACGCAAAGGAACTCAATCACAATAACACGCTTAAAAGGATGCCACATCCCCTACAAGTTATAGAAGATAATCGTGAGACCAACTAGACTTCTCAACCATTGCATCAAGAAGCTGAGAGGTAAGAATCTTGCCTGATTAAAGATGCAGAAGAAACAAACTAGTATCACGAACAACTACTCGAATGCAGTCCACAATCATTGAGGAAAACTTTAGATACATCAAGAATTATCAAAAGAGGCAAAGAAACAATGAAAGGAAAGTTAATCAGATTAACGTTTAGACACATCAAAAGCAATGTGATATCTGTGATAGTTACGGAATATCTAGACATCACTTCAAAGAATGCAAAGCACTGAAATAGCTCACAAGTTGATAGGCGCAGTGCTTCAATTGTGGAAAAACTGGACGTGTGCGCAAAGAGTGTCCGGAACGAGGAACTCAGAACAAGGTTCCACCACAAAGAAGATCCCGAAAGAGAACTTGCAGATCACCAAATTAATCCCAGCATTGAAAAAGACGAAAGACCGAAGGTGCCATATTCAATGTCAGAACTTTGAACTTCACTTGGCATTGTTTTAGCAAAGAAGTTTGGACGTTTAAAAGAATTTATGAGAAGGTCTGATTAGTTAGCTAGTAGGAACCTCACAACCTTAAAATCTTAGATATGATTAGTACCTTGTACTTTCTAAGACCTAGCAAACTCTAGATTTCGAGGACGAAGTCATCTAATAAGGTGGGTAGAGATGTAGCACCTGAATTTCTCCAGAAATTCCACGTAGGATATTAGAAATTAGTGATGTTGCCACCAAGGTTGTCAGGTATTCACAATGTTTTTCACATCAGTATGTTGAAGGAGTATCATCAGGGTGCGACGCCACATGTAATCGACTTCAAGGACATTGAGGCGAATAACAACGTGCCTTACACAGAGAGACCCATCAAGATTTTGGGTCGAGAAACCAAGAAGCTGAGGAACAAGGAGACCCCATTGGTGAAAGTTCAATGGAATCATCATGATGAAAGAGAAGCTTCATGGGAAATGAAGTCAGAGATGCGAGAGAAATATCCTTTTCTGTTTTGTACCTAGATAAGCTCGGATTTCGAGGATGAAACCCTTTAATAGGTGGTGGAAGATGTAACACTTGTAATTTTCTTTTCATTAATACTATCAGTTTTTTGAATTTCTGTATTGAACCAACTATATTATTATATTATTATTTTAATTATGTGACGGTATGGACGTGTTGTAGTATTATCATTTTAGACTGTAGTAACTATACCGACTCGGCCATAATAAGATTTAACTCAATCCCGTACCCAGACCTGGACATTAGAAATAATACCCGGTTGCACGTAAATCAAGATCGACACGTATACTGAGGATCTTATGCACGTAAATAGAAAGTGGTACACAACAAGAGGTGGGCCCTACATGACCGGCCATGTGGCAACCACATGACATCCCTTTGGACACATGTCCACTTAATGGACACATGTTGATGAAAACATGGCAGCTAGCACAAGGTGGAATGTGGACCCGAACCACGTGCCAATTGGTCCAGTTACAAGGGCGCGAGCAAAACGGTTCAAGGACAATCTCAATGGACTGGTTAAACAAATTTGGGTTGAGACTAATCTTTGTGGTCCAAAGGAGGATACTAGTGATCCACAAGGCTGGGTGTCCATAATTCAAGCTCTAGAATAAATTATAGGCTTGCATGCCAATTTAGGAACTTTTCATATTTGTTAGTTTGTTTTTATTTTAGTTTTGGGGTGAATTATATTGGGCCATAATATTTCGTAGGCTTATAGGGCCCAACCGTAAGCCTCGGCTATTTAAACAGTTTAGGGTTTGTAATATTCAGTTTTGATCATTAATAATATTGTGAGAGTTTTCTCTTTAGTTCTTTAAGGAACTATTCGAACTTATCAGATTTACTCTGTGGCGTTCCTACCTGGACTTATCAATCGAGTTTTCCATCCTTGATTGTGGCGTCTTCATCCTTTATACCAAGGTTCGCATCTGTTATAGGTTTCGTCACATTGTTGGCGGGTTCGTATCAGTTGGTATCAGAGCCAGTTCTAGTCTCAGGTTTATCCTATCTTTTTCGTTTCTGTTCTTATTCGTTTCTTCTGGTTCTGTTCTTATTCATTTTTGTTTATGTTTTTTCGTCACATTGTTGGCGGGTTCGTATCAGTTGGTATCAGAGCCAGTTCTAGTCTCAGGTTTATCCTATCTTTTTCGTTTCTGTTCTTATTCGTTTCTTCTGGTTCTGTTCTTATTCGTTTTTGTTTATGTTTTTTTTTCTTTTCGTTTTCTTATTCGTTCTCGTTTCTGAATCGTATAAAAAAAATAAAAAAGGTGTTCAATTACGATCTGGAATTTCGTGTTTAGGGTTTGCGAATCTAACCTGTGATTTTCTCTTGTTACTTCGTGTTTGTTCATTCCCGTGATCGTTGTTATTATGGTCTTTTCCTTCTCAGAAATTAGGGTTTCTGAAACAAATACGTGAACAGTGAAGTCTCTCTGACTATTCAAAAATAAAAAAAAGGAAAAAAAAAAAAGAAGAAAAGAGAAGAGAAGAGATCGGTAAGCCGCGATAAAAAATACAAAAACTCGGCTTAAAATTTTATTTTTGTTTTACAATATTGGGGGTCTAAGGAGTCTAAATCTGACCTTACTCCATAGTGTGAAATTTTTTTTCCCGAAAATTTCATTTTTTTGTGCTTTTGGAAACCTAGCCATCCGCGTTTGTTTTTAGTCGTGCTTTAACTTTCAAATTTGATTGGTCTAGTTTGGGTGTGAATTGTTACTGAGAAATTCTGGTCATTGTTTGATCAGTTTCATAAGAACTAAGTGAGAATTACTACGAGTGGAAAAAGGCAAGAGTGGTGAGCATATAAGAGGGTAAAAGCCGACTTGATTTTTGAGTGTAAACACGAGTGAATCATGTTCTTGAGTGAAACACGTGAGGGACTATAGTGAGGATCTGTTCTATTTCTAATCCATTCTTGTAGGGATTATGGCTCAAGATCAGGGAAGAGTCACAAATGAAGAGGCTCAATAGCCGGTTGTTACGAATCTACAAATGCAAGCTTTAGTGGGAGAGATGAGGCGGATGATGAGGGAAGAATTGGAATCGATACATGAGAGATTGGATAGAGTTGAAGAGGGTACACCACAGAGGTAACAACAAAATGTTCATAATGTACAAAGAGGGAAGAGAGCTCAACCAAGGCGCGTGAGAGTTGAAGATGAGGAGTATTTTGGGGAAGACTTTGATGAAGAAAATGATCGGGAGTCAATAGATAATCATAGGAGATATGGCGGTCAGGGTAGAGAAGTTAGGTTTAGAGAAGCTAGGAATCGGGAAGATAATAATTTGGGTAGTATTAAGATGAAGATTCTTTCGTTTCAAGGAAAGACTGATCCGGAAGCATATCTTGAATGGGAGAAGAAGGTGGAATTATTATTCGATTCCATAATTACTCCGAGATTAAGAAAGTAAAACTTACTGTCATTGAATTTTCCGATTATGCTATTATTTGGTGGGATCAATTGGTACTAAATAGGAGGAGAAATCGGGAGCATCCAATAGAGACATGGGAGGAGATGAAAATTGTTATGAGGAAACGGTTCATTCCAAGCTATTACTATCAGGAGTTGTATAACAAGTTGCAAAGTTTGAGGCAAGGTAATAGGAGTGTAGAAGAATATTATAAGGAGATGAAAGTTGCTATGATTCGAGCGAATGTAGAGGAAGATCGAGAGGCTACAATGGCTAGATTCTTAGTTGGGTTGAATCGGGAAATTGCCAATGCAGTGGAATTGCAACACTATGTTGAATTGGAGGATATGGTACACATGGCTATTAAAATTGAGAATCAACTCAAGAGGAGGGGCAGCAGCACACGTCCAAGCCAAAATTCCAATACACCTGCTTGGAAACCAAATAATTGGAAAAGAGATGAGAAGCAGCCTTTGGTGAAGCCAAAAACTGAGCAAAAATAAGAGGTGGCTAGCCATGGAAATCAAGGTAAATCTGATTCGTCTACTTCTCGGAATCGTGATATTAAGTGTTTTAAGTGCCAAGGTAGGGGACACATAGCTAGCCAATGTCTGAACAAGAGAGTTATGGTGTTACGAGATAATGGTGAGATTGAAACCAAAGATGCAGATGACAACGAATCTGTGCCCCCGTTGGAGGATGTCGATGATGAAGAGTACGCTACCCAAGGGGATTTGTTAGTGGCAAGGAGAGCTCTAAATATGCAAGTTAAAGAAGATGATGAGGCGCAACAGGAGAACATCTTTCATACGAGATGTCATGTCAAAGATAAGGTGTGTAGTATGATCATCGATGGAGGGAGTTGCACTAACATTGCTAGCACAACTCTGGTGGAGAAGTTAGGGCTGCCAACAATCAAGCATCCACGGCCTTATAAATTGCAATGGCTCAATGATAGTGGAGAAGTAAGGGTGACTAAACATGTAATAGTTCCTTTTTGTATTGGGAAATATAAAGATGAAGTTTTGAGTGATGTGGTTCCGATGCAAGCTGGACACTTGTTGTTAGGGAGGCCATGGAAATTTGATCGATGTGTTAAGCATGATGGTTTCACAAATAAATACTTATTCATGCTTAATCAAAGGACAATCACCTTAGTGACTTTTTGACACCGAAGCAAGTTTATGAAGATCAAGTGAGGTTGCAAAAGGAGAGTGATCAAAAGAAAGAGAGTGAACAAAAGAAAAGGAGTGAGAAAATTGAGAGAAAAAGAAAAGAAAAATGCAGCCATTGAGGGAAAATTAGAGGGGAACCAAAAGAATTTTTATGCAAAAGCGAGTGAGATCAAACGAGCGTTGTTTTCAAATCAGCCTATGATTATACTTTTGTACAAAGAGGCATTTTTAAACACTAACCCAATTGACTCATCTTTGCCTAGTTCTGTTGTTTCTCTTTTGCAGGAGTTTGGTGATGTCTTTCCTGAGGAGATTTCACATGGTTTACCCCCTATTCGAGGGATTGAACATTAAATTTATTTCGTGCCCGGTGCTACCATTCCAAACCGACCAGCCTATAGAAGCAATCCTGAGGAGACAAAGGAGCTACAAAAGCAGGTCAGTGAGTTGATGGAAAAGGGGTACGTAAGAGAAAGTATGAGTCCATGCGCCATTCCGGTGATTTTGGTTCCTAAGAAGGATGGGACGTGGAGAATGTGCGTTGATTTCTGAGCTGTCAACAACATAACGGTAAAGTATCGACACCCTATTCCTCGCTTAGATGATATGTTAGATGAGTTGCATGGTTCTTGTATATTTCTAAGATTGATTTGAAAAGTGGGTAACATCAAATTAGAATGAAGGTGATGAATGGAAAATTGCATTTAAAACCAAATATGGTTTGTATGAATGGTTAGTTATGCCTTTTGGATTAACTAATGCTCCTAGTACTTTCATGAGATTGATGAACCATGTTTTGCGTGCTTTCATTTGAAAATTTGTGGTTGTTTATTTTGATGATATCCTTATTTATAGCAAAAACTTGGAAGAGCATTTGAAGCATTTAAAACTTATGTTAGATGTACTTAGAAAGGAAGAGTTGTTTGCTAACCTAAAGAAGTGCACTTTTTGCACCGATACGCTTGTGTTTCTTGGTTTTGTTGTGTGTGCACAAGGAATACAGATCCAAGAATGGCCAAGCCCATCTAGTGTAAGTAATGTGCGAAGTTTTCATGGACTTTGCTAGTTTTTACAGAAGGTTCGTGAAAGACTTCAGTAGTATAGTTGCACCAATAACCGAAGTCATTAAGAAAAATGTTGGGTTCAAATGGGGGGAAGAGCAAGAGAAGGCATTTCAATTACTCAAGGAAAAATTAACTCATGCACCTTTACTTGCTTTACCTAACTTTATAAAAACTTTTGAAATTGAATGTGATGCTTCAGGATTAGGTATTGGCGCCGTGCTTATGCAAGGACGACCAATTGCATATTTTAGTGAGAAGTTAAGTGGGGCTGCCTTAAACTATCCCACTTATGACAAAGAGATGTACGCATTGGTTCGAGCTTTGGAGACATGGCAGCATTACTTGTGGCCAAAAGAGTTCGTGATTCACACCGATCATGAGTCTTTAAAGCACCTTAAAGTCCAACACAAGTTGAACAAGAGACATGCACGATGGGTTGAATTCATTGGGACGTTTTCATACGTCATTCGATATAAACAAGGTAAGGAGAACATCGTTGCCGATGCACTTTCTTGAAGGTACATTCTAATCTGCACTCTTGATGCTAAGATTCTTAGTTTTGAGCATATTAAAGAATTGTATCCTTTAGACCTAGATTTTAGTGAAGAGTTTGAATCTTGTGAAAAAATTGCCCATAATAAATTCTGTAGGCATGAGGGGTTTTTATTTCAAGAAAATAAATTGTGCATTCCAAATTGTTCTGTGAGAGAGTCACATGGGGGAGGGTTAATGGGAAATTTTGGGGTAGTTAAAACATTAGCCGTTTTGCAAGAACACTTCTATTGGCCACGCATGAAACAAGATGTCGAGAGGATTTGTGGTAGATGTGTCACATGTAGGCGAGCAAAATCTAGAGTACAATCCCATGGCTTATACACACCTCTTCCAATTCCTAGTGAACCATGGATTCATATTTCAATGGATTTTGTGTTAGGTTTACCTAGGACTAAACACGGTCGAGACTCAATTTTTGTGGTTGTGGATAGATTTTCCAAGATGACACATTTTATTCCATGTCACAAAACTGATGATGCTTCACATGTTGCTGATTTATTCTTTAAGGAGATTGTGAGATTACATTGTATGCCTAGAACCATTGTTTCATATAGAGATATTAAGTTCTTGAGTTACTTTTGGAAGACCTTGTGGTGTAAGTTGGGGACTAAGTTATTATTTTCTACTACTTGTCATCCACAAACTAATGGTTAAACCGAAGTAGTAAATAGGACTTTATCTACTTTGTTAAGGGCTATTATTAAAAAGAACATCAAAACATGGGAAGAATGTTTACCACATGTTGAGTTTGCTTATAATCGTACCATCCATTCTACTACTAAATTTTCACCCTTTGAAATTGTGTATGGTTTTAATCCTTTAACTCCTTTAGATTTATCTCCTTTACCTGTTACTGAGCGTGTGAATTTAGATGGCAAAAAGAAAGCATATTTTGTTAAGCAGATTCATGAGAAAGCAAGGCTCAATATTGAGCGAAGAATGGAGCAATGTGCAACGCAAGCTAATAAAGGATGACGCAATATCATCTTTGAACCCGGAGATTGGGTTTGGGTACACATGCGAAAAGAAAGATTTCCTGCACAAAGGCGTTCTAAATTGCTTCCCCGAGGCGATGGTCCTTTTTAAGTTCTTGAGCGCATTAATGATAATGCCTACAAGCTAGAGTTGCCTGGTGAGTATAATGTTAGTACTACTTTCAATGTTGCTGATTTATCTCCTTTTGATGTAGGTGATGATTTGAGGACAAATCCTTTTCAAGAGGAGGGGAATGATGAGAACATGGCGGCTAGCACAAGGTGGAATGCAGACCCGAACCACGTGCCAATTGGTCTAGTTACAAGGGCGCAAGCAAAACGGTTCAAGGACAATCTCAATGGACTGGTTTAACAAATTTGGGTTGAGACTAATCTTTGTGGCCCAAAGGAGGATACTAGTGATCCACAAGGCTGGGTGTCCATGATTCAAGCTCTAGAATAAATTATAAGCTTGCATGCCAACTTAGGAATTTTCACATTTGTTAGTTTGTTTTTATTTTAGTTTTGGGGTGAATTATATTGGGCCATAATATTTCGTAGGCTTATTGGGCCCAATCGTAAGCCTCAGCTATTTAAACAGTTTAGGTTTTGTAATATTCAGCTTTGATCATTAATAATTTTGTGAGAGTTTTCTCTTTGGTTCTTTGAAGAACTATTCGAACTTATCAGATTTACTCTGTGGCGTTCATACCTGAACTTATCAATCGAGTTTTCCATCCTTGATTGTGGCGTCTTCATCCTTTATACAATCTGACAGTAGAACGGTCGGAGGCATTAATCGTGTTACGGGTTTCGTCACATTGTTGGCGGGGTTCATATCACATGTCCTATGCATGTAACATGCAAATGACACCTAAGCTAATGCACTTTCTATATATAACATGCACATGCACACAATTGACACACTTTCTCTCTTATAATCTGCACTTAAGTAAAGAAAATAGAGCTGGAGTTATAAGTTCATATAGGAGAAGAAGAAGGTGACACCATTGAAGTTGAAGTTCAAGCTCCATCAAGCTCAAGAACAACAAGCTTAATTTCAAGCTTTGGTGAGTAAGTAGTGACTAAATTGTGAGTAATCTAACTCAATTTAGAACATATATATCATGCATTAATGTTTAGTAGGAGTTTGATGTTGTTGTGTTGAAGTTTTCATGACATGCAAGACAAATCCTTAAATTTGAGAAACAGAACCTTCCAGCAGAATGTAGTTTAGTGAAATGAATGTTTTGAGCAGCTTAAAATTCCTAATTAAGCTAGGTTTTTTTGTGAAGAATGCTAACTCATATATCTACAAATAACTCTTCTATAGATTAGTCTAGAAATCAATCCTTCATGGGTGAAATGCATGTACAACGTAGTGTTATAAACCTGGGAAAACAGAAACTTCCAGCAGAATGTAGTTTAGTAAAATGAATGTTTTGAGGAGCTTAAAAATCGGGATCAAGCTAGGTTTTTTGTGGTAAAAACTAACACATATATATATACAAATAACTCTTCTATAGCTCAGTCTAGAAATCAATCCTTCATGGGTGAAATGCATGTACAACGCAGTGTTATAAACCTGGGAAAACATAAACTTCTAGCAGAATGTAGTTTACTAAAATGAATGTTTTGAGGAGCTCAAAAATTGGAATTAAGCTAGGTTTTTTGTGCTAAAACCTAACTCATTTATCTATAAATAACTCATCTATAGCTCAGTCTAGAAATCAATCCTTCATAGGTGAAATGCATGTACAACACAGTGTTATATATCTGGGAAACAGAAACTTTCAGCAGAACATAGTTTAGTAAAATGAACGTTTGGAGTAGCTCAAAAATCTAAATTATGCTAGGTTTTTTTGTGAAGAAATTTAACTCATTTACAAATAACTCTTCTGTAGCCTAGTCTAATAATGACTCCTTCATAGGTGAAAGTCATGTACAATGCAGTGCTATAAATCTGGGACAGAGCAGTTCAAAAATATAGAAATGTCTGAGTAAAATAAATATTTTGAGCAGCTCAAAAATGTAACTGAAGTTAGATTTTTCTGTACATGAAGATGATCCAAATACCTATATGTTCTAGTTTTGAGTTTGATCTACAAAGCAATTTATCATGCCCAAATAAATCATATTGTTTCAGTCAACACAGTGAAAATGTATCCTGGCAGATTGTGTAGCTTTTTGTATGATGTTTTGTTTATGCATGGTACTGATTGTTGATGCTAGTTTCCTGTACCTGTGTTGTTATGAAAATCTTGTGCTATGGTAGTGCTATCGCGTAGATGAGTATGTTAAGGGTTTCATCTATATGTTTATTGGTATTAAATCCATGTTATAAATCCATGAGCTACGTGCTACGTTTTCCCATTGTTATGAATATTTTTTTTCGGAAAATGGTAAATATATTCCAAAAAGGAGGATGTGTACAAATGTACAAGGGGCATACCCCAGGATAAAGCAATGAGCTCAAAACATGAAAACCTGAAGCTAAACTAGCAACAAGAACACAAAATCATGGGGCTGCCCTACCAGACACACAAAACACGAACACAAATGGAGGGCACACAACAAAAACATACAGGAGCAAACAAACTTGAAGAGAACGCCTTTACCATTTTCTGAAGAAAAAAAACTAGCTACTTGAAGGCAAAACAACCATCCAAGGCCAACCTAAAAACACAAAGAAAAAGGAAGCAAAGAGACCCCCAGGGACCCTTAGGTCCACTTACAAATAATCCTATCAAAATTTGAGTGGTTACTCCACTTCACCCTGATTTGTGCATTGATTTGAGAAATTAGGTTCTTCTGAAGAGTTCCTTTAGTATTGGAGGTTTTCCTGAATGACCGCTAGTTTCTCTCTTTCCATAAACCATAAACTGCCACTCCAAGACACATCTTGGGTATCACATGTTGTCTTGTCTTCCCTTTTAGCCTTTGAGCCATTGAATCCAGAATGTCAGTCCAGCTTTGACCTTGCCACTACAACCCGCATCTATTCATCAGGTCCTGCCACACAATGGAAGAGAATGAGCATGCAAAAAATAAATGATCACGAGTTTCTTCATGCTTGTGACAAAGCATGCAAGCTAAAGGTCCTGGAGTAAACCTAGAGATTCTATCATGCGTAGAAAGTCTATTTTGGGAAGCTAACCAAAGAACAACGCTTTGTCTCGGGATACATCCAGAAAACCACACAATGTTATACCATGGAACCACATGATGATGTATCCTCAAATGGTCCCAAATAAGAAACGTATTAAACACACCATTAAGGGTTATAGTCCATTTCACAGTATCCATACAATTTTTAGGTTTATGGAAATTAGACAAAAACACTTCTAACTTCATTAAGCTCAATGGAATTGGAGCCAGGCCAGTTCCAATCCAAATCCCTAATAATGCTGCTAACTTTGGCATTAACATTGATTGCCGAATCATAAACAATTCTATCAGAAAATTTATCCAACAAAGGACCCAAAGGAAGCCAATTATCAAACCAGAGAGACGTATGGTTACCATTACCAACACAATGAATTAGTAATGGTTTAGCAACTTCTCTAAGTTTTAATAACTTCCTCCAATACCAAGAGCATTGGGAAGGAATTTTGGCTTGCCAAAGGTTCTTATCTTTCAACATATACTTATGGACCCACTTGTTCCAAAGGGACAAATTGGAGGGGTCCAAAAGATTCCCAATATGTTTAAGATTCAAGACAGTGTTGACCAAAAAGACATCTTTAAAGCCTAAACCCCCTTCCTTTTTTGGTCTACAAACTTTATCCCAGGCAACTTTAGCTCCCGAAACTTTGTCTGTCTTGCCAGACCAAAGGAATCTGGTCATAGATTGTGAAACTTGCTTGAGAACTCCTTTAGGCAAAATAAACATTCCTGACCAGTAGAGTTGAATCCCTGTCAAGACAGAGCTAATAAGCTGAGCTCGCCCTGCATAAGATAAAAATTTAGATTTCCAAGAATTAACTCTAGCACATATTTTATTGACCAAACCCTCACAATCTTGTTTTTAAGTTTAGAAGTAATAAGAGGGACTCCAAGATATCTAATGGGGAGAGAACCTTTCTCAAAGTGAAGGATGTTAACAATTTCATCAATCAAATTACCCTCAACATTTGAGAAAAAAAGACAGCTCTTAGTATTATTGGCTTGTAAACCAGTAAGATTAAAGAACTGGTTTAGAGTTTGTCTGATCAAATTTGCAGATTCAACATTCCCATTAAAAAGAATAAGAAGATCGTCAGCAAAACAGAGATGTGATATTTTCAGTTTATCACATTTCCAATGGTAAGTAAAAGGCTCTCTATGAATATTATGATGTAAAAGTTGACTCAAGGTATCCATAATGATAACAAATAAGTAGGGAAAAATGGGATCACCTTGTCTTAAGCCTTTAGCACCATCAAAGTAACCCACAGATTCTCCATTAAAATTAATAGAATATCTAGGAGTGGTAACACATTCAAACAACCTAGAGTGAGAAGCTCCCACCTCTCTAGATTTTGGCTAAATGTGTTGTCTTCATCCCCTTCTCTTTCTCTCTCTCCCTTTCCCTCTCTTCTCTTGTGTTTGAATGGGGTCTAATAAGAAGAAACGTAATCAAGGAGATGGTAATAGTAGTGTAAGTAAATCAAAGATTGCTGATTCCTCTAAGCATGCTATTCCTTTTAGCTCTGTAAGTTCCAATCTGGGTGCTCATTCTGTTATTCATCCTGATTTAGCTAGTAAATATATCTTCAAAGGGGATGGATCTGTTCAACTCAGAGATGGGTCTACTACAGATGAATCTCATTTTGGTGGTATTGTACATGTGCTTAATGTTGCTAAAATAATCCCCTCTGATGATGCGAAAGACCCTATTTCTCCTATCTTGCATATTGCTCATGGTTACTCTGATGAGGACCTTGAACTAGATGAAGAGTGGGATGTCCAATAGGATATTGAGGGTGGAAGGTCTGTTCAAGAAATCACCTTCAAGTCACTCCAAGATTCTAATGAAATTCTTAAAAGGAAGAAACAAGCTACTAGTCTTTCTGAGGTCTCTGTACCTAATACTGTTGGCTCAAATGTGAGCCTATTAAAGAAGAAGCATGGTATGAGTGAAGATTCTAATGAGCTTCTTGAGAGGAAGGCCAAAGCTACTAATATGGATAAAATTTCAAGTGATTTCATTATTTCTAATCCTTCAAGATCTGAAGTTTATGCTGTTAATGATGATGGTATATAAGAAATTCTCCATCAGGAAAAGATTGGTACATCTGGATCTATTGACTCTCCTAACATTTTGAGAAAGGATCTTGATGCTGCTCAACTACACATTCAAAATCTGGAGGCAGAAATGGAATGGCTTAAATCTAAACAAGACACCCATAGATCCATGCAAGGAACCAGGAGACTTTCAAGGAAATGCCTATATAAAGATGGAGAAAGAAAGAGTGGGTACTACTCAGGCCGGGAATGGAGAACTACTCAAGTTAAGCCTTTTGATAGCTTTGGGTCTGAGTCTTATGTTTGGAAAGCTATCCAAGGTAAATCTCTTTCTGATGGAGAGGACCCGAAGATGCATAATCCCAAATTTTACAAGGAAGGATCACATTCGGAATATGAGGAAGGTGAGATTAAATTTGGAGAGATTGCTAAAGAGGATACGAAGGTGAAGACGGATAAGGAAAATTCTGGTAATAGCAAGGTGAGTGCGTGTAAAGAGGGAAAAGATTCTCTATTTGATCCAAAACACTATAACAACACATGCTCCGCATTGGTTGAGGAAGGTCCCTTACACGCGCCTTCACACTCACTCGCACAAGTTCATCCCAACGGTCATGTTGATAGCAGCACACTTTCAAATGTTCATAAGGTCAAGGATGGTCACATGGGTGGGTCAGCCTTTTCCTTGAAATAAGGAAGCTTGTCTAAAGAGTATATTACACGAAACTTCTTGGTGAATGCACCGTTAGCTGAAGTCCATAGGAATGAAGAGGGTCACGTGAATAATGGTCATATTCCCTTAAAATCCGGGGAGATGTTTCCCACCATGCGCACTACAAATGCCACTTGTGAGCATCCTAAGGCTCCTCATACCACTATTTCAAATAAGACTAATGGTTTATGTAGTAACTATGGTGAGCCTCAAACCTGTGAGACCCACGCTACCAACCTCAACACCCCTCGGGATGTCAGTAAAGATTTTTCTTATCTTAGAAAGGCTGAGTTACCTATTTCAAAGTGGGCCTCCTTGTTGAAAACTAGTGCTGCTTCAAATTTCAAACTTAAATACACCAAAGTAAATAGGGAAATGGACAGAATTCTTGTTGGTCTGCCTCAAGAACTTGCGGAAGAAGGGAGTAGGGAATGGGCCAATACCTTTGTTGGGTATTTCATTGATAAATAACTGCCCTTTACTTTGGTGAAAAATGCCACTTCTAGACTGTGGGGAAAAACAGGGTTAGTTGACATGCTAGAAACTGATGCTGGTCACTTTATTTTCAAATTCAATTCCAATGAAGAATCTGAAGTTGTGTTAGAAGGGGGCCCTTGGCATGTAGCAGGGCAACCCATCATATTACGGAAATAGCAAGCTGGGCTAACACTTGAGAAAGAACCTCCATCATCTCTTCCCATCTGGGTTAACTTCTACAACATTCCTCTGGAATATTGGTCTCCTGAGAGACTTGGTCTAATAGCTAGTGCGGTGGGAAAACCTCCGCATGTCCATAAAATGACCGCCTCTCGGAGAAGGATTTCCTTTGCTAGAATGTGCATTGAGGTTGATGCTACCTATGAACTCCTCAAGGATTTTGATATTGAAGTAATTGATCCCACAAGTGGAGAACCTGAGCAGATTAGTATTAAAGTGGAATACCAATGGAGTCCGAAAATGTGTGCTAAATGCAAAAGGTTTGGCCATGACTGCTCTAAATTGCCAAAACCTCAAGTTTCTCAAAGGTTTGCTCATGTTCCTACTTCCAAGTCCCAACATGTAAACATGCCTGCTGAGGTGGTTGGAAGGTTCAAGGGAGAGGGAAAAGTGTCTCTATTCCTGATCCTAACTATACTTCATCTCCTGCTAATGTGATTGAGGGAGAAAACTATCCTAAAAATAGTATGGAGAAGTTAGTTAAACCTCCCTATATGATATGAACCCCGCCAATAATGTGACAAAACCCGTAACACGATTAATGATCAAAAACTGAATATTACAAACCCTAAACTGTTTAAATAGCTGAGGCTTATGGTTGGGCCCTATAAGCCTACGAAATATTATGGCCCAATATAATTCACCCCAAAACTAAAATAAAAACAAACTAACAAATATGAAAAATTCGTAAGTTGGCATGCAAGCCTATAATTTATTCTAGAGCTTGAATCATGGACACCCAGCCTTGTGGATCACTAGTATCCTCCTTTGGGCCACAAAGATTAGTCTCAACCCAAATTTGTTGAACCAGCCCATTGAGATTGTCCTTGAACCATTTTGCTCGCGCCCTTGTAACTGGACCAATTGGCACGTGGTTCGGGTCCGCATTCCACCTTGTGCTGGCCACCATGTTCTCATCACTATATATCTTCCATTGGAGGAAAAAACTCAGAGGATCTAAGTGTGGTTGTGGATGGATATTTGGATAATTCTGAGTTTGCTAAGGCTAATAATGAACACATTGTTAGGAATATCATCCCAGAGGGTAATCACACTTTATATTCCATTACCAACCCCTCTTAAGGTGTTTTGGAAGCAAATACTTTCGCAGCGTTGGAAGAGGATACTGAAATTATAGAGGGCCAGGCATCAAAAGTCCTCAACCTGAGTCAAAATAGAGGAAAAGGCAGTATAGTGGAACAAGTGGAGCAGCACCAGAAGGAGCAAACTCAGTCCACAACAGTACACACCATATCCTCCCACTTCAATACCAAAATGACCAATTCAGACAACTTGGGTCGCATCAATATTAAGAAGAACAAGAATGGGGGTTCTTCAGGTAAGATTAACCACTCCTAATATCGTTTTAATGATTATTAGTAGCTGGAACATTAGAGGGCTTAATCATCCCCTTAAACAGATTGAAATTGCTAAACTTGTTTCAGTTCATAATATTGATGTTCTGGGTATTATTGAAACTAAAGTCCGAATGCCTAACCAAGATAAAATTCAAAAAAGTATGTTACCAAACTGGAACTTCGTTACCAATAGTCAACCGAATTCTATTGACAGAATATGGGTAGGATGGAGTCCTAATAAAGTTAAGTTAACAACTTTAATATGCAATTGTCAGGTTATACATGTCAAAATTGAAACTATTGATCTCTCTATGGTTCTTGAAGCTTCTTTTATCTATGGATTTAACTCGACCCAAGATAGACGGAGCCTTTGGAGTGATCTTAGGTATGTGTCAGCTGCTCTTGGTGGTCTCCCTTGGATTAGTCTTGGAGATTTCAATGCTGTCTTAAACACTTGCGAAATCTTTGGGGGTAATTCTGGGAGAGACCAAGGAGCTGAAGAATTTAATGATCTTGTGAACTCTACTTGTCTTGTAGTTAATTTCCGAAAAAAAAAACTTGTCTTGTAGATCTTCGATACACAGGTATCTACTTCTCTTGGAGCAATCGCATGATCAACAAAAAGCTGGACAGGGCTCTTGTTAACCAAAGCAGGTTTGACTCCTTCCCTTATGCTCATGCTGAATTCCTTCCATTTGGGATATCCGACCACTCTCCTATTCTGGTCAAAGCTGGTAATCCGATCAGGAAAAAAGGTAGACAACTTTTGGACTACTTTGGACACATTTGCTCACACTGTTGAGAACTCCTGGGATAAAATGTCGAGGGTAATTACCAGTTTCAATTGTGCCATAAACTTCGGAATCTTAAACTCGATCTTAAAAGATTTTCAAAAAATTCTTTAGGGAGAGAAAAGTTGTTGCTTAATAATGCTAGAGAAAACCTTTTAAAATGTCAAAGATCCTTAGACAAATATCCTTAGGATACTGTTTTAAAAGATCTTGAAAAGAGCCTCCGGTCTAATTTTTGGGAAGCTATGAGGGTGGAAGAAGAGGTGCTGAGAAAAAAATCTAGAATTCAATGGCTTGATTCGGGAGGTAAGAATACTGTCTATTTCCACAACTCAATCAAGAACAGACGTAATAGAAATAGAATTGTGTCCCTTATTCAACCCAATGGGAGTCAAACTAAAAACGAGGAGGAAGCTAAATCAAAGGCCATTAGATTTTTCGAATCTACGCTTGGCACTCCCACTACTAATCCCTACCCTGGTATTAATATGTTGAGGGATATTATCCATAAGCGAATAACCAATGAAAATTTCCCTAGTATGGATAACATTCCTAGTGATGAAGAGATTAAAGGCATTTTTTTTAGCCTCTATAGTAACAAAGCCCCTGGCCCTGACGGTTATAATGCTAATTTTTTCAAGGAAACTTGGGTCTTGACTGGTAATTTGGTTACTAAAGCTATCAAGGAATTTTTTATTACTGGAGAACTTTTAAGAGAGTCCAATGCCACTCTTATCGCTCTTATCCCTAAAATTCCTAATCCTTCACAGATGGATGATTTTTGGCCTATATCTTGTTGTAACACAATTTATAAGTGCATCTAAAAAATTATCTCTAAAAGACTCCAACGGATTTTACCGAATATTGTTGATAATGCTCAATCTGTTTTTATAAAAGGCCGAAAAATAAGTGATAATGTTCTCTTAGCCCAGGACTTACTAAGGGACTATCATAAAATCTCAGGTCAACCTAGAGTGGCAGCTAAGGTGGACCTTATGAAAGCTTATGATAGTGTGAGTTGGGATTTTTTTCTTGATTTAATTAATGTCATGGGGTTCCCTCCTAAGATGCAAAGCTGGATCAAAGCTTGTGTTACCAGTCCTAAATACTCCCTTAACTTCAATGGTGAATCGATTGGGTATTTTGATGGTGTAAAGGTCTGAGACAAGGTGACCCTATGTCTCCTTACCTTTTTGTTCTTGTTATGGATGTGCTTAGCCAAATAATCCACTATAATATTCAGAGATCCCCCTTCTTTAGGTACCATTGGAGATGTGAGAAAGTTAATATATCCCACCTTTGTTTTGCGGATGACCTTCTCTTACTCTTCTATGGTGAAGTGAACTCTGCGGTAGTCATGAAAGACTCTTTAGATTAATTCTATGAGTTTATGAGGTTATTGGCCAACTCTAGTAAGAGCTGCCTCTTCTTAACTGGAATTGAGGAGGATATCTCTAATTCCATATGCCAGACCCTCCAATTTACTACTGGTTCCCTTCCCGTTAAGTATCTTGGTGTTCCTCTTATTACTTCTAGATTAAAAAAGGGAGAGTGTGATGAATTAATTAAAAAGATAAGCTCTAGAATTCTCTCTTGGACCTCTAAATTCTTATCCTATGCTGGTAGAATTCAACTAATTCAGTCTGTCATTGCAGGTATACAGAATTATTGGGCTAGAATGTTTATATTACCTAAAAGTGTTATTAAACATGTGGAGTTACTTATGCGTAGATTCCTTTGGACAGGTGGAGTTGAGAAGTTTCATGGTGCTAAGGTTTCTTGGGAACAAGTTTGTAAACCCAAGAAGGAAGGGGGCTTGGGCATTAAAAACCTTGTCCAACTTAACATTGCTTTGAACTTAAAACACATTTGGACTCTTCTTACATCCCAAAAGAATTCTCTTTGGACTAGATGGATTAATGCATATATGCTTAAAGGTAAAAGTTTTTGGGCTGTCAAGCCTACATCTCAATGTTCGTGGTACTGGAAAAAGCTTCTTAATTTAAGAGATACCGTCCGGCCTATGCTTCGTCATAAAATTGGAAATGGTTGTGGCACCTACCTTTGGTATGACAATTGGCATCCTTTAGGTCCTATTGTGGCTAGATTTGGCCATCGTGTTATGTATGATGTTGCACTAAATCTTAATAAAAGAGTTTCTGAGGTGATTGAGGGTGAGTCATGGAATTGGCCTCTAACTAATACTCTTGAGCTTATGGAAATAAGAGGCCAATTACATTCCCTCCCCTCTCCTTCTGATTCTAGTGATGTGGTTGTTTGGTTACCGTCTCCCAATGGGATGTTCTCTTTGGCCCATACTTGGGAACATATTAGGGAAGTTAATCCTAAAGTTCCTTGGCATCGTCTTGTTTGGTTCTCTGGTCATATTCCTAGTCATAGTGTCATTTTATGGCTTGCTTTTCTCAACAGGTTATCAACACATGATAGGATATTTTCCTTCACTCCAGGACCGTTGGCTTGTGTTCTTTGTCATAAAGGTACGGAATCCCATGACCATTTATTCTTCAATTGCTCTTATTCTTCTTTTGTGTGGCAGGGGATCATGCAGCGATTGGGCGTGTCCAGAATGGCTTCCTTCTGGAATAACTTGGTGGAGTGGGCAGCTAGGACTTGGAAGCAGAAAACTCCCAATCACATTGTCTCTAAGTTCTGCTTGGGTTTAGCCACTTATAGCATATGGAATGAAAGAAATGCTCGGACATTCAAGAAGGAATCAAAAACCAAAGAAATGATCCTTCAAGATATCTCCCTCTAGATTGTCACTCAAATCCAAATCAAGTGGAAGAATGACCCTCACCTCCCGCATTATATTGGAAGATGGAATTGACCGTCTCCGTCTATGTCTCTGTCTCTGGAGAGCTTATATGGTTGGAAATTTCTCATTCCACCCTCGCATGGGTTGTTCTTATGGAATGGGCAGCAAACAAGTGGAAAGGTAAGTCTCCATGGCATGTTGCCCTAAAATGTGCCTTGGAGTATTTGTTTATAGCATGTGGAAAGATAGAAATGGGATAAGTTTCAAATTTAAAGTGAAGACTAAGGGAAGAGTTTTACAAGCCATTTGCATGCAGATTTCCTTACAAATTCAAGCTACATGGAAGAATGATCCCCATTTTCCTTAGCACATTGTTAGTTGGTCCATTTCTCAATGGTGGGGTCATTGCCTTGGCCATTTCTTTTGTCACTCTGGAGCTTCCGTGATGTTTTTCAAGCTCCTTTGTTTTTGTTGGTTTGCTTTGTGCTTTGTTTTGTTTGGTTGGGTTTTTCTTGTTTTTGATTTTGTTTTTCCCATCCTATGTTGCATTGTCCGGATGCATTTTCTTATGCTTATTTTATATCCTGGGGTATGCCCCTTGTACTTTGTACAGTGCCTTTCGTTTTTTTTTTGTTAATTAACCCTTTTTCCAAAAAAAAAATCCATTTTCTTAGGTTAGGAGGAAAGTTAAGCACTTCAAGTAAATCAATGAGGAATTCCCAACTAACACTATCATAAGCCTTCATAATATCCACCTTAGCTGAAAACTCTAGGCTTACCCTTCTGTTTATGATAATCTCTCATAAGGTCTTGGGCAAGGAGAATATTATCACTAATCTTCCTACCTTTAATAAAAGCAGACTGAGCCTGATCAATAAAATTTGGAAGGATCATTTGAAGCCTACTCGCAATAATCTTAGATATACACTTATAAACAGTACTGCAGCAGGAGATAGGTCTAAAGTCACCCATCTTAGATGGATTAGAGATCTTAGGGATCAGAGCAATAAGGGTAGTATTAGATTCTCGCAAAAGCTCCTGCTTTTGGAAAAATTCTTTTACAACATTTAAGATAGAAGATCCCACAGTGGCCCAAGAGTCTTTAAAGAAAAAAGCATTATAGCCATCATGGCCAGGGATTTCTGCTTAAGAATTTCCTCTTCAATCCAAATGGCTTCATGAAAAGTTTTCAAACAAAGTTTTTGTTCTTCTATGAGAGAAGTATCATACGGATTGGCAAGTAAGGCAGATTGAATAGATTTAAGTGCCTCCCTAGCCTTATCAGCATTAATCCTTTCTTGGCCTCTGGACTTCTTACCCAATATTTTCAGATCTTGTTTAAGGTTTCTAAGTTTATGGTAGACTTGATATTGGGCAATTCCTTTAATTTTTTGGCCCCAAGCATTCTTAACAATATCAGAAAAATTATTCAATTTGGTCCAATAGTTGTAGAACTTAAAAGCCCTACCCTTCATCCTGTGATTCTTGTCAATATGAACAATAATAGGAGAATGATTAGAGGTACCTGGAGCTTGGAAATGGGTAAAAGAGTCAGAGAAGTTATCAAGCCATTTGGTTGACCATTGCTCTATCAAGCTTTCTTTGAGTGAGGTCTGACCGCCCGTATCTTCTGTTTGACCAAGTAAACAATTCCCCTACATATCTAAGATCCACTAAACAACAATCATCAATAGCTTTTTTAAAGTCAAGCATATCATTATTCCAACCATGACTAGGCTCAGAAATTTCTTCTGGGCACAGGGTAACATTGAAGTCACCTAAGGTAATATAATTAATGGAGTCACTACTAGCTTTAATAGCTCTAAGGTCATCCCAAAGTTCCCTTCTAGCTTGGCCAGTATTAAAGCCATAAACAAAGGATGCTTCCAAATAAGTTGTTTTCTCATCATTTTCAATACTAACATGAATGAGTTGAGATGTGCTTTTTTTTTGGTAATCGGGGGTGTCCGGGCCAGCTTGTGCGTACCTCGACTAATCCCCCGAGGCATGGAGGCACCGGGTGAATACTCCAGTGTCCCCATGACTCGAACACTAAACCTCTTGGGTAGTACACCCAAGAAGCTTACCACTAGGCCACAAAAAAAAAAGTTGAGATGTGCTTTTAAGGATTTCAAGGCTAATTTTGTCATTATTCCAGCCTATCCAAATTCTCCCAGAAGTGGTAGGGGTGCTATTAGAAAAAAAATTCCCACTGTTTAAAAATCTTCCTCCTGATTGTATTTTTATTGGATTGACTAACTTTAGTCTCAACAAGACTTAAAATATCTATATTATTATCATGGATGAGTTTTGCAACCTCAGTTTGTTTAAAGGCCATATTGAGACCTCTAATATTCCAACAGCAAACAATCATTAAGATTGACGAAGGGGTTGGTTTTTATTACCTGAAGAACTAGAGCAAGAGTCCTTTCTTACTATTCTGCTTACCTTGATTTAGAGAAGCCTCGGGAGAATGTGAGCTTGGAGATGGGTATGTTGTGTGCTGGGAGCTTGCTCCAAGATCATTATCCTGATTCTTACATTCTGGATTAGCACAAGATGGAGACTGAGGAATGCTTTGCAGTTGATCACCCTTAGAACATTGCTCCCCCATCACATAAACAGTGTGATCCCTTGACTACATTCATTAGCAACCTGGTGGCTAGTAATAGTATTAGAAATACTAAGTTCAATTTCATCCCTATTCCTGTCCACTGAGACCTGTAATTGTTCCCCTTCTATCACATTAAGGTTCAAGGGTGAAATTAGATTTGCATTTTCTTTTTTATCAGCTTGTTCCCTTATGCCACTTCCTTGTATAACCTCATAAGAACCTTCATTACCATACTGTGAGCATGTAGTTTTAGTGAATTCATTAAGATCATTAAGCCTTCTTCCTGGGGTACTGATTTGCTCCTCTTCTGCTTCAGTTGATGTTAAAGCAGAGAACTGATTGTTGATAGCAAGGCATTTTGTAGGTATCAAATGAGGTAGTGAGCCACCATCTTCAGTCTTCGAAGTGGTATGCAAAGTCCTATTTAGAGCAATTCCCTTACTATCATCTTCTATATTATCCTCCAATTCAGTTTGGGGGGAGCTAGCTGCTGGGTCTTCAACATAAACCATTTTACCCTTGCCTTTAACCTTCCAAGCCCCCTCATCATTTACTATTTGAGTGCTAGAAGCCTGAACCTTTGGTTTTGAATTTTTATTAAATTTCTGAATCTTAGAGCAATCATGGCCAAACCTTTTACATTTAGCACATCTTATAGGAGTCCATTGATATTCAACCCTGATATTGATCCTCTCTTCTTCAGAACCCTCAACCTCAATTTCAAAGTTGTGCAGCAATTCATACTCAGCCTGGACTTCAATACATATCCTAACATATGAGATTCTTCTACAGGTAGCAATCATTCTATCAACATGCAAAGGCTTCCCTACCGCACTGGCTATATGACTCAGCCCCTCTGGTGTCCAATATTCTAGAGGAATATTGGAAAAATGAACCCAAATAGGAACAGAAGAAGGAACTTCCTTATCCAGCACCAGGCCTTGCTGCCAATTTTTCAGCAATATGGGTTGCCCAGCAACATGCCATGGTCCCCCTTCAAGAACATTGATACTATCTTCTTTGGAATCGAATTTAAAAAAGAAGTGACCTGAATCAGTGGCAAGCATATCAGTTAGCCCTTTCTTGTCCCACAGCCTAGAAGTAGCATTTTTGACCAAAGTATAAGGGAGTTTCTTCCCTATAAATGACCCAACAAGAGTGTTGTCCCAATTACTGCTTCCTAAGGCAGGCAGTGTATGTGGTAAGGTAAGGTGTTTTCTGTCTTCACCAAAGTTAGGTTTGATAAAGTTAATTTTGAATTCTGGGTTAGCTTTTCCTTTAACAAGAGAGGCCCAACTAGAGGGAGCATGGACTCCATAATCCTTCGATGGAGAGTTAGGGAGACACTGAACATTTTGGCTTAGAGTTATTAGCCATAACAGTTTTGGACATGGTTAAGAGTGGAGCCTCAGTAAAGGATTTGGAGCCAGCTTGGTGCACTAAGCTAGAGGTATTCTCAGCCTGAGCTAGTGAGTTTTATTGTAGGTTTGACCCAATTGCATTGGTCAAGACACCCGCCGCGTGTGTGGCAGCTTGGCTAGAGTCGAGGACCTCATCAGACAAGGCGCCTGATTTAGCGGGTAAGCCCATGTGCTTGACAGTGTCCTGCACATTTTTAATATTATGTGTAAAAGCAACACACGGCCTGCCCTGGAAAGAACCGCTGGATAATTCACCTTCCTCTAGAGCCTGGTCACCCATTTGACCCAAACGAGAACACCCAGCAGACAAAGCACCACGAAATTCGGAAAAGGCTGAAGAGCCCATGTGACTGTCCTTGACATTTTGAATATCAATAGGTGTAGAATATTTACCAATATGACCGTTGGGGGGATTTTGATGTGCTGGCTTTGTCACGTGAGACGCATCAGCCACAAACTTCTCGGAGCAATTGACTGTAGAAGATTTTGGATCAAACTGCGAAGTTTTATCACTTTTAGCCTCTTTCTTCAATGTAGCTTTCAGTTCTTGCACATTTTCAAACCCAACAATTTTGGGAGCTGACATTGTACTCAAATTAGGATCAACTAAAGAGGATTGCTGAACACCTGGCCTAGATGGAGGAATAAGCATCTGTTCTTCATCCGTAGCTACATCTTGAGATGTAGGAATGGCCTTCCATATTTTCCTTGTGCCTCTCCCAACTGATTCCCCACTAGAGGTTTCAGTATCACCATACACATCAAATGGCTGAACCTGGATTTTCCTCCAGTCATTTTCGGAATAATACCCATTCTTCCTACTACCAATTCTGTGTGGAGTTCTACCCAAGCTGGACCTACTGGATCCTTTCTTAGGGGAATTGGTGGGTTTTATGGATTTAAGTTTGTCCATTTCACCAACCAGATGTTGAATATGTGCTTGGACAGTCTTAAGTTCTTGTTAAAGGACTTCATTAGAATCCACAGATCCGGATGCACCTTTAGATTGACTTTGAATCTCCTTTATACCATCATCAGTAATTTCATAGATTTCAGTACGGGAAGGGTTTGAGATGATAAAATCAGGAGAGACTTTATCCTCACTTGCAACAGTTCTCTTCTTCTTAAGGATCTCATTTGAGTCTTGAACAGACTTAAAAGGGCTTCCACCTAAAGTTCTTTCAACAAGATCATCACCTTGGCTTGAGCTAATGTCCTCCCAATCTTCATGAAGTTCAAGTTCTGAATCAGAAAATCCATGAGGCTTTAACTTTGCTAGATCAACTAGACCTTCCTTACCATGACTTGGTGTGGTCTTTATATCTGTATCAGCCTCATCCCTTTCTTCATCACCATCCCAAAATCTCCCATTGATAGAAATCTTAGAGTCCCCAGTAGGAGCAAATGCTGGTTTAGCCAGATTAAGAACTCTGACTTTCCCTTCCAAATGGGTACCACCTATTTGAGAACCATCATTGAGAGGCACAGAAGCATCTCCTTTAAGGCTAACCATGGTAGCTTCACTTATATCAAGAGGACAGGTAGCAACATCAATCTTAGATTCATTAGAAGCTTCCAAATCATGTGTGTGCAAGGAACTGGACAATCTAGCAGCCTTAGACTTAACAGCAGTATCAATTGCCCATTTTAAAGATAGGTCACTACTACAATGAAGATCAGAAGCTTTCTTAAGGGGAATATTACTGATACCTTGATTCCTTTTCTTCTTGTTAGACCCCATGAGAAGCAAAACCAAAGAAAAGCAGTACAAGATTTTTAGAGAGAGAGTGAAAGAGAAAGAGGGAGAGAGATTGACAGAATGGGGAAGAAGACAACCAGCTTACCCAAATTTTAGAGAGAGGTGGGAGCTTCTCTCTCTAGACATCATTTTTTTTCACTTTCAAAAAGGAATTCTGATTTCCATTGTTATGAATATAGTTTAATGACCGTTGGAAAGCTCATACCCAAGCTTTAAGTATGTTGTACAACACGATTATTGCGTTGATAATGATTGGGTAAGTTCTCATTGTAAGCATATTAAGGGGTAAAAAAGGAATGTCGGATGTATAGCGAAATCTTGACGGTTGTAATTGGAAGCTATTAATGAACTAAACTACGAAACGTACGAATGCGAAAGAAAACGATAAAACCTTCAATAACAGATTTTATGCGAATAAGGGACATTGGGCATTATTTTCCATCATGTGACTATAGGTCAAAGCTGATTAGTAAACTTTTGTGTCATGTTCGGATATTTCTTGCAAAGCTGGTCTTTCGATAATTCCATGGTGTCGATCGGAGAGTTATGTTTTGTGTTCTTGATCTGAGGATCGGCATGACGTGTTCGGTCAAGTGCGGATGACCTGAGGATCATCATGACATGTTCGATCAAGTGTTTGATTATTTTTCTGCACCCTTGGACTGAGCATGAAGTATTCGGTCAAGTACGGATGACCTGAGGATCGGCATGACGTGTTCGTCCAAGTGATTGTTAATATCCCGTACCCTTGGTCTAAGGATCGGCAACTTGTTTGGCAATGTGTGAGTGACCTGAGGATCGGCATGGCGTGTTCGACCAAGAGACTGTTAATATCCCGCACACTTGTTCTAAGGATCATCAGTGATGTGTTCAATCAAGCGGTTCTTTGTTGAGTGTTGTTCTTTCTTGACCGGTAAATGCATTTGGAGTTAAGCATTCTTTCAGTCAATGTCATTGGTCAGTTCAGTTCTGGGTTAAGTTTCAAAGGGAATGATTAGATTTAAATAAGGTATAGTTTTGAGAATAAGAAAAGATTAACGAGACATAGTTGAGAATAAGAAGAAATGAAGAATAACTTACCTTAAGTGGTGGTAACCTTAAGGGGACCCTCACTTAGCTTAACCGATAACGGCTTTTCATGCCGCTGGACCTTCCACGTCCAGCCTTTGCAGGTCCAGACGGGCCGACTACTATCAAGATGCTGACTTTACTATAGAAGACTATGCTGGTGAAGATTACTACATGGAAGGCTACGATTTCGCCAGCTGAAGACTTTGGAGCTTTTCTTTTGTTATAGTTCTGTTATTATTGTGTGAGTGATGTAATAGTTTAGCTGGTCTTGTAATATGTAACTGTTGGATATCTTTTTGGTTTGTAATATACTACTGATGTAAGACTTGGATGTTTTAAATTTCTGCTTCCGCTGAACTTATTCACTTTTTTTTTCCAAAAAAAAAAGAACTTAGTCACTTTCTCATATCACATTATTGTTATAAGCATGTTTGGACAATCAGGTGACACTCACAACCAGTCACGTGTCTACGAACCCATAAATGAAATTTATTTTTCCCTATTTTTGGTACTTCTGGGCGTGACATCTACTGTGGCTTTCTGCCATTTGTCTTTCATTTGTTTCCCCTATGCGATGTCTCGTTAAGGTTTTTTTCATGTGTTTTTAATGGCTCTTGTGGATGGGCCCTTTTTGATCACTCTGATTTTGAAAGTGTTGCATCCCCTTTTTTGGCAGGGTTTTGTTGTACTTCCTGAGGTATGCCCCTTGTACATATATATATATATATATATATATGTAGATGCTGTTTGGCTTTTCCCTTTTTTATTGATTCACCATTTCCCGAAGAAAAAAAAAGAAAGAGTGAGGCCGAAAAGAAAAATGAGAGTGAGGGTGAAACTTCAAGAATAAGAGAGAGTGAAAAAAAATATAGAGAGGTAACTAAAAATATAGAAAAGAGAGTGGAACCACGAGAGAAAAAAAGAAAGAAAGTCTGCTGAGAGAAAAGAAAAGACAAAAATGAGTTTTTATGCAAAACAGAGTGAGGTTAAGAGGGCCTTTTTAACAGATTAGCCTATGATTCTTCTTGTTTACAAAGAATCTTATCTTAATCTTCATGAAACTAACCAATCTCTTCCTAGTTTGGCTGTTTCTTTGTTATAGGAGTTCGAAGAAATATTTCCAGAGGAGATGCCGAGTGGGTTACCGCCCATTAGAGGCATTGAGCATCAAATTGATTTGGTACCTGGAGCTGTCATTCCTAACTGACCAGCCTATAGGAGCAATCCAGAGGAGACAAAGGAGCTTCAAAGGCAAGTTGATGATTTCATGAGTAAGGGGTACGTAAGAGAGAGCATAAGTGCATGTGCAGTACCAGTGCTTCTAGTGCCAAAGAAGGATGGGACTTGGAGGATGTGCGTTGATTGTAGATCAGTCAATAATATCACGATAAAGTATCATCATCCCAATCCTAGGTTAGATGATATGCTTGATGAATTGCATAGCTATTGTATTTTCAGTAAAATAGATCTTAAAAGTGGGTACCACCAAATTAGAATGAAAGAGGGAGATGAATGGAAAACTGCTTTTAAGACTAAATATGGACTCTATGAATGGTTGGTTATGCCATTTGGACTTAAAAATTTGCCTAGTACTTTTATGAGATTAATGAACCATGTTTTACGAGCATTCATAGGCAAGTTTGTAGTCGTGTACTTTGATGATATCCTAGTGTATAGAAAGAACTTAAATGAACATATTGAACATTTGAGATTTGTGTTCAATGTGCTGAAATGTGAAAAGTTGTATGCTAATTTTAAGAAATACACCTTTTGCATGGAAAAAGTTGTGTTTCTTGGATATGTTGTTAGTACAAAGGGCATTGAGGTGGATGAAGAAAAAGCCAAAGACATCAAGGAGTGACCAATGCCTAAAGGTATCACTGAGGTAAGAAGCTTTCATGGTTTAGCTAGCTTTTATGGGCATTTTGTTAAGGATTTAGCACCATTGCTGCACCACTCACTATAATAATAAAAAAGAATGTTGGATTTTATTGGGGAATTGATCAAGAGAATGCATTTACTACAATTAAAGATAGGTTTTGTTCTGCACATGTGTTAGCATTACTTGACTTTAACAAAACTTTTGAAAGTCCACGCACAAGTAAGTACCTCTCAGCCTTTCTTGCACTAACGACTATATCTCTCAGCCCAATGTGACCCCACTGTCCACTGTACTTCACGTGAAATCTGACCAAAGTTCCTTAAAATCCGACGCTTTAGTGGATTCACACATGGGCAATTCAGCTTTGCCCTTAATACACGGCGCTATGTCCACAGCTAGCTCTCTGAACCACTTGGGCAATTAAGCTTTTCCCATTATATCCGGGGCCTTGTCCCCAGCTTGTTCACTGCAGAAAGTAACATCCCACATGTCCGCAACACCTGGTCTCATATCTTCCACTAGTTCAGGTGCTAGTGTTTTTTTTTTTTTTTTTGAAAAATGGTAAATATATTCCAAAAAAGGATGTACAGAAAGTACAAGGGGCATACCCCAGGAAAAATAGAAATTTCAAATCATAAAGACATAAGGCAAGGCTACCAACATAAGGACAGAAAAGAGAAACTCCTAAAAATTACAGACAAATTAACAGGAGATAACATAAAAACCTAAATAGTTCTAACTCCTATTACAAATAAACCTATCAAGATTTGCATGGTTTTTCCACTTGACCCTGATTTGTGCATTCACTTGAGAGATTAGGTTCTTCAGGAGAATTTCTCTAGGAGATGTATTCTTGAAAATTCTGTTGTTTCTCTCTTTCCATAGACCATAGACTGCTACACCGAGGCACATCTTAGGTATCACATGTTGAAACTACTTTCCTGCCTTTGAGCCATCCAATCCAAAGTGTCAGCCCAACTTTGACCTTGCCAATGCAGCCCACATCTATTCATTAAGTCCTGCCAAACAAAGGAGGAAAAAGAACATGCAAAAAATAAGTGATCATGGGTTTCCATACTCTTCTAGCATAGCATACAGGATAAAGGGCCAGGAGTGAATCTATATATTCTATCATGTGTAGAAAGTCTATTCTGAATAGCTAACCTAGTCGGGTCTCCCTTCTCTCTAGATTCCTGATTTTTAATGGGGTAGAACAAGAAAAAACGTATTCAAGGCTCTAGTGGTAGTAATCAGGAATATAACAAAGTTGATTCAAACCCTGTTACAAGTGAATCACTTCTTTCTCCTGATCTAGCAAGCAAATATTTGCTTAAAGGTGATGGGTCTGTTCAGCTAAGAGATAGGAAAACCATTGGTGAAACCCAGCCAAAAGGGGTGGTTCATGTTCTTAATGTTGCTAAATCTGAGCCAGCTGGGTCTTCTAGATCTTTGGATAATAATGGGGAGCAGGCCCTAAATGTTCATACTGGTGTCTCAACTACTTCTGTTATTTGTGTTACTGCCCCAAAGTTGGAAGGAAAGGATCTAATACTGAGCCCTTCTTGAAGGAAGCTGAATCTGTAGTTCCCCTAAATGTTAAGGTGATCTCAAAGCATAACTCTGCTGAGGATGATCTTGAATTACATGAAAATTGGAAGGATGACCTATCTTGCCAAGGTGATTATGATGATGAATCATCTATGAAAGGAAGGTATTTTAAGTCTATTCAAGATTCTAATGAGATACTTAAGAGGAAGTCAAAAGCTACCAATAAGGAAAAAATGTTAGATGCCTTTGTTATCTCTAATCCATCCCAAACAGAAGTTTATGCTATAAATGAAGAAGGTATACAAGTTATTCATAGCCAGCCCAAATTTGATGTTCCTGGGTCTACTGAAGCCACTGATATTCATAAAGAAGAAAAAGAAAAATTAACCCTCTTGCTAAAAGAATTCAAAGATGTTTTTGCTTGGTCTTACGAAGACATGCCTGGGGTCGATCCCGACATCGTCCAACATCATATTCCTCTCCTCCCCAATTCTAAACCTGTCAAGCAGAAACTGAGGCGCATGAGACCGGAATGGGCACTCAAGGTTAAAGAAGAGGTGGAGAAGCAGTTCAAGGTAGGGTTCATCATTGTCACCGAATACCCGGAATGGGTTGCCAATATCGTACCAGTCCCGAAGAAGGATGGGAAGGTCCGCGTGTGCGTCGACTTCCGTGATCTAAACAAAGCCAGTCCCAAGGATGACTTTCCACTTCCCCACATTGACGTCTTGGTAGATAACACCGCGGGACATGAGCTACTTTCGTTCATGGATGGCTTCTCAGGATAAAATCAGATTCTAATGGCGCCAGAAGATCGGGAGAAGACGACATTCACCACCCCTTGGGGAACCTACTGTTATAGAGTAATGCCCTTCGGACTCAAGAACGCAGGGGCGACTTACCAAAGAGCTGCCACCACTCTGCTGCATGATATGATTCACAAGGAGGTAGAAGTGTACGTAGACGACATGATTGTGAAATCCAAGGACAGAGAAGGACACCTGGTAGCGCTGGAAAAGTTCTTCGAAAGGTTGCGCAAATACAAGATGAGGTTGAATCCAAAGAAATGCACTTTCGGTGTGACTTCCGGTAAACTCCTGGGTTTTCTCATCACACAAAGGGGGATAGAGGTAGATCCCTCCAAGATCAAGGCAGTCCTAGAAATGACACCACCACGGAATGAAAAAGAAGTAAGGGGGTTCCTCGGAAGAATCCAATTCATCAGCCGTTTCATCTCCAAGCTCACAACCACGTGCGATCCTCTGTTCCGATTGTTGAGAAAAGGGGAGAAGTTCCAATGGGATGACCAATGCCAAGCCGCTTTCGACAAAATAAAAGCCTACCTTTAGAACCCGCCTGTCCTTTCACCACCCATTCCTCATAAGCCCTTATTCCTTTACCTGTCTGTCTCCGAAAATGCCATGGGTTGCATGCTAGCCCAAGAAGGAGAAGAAAGCCACTCCGAAAAAGCCATATACTACCTCAGCAAGAGGATGACTGGGTATGAGCTCAACTACTCTACCCTTGAAAAAACGTGTTGGGCCTTGGTTTGGTGTACTCGCCGACTGAGGCACTACATGCTGGCCTTCCCAGTTGTGCTCATATCCCGCATGGATCCTCTAAAATACCTCCTCGAAAAACCCGCCCTGACCGGTCGCATATCCCGTTGGTTACTTCTACTATCCGAATTCGATATCAAGTATGTTACAAGCAAGTCAGTAAAAGGGAGGACCGTAGCTAAGCATCTCGCAGAGCATGCCGTTGACTCCGAAGAAAGTGGGGACTTTCCGTTTCCGGACGAGAATATCATGGAAATCAAGGAAGAACAGTGGAAGTTGTACTTTGATGGAGCGGCCAACATGAAAGGATACGGAGTAGGGATGATTCTCGTATCACCAAGCGGGGATCATACTCCATTAGCGGTCAAGCTCAACTATAACTCCACCAACAACACCGCCGAATATGAAGCGTGCATTCTGGGAATGGAAGCAGCCTTAGAACTGAGGGTTCAGAAGTTAGACGTCTTCGGGGACTCAAACCTCATCATATCTCAAGCTAGAGGAGAATGGAAAGTAAAAGAAGAAAGGTTGAAGCCCTATCATGATCGTCTCGACCAACTCAAGAGGCAGTTCGAGAATATCACATTCCTCTACTTGCCCAGGGAAGAGAACCAGTTGGCAGATTCATTGGCTACCTTAGCTTCCATGATCAAGATTCCTGTGGGAGTCAAGATGATGCCTTTGGTAATAGAGCAGAGGTACGAGCCTTCTTTCAATATGATTGCCGCAATCGAAGAAGAAGAGAATGAAATGCCGTGGTATCGGGATGTTTGGGATTTCATAGAAAAGGGGACGTACCCCCAAGAGTCTACCGAGAAAGACAAGAGGGCCATTCGAAGATTCGCAGCACAATTCATCATTTGCGGTGGGAAATTGTTGAAGAAAGGATACAATGGTCACAACCTGACTTGCTTGTTCGGGAAAAGCTCCCGAAGAATGATGGAGGAAATACACGAAGGGGTATGCGGTCCGCACATGAACGGTCACATGCTGGCTAAGAAAATCATAAGACAGGGGTACTACTGGACAACGTTGGAGAAAGATTGTTGTGAGTACGTAAGGAGGTGCCACAAGTGCCAGATCCATGCAAACATGATGCATACACCACCATCCCTTCTATACAGCATGACTTCGCCTTGGCCATTCTCAACCTGGGGAATCGACATTATTGGTGAGATCATTCCGAAAGCCTCAAATGGAAATCGGTACATCCTAGTGGCCATAGATTACTTCACAAAATGGGTAGAAGCTGCATCCTACACCAAGTTGGGGGCCAAAGAAGTGGCCAAATTCATCAAAAGAAATCTCATCTGCCGTTATGGAGTTCCTCAGGAGATTATTTCGGATAACGGAAGTCATTTCAAGGCAGAAGTCAGGGATCTGTTCGAGGAATACAAGATCACTTATCACAAGTCGTCGCCGTATAGGCCGCAAACCAATGGGGCAGTCGAAGCTGCAAACATGAATGTCAAGGCCATACTGCAGAAATCGGCCGATACCTACAAAGATTGGCATGAAAAGCTACCGTTCGCGCTTTGGGGATACAGAACGTCGATAAGGACGTCCACGGGAGCAACTCCTTACTCGCTGGTATATGGGATGGAAGCGGTACTCCCGGTCGAGATAGAACTGCCGTCTCTACGCGTGATGGCAGAATGTGAAATTTCAGAATCAGATTGGTTGAGAGAAAGACACGAGGAATTGGCCCTCATAGATGAAAAGCGCCTAGCGGCAGTGGACCATGTCCGAATCTATCAAAAGAGGATAGCCCGTGCTTTCAACAAAAGGGTCCGTCCAAGAAAGATTGTCAAAGGTGACCTTGTCCTTAAGGAGTTACGAGCTCCGATCTTTGATCCCCGTGGAAAGTTCAAACCTAAATGGGTAGGCCCTTACATCGTCAAGACAATTCTTTCCGGAGGAGCAACTTATCTCATGGACCTCGATGGTGTCGAATTCAAAGAACCAATCAACATGGATCGCCTCAAAAAGTACTATGCTTGACAAAAATAACCACTTCTTTCAAACCTTGCCCTGAACTACGCTTGACCTGATTCCCACTCGGGGATACGTAGGCAACCACATCGGTTCGGTCGCTCCACCCACAAAAATAACCTTTTCCTTCAAAACTCCGCCCCGAACTACGTTGGACCTGATCCCCGCTCAGGGGGTACGTAGGCAGACTTTCAAAAAGAAAAGAAGGATGGCTCGCTAGGTCGAAAATCCGAAAGGACGCCTAGGCAAAAATTAGAGCTAAATCCAAAGTGAGCAATAACAAAAGAGAGAAAATAGCTCGCCAGGCCGCTTCCTTGGTGACTGGGCAAAAATTATGAGCATGTGAGAAAATAAAGTCGCGGTCCTTACCATAACCCGGCAATCACCCTCCACACTAGGGGCAAACTTCGGCCACTCGCCTCGTTTGCCTGAACCCCTTCCAAACTAGGGGCAAACGTCGGTCATCTACCTCGTTTGCCTCACAACCATGCACATCCCAAACTAGGGGCAAACTTCGGCCACCCGCCTCGTTTGCCTCTGAATCACCCTAGCATGCCCAAGTGAGTACCAAAAACAACAAGTAAATTGAAATCCAGGTCACAAAATGTTTTTCAGAAAGCTAAATGCATAAAAGGAGGTTCTCAAAGTAACCAAGGTTCCCCTAATAAACAAACTTTGAATATTACATAAGCAGGAATAATCAAAGAAATAAAAGTCTTTCAAAAAAAAGCAATCACATGTTCAAAGACACTTGGAGGAATGAGCAGAATCAGTCAGGTCTGGTCTTTTTATTTATTTCTTCAAAAGCCTTTAGAAGTAGGCCTTTACTCGGTCAGTCCAACCGTCAATAAAAGCAGCAATAGTAGCAACCCTGATCCTGGAAGCAAAGACCCTCTCAGTAAACCCCCGGGGAACCTCCTGAACCTGTCCATACTGTCTGGCCAAGCGGCGAGGATGATAGAAAGAAGTCTCTCTCAGACCCATCAACCACACTCTCTGGTGACCCCTGAGGCTCGTGGTAATAGCGTAAAGGCCCCAACCCCTCACAACCCAGCAAATATCAGCCTCAGATAAAGCACCCATCATGTCCACCCAATTGGCAAAAGTATAGTGAGAGTGAAGCACGGATCGACGAAAGTAAACCGGTGGTATATGGCCCGTCCACAATTGGAGCCGCTCATATAACCAGGCCTGTAACACCAAAGGCGCCCCAGAAAGTAGGGGCGTTCCTTGATCAGAAGCACGGTCCAAACCATTCAAGGTTTCAGCTAGAACCATGGCCATGGGATTCTTGCTAAACTTCAACCCAAGGCACACATGCACTAAATCAACAGAGGTACTCGAGAATAAGAAGTAGGAGGTCATGCACAATATCAAAGCAGCCCCGCGGGTGGCATCATATACGCTGGGATTCCCGGGACTGGCATACTGAGCAATAATAGAAGCAATATTAAGGGCCTCACCTTGAATCAGCCGACGGGAAATAGTGACGGAGCAATTCAGATATTCAGCCAAACCTCTCATAGGACTGAGGGTACCAGCAGAAGGGAGAATCAAATCGGAGTCAGAATCATAGCCGAGAATAGCGCAGAACTCCTCAAACATGGGGCATATCTCCAGGCCATTGAAGTTGAAGACATGGTTCACCGGGTCCCAGTGACCAATGGCGGCACGCAAGAACTCAGTGTTCAGGGTCATCCGGCAAAGAGAAAATAGCTCGGTCAAGCCGTAGCTAAAGAGGTTGATCCGCTCCACGCCATCCGTGATGGTCAGCCAAGCTGTGAGTTGAGCGGGATCATACAAAGCCATGTTTTCAGTCGCGGCTCTAGCAAAATTCGAAATTTCGGCAGCACCTCCCCGTTTCACGGACTATCCCACCTGCAAGGCAAAAAGCGCTCACTATCACAAAACTGCCCATCGCAGTAGCATCCAACAATCACAGTGTACATATATCAGCTAAAACAAGCACACAACTGCGCCTCTAAACCGGAAGATATCCGGCCTAGGAGGCAAAACATCATAATACTCTGTCAAAAGGTTACAAATTGTTCCACACTTCGTCCTACACTGTCCAAATAATCATATTCCCAGTACAACCCAATTGAAAACATAAAAAGAAAATAAAATAATATTTCCTGCTTGGGAGGCATCAGTCTTCCTCTTCTTCGTCCTCTGTCGGACCGCCCGGAGTATATGTCGGCGACGGCCTCCTCCTACCACCTCTGCATCTTGGACCAGTCCTCGATGAGCCAGCCCCGCCTCCACGATACTGCACGCACAAATAAAATGAAGACAATCAGTGAGGGAATAACAAAAAGTACAAAAATAAAGTCAAGTCAGAGACTTACCAAGGACGCCATCTGGTTGGCGGCAAATTGCCGCATACCGTCCATCTGTCAAGGGTAAAATCTAGGGTTAGAACCTCATAACCAAAAGAAAGTGCAAAATTAGAGACATACCCGGTGATCTCGTGTGAGGACCAAGGACCTTAAGCTAGCTGCCAAGGCGTGACCCTCCTCAGCGTAACTCCAAGGGACATTGAGGACGCCCGCTGGCTGAGTAGGGTACCCACATGTGACTCGCGGCACCTCCATCATTTGGGGAGTGCCATCAGCACCTAGAACATTGACGGTCCAATCCCAAGGAGGGATAGGGTCGGGAGCCTGAGGAGCCTGTCTCCTGTACATCTCGCGAAGCTATAGGCACAGAATAAGTTAAAGGTGGATCAAAAACATAGGCAATGAATAAAAAGCAAAAATATAACAAGAAACTCACCTCCAGGAGTGGGAAGTTGGGCATCAAGGAGCTGCCACGGTAAGCCTCATACCCGGTCTCAGAGAGGAAATGATCCCAGACGTCGGTGCCAGCTAAGGCCGCCAGCAGAGCATCACCAGAGAGGCCACTAGCATCCATCACAGGAGGATTATGGGGAACGCGATACCGGGAGCCACCAACCACCTGCCGAGACACCCGTTCCCCAAGGAACCACTGCCTACACTCGGTACTCTCCAGCAAAAGGCGGCAAGAGGTAAGAGATTTAACCGCTTGTATCTCCTCTGGGGCGGCATAGGCGACGCCCTCCCAAGGCGTCCAATCAACATCAGCAACCGTCAGCTCGGTTAAGAAGTTTTTGAGCAAAACAATCCGGTGGGCCCCGCTCTTCACCCCGACAACGTCCCTTCGCCATCTCAAACCTCGTGGGAACAAAGGCACAGGAGCCATACCATCCTCATCTTCGCCCGACTCGTCTGCAGGGGAAGGAGCCAACATCTTCAGGTACTCGAAGCTCCAAAGCTGCACAAACCAAAAAGAAAATCAGAACAAGTATAGAAATCAAAAAAAGGATGGAAAATAAAGGAAGAAACAGTGCGTACCTCCCAAGCTCGCCAGAATCCCCCAGTGGATTTAACATCGCCCCGAGAGACCTCCCCCATATGCTTGTAGAGATGGGCCAGGGCAGCACCGCCCCAGTTATAGGAGGGGATCTCATCAATGGTCGCCAGGCAAGAAAGAAGCCTCAAGCTCACCCGGTCGTTCCTTGTCGCAAAGATTGAGCACCCGAGAACATACAGAAGATAAACCCTCAAAAGTTGGGAATTGTTCAGATTGTGATTACCTCTACCATAGGCCCGGTAAAGCCAGCCGCAAGGAAACCAATGCCTCTCCAGGTTAGGGGGAACAGCCCCAATCAGCATCTCCACTGCCTCCGGGTCGATCTCGTAAAAGTAATCCAGAATCAAGCGCTTCCCGCCGACCCTCAAGCCCGTAATCATGGAGAAGTCGAAGGGCGTCATGGTCATCTCTCCGAACGGCAGGTGGAAAGTATTGGTGGTATCCCACCACCTCTCGGCCAGGGCATAGAAATGGGCCAAATCATTGCTGCTTTTCAAAACCAGACGGACGAACCCTCCGAACCCGGCGTCGTCCACCATCCTCTTAACGGTGGGCGAGAGTTGAGTGTACCATAAGAAGGCGTGGGCAAGGCTACCATGGCCTTTCAAGGCCACTTCCGGCACCTGCACACAACAAAGACGACGAAAGATGCACAAAATCACTATTCACAACCCGAGAGCAAAAATTCACAGAATCAACATTTGAGCACAAATCGAACTTCTAACGATCTCTAGGTGCACGCTACGGCTCACAAAACTAGCACAATACATGAAAGTGGTCCTAAAATGTTGAAAGTTTCACATACCAAGCTCGCTAGAGCCGCGGCCGAAAGATGGCGTTGGGGGTCCCGTAAAATCAAGTCCGGAGTTTGCATTTCAGCCTTCATCCGTCCCTTAGCCTTCTTAGACGGTCTCCTTGAGCTCGAAGCCATGGATCTACAAGAAAAATGGAAGTCACATTCAAACTTTCTTCTTGAAAATTTGGGCAAACCAAAACACCAATCAAAAATCCGACTATGGGGAAAGATTACTCACCTGAGCGCGCACAAGCTGCGTTTTGACGAATTTTGGCTCTGAAAACACCCCAAAATGGCCAAGAATGAGCTTGGAAAGCTCAAAAACCTGAGATATATGAAGATGGAGTCCGGCCACCTAGTGCCACCGCGGCACTGCTCCCCGCGGGCCCCGCTTTGCTCCGTTTTGCTCCGTTTCGCCCCGTTTTGGCCCGTTTTGGCCTTTTTCAGCCCGTTTTTGGCCCCGATCAGCCCCGTTGGCCCAGTCCAGTCAAGATTTATGAGGTTTTGCCCCAAGCAGACTAAAAGTTGTCAGAACTACCTCCAGCAGGCAAAAACTGGGAAAAATCGGCTCCCGAAGACCCGAATCGGCCGTTTCAGGACAACCGTCGCAAATTTCGATCAAACACGAGAATTTTGGTAACGAATCCTGGTTTTTAGCTAATGCACCAAATGATCAAGAAAAGAGATTCTCCGAGAACCCTGCATCATCCCCCGAGGACAAAAGCAGACAGATACAAGCTCCCGGAGGCCCTAACAGGCTCTCTTGGATTGAGCACCGACAGTTTTGATCAACCGTGAGAGGTTCAGAGATGGATCCTGGTTCCTGATCAAGAAAAGAGATTCTCCGAGAACCCTGCATCATCCCCCGAGGACAAAAGCAGACAGATACGAGCTCCCGGAGGCCCTGACAGGCTCTCTTGGATTGAGCACCGACAGATTTGATCAACCGTGAGAGGTTCAGAGATGGATCCTGGTTCCCGATCAAGAAAAGAGATTCCCCGAGAACCCTGCATCATCCCCCGAGGGAAAAAGCAGACAGATACTAGCTCCCGGAGGCCCTGACCGGCTCTCTCGGATTGAGCGCCGAAAGATTTGATCAACCGTGAGAGATTCAGAGATGGGTCCTGGTTCCCGATCAAGAAGAGAGATTCTCAGAAAGTCCCCTACCATCCCCAGCAGAAGATAACAGAAGTCTGAACCGATTCTCTAGAAGGATCGGCCAAAACATCACCCGCAGTCAAATCACCCCGATTCCCAGGGCAAGCACTGTCTATTCACAATTCAAGGATCCATGTCCACTGATCATCAGGAGCCTTCTTACTTCTTATAAGCTTCCTCACACCTTCGTCTAAAATTGTGAGCTTTCTCACTTATCGTGAGCTTCCTCAAATTCGTGAGCATCCAAAATCGTGAGCTTTCTCACTTATTGTGAGCCTCACTCCTTTGTCCAAACTCGTGAGCTTTCTCACTAATCGTGAGCTTTCTCACTTATCATGAGCTTTTTCACTTATCGTGAGCCTCCTTACTCCTATGTCTAAAATTGTGAGCTCCCTCACCTACCCATCGGTTATCATGAGCTTCCTCAAATAAAGATCACGAGCTTCTTCAGCAAGCAAAAATCGTGAGCTTTTCCTTTATCATGAGCTTCCTCACTCCCTTGTCAAAAATTATGAGCCCCCTCACCTACCCATCAGCTATTGTGAGCTTTCTCGCTTAACGGTTATCACGAAACCCTTCTCCGATCGGCTATCTTGAACTTCCTCATCTATCGTTTGGTATCCAGGACTTCTGTGTCCGTCAATTGTTGTCCTCTGGGACCCCACGTTCGATTACATTTGTTTATAAAGCACACTTCCCCTAATTCTAGAAGTTTTCCCCAAGACTCAGGATCTTCTAAACCTTGATGTCCTTATCCGAGTCACCCACCGCATCACAGTTGCAAACACTAGCACAATACCAGCCCACTCGGAGTGGCACACCCCGCAACACTTGCTCATACTAGGGTCACAACACTAGACATGATAGGACTCATGACACAATTCACATCACATCCATGTATTTCATATCACTCTTATTGCATAGCATCCGCCTGATTGTTGTGTATGTGCATGTGTGATTTATTCCTTTGAGCTCCGAACTACGTCCTGGTCTGATTCCCCTTGGGATACGTAGGCAGCTCACATAGAGCACGACCAGCACTAACCTCTGCATCCTTGCATCTTTTGCAACGTTTTTATCCTAAATCTATAGCCTCCAAAAAGTCTTGTCTCTTCAAAGCTTTGGCACTCGCTTGCGATATACGTTGCCTCGCAAGTTCATGCCAAAGAGGGGCAAACTGTAGACACCCCATTTTGTCGGCTATCGGATTTAGGAGACCCATAGCTTGGTGGTTCGCAATGATCGCAAAAGACTCGAAAGGACTCTCGGAAGTCAGCTCCATCTCTCAGAATGCTCAGAATGACCGAAATACCCCTAAAAGCCCGAAAACTCCCAGATTTAGTCCCAAAGTTCTGAAAACGTACTGTCGTAAGAAAAGCGATAAAAAGAGTTTTAAAGAGAAATCAGATAAAATCGTCGGCTCCCAGAGACCCCCGGAAGTCCCGGAAGCTCCCAGAAAGTCCCCGTCGACCGGTTTGACCAAAGTTTGACCAGGTTTGACCAGGTTTGACCAAGTTTGACCAAGTTTGACCAAGATCGTCCGAATTCACCAAAATCATTTTAAATCACGGGAAAAGTGTTAAAACAAGTTCCAGAAGAAAATCGAGCGAAAACACCAGCTCCTGGGAACTCCCGGAGGTTTCCAGAACTTCCCGGGAATCCCAGGTTTGACCAGTTTGACCAGGATTTGACTTCGGAACCGGGGTGCCGAAACAATTTTCAAATATTTTTCATGGATACTAGAGGTCAATAGCCTTCCAACGGTACATCGCACATAATTTCTGGATTTAAAACGAATTTATTATGAATTTCCAAAGGCGAAAAAGGCGATCAAATCAGCTTTTATCGCGAATACCGCAAAACTTTTCAAAGTGACCTATTCCCGAACTATTTTTTATGTAAAGTAGATTCCATTACCTTTCCAACGGTATATCACAACCTCAATTTGGAGTTCGTACGCATTTTCTGTGAATTTCGGACAAAATAGGGCCTTTTCGCGAATACCGGAACATCAGGGGGCCTAAACAGCATTATCCAGACGAAGGGAGGAGCACTGCCGCCGCGGCACTGGTCCACTGCCGCCGCGGCACTGGCCCAGTGCCGCCGCGGCACTCTCCTCCAGAACAGTGTATTTTTGTAATTATTTGTGGGGGTCCATTTTGATTAATTAAAAACCAAAACGATATAGTTTTATGTTTTCAGATGTTTGGGACCAATGGGAACACTTTTAAAACCCCAAAACCACCCCAAGTTGGCCTATATAAACACCCCATTACTCCTCATTTTAGGGGGGTCAAATGTGAGTTTTGAAAAGTTTGGGAGAGAAAGTTGTAGAGATAAGGTTAGAGTAGAGAGAAAAGAAGCATTCTTCTTTGATTTTCAAAACAAAAGTGAGTTCTAACTTTGTTTTTTTACTTCATTACTTCCATTTATTTCAACATTCAATACTCCCAACCACCATTTTAGTGAGCATTCAAGAGAGTGGAAGCTTCTTCCATGTCTAGTGTCAATACATATGAGTGAAACACCAATCTACAAGTCTCATGCTTCATGAATATCATCTATTGATCATCATTTACTTGCTTGTTTATTTATATGTTCATCTCTCCTTATCTCATTTCTTTTTCTTTTCTTTATTTACTTACTAGTTCATCATCATCTAAGTGATGACATGAAGTTTGGGGTGAGTGAATCCTTATGGATAGTAGCTCTTGACCTCAAAAACATGTTTGATAGATGATGATCATAACCTCAATACTTCCAAGGTATTCTTGAAATGTATTGAAGTTATGTTCAAAAATAAAATAAATCTCTCCAACAATCTTGGAGATTCTTAATGATGAGTTTGATGTTGGTATTCTAAGTGGTCATAATCCTTATTGAGTGTTAAAAATATGTTTTCAAAACATCTATTTCAAAACCCCTCTCAATCCCTCTCATTTGATTTCAAGAAATAAAACTTTGTTTTCCTCAATATCTCCAAAACAATGACCCAAAACAGTGAGCTGTTCAGATTCAAAGATTTGTTTTGAATTAAATACTCAAGTTATGATGATGAAACCACTTGGAAAACCTTCCCAATACATCATAATTTGTCCCTAATTTTTCCCATCAATTATAGAAATGTGAGAGTATTTGTTTTGGATGTGAGAAGTTCACATTCATAATCTGCCTCTGTTCTCACAGAATGTTTACCCAACTTCTTGCACTTATTCTGGACATTTTCATCACTGTACATATATCTTTTCTATTTTTTTTATAAAACTTGGGTGTCTTAGGAAACTTTTGGTATATAATGGGTCATCATAAACCTTTTCTTTGATTTATGAAAAATCATACAAAATCAGTCAACAGTGCAGCTTTTGTTTCTGAGTCATGTGTACATTCTGATTTTTTTCTTTTAATATGTGATAGCTATTGATGTTTGGCTTTTTGGGTTATTTTCTAGACACAATAAGAATAATCTCAGATTTTTCTCACATTTTTCTAGGCACGTTTGACCTCCCATTATAATGTTGCAAAGTAATACATGCAGTCTGTCCACTATTCACAGCAAGCACATTTCAACTTTTATTCTTTGATTTGATGCACATATGCATTCCAAATTAGCCCATATCTTAGGAAGTAGTTCATACTACATTTGTATATATCCCATGTTGATTTAATCCATTCATTCATGCACATTTTAGACTTCCAAGTCATTTTAGAAATCCATGTACACGAAACACACTACAACCTTTGCACATTTCTAGGTACATACATTGTATCCATGCAAAGATTTGGGGTTTTTTGTAACTCTTAATCTAAGAAGATTATAAGGAATGAACTTGATCACACGTTCATGCTTCTCCTCGATCTAATCATCCTTTCTCATCCGTCCCGGGGATTGAGAGGTCTTCTTTTCTCAAAAGAATAACATGCATCATTCAAGTTTGCTAAGCATATTTTGATTTCTTTGATTATTTGTTTCAAGAACAATTCATGTCCCCTTTTAGATTAGGAAATCTTGATTATTTGATACATGATTAGATGATTTTTCCTAGGTTTATTTGTGTGATCTTTTACTTCACATTGTATGATATTTGGCTTAGATCTTATGAATGATATCTTATCTTTAGATCTTCCATTTCAATTTCCTTATGTGATGTAATATACTATCATAGTATTAATTGCCGAACCATACATAGTATAAGATGATTATTTGGATGCTAATTGAGGCCCGTCGAAAGACGGGGCGAGTTGAGGGTGTTTTAGTCGTGACAAAGGCTCCTTCCTCTCTCGTACCAAAACCCCGAACCAAGTTCTTTGGTTATGAAGGGCCGGTGCCCTTATCCGCTTGGGTGAGTCAAAATTAGGTTTCTTGGTTCCTTAAAGACCAAGTGGCGACTCTGTATCTGTTTTTCAACAGACCTTTCGTTTTCTTTCCTTGATTCAAATCAATTTCAAAACAATCTCAAACAAGAGAGAGAAGTGGTCCGATTCCGCGTGTCCACAACGTCCTCGGCTTGCTGTCATTCTATCCACGCATAATGGTTTCCCAATATAGCTAGCAATGAAGCTTATACCTTTTGGGTTCCATAGTTCCAACGAAATTCCATAAAGATTAACCCAAATAGGAATAGACTGAACATCCTTCTTATCCAATCTCAGACTGGGTTTCCATGGTTGTAAAATGAGGGGTTGACCCTCGATGTACCACAGCCCCCCTTCAAGAACCGCATCTCTTTGAGTCTCACCAGGGAAAGTGAAGAAGAAAATTCCCGAGTCCGTAGCTAGTGTATCAAAGAAGCCATAGTCAGCCCATAACCGTTCCGTAGCAGAGGTAACGAGAGAGTAGGGAAGCCCTTTCCCAATGAAATAACCAACAAGAGTAGTGCCCCACTCATTACTACTTTCATCTATTAACACTTTCGAGACTTGAAGAATCATATTTTTCGATCTCGTTCCATGAGGAACAAAAGCCAAAGGAAAATCAACATTAGAATTTGTGCTCGTAATATCAGGGACCTCACTAACTGCTTGAGTAGCAATGTCTCGGGTGGAACCAAATAATTCGTTAAATTTTTTCTTAGAACCGTTGTCTGTGACAGCTTTCGAATTATTCTCATGAACTGGAGCCTCATCCAGATCCTCAATAGGAGGACAAAAGCCAGTTTTATCTCCACATTTACCTCCCATTTGAACAAGCCCTACAGGTTGGCCAGGGGGGATAGCCATAGCCATTAGAGGATCTTGGGGGCCCACCGCGAGTAGAGGACATGGTCCATCCTGAATATGGGCAACAGTTGCTGGACGAGGGCCCACGAGAGGACTAGTCTTGTCATGACTTTGCATTGCTGTCAAGGATTGATGCTGCGTGTGGGCTAGCTCGGACAGCTGGGGGCCACCTGTCACATTACCATAGCTACACACATAATCCTTTTTGAATGCTTCTCTTTTTCAAACCCCTTCTTGTGCACTATCAAGCAAAAGAGATATTTCTTGGGTCAATTCCATCAAAGATAGATTTTCAAGAGTTTCTAAGTGTCACGCCCCGGAGTAAGCCAAAAATAGGGAAAATAAAAATTTTCCTTTATGGGTCCATAGACACGTGACTAGTTTGTTAACCGTCCTGTCCTTCTAACTCCGCACCAAAAAATCATAAGGGATAATGCTAGAGCATAAGCATGATCTAAACTTATCAGAGTATAAATACAGCAGCAGAAATTAAATAAGGGTTACAATAACTTCAGCCTTAATACAAAAGGCCATACTAAACAATTTACATAATCTTAAAGCTTGAGAAACTATCTATCAGGTCTTGGGCAAGGCTTTATTCTCCTTGGCTCCACGGTACTGCATCCTGGACTCTTCTATCTATCTCCAAACCTGCAACACTCTGGGCATACGAATGCCCAGGGCGTAACATGCCGTCAGCCTTGGAACAAGGCTGAGTGAGAGTCTCAACCGCATAATAATCAGTAAATACATAACATCTCTCAACTCACGTCTTAGTTTAATACTTTAAGGTATGATTAATCTCTTATCAAAAGACGCATTCTCACCACGGGCATAGCAGAGGTCTCAACAAAACAGGTAAACAGATAATCATAACATCATAGAATACATTCTCCTTATTATAAACTCGTGCGTGCAAATGCATGACCAATAAGACTCACTCCCAACTCTTTTCAAAGACACTTGCTTTTTAAAACAGAGACTTTTCAAAACCATTTTATTTTAAAACCAAAACTTTCCAAACCAAATCATTTTGAACCAAATCATTTTTACTCATCAACTCAATCTCATCATTCACTTTCTCTTTTCTCATCCACTTGACAACATGCGGTATATCAAGGATGACAATATGTTATCACAACCAATTCATACTCATTCCCTTGATAGGCTACCGGACGTCTTCACGGCGCACACTATCTGTAAACATTGAAACTGGCACATGGGACGTCTTCAACCATGTGTATACACTCACCGGTCGTCTACACGGCTGAGAAGTATATTAGAGCACTAGCCGGACGTCTTCAACGATACATGGGACGTCTTCAACCATGTATGCGCATCACCGGACGTCTTCAACGGCGAGAGGCGCGCTAGGAACCCTAACCGTTCATGTCCACCCGGCTCGTCAGCCGTTGATCCATCGGATCCAGAAATCACATCTCTATCACATTTACATATCTCATCTCATTCTCATCAAACACTTCTCTTTCTCACACATCGCATACTGACACATGTCATGAAATGCACGTGTGTCCATTATCAATACTCACATGCAAATCTACTTTCATTTCTCTTTATTATTAACATGGCATGCGTATTTATTCCAGTCAACAACATCGTAAAACGTGCATTTAGCAATTAGCAGCAGAAACGTAACATATAGAGCATGGATCATATAACATGGATTTGATACCGATGAACATATAGATAAAACCCTTGACATGCTCACGTATGCGATAGCACTACCATAACATGCTTTGCATAGTCTTACAATTATTAGAAATACACGTGACATCATAAATTAGCAAATCACATATACAAAATATCATACAGGTAGCTTTTAAACATCTTATATTAATCTTATCAGGATTAGAGTGAGCTTAGGAAACTCACCTCGAGTCACCGATCCTCGAAAAGCGGATAACCGTCAAGTTCTACAATAATAAACGGAATAAACAATAATAATGTATGAGTACAACTATAAGGGCAAAATGGTAATTTTACCAAATGAAGTCATAAACCTCAAGGTAGTGATCTACGTGTCATTCTAAGTCCAACGCAATTGACTAGACTCAAATCGGAGTCTGTCGCATTTTTTTCGAGGTAATATGCAGAGCTTACTACACTAATGTGGGCCCTAAAAAACAGGCTGTATTTTCGACCGAGTCAAAAAGTCACCAAACTTTACGGGAGTGTTCTAGACATTATTCTAAGATTCTGGGAACTGACCGCGTAATTTTCAGAGTCCTGGATTATTTATTATGAATTTTTTTGAAGATAATATATACCAGAAAATACCCGAAATGGGATTTAAATATGTAATTATAATTATACAAAGAAATCAGTGCTTAGAAGTATTTTTATTAAATACTAGATATTAAAATACACCACCAGTATTTATTTCATAATTTTCGGAGCTCGTTTGGTATTTTTAATAATTAATATACTCATAAAATAGCTCCTTATTAATTATTAAAAATACTGGACTATAATATTATAGCTTTATAACTTACATTATGTAATAAAATAGTCTCTGGGTCATTATCCTAATTTTCTAGAATTTATAAATACATATAGGTATTTATTAACTATTTAAAACTATTTAAAACTAATATTTATTATTTATATTATCCATGTAAATAATAAATATATAATATATATAATATAATAATGATATATAGAATATTAAAATAATATTCTATAATATTAAACCTTAATGGTATTAATTATAAATTTATTTATAATTATTAAAACCAATTAAAACCTTTTATACTAATTAAAACTAATATTACTAATAATACTATTATTAATAATATTAATAATAATATTATTATTAATATCTCAGACCCGACGGGTCAACCCGAATCGACCCGAGCCCCTATGGGTTACCCGAATATTCTCTCAAGAAGACCCAACCCGCGTGACCCGATGGGTCAGACCCGACCCGACCGAATCCCAAACGGGCTACCCATATCAACTCACAACTAAACCCAAACTAAAACCCATTCGGGTTGATCCTAACTCAAACCCGAAACCCAATCCCACTCACAACTAATCCTACCCAATAACCCATACCCGAACCTAGACTTGACCCAACCACAGACACAAACTAACCCAGCCCGCTAGCCCAAACCAAACCTAGCCCGAACCAAACCCTGACCCAAACCTAGACACAAAACGACCCGAACCAAACCCAAACCAAACCCACAACCCGACCCATGGCGTCAAAACGACGCCGTTCCACTAAAAGGACCCACGAGTTATTTAAAACTCAACCCGGCCCGCTACCCTAACCCATCTACACACTCAGACCAACCCTACCCAAACCCGACCCATACCCGCTTGTTATAACCCGAAACCCATTCGGGTTTCACCTTCTTCTCCAGCGAGCTTGAGCCGTCGGAAAATCGGGCCTCGCCGGAGACTCTCTCTCTCTTCATAGCTCCCTCATCTCTTCATCAAAATTGATAAATCCAACGGGAAAATGACCGAAATCTAGTCTTCTACAACATACTCCAAGCTCAAACCCTAGTTTATTCGATTCATGGACCAACGAATTGATTATTCTTTTGGCCATTATGGGAATAACGGCCTGCATGGCCGATCAAATGATCTCCATTCCACTTTCTGTTCATGTGGGGTTCATCTGGGTCCAATTCGGTCAGATTAGTGTAGGTGTTAGGGCTTATGGTTACACTTGACAAATCAAGCTCCTAAGTTGAGCTTTAATGGTGGCCGGAGCTCATGCAGAGCCTTAGGCTCTGTTTGGCTTGCATGCAAGGGATCCTAGGCTCCTCTATGTGACATGCAATGACACAGAAGTGACAAGGGGGTGTTATATTACCTCAGATGGTCTAGATCTTCTCCGATCTCTCTCTTTCCGGTGTGTCTTCTTTTCTCAGCCTTTTTTTTTTTTGCGTGTGTGTGCTGTGTATGGAGAGGAAACACAGTGAGAGGGAGAAGGTGAGGGTATGGTACGGTTGTGTGGACACACAATGAGGCAGGGTGGGGTGTTGTGTATGTGTGCACCGAGAGTTGTGAGTGTAGTGTGGTGTTTGGTTGAGCCCCGAGCTCTCGGGTCTCCCTCTCCCAAGAATCTGCTATGGCAGATGCAAGCAACCAAATGTTTGTGTGTGCTGCATGTATAAATATATAAATAGGAGATGGGGTTGACAAGTGTCATGCCATTGGTGCATGGCTTGACAAGTGGCGCACATGTATTGCCATGTGCTGAGGTGGTGTGCACAATGTGTAATCACATGTATAAGTGGGTGTGTGTGCGTCCAAGGGTAGAATAAGTGGGGTCCATATGACTGTCAAGGAGTGGTGTGGGTCCCATTTCAGTAATTGTACTAGAATGTGCCAAAGTTCTAGTGTAAGCACGATACTATGGGAGTGAACACAATATCAGAATATTAGGTACGGGCTGTGTACGAATCTTAATAAGAGTCTGACTATAATTCTAACTAGAAATAAAAAGAATCAGGGTCGCAACTACTATATGTTATTATTATTAAAAATATATAAATCGACGTCGTTGTCAAGACAGCTATTAAGGATCCTATGGATAATTCCTAATTAGGATAATCCTAGTGGACGTTCTATAACCGTACTCCAGGTGATCTCATCATTTCTAAATTCTTACGTGAAATTTCTGGGGAAAATTCTGGGTGCTACACTAAGGGTCAGTTGAATTGCAATGGCCTTGATTCAACTAAATCTAGTGTCCCTCTTGCAAATCAGGGTGCTGTCTCTCATGGCCATCCTAGTCATTTTGAAAGTTTCTTGCTAGATGTGTTACACACCGAGTCTACTCCTTGTTCTAATGCACAACCTAAGGCCACTAGTAGTCAAATTCAGTGTGCTTCCCAGGAAAAAGTTACTTCAGACTTGCTTGAATGCCCCCTTTCGAAAGTTTCCCAGGGTGCTGTTCATCCACCCCCCCCCCCCCCCCCCCCCAGCCTGAGCCTAGTAAGGCTGGGAACTCCTTCATGGATGGATTACAAGCTGATAGGGTGGGAGATCAACCATTGTGTACAAGTTTGATCTGTAAAACCCAAGGGGGAAAAGATGAAGGGCCCAAAGTTGATCAGCAAAATTCGTCATCTCGTGGCCCAATGTTATTTGCCATAGAGGATAGGGGCACCCCCTCTAACGGCTCTTTTTCCAGCTCAAAGAATGGCTGCTCGTATAGCCTTGCTGACAGGGCTGAGACTCATTTAATGTCGCAGTTTTTACCACAGGAAAATATTGATGCTGATCATTTAGCACCTCTTTGTGCATATTTTGAACCCACATGTCTATTTCCAAACAAACCCCATGATGTCCAATTTCCAGTGAGGATTAAAGACACCAGCCCCGCACAACAGACCGCATTTAAAGCGCCCATTCCCTTGACCCCACGTTGTCTGAATGGAGCTTCAATTTTGGGGAAGGAATATATATAGTATATGTGTGTGTATATGTATATATATAGATGTGTGTATGTAGATATACAATATCTCTCTCTCTAACCTCTCTCTCTGTTACACACCCTTTTTTGGAATATATTTACCTCTTTTCGAAAAAAAAAACCTCTCTTTGTTTTCCAAAAAACATGCATACACGAATGAACAACATATATATAGAAAAGAAGGGTGCAAGGTGGCAGTGTTTGCGCAGAAACTGGAATAAAAATCTAGACATGTTGTCCATTCATTTTCGATCGATTGAAGCGACTTCGATCGATTGAGAACGGGTGGCACACTATGGGTTCGATCGATTGAAATGGGTCCCAATCATTGCATTTATGTTGATAGGGTTTCGATCGAATAAAAAGGGTTCGATCAATCAAAATCGCACAATCTCGATCGATTGACAAACTTTTGATCGATTGAAACAAAAATTTACAAGGTCAATCGATTGATAAAAGTTCAATCTATTAAGAAAGAAATAAAAAAACAGGCATAGTAAAGGTAATTACACAGAATCTCATTTTATTAATATATATTCAAAATACTAGGTATTAGGAGCTCCTAACCATGCTTGATTCCTCGATCTAAACATTATGGCCTTGTATGTAGTGTACTACACAAAGACCTATCGATTAGCTGACAGTCTTCACAGAGCAACAAAAGAGAAAATAATAAATTGAATGAACTATTAGTTCTACTTATAATCACATAACAAAATCAAGCTCATAGCATAACATCTCAAAAAGATGATACTCATATTTATATATATATATATATATCCATCAAAAGATATACCGCGGAGTACACACTAGTCAAACTGTGTACCATGTGAGACATAAGCTATTATAGTGCTAGAGTCAACTATATACATTGCTCCCTATTAGGCCACTTTTGGATAATTATACTGTCAGAATTGTCTATGATGATGCCATTAACAATAATGCTAAAGTTAGTTCCATTATTAGAGGTTTGGAGTGGGGATGGCCTAGCTCTCACTCCATCGAACTAGATGAAGTAAGAACTATGTTAACCACCCTCTATAAACCCTCCCTTCTTCAAGACAAGGTTATTTGGCAAGTTACTCCTTCTGGTAAATTTAATTCCTACCTCATTTGGGATCATTTAAGGGACCATCACCTTATTGTTCCTTGGTATGATAGTCTGTGGTTTAAAGGAGTTACTCCTAGGTCGAGTATAATCCTTTGGTTAGCAGCTCATAATAGATTGTCTACTCATGATAGGATCTCTTCTTTCACCCGTGGCCCCCTGGCTTGTGTTTTCTACCACTCTCATATGGAAACACATGATCACTTGTTTTTTTCTTACTCTTACTCTGTTGGTATTTGGCAGGATATTATGCAAAGGTGTGGACTAACTTGGAATGGAATGACACTTTGCTTTGGATGGCCTAGCACCTCAAAGGAAAGAAGATTACTCACCAAATTACAAAACTTTGCCTGGGAGTTAGATTATGGAAAGAGAAGAACAACGGATCCTTCAAACACATTTTTTGTCCTAAAGAGATTACACTTAAGAGCTTAATTTCTCAAATCCATGCTCTCATAAGGGTGAATTGGAAACATTATAGTAACCTTAATACCATTCTTTGTAATTGGCTTTAATAAGATTTTTGTTGATGGCATGTGCTTTGTTCTGATCTTGGCCTTTGCTATTTTGGGTTAAACTCCTTTGTTTGGTAGCTTCCTTTGCTACATTTTCTTTTTTATGAGCCCTGCTCTTTTTGTATATCCTGGGGTATGCCCCTTGTACTTTTGTACATCCTTTTTTTGGAATCTATTTACCACTTTCCGAAAAAAAATAAAAATACATTGCCACTACTAATGGCTGCTAACTATACAAAAGAGATATGGTCAAATAGTTATCCCTGAAATCCTCAAAACTAGAATGGACAACATGTCATGATATATATACTAGAAAATGTAAGCCCCCAAAGTCCTGACTTAGTAGTCATCTACGTCTGATCTATACATGGGAGCCTCATCCTCAAATGAAAAATATTCCTCAGGTGGATCGTCCCTCATCGGTGCATCGAGGTCTCCTATCCCGATCTCGACTTCCCAATCTTCTACCATCACCTCATCGTCATCCTCATCCTCACCCTCATTCTCATCCTCATCCACAGCGTCTACTGTTGGCTCAGCGGTAATGGCGAATCCCTCGGCTAATGCAATAGCGTCTACTAGCTTAGCCTCTCCTAGGATGAATCTCTCTAACTGTGCTACCATCCCAGCTACCCACTTTATTGCCATCTAGGCAATGGCTGCCATCTATACTATAGGTCTTGCCGGTAACTCAGGTACAACTGGCCCCTCGGGCTCCTCATCCCCAACATCCTCATCTTCATCTGGTAATACAACATTCTCCCCAGTTATAACATCCATCTCTATCAACTCTGGGTCCTCCTCTGGCTCCTCATCATCGTCTACGGGCTCCTCCTCTTTGTCCCCATTTACATCCTCGTCAGCAGGTTTTATGTCCTCACTAAGATCCTCATCCTCCTCGTCATCCTCTATCGGTTTAGGCTCTGCTGACTCTGGCTCTGACACTGTGGATACCGGCATTTGGGCCCACTTTTAATTTTCAAATTCGAATTTCAAAATACAAAGAGTCGCCACTTAATTTTTAAAAGGAAAATTAAGAAACCATTTTAAAAGCAAACTGATCTTTTGCGAAACCAAAGATAAACTGGGTCCGGGGATTATGGAATGAAAGGGGAAGGAGCCCGACGGACTAAAACACCCCCTTTCATCCTATCTCGTGATAGGCCTCTACTCAACATCCTTTTTAATCGAATTATTAATCTAAGCATGCCCTCAACTAATACATATATACATATACATTACAAAAGCATATTGAATAGAGTGTAAGATTGCTAACAATAGAAGGCATACAAAATCACATAGTTCAATTAGCAAGCAAAATGTTATGCAATAAGAACAAAAGGACTTACTCGGGATCCGTCCGCAAAATAGAAACGTGTAATGCATGCAAGAAATAGGAATCCTAAGAAAAGGTCTCTAATCCACATATACACATAAGGCAAGCCCTAAGCTAAGGTGTCGCACATGGAGTCAAAAATCAATTAAAATCAAAAAAGTAAATTAAACTAGAGAAGGGGTTGAGAAATTGTACCTCAAATGTGCTACAAAACAAAGGTTAGTACACATGCCTTGATCAAAAGATATCAAATAATCAAACTAAGCTTCTAGCTTAAATCTATCAAGCATGGCAAGAGTTGACCTATTTATGGATTCCTTCTAATTAGTTGAAATATTTTTTTTTTTCGGAAATGGGTAAATAAATTCCAAAAAAAAAGGATGTACAAATGTACAAGGGGCATACCCCAGGATATAACATGAAAGCACAGCAGGAGGACTAGAGGCACATAAAGCCACTGAAAAAACAAACAAAAGACATCACACAACCACTAATCTCAAACAATATCAAATCAAAACAATCAGTAATTCAAGCCCAGTATCTAGCATATAATTCAAGTAGCGGGTCTTCTTTCCATTTTATTCGGATCTGAACGTTGATTTGAGAGACAAGATTTTGGAGCAGTTGTTCTTGTGGAATAAATTTGCCTTCGAAAGTTCTATTGTTTCTCTCCCTCCATAACCCATAGACAGCAACTCCAAGGCATATTCTTGGGATGGTATGTTCAACTTTCTTTCCTTTCCAATTTTGTGCCATCCAAATGATAGTTGTATTCCAAGTTGTCCCATTCCAGTTAATCTCACATCTATGCATCAAATCCTGCCATATAAAAGAAGAATAAGTGCATTCAAAAAATAAATGATTATGGGTTTCCATATGGCAATGACAAAAAACACAAGCAAGAGGCCCCGGGGTGTAGTTATAGATCCTGTCATGGGTAGCAAGTCTATTTTGGACCGCCATCCATAGAATGAAGTTCTGTCTAGGAGTACACCCCGAAAACCAAACAATTTTGTGCCAAAGTACCTTAGGGGACACATCTCTAAAGTGATCCCATATATGTGCGAATTTAAATCCCCCAGAAGGGGATGTTGTCCATGATATGCTATCTAACCTTCCAGTAGGCTTATACAAAGTAGATAAAATGCTTCTCACTTCATTTAAACCTATAGAATTCGTTGATGGCCAATTCCAATCATTATTACTTATAATAGTTGCCACTTTGGCTTTAGGGTCAATGGCAGCATCATAAGCAATCCTTTGCGTATATTTCTCAAACAAAGGGCCCATGGGAAGCCAATTATCAAACCATAGGGAAGTGTGTTTACCATCACCAATTTTATGAACCAGGATGGGTCTAACAATTGCCCTAAGTTTTAATAATTTCCTCCAATACCAAGAACATTGGCTTGGGGCTTTAACTTCCCAAAAGCTCTTAGATTTAATCATATACATGTGTACCCATTCTTTCCACAAGGAATTATTTTTAGGGTCAAGAAGATTACCAATGTGCTTTAAATTCAGAAGAGTTTTAGTGAGAAAGATATCTTTAAACCCTAATCCACCTTCCTTCTTGGGTTTGCAGACCTTGGCCCAGGCTATTTTGGCCCCATGTTTCTTCTCTGTGGCCCCAGACCAAAGGAACCTATTCAAAGCTTGATCCACCTGTTTAAGAACTCCTTTAGGGAGGATGAACATCCCTGACCAATACTGTTGGATACCAGATAACACAGATTGTATTAGCTGGGTCCTTCCTGCAAAAGATAACATTTTAGATTTCCATGAGGTAATTCTAGAGCAAATTTTATTTACCAACTCTATACAATGACATTTTTTCAATTTGGTAGTGATCAGAGGAACCCCAAGATACCTCATAGGAAGAGATCCCATGGTAAATTGGAGTTCCCTCAAAACTTCAGTAATCAACTGGTCTTCAATCCCAGAAAAGAAAACACAACTTTTAGCATTGTTGGCTTGAAGACCAGAGAGATCATAAAACTGATTTAGAGTTTTCCGAATGAATTTTGCAGATTCGATATCACCATTTGATAAAATTATTAGGTCATCTGCAAAACAAAGGTGAGAGATTTTAAGTTTATCACACTTCCAGTGATAAGTGAATCGACTATTTTGAATATTGTGGTAGAGAAGTTGGCTTAGAGCCTCCATGACAATGACAAAGAGATAAGGAGAAATAGGGTCACCTTGCCTAAGCCCTCTAGCACCATCAACGTATCCCACAGATTCCCTATTAAAGTTAATAGAATATCTAGGAGTAGTAACACAAGAAAAAATCCATTTTTTTAATACCTCTATAGATATGCAAATCTCAACTAGGAGCCAATGCAATGTCCATATAGAAGTAGTATAATCCAACATGATTATAACGAACTCACAACTAGGTTCAATTAGGAGTAAATCAAACTAGAGCTAGATCCTAGCTAAAATATCAATATGCATGGATGAATGCATGGATATGTATAAGGACAAGCTATGAATAATTCACTAACTTGGACCACTTAGACTCTGGATTTAGACTTAATTATCATTATTCAAAACATGATTTGGGTCCCGAGGCATTTTGGAAACTATTTAAGTTGAAATCAATAAGTTTAGACAAAACAGTGACAGTTTCTCATGAATTACAGAGAGCATATCAGACTATCAAAGATAGAAAAACCATACTTCCAATGGTTGGATCTTAGTGATTTTTGGATATGATGTACCTCTGTGAGTCTAGTTTCTAACTAAAAAAAAAATCGAAGATTGAACGGTTAGATCTCTATGAATAAGGGAAATACTAGACATCACTCAGGAATTTTCAACTCTCTGTCCAGAGATTTTGTGTGATTTTGTAAAAATAGTAAACACATGAGAAACACTTAGATCTTTTTAGGGTATCTCCCTAACATATTGAACTACTTAGAAAAATTTATTGGAGGCCAAAAAAGTTCGGTTAAGGTTCTGATTTTTTTTTTCTTCAGAAAACGGTAAATAGATTCCAAAAAAGGGGATGTACACAAGTACAAGGGGCATACCCCAGGATATTCAACAAGCACAAAGCATAAGGACAGGTGGTAAAACAAACCACAAAAAATCCTCAAAAGGCCAAAAGAAATAAAAGGGACAAAAAATACAAACAAACCAAGCAGACAAAAACAAAGCTAAAACAAAAGGGAAAATGAGAGCAAATCCCAAGCTAATCCCAATTACTAAACAATATTTGTAGGTGGTTGTGAGTTTTCCATTTGATCCTAATTTGAGCATTGATTTGTGAGATAAAAATATTTAAAATATGCTCTTTTGGTGTAGAGGAGTTCTGAAAGGTTCTTTTGTTTCTTTCTCTCCAAAGGCCATAAATTTTAACCCCCAAACAAATTCTGGGTATCATATGTTGAGGTGTCCTCCCCTTCCAATGCTGGATCATCCAAGAAATAGTGCTATCCCAAGGGGTGCCATTCCAAATCAGGTTACATCTCAGCATCAAGTCCTGCCAAATGAAATTGGAGTAAGTACACTCAAAGAAAAGGTGATCATGAGATTCCATTTTCCTAAGGCATAATAAAGCACACGCTAATGGCCCAAGAGTGTAATTACAAATTCTATCATGAGTTTTTTTTTTTTTTCATGAGTTGCTAGCCTTCTCTGAATGGCTAGCCATAATATAAAGTTTTGCCTAGGAGAGCTCCCAGAGTACCAAACAAAAGGATACTAGGGAACATCAGGATTAATGGGTCTAAGGTGGTTCCAGACATGGGTGAAGTTAAACTTGCCATTAGGAGAAGTAGTCCAAACAATTTTGTCTTGTAGTGTTGTAGGTTTGTAAAAATTGGACAAGATGGCCCGAACTTCATTTAAACCAATGGAGTTAGAAGCAGGCCAATTCCATTCAAGTTGAGAAACTATAGTAGCCACTTTAGCATTAGGAGCTATAGCATCATCATAGGCAATTCGAGAGGTGTAATTCTCAAACAAAGGCCCACAAGGGAGCCAATTATCATGCCAAAGTGAAGTACTAAAACCATTACCAATTCTATGCTTTATTAAAGGCCTAGCTATACTCCTAAGTTTTAACAGCTTTCTCCAATACCAAGAGCATTGTCCAGGGGCTTTCACCTCCCAAATACTTTTGGTTTTGAACATGTACATGTGAATCCATTGTTTCCATAGAGAATTATTAGAAGGGTCAAGAATACTCCCTAGATGTTTGAGATTAAGTACAGTATTCATAAGGAAAATGTCCTTTAGACCGAGGCCTCCCTCTTCTTTGGGTTTACAAACATTCACCAAAGCAATTTTGGCGCCATGAACTCTATCAGTACCCCCACTCCAAAGGAATCTGCTTAAGAATTGTTCCACCTGTTTCAGAACACTTTTAGGTAATATAAACATTCCAGACCAAAAAAGCTGAATCCCAGATAACACAGAACGGATAAGCTGAATCCTACCAGCATAAGAAAGAAATTTGGATTTCCAAGAATTGATACGGGAACAAATTTTAGAGACAAGCTCTTCATAATGGAATTTCCTTAATTTAGTGGTAATCAGAGGAACACCTAAATATTTTAAGGGGAGACACCCTTTGGAAAAGTGGAGTTCATTTAACAAATCAGTGGCCAAGTTATCATTAACCCCAGATAAGAAAAGATAACTTTTGGTATTATTAGCTTGCAATCCAGAAATGTCATAAAATTTGTTCAAAGTACGTCTAATAAGTTTAGCTGAATCCAAGTCCCCATTTAAAAGAATAATTAAATCATCAGCAAAGCAAAGATGTGAGATGTTGATGAGAATCAAGGAAGCACTTAATGGGCTGAATTGGGCTGATTATAAAATGGAGAATCCAAGAAGATCAAGGTGGCATTTTTTTGGGTTGATATTATTAATTGGGCATATATTTGAAGAAGATAGGGCTGATTATATTTCCTAATCATATTTATGCATGTGGAAGAATAATGGGCTGAATATAACTTCCAAGATATGGCTATTTATGTTTTATAGTTGGTAGTTGGGAGTTTGTTCATGTTTCTATGTGTTTTTAATGAGTTAAACTACTTTTTTGTATAAGTCTATGTTAAAAAACGTGGTAGCTTTATTTCCTATGGTTGGGAGGATGTTCCAACTACTTGCATTTATTTCCTATGGTTGGAGGGTTGTTCCAACAACTTGCATTTATCCCTATGGTTGGAGGGTTGTTCCAATCCTATATATACTCTTTTGTATGGGCAGATTTATATAATGGATTAACAAAATTCTGAAGTTGAGCTTTGCTCCTCCCCCTTGTTCTTCACAAAATGGAGAATCCAAGAAGATCAAGGTGGCATTTTTTTGGGTTGATATTATTAATTGGGCATATATTTGAAGAAGATAGGGCTGATTATATTTCCTAATCATATTTATGCATGTGGAAGAATAATGGGCTGAATATAACTTCCAAGATATGGCTATTTATGTTTTATAGTTGGTAGTTGGGAGTTTGTTCATGTTTCTATGTGTTTTTAATGAGTTAAACTACTTTTTTGTATAAGTCTATGTTAAAAAACGTGGTAGCTTTATTTCCTATGGTTGGGAGGATGTTCCAACTACTTGCATTTATTTCCTATGGTTGGAGGGTTGTTCCAACAACTTGCATTTATCCCTATGGTTGGAGGGTTGTTCCAATCCTATATATACTCTTTTGTATGGGCAGATTTATATAATGGATTAACAAAATTCTGAAGTTGAGCTTTGCTCCTCCCCCTTGTTCTTCACAGAACACAATTTTTGACTTATCAATCAGCCTTTCGCATCTGATTGTGGCGTCTTCACACACCATGACTTATCAATCAGCCTTCCGCATCTGATTGTGGCGTCTTCACTAATCTTTGGAATACCAGTGGTTTGCGTCTCTTTATAGGCGTTGGGTCACGGGTTCACTATCAACTACAATCTGATTTTAGCTTTTCTGGGTAAACATGTCAATTTTGTTGTTGGGTCTCAATACAAGTTATTGAGGTTCGCATCATTTGGTATCAGAGCTCAGGCTCTAAAATCAGATTATCTATCCATTTCTTTTTGTGTCTTTGTTTGTGTCATCGTGTTCTTAAAAAAAAATTATTCTCATAAAAAAAAAAAAGTCTGATCTTTTTTTTTTATGTTCTGTGTCATCGTGTTCTTAAAAAAAAAATATTCGGATCATTGTGTTCTTCATATCTTGTTCTTGTTCGTGTTCTTATTCTTGTTGTATTGTGTCGTGCACAAAGTTACCAAAAAAAAAAGTATGATTTTTTTTTTCTTGTGTTGAGTCGTGCACTTCAAAAAAAAAAAATTTATCATGCATTTCCTTTGCATGGATTCGAGGACGAATCCTTTGAAGAGAGGGAGAATGATGAGAATCAAGGAAGCACTTAATGGGCTGAATTGGGCTGATTATAAAATGGAGAATCCAAGAAGATCAATGTGGCATTTTTTTGGGTTGATATTATTAATTGGGCATATATTTGAAGAAGATAGGGCTGATTATATTTCCTAATCATATTTATGCATGTGGAAGAATAATGGGCTGAATATAACTTCCAAGATATGGCTATTTATGTTTTATAGTTGGTAGTTGGGAGTTTGTTCATGTTTCTATGTGTTTTTAATGAGTTAAACTACTTTTTTGTATAAGTCTATGTTAAAAAACGTGGTAGCTTTATTTCCTATGGTTGGGAGGATGTTCCAACTACTTGCATTTATTTCCTATGGTTGGAGGGTTGTTCCAACAACTTGCATTTATCCCTATGGTTGGAGGGTTGTTCCAATCCTATATATACTCTTTTGTATGGGCAGATTTATATAATGGATTAACAAAATTCTGAAGTTGAGCTTTGCTCCTCCCCCTTGTTCTTCACAAAATGGAGAATCCAAGAAGATCAAGGTGGCATTTTTTTGGGTTGATATTATTAATTGGGCATATATTTGAAGAAGATAGGGCTGATTATATTTCCTAATCATATTTATGCATGTGGAAGAATAATGGGCTGAATATAACTTCCAAGATATGGCTATTTATGTTTTATAGTTGGTAGTTGGGAGTTTGTTCATGTTTCTATGTGTTTTTAATGAGTTAAACTACTTTTTTGTATAAGTCTATGTTAAAAAACGTGGTAGCTTTATTTCCTATGGTTGGGAGGATGTTCCAACTACTTGCATTTATTTCCTATGGTTGGAGGGTTGTTCCAACAACTTGCATTTATCCCTATGGTTGGAGGGTTGTTCCAATCCTATATATACTCTTTTGTATGGGCAGATTTATATAATGGATTAACAAAATTCTGAAGTTGAGCTTTGCTCCTCCCCCTTGTTCTTCACAGAACACAATTTTTGACTTATCAATCAGCCTTTCGCATCTGATTGTGGCGTCTTCACACACCATGACTTATCAATCAGCCTTCCGCATCTGATTGTGGCGTCTTCACTAATCTTTGGAATACCAGTGGTTTGCGTCTCTTTATAGGCGTTGGGTCACGGGTTCACTATCAACTACAATCTGATTTTAGCTTTTCTGGGTAAACATGTCAATTTTGTTGTTGGGTCTCAATACACGTTATTGAGGTTCGCATCATTTGGTATCAGAGCTCAGGCTCTAAAATCAGATTATCTATCCATTTCTTTTTGTGTCTTTGTTTGTGTCATCGTGTTCTTAAAAAAAAATTATTCTCATAAAAAAAAAAAAGTCTGATCTTTTTTTTTTATGTTCTGTGTCATCGTGTTCTTAAAAAAAAAATATTCGGATCATTGTGTTCTTCATATCTTGTTCTTGTTCGTGTTCTTATTCTTGTTGTATTGTGTCGTGCACAAAGTTACCAAAAAAAAAAGTATGATTTTTTTTTTTTCTTGTGTTGAGTCGTGCACTTCAAAAAAAAAAAATTTATCATGCATTTCCTTTGCATGGATTCGAGGACGAATCCTTTGAAGAGAGGGAGAATGATGAGAATCAAGGAAGCACTTAATGGGCTGAATTGGGCTGATTATAAAATGGAGAATCCAAGAAGATCAAGGTGGCATTTTTTTGGGTTGATATTATTAATTGGGCATATATTTGAAGAAGATAGGGCTGATTATATTTCCTAATCATATTTATGCATGTGGAAGAATAATGGGCTGAAGATCTTAGAAAAGCCGGGGTACCCAGATATCCTATTTTTTGGGTAGATATCTAACAGCTTCAATTTTGCATCTTCAACATTGCAGGTAAATTGGCCGTTAGGTTTCTCCAATTTGAAAATTCTCTTTCTATTCCTTCTCTCTTTGATATAATTGAAGAAATATCTAGAGTTTTTATCACCTCCCTCCAACCATTGTAGTCTAGACTTCTGATTTATCAATTTTAAAATGGACTTACTGTTATGGAATTTTGGACAGAGAGTTGCTTACTTTGAAATCACAAGACCAAACTATCTTAAACATGGAATTTCATCAAAACAAAAATCACAGAGGTACTTGGGTGAGTTATGAACATCCTCCAATTGGTCTCATCCCATTCCAATTGACCATGATTTAATAAAAAATCTTTTATCATAGTGGGTTTAAGGATTCACTGCATCATTGTTAGATTAGTGTTCATATTTTGAATCAAACTTGATCCATGATTCTAGAGAGAACTAGGATCAAGTATGATTATGATTATTGGAATAAGTGATGAAATATAAAGAGATCCATATGATGAGAACATGGCGGCTAGCACAAGGTGGAATGCGGACCCGAACCACGTGCCAGTTGGTCCAGTTACAAGGGCACAAGCAAAACTATTTAAGGACAATCTCAATGGACTGGTTCAACAAATTTGGGTTGAGACTAATCTTTGTGGCCCAAAAGAGGATACTAGTGATCCACAAGGCTAGGTGTCCATGATTCAAATCTAGAATAAATTATAGGCTTGCATGCCAACTTAGGAAATTTTGATATTCGTTTATTTTAGTTTTGGGGTGAATTACATTGGGCCATAAAATTTTGTAGGCTTAAAGGGCCCAACTGTAAGCCTCAGCTATTTAAATAGTTTTAGGGTTTGTAATATTCAATTTTTGATCATTAATAATATTGTGAGAGTTTTCTCTTTAGTTCTTTGAAGAACTATTCGAACTTATCAGATTTACTCTGTGGTGTTCATACTTTGACTTATCAATCGAGTTTCCATCCTTGATTGTGGCGTCTTCATCCTTTATACTAAGGTTCGCATCTGTTATAGGTGTTGGCTCACGGTTTCCATTTGAATATGAAAGTAGAACGGTCTGAGGCATTAATCGTGTTACGGGTTTTGTCACATCGTTGGTGTGGTTCGTATCAGTTGGTATCAGAGCTAGGTTCTAGTCTTAGGTTTATCCTATCTTTTTCGTTTCTGTTCTTATTCGTTTCTTCTGGTTCTATTTTTATTTGTCTTTTGTTTCTGTTTTTCTTTCTTTTTCTTATTCGTTCTCAATTCTGAACCGTATCTAAAAAAAAAGTATTCGTATTTAGATCTAGGGTTTCTCTTCGTATTCGTATTTCAGTATTTTTGGATTTTAGTCGAGAACAGATTTGAGAAATCGTCATAAAAAAAAGGTGTTCAGATTCAGATTTAGGAATTTCAGATCTGTGATTCACACTTCTTGTTTCACTAGGGTTTCTGAAACTTAGTCATATTATTCAATTTCAGTACCTTTTCACGATCTGTGTGATTCGAACGTGATCTTTCAAAAAAAGAAAAGACAAGAAAGAGTAGTGCTACATACACACACTTTTTGACACACGGCTTTAAATGCATGTACCCTGTGTTGTGTAAGTGGTGCTTAGAAAAGTGTGAAAAATTCAAATAGCACAAGGTACATGTGTTTAAAGCATAGTGTGTCAAAAAGTGTGTGTACCAAATATTTCCCGAAAAGAAAAGAAAAGAAGAGAAGAGATCGATAAGCCGGAAAAAAAAAATTCGAGTATGAAAATTTTATTTTTGTTTTACAATATTGGGGGTCTAAGGAGTCCGAATTTGACCTTACTCTATAGTGTGAAATTTTTTTATTTGAAAATTCCAATTTTTTTTTGTACTATTGGAAACCTAGTCATCCGCGTTCGTTTTAGTCGTGCTTTCAACTTCCAAATTTGATTGGTCTAGTTTGGGTGTGGATTGTTACAAAGAAATTCTGGTCATTGTTTGATCAGTTTCATAAGAACCGAGTGAGAATTACTACGAGTGAAAAAAGGAAAGAGTTGTGAGCACATAAGAGGGTAAAAGCCGATTAGATTTTGAGTGAAACATGAGTGAATCATTTTCTTGAGTGAAACACGTGAGGGAGTGTAGTGAGGATCTGTTTCTATTTCTAATTCGTTCTTGTAGAGATTATGGCTCAAGATCAGGGAAAAGTCACAAATAAATAGGATCAACAGTCGATTGTTACGAATCTACAAATGCAAGCTTTAGTGGGGAAGATGAGGTGGATGATGAGGGCAGAATTGGAACCGATACATGAGAGATTGGATAGAGTTGAAGAGGGTACACCACAGAGGCAACCACAAAATGTTCCAAATGGATGAAGAAGAGTGAGAGTTGATGATGAGGAGTATTTTGGGGAAGACTTTGACGAAGAAAATGATCAGAAGTCAATAGATAATCATAGGAGATATCACGTCGGGGTAGAAAAGTTAGGTTTAGAGAAGCTAGGAACCGGGAAGATAATAATTTGGGTAGTATTAAGATGAAGATTCCTTTGTTTCAAGGGAAGAATGATCCGGAAGCCTATCTAGAATGGGAGAAAAGGGTGGAATTAGTATTTGATTGCCACCATTACTCTGAGGCTAAGAAGGTAAAACTTTCTGCCATTGAATTTTTTGTTTATGCTATCATTTGGTGGGATCAATTGATGTTAAATAGGAGAAGAAATGGGGAGCATCCAATAGAGACGTGGGAGGATATGAAAACTGTGATGAGAAAGCGGTTCATTCCATGCTATTATTACCGAGAGTTGTACAACAAGTTGTAAAGTTTGAGGCAGGATAATAGGAGTGTGGAAGAATATTATAAAGAGATGGAAGTTGCTATGATTCGAGCAAATGTAGAGGAAGATCGAGAGGCTACAATGGCTAGATTCTTAGTTGGGTTGAATCGGGAAATTGCCAATGCAGTGGAATTGCAACACTATGTTGAATTGGAGGATATGGTACAAATGGCTATTAAAATTGAGAATCAAATCAAGAGGAGGGGCAGCAACACACGTCCAAGCTAAAATCCAAGCCACAATTCCAATACATCTGCTTGGAAACCAAATACTTGGAAAAGAGATGAGAAGCAGCCTTTGGTGAAGCCAAAAACTGAGCAAAAACAAGAGGTGGCCAGCCATGGAAATCAAGGTAAATCCGATTCGTCTACTTCTCAAAACCGTGATATTAAGTGTTTTAAGTGCCAAGGTAGGGGACACATATCTAGCCAATGTCCGAACAAGAGAGTTATGGTGTTACGAGATAATGGTGAGATTGAACCGAAGATGAAGATCTTTCCGAAAAAGAAAAAAAAAGAAACCGAAGATGAAGATGACAATGAATCTGTGCCACCATTGGAGGACGCCGATGATGAAGAGTACGCTGCCCAAGGGGATTTGTTAGTGGCAAGGAGAGCTCTAAATATGCAAGTTAATAAAGAAGATGATGAGGCGCAATGGGAAAACATCTTTCATACGAGATGTCATGTCAAAGATAAGGTGTGTAGTGTGATCATCGATTGGGGGAGTTGCACTAACGTTGCTAGCACAACTTTGGTGGAGAAATTAGGGCTGCCAACAATCAAGCATCCACGACCTTATAAATTGCAATGGCTCAATGATAGTGGAGAAGTAAGGGTGACTAAACAAGTGTTAGTTTCTTTTCATTTTGGGTAAATATGAAGATGAAGTTTTGAGTGATGTGGTTCCGATCCAAGCTGGACACTTGTTGTTAGGGAGGCCATGACAATTTGATCGATGTGTTAAGCATGATGGTTTCACAAATAAACACTCATTCGTGCTTAATCAAAGGATAATTACCTTAGTGCCTTTGACATCGAAGCAAGGTTATGAAGATCAAGTGAGGTTGCCAAAGGAGGGTGATCAAAAGAAAGAGAGTGAACAAAAGAAAAAGAGTGAGAAAATGAGAGAGAGAAAGAAAAGAAAAATGCAGCCATTGAGGAAAAATTAGAGGGAAACCAAAAGAATTTTTATGCAAAAGCGAGTGACATCAAACGAGCGTTGTTTTCAAATCAACCTATGATTGTACTTTTGTACAAAGAGGTATTTTTAAACACTAACCAAATTGACTCATCTTTGCCTAGTTCTGTTGTTTCTCTTTTGCAAGAGTTTGGAGATATCTTTCTCAAGGAGGTTCCACATGGTTTACCCCTTATTCAAGGGATTAAACATCAAATTAATTTCATGCCCGGTGCTACCATTCCAAACCGACAAGCCTATAGAAGCAATCCCGAGGAGACAAAGGAGCTACAAAAGTAGGTTAGTAAGTTGATGGAAAAGGGGTACATAAGAGAAAGTATGAGTCCATGCGCCGCTCCGGTAATTTTGGTTCCTAAGAAGGATGGGACGTGGAGAATGTGCATTGATTGCTGAGCCGTCAACAACATAACAGTAAAGTATCGACACCCTATTCCTCGCTTAGATGATATGTTAGATGAGTTGCATGGTTCTTGTATATTTTCTAAGATTGATTTGAATGGGTATCATCAAATTGGAATGAAAGAAAGTGATGAATGGAAAACTGCATTTAAAACAAAATGTGGTTTGTATGAATGGTTAGTTATGCCTTTTGCATTAACTAATTCTCCTAGTACTTTTATGAGATTGATGAACCATGTTTTGCCTGCTTTCATTGGAAAATTTGTAGTTGTTTATTTTGATGATATCCTGATTTATAGCAAAAAATTGGAAGACCATTTAAAGCATTTAAAATTTGTGTTAGATGTACTTAGAAAGGAAGAGTTGTTTGCTAACCTAAAGAAGTGTACTTTTTGCACTGATAAGCTTGTGTTTCTTGGTTTTGTTGTGTGTGCACAAGGAATACAGGTTGATGAAGAAAAGATTGGTGCTATCTAGTGTAAGTAATGTGCGAAGTTTTCATGGACTTGCTAGTTTTTACAGGAGGTTCATGAAAGACTTCAGTAGTATAGCTACACCAATAACTGAAGTCATCAAGAAAAATGTTGGGTTCAAATGGGGGGAAGAGCAAGAGAAGGCATTTCAATTTCTCAAGGAGAAATTAACTTATGCACCTTTACTTGCTTTACCTAACTTTACAAAAACTTTTAAAATTGAATGTGATGCTTCAGGTTTATGTATTGGCGTCGTACTTATGCAAGAAGGAAGACCGATTGCATATTTTAGTGAGAAGTTAAGTGAGGCTGCCTTAAACTATCTCACTTATGACAAAGAGATGTACGCATTGGTTCGAGCTTTGGAGACATAGCAGCATTACTTGTGGCCTAAAGAGTTCGTGATTCACACCGATCATGAGTCTTTAAAGCACCTTACAGTCCAACACAAGCTAAACAAGAGGCATGCACGATGGGTTGAATTCATTGAGACATTTCCATTCATCATTCGATATAAACAAGGTAAGGAGAACATCGTTGGCGATGCACTTTCTCGAAGGTATATTCTAATCTCTACTCTTGATGCTAAGATTCTTGGTTTTGAGCATATTAAAGAATTGTATCCTTTAGACCTCGATTTTAGTGAAGAGCTTGAATCTTGTGAAACAATAGCCCATAATAAATTCCATAGGCATGAGGGGTTTTTATTTTGAGAAAATAAATTGTGCATTCCAAGTTGCTTATGAGAGAGTCACATGGGGGAGGGTTAATGGGACATTTTGGGGTAGTTAAAACATTAACCATTTTGCAAGAACACTTCTATTGGCCATGCGTGAAACAAGATGTTGAGAGGATTTGTGGTAGATGTGTCACATGTAGGTGATCGAAATCTAGAGTACAACCCCATGGCTTATACACACCTCTTCCAATTCCTAGTGAACCATGGATTGATATTTCAAAGGATTTTGTGTTAGGTTTACCTAGGACTAAACACGGTCCAGACTCAATTTTTGTGGTTGTGGATAGATTTTCCAAGATGGCACATTTTATTCTATGTCACAAAACTGATGATGCTTCATTTATTGCTGCTCTATTTTTTAAGGAGATTATGAGATTACATGGTATGCCTAGAACCATTGTTTCGGATAGAGATGCTAAGTTCTTGAGTTACTTTTGGAAAACCTTGTGGTGTAAGTTGGGGACTAAGTTAATATTTTTTACTACTTCTCATCCACAAACTGATGGTCAAACCGAGATAGTAAATAGGACTTTATCTACTTTGTTAAGGGCTATTATTAAAAAGAACATCAAAACATGGGAAGAATGTTTACCACATATTGAGTTAGCTTATAATCGTACTATCCATTCTGCTACTAAATTTTCACCCTTTGAAATTGTGTATGGTTTTAATCCTTTAACTCCTTTGGATTTATTTCCTTTACTTGTGACTGAGCGTGTTAATTTAGATGGCAAAAAGAAAGCAGATTTTGTTAAGCAGATTCGTGATAAAGCAAGGCTCAATATTGAGCGAAGAACGGAGTAATATGCAACACAAGCTAACAAAGGGTGACGCAATATCATCTTTGAACCCGGAGATTGGATTTGGGTACACATGCGAAAAGAAAGATTTCTTGTACAAAGGTGTTCTAAATTGCTTCACCGAGGCGATGGTCCTTTTCAAGTTCTTGAGCGCATCAATGACAATGCCTACAAGCTAGAGTTGCCTGGTGAGTATAATGCTAGTACTACTTTTAATGTTGCTGATTTATCTCTTTTTGATGTAGGCGACAATTTGAGGACAAATCATTTTCAAGAGGAGGGGAATGATGAGAACATGGCGGCTAGCACAAGGTGGAATGCGGACCCGAACCATGTGCCAATTGGTCCAGTTACAAGGACGCGAGCAAAATGGTTCAAGGACAATCTTTTTTCGGAAAACTGGTTAATTAATCCAAAAAAAGGGAGTAAAAATGTACAAGGGGCATACCCCAGGATTTACAATGAGCGCAGAAAATGTGGTAAGATACCACCAACAGGGAATGGGATGAACAATATCAAACTGTGAAAACAACTGATATCACGTCATACCAAGATAACAAGCGCGTGAGCCAAACTCAGACCTCAAGAAAAACCTATGCAATTTGACCCTAACAAAGAAAAACAAATGCAACAAAGGATGAGGGCTTTATCACAAGTCAAACCCAGAAAAATCCTCACCCTATGGAAAGCAAGCGACTAAATAATTACAGCAAAACCAAAACCAATAAGTGACATGGACTACTTCCATCTATCCATGTATTGAGGGAGGTGCGGGTCATTACTCCACTTAACTTGGATTTGCTGAGATATTTGGATACAAATTTCTTGAAACATTTTTTCCTTTGGCTTGACTTCCATTCTGAAACTACGGCCATTTCTCTCTTTCCAAATGCTATAAACAACCAGGCCTAGACACATTTTTGGGATAATATGCCTAGGAGTCTTTCCTTTCCACTTGTCCGCATCCCAAATCACAAGAGCATCCCACGCAGTGGCATGGTAAGTTATGTCCAACCTGTTGAGAACACCCTGCCATACAAAAGAAGAGTAAGAGCAATTAAAGAATAAGTGGTCGTGCATTTCCAAGTGTTGGTGACATAGGACACAAGCAAGGGGTGGGGGTGTAAGCATAAATTCTATCTTGTGTGGATAGCCTGTGAAGAATAGCCAACCAAGATATGAAACTGTAAAGGGGCACATTTCTTGGGAACCATATAAGTCGGTGCCAAGGCACACGAGGGTAGCTAGTTCTAACATAGTCCCAAGTATTGGAGGAAGAGAACACCTTATTGGGAGAAGGTAACCATTGTACCACATCACTAATATGAGAAGGATGTGGTAATTCATGCATTTGGCCTCTTATTTCCCTTAATTCAATAGTATTAGTCGATGCCATCGCCATTCGCTACTATCAATAACATTAGACACTTTAGCATTTAACGGGATAGCGGCATCATATTGAACACGCATACCAAATCTATCCAAAATTGGTCCTAAGGGGTGCCAATTGTCGAACCAAAGGTACGTACCACACCCATTGCCAATCCTATGTTTGAGCATATGTCTAGCCATAGGTCTAAGTTTTAAGGAGTTTCTTCCAATACCAAGAGCATTGTGACGGGGCCTTGACTTCCCAAAAGCTTTTGTTTTTTAAATGTAAATATGTATCCAATCCACCCATAAAGACAGATTTCTAGCAGTAAAAATGGACCAAATATGTTTGAGATTTAAAGAGGAGTTTAATTGGGTTAGATTTTTTAAGCCAAGCCCCCGTTTCTTTTTAGGTCTACAAACAAGCTCCCAAGCCACTTTGGCACCATGGGTCTTATTGGTTCTTCCAGTCCAAAGGAATCAACTCATCAGACTATCAATGTGTTTTAGGACACTCTTAGGAAGAATAAACATGGCAGCCCAGTAATGATGAATCCCCGTAAGCACAGATTGAATCAGTTGAAGCCTGCCAGCATAGGAGAGGAATTTAGATGTCCAAGAGGTAATTCTCAAACTGATTTTCTGGATGAGTTCATCGCAATCTCCTTTCTTTAATTTGGTGGTGATCAGCAGAACACCAAGGTATTTCATTGGTAGAGAACCAATGGTAAAAGGGAGGCTAAGACCAATGGCATTGGAAGTAACTTCCTCTGTTCCTGCGATAAATAAATAACTTTTACTAGCATTAGCCTGCAAACCGGTGAAGTTATAAAATTGATTCAAAGCATCTTTCATAACCAAAGCAGAGTGAACGTCACCACGAAAAAGTAAGAGAAGATCATCAGCAAAACAGAGGTGGGAGATTTTAAGTTTCTCACATCTCCAATGGTATTTGAATTGAGGATTGCTACGGATGTTGTGTTGGATCAACTGGCTAAGGGTATCCATAACAAGAGCAAAGAGCTAGGGTGACAATGGGTCTCCCTACCTAAGACCTTTAGCACCCTCAAAATATCCAATAGATTCCCCATTAAAATTTATGGAGTACTTAGGACTAGTAATGCAAGCTCTAATCCAGCCTTGCATCTTGGGGGGGGGGGGGGGGGGGGAAACCAAGGACCTCAAGGAGGTCAAGCAAGAATTCCCAACTCACACTATCATAGGCTTTCATAAGGTTAACCTTTGCCGGGCTCTAGGGGGGCCAGATGGCTTGTAATAGTCCCTCAAGAGGTCCTAAGCAAGGAGGACATTGTCGCTAATTTTCCTACCTTTAATAAAAGCAGATTGGGCTTTGTCAACAAGAGTAGGAAGAATTTTTTGAAGCCTCTCGGAGATAATTTTAGAGATGCATTTATATATTGTATTGCAACACGAGATGGATCTAAAATCACTCATCTTAGAAGGATTAGGGATCTTAGGAATAAGGGCTATAAGTGTAGCATTTGACTCTTTTAAAAGTTGGCCCGAGGAAAAAAAATTCCTTTATAGCTTTAGTAACTAAAGATCCAGTGATGGTCCAAGTATGTTTAAAGAAATGAGCATTATGACCATCAGGACCAGGGGCTTTGTTACTATGGATACTTTTAAGAGCTTCTTTAATATCATCATCACTAGGAATGTCATCCATAGAAACAAGTAAGTTAGTAGGTATGCGCTTATGGATGACTTTCCTTAATTCATTAATGCCAGGGTAGGAATTAGAAGCAGGAGTTCCAAGCATGGATTTAAAATATCTGATAGCTTCAATTTTAGCTTGTTCCTCATTAATAGTACTGGTACCATCAGGTTGGACAAGGGACACAACTCTATTATGATTTCTGCGATTTTTAACAAAGTTATGAAAATAAGTAGTGTTCTTGTCCCCTGAATCAAGCCATTGGATTCTAGATTTCTGTCTAATAATTTCTTCTTCAATGTGTATGGCTTTTAAAAAATTGCTCATAAGCTCTTTTTCAAGGGTTATAAGAGAAGTATCATTAGGATTTTCCTCAAGTTTTCTTTGGCACTCTCCAAGGTCTTGTCGAGCTTTATTAGCAATAATTCTTTCTTTGCCTAAGGAGTCCTTGGAGAGAATTTTCAGATCACCTTTGAGAATCCTTAAGCTATGAAATAGTTGAAATTGGATGGTGCCATCAATGTGCCTATTCCAAGAGGTGCGGACAGTGGCACTAAAGTTTCCTAATTCAGTCCAATAATTGTAAAACTTAAAGGGCTTACCTTTCTTGCTAACAGTGGACAATAAGTTGACAATAATAGGAGAATGATCTGAAATATCGGGAGTGAGAAATTTAGCATAAGCTGAAGGGAAAGTGTCCAGCCAACCAGGATTTATGAGAGCTCTATCCAATTTCCTCTTAGTAAAATGAATCGAATCAAATTGCCGATTGCACCAAGTGAAGAAGAGACCTGTATATCTAAGGTCTACAAGGCAAGTGGCATTCACAAGATCATTAAATTCAATAGCACCATTGTCACGCCCTGGATTACCCTCGTATATTTCATTTGAGTTTAAGGTGGAGTTAAAATCTCCGAGACTAATCCAAGGGGTATCACCAATGGTAGCTGCAATATTACTTAAGTTAGACCAAAGGGGCCTTCTGTCAGTTCAAGGACAATCTTAATGGGCTGGTTCAACAAATTTGGGTTGAGACTAATCTTTGTGGCCCAAAGGAGGATACTAGTGATCCACAAGGCTGGGTGTCCATGATTTAAGTTCTAGAATAAATTATAGGCCTGCATGCCAACTTAGGAACTTTTCAGATTCTTTTATTTTAGTTTTGGAGTGAATTATATTGGGCCATAAAATTTCGTAGGCTTAAAGGGCCCAACTGTAAGCCTCAGCTATTTAAACAGCTTTAGGGGTTGTAATATTCAGTTTTTGATCATTAATAATATTGTGAGAGTTTTCTTTTTGGTTCTTTGAAGAACTATTCGAACTTATCAGATTTACTCTGTGGCGCTCATACTTTGACTTATCAATCAAGTCTCCCATCCTTGATTGTGGCGTCTTCATCCTTTATACCAAGGTTCACATCTATTATAGGTGTTGGGTCGCGGTTTCCATTTAAATCTGACAGTAGAACGGTCCGAGGCATTAATCGTGTTACGGGTTTCATCACATTATTGGCGTGTTTTGTATCACCATAGATTTAACCTTAATGGATCTCTATCATAGATTTCATATTTAAAAATCTAGCAAGAGAATCCTAAGGTTTTGTTCAATCTTGTGAACCTTTGAAAATTTAAATTCCCTAGATTGCAACAAACAAATTATGAAAACTTACATCTAAATCCTCTCTCAAACATATGATCCTCGAGGAAATTAAAACTATGGCATGCCATTCTCCTCACAAATTAATGGTCCTTGGAGACTAAATAAGACCTAAATCTACTCAAATCTCTATGGAATATAGTATGGATTCCATAAGATCTCTTAGTAGGGAGATCCAAGTCATGAGCTAAGACTTGAGTCCCATCAACTATGTGTAGATGTGACTATGATTCGCTTTAATCTCCATATGGATCATAGGATCATAGGAAACTAAAGAATCAAACTCAAAGAGACTCAATAAGATATGTAAATCTTATGAATCTCAAAAGGAAAATGGAAATTTAAAGAATTCAAGTTTCACTTAATAAAATCCAAGAGGAAAAATTCTTCAAAATCAACCCATACTTTTAAACCCAAGGCTTACTTAGATCCAAGCTAATGAAGTACCATGAGATTCAATCACAAATTCTATTCATGCGGTGTGTGATAAAATGAGGTAAGAAGAGAGGTTTTGAAAATGTGTAAAAATCCTAGAACTATGAATTTGTGATTGAACTTACCTAATTCTACATGAGATTAAGAGGTTACCTCTATAACCTCAAGGATTTCTTCTATTTCTTGTGAAGTTCTTCCAAAATCTTCAAATTCTTCTTCAAATCTTCAAGAAAAAACCCTTGTTCTTCTCTCAATTCTCTCTACTATATATATATATATGTATAACCCTTGTATATATATCAATTTGATTAAAAAAAAGTACCCAATAATGGAGATGAAGGTCTGTTTATATAGACCAACATCACAAGGTTAAATGGGTAAATTCGGGTGAAAACCCATGTGCAAAGTTTTTGTCTAGAACATATGAGAAAAACAGACTGTTATAGCGTGCGGCACTCGGTGAATTATCTGCGGCACTCAATGAATGCCGACGCGGCACTCAGTGAGTGTCGCCGGCTTCGCCGCATGCCGCAGCTAACAGATTTCTTGTCTCCTTTTTTAATTTTCAAAACAAATCTTATCATAAACTTAAGGGTGATGCTATTGCCACTCCATCGTTGAACCAATGCACTCCATGGTACCATTCTTAAAGCATGTGGTACATGCATGTCATGCATTATATACATGGTACCACATGCTCTGATAGTGGTACCATGGAGTGCATTAGTTCAATGATGGGGTGGAAATAACAATTCCCTAAACTTAATTATTACGGAGTAGTAAATTATATCAATATACTTATGTTTGTAATGTATTTCATTAAGAATACATCCATATATATAGTATATACTTTAATATATTATTTTGTTTCTCTTTTCTCTTCTTTTTTCTTTTCTTTTCTCCTTTTCTCAATAATATTTTCCAAGTTCTTTTCTATTTTATTTTTCAAAGTTCTTTTCTATTCTTTCATTTTCTCCTTTTATATTTCCTTTCCAAAAAACTTTTATACCTCATTTTTCAGGACGAATTCTTCAACATCCGGGTTTCTCCCGAATACCCAATTTCTGTCTCTTTTTTATTTTCAATTTGAAAACTTGATTTGAAGAATCTTTGAAGGATTTGAATTCTCTGGAGAATCTTTGAATTTCACCGGTCATTGTCATCATCGATCTTTAGAGGTAACCAATTCCTGGATTCAACAGTTAGTCAAAATCGGGGTGTCTACAGTTTACCCCTCTTCGGCAGAGCTTGTAAAGCAATGTGTATCACAAGTGAATGTCAAAGCCTGTGTGAAAGACAAGCCTTGGACCAAGCTGTCGGATCCTGGTAAAAACAAAAGTGCGTTGCAAAAATTGGGCGAACAAAGAGTTAATGCTGGTCGTGCTCACTGGTGAACTGCCTCCTATCTTATCGTGATGCATATGCTCAATCGACTTCATGTCCTATACTCCCAAACATGATGATCTTGAGTCATGTTGTTTTTCTCATTATCATAAATGCGCCCTATACTTCAAATTATCCTATTATGATATTGTCCTACTCTAGGAACATCATGATTGACATATACACGCTTCTCATGCATTTTGAGAAACATCAGATCGACTAAGATGCTTCACGCTTTACACTCCATAGTCGAATCAGGTAGCACAAGGAAAGATTTAAGATGCCTCATGCCTTATACTCAGAATCTTCCAAAAATTATCCGATCGACTGAGACGCTTCACGCCTTACATTCCATAGTCGAATCAGGTAGCACGCGAAAAAATTTGAGACGCTTCACCCCTTATACTCAGAATCTTCCAAAAATCATCTGATCGACTGAGACGCTTCAGGCCTTACACTCCATAGTCGAATCAGGTAGCACGCGGGAAGATTTGAGATGCTTCACGCCTTATACTCAGAATCTTCCAAAAATCATCTGATTGACTGAGACACTTCGCGCTTTACACTCCATAGTCGAATCAGGTAGCACGCGGAAAGATTTGAGGCGCTTCATGCCTTATACTCAGAATCTTCCAAAAATTATCTGATCAACTGAGATGGTTCATACCTTACACTCCATAGTCGAATCAGATAGCAACATTAGAGTTAGTGCAGACTTGTTCACGAAACCAAGGATGCGAATTTGTTATTTCCATGAGGCAAAGTCAATGATGATTCGATTTAATTCATGACTCCTAATTTTAGGAGTTACTTTTTCGAGATTCAATTTTGAATTAATTTTCCTAAATCTGGAAGCACTCAGATTCGTATCCACTTTTAATTTCTGAAATTGAGGATCAATCCTATTTAAATTGGCTTCATTTTCTCATAATCTGGAGTCAAACAGCCTCAAAGTCAAATCAATTTTCAAAATCGAGAGTCAATTAGACTCCAATTTATTCATTTTTCCGAAATTTGGAATCAATCAGACTCTAATTTATTCAAATTCCCAAAATCCAAAGTCATTTAGACTCAAATCAAATCAAAATTTTCAAAATTCGGAGCCAATCGGACTCCAATTTATTTATTTTTCCAATTTATTCAAATTTCCAAAATCTGGGGTCATTCAGACTCAGATTTATTTAATTTTTTTCAAAATTCGGAGTCAATCAGACTCTAATTAAATCAAAATTTTCAAAATCGGGAATCGGTCAGATTCCAATTTATTCAATTTTCCAAAATTTGGAGTCAATCAGACTCTAATAAAATCAAACTTCAAAAATTCGGAGGCAATCAGGCTCCGATCAAATCAATTTTTAAAAATCCGCAGTCATTCAGATTCCAATTTATTTAATTTTCCAAAATTTGGAGACAATCAGTCTCTAATTAAATCAAATTTCAAAATCGGGAATCAATCGGATTCCAATTTATTTAATTTTCCAAAATTTGGAGTTAATCAGATATGATCCCTCACATTCAGGGGCTAATTCCAATTTTCAAAAGGGCTTAAGAACTTATTTTTCAAACTCTGGGGGTCCTTTCAAAATGAGGAAAAATCTTTAGGGACATGGAAGCGAAATTCGGTGGTCCCTATCACAAATATGAAATATTTGGAGGGAAGGGGCAACCTGTCACATGCGGCAGCACTCAATGAGATGCACTGGCACTCCACAAAATGCCGCGCGGCACTCACTCAGTGTCGGCGACCTTTCATCGACTGCCGGTCTAACCAGTAGTGTGCTTAAAACTTGATTTCTCTTCTTTCTTTTTCATTCTCTTCTTATCTTTTCACAAGTTTTCTCTCCAAGACTCTCTTCTCTCTTGATATCTAACTCAAGAATCATCAAATAATCAAGGTATGCCTACTTCCTAATGCCAAGTTTGCACCTTCATATGAATCTTAGCTTCTCTCTTTTGCTTGTAGATTCTTACAATGGCAAGTGGTTCTGGTTCCCATGGGCCTTCTAGGAAGAAGTATAAGCCCAACCCCGGCCACAACTCGTCAATTTTACTTGCCGACCCCGGGGCGCACCTCTCGGCACGAGCCTTCAATAGATTGGTATACTCCCAAACCCTCTTGTTTCTTATGATGAACAATGCGATGTAATGCAATGTATGATGCACAATGCGTGTATGAATGCCCCCATAATCTTGTGCATTTGGATATACTCAATCTTATTTGTGATACCCCCCCCCCCCCTTTTTGAATTGATTTCTTGGGTGGAATGCCATGATTGGGTTCAGTGCTTGGTATTTGCTTTTGCTTATTATCCTTATTTGAATTCATTGATTTTGCGTGCTTATGAATTTCATTGTTCTATTTGTCCATTGCTAATGAGGGGTTGCACCAACCCTGCGAGGTACTTAAATTTTGCTTAGACTATGCTTAATGATCCTAAAATCCATGGTTGCAGAACCAAGAAACACCCTTTTATTTTTCTTTCAAAACATTGAGTCGCTAAGACTCAAAAATTATTTTCTTTCAAAGAGTTGACTCGCTTAGATATAGAAATCATTATTCTCAACGAAATGAGTCGATTAGACTCAAAAATCATTATTTTCGAAGAATTGAGTCGCATAGACTCAAAAGTTATTTTTCTTTCAAAGAATTGAGTCGTTTAGACTTAAAAATTATTTTCTCTCAAAGAGTTGAGTCGCTCAGACTCAGAAATCATTATTCTCAAGGAATTGAATCGCTTAGACTCAGAAAAAATTATTTTTTCCAAAGAATTTGAATCTCTTAGACTCAGAAATCAATATTTTCGAAGAATTGAGTCGCTTAGACTCAAAAATCATTATTCTCAAAGAATTGAATCGCTTAGACTCAAAAATTATTTACTTTCAAAGAGTTGAGTCGCTTAGACTCAGAAATCAATATTTTCAAAGAATTTGAGTCGCTTGGACTCAAAAATCATTATTCTCAAAGAATTGAATCGCTTAGACTCAAAAATTATTTTCTTTCAAAGAGTTAAGTCGCTTAGACTCAGAAATCATTATTCTCCAAGAATTGAGTCGCTTAGACTCAGAAATCATCATTCTCAAAGAATTGAGTTGCTTAGACTCAGAAATTATTTTCTTTCAAAGAATTGAGTCCCTTAGACTCAGAAATCATTATTCTCCAAGAATTGAGTCGCTTAGACTCAGAAATTATTTTCTTTCGAAGAGTTGAGTTGCTTAGACTCAGAAATCATTATTTTCGATGAATTGAGTCGCTTAGACTCAAAAATTATTTTCTTTCAAAGAGTTGAGTAGCTTAGACTCACAAATCATCATTCTCAAAGAATTGAGTCGCTTAGACTCAAAAATTATTTTCTTTCGAAGAGTTGAGTCGCTTAGACTCAGAAATCATTATTCTCCAAAAATTGAGTCGCTTAGACTCAAAAATTATTTTCTTTCGAAGAGTTGAGTCGCTTAGACTCAAAAATCATTATTTTCGAAGAATTGAGTCGCTTAGACTGAAAAATTATTTTCTTTCAAAGAGTTGAGTCGCTTAGACTCAGAAATCATCATTCTCAAAGAATTGAGTCGCTTAGACTCACAAATAATTTTTTTTCGAAGAGTTGAGTCGCTTAGACTCAGAAATCATTATTCTCAAAGAATTGAGTCGTTTAGACTCAAAAATTATTTTCTTTCGAAGAGTTGAGTTGCTTAGACTCAGAAAAAATTATTCTCAAAGAATTGAGTCGCTTAGACTCAGAAATCATTTTTATTTTTTTCAAAGAATTGAGTCGCTTAGACTCAGAAATCATTATTTTATTTTCAAAGAATTTGAGTCGCTTAGACTCAGAAACTATTCTATTTACTTGTTTTCTCATTTTTGTTTTTTTTTCGTCCCTTTCTTGCAGACACACGAGGCTGCCCTCAAAGGCCATGGGAGCTTGGCTCACGGTCGGAGGTGGTATGGGGAGCTTTCTGATGAAATTAGAATTGTGATCAACAATGCTAGATTTGGGCTCTTTGTGTTACTTTTAGAGAAGAATTCAAACGATATGACCCATATTCAGGCCTTAGCAGAGAGATGGTGGGATACAACAAATACATTCCACATACCATTTGGGGAGATGACAATGACTCCCTTGGACTTTGCTATGATCACAGGCATTCCGTTTGGCGGCCTTCCCGTTGCTCGTTATGACGATCTCTCGACTCGTCATGAACAGGTTATTGACCTGGTTGGGGCTCATCCAGGAGAGTTCATAGTGCCCGCAAAATGGTTCATGGACACTTTCAGGGGCCAGGCCTTTACTGACGACCTGCTGGTCAGGGCTTTCATCAGGTATGTGCTGGGTTGCTCACTGATGAGCACGAAAGGAGACCGGATCAATCTCGAGTACTTAGCCTCCCTTGCAGACATTGATCATATATCCCAGTATAACTGGGGAGGGGCAGGGCTGGCTACTCTTATAACCACATGAGTGAGGTATCTAGGGAAACTCCCCTTCCACTGGCGGGTACTGGAGAGCCTGAGAGGTAAAAAACCTTTTATTATTATATTTCATTGCTTTTCCTTTCTTTTCATTTCATTCCTCTCCTCTTATTTTTATTTCGAATACTAGACTCACTCTTTTCTTTTTAATTATTATTTTTCTTTTTTTCTTTTGCAGATATAGTCTCATGAGTACCTTCGCATGAGGGCTCCTAGTACCAGAGATGGTGAGGCCACTATCATGTCTCAGGCCCTGAAATGGAGAAAAGAAGCAACGGGCCAAAAGGTTGGGACCCACGACTTCGTCGACTACAGAAATCTCCTCACCAATCTACGGGAGGTTTATGTGGTGTGGAATCCTTGGGAGGCGGCCCTTTCAGAGGCCAGGGAAGAGATCCAAGCTGCTGTAGGTTTTTCCAGGATGAGGATCCTGATGGTGGGAAAGGCGTGTCGAGAGTGGTACCTTGGCGAGAGGGTGACTAGACAGTCACTTGCTGCCCCAGCCTTTTACGTGTCGAGGGCTCCTCCTGCTACCATGAGGAGCACTGAGACCTTAGACCACAAGGACTTCGTCGCCGCTCTAGGTGGGGAGAACATTGCAAATCATTTTGATGGTCCAGACGGCTACACAAATTTTAGATTGAATTCCCTCATGCACAACTTTCCTCTTATGGACGTTACCCGAGTAACAGATATTTCATTCCTTTTATCCCCTTTTAAAATTTTCCTTTTATTTTTGCAATAATACTCACATAGACTTAAATTTCCTTTTACAGCCTGTCCCCGGGGTTGCTGACCCTCCAACTGTCCCACAGTGGAACTGGAACGTTCCTATGGTCCATATGGGCCAGGAGACCACGTACTAGCTGACCCCTTATACTCAGAATGTCCCGTCCATCCCTCTGCAATACAATACAGTCCCCAGAGATTACGCTGAAGAGGGTCTATCATATGCACATACCGTTCAGCACTGGATTCATGGACGCGAATGGAGGGTAAGTCTCAATACCACTACATTCATTTATTTCCTTCAACTGATTTACTCATTAATGCTTATTAACTCTCAATTTTTAGGCTGATGGAGCAAGAGCCAATGCGGATCTCCAATTCAAAGCCATGGTATATCTTCTTGACCCCCCTTTTTTTCTTTTATTATGCTTTTTTTCTCTTTTCCTTTTTTTCTTTAAAAGAATATTCATTTATTTATTTTCCTTTAGAGAAGGAATCAACTCCCACAAAATTTTAAAAGAATTAAAATCTGGAGTTTCAAAAGAATTTTATCATCCTTCTTCTGTGCAGGAAGAGGAGCTCAATGCTATGAGGAGGCAAATGCAAGGGCTCCAAATGGGTCAGGGGGGGCAGTTATCCTAGAGGTGCTGGCGGTAGCGGTCAAGGTGGTGGTGACGGTGGTGATGGCAGAGATGGTGGAGATGGTGGAGATGACGGAGCCAGGGAAAGTCAGACGGCACCACGGGCACCCAGAAGGAATCCTCGTCGCCGACGAGGATGATCCATTTATTTTTCTATTTTATTACGTCCCTGTGAGGACGAGAAATCTAAAACTCTCTCTCTTTTTAATGGATTTATTTTAGGCGGATTGATAGCATTCATGCATGGTGGCCTGCGTGCCAATTTTGGATTCTGTTTATATTCATGCTTGATTACTATTTCAGTATCAGGCTTATTCTCCTTGCTTACTCAAAATGTGAATTCCTTTTATTACTTGTTGATGAATGGTACAAGAGAATTGGTGTTTGAATGATGAATGGCGATATTCTTTTCAAATTTTCATGCAGGTTTGGGCTGATTCAAGTTATAAACTGATCCATGAACCTTTTAAAACATGACCGACACTCAAAGAGGATGACCAGCACTCACTGAATGCCGCACGTCACTCAGTAACTGTCGGTCGGCACTTAATGAGTGCTGCCGCTTTTCATCGAGTGCTGGTTTGTGCCCTTTTCCTTATATAAGGTGCCATCCCCCTTTTTTTATATTCATTTGAAATTCTTAAGGTTTCTTTTCTTCCTCCTTACCCAAACTCTTCTTTCATATTCATTCTCATTCACCATGACTCTCGTAAGTTTCGACATTCTATACCCGTGGATGGATTCTCTTTCTAGTATTGACCGACTCAACTTCGAGTCCCACAGATTGACGGACCTTTTTTCTTTCCGCCATATTGCTCTAGACGAGAGCTTACTCCGGGTTGCTATCACATGTTGGGACCCCTCTTTTCATGTCTTCCGGTTCAGTTATGAGGAGGTTTGTCCACTCTTCGAGGAATTCAGTGCCATTCTCCATACCAGTCCTTATGCTGATTTGATTATCCCATAGGTACAGGCAGCGTATGTTCAAGATCTAGCGGCTCTTCTTCATGTTTCCCACAGTGCAGCCAGATCTTTTATTTATGATCGTCACATTGATTTTGATCGCCTCTCCTCCGTCTACGCCCCCATTTGAGATCCGGATGATGGAGGGTATCAGATCATCAGACACAGCACCCTTTCTCTGGCTATGCTATCCAATTTCCTATTTCAGTCTTTCGCGGACATCCTTATCCCCATTGTCTGCGGTCTCCGCGAGATGAGGAGTGCGGTTATGCTAGTCCTCGGGGAGACTCTGTTAGGTCTCGACCATGCTCATGCTACCGGGGTCATGCTTTCACATGGGGCTCCCCATGTCCTTCAGGTTTGGCTTTTGGTGCGTCTGAGCCTTTTCGCTTACCCTCCCCCTGGGAGACTGCTCTCCTACGATCGCCTAGATGTTCGTTACCCACCTTACACGGTTGACGGCTGGCTCGCTTGGCTTTGGAGCCTATGTTATGAGTATATCTATTGGGTATGTCCCCGATGGTCTTACTGTTCTGTCACGGTACGACTTCCCGGACACCCGGGGGTTTGGCTGCCTGGTCTGCGTGCCACCACTTTTTACATCCCTAGTCGGGTAGTTCGTCAATTCGGGTTGCTTCAGGATGTTCCGGATGCTATCACTGCAGATTTCTTGAGGAGTTTCGCCCTACACCCTTCTACCATGAAGCTCTTTGCCGAGGTTTGGCATGATAGAGTGTCTGCTCCCTTCCGAAGGGTCCCTGCTTTGATTGTTCCTACTGCCGAGTACCTCTTCGAGATTCAGACCTTGGTTGAGGGGTAGCTTCACAATTGGACAGGCAAAAGTAAAGAAACAACAACAAGATTCTAACTCCTAAAAAACTTTGACAGATCCCACTTACTCTGACTGCGCTTTTATTTTGGATTATGTGATGCATTCTCATTTAAAAGATTTTTCCTTGTATCCAAAAAATGTTCTAAACATGTTAAATCGAAGTTTGCACTTCTCTAATCTTTTTAGATTATGAAAATTTTCCTCTTAATGTCTCTTTTAGTTTTTATTACTTTGCTTTTGAGTTTTGCTTTAGAGTTTTAATCATTCTATACCACGAATCCTCATTTGCTTCCTTATAATACATATTTTGACAGCCAGTAGCAGAAATGGGTTTAGATATTATCTAGGTTCTTCAGTTTAGCAAACGAAGTTTGCCCCTAGTCTCGGGGCTTTGATTCTAGTTCCGGGTAAACGCAAGTTTGCCCCTAGTTCGGTATAGGGAAACTCATGATGTTGGATTTTGTCAAGAGTTGGGTTTTATTTGGACCGAGGGCCTTGCGAGCCCGCCTACTTATCCCGGAATAGGTATCAGGTCCGTAGTAGTTCAGCTAAAGTCAGAAGGGAAATGCCTTTTAGGCAAGATTATTTTTATGTGACCGAACCGAGCAGGTTGCCTACGTATCCCCTAGCAGGAATCAAGTCAAGCGTAGTTCATCAACTCTGGAGGTTTTGACAGATAAGGTTTCAAGCAAAATATTTCTTGAGGTGATCAAGGTTGACTGGTTGTTTAACTCAACTCCGTCTAGGTCCATGAGATAGGCAGCTCCTCCGGAGAGGAGTGTCTTGATGATATATGGTCCAACCCAGTTAGGTTTGAATTTTTCTCGGGGGACATAAACAGGTGCTTTAAGTTCTTTGAGGACCAGGTCACCCTCAGCAAGCTTCCTTGGGCAAACTTTCTTGTTGAAAGCACGAGCTATTCTTTTTTTATATCCCTGAGTGTGATTTATAGCAGCCAATCTCTTTTCATCAAGTAACATCAATTCCTCATATCTCCCCCGCAGCCACTTAAGTTCGGTTACCTCGCACTCTGCCAAAACTCTCAAAGATGGTATTTCGACCTCAACTGGGAGAACGACTTCTACCCCATAGACTAATGAATACGTTGTAGCCCCCCGTTGAAGTTCTTATAGAAGTTCGGTATCCCCACAAAGCAAATGGTAGCTTCTCGTGCCAATCCCTATATGTATATGTCATTTTTACCAAGATCGCCTTTACATTCTTATTTGCGGCTTCTACTGCTCCATTTTTTTGGGGTCTGTATGGGGAAGATTGATGGTCGGTGATCCTATACTTCTCTAAGAGCGGGAAAACTTCTCCTTGGAAATGGCTACCATGATCAGAAATGAATTCATTTTGGACCCCATATATGCAAAATATGTTCTTCTCGATAAAATTCACCACATCCTTAGCTTTCAATGTTGCATATGACATTGCTTCCACCCACTTGGTAAAATAATCTATCGCCACAATTCTGTACCGGTGTCCATTGGAGGCTTTCGGAATTATTTCACCGAAGATATTGATGCCCCACACGGAGAATGGCCAAGGGGTGGTCATGCTATAAAGTTGGGAAGGTGGGGTATGCATAAGATTTGTATGGATCTGACACTTATGGCATTTCCTAACATACTCACAATAATCCTTATCCAAAGTTGTTCAAAAGTATCCTTGCCGGATTATCTTTTTGGCTAACATGTGTCCGCTCATGTGTGGCCCCGCAAACTCCCTCGTGTATTTCTTCCATCATCCTCCTTGTTTCTCTCCCATGAAAACATTCTAGGTTATAACCGGTATAGGACTTCTTCCACAAATTTCTCGCATAAATCACAAACTGAGCTAAAAGCCTCCGAATTGCCTTCTTATCCTTTTCTGAAGCCCCTTCAGGGTACTCTCCTCTTTTAATAAAACTCTAAACATCCATATACTATGGCACTTCTGTCTCTTCTCCTCTTTCAATGGATGCGATTATCTCGAATGAGGGTCGGGTCCTCTCTTATATGGATAGGGGAATCATGGTAACTCCTATAGGGATTTGGATCATCGAGGCCAAAGTTGCTAAAGAATCGACTAGTTGGTTTTCCTCACAAGGAAGGTAATAGAACGAGATTTTTTTGAACTGCACTTCAAGCTTTCCAGGTATTCATGGTAAGGTCTCAATTTCCCATGCTTTATTCTCCAATCACCCCTCACTTGCGATATTATTAGATTCGAGTCTCCAAAAACATCAATCTTCTCAATTTTTAAGGCCAAGGCTGCTTCCATCCCAATTATGCATGCTTCGTATTCTGCCATATTGTTGGTTGAGTTATACTTAAGCTTAACAGCCAATGGGGTGGGGGCTTCATTAGGTGATATGAGGATGATTCCAACCCCGTATCCTATCTGATTGGTTGTCCCATCAAAATACATTCTCCACAAGTCTTCCTTTACTTCCATCACCCCCTCATCAGGAAACTTAAATTTTCCCTTTTCTTCAGATTCTATGGCAAGATCAGTTAAGTATTCGGCGATGGCTCTCCCTTTGACGGATTTGGAAGTGACATACCTAATATCAAATTCGGCTAGCATCATGGTCCACCGAGCGATCCTACTGGTTAAGGGGGGTTTTTCGAAGAGGTATTTGAGTGGGTACATTCGGGATATTAGGGTGACAGGGAAGGCTAACATATAATGCCTAAGGCGACGGGTACACCATACCAAGGCCCAACAGGCTTTCTCCAACGGTGAATAATTCAGTTCATACCTGGTCATTCTCTTACTTAGATAGTAGAATGCTTTCTCTACACGCCCCTCTTCTTCTTCTTGGGCCAACATACACCCCATTGAGTTCTTGGTCACAGACAGGTATAGCAATAAAGCCTTTCTGGGTTTAGGAGGTGATAGGACAGGAGGATTTTGGAGGTAGGTTTTGATCTTTTCGAAGGCTTTATGGCATTGGCTATCCCATTCAAACTTCTCTCCTTTTCTCAACAACTTGAACAGTGGGTCACATGTCATGGTGAGTTTGGATATGAAATGGCTGATGAACTGTATCCTTCCTAAGAATCCCCTCAACTCCTTTTCATTTTTTGGTGATGGCATTTCAGTTATGGCTTGAATTTTGGTCGGGTCTACCTCAATCCCCCTCTGCGTAATCAGAAACCCCAACAATTTCCCCATGGTGACCCCAAAAGTACATTTCTGCGGGTTTAATCTCATTCTGAATTTCCATAACCTCTCAAAGAATTTCCTTAAAGCCTCTAAGTGCCCTTTCCTCTCTTTGGACTTTACTATCATGTCATCCACATATACCTCCACTTCTTTACGGATCATGTCATGTAGTAATGTGGTTGCGGCTCTTTGATAAGTCGCTCCCGTATTTTTAAGTCCAAATGGCATAACTCTATAACAATAAGTTCCCCAAGGTGTGATAAAAGTAGTTTTCTCCCTATCCTCAGGTGCCATTAATATTTGATTATACCCTGAGAACCCATCCATGAAAGATAAGAGTTCATGTCCCGTTGTATTGTCTACTAACACATCAATGTGGGGTAAAGGGAAATCGTCTTTAGGGCTTGCTTTGTTCAAATCCTGGAAATCAACACAAACCCTAACCGTCCTTTTTTGGTACTGGTACAATGTTAGCGACCCATTCTGGATACTCGGTGACAATCAAGAATCCAGCTCCTAACTGCTTTTCAACTTCCTCCTTCACTTTTAGCGCCCATTCATGCCTCATTTGCCTCAATTTTTGTTTTACAGGTTTTGAATTTGGGAAGAGGGGGATATGATGCTAGACTATTTCTTGATCAATTCCTGGTATATCATCATAAGACCATGCAAAGACATTTTTGAATTCATTTAATAAATTTATTAACTCTTTACTTTCCTCATTACTAAGTGTGGAGCCAATAAAGACATTATGTGGATTATCTTCATTTCCCAAATTAATCATTGAAGTGCTTTCTTTTACATGTAGACTCATTTTCTTTCTCAATTAATTTTTTCAATTCATCTGGTATTTCATCACATGCATCACAGTTATTATTATGCGCAGTCAAGTAAGTAGAATCAGTCACATTCTCATTAATTTTCTTGGGGGTGATTACAACAGACATAGAAATTGAAAGACACCTCATTTGGGCCATTACAAACTCTGGGTAAGGGGGATACCTATCACTAGACTCAAACACCCACTCTTTCTTACTTTTTCCTCCCAATTTAGCGATGAAATGATCTTCCCGATCCCTTGTCTGAGTAATCTCTTCCATTTCTTCTTCCTCTGGCTCTTCTTCATATTCTGGCTTCTTCCCTTCTGCTTTATTTTCCTTGTTTTCTCCTTCATCTCGGCTTTTCTCATCTTCGTTCATAATCTCCCCAGGACGCCCTTTCTGATTCCCCTGTGTTCTTCTTCTAGCAGGTCTTTCATTGCTAAGCCATCCAGAGTACACACCCAATCCTGAATAACAGCGGGTTTCGCAGGCACCTAAAGGTAAGGATCTTCATAGTCAGAAAAGTCATGTATAAAGAATATCTCAAACCTTGGCTTCACGCACTTATCCTTACTATCTACCCACGGTTATGGGAAACCGCAGAACGGGAAATCCTCTCCTTCCTTAACAAAATACCCATTGAGAGTCTTCAAATATGGCTACATCGGTGCATCGGCCGCTTTCTTCTTTTTCCTCATTTCTTCCTTCATTTGCTGGTATAACCCACGGGTATGTGTTTGCGTGATAATGTTCAAAAATTCCGGCAATCCCTAGTGCCTCTTGCCTAAACCCAACCCAGGGAAGAACCCCATTTTCCTCATAATTCCAGCTACCAATGGACTTGTGTATTGGTCAAAATAAAGTAGCAGGAACTCGTTTAGCTTGCTTTGCTCTATTACATTAATGAATTCGAACCCACCCAAGCTTGTTTCTTCTTCTTGCATTTGTACTTCCGAAATTGGGGCGCTAGACGAGGCTTCAGACACATGCATCCAACTATCCCCCAGAATGTCGCAAACTTTATTCCCCCAAATGTATTTGACCTTTTGATGAATGGTTGACGGGATGGCACCCAAACTGTCCAGCCATGGCCTTCCCAAGAGTAGGTTGAACGATGTAGGAATATCGATGATCTGGAATTCTGCCTCCTTTTCCCCGGTCCCAATAGAGAGATTCAGAAAAATGATCCCCATAATCGCTCCCGCTGAGTATTGTCATAGGCCCTCACTTTTCTGTTCTGATGGTATAAACGTGGATTCATCAAGCCCCATCCTTTTAGCTGTTTGGAATGGGCATACATTTAATGCAGATCCATTGTCAATGAGACAAGCGGGCAAGGAATTTTCTAGACATTCAACGGTGATGTGCAACGGCTTATTGTGAGCGGGTCCTCCAGGAGGTAAGTCAGCTTCGGTAAATAAGATGGCGAGAGTTGGGCTTTTGTTGATCATACCGACGAGATTTTTAGGGGTGATGTTGATAGAGACATCCAACTGATTGAGAGCATCAAGGACTACTTGCCTATGACGCTCGAAAGCAATTAATAACCCCAAATAGTGATATTTGCTTGTGTCTTCTTCATCTGTTTCAAGACCCTATCTTCCTCTTCTTCCTCATTCATTTTCCCTTTTCCCTTATCCAATTCCTGGCCTGGGTGATCTTCCTCAAGTTCGTGCAGTTTAAAATGCCTTCCTGATTGTGTTAAATGACTGACCTCTTCTTTAAACCAAAGATCATCCTGTGCTTTAGTGACTTCTAGATTTTCTTTCTCTTTTTCACTCCCATACCAAAGATCCTCTTTAACTTTATTGACACTCTGGCTGTCGTCCCCTCTGTACCAAATAGAGCTATCGATTTTAGGCGCCCACCAATCCGCAGCGGCAGCCTTTCCTATTACTTCCCCCTTGCTTCTATCCGTCAACTCATCCAAAGTGCACATTTTCATATCCTCCTGCATCTAATAAAACTTTCCCGGGTACCCCAACTTAGTGATCAATGTTGATGGATCAAAAGAGCTTCCTTCACTTTCCAAATAGTAAACTCCAAGTGGTGGCACCGCATGATGATTTGGTAGTGGATTCTTGGTGACGTTCGGCGGATTGGTGGGTGGTTCAGATAATACCTTCTTATCTATCAAATCTTGGATTTCATGTCTCAACCTCAAGCATCGATCCGTTGAGTGTCCCTGCTCTTGATGGAATTTATAATACAAATCAGCTTTGAAATTCGGAGGTGATGGGTGTTTGGTCTTGGCCACGGTTCCAATAGGTGAAGATGTCCTTTGCTAGTAGCCTATCAAGAGCCGTGGATAATGATACCCCCAAGGCTGAAAACTTTCTCAATGGCTTATCTCCTCCTCTCTTGGGCTAACTTTTGGCTATATCAAACTTCTTCTCTAGTTCACTTAACACGTTCACGTCTGTAGGTCCCGAATGACCTCATTAATGCCTTCCACCTGTCCCATAATTCGGACGCCTATACCTGCCCACTGGTTCTTCTCTCTTGATCAACCCTTCTTGTATGGCGTCTTCGATCCTAGTTCCTACATCAAACACTTCGGCAAAGGTGTTAATGGATTGAAACCTCATTTTTTCTTGGTAGACGGGCTAGAGATTTTTCATCAACATCCGGATGTGTTCTTTCTCGATTGGCCTCTGTACCATTTTAGTTGTTTCCCTCTCCAACGGCTCAGATATTCAGCAAAAGACCCCTTGTTCCCCTGCCGGGTAGTCTCTAGATCTCTAACAGTAATATCCAAATTTTGATTATACTTGTATTGGGCTACGAATGATTTGACAACTTTCTCCCAAATTCTAGTCTTGCCAGGCTCTAATGTAAGGTACCATGATAAGGCAGATCCAATTAATGTCTGTTGAAACAAAATAGCCATCATAGTTTTGCTCAAGCCACTTGGCTGAAAAGCCCCTATACACATCCTGATATGACTACGGGGGTTCCCTATTCCATCAAACTTATCAAACACAAGCATTTTGAATCCTGCAGGTAATACTTTACAAACCCCTTCATATAACCCTTCCGGTTCCAGCAAGTAAGTGTCAACTCTGTGAGCCTTTCGGACTACTCTTTCCAGTTTCTCTACTTTCTCGGTCATCAGCTTCTCTTTCTCAGCCCTTTCTTTTTCTAGTTTCTCCTTTTCTACTCTCGGCGCTTCAGCCCTTTCTGGATCATCAAACCAATCTTCCTCTCTAACTAGTGGAGAAGGATCAACAACTGGTGGTTGTCATGTCGTGGTCTCAATCATGGTCATCATTCTAGTCATCTGACCTGCCTGTTGTTCTACTATGGCCCTCAATTCTGCAATCTCTCTTGTGTTTGCTTCTTGTGCCATTTCTCTTCTTACTAACCTTGCAGTAGAATCTCTGTACCAGACTGTGCTTGTAGCTGATTCTATCTTTTACCTACAACCACATTTTATTCCTTTATTTACCTAATTTTCAAGTCAAAGAAATTTTCTTTATTTTGTCATTTTGTTTACAAATGCCTTCTTTTATTCTTTTAGCGAATTCATGAATGGTCCAAACATCATGCTGATGAAATGCATGTGTGCTTGTATGCCTACCCTATATGCCAAAGAAAGAAAATTCTAATCCTAACACATAAACACATAAGCATATAAAATCATCTTCCATATTAAGTGCGCCAACTTCTCCTTTCCATTGTGGTCCTCATTACCCTTTCAAAGGTTGGTCATTAAAAAGGCTTTGAAATTTATTTGGAAAGATTTTTCTGAGATGATAAAATCTTTTGAAAACAATTCTTGAGAATGCTTTTTGAGAATGAAAATATTTCTCAACAACCAAGATAGTCATGCTGAATTTTCACTTTGAAACTCATTTTGAAAAGTATCTCTTTAGAAGGCAAGATCTTTGAAAATAATTCACGGGATTTTTTTTTTTTAAAAACATGGATTCGAAAATATATCTTCAACAAGGATTGTTTGGAACCTTAATCAAGTCGACTTCAAAGGTGTAGAAAGTGTGATTTTCTGGGAAAAAAAAAATTTCCTGGGATAAAGATGGTGAAAAATCCCTTTTCCTCTTTTTTTTTTATTACAAAGATGGATTTAAAAATCTATTGGGTAGAAGGATCACATGATCGGATTATCACCGTACTTCCTATGAATTTGGATACATACAAGGTCGATGATGACTAGCTAAGCATGATATAAGAGATGTATTCTTATAATCAAGATTCGGCATGTCCTCAAATGTCATAGGACATGAAGAGGAATTGCTCAAAAGTGATTAAGAGGTTACACATCTTTTATTAAGTAAGCATCGTCATCATCTCAAGTAATCCCTTTCGGGCATACAAAACTTCTTAGCACATAAGCCCTAATCAAGAATTGATTCCCTAATTTTGAAAGTTTCTACAGAAGCTATCATGCAAAGGTCGGGTTTTGGTCAAATAAGGGACCCTTGACACACACCCGATAGGATGCTTCATATACCAACGCATGGTACGAGATCAAGGGTGATCACACAGTCCCATGATGGCTTGACCGACCAGGTTACCCCGAGCCTCCAAGGTTATAGTTCTGTGCAATCAACTGGCGAGACATGCAAGTGCAATGCAACGGGCACACAAAAATTAATTAATTCGATTAACAAGATGCTTTAGAGTCTAATCCTCGAGTGAACCCATAATCAGAAATTCTGGTCTGCGAAACCAGAGATTCTGGGTTCGATCCCCAGCAGAGTAGCCAGATTGTGGATACCGACATTTGGGCCCACTTTTAATTTTCAAATACAAAGAGTAGCCACTTAATTTTTAAAAGGAAAATTAAGAAATCATTTTAAAAGCAAACTGATCTTTTGCAAAACCAAAGATAAACTAGGTCCGGGGATTATGGAATGAAAGGGGAAGGAGCCCGATGGACTAAAAGAGTGCCAATGAATGTCGGCGCGGAGTGCCACCGGCTGGCTTCGCCGCGTGCCGCAACTAACAGAATTCTTGTCTCCTTTTTTACTTTTCAAAAGAAATCTTATCATAAACTTAATTATTAGTAAATTATATCAATATACTTATGTTTATAATGTATTTCATTAAGAATACATCCATATACATAGTATATACTTTAATATATTATTTTGTTTCTCTTTTCTCTTTTCTCTTTTCTTTTCTTTTCTCCTTTTCTCAATAATATTTTCCAAGTTCATTTCTATTTTATTTTTCAAAGTTCTTTCTATTCTTTCATTTTCTCCTTTTATTTTTCCTTTCCAAAAAACTTTTATACCTTATTTTCAGGACGAATTCCTAGACTGCGTTTCTCATACGTTCTTCAACATCCGAGTTTCTCCCGAATACCCAATTTCTCTCTCTTTTTTTATTTTCAATTTGAAAACTTATTTTGAAGAATCTTTAAAGGATTTGAATTCTCTGGAGAATCTTCGAATTTCACCGGTTATCGTCATCATCGGTCTTTAGAGGTAACCAATCCCTGGATTCGACAGTTGGTCAAAATTGGGGTGTCTACAAGCACTGGCTCTGGCTCTGCTAATACTAGTATCGGTGGTACTGCCTGGGCTAGTGCAGCTACACGTACATGCAAGGGGTTAGGTCTCGCTAGAATAGCTCATAACTCGATAACATCCATCTCCAGCTTGCTCTGGATCAAGCGAGCCATCTCATGATAAATAGCCTCCTCCCGTGTCCTCGCGTAAGGATGTGCGTCCATACGAATCTCAATAGGGTAAGTTCATCCAGTAACATACAGGGCTTTCAATACATCCTGCTCTAAGTACTGGCTGGCCATACGGCCTATACGCTTTTGATAAAACTTCGGGTCAGCAGGCTCCACAGTGTCCTCATGAATCACTTGGCCTCCATAGGTATCATCCACAAACTTGTGGAAGTTTGGATCCATGCTAACCTGCAAGGAAACTATCTAACGTTATAGTGACAAAATTATCTTAATACTTATGTCACAAGGACCTCAAAATTCTAGGACCGGATGGTGTGGGACAATTAGTTAGCCATAGTATCAACCTAGGCTCTGATACCAAAAATCCTGTCATGCCTCGGAAGAGCAAAAATTGAGAAAAATAAATTTTTTTTATCCACACCAAGCAGTTCTAAATAGTAAAGTTGATGGGCACCATGATGGACCGAGTCTTAAAGATGATCCCTTGCAAGTTCCAAATGGGCCAATCACAAGATCAAGAGCTAAAAAGATCAAGGAAACAATGCAAGGATTGGTGCAATCCACTTGGGCTGAATTTGCAAATGCTTCAAGCAAGACTTCAACATTCAAGATGGGCTTAGAAGAAGAGAAACCAGCTTTAATCCATATGATACAAGCCGCTTAGGCTATTTTCTTTATGTTCGCTGGTTTTGGGCATGTAGGCCTATTTTATTTATTAATTGGACATCTATTTAGCCTTAAGTTTAAGTTATTTTGGGCTTGAGTACTTCCATCCCATTTCTTTTATTTTTATTGAAGGCCTTTTGGGTCCTAGGGTTTCTTAGATATAAAACACTCTTGTAGTAGTTTTTATGATCAGATTATGTGAATGAATATTATTCTTCTTAGAGAATTCAGTTTTCTCTTCTTGTTCTTGATAGAACAATCCGAACTTATCAAAGGTATTCCCTTTGTGGCGTTCATACCAAATCTGGGTTCTTGAAACAGGATTTAAACAGGTCTAGATCATCTTTGTGGCTTGATTATTGGCTTTCCTGGGTTATTTACAATCTGATCGTGGGTTCAAAGAATATCAATTCCACGGGTTCACATCAAAAGTAAAAGACAGTAATAACAAATGAACTCACTGGTTATAACAGAACTTACTAACTATTACATCAGAGTGTTTAAACGTAATAATAAAGAGTCTGACTGCAACACACACCTTATTACAAGACGTAATAATAAAGTCGGCACCTGACTTTGAGCCAACATCTATAAAGTCGACACCCGACTTTGAGCCAACATCTATTCCAGTATCATAGTCCTGCCCCGCATCTCCAACCTCAGCAGGTCCATCCTTGTGGATATTCGCAATTTAACCATGCTTTTAAAAACTTTTTCAATTTCAAATAGAGTCGCCACTTAATTTTTAAGAAGAAAATTAAGAAACCATTTTTAAAGCAAACTGATCTTTTGGAAACTAGAGATTTCTAGGTCTGGGGATTATGGAATGAGAGGGGAAGGAGCTCAGCGGACTAAAACACCCCCTCTCATCCTATCTCGTGATAGGCCTCTACTCAACATCCTTTTCATCGAATTATTAATCAAAGTATGCCCTCAACTAACACATACATATATATATGTATATATATACATTACAAAAGCATGTCTAAAAGGGTGCAAGATTGCTAATGATAAAAGTTCATCAAAACCACATAACAAATAGCAAGCGAAATAATATGCAAATAAGGAACAAGAGAGCCTACCCGGGATCCAGCAGTGGAATGTAAACGTGTAATGCATGCAAATAAATAAAAACCTAAAAAGTGTCTCTAATTCATGTATACACATAAGGCAAATTCTAATTGTAAGGTATCACACATGGAGTCAAAAATCAATAAAATCGATAAATAAATAAACTAGAGAGGAGTTGAAGAATCATACCTCAATAGCGCTACAAAACAAAAGGTTAGTCCACATGCTCTAAACAAAATATAATGTCGAATCCTAGTTAATATACCCAAAGTTCTAGCTTAGATCTATCAAGCATGGAAAGAATTGACATAATCATGAATTCCTTCTAACTAGTTGGAAACACAACATCTCTATAGATATACAAGTCTCAACTAGGAGCCAATGTAATTTCCATATAGAGATCGTATAATCCCAACATGGTCACAAGGAACTCACAACTAGGTTCAATTAAATGTAACTTAACCTAAAAATAAGTCCTAATTACAAGTATCAACATACATAGATGAATGCATAGACATGAACAAGAACAAGCTATGAACTATTCATTAATTTGGATCATTTAACCTCTGGATTTAGGTTTAACTATCATTATTTAAAACATGGTTTAAGTCCTAGGTCATAGAAAAGTCATTTGGGCAATTATTTGCAAAGTTTATCAAATTAATCACAGAATTTTGAAATTTACAGAGAGCATACCAGACTTTCAAAAATAGGAAAAGCACACTTCCCATGGTTTGATTTAATGATTTTTAGACAAAAGATGCATTTGTGAGTCTAGTTTCTAACCCAAAAAGAAAATCAAAGATCAAACGGTTCAATCTCTGGGAATTAGATCAAAACCAAACACCACTCAAAATCTGACAAGACTCTGTCCAGAGGTATTGCATGATTTTTTACAAATAGTAAATGAATCTGAATTACTCCAATCTTTGTAGGGGATCTCACTAACACATTTAAATTTATGGAAAGAATTATTTGAAGTAAAAAAATGTTTGGTTAATGCTCTGATTTATTTAAATCAAAACGGACTTACTGTTCTGAAATTTTGGACAAAGAGTGACTAGTTTACAAATCCTAAGATCAAACCATCTTAAACATGGAATCTCATCAAAACAAAAAATAAATGGTAGATTTTTGTGTTATGAACATAGTCCAATTAGTCTCATTCAATTCCAACGAACCATGATTTAATTAAAAATCCTTTATTGTTGTTGGTTTATGAATTTACTGCACCAATGTTGACATCTAAGCCATTGGAGTTGGCTCTTCTTAAGCCCTAATTCCTCTCTCAAGTTGATAGTCCTTGAGGAATATAGACTTACTTTATTCAATTCTTTTCCTAAGTTAATGATCCTTGGGGACTAATTATGACCAAATCCATATAAACCTCAATGGAATATGATGAGGATTCCATGTGACTTCAAATTTGAGGATCCAAATCATGTGCCAAGACTTGGATCCACTAATTACATATGGACATAACTATGATCAACCTTGATTCCCATATAAATCACAAGATTACATAGAATTTAAAGGATCAAACTCAAGGGAGTCAAACGAGATATTGAAAATATCAAGAATTCCAAGAGAGGAATATAAAAAGGAGATGTAATATAAACAAAAAGGAGATGGAATCAAAACTCAATTGATGTTTTGAGTTAGACTTTTCTTTAGAACTTATTTGGTCTTAAACCCAAAGCTATTTTGATCCAAATCAATGAAAAACAAATGGACCTTTCTCGCTCGGCGCCTAAAGCGCAGTCGGGTTGCTCACGCAGCGGATCTCTCTCTTGCCCGAGGAGATGAAAAAGAATTCCTGTGTGATGAAATGAGTTAGGAAAAGACTTTTGAAAAATATGTAAAAGACCCTAAGTAGTTCTATGAATTGTGATTGAACTTGAACTAAGAGCTAAATAAAATTAGAGGTTACCTCCAATATCCTCAACTTCTTTGTGGTTTAGATGTCTTCACAAGATTCTCCAAGCTCTTCTTTCAAATTTGAAATGATTTTTTTCTTAATTCTATCTAAGATTCTCTTAATGGTAGTCTCCTAATTACTTCAAAAATTGCTCAAGAATCCTCCTATAAGTTGTTCAAGATTCAAGATCCTCTTGTAATGGGATTTTCACACCTTTATATAGACAAATTTTTAAGGGTCATTTTGGTAAATTCGAGGGTAAAAACTCTAATCCTGAAAGTACTTTTAATGGTACAATGCGTACTATTTAAAATAGGCTGTTAAAAAAGGGCAGCACTTGGTGGAGTTGTCCGCAGCACTCAGTAAGTGCTGGAACGGCACTCACCAATTGCCGAAATGGCATTCATTGAATGTCAGAGCGGTGCTCAGAGAGTGCATCAGACAACTTGCGGACTGCCGCCTTTTTGTGCATCTCATTTTGCCTTGTTTTTTTATTTCTTTTTCTTTCTTTCTTATTCTTTTTCTTTCTTTTTGCTTTCAAAACTGCTTCAATTTTTGCTGCATTTGGCATGTTGTCTGCGGTATTTAGGGAGTACTGGTACGGCTCTTACTGAATACCGGTAAAGAAGTCGGTGAGTGCCGCTACGGCTCCGCGTGACAACCGCAATCCTCGCCGCGTGCCGTTTCTATTGTTCTTCCCTTTTCTCTCCCTTTTTCCTTCTTTTTTCTTTCTTCGTTAATTAATTTTCCTTTTGAGATTGAAATTGAAGAGCCTTTCGAAGAGCTTGAATCACTTTGGAAACCCAAAAATTCGTCGAACACTATCATCACGTATTTTGGAGGTACCAATCCCCTAAATTCGATAGTTGATCAAAATTGGGGTGTCTACAATCCCTGGCATAGCCTTCTCTTGGGTAAAAGTTATCCTCATGGTAAAGTTCATCTCCTGTATTATAAGTAATAGGATAGTCTGAATTGGGGAATGTCCAGGCATAAAACGCCATCAACTTATTGAAAGCTGAGTGAGTAAAAACTAAAATGGTATCATAAGCATAATGTAGTTACCAGTTATAAAAGATATAAGTATAGTTCTTCTAACAATATCTTTCTCTTAATTCCATCCCATTAATCGGTTACTCGCGTCTTGTTATACGAAGACTGACAACAGTAACCTTGATTGAAGAACAGACTCGATAGTTCAACTTTATCGATATACCATTATTTTGTCCACCGCTTTTAAGGACCTTAACCGCGCACTGTATTTCATGGATACCATGTCAATCCATCCCCCGATTTTAAGGACTTAAATCGACCGCTGCATGTCAATGATACAACATTCCAAGTAATAGCATATCATCTTATTGCCACGACTTAGCGATGTCTACCAGTGATCCCCGCCCACCGATTTTAAGGTCTTGAACTGCCCACCGCTTTTGAAGACCTCATGGATCATTTGGCTATCTTAGGACTACTTGGTCCCGCCCACCGCTTTTAAGGACCTATGACCAAGTGTCAGCCCACATACAATTCCCAGAACTTATCAAACCTACCTCGGTTCCAAACTAACATCGACACATGACAATTTTCATTGTGGCCTGACTACTCTGATTGAAATGAAACGAATACCAAATTGATTCCTGACTACCACGTTACCTCATGTTAAGAACGTTCTCACATTACTCTTAATCATGTCTCATTATCGCATCGCGGTATTCCTTATTCAAACAATAACATAATATGGAAATACGAGCAAATTATCAAACAACTAAGCAGTTCACAGTATATATAGACAGAGATATTCCAAATTTGTAAGTACCAATCAATTGATGTCATTTCAATCGATTGGGAAGAATTGGTTTCAATCGATTGAAACATCTTTGATCGATCGAGGAGAATAAATTTCAATCGATTGAAACAAGTTCGATCGATCGAAGTGAAACAAGTTCGATCGATCGAAGTGAAACAAGTTCGATCGATCGAAGTGAAACAAGTTCGATCGATTGAAGTCTTTTTTTTTCTTCAGAAAATGGTAAATAAATCCAAAAAGGGATGTACAAATGTACAAAGGGCATACCCCAAGATAACAAAAAAAAAAAAAGCACAGAAGGAGGACTAGTAGCAAGAAAAACCACTTACAACTCAAAGATGGCATCACAAGCCAAACAACAAGAAGGGGCAGACCCCATGAAAAACAAGAAAAGCAAAGGACAGTGGCAAAGCCACTTACAAAACACTACCAAAGCAAAACTGTCCAATTGAAAAATGGACCCACAGTATGTACAAATCCTTAAATCCAATTATGCATGTAAAAGGCAAGGTGGGGATGTTGTTTCCATTGGGATCTAATCTGAGTGTTGATTTGGGAAACCAAATTTTGAAGCACTTGCTCCTTAGGGATGAAAGAGCCCTGAAAAGTTTTGTTGTTCCTTTCCCTCCATAGACCGTAGACTGCAACCCCAAGGCAAGTTTTAGGGATAGCATGCTGAATTTTTTTCCCTCTCCACTTATGAGCCATCCACTGTACAGGAGTGTTCCAATCCTACCAAACAAAAGAGGCATAACTACATTAAAAAAAATAAGTGATTATGAGATTCCATGTGGCTATTTACCAACAAAAAAAAAAAAACAAGCCAGAGAGGTCCAGGGGTGAAAGAAAAGATTCTATCATGAGTTGCTGATCTATTAAGAATAGCAAACCATAAAATAAAATTTTGTCTAGGAGTACACCCAGGAAACCAAACCATTTTATGCCAAGAGACGACAGGGGAAACCTCTCTTAAATGGTCCCAAACTTGAGCAAATTTATAGGTCCCCTTGGATGATATGGTCCAAGAGATACTATCTATCAAACCTGTAGGTTTATACAAATTAGATAAAAGGATTCTAACTTCATTTATCCCATAGAATTAGATGAAGGCCACTTCCAATCATTATTGCTTATAATAGTTGCCACTTTAGCTTTAGCATCAATAGAAGCATCATAAGCAATCCTATTAGTATACTTTTCAAAAAGAGGACCACAAGGGAGCCAATTATCGAACCAAAGGGAAGTTTGTTGACCATTACCAATTTTGTGAATGAGTAAAGGTCTGACAACCTCCCTTAGTTTCAACAGTTTTCTCCAGTACCAAGAACATTGGCCTAGAGTCTTTATTTCCTATAAACTTTTAGATTTTATCATGTACTTATGCACCCAATTCTTCCACAAGGAAAAATCGATCGAAAGTCATCTTCTCCAAAACTGGGCAATGAACGCCTAGAATTTTTGGGGTGCTATTGGGTTCGTTCTTTACGTCCAAAACTTGTAAAAATATACACCAATGCTACCGAGTGAGTTTAGAACTCACCAAAGTGAACAAGGGTATGTTTGGGTGTGAATTCTTGGAGCTTGGCCTCCAATGGAAACTCCTCCACTCTCTTCTTCTCCTCTGCCTCCTTCCCTCCTCTCTCTTTCCTTTCTCTTCTTCTTCTCTCTTCTTTCTGCCTTCTCTCTCTCTCTCTCTCTCTCTCTCTCTCTCTCTCTCTCTCTCTCTCTCTCTCTCTCTCGCTCTCTCTCATAGAGTGTGTGTATATATATGAGTGTATATATCTCCATTCTATCTCTCTTAACTCTTTCTAGTTCAACAAACACACACACCCACGAGCACAACACATATATATAGGGTTTGAGGATGCAAGGTGGTAGCTTCCCCGTAAACTGGGGAGAAAGATCTTTACACGTTCGATCGATTGAGAAGGGCTCAATTGATTGGGAAGGGGAACCATGTCATAAATTATGTCACCAGGGTTTCAAGCGATCGAAAGGGGTTCAATCGATTGACACTGCACAACTTCAATAGATTGAAGTTAGTTTAATCGATTGAACATCATTTTACAGATATGGTCCAGGCTAGTATATAGAATCTTATTTATTATATATACATGCAAAAATATAGGGTATTACAGTATCATACCTTAATAGCTTACTATATCACTAATATCTACTAAAAATCTATATTTCCACAATCATCCAGCAGTCCCATTATTGACACTTATGAATAGACATCAACAAAGGTCGAACTAATAAGACTCAAATCATTCAACAAGTATTCCCATTCATCAAAATAGACTGAAGTCGAGGGGATGAATCGAAGTATAAAAATTCACGTGAGTAACAAAAGTCGGTAAAGCATATGATTATTATTCATGTTTCGATCTTATTACGTGTATATTATTCCCATTGTTATTACTAGCGCATTACAAAGGTAGTCATCGTATTATCATTGAAAGATATAAGATTCCAATACAAGCTGGCTCGAGCACTTGAGGCTTGCAAATTTTAGAATTCTAGCATGCACTTAAGGGACAGATTCTATATAAACAAGAATATACATGTCTGGGTAGAAATTAATCATAAATCAACAACTTAGCAAGTAGAATTATGTGCATGAATGTTAGGTGAACATGCAAGGCCTATATCATGGATTATAAACACAAAATCCTATAAACAAGGATATAACAGTCTGATCTAGACATAACAGCATAAGAATTAAAGCAGAAACGTCACAATCGAGCACTCAGGACTCGAGCACTTAGCGTTACTGTTATGACAATTTTCTGGAAGCTTCACATGTATGAACGTAAAAGAGTCTAAAGTCATATGCATGTACATAAAATCATGTAAAAACTGTTCCTAAAGGTTCTAGATGAGGATAGATGCTCACAAAGTGGTTGGATGATAATGGATGATGAAAATATGAATAATGTATGTTTGAGAAAGCTTGTTCTTAAGCTAGAGAGCTACAATGTTCTTCTCTTCCACTAGATTATGTAGAAGAACTTCATCTTCTAATATCCTTCTTCAGAATTCCTTCTTAATTCAGCAATATAATAAGTGTATGTGTAAAGAAGTGTGTGTAGATGAAGATTTCATGCTTGCATGCGTGTGATGGTGTGTATGGATGAGTGTATATAGAAGAAATGCTCACTCTCTCTTAACAATTGATTTTCCTTTGCCTCTCTCTCTCTCTCTCTCTCAGAAAATTTGTTTTAATGAGTAGAGTAATGAAGATGCAATGAATGTATTTATAGGAAAACATAAGGGACACTCGACTCGAGCACTCTAGTTATCTCAAGTGCTCCAGTTAAGCTTTTATACAAAGCTTCCCCAGGTCCAAAGTCAACACACAAACATTTAGATAACCCTAACAATAAAAGATATAGAAAGATGATCTCATATATATAATAGAAAGGTTACAAAGAAATTCGGGAAATAGATTAGGAAAAATACAAGTGCTACAATCGCTCTCTGTCTCTCTCTCTCTCTCTCTCTCTCTCTCTCTCTCTCTCTCTCTCTCTCTCTCTCTCTCTCTCTCTCTCCTATACTCTTCTCTCTCTCTCTCTCTCTCTCTCTCCTATACTCTTCGCTATGGTGTCCATGAGACCTTCATGTCTCTTGAGTTCCTTGAGATTTCATGTTATGATTTTTTGTAATTCTTGTTTATATGAGAATCTAAACGTGGTTTGATGATTTTCATGAATCTTATTTCCATTTGATTTTATTATGTATATATGTATATCCATGAGTGGTTGAGTAAGCCCTCTTGTTGTTGATGAATTCATACAAAGGCTTCAAAGAGGCTGAACCAAGTGGATTTATTGTTCAAATTATGAGTTTATCTCTATATTTAATCCATCACTACTTGTGTTAATGATCATATTAATTACACAACTCCTATGGAAATGTTTGCTATAGAGTATTTGGATGGGTCTCATTCATGTTATGTTTTCTATCTCCCATCTATTTCTTGACACTACACGCTTGGTTGGATCCAAATTGTCTTTTGGCTTTCACAATCTCAATGGAGAAGTGTTTTCATGTTAATTGGAATCCTCAATAGGATTTGGAGTTGATATGGTATATCTATCTATCCTCACTTTGAATATTTTATTTTCTACATTGGTTGATCAAGTCCTCTTGATGATCTGTGATCAAAGATTTTTCATAAATTCATGATCTGTCTGGTTGAGGTAAACCAATTGGATTGTGCTCTAATGTGAGATATTAACCTCGATTTCATTGATTTTGGCATGAATCTTTCTAAATCATGGTTTGATCTCAATCTTCATCTTCACATACTATTATGCCCAAAATTTTCATAATAATAGAGGATTTTTCATATGAAGTTCTATGTAATACCTTTCATTCTAGAGACCCTGAGAATTTTTCAAATTAATTTAGAATTTTTAGAATTGTTTTAAAAAACTATGGACAGAGAGTGTCTGAAATATGAATAACCTATGTTCAAAGTCCAATTATGAGAGTTTGGACCATACAATCTGAAATTAGTTTTTTTTTTTTTTTTTTTTTTTTTTTTAATTATGAAACTAGAGATGTAGATGTATGTTGTGTGAGAATCATCAAATCCAGCCATGGGAACCTATATTTTTCAATTTTTGAAGATAGTCTTACTATTCTGAATATTGTAGAACTTCGGATTGTATTCAATAAACTTTCAAGATGTATTCTCAAATGTTTTCCTAACGTTTCAAGGCTCAAAACTTGATTAAAATTTGCCAAAAAGAATCTAAAAACAGAGAGTTAGAGTTTGATTATCATGTTTGTGTGTTATGCCTATTGCTTTCTTGCTTATGGATCAATATCAATATGTATATTCTGTTATCTTTGTGAATAGTGTATAGTTTCTAATGCTTTATGTTGATTCTTTATCTTATATTGAGTCATTTAGTTTCGTCTATTACTATGCTTTAATCTCTAATCTTATATGGATATAATCTTGTGCCTACTCTCTTCTATGTTTTGCAATCGCCGCCAATGTATTCCCACTATTCTTCCTCTCGTTCATTAGTACTAGTATATATTATTATTTCATTTCCATTTTTAGTTTTCTTATTTCTATTGTTTATTCTGTTCATTTCATTGTCTTAGTAATTGATTCTTTCACACCCCTTTAGACTTAGGTTCATCCTTTTGTGGTTACATGATTAGATGTGGTTTGAATCATGTAACCACATGATTCTAGACTTAGGTTCATCCTTTTGTGGTTTACATGATTAGATGTGGTTTGAATCATGTAACAACATGATTCAAATGTGGTTTGAATTGGAATGGAAACAGCTGGAGTGAGACCTTACTTTGGATGGATCAGAACCTGAAAGGAAAGAAAATTCATCATATGATCCCTAAGATCTGTCTGGGAGTTGTTGTTTATGAGCTATGGAAAGAAAGGAACAACAGAACTTTTAAACGGAAAATATGCCCTATGAAGATTATCCTGAAGATAATTATCTCCCAGATTAATGATCTTCTTAGGGTGAAATGGAATTACCATAGTAATTTTGATACTATAATTAGCAAGTGGCTTTAGTGCCATTTTGGTTGGATTGGCTTGCATGCTTTGTTTTCTTTTAAGGCAAGCCATGTGTTCTGATTTTGGGTAGCCGCCTTTGCTACATGTTTTAATTTGTTTCCTGCTCTTATTGTATATCCTGGGGCATGCCCCTTGTACTTTTGCACATCCCATTTTTTTTTGGAATTTATTTACCCGTTTTTTCGAGGAAAAAAAAACATGATTGGAGACATTTCCTTAGGATTTCCATTGTATGTGCATTTCATGTTTCCCAATTTGCTAGTGGTACCTAAGGTATGTTCTCTTGTACACTTTTCTTGCATGCCTATCATGTCTTGTGTTATGTGACTTAAAATGATTTTGAATGCGTTTGAATTTGTTCACATGGAATCTGGGTTCCCTTCTCGAGTAATACTTGGGGCACAACCAAAGCCACAACCTTTTTTGCACAACCTTCATTTTGTGTCTATCTCTCTCTTGATAGGTCCCACAGTGCCCACTAGGAAAGAGATAGACACAAAATGGAGATTGTGCAAAAAATGTTGTGACTTTGGTTGTGTCCCAAGCATTACCCTTCTCTTTTAGCTACCTTTCACCCCTTTTAAGATGATTATGCATTGTATTATATATGTGTATATATATATATATATATAAGTATTATGTGGGATATGTGTTTCTTTTTTCTTTTTTGGTAAAAAGGACATACATGTTTTCAAAATCGATCAAAGCAAAAGGTGCTCATTCCTCTCATTCCATAATCTCAGGACTTGAAATCTTTTATTAAAGCAAAAGATCAGTATTTTTATCTATTAGATGAAATAAACAGAAAATAGTGGCAACTCTTTTACCGTTTTCCGAATATATATATACATATATATATATATATATATGTTTCTTGGTTCCTTGAAAGACCAAGTGGCGACTCCCAAATTTTTATTTGGTGGAATATGTTTTTCATCAAACTAGGGTTGCAGCTTGGGCAGGCTAACCCGCGCCCAGCTAGAGACCACCATAATTTACTCGAGTTTGGACAACCTTTCTTATGTATCTTTGGCTAGAAAGTTCAAGCCCAAATAACCCAAGCACGAACTTATAGTACGTAAGCATTTAGATGTTTATATATTATCATTGTAGTGTATTTTATCTATGTATTCTTTTTGGCTGTCGGATCATACTATTTTTTTTAGTGACAAATATATCGCGCTACATTCTAATTGAAAAATTAAATTGATAGGAGAAGTGTTTTTCTCAAATTCAAATCAAAAAAATTAAATTGATAAGTGAAGTTATACAGCCATATACATCAATCCAAGAAAGACTTGTTTTGGATCAAAATGAATGATTCAGAAACGATGGGAAGCTCTCTATTCAAACCTTAATTTAAGGAAGTTTCGCTATATGATTACACATTTATCGCATATGCATTATAAACTATCAAAGAAAATTTCTCAAAAAACCTAACCAGGACACTAATGGGCCATTCAAGTGCAAGACCTTTCGCTATCGGTAACCTTTCTTCCCCTACAATTCCCCCTCCCCCTTCCCCTTCCCCTTCCCCTTCCCCCTGTACCTTTTTGGCTGTGTTACCCCAGCAAGAGTGTTGACAATATCTCTCCCATGGTCTTGTCAGGCATGTCACCGCCTTCATTACCCAACTCCACACCAGATTCTAGCACAGCTGCGTCTAGTACTAACTTTCTTTTTGCAATCTCATAAACATTCTCATCAACGGTATCCTTGGTAACCAGCCTGCAAAGCATGTAAGAAGAAGAAAACCATATATGATCATACAATTTAGCAACCAGGAAAAAAAAGGAGGGACTTTTAAAGCTCTGTTACGTTCATTGGTGAGAGGGAAAAGAACAGAGAACACTTGAGAAAACACACTTTTTGTTTTATTAATAACCAAAACAATGAGTAAAGTATGAAGGAAATGAATACAGGGTCAATTAAATCAACAATGATAGGGATACACACCAAACGACACACTGTGCTTTAAATGCATGTACCCTATGCTGTTTGATTTTTCATAATTTTCTGTGCATCACTTGCATAGCACAGGGTACATGCATTTAAAGCTGGTGTGTCGTTTAGTGAGTCGTTTGGTGTGTATCCGTATCATTTTTGTTAAATCAATAATTCAAAATTTTGCGAGTCACCTCCTTCCATTTTGCTGGAGTTCCATTATATTTAGAAAGATTTCTATTTTCTATTTTTCACTTGATCATAGATAAAACACGGTTGAAATAGTTTTCCTTCTCATTTTCCTTTCCTTTCCTTTCCTTCCCTTTTCATTCAATAATTTGCAAATCAAACAGTCTCGAGGAAAAATAAATGGGAGGGACGGGTGGATGCAGGAAACCTGTATATGGTAACTGGTTTTGTTTGGCCAATGCGATGACACCGATCTTCAGCTTGCCGGTCAATTTGAGGGTTAAAATCCATGTCATGTATGACAACTGTATCGGCACCAGTCAAGTTAAGACCCTGCCCTCCAGCTCTTGTGGATAACAAGCATGCAAATATTGCATTATCGTTGTTGAATGTATCTACTATTGTTTGTCTCTCTGTCACCGGAGTACTGGCAATTGAAAGGAGTGTATATCAATAACATAACAAGAATCATTCTCAGTTGACGATGATGCAACTCAAATAAACTCATAAATATCATCCACTCATAGTTGTCGGTTCGTGAATCGGCCTACCAAAACTATGAATTGGAAACCGTCGTGAATCATAAGATTCACAATTTTTAGAAAATAAATAGTAATGAATATGCATATGTTGTAGACATAAAAAAACATGTACAATTAAGCACTGATTCTTTTAGAAGGTTGTATGAATACAACGGAGGAGCACCGGCATCTGCACTGGAGTGGATTGGTGATAAATTTAAAGAGTTGAATTACAAGTCAAAAGTCTAGTGTTGCTTATTTAGCATATATGCTTGTTATTCATGTCGTAGTTAAACACATGTACAATTAAGCACTGATTCTTTTAGAAGGCTGTATGAATACAACGGAGGAACACCGGCATCCACAGTGGAGTGGATTGGTGATAAATTTATAGAGTTGAATTACAAGTCAAAAGGCTAGTGTTGCTTATTTAGCATATATGCTTGTTATTCATGTCGTAGTTACCAAACAACATCAAGACCAATATTACCCGGACTCAGATACGTGCGTCGGGTGTGGATAGGAAGCCAGAAGTCGGGCTCGGTAGATCCCAATATTTTAGGATAACGGGACTCGGCCATAAAGAATCCAAAATTTAGGTACGGGTACGAGGACATGTCAAACAAGAAATAGAACAAGATCTATTCTTAAAATTAGCTATATTCTTATGTTTATAAACTTAAAAGCATAGCATTACTCTTATTTTATTTTTATTTCACATATTATTTTGACTGAGTTTAAATAATTTTTGGAAAAGTAGCTCTACCTAGACGTCTATAAATGTCAACACTAGGATATGGGTTGTTAAATGTACTGACAACATAAAAAATATAACAAGACCTTGAGTCTAGGAAACAATTTCTCTTTAGATAATATTTTTCATAGCAAGCCATGTCCGACATGGTACGAAACAAGTCCGACACATGCCATGTCGGTATCCTACACGGACACGGCGCCTTTTACGCCAAGTCCGGGTAATATAGATCAAGACAATCTAGTTGTAGAATAGCTTATGTAATTAGACAAAAAGTAGATATTTAAACATTTTATCCAAATACCCAACATCCACATCCTACAGTTTTTAGAAAGGAAAAAAAAAAAAAATTTGACAAATCCTCCGCACACCAACATCCCGCTTCTTAGGTGTACAGTACGTAAACTGAACAAAATAGCAATTTAACACAAGTTTCATGCTACATCAAGACTCAAAATTTTGAAAGTTTTACACTTAAAACATCGAAGTTTAAAATTGTGAATCGTGAATTGTGTCGTGGAGTATGAAACTCATATCGACAAGTGAATCGACCGATTCAACCATTCATACACTATTATTTGCATATTCATCACGAGGAAGTCACACATGAATATCTGTATCTCCCTCGGATGATCAAATCCATCAACCTCTAAGCACTGAAGGTAAAAAACTGCACAACTGTAAATTTTGTTTGCTCCCTATGGCCAGACATGGAATCCCACATTTGGATAGGGCATATGGATATTTCACATAATTGAGTGTTTTCATCGTAAGATGGTGACCAGTTTATAGAAGTTAGAGATGTACTGTGGTACCTTCCATCAAGGCGCCTGTAACTAACCCCAATAACATCTAAAGTCCATTCCAAAATATCAAGCATCGACGTCCATTGGCTAAAGATTAGAACACGGTGCCCACCTTGCTTTAGGGAAGGGAGAAGTTCGGCTAACGCCTATACCAGAGACACAGTAAAATTAGTTTGTGAACACGCGATGTTAAAATTCCCTTTCTAAAATTGATGCAATGCTCTGACAATAATAATGGAAAAGTCTGAAAACATACCTGACATTTTGCTGAAATCATTACATGTTTGTCTGAAAGAATTCCTTTTGCATCAGTGACACCATAATAAAGTAAAAGCTGCAATGAGGAAATTGGGACATGAATTGAATAAATTAGTCAAAAATGAATAACCCCCCTATTAAATAAAACCCAAATCATAGTGTGCAATTAGACCCTACCCATCTTATACATTAATGTGAATTTTCCTAAGTGTTTTAAATACCACTCTCAGGCACCATTCCAGTAGCCATAGTACAAAGGAATGTCAAAATACATCCAATATCAGCAAAAAAGCAAATACACAATAGATCTCAAGGAAAGCAAAAGATGTAAGGAATCAAAACAATCACAAGGTTCTTAATTATTGAACATGACAGAGACAAATAAAGAGGAGGGAAGTATTTTCCACTTCACCCCTGGCCCTTTGGGATGTGTTTTTTGCCATCAAGGTATGGAATCTCATGATCACTTGTTTTTCGGTTGCTCATTCTCTTCTTTTATTTGTCAGGCAATGTTGATTGGAGATTACTTCCCATGCTTCCTCTTGGAGCTCTGTTGTGGAATGGGCAGCTAGGACTTGGACAAAACACACTCCCAACTAGGCCTGTCAACGGACCGGGTCTAGGCCCGAATCCGGTCCGGATCCGGCTCAGTTAGACGGATCTGAGCTTGTTTAAAGATCCGAATCCGGATCCGGATCCGAATCCGAATAGAGTTGTATGAAAACGGACCGGATATGGATTTAATAGATCCGATCCGCCTAAGACCCGATCCGAATTTGTATATGTTATATATATATAATATAATATAATATAATATATGTTAGAGAAATCTCTACCATTGATTTTTTTAATCCAAGGGTGGGCTAAAATAATATTGTAATTTGTTATGTTATGGTAGCTTTTGTAAGATTCAACTTAAAATTGGATTGTATTGGCATTTCAAATGAATAATATTACTTTTTTATAAGTAATATTTCTATTCGGATCGGATCGGATATCCGGATCTTCACAAATCCGGATATGGGATAAATCTCACAGATCCGTCGGATATACGGATCGGATTCGGACTAAAATATTTTTGTCGGATCCGGATCTGGCCGATCCGGTCCGTATCCGATCCGTTTACAGGCCTACTCCCAACCACATCATATCTAAAATGTGCCTTGGATTGATGGTCTATAGCATCTGGAAAGAAAGAAATGCTCGAACATTCAAATATGAAGTTAAATCAAAGGAACGGCTCCTACAAGAGATTTACATCCAAATCTCTATACAGATCCAAATCAAGTGGAGAAATGACCCTCATCTCCCTAATTACATAGCTAGATGGACTTAGTTTGTCACTGGTTTTGTTATTTGTCTTTTTTTGTTGATCTCTGTTGTTAGTTCATTTTCGCTTGGGGGGGGGGGGGGGGGGGGGGGGGGGGGGGGCTTGGGCTTTTCTGTTCAAAGGGGTTCCCCTTCCTCATTTCATTTGTTCAATTTCTTGTTAGGATGGGTATTTATCTTGGCTCTAGCGTTTGATAGATTCCCATCCTCTTTGCATCTTCCGGATGCGTTTGTTTGTGCTTTTGTTTATCCTGGGGTATGCCCCTTGTATTTTGTATAGTGCCGTTGGGCTTGTTTTTTATTTATTCACCATTCCTCAAAAAAAAGAGGAGGAAAGTAGAGGACAAAATACCATGTTCTCGCACATAAATAGACTAATAAGGGTTATTAGACAAGTTATTACCTTCAATCAACACACAATTACACTATACTCTTTTTTTCGGACAATAATTACAGTATACTTCACTACCAAATGTGTCTTTTTCTTCTCGTTTAAAGGGGGGAAAGTTCCAATTCACGTATCCATACTTCCTTTTGCGTTGCTTTCTTTTTCATGGTTTAGATTCATTTAAGTTTCTTCATGTTTTGGTTCTTTAAAAGAAATTTTGTCAGTCTCTCAAATTCTTCTTACGTTTGGGTGCTTGCTCATGCTCCTAACTTTGTCCGTGTTCTATGAAGAATCAATCCTCCATTTCTTTTCTTTTTTTCCTTTTTTTTTTAAATGCCATACACTGATTTTGAAGTGCTGGTTTGCATGTGTGCATTTTTGAACTAATTGTCTTACGTATTTGTCAACAGCAATATAAACAATTCAAGTGATTTGTTCAAACAAAACAAAAAATTTGTCCACAACACTGATACATATCACAAAAATCAATATGAACCCCCATCTTGCCAAAACATGATTATATATCATGAGCATCTTAAAAATTTAATCATTCTCTCTTTTAGTTTAGTTTTCATAAGTCAAAACTGTAAACTCATGTGTGACTTTTACGAGTCCTAGAAGAGGTGGCCCACTAGCCTTCTATGTTGAATTTTTTACCCGAAGCTTCAAAATGGGGCGAATATCTCCTTGACCCATCACTGTTTCAACTTATTTCCCAAACCCATCACTTTCTTAGAACTCGCTATTTCAACTAGCGACTTCAGACCAAAACATTCCAACTGGAAATCGCTACTTCAAATAACGACTTTAACGATTGGAGAAATCGCTACTTCAAGTAGCGATTTAAGTAAAGTTGAAATCACTACTTGAAGTAGCGATTTCGGTTTACATTAAACCCCTGCATCATCTTCTTCACATACCAAATCTGCTCTCTCTCTCTCTCTCTCTCTCTCTCTCTCTCTCAGAGCTCAGACTTCCTTTCTCTCTCTGCGATCTCTCTCTCTCACAGGTGCCTCTCTGCGATCTCACGTTGGTGCCTCTCTCTCTCGCTCGCTCTCTCTCTCTCTCTCTCTCTCTCTCTCTGATACATTGTACACACGCACATCTGTACACAGAATAATGTATATATACGTATGCACACATAATGTATATATATACATACAGACACATACACATACAGATGATACACACAATGTATGCACACAGACACATACACACACAGATACACACAATGTACACACACACAGACACACACACACACACACAGATACACACAATACACACAATGTATATACACACATACACAATACGCACACATACAGAGCCACAATGTATATTATACACACACACATACACACGCACACACGGAGATTGTAATGCTCCCCCAATTTTGAAATGCCATGCTCCCCCAATTTTGAAATGTTAGGAAATTAATGAACCAAACAAAATACGACGACCACTAATTTTAAACATTTAGATAAACAAAAACTTGAAAGGTTACCTAACCATGGGACACATCAACGACACAATGGACCATTGATTACTTACATTTGAATTTGCAAATGTGAAGGTATTAAAATAGCTAGTGCTGTGACTATAATGCTGTATTGGAGGGGGGGAACATGTGCATTGGAGCGAATGGTTTAAACTACGATAGTAACTGTCGAAATTTCATTCGCTTAAGAACGGACGCTCAATACACTGAACTTGTTAAAAACTTCTGCAAGAAAATGGGGGTTCATGAGAAAAGTGCTCGTTTGAAGTTCACTTGTAGGTTTCCGTCGGTTCTTGGATATCAAGTTTCCAAGTATATACCGTTTGAAGTAAATGATGACGAAAGTCTGCAAGTAATACTAGAAACAGCATCTATCAATATAGCTATAAACTCTATGGATCTATATGTCGAGACAGAGAATCTTCCCGAGGCCCATCAAACATTAGGTGACTGGATTGGGTCGTACACTTCTCTGTTAACACAAATAGGCGAAAGCTCAAACCCGTTTGTACAGGGGTTATTGCCTTCCACGTCTACACAACATGTGGATCGCTCAAATCCATTGCAAAACAGTCAGCTTGAATACAGGAGTCCGATGCAAGACATTGTTTCAGAACAGGCAATTCATGTGCAGTTTGATTCAGATGATTGCGGATATGGTGATGATTGGGCACACAGAGGGATGGACACCAACTTGCCTCCGAAAAATTTGAATAAAGAAGATGTGCATGCAGAAGAGCATATTGGGGAGAATGAGGAAGACGATGTTATCGAAGATATTGAGCCAACTACCCAAATAAATCATGAAAATGCTTTGTATGAGCCTCGTTCATCAAATTTTACATCCTTTGACTTGGGCATCCATATTGGAGAGGTATGTTATGCTTCAAACATTGAGGGTAGGCAATGGAATCCAGACCGAGACGAGTTAATGAAGGGTATGATGTTCAAAACCAAAGATGATCTTCAGAGATTTGTGGAGTTGTACTCGATAAGAACATATCAACGGTACGTGGTGGACCAAACCAGTCTGGATCGTTGGACGTTCAAATGTGGATTGGCGTCACAAGGTTGCAAGTGGCAGCTAAGGGTAAGGTTGAAACAACATGGGATGTTTGAAGTCATAAAGGTCGAGCAAGGCCACACTTGTATGTCCCCTATGATAAACCTTGGTCACAGAAATCTAAATGCTCGGCTAGTGGCTAGGGATATAATGCCAATGATTAAGAAGGATGCATCTATTAACATCGCAGCGATATTGGAGAAGGTAAAAGATAAGTACTAGTACACCATCTCATACAAGAAGGCGTGGAATGCGAAACAGAAAGCCATTGGAATGATTTTGGGGGATTGGTGTACATGGTACACAGAATTGCCCAAGTTTATGGCTGTAATTCAACAGTATAATCCTAGAACGGTCGTAGAATGGTTCTATGTGAACGGTGGTAGTGCGACTGTGAAAAGCTTCGAAAGAGTATTTTGGGCGTTTAAGGTGTCCATTGATGGGTTCAAACACTGTCGCCCCGTCATAAGTATCGACGCCACATTCTTGTATAGGAAATTTAAGGGCAAATTACTAATCGCTATGGGAAAGCTGAAACATGAACGTGGTTTCTGAAATTGCTAAGAAATTACGTTGTGCCTGGCAGAGAAGGTATTTGTTTGATATCCGATCAACATAGGGGCATCCTTTCTGCGGTGAATGAGCTTAATGTAGGGTTTAAGGAGCCCGATGGGTATCATTGCTATTGCCTCCGGCATGTGCAGAGTAATTTCACCACAAAGTTTAAAAATACATACTTAAAGAAAGTTAAGGAATGCTGGGAGTACCCACCAAGTCCGTAAATTTAATGGGTTCATGGAAGAGATTAAGAATGTTGATCCAAAGGCGTGGGAGTATCTTGATGCAATTCCCGCCGAAAAATGGACCATTGCCCACGACGGGGGACGACGGTACAGTATGCGAACAACCAACATCTCAGAGGTGTTTAATGGTGTATTCAAGGAATCTAGGAATCTTCCTATCACCGCTTGTGTTGAAAAGAACTTTTTTCGTGTTGTTATGTACTCTAACGAGCGACGTCCATGTCACACCCGTCCCGGAAAATCTAAATGTTTTAAAAATGCAAAATCAATTTTTGAGAATTATCAATATTATTTGGTAATTGTGGAATTGGTTGACTGTGGTCAACGGAGGGTGTCAAGTGAGGACACGGTAATTCGATATCCATTGAGGCATTCATGTGATTAAATAACATTTATACGATTTAAATGTTATTTGACTTATCTGGTAAATTGTGAATAGTAATTTTACCTGTGTAGAGTAAATTTCTAGTAGTTTTGATATTGATAAATATCATTTTGAACCCTGTGGTGAGAACATGAGTGACACGTTGCATAAAAGGTAGGTGGTATAGAAATTTCACAAAATTAGTTTTCAGAACGTAATTACAGACCTAAACGGAACTTAGACGAAAACTTATATAATTTATAGTTTTCACTCGTGAAGTCATAAAATGGACATGCACGACGTTTCAGGGGATAATTAGAAGTTTAGAGAACTCGCGGGGAGTTAAACACGATTTCCGAAAGTCGTGCCTATATATAGAAAACCATGAGATATTTTCATTAGTTATAATTTTCTAACCTAAATCAAGAGAGGCAAAAAGGGGATTTATTGCTTTGAGCTTCAAGACACAAATCGACGAACTTCCGATCGTCAACTTTTTTTCCAAATTTTATATTCGAACTCCTTGAGGTATTAGCTACGTTTTGATGTCTATTAGGCCACGTTTGGCAAATTATTTCCGAAAAGCTAATTTTAAGAATTTGGGAAAAATATGTGTATACTTGTAGGAATCGCTTGTAATCGGATATTCGACGTTTAATTGGTGTCCTAGTACTTTCCTTGAAGTATTAGAGATATAGCACAAGGTATGAATTCTTGACTTATGTTATATAGGCAATTTTGGATGCTTTAAATATCGAACATGATTTGTGATCCGGGCAAAATCCATGTGGTAGTTGGGCCCGATAATTTACTCACGAATACGTATGAAAGCATGTTTGTATGGTTATATGAGTACGCTAAATGTCTATGTGGGTCAAAGGGGAGGTTATACAAATTCATGTCGGGGTAAGCTTCTCGATGTTTGAGAATTTTGTAGCGACGACTATTGTGCATGGTTTGGGAGAAGACCCAGCCAAGGCACTGGATGAGTAGTTTGGGAGAAGGCCCAGATACGGCATCAATTCCATTACTGGGTAAATGCGTTTCTCTCTCCCTAGCGACTATTTGTTATTGTGATGATATTAAGGCATGAATTGTCATACATGCATTTGTTTAGAATTGTACACTCAGCATATAGCTGAGCAATAGAGATTTACTCCGTTGCAGGTATGAAGAAAAGAAAGATGGATGCGAGGAATGAGGCCGTTGGGATCATTCGGAGGAATTGGGGTATAGATTCTTGTAACCGAATCATAGAAGCACTGGATCGTTATTGGGTTGATGTAATATTCTTTTGAAAACCTTTTTAAGTTGGTTAGAAGCGAATCGGAACTCTTGAGTTCAAGTCTTAGGGTATAACAAGTTGAATTTCATGTTTTATGAATTGTTGTAGCACTTATGAGATTTTGATCCAAACGAGTTTTTGACTCGTTCCGTTAATGTTTTCAAAGCTTAGACATGCAGTCTAATATATTTATATACCTTTGGTAAAGTTTCAGAACGATTGGGAATTTGTATGTTGAGTTTTGTCGTAATTGCGACGTTTTCAAAAAAGTAAAATAGGCAAAAGTGGGCTGTCCGTGAATAGTGTTTTTACAAAGGAAGTACCTTTTTCGGAAAATATTAAACTGTTCTATTTTGCTTTTAGGGTACATTTGGGGTCCCTAATAACACTTTTATAGTTAATTTGAAATATAATTAACTTTTCAAATTGATACGGATTTTACGAACTCATAGTTCAATGTTTTGTTTTTCTTCCAAAATGAACTATGTTTTAAAAAGTTTCTTTAAGTTTCTTTTCCACTGCTAGAGTTATAGAATGAATTGGATAAGCCTCGGTGACGTGCCACGTGTTCTATTTCCGCCCGTAGCGGGATGGGTCATGACATTTATTGGTATCAAAGCTATAGGTAACAAACCTTTGGGAACGTTCGACGTTGAGTTGAGTGTTGAGTGAATTGTTACATATTCTAGAATGCATCCACATATTGTAGACGTGTTTGATGCATATGATATATTGTTATATATACATGATTATGATATTGTTATACATGCATGGTATTTATGCATTTGTGAATCGGTGGAATCATACGGGAGTGGAGTCGTATGATGAGATGAGGTTTACCATGCGTTATCATAGGCATTGTGTGGTGGCACGAGGGAGAGATGATATATTGGTGGTGATGAACTGTTGAATTTTCTAAACGAAAATAAAATGATTTTTGATCGAATGGTGAATGTTTTAAACATCAGAGGAGATTTCCTTATATTGCACATAGAGAAAGAAAGTTCGTGGTTGAGTTTTGAGATGAGCCTCGATGGCGTGCCACGTGTCCTATTTCCGCCCATAGCGGGATGGGTCGTGACAGTCCACTTGCTGACAAAGCCATCAGGGAAGGTTTTACCTTCATCCCAAGAGCAATTTGTAGATTGTTGAAATCAGAAGGCAAGATTGGTGGGTACAACCTCGAGATTTTTCATTCTGGGAACGGGGTACGTGCAGGTAAGAAAGGGGGAGCAGCGGGTTCTAGTCAAATTGTGAACATATCTGATAGGACTTGCAGTTGTGGAAAATGGGCTGTATATAAAATTCCATGTACTCACGCATTGGCAGTTCTAGCTAACTTTAGAACTTCATATGAAAGATACATACGATCATAACAATTGTAATGGAAAAGATGAGAGGTGTTGATTCTAACCTTAGCACACCATTCATACCAAGTCTGGTCAGGAACTTCTAGCAAGCTTTCTTAGGTAAAACGAACACCCTCTCATTGTTAACAACTCTTGAAGGAGTTCATGTTGTAGGTATTTCAGATGCAGCTCGGATGATTGACTCAGACCCATATATGAGATGGTATAGCGGCATTACCCGTAGACTTATTGGACCAGTTAGAGATCCACCGACAGTTGGCTTCCAGCCAGTCGGTACGATTCGTGGCGTTCTGGTGAGATGTTTTCCTTATCGTACAACATATAAAATTTCCATCCTGCACATGCCATAAAATAATTTCACTTAATTAAACTTTCCATATTTTTTCAAAAGGATGGTGTGACTCGTGTGTCTGAGGTTGCACGATCGGTGTTGGCTAGATTAGCAGCAGGCGGCCCTCATTCCGTCCCTCCAGAGGTGATGGCGGCATTAGAGGAGATTCGTACTATTAGTGAGCATTCATTACAGGCTATTCATGAGGACAGACATTTAAACGGGGCTGTTCCATCTTCCACAGTATTCGTGCCACACGTCTCAGAGCCTCAGCCACAGCCTCAACCTCCGACGCATCCTCAGTCTCAGGAGCAGACAAACCCATCTACACACTCTGAGTCTGAGCCACATACACCACATGATCAAGGTCTTACTGTGTATGCATATGATGATACGGCCAACTTTTATAGGCCTTCACTCCAGGGGCTATGAGTTCCGTATATCTCCGATCCGTGACTTCTTCATCCCACAATACACATACAGATGCACCGTAGTCATCGTCGATCCCGCCACCACATGATCCTATATCACCACCTCCAACTTCACAGTTCAAGGCGATGGTGGAGAGTTTGACACAGGTAGAGGCGGAGGAGATGCAGGTGAAGGCGAGAGAGACAACTGGACATGATACCCCATGGCAGAGACACAGGACGAGAGTTTGACACAGGCTGAGTCAGCAACGACCTCCGGTACGTCAAGTTTATGCTAGGGGTAGAGGTCGTCTTGGCCGAAGAGGGGTATCGCAGGTCATCCAGCCGCATGAGGAGGTTCCACTAGTGGAGGATCCACCACAGGAAGAGGGTAGACCTAAGAGAACGAAGAAGGTTCCGTGGTGTGGGACACATTATAAACAAAGATAGTTTATAAGATCCACAACATTTTGTTTTTGATGTATTATAAACAAATAATTGCACATTTGCATGTATATAATTTTTTTTATTGTGTACATCTATATCTCTCTCCCACTATCTCTCTCCCCTCACTCTCCCACTATCTCTCTCACCCTCACACTCTCTCTCTCTCTCTCTCTCTCTCTCTCTCTCTCTCTCTCTCTCACTCACTATCCCACCCTTTCTCTATCTCTATCCCACTCTCTCTATCTCTCTTTATCCCACTCTCTCTCCCACTATCTCTCTATATCTCTCCCACTCTGTCCATCTTTCTCCCACTCTATCTCTCTCACTTTTTACAAATACACATCTTAGTGGATTGATTATGTTGATATTGTTAGATTATTATGTTTGGTGGTTGAATTCTGAAAATAAAAATATGTTGGTTGGTTATGTGTAATGCAGGGGGCTGCTGCTAAAATGGACTGCTGGGAATTTTAGCTAATGCTAAAGTCGTTACTTCAAGTAGCGACTTCTACCTTGCACTAAAGTCTTTATTTCAAGTAGCGACTTCTAGTACTTACTGAAGTCGTTACTTGAAGTAGCGATTTCGAGTTGGAATGTTTTGGTCTGAAGTCGCTAGTTAAAGTAGTGAGTTCTAAGAAAGTGATGGGTTTGGGAAATAAGTTGAAACAGTGATGGGTCAGGGAGATATTCATCCCATTTTGAAGCTTCGGGCAAAAAATTCCTTCGATGTTGGTTGGACTCCAACTATTTAGCCAATAAGAAAATATCCTAGTTAAAACTATAAATGATATACATGACTCTTGGGAGTTTATGAAAAAACCCATGATAGAATGGTTCATCTCCCAAGACAGTCATTAAAAGGCCCTTTTCTCTCTATAAAAGAATCAAGAATTTCCCCTTGAAAGATAATCCATCAATTACAGTAAACTAGTTTTTGGGTATATTGAGAGACAGAGAGAAGGAGAAGCCATAAGAAAGGTTCAATTAAGGGATTCCAATTTCAGTCTCCATCAATCTCAATGGCTAACGGTATGTATTTCGCTCATCCATGATTTTTTAAGATCCGTTGTATTCAAGATCTTGGCATATAAAATTGGTTCCGCATGCTGGCTTTATCGATGAAAGTCTAACAGTTGGTATCAGAGCCAAGTGTTTTAAATCAACACATTTTTGGATTAAAACTTTAAGGCACAGCGTACTTATTTTCCGTTGTAAATTGCAACCTATGCGAAACCATTTAACCCCTTAGATCTAACTGTACATACATATATAAATATATATATACACACATTCGCGCAGGTACGTAGTATCTGTTATATGCATCTCGTGTATGTACAATAATTGAAGGGTATGAAATTTTGGAAAAACATGCGTATGGAACTTTGCTTGTATTTCCAATTGATCTTTAGATTAATCATTAGTGCGTAATGAATTGTCTTGGAAATTGGTCCATGTGTATGGAAATAAAAGAAAAAGGTAATCTAGTCCCTAAATATAGTGCTTGCGGCTTCAATTTGTGGCCTTGTGGGTTCTAGATACAAAGTTTGATTGAATCTTCTTTTGGATACAAAACCTTTGGATATTGTACAAAGTATGACATACCAATACATGATTAGATTATTATCTTTTGGCTTTATTTGCTTTCAGTATTAGTTTAATGCTTTCAAATCTTCAATTTGATTAACCATATTCACTGAGCTAGCCGAAAATTATTAATTCAAGTTTTCATTTATTTTATCCAAAATTTAGAAATATTGCTAATTTTTGTCATTGAAAAGATTTTAATCACATAAAAGAAAATTTAAATTGTATTATGAAAGTGATTAAGTAAATAATGACAATTTAGCAAATAATTAATAACTCTAACAAAAGGTTAGAGAATATTGTTGGTTAGAGAATAATCATTTCCAAAAAAAAAGGTTAGAGAATATTGTTGGTTAGTTTTATATTCATAGGGTTATTAATTTGGTAGTCACCAAAGTGATCTAGATTAGTGAACTTTATGAATATAGAATTACATGAAAGACTTGTCATTAAGGGTAACATGAAAGACTAATATTCTCAATGGCAGTCATAGTTAGGAGATTGGGATTAGCCCAAAGGAGAGTCACTTTCAACTAATTATGAACTGGATAGAGTAATGTAATTTGTGTTACTTAGTAGCGTAGAATTAGGTACCCAAAGGTAACATGACCAACTATTAGGTAGCATAAACTACATTAGACCTATATAGGTGATGATATTTTGCACATACTAAGGTCTTCGCCCAAAGTTGGAACTGATGTGATATCAATAGTTCATCTGTTTAGAATTTATAATTCTATATTAAAGATAGACTCAAGGCCTTAACGTGACCATTGTCCTATTTCAATGACTATTTCCACTTCGTTGCACTCTTATGCATCTAGAATTCCAGCCCTCAATGGTTCCAACTTTTCGGAATAGTATGAACAAGTCCAATTCACACTAGGTGTGTTAGATCCCGACATGACACTTTTGGCTGAAAACCTGCGAAAGTTACTGCTAATAGTACCGCAGAACAGGTTGACAATTTGAAAGCATGGGAGAGATCGAGCAAACTTAGTCTTATGTTTATGAGGATGACCATAGTTAATAACATCAAGACCTCCCTCCCTCAAACTAATAGCGCATTGGAACTATTAACTAGTGTCAAAGAACGTTTTAAATGAGCAGATAAGTCACTTGCAGGCACATTAACTACTGTAAAATATGAGGGTAATAGAACATATCCTCTATATGACTGACAAAGCTGCAAAACTTCAAGCACTAGGAATGCAAGTGGAAGATTCCTTCTTGGTGCAGTTTATTCTCAACTCACTCCCTCATCAGTTCAGCCCATTCAAAATTCACTATAACACTCACTAAGACAAGTGGAATTTGAATGAGCTGACTGGTCAAGAGAAAGTGAGATTGAGGCAAGAAAGACCGCACTATGTGCTAGTTATAACTCAAGGAGCTAATAATAAAGGAAAGTATGTGAAAAGAAAGAGAATTCCACTAAAGAAATGAGATGGACCTGGGGAAAGCAGCCAGGCCATGGAAAGTTCACTGTCAAATGTTACTTTTGTGGCAAGAAAAGCCATATGAAGGACTGTAGCAAGCGTAAAGCTTGGTTCGAAAAGAGATGTGTCAATCTTTCTTTTGTATGTTATGAATCAAATCTTGTTGAAGTTCCTTCCAACACTTGGTGGATTGACTCTGGGGCCATGACTCACATAATAAATTCGATGCAGCGATCCCTACCATCCGGAAGCCGAAGGAGAGTGAAAGATTCATCTGTCTATATAGGGAACCGTCTCAAAGCGGAAGTTGTAGCTGTTGGAACCTACCGCTTATTCTTAGAGAGGGGTCCTCAGATGGATCTTATGGACACTCTTTATGTCCCTTCGATTTCTAGGAATTTAATTTTTTTTTTCTAGATTAGATATTTCTGGATATTCAATTTTATTTGGTAGTGCAAAACACAGTTTGCTGTTCAATTCTGTTGTAGTTGGTTCTGGTATTTTATCTGACGGTTTATATAAAATTCCTTGAATCATAAGTTTGCACAATCTTCAATAGCCCTGCATTCGAATGTTGGTTCAAAACGTGGCCTAATCAATGAAAAGTCTTGAATCTTGTGGCATAGGGGATTGGGACATATCTCCAGGGATAGAATTGAGAGATTGGTAAAGACTAGGATTTTGGACAACCTAGACTTCACTGATTTTGAAGTATGTGTGCATTGTATTAAAGGAAAGGAAAGCAAACCAAACACACTTAAGGCTTAGTTTGGCCCCTACGTGGCTTTTTAGAAGGAGCTTATGAAATTTATTACTAATTGTTTGATAATTTTATACAAGTGACACACTACTCTTCAAAAGACATCATGAAACCAAAAAGCAACCATAAGCTTTTAAAAGCTCCATTCTAGAGCTTTTAAAAGCTTTCCCAAAAAAGCCCTAAGTTCAATTTTTACAAAACTCATAAACTAGTTACCAAATGAATTAACATGAAATTGTGCTTTAAAAAAGAAGATCACCAAAAAGATCCCTTTCCAAACGCCGCTCTAATAAATCCTCGTTAACAAATTTCGGCTGAGCAGGTTGGGGTCAAGGGTATATTTAAAGAAGGATCCTTGGGAATATCGCTATCAGAAAGAAATGTTCCTCTACTTGGTAGACCATCACAACTCTGCTGAACTCTCTCCTCAAAACAGGAATATCATCTATCAATATTGGAACCAACTCCGCTTGCAAAGATCGCATGAAATCATTCAATGCACTATGATCTTCAAGACTTAAAACTACCCTCCCCGTAGTCGGCGATGCATATCAATCAGGAATAAAGTGTCATCGTCGTCTTCGAATCACCGCAATCTACCAAGGACAAACCTTCATTATCCCCCACAGGATTAATAACCATAGTATGAGAAACGTGGAAACCGGTAATGCCAGATGGCGCACTTAGTGGGCGTGATGAATCAAAGAAAGGTAAATCTCAAGAAAACAAGAGTGGATATCTCACCACCCTTTCCCCCTCAATAAATTGCTATTCCTCAGCCTATTCAACCAGTTGAGGCAAACGAACAACATAATGGAAATGATTCATCACTTCATGAGGATATTGTCATTGAAACTAATGTAGAACCACCACCTTAGAAGCAGGAAGCGTGAGTTTGGCCAACGAATCCTTAGAATCGCGATTCTGCGGTTCTCTAAGAGGATTGTTTGAGAAACACAACTCTCACACCTATGATTCGCGAGCTAGGAAGCACAGACACTTCGGAAAGGGTTTCGAACCTGTGTCCAACACGTATCGGACACCGACACTTGCCCGACACCCGCCCGACACCCCTCCGACACGTATCGGACGCAGAAAATACATGTCTTGTTTCTGTTATGCAATGTTTAGAGGCGGACACATCATCGACACACGGCGGGACACTTCAAGGGACATGGAGGGTAACTCTTTTTTGACCAAAAAGCTGTATTTTATTAGTTTTTTTTTAACATTTTGAAAACCAAACGAAGTTGATTTTGTCAAGCATTACATCACTTATCTCCTCACACTCTCCCGACATTAGTCTCTCAAGGCCCTCTTTGTCCGATCTCATCTATCTCTCTATCTTCTTTGACCATCTCACTCTCTTCATTTTGTTAATATTAAACAATAACGCTCGAAAAATGTGAAGCGAACATTTTGTAGATAACATTTTAGTAACATTACTGAAAAACATAAGAATGAACTTAAAATTAAACTTAATTTTAAAAATATATATACGAATCCCCGCCGTGTCGTGTCATCATTTTTTAGGATTTAACGTGTCGACGTACCAGTGTCGTATCGTGTCCGTATCGGCGTACCCGTGTCCGTGCTTCATAGTTCGCGAGTCTCATAGTGAAAGTTCGACAGAACAAAATCACAAAGAGGAACAGAAGAAATAGAGAAAAAAGAAAGAACCTTACCTCATTCAATCAGATCTGTCGTACTTTCCCAGGGCCGAAGTATGGAGTAACAAAAGCAACAATCGGCCAAAGTATGGAAGAAGGAGAGAGTGGGTAAGTATGGAAGAGAGAGAGAGAGAGAGAGAGAGAGAGAGAGAGAGAGAGCAGCCACGGACTGATATCGAAGAAGAAAGGAGAAGTTATCGAGATAGCTAGGATTAATTTTTTTGGAACTTCGAATATGTTGGATGTGTTTCTTCAAGTGAAACGATACATATATACCCACTAAGTTTTACTTATCTTTAAAAGAAGTTTTTATTTATTCCCCACAGTAATTTATAATACCAAATCAACCTTACAAGAAATTATAATTTTGCAAATGTACCACAATTGATGACTTATTTTTCACTTGAACCATTACCTTTTAGTTGTCTTTTCCCTAAATTACCACAAGAAAACTATAGTTTTACAATGTACTATAACCACTTAAGTGTTTTTTCTTCTCATATGATATCGAAGAAGAAAGGAGAAGTTATCGAGATAGCTAGGATTTATTTTTTTGGAACTTCGAATATGCTGGATGCGTTTCTTCAAGTGAAACGATACATATATACCCACTAAGTTTTACTTATCTTTAAAAGAAGTCTTGATTTATTCCCCACATTAATTTATAATACCAAATCAACCTTAAAAGAATTTATAATTTTGCAAATGTACCACAATTGACGAGTTATTTTTCACTTGAACCCTTACCTTTTAGTTGTCTTTTCCCTAAATTACCACAAGAAAACTATGGTTTTACAATGTACTATAACCACTTAAGAGTTTTTTCTTGTCATATTAAAACTAATATTTTTTTTAACATTAATTAACATAGACGCTTCCTATTAGACGCCCCAAACTTCAGACTCTTCTATATTTCCACGCTTCCTCGCTCCCGCCCCCGCCTCATGCTTCTAAGCTTCATTGATTTTGAAGTGTGCGGATTGTATTCAAGGAAAGCAAACCAAACACACTAAGAAAGATGCCACAAGAAGTACTAAGTGTCATGAGATAATTCATACAGATATTTATGTACCACTCTCCATTCCATGTTTTACTGGAGAAGGGTACTTTATCACCTTCGTAGATAATCTTTCTCGCTAAGGTTATGTATATCTAATACATGAAAAGTCTCAGGCCGATGACATCCTTAAGGTGTTCAAACAGTTAGATAGAAAAGTAAAAATAGTGAGGTCTGATAGAGGTGGTGAGTTCTATGGTAGATATGATGAGACGGGTCAAAAACCTGGCCCATTTGCCAAATTTCTTGGAAGGCGTGGCATTTGTACTAAATACACAATGCCAGGTACGCCACAATAGAATGGAGTTGCCGAAAGGCGTAATCGTACACTTTTGGATATGGTTAGGAGTATGATGCGTTTTTCAACTGTACCTCATTCATTATGGTGTGAAGCATTAAAGACTGCAATGTACATTTTGAACAGGGTTCCTAGTAAGGTGGTCCCAACAACTCCTTTCGAGTTGTGGACAGGTAGGAAGCCAAGCTGGAGATATTTACAAGTTTGGGGTTGTCCAACAGCAGCATGGACCTTCAATCCATATGAGAAAAAGTTAAATTCAAGGACCATATCTGGATATTTCATTGGTTATCCAGATAAGTCCAAAGGGTACAAATTTCATTGTCGTAACCATAGTACAAGAAATGTGGAAACCTGTAATGCCAGATTCTTGGCCTGTTTGGTTGTCCCTTCAATTTGAATGGTTCCATTCAAATTTTATATAGAAGGTAAAGGCAAAATTCATCACCATGAATGAATCCATTTACAAATATGGGAGATTTCATCATATTTCTTCTTATGAGGCAATTTGTTCATTTTTCTAGAATGCCAAAATTCCTGATTGCAAGCCTCATTTTTGAGACAAGCATCCGTTTTCTAAATGAAACCATTCAAGCTCTTCATCTTTTTATATAAAATTGTGTACGGAATCATGAATGAAATTATTTCATTCAAGGACAACCAAACAGAGAGAATGGCGAAATTAGTGGGCGTGATGAATCAAATAAAGGTAAATCTCGAGAAAACAAGAGTGGATATCCCACCACCCTTTCCCCCTCGAGAAATTGTTGTTCCTCAGCCTATTCAACCAGTTGAGGCAAACGAACAACATAATAGAAATGATTCACCACTTCATGAGGGTATTGTCATTGAAACTAATGTAGAACCACCACCTTAGAAGCAGGAATCGTGAGTTTGGCCTACGAATCACCCTTAGAATCGCGATTCTGCGGTTCTCCAAGAGGATCGTTTGAGAAACGTGATACTCACACCTATGATTCGCAAGTCTCTCAGTGAAGGTTTGACGGAACAAAAGCACAAAGAGGAAGAGAAGAAGATGAGAAAAAAGAAAAAACCTTACCTCAATATTCAATCAGATCTGTCGTGCTTTGCCACGGCCAAAGTATGGAGGAGCGAAAGCAACAGTCGGCCAGAGTATAGAAGGAGAGATTGGGTAAGTTTGGAAGAAAGAGAGAGAGAGAGTGCGGCCACGGATTGCTATCGATTTCCTATTATTTACAGACGAACCCACGATGTTTTATTTATCTTTAAAAGAAGTCTTTATTTAATCCCCACATTCATTTATAATACCAAATCAATCTTAAAAGAATTTTGAATTTTGCAAATGTACCACAATTGTTGAGTTAATTTTCACTTCCAACCCTTAACTTTTAGTTGTCTTTTCCCTAAATTACCACAAGAATGCTATAGACTCTTCCTAGACGCCCCAAACTTTAGACTGTTCTATGTTTCCCCGCTTCCGCGCCCCCATCCTCGCTTCGTGCTTTTAAGCTTCACTGATTTTGAAGTGTGGATTGTATTAAAGGAAAGCAAACGAAACACACCAAGAAAAGTGCCATAAGAAGTACTAAGCTTCTTGAGATAATTCATACAAATATTTGTGGACCACTCTCCATTCCATGTTTTGCTGGAGAGAGGTATTTTATCACCTTTATAGATAATCTTTCTCGCTATGGTTATGTATATCCAATACATGAAATGTCTCAGGCTGTTGACATCCATGAGGTGTTCAAACAGATACATAGAAAGGTTAAAATAGTTTGGTCTGATAGAGGTGATGAGTTCTATGGTAGATATGATGAGAGGGTCAAAATCCTACCCATTTGCCAATTTTTTTGAAAAGCATGGCATTTGTGCACAATACACAATGCCAGGTACGCCACAGCAAAATGGAGTTGTTGAATGGCATAATCGTACTCTTTTGGATATGGTTAGTTGTATGATGTATTTTTCAACTCCACCTGATTCATTGTGGTGTGAAGCATTAAAGACTGCAATGCATATTTCAAACAGGATTAAAGATGGCAATGTATATTTTGAACAGGGTTCCTAGTAAGGTGGTCCCAACAACTCCATTCGAGTTATGGACTGGGAGGAAGCCTAGCTTAAGACATTTACATGTTTGGGGTTGTCCAGCAGAAGCAAGTACCTTCAATCCACATGAGAAAAAGTTAGATTCAAGAACCATATCGGGATATTTCATTGGTTATCCGAATAAGTTCAAAGGGTACAAATTTTATTGTCGTAACCATAGTACGAGAAATATCGAAACCGGTAATGCCATATTCTTAGAGAATGGCGAAATTAGTGGGAGTGATGAATCAAAGAAAGGTAAATCTTGAGAAAACAAGAGTGGATATCTCACCACCCTTTCCCCCTCGAGAAATTGCTATTCCTCAGCCTATTCAACCAGTTGAGGCAAACGAACAACATAACGGAAATGATTCACAACTTCATGAGGATATTGTCATTGAAACTAATGTAGAACCACCAACTCAGACGCAGGAATCGTGAGTTTGGCCAACGAATCACACTTAGAATTGCGATTCTGCGGTTCTCCAAGAGGATCGTTTGAGAAACGCGACTCTCACACCTATGATTCGCGAGTCTCTCAGTGAAGGTTCGACAGAACAAAAGCACAAAGAGGAAGAGGAGAAGAAGAGAGAAAAGAAAGAACCTTACCTCAATATTCAATCAGCTCTGTCATGCTTTGCCACGGCCGAAGTATGGAAGAGCAAATGTAACAATCGGCCAAAGTATGGAAGAAGGAGAGAGAGAGAGAGAGAGAGAGAGAGAGAGTGAGTGAGAGAGAGAGCAGTCACAGACTGATATCGAAGAAGAAAAGAGAAGTTATCGAGATAGCTAGGGTTTATTTTTTTGGAACTTCAAATATGTTGGCTGCGTTTCTTCAAGTGAAACGATACATATATACCCACTAAGTTCTACTTAATCTTTAAAATGAAGTCTTTATTTATTCCCCACATTCATTTATAATCCCAAAACAACCTTAAAAGAATTAATAATTTTGCAAATGTACCATAATTGATGAGTTATTTTTCACTTAAACCCTTACCTTTTAGTTGTCTTTTCCCTAAACTACCACAAGAAAACGATAGTTTTACAATGTACTATAACCTCTTAAAGAGTTTTTTTCTTGTCATATTAAAACTAAAATTTTTTAACATACACGCTTCCTAGACGCCCCAAACTTCAGACTCTTCTATGTTTCCCCGCTTCCTCGCTCCCGCCCCCGCCTCCGCCTCGTGCTTCAAAGCTTCACTGATTTTGAAGTGTGTGTGAATTGTATTAAAGGAAAGCAAACCAAACACATTAAGAAAGATGCCACAAGAAGTGTTAAAAGCAATATTTGATCAAGCTTAGGTTGAGACCAAGAGTCTCAACCCTATTTATATTAATCACTGAAAAGGGAGAAATTACAAAGGTGCCCTTAGGCAAATAAAAGGAAAAAATAAAAAGCTAACTCTATAATAACTAATTGACAACTAATTGTCAGCTAATAAACAGCACATCTCAACACTCCCCCTCAAGCTGGTGCAAAGATATCTCTCATGTACAGCTTGCTAAGGATATAATGATGAGGCCTACTTCCAAGACCTTCAGTGAAAACATCTACCAACTGTTCACTGGATTTCACAAACGGAGTACAGATCACACCACTACTCAGTTTCTCTTTAATAAAGTGGTTGTCAATCTCCACATGCTTAGTTCGGTCATGTTGCACTGGATTGTGAGCAATACTAATGGCTGCTTTATTGTCACAGTATAGTCTCATAGGATCAGGGGGGATAAGATTAAGGTCTCTCAATAAAATCTTTATCCACAACTCACAAATTCCCTGAGAAATAGCACAAAATTCTGCCTCGGCACTAGATCTAGATACAACAGGCTGTTTCTTGCTACGCCAAGTAACAAGATTTCCTCCAACAAAGGTACAATACCCTGAGGTAAATCTTCTATCTATACTGAACCTGCCCAATCTGCATCTGTATATCCTTTCACTTGAAGGTGATTATGTATACCAAAGAATAAACCCTTCCCAGGGACTGATTTCAATTACCTGAGGATTCGAAGAACAGCATCATAGTGAGACTCACGAGGAGCATGCATAAACTGGCTGACAACACTCTCACGGCGAAGGCAATGTCAGGGCGAGTGTGAGACAGATAAATCAGTTTTCCAACCAATCTCTGATATCTCCCCTTGTCAACCACTTCTCCATCTGTGTTATCCCCTAATTTCTGATTAACTTCCATTGGAATATCACACGCCTTACTCCCTAGCATACCAGTTTCTTGCAAGAGATCAAGAACATATTTTCTCTGGGAGATGAAGATCCCTTGTTTGCTTCTTGCTACCTCAATTCCCAGAAAATACTTGAGGCTTCCCAAGTCTTTTATTTCAAATTCCTTGGCCATGTATCTCTTCAACTCCTGTATATCTTCCACATCGTCTCTTGTAAGAAAAATATCATCCACATATACTATGAGAGCCGTTACTTTCCCTAGTGAGGAATGTCTGATAAAAAGAGTATGATCACCTTGGCTTTGTTTAAAGTCATATTTAAGCATAGTTTGAGTAAACCTTTCGAATCATGACCTCGGAGATTGTTTTAAGTCCATACAGGAATTTCTTAAGTTTGCAAACCTTTCCCTTAGTTTTGGAGTCTTCAAACCCTGGAGGAATATCCATATAAACTTCTTCTGCCAAGTCCCCTAGAAGGCATTTTTAACATTGAACTGATGGAGTAGCCAATCTAAATTTGTAGCAAGGGATAAAAGAATTCTCACAGTGTTCATTTTAGCAACTGGAGCAAATGTTTCCTCATAATCCACTCCATAAGTCTGTGTATATCCCTTTGCCACCAAACGAGCTTTCTACCTCTCAATAGATCCGTCTGCCTTATGCTTGACTGTAAACACCCACTTACACCCCACTATCTTGTGCCCTCTAGGTATTTCAACCAATTCCCAAGTGCCATTTTTGTGGAGAGCTTTCATCTCCTCAGTCATAATAGCATGCTTCCATTTGGGATCAGTGAGTGCATCTTGTACATGGTTAGGGATAGACACAGAAGTAAGTTTGGATACAAAGGCTTGGTAAGAAGGAGACAGACGAGTATATGAGACAAATTTAGATATGGGATGTTGAATACATGACCTAACACCCGTACGTGTAGCAATTGGAATATCTAAATCATCGGTATAGCAATAGGAGAATTAGGATTACCTGGTCCCTCATCAAGAGGAGGAGACGGGAGTGGTGGATCAGGAGGAATGGTCTTATCTTTCATCCTCCAAGTTCTTCTCTGATATACTATATCCTCTTTCACTGGAATTTTTTTCTTTTTCGATGGTGGGTTCCACAAATGTCTCTCCCTCAGTCTCTTGCTCTCCATCAATTTTTCCTACCTCTTCCTCCTTATTAAGAGTGCTCAATATCTCCAATGGATTAGACACAGGTAAATTTGGAACATGCAGTTCAGGCAACTCTTCTGTACTTGTATTCTCCCCCTGAAGAGGAGCTTGAGGTGTGAAATAGGAATGTTCCTCAAAGAAGGTGACATCCATGGAAACATACCACTTTTGAGTAGGAGGATGGTAATATTTATACCCATTTTGAGTGGGAGAGTAACCAAGGAAAACACATTTGATAGCTCGAGGATCAAGTTTTCCTCTTGTGGGAGCATGATTATGAACGAAACAGACACAACCAAAGACCTTAGGAGGAATGGCAAAAAGATTAGAAGGACTAGAAAGAACCTCAACGGGTGATTGTTTATGAAGAACTTGAGTAGGAAGCCGATTGATTAAATAAGCAGCAGTTAAGACTGCTTCACCCCAAAAAGACTTCGGAGCTTGAGCTGAGAATAACATTGATCTGGCAGTGTCTAAGAGGTGACAATTCTTGCGCTCCGCAACTCCATTTTGTTGTGGAGTATTGGTGCAAGAAGATTGGTGAATTATGTCGTTCTCCAAAAAAATACTTCTCAAGACCAGATTTAAAATACTCCCCCCCATTATCTGAACGAACAATTTTTACAACCACACCAAACTGGGCACAAATCATTTTGTGAAAGGTTTTAAAAATTGAATGGACCTCACTCTTTTCTTTCATCATGTAAACCCAAGTAGTACGAGAAAATCATCTATAAATGTGACAAACCACCTATGGCCTTCAAGTGCAACAACACGAGAGGCACCCCAAACATCTGAATGTATAAGAGAAAAAGGAACAGTACTCTTATATAATATTACTGGGATAAAAGGAAGCACGGTGGTGCTTTCCAAGTTCACAATCTTCACATCGAAAGGTGAAACATTTTTATTAGATTACAAAGAAGGAAATAAATGCCTTAGAAGACCAAACGAGGGATGTCCTAGGCGTCTGTGCCAGAGCATGATATCACCATATGTAAAGCCAGTGAGAGTAGCATGATGAGCCAATTATTGTTGATCCTGCGGTTCCAGAATATAAAGACCATTCTCCTCTCTACCACTGCCAATCGTCCTTCCTGTGATAAGGTCCTGAAACACACAATGAGAAGGAAAAAAAGTGACACTACAATTTTGATCACGAGTAATACGACCAATAGATAAGAGGTTAGTGGTAAAACTAGGAACATGCAAAACAGAAGATAAAAGACAACGAGGGAGTGACACGGACTAAACCTTTGCTTGAAACCGAAGAGACGGTTCCATCAGCAATCCTGACTTTATCCTGACATGAACATAGTGTATAATTGGAAAAAACAGGAGATGACCCGGTCATATGATCGAATGCCCGGGAATCAATAATCCAAGGAAGACTAGTTTGGGAATTGAATGCACTCACTGAAGTAGCTAAATTACCTGAACGAGCAAAAGATGATGAGGCAGTAGTAGGTGTATCCAGACGTGTCTCCAACTCTGAGGAAGATAAAGTACTAGAGAAAGGTGGAGATGAATCATCAACAGTGGAAGGACCAACAACCTCTGTATGGTAAGCACGAGAATTCTCTCCACGTCCCCCTGAGCTACGTCCCAACTCAATCATCTGGGCAGGATTGCCCTTTCTGGAATAAGTGTTAACCATGATCTCCCAAATATCCTGGGCAGTCGCCATGTCCAAGAAGCCCTCACCAATTTCAGGGATCATAGAGTGAACTAACCATGTCATGACAATGGAATTTTCCAACTCCCACTTGTCATAAGCTGCATCCTCGGTGCTTTGATTCGGCCGTTAATGTACCCCATCTTTCCTCTGCTTTTAAGAAACAACGTCGCAGACTTGGACCGAGCTAGAAAATTTTGGCCATTGAAGAGGGAAGTTCGGGTTGCTAGGGTGAGCAACAACTATGTTCTCACTTCTAGACGGCTGCGAATTGACGGTGGATTTTTCAAAATCGTCCGACATCGTAAACCAGCCCACAAGAAAATTACCCGCAACAATCACTAAAAACGGAATAGGAACCGGTACCAACGAGGTCGTAGCACACAAGAGAAACTCAAATCACCATATAGGATGCAGAGATATCAGTCATCACTAATCAAGGGTCCAGAGAAGGACCAAAAACTTAAGGAAATTAAAACCCAATCAGCAGAGGTTGTCGGAAATAATGTTTATGAAGAAAGAAGGCTGAAAGAAGATTTGAACTTTGCTTATGTGCGGCAGCAGTGGCTAGTCCGACATAGAGGGGATGCGGCTTGGTGTAGGGCAGAATTTCTTGAAGCGCAAGCACTAGGGAGCTGCGCCTGGTTGCAGCGAGCCCGAGGGGGCTGCGCCTACTGTGATGCCCTAGAGGGCTGCGGCTGGGTGAGGGAGACCCTTGGGGGCTGCGGCTGGTTGTAGATGGTGGTGTGCGGTGGTGGTTTGTGGTGGTGATTAGAGATCCCTCTTAGGGTGGCTCTGATACCATGTTAAAAGCAATATATGATCAAGCTTCTCAACCCTATTTATATTAATCACTGAAAGGGAGAAATTACAAAGGTGCCCTTAGGCAAATAAAAGGAAAAAAAAAATAGAAATTTGCTATTAAATACCAAATTAGGAGAACTATTTGGTTATAAGACAAGACAATCTATTTTTGCGGGAAGTCCATCACATAGGTAATGTTGCTAGACAAGCCATTGAATGCATTCACTAGCCAAGATTTATGGGGAATTTACCCTTACACATACCTACTCTCTCTCTCTCTCTCTCTCTCTCTCTCTCTCTCTCTCTATATATATATATATATATATATATCTACAGATTTACAGAGCACCGATAGAAAGTGCAAGGATCTGTTCTGTCTCACTCTCTCTCTCTCTCTCTGTCTATATATATATATATATATATCTAGATTTACAGAGCACCATCAACGTCAAAAGGTGTGAGGACCAAACTACATCTGCTCCTCTGTCGACCGGTATGCAGTGGACTGCAAGTTTCTCTGCTTCAATCCATCGTCAATTGATGAGATCCAGCCCTTGAAACAACATTCAGAAGAGTTCGCAGCTTGTGTTGTCCATTACGTCAAATCTAAGCATCTAAGGGTTGAGAATGGTTTTTTACACTCTCGCTCTACCTTGTTGGAAGAAGTCCACAGGAGTTTTCAGAGATCAAGTTCAAGGATCCATGAAAAAGAGGGTTCAGGTAGGTTTGATTTTGAGTGGATAAGTGATTTTGGGGGTTAAGGCCTATTTGTGAAATTGTTTTGAGAAGTTTGAATTTCAATGTAATGTGGGAATTATTTATGAAATTTATGAAGTTCTCAAACTAAGTTTGAGGAATTTCTCAGGAAATTATTTGTGAAATTTATGGAGTTCTCAAACTAATTTGGTAATAATCTTGAGAAATTTCTCAAAAAATTATTTGTGATATTTATGCTGTTCTCAAACTAATTTTGATAATCTTGAGAAATTTCTCAAGAAATTATTTGTGAAATTTCTCAAGAAAATAGTTTGAGAAATCTGTTTTCAACACATAGATTGAGGTCAGGATTTGTTCAACACCAAACAAATTTGTTTGAAACACACAATCTTGGATGAGTAGTCGAAGGGTGTGGTTTTGGACTTTGGAGTGAGATTAGTGTCGGTGAGATTATGGTTTGGAAGGCCCTAACATGATGTGAAAGAATGCATGTTAATTCTGATGGCCACCATGACTCAATGCTAACATACTCATTAACTTCCATGCATTTCTCTATATGTAATCCACATCACTTACTCTCTCATTTCTTTGTATATCAATTTCTATACTCTTACATGAATAAGTTTAATGGTTTGAATTTGGGATGATGCTGTGAAATTTATAAAATTAGACCTTGTTTGGAGAAATTTTCTCAAAACAAATTGTTTATAAATTTGTCAAACTGTTTGTGATTTTTCATTTTTTTTTTTTTGGTTCAGAATTCCTCAAATATTGTCGGTTTGCTGTAAAAAAATTTAATTTTTTTTTTGGTTTAGTTGCTATTGTATTTTTCGATATGGTCAATGTCTTGCTCATGACAAATCACGGTGATCGGAAGGTGTTCGCCGGCGACAGAGATGGTAGCTGGTCAGTGGCTGAAAGAGATGAGGGGCGATAAATGTGTGTGTGGTACTTTCGAGAGGGTACTTTCCCACGAATGGGCATTTTTGTCCAATTTTTTTGCACGTACCTTTCACTGTAAACTTTTTCTTGCTAGACGTTATCTTGTATAAGTACTACAAAATGGATTTATCACTAATTGCCCCAAAAATAAAAAAGCTAACAACTCTATAATAACTAATTGTCAGCTAATAAACAGCACATCTCAACAAGAAGTACTAAGCGTTTTGAGATAATTCATACAAATATTTGTGGACCACTCTCCACTCCATGTTTTGCTGGAGAGAGGTACTTTTCACCTATATAGAACATGTTTCTCGCTATGGTTATGTATATCTAATATATGAAAAGTTTTAGGCTGATGACATCATTGAGGTGTTCAAACAGTTAGAAAGGTTAAAATAGTGAGGTCTGATAGAGGAGGTGGAGTTCTATGGTAGATGTGATAAGAAGGGTCAAAATCCTGGCCCATTTGCCAAATGTCTTGGAAAGCGTGGCATTTGTGCTCAATACACAATGTCAGGTACACCACAGCAGAATGGAGTTCCTGAAAGGCGTAATCGTACTCTTTTGGACATGGTTAGGAATATGATGCGTTTTTCAACTGTACGTGATTCATTGTGGTGTGAAGCATTAAATACTACAATGTATATTTTGAACAGGGTTCCTAGTAAGGCCGTCCCAACAACTCCTTTCGAGTTGTGGACTCGTACGAAACCTAGCTTGAGACATTTGCATGTTTGGGGTTGTCCAACAGAAGCAACGACCGTCAATCCACATGAGAAAAAGTTAGATTAAAGGACCATAACTGGATATTTCACTGGTTATCCGGATAAGTCCAAAGGGTACAAATTCATTTTCGTAACCATAGTATGAGAAATGTGGAAACCAGTAATGCCAGATTCTTAGAGAATGGCAAAATTAGCGGGCGTGATGAATCAAAGAAAGGTAAATCTCGAGAAAACAAGAGTGGATATCCCACCACCCTTTCCCCCTCGAGAAATTGTTGCTCCTCAGCATATTCAACCAGTTGAGGCAAACGAACAACATAATGGCAATGATTCACCACTTCATGAGGATATTGTCATTGAAACTAATGTAGAACTACCACCTTAGAAACAGGAATCGTGAGTTTGACCAACGAATCACTCTTAGAATCGCGATTCTGCAGTTCTCCAAGAGGATCGTTTGAGAAACGCGACTCACGCCTATGATTCATGAGTCTCTCAATGAAAGTTCGACAGAACAAAAGCACAAAGAGGAAGAGAAGAAGAGAGAAAAGAAAAAAACCTTACCTCAATATTCAATCAAATCTGTCGTGCTTTGCCACGGCCGAAGTATGGAGGAGCGAAAGCCAGACTATGGAAGAAGGAGAGAGGGAGTAAGTTTGGAAGGGAGAGAGAGGGAGAGAGAGAGAGAGAGAGAAAGAGACAGACAGAGAGAGAGCAACCACGGGCTGCTATCGAAGAAGAAAGAAGAAGTTATCGAGATAGCTTGAGTTTATTTTTTGAAATTTCAAATATGTCACCTGTGTTTCTTCAAGTGAAATGATTCATATATGATACAACCCACTAATGAACACATTTCCTTTCATTTATAGACCAACCCACCATGTTTTACTAATCTTTGAAAGAAGTCATTATTTATTCCCCACATTCATTTATAATACCAAATCAAACTTAAAAGAATTTATAATTTTGCAAATATACTAGAATTGTTGAGTTAATTTTCACTTGAACCCTTACCTTTTAGTTGTCTTTTCCCTAAATTACCACAAGAAAACTACAGTTTTACAATGTACTATAACCTAAGAGTTTTTTCTTGTCATATTAAAACTAATAATTTTTTAACATTAATTAACATACACACTTCGTAGACACCCCAAACTTAAGAGTCTTCTATGTTTCCCAGCTTCCTCGCCCCCGCCCCCGCTTCGTGCTTCTAAGCTTCACTGATTTTGAAGTGTGTGGATTGTATTAAAGGAAAGCAAACCAAACACACTAAGAAAGGTGCCACAAGAAATACTAAGCTTCTTGAGATAAATCATACAGATATTTCTGGACCACTCTCCATTCGATGTTTTGTTGGAGAGAGGTACTTTATCAGCTTTATAGATAATCTTTCTCGCTGTGGTTATGTATATCTAATACACGAAAAGTCTCAGGCCATTGACATCCTTGAGGTGTTCAAACTGTTATATAGAAAGGTTAAAATAGTTAGGTTTGATAGAGTTGGTAAGTTCTATGGTAGATATGATGAGACGAGTCAAAATCCTGACCCAATTGCCAAATTTCTTGAAAAGCGTGCGATTTATGCTCAATACACAATGCCAGGTACGCCACAGCAAAATGGAGTTGCTGAAAGGCGTATTTGTACTCTTTTGGATATGGTTAGTAGTATGATGAGTTTTTCAACTGCACCTGATTCATTGTGGTGTGAAGCATTAAAGACTACAAAGTATATTTGAACAGGGTTCCTAGTAAGGCGGTCCCAACAACTCGTTTCGAGTTGTGCACTGGTAGGAAGCCTAGCTTGAGACATTTACATGTTTGGGGTTGTCCAGCAGAAGCAAGCACCTTCAATCCACATGAGAAAAAGCTAGACTCAAGGACCATATCTGGATATTTCATTGGTTATCCGGATAAGTCCAAATGGTACAAATTTTATTGTCGTAACCATAGTACGAGAAATGTGGAAACCGGTAATGCCAAATTCTTAGAGAATGGTGAAATTAGTGGACGTGATGAATCAAAGAAAGGTAAATCTCGAGAAACAAGAATGGATATCTCACCACCCGTTCCCCCTTGAGAAATTGCTATTCCTCAGCCTATTCAACCAGTTGAGGCAAACAAACAACATAATGGAAATGATTCAGCACTTCATGAGGATCTTGTCATTGTAACTAATGTAGAACCACCACCTTAGAAGCAGGAATCGTGAGTTTGGCCAACGAATCACCCTTAGAATCGCGATTCTGCGGTTCTCTAAGAGGATCGTTTGAGAAACCCGACTCTCACACCTATGATTCGCGAGTCTCTCAGTGAAGGTTTGACAGAACAAAAGCACAAAGAGGAAGAGAAGAAGAAAAGAGAAAAGAAAGAACCTTACCTCAATATTCAATCAGATCTGTCGTGCTTTGCCTCGGCCGAAGTATGGAGGAGTGAAAGCAACAATCGGTCAAAGTATGAAAGAAGGATAGAGTGGGTAAGTTTGGAAGAGAGAGAGGGAGCGAGAGAGAGAGAGAGAGAGAGAGAGAGAGCCACGGACTGATATCGAAGAAGAAAGGAGAAGTTATCGAGATAGCTATGTTGAGTATTTTACGTTATTATTGGTGTCTAGTTTAGTTTAATATTTTGGGAGGACTATTTTGTAATTATCTGTTTTTATTCCATTATGCTGTTAATAATATAATAGAGAGATACGATTGTATTCTCTCACTTTTTGGTGGAAATAGTTTGCAACAGAGCCTTCTTGATTAGGGTTCTCACCACCATCCACCACCACGACCACAGCTACCACCATCTGCACCACCACCTACGCCACCTATTTCCTTCCCTCTTCCCATGCGCCGAACCCTACCACACCTACCTAGCCTGCGCTGAATCCCACTGTACCTTCACACCCTGCGCCGAACACATACTAGACCCTACCCAACCTAACTGAAGCCCACCAAATCTTCCCCACCCTGTGCCGAGCCTACCCTAGACCACCCACACCTGCGCTGACCCAAATCAGCCTTCCCTACTTGCGCCGGATCCCTTTAGCCCGTCTCACTTGCACGAAAACCTGAACAGCCCATAAATCTCAAACTGACAGCCCTGACCTGAATTTACTTCACTGTTATTTCTCTATAAAATCATTTTTTTTGTTTAACCGCAAGCTGCTTCGTCTGCTGGACTGATCGAATCTTACAGAGGCTGTACTTAGGTCCGTGATCGAACCAATGATCTGTCCATAGATTGGACAATTGTGCCCGACCGGTGGACAATTGCACCCGACCGATGCATGTGACGACTAGGTTTACCTTCTCTACAGTGTGATCGTTCAGACCAAGAGTTATTCTCAACATGTTGAAAAATGATTTGGAGACCGGAAAGTCCCCAGCCACTACCGGTGTTGTGAGTTCTCCTATAGGTAACGAGAGGCATTTCCTCATTACCGAGAACCCAGGTTCAAAAATCACCACTGTTTTATTCAATGGTGAAAATTATCTCTCTTGGTCTCAGTCTGCCACTTTTTGGCTTCGCAGTACAGCAAAGTTTGGCTATGTTGATGGCACACTCTAGGCACCTAGTTGTGAGGATAACACTTATGCCAAGTGGGAGACGGATAATTACCTTATGATGAGTTGGCTTGTTCTTTCTATGGAGCCTTCCATTGCGGATTTCTTTCTGGAAATGGAAACTGCGCAAGACATTTAGGAGACTCTGGCTCAAACTTATGCTCGGAAGGAAACGTGGCTCAAGTTTATGAACTTCGTCGCAAAATTGAGGGTGAAGTTCAAGGTGAGCATACTATACTTCAATATTATACCTCTCTGTTCACGATGTGGAAACGTCTGGATCATTTGAAGAATCACCGCCCCGTTTGTCCTACGGATGTAGCCAGTTTTAAGGAATATATTGAGAATGAAAGAATCTTTAAGTTCTTAGCAAGTCTCAATTCTGAGTTTGATCAGGTAAGAAGTCGGGTCCTTGGGATGGAGCCATTACCTTCTCTTCGGGAAGCATTTGCTTACGTTCAAAACGAGGAAAGTCATCATTCAGCTATACTTCCACCTACCTCTACTACCTACCTCTACTGACAAGTCCGCTCTGGTTTCCTCTAGCCAGAAAGGGGGTAAGAGTTTTTATCCATCTAAGAACCAGACAGATGAGGTTCCTGAGTGATACGGAACAAGGGACACCAAAGGATCCATTACATGTTCAAGTTGGGCCAATCACAAGGGCAAGGGCTAAAAGGTTCAAAGAAGCACTTATTGGGCTGATCCAAGAAATTTGGGCTGAATCTAAGATTTCCAAGAGTGGCCCAAATAGGGGAAAAGAATTCATTAACCTAATATATGCTTGTGATAATGAGGGCTGATTTGGACCAATTTCATCAAATAAGTTGGTTGGTAGTTGAGAGTTTGATCATTATGACTGTTAGTTGGGAGTTTATGTATATTTCCAACCTTTTGATAAGTTAAAGTGGTCTTTTGTATTAGGTATGCTAAGAAAACGAGTTGGTATTTAATCCTATGGTTGGAAGGATGTTCCAACTACTTGCATTTATTTCTTTCCAACCAACTTTGCATTTAAATCTTATGGTTGGAGGGATGTTCCAACCCACTATATATTTCTGTTTCTAGTAATGGAAAAAGCAGACTATTTTGAGTTAAAAAGTGAGAGTAATCTCTTTGGTTCTTTTAGAACTATTTGAACTTATCAGATTTATCTGTGGCGTTCAACTTTCGACTTATCAAACAGCCTTCCACAACTGTTTGTGGCGTCATCACTTTCCATCCTTTCCTTTTCTTAGAGAACTGATCTGGGAACAAATTCATACGGGTTCCTTCACTTCGTGGGCGGGGTTCGTATCATTTGGTATCAGAGCTTGGCTCTAAGTCAGGTTACTATCTTTACTTGTGTTTTCGTGAATTCTAGTTTCTGTTTGTTCTTCAATTTTATCCTTGTTCAATCAATATCTGGGTTCTGATTTGATCTTGTTTAGTATTCAGTATTCAGTTTTATCTTCGTGTTTGATTTAAAAAAAAAACAGAGGATCCAAAAAAAAAAAAAAAAAAAGAAAAGAAAAGAAAACAAAGAAAAAAGAGGAGCCGAAAAAAAAAAAAAAAAAAAAAATACCAAAAACTCGTCTTAAAATTTTTTGTTTGTTTTACATTATACATGTCCTAGGGAGTCCGAAACTGAATTTACTTCATAGCGTGAAATTTTTTTGAAATTTGGTATTTTGTGCTAGTCATCTTTGATCATTGTTTTCGTGATTCTAAAGTCTGACTTCCCTTAGTATAAACCTTGTGAATTGCCATTGGAAATCTGATTCTTGTTTTATTAGTTTGATAAGAACCAAGCGAGAATTACTACGAGTGGAAAAAGGCAAGAGTGGTGAGCATATTAGAGGGTAAAAGCCAAATTTCTTGAGCGAAACACGTGAGGGAGTGAGAATCTGTTTCTAACCCACTTTTGCAGGAATCATGGCTCAAAACCAAGATAGAAACCCAAATGAAGAAGATCAACAACAGGATATTCCAAATCTGCAAATCCAAGCTTTAATGGGAGAAATGAGACGGATGATGAGGGCGGAACTAGAGCAATTGCATGATAGGTTGGATAGGGTAGAAGAGGGGACACAAAGGGGGCAGCCACGAATTGCTCCTAATGCACAAAGAAGGGAGAGAGTTCATCTGAGAGGAGAGGATGAATACTTTGGGGAAGGGTTTGGTGAGGAAGATGACCAGGATCTAATTATCAACAATAGGAGAAATGGTGGGCGGTTTAGAGAAGCTAGGAATAGGGAAGATAACAATTTGGGTAGTATTAAGATGCAGATTCCGTCATTTCAAGGTAAAAATGATCCGGAGGTTTATCTTGAATGGGAGAGGAAGGTGGAATTGGTGTTTGATTGTCACAACTATTCTGAGCTGAAAAAGGTCAAACTTGCAGCCATTGAGTTCTCTGACTATGCTATTGTTTGGTGGGATCAATTGGTGTTAAACAGGAGAAGAAATAGAGATCGACCCATTGAGACATGGGAAGAAATGAAAACTGTCATGAGGAGGCGATTTGTGCCGAGCCATTACTACCGAGAGTTGTACCAGAAATTGCAAGGCCTTAGACAAGGTACCCGGAGTGTAGATGATTATTATCAGGAAATGGAAATGGCTATGATCCGAGCAAATGTAGAGGAGGACCGGGAGGCAACTATGGCTAGGTTTTTGGGTGGTTTGAACCGAGAAATTTCCAATTTGGTAGAATTGCAACATTATGTGGAATTGGAAGATATGGTACACATGGCTGTCAAGATTGAGCGCCAACTCAAGAGAGGGGGTAGCATCGCACGACGTAATCCTACCTCGAGTTCTACTTGGACGCCGAGTTTCGTGAAAAAGGAAGAAAAGCAAGTCACAGCTAAGCCCAAAACTGAACAAATGCAAGAAAAGACTAGCCATGGGAATCAAGAAAAATCCGATTCTTCCAACACTCGAAATCGTGATATCAAGTGTTTTAAATGCCAAGGCAGGAGTCATATAGCGAGCCAATGTCCGAACAAAAGGGTTATGGTGTTGCGAGATGATGGTGAAATTGAGACCGAGGATGAAGGTGATACCGACTCTATGCCACCATTGGAGGACGTGGGTTGTGAGGAGTACGCGGTTCATGGTGATTTGTTGGTAACAAGGAGGGCTTTGAATATGCAAGCTAAAGAAGAGGAAGAGGTGCAGCGAGAAAATATCTTTCATACTCGATGCCATGTGCAAAACAAGGTGTGTAGTGTGATTATTGATGGAGGTAGTTGTACAAATGTTGCTAGCACTACAATGGTGGAGAAATTAGGGCTGCCAACAATTACACACCCCCGGCCTTATAAATTGCAATGGCTCAATGATTCTGGAGAAATAAGAGTTACTAAACAGGTGATGGTTTCTTTCCGCATCGGAAAATATGAAGATGAAGTTTTGTGTGATGTAGTCCCGATGCAAGCAGGACATCTACTGTTGGGCCGACCATGGCAATTCGATCGGCGAGTCAAGCATGATGGATTCACCAACAAATACTCTTTTGTACTCAATCAAAAACCAATCACTCTTGTTCCATTGACACCAAAACAGGTTTATGAGGATCAAGTGAGGATGCAAAAAGAGAGTGATCAAGAAAAAAAGAGTGAAAAAAATAGAGAGATCGAGAAAATTGAGAGAGAAAAAGAAAAGAAAGGTGAAGTCATTGAGAGAAAAAAAGAGGGAAAACAAAAGAATTTCTATGCAAGAGCAAGTGAGATAAAAAGAGCGTTGTTTTCAAATCAGCCTATACTTGTACTTTTATACAAGGAGGCATTTTTTAACACTAACGAACTTAACCCCTCTTTGCCTAGTTCTATTGTGACCCTTTTGCAGGATTATAAGGATGTCTTTCCCGAGGAAACACCCCATGGTTTACCACCAATCCGTGGGATTGAGCATTGTATTGATTTCGTGCCCGGAGCAACTATTCCAAACAAACCAGCCTATAGAAGTAATCCGGAGGACACAAAGGAACTTCAAAGGCAGGTTAGTGAATTGATGGAAAAGGGGTACGTAAGGGAAAGCATGAGTCCATGTGCAGTTCCAGTACTATTAGTACCTAAGAAGGATGGGATGTGGAGAATGTGTGTTGACTGCCGAGCCATCAACAACATAACGGTAAAGTATCGTCATCCTATCCCTCGTTTAGACGATATGTTAGATGAGCTGCATGGTTCTTGTGTGTTTTCTAAGATTGATTTAAAGAGTGGCTATCATCAGATTCGAATGAAAGAAGGAGATGAATGGAAAACTGCCTTTAAAACAAAATATGGTTTGTATGAATGGTTAGTCATGCCTTTTGGTTTGACTAATGCTCCAAGCACTTTTATGAGACTTATGAACCATGTTTTGCGTGCATTTATAGGCAAATTTGTTGTTGTCTACTTTGATGATATCCTCATTTATAGCAAAAACTTGGTTGATCATGAAGTACATTTGAAATCTGTTTTAGATGTGCTTAGGGAAGAAAAGTTATTTGCTAATTTGAAAAAGTGTACTTTTTGCACCGATAAACTTGTATTTATGGGATTTGTTGTTAGTGCACAAGGTATACAGGTTGATGAAGAGAAAGTGCAAGCAATACAAGATTGGCCGAGTCCCGCAAGTGTAGGAAATGTTCGAAGTTTTCATGGACTTGCTAGTTTTTATCGGCGGTTTGTGAAAGATTTCAGCAGCATAGCCGCACCACTCACTGAAGTCATCAAAAAGAATGTTGGATTCAAATGGGGTGAAGAACAAGAGAAGGCATTTCAGCTGATCAAACAAAAGCTGACCAATGCACCCTTATTGGCTTTACCTAACTTTTCAAAGATGTTTGAGATTGAATGTGATGCTTCAGGTTTAGGGATTGGAGCTGTTCTTATGCAAGAAGGACGGCCAATTGCATACTTTAGTGAGAAATTAAGTGGGGCAGCCTTGAACTACCCTACTTATGACAAGGAGTTGTATGCATTGGTTCGAGCTTTAGAGACATGGCAGCACTACTTATGGCCTAAGGAGTTTGTGATTCACACTGATCATGAATCCTTAAAGCATTTGAAAGGCCAACACAAGCTGAACAAGAGACATGCACGGTGGGTGGAGTTCATCGAGACGTTTCCATACGTCATTCGGTACAAACAAGGTAAAGAAAACATCGTGGCAGATGCACTTTCTCGCAGGTATACCCTAATCTCTACACTTGATGCTAAAGTGCTTGGTTTTGAACATGTTAAAGAGTTATATGCTGATGACCTTGATTTTAGTGTTGAATATCAAGCTTGTGAGAAAACTGCTAGTGGTAAGTATTTTCGGCAAGATGGTTTCTTATTTCAAGAGAATAAGTTGTGTTTGCCTAATTGTTCTTTGAGAGATTTGTTAGTGAGGGAATCGCATAGTGGAGGGTTAATGGGACACTTTGGAGTTGCCAAAACTTTAGCTGTGTTGCAGGAACATTTCTATTGGCCACATATGAAAAGGGATGTTGAGAGAATTTGTGATAGATGTGTCACGTGTAGGCAAGCAAAATCCCGAGTGCAGTCCCATGGTTTATACAGTCCACTGCCCGTTCCTAATGCACCTTGGATTGATATCTCGATGGACTTTGTGCTAGGTTTACCTAGGTCAAAACGAGGTAGAGATTCCATTTTTGTGGTTGTGGATCGATTTTCTAAGATGGCACATTTCATTCCATGTCACAAAACCGATGATGCTTCACATGTTGCTGATTTGTTCTTTAGAGAAATTGTGCGATTACATGGAATGCCTCGAACAATAGTTTCAGATAGAGATGCTAAATTCTTGAGTTACTTTTGGAAGACCCTGTGGTGTAAGTTAGGAACTAAGTTATTGTTTTCTACTACTTGTCATTCACAAACTGATGGTCAAACTGAAGTCGTAAATAGGTCTTTGTCTACTTTGTTGAGGGCCATTATTCAAAAGAACATCAAAACTTGGGAAGAATGTTTACCGCATGTTGAGTTTGCTTATAATCGTTCTGTTCATTCTGCTACTAAGTTTTCACCATTTGAAATTGTTTATGGTTTTAATCCTTTAACTCCATTGGATTTAACTCCATTACCTTTATCTGAATGTGTTAACTTGGATGGAAAGAAAAAGGCTGAATTTGTTAAGCAGATACATGAGAAAGCAAAGCTCAACATTGAGAGGAGGACAGAGCAATATGCAAAACAAGCAAATAAAGGGCGCCGACAACTGATTTTTGAACCCGGAGATTGGGTTTGGTTGCACCTAAGGAAAGAAAGATTCCCAGCGCAAAGGCGTTCTAAGCTGCTTCCGAGGGGCGATGGCCCTTTTCAAGTTCTGGAGCGTATCAATGACAATGCATACAAGTTGGATTTGCCAGGTGAGTACAATGTTAGTGCTACATTCAATGTTACTGATTTAAGTCCTTTTGATGTAGGTGATGATTTGAGGACAAATCCTTTTCAAGAGGGGGGGAATGATACGGAACAAGGGACACCAAAGGATCCATTACATGTTCAAGTTGGGCCAATCACAAGGGCAAGGGCTAAAAGGTTCAAAGAAGCACTTATTGGGCTGATCCAAGAAATTTGGGCTGAATCTAAGATTTCCAAGAGTGGCCCAAATAGGGGAAAAGAATTCATTAACCTAAGATATGCTTGTGATAATGAGGGCTGATTTGGACCAATTTCATCAAATAAGTTGGTTGGTAGTTGAGAGTTTGATCATTATGACTGTTAGTTGGGAGTTTATGTATATTTCCAACCTTTTGATAAGTTAAAGTGGTCTTTTGTATTAGGTATGCTAAGAAAACGAGTTGGTATTTAATCCTATGGTTGGAAGGATGTTCCAACTACTTGCATTTATTTCTTTCCAACCAACTTTGCATTTAAATCTTATGGTTGGAGGGATGTTCCAACCCACTATATATTTCTGTTTCTAGTAATGGAAAAAGCAGACTATTTTGAGTTAAAAAGTGAGAGTAATCTCTTTGGTTCTTTTAGAACTATTTGAACTTATCAGATTTATCTGTGGCGTTCAACTTTCGACTTATCAAACAGCCTTCCACAACTGTTTGTGGCGTCATCACTTTCCATCCTTTCCTTTTCTTAGAGAACTGATCTGGGAACAAATTCATACGGGTTCCTTCACTTCGTGGGCGGGGTTCGTATCACTGAGGACAAAGGTAAACAGTTTTGTGACTACTGTAATAGACCCTATCATACTCGATAGACATGCTGGCAACTCCATGGCCGTCCTCCTTTGACAAAGGGAAGGGGGGTGGACGAGCTGGTGGCCGAGGCGGTGGCCGGGGGACTGGACATGGGGCTGCCCATTTGTCTACTGGGCTTGATTTGGGTCCTCCAGAGGAGACATCATTCCCGTTACCTGTTACAAGTATTAGTAGTACGGATATGGAGACACTGCGGCGCATTATGACACAGCTGGACACTTCCACGAGCTCTTCAACCTCTTTTGCTCACACAAGTAATGTTGCTAATTTCACTAGTACTTTACATACCCATTCTCATCAACCATAAATTATAGACTCTGAGGCTTCCAATCACATGACCGGAGTCCACTGTTTTTTCTACTTATGAACCCTGCTCAGGTAAAGATAAAGTGAGCACAGCCAATGGTAATCTTTATTCCATTTTTGGTAAAGGTGTCATTTATGCTTCTAATACATTGCCTTTATCTTCGGTCCTTCATGTTCTAAGTTTCTTGACTAATCTCATTTCAATTAGTCGAATCACCCGTGAGCTTAATTGTTGTGTGACTTTCTTTCCATCTCACTGTGTTTTTCAGGACCTCTCCCAAAGAAGATGATTGGCAGTGATAAGGAAGCGAATGGACTTTATGTTTTGATGCCCATTGAAGCTGTGAGTGGGAGTTTAACCCAAAGAGCCCATTATTCATCGAGGGAGGGGAGAATCTCCCTAGAGAGGCGTGGCTGTTGCACCAGAGACTAGGCCATCCGTCTTTTTTCCTTCTTAGTTATTTATTTCCTTCATTAATAAAACAATAAAAATCTTTCTGATATTTTCTGTGAGGCATATGAACTTGGCAAGCACCACCGTGCTACTTTTAATTGAAGTTTGAATAAAAGTACAGTTCCTTTTCAGATTGTTCATACTGATGTGTGGGGTCCCTCTCATATTTCTTCCATGCATGGTTATAAATGGTTTGTTACTTTCATTGATGATTTTTCACGTACTACTTGGATGTATTTGATGAAAGATAAGAGTGAAGTGTTTTCAATTTTTAAAACATTTCACAAAATGAATTGCACTCAATTTAGCACTGTCATCAAAATTGTACGTTCTGACAAAGGTGGAGAATATATTTATAGGGGTCTTAAAAACTATTTTGCTGAGTATGGCATGGTTCACCAAACCTCCTGCACTAATACACCCCAACAGAATGGTGTTGCCGAGTGTAAGAATCGCCATCTGTTGGAAACTGCACGGTCTATGACTCTATGATGTTTTCGATGCTGGTCCCAAAGTTCTATTAGGGCAAGGCAGTCTTGACGGCGGCCTATCTAATAAATAGGTTGCCCACTCGAGTCCTCGGTAAGAAATCTCCTATTGAAGTTCTCCTTCAACCGTCTTCTATGTTTTCTATTCCTCCTAGAGTATTTGGGTGTGTTTGTTTTGTTCACAACCACTCTCCATCCCGGAAAAAATTAGATCCTCGTGCCCTTAAATGTATCTTCCTTGGTTATTCACCCACACAAAAGGGATACAAATGTTATCATCCTCCTTCCCGAAAGTGGTATCTCTCTATGGATGTTACCTTCCATGAGACACACTCCTACTTTCAGTCTCCACAGTCTCTACAGTCACCTCTTCAGGGAAGAGAGAAAGTGAGGAAGAGATGCCTGTTGCTATTATATACAATGATGAGGGAGTTGAAAAGGAGAGCTGAGAAGAGGGTGAAGAAATTGAAAGAAGGAAAAATGAGGGAGAAGAGGAAAAGGAAAATGAGGGAGAAGAGGAAAAGAAGAAGGGTGTAGGAGAAAACATGAGGGAAGATAAAGTCATAAAGAGTTACTGACATACTCAAAGAACAAGGAGAGAAAAAGGTTTGGGCATCAGCTTTCCCTCCACTACAGTCGATCACTTCTAGTGATGATGGTCCAAGTATGTCTAGTTCTACAATTCAAGCTCCTCATTCTAGTGATGATTTAGACATTCCTATTGCTCATCGGAAGGGCACTAGAGCATGTACTAAACATCCTCTGTCTAATTTTATTTCATATTCCCGTTTGTCTCCATCATATAAAGCGTTTGTTTCCAAACTCTCTTCTATCTCTATTCCTAGCCATGTCCAGGATGCTATGTCTAATCCCAAATGGAAGTCTGCCATGGTCGAAGAGATGAAAGCACTATCTAAAAATGGCACTTGAGAATTAGCAGAGTTACCTCGAGGGAAGAAGACAGTAGGGTGCAAATGGGTGTTCACTGTGAAACACAAAGCTGATGGGACAATTGAGAGGTACAAAGCCAGGTTATTGGCTATGTTACCTGGACTCTCCTACTACCCCCAAGTACCCGGTCCCCGTGTCCAACGCCCGTACCCAATTCGAACACTCGGATCCTCTACAAGTGATGTTGAAAAGGCAAGTAGAATCTTAAAAATTGTAGGCAAAGAGATTTCCACTTTTCATTCATTTTCCCTCCACGTTTCTTTTCCCTCACGAAATCCATGATCCAAACACAGCCTAAGTGAACATAAGTATGAGTGTGAGTAAGGCCCCAGTGGATGTCATGTGTCCTTACGCCACCGATAGTGGATTTGGGGCGTGACAATGAGTATAATACAAATCGATGTATCAACGCGCAGAGTTCTTAATGTGTTTCTATTTGTCAAATGTAGCATGCCTAACAGTCTTTTGAAATATTTTTTCTACAATAATTTAGTGATTAAGCTATATCTTTTGCTTGGAGACAAGTCAAGATAAAATGCTTAAGAATTAAGCACTGTCGAGGTTCAATGTATTTTAATTGTAAAAACTGATACCTATATACTAGACTAGTGAACAGAAAAGAGGGGTCTTGGATTTTCTCTTTCATGTACTATGTATTTTAGGCTATGTTACATGGACTCTTCTAAAAAGGAGAAGTACCCGTGTCGACGCGACTCTTTGCGGACATGGGTATGACACTTGGGTAGGATCCTTCTAGTGTAGTTTAGTGTAATTTTTAGCCAAGAAAAGCCAAGTACCCGTGTCGGATATGGCAATCATACCCGTGTCCTACGGACACTTTGAAGAGTCCGGGTAACATAGATTTTAGGTGACTTTGGGAGGAAGTGGAGTTGGTGCGGGCACAAACGAGGGTTCTCAAGTTTTATTTCCGATTAATGTCAAAAATCTAGAAAATTTTAGTCCTACTGGGCAGCCAAGAGGATTTATCTGGATGTTTGCCCGAACCATGGATCCACTGGTTCTTAGCCCGCCGCCAAACCATATCAGTTGTTGATATATTACTAAGTACAACAGCTAAAAATTTTAAGAGGTCATGAGTTTCATTTATTTATGAATATGTCAGGGAGCCTTGTTCACAAGCCTAATCAAGTCGAGCTTTAGGCAAATCACTGATCCTTAAAGTAGCTTTGTGAGAAGGATCAAGCTGAGATTGTTTACAAAGTGATTACCCCGAACAAACCAATAAAGGACTAGTCAAGCTCGTCCATTTGTCGCCTTAGTTTTGAAAAAATACGCACATTAGTGGGAAATGCCTTCTCCACATCCTCGCCTCTTGCATTACCCATCTAGATACAAACATGAGCTATGCGTGCAGAAATTACGGCCCGTTTGGTTCACAGATTATTTTAGGTGGATTCTGATTATCAGAAATCATTATACCAAGAATCTGAATCCCTGCATAGTGTTTAGTTCACCAGTTGAATCCTAGTTGCATTTAGAATCCAATGTTTGGTTGGAACAAGGAAAATGTACTAGGAATGTTATTAAATACCTAAGCTACCCTTGAAGGCTAAAACGAATTATAAGCTAAAATTCAAATTATCACCTACAACGTTGGAGGATGGTTAAGAAAATAATGGCTAAAATCTAAAAATTGGTAGACAATATCAAGATTCAAGAAAGAGAAAAGTGTGGTAATTAAGATTTGAACATGAGTCAAAACTATACAATCAAAAAATCATAAAAGTGTCCGCCTCTAATTAACATCCAATAACATTATACATTCAGAAAATCAACTTAAGCCTGAAAATTTTGCACTTCTACTCTAATTTTTGTGACTTCGATTCACCAAAGTTCAAACATAGGTATAAAAATTTGTAACCTTATTCATTTACGGAGTAATATATAGCAAAATCATGGTTGTATGTATCATCGTGCCAAAATTATTTAATAACCTATGGGAGCTTTTGAGTTTTCAGTGTTTCACGCTAAAATTATTTAATAACCTACAAAAACCGTCCACAGATATATGGGTTAGTTTAGGTATTAGAAAATTACAAAATCAAAACCCCAATAATCTTTGAGAATACCACCTCCAAGCTAGGATTTAGAATCCACCCTATTTTCCACCTTTGGGTGGATTCTAAATCCAGTGGGACCCACAATCCAATGAATAACCATGAACCAAACAAGATTACTAGTAATCTTGCGGTGGATTCAAAATCCACCCCCTGAAACCATGAACCAAACAGGCGCTTAGGGATCCGGAAATAGAAAATTAAGAGACTAATCTAAGATGAATTAGTATCTCCATTAACTGCATTACAAAAATGTAAATCAACTGATATGGAATAATTCTATCACTTGACAAAGTATAAAAGTGAAATAGCAATATACGGTGTACTACTTTAGGATTCCTACGAAGAGTCATATTATCAAAGTATAGGACAAGCAATCTATCAAAACAATGATCGATTACATTTTATAGTAAACTTGAATACCCAATCAACTAGAAGTAACAAGAAATAAGGAGGTATAGTAAGAAACTTACACGGTGAATGCTGAAGTCATTGTAGCTCTTAAGCTCCTCAATTACTCTATCCAAGGTACACTCGAAGCCAAACACACCCTTTGGATGCACCTTTCTAGCGAAACGAACAACATCCTCATCAGTGTAAATACGCCTCACCAGTAAAGGATGATTTGCAATCTGGTGAAGGGGGAAGTATGACGATAGATAAAACATGACCATATATGAATACAACGTACCCAAAGTATTGGGACCTAAAAGAATATAAGTTATTGAAAAAAAAATAACAAAAACACCGAATCAGCACCTTACGGAACTGAACGAAATAATTGGAAATTTGACGCCGAGAGGTAACCTCCGAAAACTTTGCAATATGAGCTTGCGAAGCTGCACGATACTCCTCAATGGCTTCTTTATAGGCATCATCCTGTTGCTTTTCCATCTTTACAAACTCAACCTGCAACAACATTTTCTGGAGCTTTTAACATAAATACAAACTGAAAACAAAAAAAATGCATTTTGAACTGGAAAAGAAAAATGTGATAACGTGTTCGCAGAAATTCCAGCAGCTAATTCGAAATTTAACAGGGAAATAAGTGTAACAAACCCTCTGTATCTTCTGAACTAGTTGCTGCATCACATCAGATTTTAAGCGTCTCAAAATAAATGGTCCCAAAATGGACTTCATACGAGCAATCAACTCCCTGTCTTCTGCATTTAAAAGCTTTTTCAGATCGACATCTCCAGTTTCAAAAAGATCAGGCATCATGAACTCCAATAATGACCACAGCTCCTGCAACAAGAAGCCACTGTCAAAAAAGACACTGCAGTTGGCTGAACTATGGCAAGTCTACTGATACTAACTTTATTTGCAGATGTTTCTTGAAAAACTAATTTCTTGATCTAAATGTCAATCCCATTCTAGGCAACAGACTTGGAGAACAAGTAACACAAATGCTAGCCACAACAAGAGAAAAGTGGAAATGCTGAAATTAGGTCATTCTATCCAGAGGTCAATTGGCATCTTCACAAATAGCCTATTCTGCCCGTTTCAAAACTTCTCTTTCAAAGACTCAGTTTGTCACACATAAAAGATTACAGATCAATTTCAGAGGTACAAGCGAAACATTAGCAGGCTTCAAAGCACATAGAGAAGTTGATTTTCACAATCTGGGAAACAATAGCAAAAATCTAGCTATAGCAGCACAGATAAAGCAAATACACAACTTTAAAAGTTAAATATACTAAACAAATGAATCTGAGCTCAACTATGCATATGTCTTCAACAAAACAACGTAGGTAATGTTATTCACTTTTTCAAAAAGAATAAAAGATGGCACTACAGAAATTTAGATTTTTCCTTTTCAAAATGAACATGTAGGTCCTGCCATAGAGCAATTTTTTCAGCAGGACCTCCCCTGCAGGTCATATCTACTACTCAAGTTTGTCAAGATTTGTTTGCTCTATCTGCCCACACTGAAACAGTATTTTACCCCTAGATGTCCAGTTAACTGTAGCTCCATGAATTTCCACAGATAAAATTATAGGCAGAATCCAGGGAACCAAGGCAACTGGGGGTATATGCTTGAACTATACTCCTGAATAAGGTTACAGATCATTCCTTATAAAATGAAAAGAATATCCACAAAGTGAAGATTAATGGATTAATAGGTCAAGCATAGTGCAGAATACAATGTGAAGATATTAGTGAGGAAGGGGGATATTGGACAAAAGCAGATTCATTTACCAGAAAATGAGGAGGGGTAGGGGGGAATTATTACTACTCTCGTTTTATAATATGCAAGAAACTCATAGCATGAAAAGGCAACGGCAGATATATTCAAGAAGTTTAGGATGAAGAAAATCAAATTAGTCTTAAATTGACAAGAAGTTGCATTTGAACATCATTTAACATCTACATACAACTTGGGCGAAAACATAGCCTTTAGGGAATGTCATCCAATTTCTTTGAGCAAAGATTGGGACACACCCAAAGACACAACTTTTGGGACACACCCAAACGATGTGTCTATATCTCTCCTGTGATGTCACTGGACCCCACAGTGACACATGAAAGAAAAAAGTTGTGTCTTTGGGTGTGTCCCAAGTATTACCCTTTGTTTATTGAAATCTGCACAACCTGGCTTCTCTTTTCATTAACATCCACCCAAGGTACATCAGAAATATGCATTATATTTTCCAGCAAAATATCGGTTTTCTATTTTTCTCGTACCTCGTGTCTAGTACAAGACCATTTGTACACATCATTAAGCAGCTTTATACACGCAACAGAACCATTACTTATGGAATCCTATGAAGCACCGACACTTCAAAAATTGAAGCGTACTGGTGTCAGACACATGTCAGACGCGGACATGCGCCCGACGCGCAAGGGACACGTGTCCGACACGCCAAAAGTGTGTCCAACTTTGTGTAATTGAGTTTTAACCCCCAGACACGTCCCCGACACGCAATGGACACACACGGGACACGCACGTGACAATTAATTTTTCATTTTTTTTATTTTTTTTTTAATTTTTAAAATCCTAACTCTATTGTAAACCCTAAAATTATAAAAAGAAAAAAAGAAATAATTGGTGTTGCTAACTTTGTGTAATAGAGTTCTAACAGTGTTTGTGCAGGGGTCTCAGTCTGGGGGGTTTCTGGTTTTGCCTTGGGTTTCATTTTTTGATTTGGTTTGCTTTTCCTTTGTTTAATTAATTGGTGTTTCACTGTTTCTTTTTCTTTGAAAGTGATAACTGACAGTAACTAGTAAATGAGTAATTAATTGAATAAAATTTAGGTACATTTTTTTAAATATATAATAGTGCCTAGTGGGTATTTTTTTTAATTTTATAATTGATATTGTGTAGGTATGAGTTCTCATTAATTTTAATTGGTGTTGCTTTCTATTGGTAATGAGAGATTAGTTTTATTGGTTATTTGTTCAAATTTATGCAAAAAAATTTTAAAAATCTAACAGTGTCAAGAACTAGACTAGTGGGTATTTTAAACTTGTAAGTAAAAAAAAAAGGGCAGCCCAGTGCACGAGGCTCCTACCATTGCGGGGTCTGGAAAGGGTGAGATGTACTCGTCCTTACCCCTGCAAGTAGAGATGTTGTTTACAGATTCAAACCCGTGCTTGTATTGCTATGTTTGTAAGTACATAGCAATAAAATATATTTTTTAAAAATATTTAAAAATAAACGTATCCCTGGCATGTTGTGTCCTTGTTTTTTAGAATTTGACGTGTCGACGTGGCGGTGTCGTATCATGTGTCACATGTCCGTGTCCGTTCTTCCTAGATGGAATCACAAAATAGGTAATACCACTTTTAATAGCTTGAAAAACCCAAGCACTAATTAAGAAAGACTGTCACTCAAAAAAAATTACATGTAAATCATTTTGCAGAGGTGTCCCTGTCAGCATCAAACGCTGGTTTGCATTTCTTGCAACAGACATCAGATTTTTCCACCTATAGCTGCTTTTATCCTTTAAAGCATGAGCCTCATCCATCAGCACACAGCTCCATCGCCAACGTTTCAGAATCTTGCGATCATCCTTCTGCTGCACACTATATAGAAATAAAAGTTATGAAGGTTAAAGATAACCCGAACACAAATATTGGCAGGGAAAAAACCGTGAAGCGAACCTGCGTCGCTCAAAAAGCGAGTAACACACAAGAATAACATTAAATGGAGGTGACAATCCAGCCTTGGCCAAAGAGCCCAACTCTTTTGAATAAGCTGATCGAGCAGCCCCATGGTATTGGAGCACAGAAAATGACGGGCACCACTTCTTCAGCTCCCTTTCCCAGTTTTCCAAAACAGAGGCGGGACAGACTATCAAATGAGGGCCCAAATCATTGTCCAAATGTTTCAATAATGTTAAATACGTTATAGCCTGTTCAACATGAGCGTATTGCAAATTCTTATCATAAGAAACAATCAATTTACAATCATTACAAAGACAGGAAAGAAAGTCTACAGCGCAACGTACCTGAATGGTCTTGCCAAGACCCATCTCATCCGCCAATATGGCTGCAAAAAGTAATAAAGGTCAGGATCCATTATTTATGGGGGCACAGATTGTGAAAACATTTCATGTAAGAATTTTACAACAATCTAATGTGCAGAAAAAGGGTGGCACTCAAGAAAAAATGACAACTACTTATTCTCCGGCTAACATAATCAGAATTTGGGGCATGAGCAGCTACATGATAATATGACAAGCATAAGCTCAAGAGCTAAACGTCTTGCCAGGAGAAGATAATGTCTTAACAAGGACATGGTCGAAAGATGACATCAAATGTAGAAACATAAAAGAATTATTAAGGTGATACTATGTTATTGTTTACAACCATTTACTCTAAAAGGTTAAGCTAGAGAATGGGCCCAACAATTTATACCAAGCTTCAACACCCTCCCTCAAGTGCAATCCCAACTTGCAACTGGAAAGATAACAAACTAAACAATCCAAGCTCCATCATAATGGAGAGAAACAACAAAGTACAACCATGGACATTAAGTGGGGATGGAGAGAGTCGAACCCAAGACCTCCCTCCCACAAATAAGACTCGGATACCATGCTGACAACCATTTACCTTTTATGGTAAGGAGAAAGGAATTTGTTGTCTTTGGTCTGCTCTTACAGCAACCCTAGCCACTACCACCAGTAATACCAAGTTACAATGTGCTATTTGAGTAAGAGATGAAAGAAAGAGAAGAAAAGAGGGACAAATTTCAAAGAAAAGTGAGCCTAAAAACGTTTCTCCACGACTTTGCTGCAGGACACTCGAATAAAATATGAAAATGAATGGAAAATGATGAATAATTAAAGAACAAGAAGAAAAAGATAGATTCTTGGAGTCCAAGAAAAAGAGAAGAACTCTTGGAATCCACCAAGATCTATTGGAGTCCACCAATACCTTGAAAGCTCTCAAAGAAAAAACTCAATATTTTTTTCAATTTTCAAGAGTCCTTGTCTTGGTGAACTCCAAGACCTTTATCTTTTCTTCTTTATTTTCAATTTTCATCAAAATTCATATTTCTTGACGTGTCCTGCGTCAAATTTGGTATCAGAGCAAAGAGCAATCCATCAAAATCAATTCCAAACACCCCTAATCCTCAACCATCATCGCTCCCCTCAGCAAAACCCTTTAATCCCACAATAATCAAACCAGACCTCCAGATTTGCAGATTCCCAAACAGCCCCTCTCTGTTGATCAGATCGCAGCAGCCACCACCTAAATCGCGTCAATTATGAGAGAATATGAATATTGTAAAAGCTTAGATTTCTAACCAAAGTTAGAACCTTTTATATTAACCACAAAGAGAAAAAAAGAAATACAACAAATAGGTCCTTCAACTTATAACAAAATACAAACTAATAACAAAATAACTCTAACACTCCCCCTCAAGCTGGTACAAAAATATCTCTCATTCCCAGCTTGTCCAGGATAGTATGAAACGGACGACTTCCAACGGCTTTAGTGAGAACATCAGCAACTTGATCGCAAGACTTCACAAAGGGAACACGGATAGTACCATTACTAATAATTTCTTTGATGAAGTGGCGATCAATCTCCACGTGCTTTGTTTTATCATGTTAAACAGGGTTATGAGCTATACCGATGGCCGCTTTGTTATCACAATATAGCTTCTTAGAATCTATCAGTTCAATCTTCAAGTCCTTCAGTAAAGACTTTATCCCAAGGATCAAAATTTCCTTCTGTTTCCATCGAAACGGCCGAAACGTTTCCGTTTCCTAGGTCATGGAAACGAAACAGCCATGGAATCTCGAAATTCCATGGATTCCATCGAAACGACTTTGTTTCTTTTGTTTCCATCGAAACATAATTGTTTCCATCGAAACAAACCTATGATTCCGCATCGTTTCATTTGCTTCCAACGAAACATACTTGTTTCCATCGAGATAATCATGTGGTTGTGTACTTGTCATATGAACAACTATTTTATTTTAGAGATGGCTTATTAGCTTACTATGTACTTATATGTATCTTTTGCATTCTATGAAGCGTTTTGTGGATTCTATGAAGTGTTTGACAGTAGATTGACAACTTAATCTTCATGTATTTTCAATTTGAACTACACATTTTTAATGCAGCACTACATATATAGACCTCTCAAATGTTCAATTAATCAATTATTAGCTTTATACACGCATATAGTTAAGTTTGAAGTTATGTTTCCCCGTGTTTCTCAATGTTTCCAATTTTTTCCACTGTTTCCACATGTTTCCGAAATGTTTTCGAAACGTTTCCGTTTCTGGGTAGACCGAAACAATAGACCGAAACGAAATTTTGATCCTTGCTTTATCCACAATAACTCACAATTCCCTTGGGCCATAGCCCTAAATTCAGCTACCGCACTAGACCTGGCTACAATATTCTGCTTCTTACTCCTCCAGGTAACAAGATTGCCTCTACAAACGTACAATACCCTGAAGTGGACCTCCTATCAATAATAGAACCAGCCCAATCTGCATCATACCCTTCCACCCTTGGGTGATCATGTCTCCCAAAGTGCAAGCTTTTTTCCAAAAGTAGACTTCAAATACCACAGAATCCGAAACACAACCTCTTGAGGTGACTCTCGTGGGGAATGCATGAACTGACTAACAACGCTAACTGCAAAAGCAATAACTGGACGAGTATGAGACAGATAAAATGAGCTTACCAACGAGTCTCTTATAACTCCCCCTGTCCACTAATTCCCCACTACTATCATCACCAAGTTTCTAATTTTGTTCCATAAGTTTTGCTGTCAACATCCCTGTTCCTTCAACAAGTCAAGGACATACTTCCTTTGGAGAATAAAAATCCCATGTTTGGACCGAGCAAATTTCAATTCCAAGAAGAACTTCAAGGCACACAAATCCTTGATCTCGAACTCAGTGGCTAACTACTCCTTTAACCTCTCCATTTCCTCCAGGTCATCTCATGTCAGCATAATATCATCAACATAGACAATAAGAGCAGTAGTCTTGCCCTGCGATGAGTGTTTAATGAACAATGTGTGATCCGCATGACTCTGTCTGTATCCAAACCAAAGCATAGCCTGTGTGAATCTCTCGAACCAGGCTCTGGGGGACTGTTTGAGGCCATACAGAGATTTTCTAAGCCTACATACCTTCCCATCTGTCTTGGAGTTCTGGAACCCTGGAGGAATATCCATGTAAACCTCTTCTTCTAAATCACCATGTAAAAAAGGCATTCTCCACATCAAACTGGTGAAGTAGCCAATCTTGGTTAGCTGCTAAAGAAAGAAGAATTCTAATTGAGTTCATCTTTGCGACAGGAGCAAAGGTCTCCTCATAATCAACCCCGTAGGTCTGAGTGAACCCTTTTGCCACCAACCGAGCTTTATACCTCTCAATAGAACCATCAGCCCGATGCTTCACAGTGTACACCCACTTGCACCCCACAGTCCTCTTTCCTTTAGTAACATGGTCAACTCCCAAGTACTAGTCTTTCGAAGAGCTTTCAGGGATCCTGGCATGTTTCCACTTGGGATTAGCAAGAGCTTCCTGTATATGGTTAAGACCACTAATAAGGGAATTTTTTGAAAAGAAGGCTTTATACGAAGGAGAAAGATGAGAATAAGACACAAAGTTAGATGTAGAATGTTGAGTACAGGATCAAACACCCTTTCGAACAGCAATAGGAACATCTAACACATCTAAATCAAGAGAAGGTGTATCAGAGGGATTATCACCTAGAGAGACAGGCAGTGGCAGTTGAGGAGCAGGAGTAGTACTAACTTCTGGAGTCTCTCTGATTTTTCTTTTACTCCATGTTCCCCTAAAATAAACTCAAAACTCATTCTCCCCTTGCCTCTCAATTTCCTCTTCTTCTTCAGGCTCCCTTTCACTTTCCTCACTTTCTCTCCCTGATTCAACTCTCTCTACTTCAGTCTCTTTTGTCTCAACTCTCTCTATCTCAATCATCGTAGACAAAACCGGTATCTCTTCACACCTCATCTCCCCCTAAGAGGTACCAGAGAGTCAAGAAAGTAAGACTAGGACTCATGAAATGTGACATCCATAGTGACAAACCATTTCCTAGAAGGGGGATGGTAGCACTTGTAGCCTTTTTGAGTGGGAGAGTAACCCACAAACACACTTAATGGCACGAGGGTCTAATTTGTCACGGGTGGGGCTGTGGTTATGAACAAAGCAAACACAACCAAAGACACAAGAAGGAATGGATGAGGATAGAGAAGAGTGAGATAGAACCTGCAGAGGTGTTCTCTTATCTAACACACGAGTAGAGAGACGCTTGATGAGGTAAGCTGCAAACTTGCGGTTAACACCGCCTCACCCCAATAGGAGCGAGGAGCTTAAACTTGGAAGAGTTTAGACCGGGCAACATCTAGAAGGTGACGATTCTTACACTCAGCCACTCTATTTTGTTGTGGAGTGTCAGTGCAAGAAGTTTGATGGATAATCCCGTGGGAACTCAGGTCCGTCAATGCACTATAAGAACTAGCATATTAACTAAGAGTCATACTCCAATGATTGAGATTCATCACTCCATCTAATGGTAGTTAGTCATGCTACAGTGTAAACCTGATGAGGTATCCAGTCTCATCATCCCCGGCGTATCGTATCATGCATTTTTTAGAAATATCATGTCGACGTATTCGAATCATGTCCTGTCTGTGTCGCGTGTCGGTGTCGGTGCTTCTTAGACGTCCACGACCATATAAGATAGCTAGGGGAAATGGTTCTACCTTTCTTGTATCCGAATGGTGTTTAGTGCCATTCCGAATGGGCGACGTATGTAATGAGCAAATTTTGTGTGATGTAGTACCTATAGATATTGATTATCTAATTCTTGGTCGTCGGTGGATTGATGAGTTTGGCGTATTCAAAGGTCAAGATGAATCCTATTGCATTCAGTATCATGGAAAAGTTATTAGACTGGTGAACCTCGGCATTTCTCATGTTACTAAGCAAGACAAGTCTTCTAAATTCGCCCAAACCGAGTTGGATAACAAAACATGTGAGTCCAACCTAGAGAAAGAGTTGGTGGCTACAGATGTTCCTCATTGTGCGCCTCCAAAGCTAGTTGCCTCATCACCCATTGTCAACAACTTACCAATCGCTATTCACGAGGAAACACCTAAGGAGCTTCCCACTGAGTTGGTCGACACATCACTCGAGGTCAATAGCTTACCAATAGTGCTCACGAGGAAACACCCAAGGAACTTCCCACTAAGTTGTCGCCACTAAATAATGACCCACATGCTACTAGTCTTAATGCCGCCAACTATTGTCATATTATTTTGGGTATTGGACTTAATGGGCTCGTGTCTTCAGCAGTGTTCGTTCCTCCTCCATCCATTCATTCAAAACGCAGCTGCACATCCAGGGATGTTCTTCACTTTCTCCGGCATAACCACCGTACTAATTCACCAAAGTCGATTTCGAAGACGGGGAGAGTTAATAGGGAACAAAAGGGCAATTTTGTGATTTACATATTTGATCCGAGAGGCAATTGTATTTAATTATTTCCATATAGTAGGAATCTTTATTTAAGGAATAATACATATTAGGAGATTTTATCCTTAGGAAACTATATCTCTAGGAAATCTTATCATATTGCTCAGATTAGGAGATTTAATTTTGCTATATCTTTTAGGGAGTTTCCATAAATTAGGAGACTTTCATTTAGCTATAAATAAGGTGGTTCAGAATTCTATTCGACAGCTGATGAAACATTGAACAATTGGGTTTCAAAAACCTTAAGATACAAAACAGTACGTACTGCTTATGCAAGGGTTCACGATAGGGCTCTGTTTGGACACGGTAGCTGATGGGGATGATGAGGCACCATTTGGTAGGTGCGATCAATCTGGAGGTCTGGTTTGACTATTGTGGGATTAAAGGGTTTTGCTGAGGGGAGCGATGATGGCTGAGGATTAGGGGTGTTTGGAATTGATTTTGATGGATTGCTATTTGCTCTGATACCAAATTTGATGCAGGACATTCGAATAAAATATGAATATGGATGGAAAACTGATGAATAATTAAAGAACAAGAAGAAAAAGATAGATTCTTGGAGTCCACCAAGAAAAAGAGAAGAACTCTTGGAATCCACCAATATCTATTGGAGTCCAATACTTTGAAGGCTCTCAAAGAAAAAACTCAATATTTTTTTTTTCATAATCATAAGCTATCGAATACAATTTTGTACCACCTTATTTATAGCTAAATAAAAGTCTCCTAATTTATGGAAACTCCCTAAAAGATATAGCAAAATTAAAATCTCCTAATCTGAGAATATGATAAGATTTCCTAGAGATATAGTTTCCTAAAGATAAAATCTCCTAATATGTATTATTCCTTAGATAAATATTCCTACTATATGGAAATAAATAAAATAACTAAATACACTTGCCTCCCGGGTCAAATATGTAAATCACAAAATTCCCCTTTGTTCCCTATCAGTCTTTGCCCGAAGAGCTGATAGTAGTACACATTTACATAAATGCCCTCAAGTAATATAAAGGCTTTGTGGTAAAATAAATAATCCTGTAAATTTTAAAGAAATTGGTGTAGTATTCCATGTCTCGTTTTATAATTACTGAAATTTATCCAAGGCTAAGGGCTTCGCTTCATAGATTAGTACTAGTACATACAAGGCAAATTAAGTTCCATCTTGAATCAACCAACAAATAGGACTACTAGGAGTTCAATATTTAATTGTAGAGTAGTTAATTGAATTGAAGATAAAATATAAAAAAATAAATATATAAATAAAAAGGGGATGAAAAAAGGAAAAAGTACCCCCGCCGATTCTCTTTCTGTACAAAAGAAGAAGAAAGTTAACGCCGACAAGCTGGTAGGGTTTGAGAAGTGGCTGAAAATCTAAATCCTCTGCCCCACAGGCCTGGTGTACATCATCCTGCCAACCCCAATTCAGAATGTCATGTAGTATAGTATTATTGTAAACTGGCTGACTTTAGTAGCAAAACTAACAAGAGAGAGAGAGAGAGAGAGAGAGAGAGAGAGATGACCTGAGTGACAATCCTGAGAGAGGAAGACAAAGACTCAACTTCAGCATAGCGATGATCACAGGAGGAGGAGGAGGAGGAACCATACAACTCCCTGCGTAGGTCGGAGGAAATCTTTCCACATTTCAGCAAAGCCTTTCCAACCACATCATCATCAACCTCCTCTACCTCTACGGCCGTCTCCTCTTCAAATTCCTCTTCCGTCGACTTCACTTCAACCACTTCCTCATCATCATCATCATCATCGTCAACCACAAACCTACGGCCGCCACGACTCGGGCGGATTTGACTCACCTCCTCCTCCACATCATCATCCTCCAAATTCTCCACCTCCTCCTCATTTTCCTCCCTCCAATTTTCAATGATTTCAACAGAAGAGTCGTCGCCTTCTGTAATTTGATCTTCGGAATTATTATCAATGACCTTTGTCGAGCCGTAAGCGAAGGATTCGATCGGAGGAGGAAGTATTTTGGTTTCGGAGGTCTTGCTATTAAGGACTCGCGAGGGCTTGAACGAGTGGTTTTCCCACTCCTCGTCCGAGATTTCCTCGAAAACGCGCCTCTTCTTCATTTCAAGGAAGGCATGTCGTGAAAGCCCTATATATATATATATATATATTGATTCGTGAAGAATAGGCAGAGTCCCACTACTCACTACTAGGGAATATACTTATTGCTTGGAACCTTGGAGGGGAACTCTGTTTTTTTTTCCCTCCCTCGGAGGGAAACTCAGAAAGTGTAAACGATACCGCCATTTTTATGGAATCCAGTGCAAATGAGAATAAACAAACAGGGTTTTCATTTTTCTCTCTTTTTTTCCTTTTTATTTTTATTTTTATTTTTTTACTCAACAATATTAAGTGTACACGTACACTTTTTAACACACTGGCCACGTTTGGATGGCAGAGGTGGGATTGGACAATTAGTCCTTTTTAAAAAATAGTATCGGAACTACTAATACTACATCCCCCATGGTATAACTTAGTCCCTCATATGGGAGACTATTCTATTAAAATGAACAATTAGTCCTGTGCTCCATAGCGATGCCAAACGCCGGACTATTTGATTAAAATGGACTATTAGTCCAATCCCCCTCTATCCTCCCCTTAGTCCTGCGAAACAAACGAGGCCACTATGCTTTAAGAATAATGCTTGGGGCACCAAAGGACACAAAGAACTTTCACAAAATGAGTGGAAAGTCTATGTGGCACACTGGGACCCGTCAGCAATTAACCATTATTTTCATTAATTGCTGGTGGATTCCAATGTGCCACATAGACTTTCCACTTATTTTGTGGAAGTTCTTTGTGTCCTTTGGTACCCCAAATATTATTGATGCTTTAAATACATATATATACCTTGTATTGTTTGAATTTTTTACATCTTTTTACACTTTCTCTGTGTACCACTTACACAACTCAAGATACATACATTTAAACTAATATGTACAAAAGTGTGAACCTGTAGCATTATTGTTTTTTACTTTATATATATCCCTCGTATATCTATACTAGATGAGCAAACGTGCAAAGCACATTCCGTTTGTGTTTTCTGTTGCATAACGTCAATGAGGTTATTTGTCTGTTCTTATAGTTATGTGATTGTGCTTATTCCCCTCGTATTAGTTTCATTGGCCTTTTTTTGCAATTTGTAATCTTGTTATCCATTGTGTAATAATTTAATAAATTAATGAAAAGGCATTATCTTTTCTTGAATTATCTTACAATGTAGCTACTTCTCTATTATTTGTTCCACTTTGAAGTGGTAATACTCCTAGATAATTTTGTAGATGATTTGTATGAGATTTGAGTAAAAGTCAATTTTGTATGATTTTGCAGATTAATTTTAATGGTTTTTATTTATTTTTTCATTCTTGATAATAGATAATTTTGTTGCTGATTGGTATGATGTTGCGAATGTAACTTAGACTTTCTTTATTTCTTTTCTCATTCTTGGTAGTATTTGTTTCTTCCCACGTGGCTATCATCTCTTATTAGCTTCTTTGTATTTTTTTTCCTCATTTTTAATCTTTATATCAAACGTGTACAAATTTAATAAACTAATAAAATGCATTATATTCTCTTCAATTATCTTTATTGACTTTTAAAATTTGATTACTTCTATATTATTGGTATTTTTCCTCCTTTAAGTTGTGTTATACCTTTATTGTTTTTTTGTTTTTTTTTTTAAATCTTGTTACCAATTATGTAATAATTTAATAACTTAGTGAAAAATATTATCTTCTATCGAATTATCTTCACTGAAGTTTACAGTGTGACTATTTTTGTATTATTAGTATTTTCTCCCCCTTGGATTGTGCTATGGCAGTCAAGTGTTGCAACTAATAATACAGGGTGGGCAAAAAATGAAATATGAGTAAGTCATACTTCCAAAATATGCTTAAACAATACTTTGTGTGGTCCCATTTTATGTCTATCTTTACGTCTTTGTTTGCTGTAATTTGCGCGGGCGTGCCAGAACCAATCTGTGGTTCGGTGTGTGTGTGTACGTGCAAACTAATTTCCTATACTGCTTGTGTGAGTGATACACAAGGCTTTAGATCTGACTTCTAACAAGTAATTGTGTATAGTGAGTAGGAAAGTACCCTCACTGTAAGTTCTCTAACAGTACTGAAGCGCACAAGCTAGAAAGTGTCAAGTTTAAACAGGTAAACCACAATCACAAACGGTTTAATAAAAACGGATTTTTATTAAATGCTTGGAAAAACTAAACAGATCTCAAGAACACCAGAAAAAGCTGAATATTCAGAAGAACAAAAGAAGAGAAATAACAAAGGACAGACCTAATTGTTATTAAAACTGGAAACAACAAAGATTTGCAGAAAGTGCTCTGAATGCTTCGAATATGCTGAATACCGAATGCTGTGTATGCTGTTTTCGAAAGAGACGCGGGGGTCTTACGCCCCAAGCTGTTAATTGATTGGTTAATTGAAGAAATCCTTTTATATCAATGATTCCTTCCTTATCAAGAACTTGATTGCCTCAATCCCTTTAATTTAGGGATCAGCCGCATCAATCCAACTGGCAACGAACAATCCCTTTCCTAATCGGACTCTTGTTTCTAAAACTCTTTGAAAGTGATGTCATCCTGCCAGCTGTGAACAGCACCGCCCTCTTCTCATCAATCGGCCTCATCACCGACTCTCTTGACTGAATCGGGCTCTATTAGCTTCCATGCCCGATCATCTTTCTTTCAACCGCCCATAGCCAATCGGACTTAGATTCTGACTTTATCTTTCATCTTCATTACGCATTGCCCGATTGGCTATCCTGCTGCTGCTTTCCACCATCGGGCTTTCAACATGATAAGTTACGTTTTCCCATAGCCCGATGAACCTTACCACAATCCCATATCTCATCGGGCTCTACCTGTCACACCAACCGGCCTTAACCTCATCATTGGTCTTATGTCTATATTTGAGCCCAGTAAGTCATTCACTCCTTAGCCCGGCCTCTCCTCTAACATAAATCGGACTCAAAACCCATTGACGGTTTTTGGGTGCAAACAGTCTTCAAGCAATTTTTTTTAGTTCCTTTCAAGAAAGCACTACAATTTTTTTATGAGTTATTTCCGTCTCCATGTATTCAAAGTTCCTTAATGGATAATATTTCTGAAATAATAGATGATACATACAATGGACTGGAGGAGTTACTATTTATAGTTATTTCATTTCTAACACATACTAATGTTTACTGTAATTTGCGCGGGCGTGCCAGAACCAACAGTGGTTCGGTGTGTGTGTGTGTGTGTGTGTGTGTGTGTGTGTGTGTGTGTGTGTGTGTGTGTGTGTGTGCGTGCAAACTAATTTCCTATCCGCTTGTGTGAGTGATACACAAGGCTTGAGAATCTGACTTCTAAACAGAATAATTGTGTATAGTGAGTAGGAAAGTACCCTCACCGTAAGTTCTTTAGCAGTACTGAAGCACACAAGCTAAATAGTGTCGAGTTTAACAGGTAAACAATCACAAACGGTTTAATAAAACGAAGATTTTATTAAGTGTTTGGAAAAAATAAACAGATCTAAAGAACAAACCAGGACAGGCTGATTATCCAAAAGAACAAAAAAGAAAATAACAAAAAGGACAGACCTATTTGCTATGGAGGCTGAAAAGCATAAAGACTAAGAGTGCTTTGAATGCTTTGAATGCTTCGAATGCAGTGTGTGCTGTTTTCGAGAGTGACGCTCTACTTGGTTGGCCTGCCTGAATATTTATAGCGGCCTTAGATGATTCCTAATTGGACAAGAATTCCTTAGCTTGTGCCCCAAGCTGCTTCACTTATTAGCTGATTGGCTGAGAAGTCCTTCCTTATCCGGATTCTGATTGAATCAATCCCTTTAATTTAGGGATTAAACGCCTAAATCCAGCTGGACATGATCAAATTCCTTTCCTGAACGGACTCTTGTTTCCAAAACTCTGAGATGACGTCATCCAGACAGCTGGGGATATCACCGCCTTCTCCTTTCAGTCCATCGGCCTCGTCACTTATCCTCCTGAATGAATCGGGCTCTATCTGTTTCCATGCTTCTCTTCATGCCCGATTGTCTTTCTTCCAACGTCCATGACCAATCGGACTGTTACTTCCATCTTTCATTACACGGTGTCCGATTGGGTTTCGTGTTGCTTCATTCCATCACCGCATTGGATTATATCTTCCCATAGCCCGATAATCCTCACACATGTTCAATTTTCCCATCGGGCTCTCCTTACCACCCCCAACAGCCTTGTACCTATCATCGGTCTCACGTCTATACTTGAGTCCGATGAGTCATTGATTCCTTAGCCCGGCCTCTCCTCTATTCAGCTCCACGCAACTCGGGCTCAAAAACCCTTGACGATTTTTGGGTGCAAACAATTGCCCCCCAAAAGGTCATATCAAACGTCCCGCCTTGATTGATGTGACATTTTGAATTTTAAAATTGCCACGTGTCAAGCTGTCACACCCCGGAACGGCATAAATAGAGAAAAATAAATTTCCTTTATGGGTCCATAAGGAATGACAGGTGAAAGTCACTAATAATCCACACCACGCAGTACTAGTCCAAAAGAACAGCAACTGTAAACAACTGAGAATAACACACAGTGCTATCTATTACAAAATATCAGAGTGTGGTCCACAGGATCACAACAGGTCTGGAGACAACAAATGCCCAAGTACCCGTTAACTAAAGGTTTAACAGAACAACCGAAATGTAATCTAACTATAACATCTTCAGTCTTCAACTGGCATAAGGATAATCCTCCCTGGCGTAACCATCATCGGTGGGGCCTTCCTCTGGATAATAATCATCAGTGTACTGGTCATTACCTGCAGAATAAGGGGCAGGATATTCTGGACAGGGAAAGTCCAGGCAATAAAAGGCCGTCAGCTTACTGAGAGCTGAGTGAGTAAAAACTAACGAGGTACCAGTTATCTGAAGTAAACACAAGCTTATGAAAACGCGAGTTAACATCTTATTATATCCATATCTTGTTCCTTTATCCATTCTGGTAAACCGACCCTTATCGTCTTGTTACTCAAATACCGAACTCAACATACTCAGATGTCATGAATAGACTCAATCGTTTAACTCTAGGGATACACCCTTATTCTGTCCATCGCTTTTAAGAGCAATATATCCTGCTCACCGCATGTCATGGACTCCACGTCAGTCTGTCCCCAGCTTTTAAGAACAATGGTCCTGTTCACCGCATTTCAGGGATATAACGTTTCGAACAAGGCATATCAATCTATTGCCACGACTCAACGTCATCTACTAGTGATCCCAGCTCACCGCTTTTAAGAACCATGTATCCGGTTCACCGCTTTTAAGAGCTATCAAAGATCATCCAGTCTATCTTAAGACTTCTTGGTCCAGCTCATCGCTTTTAAGAACCATGTATCCGGTTCACCGCACTTCAGAGCATAACATGACCAATCGTCCATCCACGTACCATTCCCAGAACTTACCAAACCTACTTACATTCCACTCTACATCGACACATGACAATTCCCAATGTGGCCTGACTACTCGGATTAAAAGAAATCGGATATCAAACTCATATCAGAATCAACGCGTCACCCATGTCTTCATATTCTTTTTATTCCTCCATTAACCATAAATCTTTGGTGTCACATTACCCCTGCCTAACCCATAGTCGCATAAGGGAAATTCCGAATCAGAAATCGAACAACTAAACCTCTTATATAATAAACAGGCAAAGGAAACCATGTTCTGATCATGCCAATCGATTGGAACAGAGGTTCAATCGATTGGGACAAAAAGTTATACCAATCGATTGAGAAACATGGCAATCGATTGGAATGTCAATCGATTGGAATCCTATCCAATCGATTGGGATACGACTGATGTCAATCGATTGAGATTATGCCAATCGATTGGTACTACGTCTTCTCCAGCAGTTTGTAAAAACAGCATATATAAACGTACACTATATGCATTTATCCCATCTAAACTTTATAACAACTTGCATAAACATCACATAAAGGGGACCAAGTGAGTTAGAACTCACTTAGGGTGCGTTTGGCTTGTTTAAACTTGAAACCTCCAAGCTCTCTCTCTTTCTCCTCTTCTCTGTCTCTATCTTCCCTCTCTGTCTTCTTCTTTCTTCTTTCTTCTTCTTCTTCTCCTTCCTCCCAGCTGCCACGGGCAGTGAGTGTGTGTATAGAGTGTGTATATATATGTGAAGATATAGAGATATAGATAGATATATGTATGTATCTCACAAGAGGTATATCTCTCTCTCCCAAGGTCTGAAAAACAGCCCCAAGGCCATAAATATGGAACATATATATAGGGGTTAAGAGTGCCACGTGTTTAAAGCTGAAGGAAAGAAGAAAATGTTTCTCAGGTTATGTCAATCGATTGGGACACCAGTCAATCGATTGGTAACAGATATTTGTAGTCAATCGATTGAGATTAATGTCAATCGATTGGGATGTTGACACGTATTCAATTTTAGTCGGTCTGATGGCAATCGATTGGGAACATGTCAATCGATTGGTATTCAAAAAGTGTCAATCGATTGGGAATATGTCAATCGATTGGTATCCAAATCTCACCAAAGGAAAGGTTAGGGTTATACAAGTATAGAAATGAAATACCAGGTCTTTATTAATATACCAAAATACAGGGTATTACACAAGCATGCAGCAGATGTCAGATTATAGAGAATCCCACCAGTCACTCCACATTTAATGCACCATGATTATGGCATCGTGGTATTTAATCAGCAAGATTTTCGAAAGCCCTTACCACACATTTGTATTCTTACTCTCTCTCTCTAAGCAGTTCAAGCAAAAACAGAGCCTCTCTCTCTAAACCTCCATTTCTTCCGGCGAACTTATTTTCCCTTCAGATGGCTCCTAAGATTACTTCGGCTACTTCTAAAGGCAAGAAAACTTTTGTTGACGCCCCACCACCGCAAAACCGATGCAGGGAGGTTAGGACTCTAGCCAAAGCCCATGCCGCCGAGATCTCCACTGACTATCTGACCCTCTATAGCTCCTCTGATGGCTCTCCAGTAGCACCAGCCCTAGGAGCGGCGTTTCTTGGCCATCCTCCGACAGCTTTTCTCCCTCTTTTTCCACCGGTTGAAAATGAAGCATTCCTACAGGCCCCTGCCCACTAGAACAAGGTTCAGACTACTAATCAGCCAATTCGAGGCTGGCCGACCCCCGCCGCAGACTGGGAGAAGTGGGTGACTAGGGTATCGGCCTCTAAGGCCACAATCTGGAGACAAACGGGCATTTATGATGCCATAATGCTCAGTCGGCCTAGAATAGAGATAGACCGACCTCTTCTTCTCTCTACTTTGTTATTCTGGTCCTCGTCCTGCAACGGCTTTCTTTTTCGCTGCGGACCAATGGCTCCCACTGTCAAGGACATTAGCTATCTGCTCGGCCTTCGCCCTCATGGGCAAGAGATTATTCCCGGGCTTGACGTTGGAACGCCCAGCTTCGCCTATCCTCAACAAGAAATTATCAGGGATGGGGTCGTTTCCCACAGACCGATCACAGCCTATGGAGGCTTTCTGAATGCCTGCATCGGTGCAGATGAGACGAAGGTGTCCAATGCTGAACATACCGCCTTCCTCATCTACTGGCTCAACAAGTACCTTTTCTACTCGGCCAGCCAAGCCATCACTAAAGAATACACAACCTTGGCTTTGGCTCTTGCATCAGGGAAGCCCTTGGCCATGGCTACGCTTATTTAGGCACATCTAGTTCGAGGCATAACCGATTTTGTCCATTCGGGCTTTGGAGCTGGTGGAAGCCCTATATGTATTCTCTAACTTTGGTTGCACGCCTATTTTCCGGAGTTTCAACCAACCATCCGCCAAATGGCCGATATTCCTATCTCCGCCGTCCAATTCATGGACGTAGTTCCATTTACACATTCCTTTGAGGAGTGTTTTACTTTTTTCTATCAGGGTTGCTCCCCTCGGGATATAAACCTTTTCACCCCTTTCTTCTCACTCCAATTTTCTTCCTTTCTTCAACTTTCCAATAACCCTTCTAATTGGGGCTTGGGCACCCAATCCACCTACAACGAAATCTTCTCTAGCTACTTAGTAGCTAGAAACATTATTTTTAGCCCGAGTATTCCCTCAGCCAATAATAATTGCGGGGCAGAATATTACTTCGCTCCCCTTTATGCCCGCCAATTCGGGCTTACCCAACTCGTGCTCGTTCCCCCTGGCATCACTATCAATGTTGACTGGGTAGAACGCGACCTCATTGTCAACGACGGGCAGGTGAAGAAAATAAATGAACGGTCGGACAGGCTCAAAGTGGCATTCAACTTTACACCCTTCTCTGCCCGACCTGTGGTGTCAGAAGAATTCACCCAGTGGTGGGGTGATCGGGCAAGCCATATATTTAAAGATACTGCTGCTGAGGCCCTTCACTGCATCATCGGCCATTGAGGCCGATGCTCCTGTCCCAACAGCAGCTACAACCCGGCGCAAACAGGTAGCCAAGAGACCGGCTCGCAAGCCAGCTCCGGGCAAAGGGCCTGCCCAAAAGAAACAAAAAACAACACCGACCTCTACTCAGGTAGATTTCCAACATTTTTAGCTGTCAAGACCGATTTTGCCTGTTCAGTACTAATCCCTTTTATTCTGTTTTACAGCTTGTTGATGAAGACTTCGGAGAGGACCCATCACTCCCAACTCCAACTCGGACTCTTCCTCCAACCCTTCCTGCTTCACCAGCGTCTGCGGCGGCCTATCTGGAACGGGTCGCCATAAGAGTAATGCCACTTCACATTGTGCCTCCGCTAACTCCTTCAAGTAGAGATGAAGACATTGTTCCTTCCAGCCAAGCTCCTGAGCAAGTCGTCCTCTCTTCCAGCAGTGAGGGCGTGGCCGATGCTGGAGTCCTTACGGAGGCAATTGGGGAAGAGGTGGACCAGGCCATCCCTCCTGAAGTTAGCGCTCTCTCCGGGCAAGGGGAACCTACTACAGCCACCGGATCTCCTGTTCCCCCAATAGTGGAACCGGTTATGGCCGAGGTTAACCCTCTTGAAGATTCTGCAATTCCGCGGGTCGAGGCTGGTGCTAATGATTCGGGCTTAGTCCCAGAGGCTGAAGTTTTACAGGCGACGATGGCCTCAACCAGTCCAGACCGGCCTCGCTTCTTCTTCTTCTGTGCTGGCTCAATCTTCCTCCCAACCAACAACTTCTCAACCCAGTGAGGCCGAAATTCGTGAAGCGATCTCGGCCTCCCTGGATTCTCACGCCCATGTATTGAAGTCTGTACTTGTCACGCCCCGGAGTAAGCCAAAAATAGGGAAAATAAAAATTTTCCTTTATGGGTCCGTAGACACGTGACTAGTTTGTTAACAGTTCTGTCCTTCTAACTCCGCACCATACAATCATAAGGGATAATGCCAGAGTATAAGCATGATCTAAACTTATCAGAGCATAAATACAACAGCGGAGATTAAACAAGGGTTACAATAACTTCAATCTTAATACAAGAGGCCATACTAAACAATTTATACAATCTTAAAACTTGAGGAACTGTCTATCAGGTCTTGGGCAAGGCTTTATTCTCCTTGGCTCCTCGGTACAGCATCCTGAACTCTTCTATCTATCTCCAAACCTGCAACACTCTGGGAATACGAATGCCCAGGGCGTAACATGCCGTCAGCCTTGGAACAAGGCTGAGTGAGAGTCTCAACCGCACAATAATCAGTAATACAGAATATCTCTCAACTCACGTCAAAGTTTAGTACTTTAAAGTATGGTTATTATCTTATCAAAAGACGCATTCTCACCACGGGCATAGCAGAGGTCTCAACAAGAAAGGTAAACAGATAATCATAACATCATAGAATACATTTTCCTTCTTATAAACTCGTGCGTGCAAATGCATGATCAATAAGATTCATTCCCAACTCTTTTCAAAGACACTTGCTTTTAAAACATATATTTTCAAAACCATTTTATTTTAAAACCAAAACTTTCCCAAAACCAAATCATTTGAACCAAATCATTTTCTCATCAACTCAATCTCATCATTCGCTTTCTCTTTCTCATCCACTTGACAACACGCGGTATATCAAGGATGATAACATACTATCACAGCCAATTCATACTCATTCCCTTGATAGGCCACCGGACGTCTTCATGGCGCACGCTATTTGTAAACAATGAAACTGGCACATGGGACGTCTTCAACCATGTGTATACTCTCACCGGTCGTCTACACGGCTGAGAAGTATATTAGAGTACTAGACGGACGTCTTCAACGATACATGGGACGTCTTCAACCACGTATGCGCATCACCGGACGTCTTCAACGGCGAGAGGCGCGCTAGGAACCCTAACCATTCATGTCCACCCGGCTCGTCAGCCGTTGATCCATAGGATCCAGAAATCACATCTTATCTCATTCACATTCTCATCAAACACCTCTCTTTCTCACACAAAGCATGCTAACACATGTCATGAAATGCACGTGTATTCGTTATCAATATGCACATGCAAAACCACTTTCCTTTCTCTTTATTATTAACATGGCATGCGTATTTATTCAGTCAACAACATCGTAAAACGTGCATTTAACAATTAGCAGCAGAAACGTAACATATAGAGCATGGATCACATAACATGGATTTGATACCAATAAACATATAGATAAAACCCTTGACATGCTCACGTATGCGATAGCACTATCATAACATGCTTTTCATAATCTTACAATTATTGGAAATACATGTGACATCATAAATCAGCATATTATTCCTACAAAACATCATACATATAACTTTAAATCATCTTATTAGTCATATTAGGATTAGAGTGAGGTTAGGAAACTCACCTCGAGTCACCGATCCTCGAAAAGCGGATAACCGTCAAGTTCTACAACAATAAACGGAATAACCAATAATAATATATGAGTACAACTATAGGGGCAAAATGGTAATTTTATCAAATGAGGTCATAAACCTCAAGGTAGTGATCTACGTGTCATTCTAAGTCCAACGCTATTGACTAGACTCAAATCGGAGTCCGTCGCGTTTTTCGAGGTAATATGCAGGGCTTACTACACTAATGCAGGCCCTAAAAGACAGGTTGTATTTTTGACCGATTCGAAAAGTCACCAAACTTTACGGGGATGTTCTAGACATTATTCTAAGACTCTGGGAACTGATCGCGTAATTTTCGGAGTTCTAGATTATTTAATATGAATTATTGAAGATAATATATGCCAGAAAATATCCGAAACGGGATTTAAATATGTAATTATAATTATACAGAGAAATCAGTACTTAAAAGTATTTTTATTAAATACTAGATATTAAAATACACCACTAGTATTTATTTCATAATTTTCGGAGCTCGTTTGGTATTTTTAATACTCCCTCCGTCCCATAATAAGTGTCCACTTCTATTTTGCACATTGTTTAAGAAAGTTGTATTATTTTAGTTTTTTTGGTTCATTAAATGGCCACTTTCCAATTTTTCCCTTAGATGTGATGGGTGTTTGACTTTTTGCTTATTTTGAGGCCACAAATAAATGCTACTTTGTCTTTATTATAAGGGTAGTTTTGGAAAGTAAGTAAATGCTATATGCCAATTTAGGAAAGTGGACACTTATTGTGGGACATCCAAAAAAGGAAATGTGGACACTTATTATGGGACGGAGGGAGTAATTAATATACTCATACAATAGCTCCTTATTAATTATTAAAAATACTGGACTATAATATTATAGCTTTATAATTTATATTATGTAATAAAATAGTCCCTGGGTCATTACCCTAATTTTCTAGAATTTATAAATACACATAGGTATTTATTATCTATTAAAAATCATTTAAAACTAATATTTATTATTTATATTATCCATATAAATAATAAATACATAATATATATAATATAATAATGATATATATAGAATATTAAAATAATGTTCTTATAATATTAAACCTTAATGATATTGATTGTAAATTATTTATAATTATTAAAACAAATTAAAACCCTTTTTAAACTAATTAAAACTTAATAATACTTAATAATAATAATAATAACAATAATAAAATCTGAAACCCGACGGGTCAAACCCGACCCGACCCGATATAAACGGGTTACCCGGATAGACTCACAAGAAAACCCAACCGCGTGACCCTATGGGTCAGACCCGACCCGACCGAATCCCAAACAGGCTACCCATACCAACTCACAATTAAACCCAAACTAAAACCCATTCGGGTTGATCCTAACCCGAACCTGAAACCCATCTCTCCTCACAAACTAAACCTACCCGCTAACCCGAACCCTTACTAGACCCGAACCAAACCCTGACCCAAACCTAGACACAAGACAACCCGCCCCAAAACCCGAAACCCTACCCGACGTCAAAACGACGTCGTCCCACTTAAGTTAACCCACGGGTTAACTTAACCCGGCCCAAACCCAAACCCTGACCCTATTATACACACATCCTAACCCTACCCAAACCCGACTCATACCCGCTTGTTATAACCCGAAACCCAATCGGGTTTCTTCTTCTTCTCCGGCGAGCTGCTCGTCGCCGGAAAGTCGGGCTTCGCCGGAAAACACCTCTCTCTTCATATCTCTCTCATCTCTCAACCAAAATCATCGAGGTCAACGGCATTGTGACCGGAATCTCTCCCTCTACAATCTACTATAAGCCCAGATCCTGGTTCATTCGTTTGGTGGTCCTACGAATGGATTATTCTTTCGGTCATTATGGAGAATAACGGCCTGCATGGCCGATCCAAAGATCTCCATTCCACTTTCTGTTCATGTGGGGTTCACCTGGGTCTAATTCGGTCAGATTAGTGTAGATTTTAGGGGCTTAGATCATTCTTGACGAATCAAGCTCCTAAGTTGAGCTTTAATGGTGGCCGGAGCTCACAGTGAGCCTTAGACTCTGTTTGGGAGCTTGCATGTGGGTCTAGAGGCTTCCTAGGTGACATGCAGATACTCAGGAATGATAGAGAGAGGTTGGGTTACCTCAGAGAGCTCAGATCTCTCTCTTCTTCTTCAGTTTCTTCTTCTTCTTTCTCCTCTGCGTCTCTTCTCCTCTCTGGTTTGCGTGGCAGTGTGTGTGAGCAGAGATAGTGTAGAGAGTGAAGAGAGGATGGGTGTGTTGTGTATTGAGAGGGTGAGGTAGAGATGGTGTAGAGGGGGGGGGGTGTGTGTATAAACCGAGGGTGAGGGAGGTTGTTCTCTCAAGCTCTCTCTCTCTCTCGGGCTCTCTCTCTCTCTAAGACAATCTGTATGGACAGATTTGGGGAGCTAGAGATGAGAGTGATAAGGGTGAGGGGGTGTGTGTATTTATAGAATGAGAAATGGGGGAGGTTTGGTTGTGTATAGTGGGTGCACAATGTGTACCCACATGTGTAAGTGGGTGTGTGTCCAAGGGTAGATCATCAGGGTGGAGTCCACTTGGTTCCTAAGTACAGTGTGGGTCCCACTTACAGGTTAAGCGCAAAACTGTGAAAATAAATGTAGATGTAAGATATAAATGAGCGGGCTATTCACAAGCCTACATGCAAGTACGTCTATAGTTTCTAACTTAGAACTATATGCGTCGGGGTTACGTCTATTCTAATAAGTACTAAATTTAAATTGACGTCGTTGTCGTCAAGACGATTACTAAGGATCCTAATAAGGACTCCTAATTATGGTCATCCTAATGGACCTTCTGTAATCGTCATCAAGGTGACGTCACTATTTTAAATTCCTACGTGGAATTTCTGCGGGGAAATTTCTGGGTGCTACAGTACTCTACTTTATTTATAAAATTTTTTAGAGCACTTCTGACTGCTTATTCTCTTGAACAGGCCGATCCCTCATGTCCAGAGCCACACATTCCCTTTAATGACTTCTTTTCCGGCCTGGACCTAGGAATTTTTTACCTTGGCCCTCTGGAGCCCGTAGCCGTCTCACCGTCACGCCTCCAACAAGCTAAGGACCTCCTCTTCGGGCTTGCTGACCAGGACCTCTCCAACCTTCCAACTGCTGCTGACGTCGACGCAGCCTTGAACACAATCATGGCCGATCCTTCTCTTTCAGACGGGCATCTGTCCTTACTTCACGAGATACAAGAAAGACTCCCCAGCTGCCGTCTTATGGATTGATCGGCTTGAAGATTCAGGCTAATGCAGAGCTTCATTTGGGCTCGCGGCAGAAGGCATTGAAGTTCCTGGAAGGGGCCAAGGCCAAGTTTGAAGCTGGGAAGGCCACTCGGGCTTAAGTCCTAGCAAGGGACTCTTGGCTGCAGACCCATATTACTGCTCTAAAGGCTCAGCTAGCTCAATGTGAGGCCGAGGTCATCACCAACAACACCGCCCTCGGGAAAATTGATGAAGCACTATCCTCACTCGGTGGCGATGCCCAAAAGTGCAGTGATCAAATGCAAGCCAGTGTCCCGATATCCCGAGCATGGGCCAAAAACTGGAAAAAGCGGGATCGGTCTGGAGCCATCAAGACCTGGGAGGACCTGAAGGCCAAGCTTAGGAATTTTTTATCGGCCTAGAGGCCGACTCCTATTTTGTACTGTATAGAATTATTATTATTTTGTTCTTTTTTCCATCATTTTTGTAAGTAAGTTGTGCTTAGCCTGTTAATACAAAATGATGTTTTCTTTACGATCATTCGGGCTCAGGTTCATAATTGATCAATTGGTCATATTCTAACCCAGGATTTGGTTTATAGTCCAGGTCAATGGTCTTCCATAACGTAGGATAATAGGACTTTAAATACTGACCATTGATTAATCGGACATGAACCGTTCCATCTAAATCACGTAGCCTGTAAGCGCCACCTCTCTTGACTTGATGGACAATGAACGGGCCTTCCCAGTTGACCGAACATTTTCCGTAACGGTTATCCTTATCTCCAATGGGTAGCACGGCCTTCCATACCAAATCATCTGTGCAAAAGGACTTCTCCTTCACCCTTTTGTTAAAGCTCGGGTTGCCCGTTGCTTTTGCACTTTTAATGAATCTAAGGCCGCGAGCCTCATTTCATCGAGCCCTTCTAATTCGACTATCATAGCCTCTGTGTACTCAGCGGGCTCTAGCTGATTCTGTAAAGCTCTTCTGGCCGATCAGACTGTTACTTCCATAGGTAACATAGCATCATGCCCATAAGTCAGCATAAACGGTGTGACCCCAGTACTTGACCGCTTAGATGTCCGATAGGCCCATAACGCTTCGGACAAGAGCTTGTCCCATTCCTTAGGATTTTCGACAATCATCTTCTCAATGATCCCCTTGAGGATCTTGTTAGTCGACTCGGCCTGTCCGTTAGCTTGTGCATAATAGGGCGTAGAATTAAGAATTTTGATTCCCCTACTTTCTGTAAAGGCCGATGTTTCCGTCCCTGTAAACACAGATCCTTGATCGGCCGTGATTGTTTCTGGAAGGCCGAACCTATGGATAATGTGTTCCTCAATGAATTTTATTACGGTGGCCTGAGCCACCGTTCTACAAGGTATTGCCTCAGCCCACTTAGTAAAGTAGTCCGTAGCCATTATAATGAAACAGTGCTGGCCCGATGATGGCGATAGGACTTTGCCAATTAAATCCATCGCCCATCCTCTAAACGGCCATGGTTTGATTATGGGTTGCAGCTCTTTCGCTGGCACATACTGGATCGGACCGTGCTTCTGGCAAGCTTGACATCCCTTAGCATAACTGATACAATCTTTTAACATGTCGGGCCAGTAATAATTGTACCTTTTCAACAACCACTTCATCTTGGTACCGGTCTGATGTGCCCCACAAATCCCTTCGTGTACCTCGGCCATAACCTGCATAGCCTGCTTCTTCCCCAAACACCTCAAGATTACATCGTCACCGATTAGTTTCTTGAATAATTCTCCATCGAGCACCACGAATCGGACAGAAAACAGTCTGACTCTTCGGTCTACCCTGACATTTGGGTGATTCAGGTATTCAATAATGGGGATTCTCTAATTGTCATCCTCCATCAAGACCAAATTGGCAGTAGCATACCAACCTCTCTTTGCAACGGACGGTAGTGATCGGACATTAACAGTGATGAGTTGGTCTTCTACGTTCTTCTGAGAAGATGAGGATGATCCTATTTTTGCCAGCTTATCGGCCTCGGTATTTGTGGTTCTCGGAATATAACTCACGCTAATGTCATCAAACGCCTCCATGAGTTGAGTAGCCATGGCGTGGAACGAGCAGAGCTCCTAACTTCGTATATGAAATTCTCCAGTAATTTGTCCGATAACCAGCCCCGAGTCTCCTTTTATGTGCACGGATGATGCCCCCATTTCAAGGAGTATCTCTAGTCCGATGATAAGCGCTTCGTATTCGGTCTGATTATTAGTGCATTTGAAATTGAGCCAAAATGACATTTTTGTCTTCTTGTACTTGGGTGATACAATCACCACTCCTGCCCCAGCACCCTCTACGTTTTTGGAACCATCAAAGATTAACGTCCATGGGACCAGGTACATGCTCAGGACTTTGGGTGTAGGCAGCTCCCCTAAATCAGTAGGATCTGGATGATCAGCCAGGAAATTGGCTATGGCCTAGCCTTTGATCGATTGCTGCGATCGGTATTAGATGGCAAATTCCATCAAGGCCAGGGTCCATTTTCCAATTCGGCCTCTCATGATTGGTCTTGACAACATGTATTTTATCACGTCCGTTTGACATATTATGTAAGTGGAAACAGGTAGCATATATGTTCTTAACTTTTGTGAGGAAAAATACAATGCCAAGCATAACTTCTCAATCGGCGCATAGCGCTGCTCGATTGGAGTTAAAATTCTACTTAAATAATAAACGGCCTGCTCATTGCCTTGCTCATTATCTTGTGCTAACATACTTCCTATAGAGCAGTCAGAGGCCGATATATACAATTTCAGGTACCTACCCTTCTTGGGTGGCATTAACACTGGGGGGGTTGACAAATATTGTTTAATTCCCTCAAAGGCTTGTTGATGGTTGTCTTCCCATTTGAAGTCTTCATCGGTCTTGATCTTCAACAATGGGGTCCATACTTGGGTCTTCCCCGCACAATTGGATATGAATCTTCTTAGGAAATTGATCTGTCCGACCAACCTCTGAAGTTCTTTCTTATTAGTTGGCGGCTTTGCTGCCTGGATAGCCCGAGCCTTATTTTTTTCGATCTCTATCCCCCTTTGATGCACTAGGAAACCCAAGAAATTCCCTGCTGTTACGCCGAATGCACATTTGAGAGGGTTCATCTTTAGTCTTTGAGCCCGCATTCTTTCAAATGCTTTTTCCAAATCCCTCAAAATGATCGGCGTTACCTCCTGATTTCACCACCACATCATCTATGTAAACCTCCATGAATTGTCCGATTATATCATGGAAGATTGAATTCATTGCCCGTTGATAGGTGGCTCCAGCATTCTTCAGCCCGAAAGGCATGACAACCCATTTAAAGGTTCCAATTGCCCCTGTGGACACCGGGCTTCCACCGCTTTGTTTGTTTTGAAACTTGTTTGAAATTTGATTTGGATCAAATAAAGAAAAGAATGGTCTGTTGAAAACAGATACAGAGTCGCCACTTGGTCTTTAAGGAACCAAGAAACCTAATTTTGACTCACCCAAGCGGATAAGGGCACCGACCCTTCATAACTAAAGAACTTGGTTCGGGGTTTTGGTACGAGAGAGGAAGGAGCCTTTGTCACGACTAAAACACCCTCAACTCGCCCCGTCTTTCGACGGGCCTCAATTAGCATCCAAATAATCATCTTATACTATGTATGGTTCGACAATTAATACTATGATAGTATATTACATCACATAAGAAAATTGAAATGGAAGATCAAAAGATAAAATATCATTCATAAGATCTAAGTCAAATATCATGCAATGTAAAGTGAAAGATCACACAAATAAACCTAGGAAAAATCGTCTAATCATGTATCAAATAATTAGTTTCCTTAATCTAAAGGGGACATGAATTGTTCTTGAAACAAATAAATAAAGAAATCAAAATATGCTTAGCAAGCTAACATGATGCATGTTATTCTTTGAGAAAAGAAGATCTCTCAATCCCCGGGACGGATGAGAAAAGGATGATTAGATCGAGGGGAGCATGAACGTGTGATTATGATCATTCCTTATAATCTTCTTAGATTAGGAGTTACAAAAAACCCCAAATCCTTGCATGGATGCAATGTATGTATCTAGAATGTGCCAAGGTTGTAGTGTGCTTTGTGTTCATGGATTCCTAGAATGACTTAGAAGTCTAAAATGTGTATGAATGGATGGATGAAATCAACATGGGATATGTACAAATGTAGTATGAACTACTTCCTAAGATATGAACCAATTTGGAATGCATATAAGCATCAAATCAAAGAATGAAAGTTAAGGTATACTTGCTGTGAATAGTGGACAGAACAGTAGCATGATATTTTGGAATTTGAAAATATGGGTTAGGAATGTTTTCAATGCATGATTTTTTATGGAGATGTTCCTTATTGTGTATAGAACACAACCCAAAAGGCCAATCCTGAATAGATATCACAGATTGAGAGAAATCATATAAACAATGAAGGTCACTCAGAAACAGAGTCCGTACCGTCGACTGAAATGTTGAAAAATCTTAGAAAATGAAAACTAATGATCTAGAGGCCCATTTTATACAGAAAGTTCCCTAAGACATTGAAGTGTAAGGGAAAAATAAGTTAGGACCACCCCTTTTGGAAACGTTTTCTTTAAAACAAGTTAGAATTGGCCCTAGCTGCTGTGACAGAAAAGGCAGAATGTCTGGAAGGAATGTTGGGATCCAAATGGACCATTTCCAAGTACTTCCAAGTCAAACCAAAAATCATGGGTGTTCTCCAATGAGTTAGGAAGACTTTCCAAGTGGCCTTGCATCCATATGTTGAGTATTGAGTCCTAGGAAAATCTTTGAACTCAACTCACTCACTGTTTTGATTCATTATTTTGAAGATTTTGGGGAAAATAAGGTTTTGTTTCTTGAAACAAAAATGAGAAGGATTGAGAGGGGTTTTGAAATAGATGTTTTGAAAACATATTTTTAATACTCAATAAGGATTATAGCCACTTAAAATGCCAACATCAAACTCATCATCAAGAACCTCCAAGATTGTTGGAGAGATTTATTTTTATTTTGAACATAACTTCAATACATTCCAAGAATACCTTGGAAGTATTGAGGTTATGATCATCATCTATCAAACATGTTTTTGAGGTCAAGAGCTACTATCCATAAGGATTCACTCACCCCAAACTTCATGTCATCACTTAGATGATGATGAACTAGTAAGTAAATAAAGAAAATCAAAAAGAAATGAGGGAAGAAGAGATGAACACATATATAAACAAGCAAGTAAATAGCAATCAATAGATGATAATCAATGTGATTTTGAACTTGTAGCTTGGTGTTTTCACTCATAGATTTTGACATTTGGACATGGAAGTAGCTTCCTATCTCATGAATGCTCAAGAATGAGGGTTGGAGTAGACTTTGAATGTGAAGTATATAGAAGGATAGTGAAAGAAATCAATATTAAAACTCACTTTCTTATGAAAAATCAATGGGAGAAGCTCCATTTCTCTCTTCTAAACCTATCTCTATCTCTCTTCTTCTCTACAACTTTTCAAGCTTTGCACTTGGCCCCCCTAAAATGAAGAGCAATGGAGGGTTTAAATAGGCCAATTTGGGGTGATTTTGGGGTTTTAGAAGTACTCCCATTGGTCCCAAACAACTGTGAACACAAAACTATGTCGTTTTGACTTTCAATTAATCAAATTGGACCCCCAAAAAAATTACAAAAATGGACTCTGCGAGGGTTGAGTGCCGCGGCGGCACTGGGCCAGTGCCGCGGCGGCACTGCTCCTCAGACGCCCAGAAATTTATGTTTAGGCCCCCAGAGGTTCCGGTATTCGCGAAAAGGCCCTATTTTGTCCGAAATTCACAGAAAATGCGTATGAACTCCAAACTGAGGTTGTGATATACCGTTGGAAAGGTAATGGAGTCTACTTTACATAAAAAAATATTTCGGGAATAGGTCACTTTGAAAAGTTTTGCGGTATTCGTGATGAAAGCCGATTTGATCGCCTTTTTCGCCTTTGGAAAATCATAATAAATTCGTTTTAGATCCAGAAATTATGTGCGATATACCGTTGGAAAGCTATTGACCTCTAGTATCCATGAAAAATATTTGAAAATTGTTTCGGCACCCCGGTTCCAAAGTCAAATTCTGGTCAAACTGGTCAAACCTGGGATTCCTAGGAAGTTCTGGAAACCTCCGGGAGTTCCCGGGAGCTGATGTTTTCGCTCGATTTTCTTTCAGAACTTGTTTTAACACTTTTTCATGATTTAAAAATGATTCTGGTGAATTTGGACAACTTTGGTCAAACTTGGTCAAACTTGGTCAAACCCTGGTCAAACCCTGGTCAAACTTGGTCAAATCGGTCAACGGGGACTTTTCGGGAACTTCCAGGACTTCCGGGGATCTCTGGGAGCCGACGATTTCATCCGATTTTTCTTTTAAAACTCATTTGAATACTTTTCTTACGAAGTAGCATGTTTCCAGAGCTTTGGGAGCAAATCTGGGAGTTTTATGGCTTTCAGGGGCATTTTGGTCATTCTGATCATTTTGAGAAATAGAACCAACTTCCAGGAGTCCTTTTGAGTCCCTTTTTGATCATTGTGAACCACCAAGCTATGGGTCTCCTAAATCTGATACCCGACAAAATGGGGTGTCTACAGTTTGCCCCTCTTTTGCATGAACTTTCGAGGCAACGCATGTCGCAAGCGAGTGCCAAAGCTTTGAAGACACAGGACTTTTTGGAGGCTATAGATTTAGGATAAAAAGCGTTGCAAAAGATGCAAGGATGATGAGGTTAGTGCTGGTCGTGCTCTGCGTGAGCTGCCTACATATCCCAAGGGGAATCAAACCAGGACGTAGTTCAGGGCACAAAGGAACAAATCACACATGCACAACAAGACATGCGGATGCTATGCTATGAGGATGATATGCAATGCATGGATGTGATATGAATTTTGTCATGAGTCCTATCATGTCCAGTGTTATGATCCTAGTATAAGCAGGTGCTGTGGGGTGTGCCACTCCGAGTGGGCTGGTGTTGTGCTAGTGTTTGCGACTGTGATGTGGTGGATGACTCGGATAAGGACATCAAGGTTTAGAAGACTCTGGGTTTAGGGGCAACTTCTGGAACTTGGGAAGTGTGCTTTGCAAACGAGTGAGATAGATCAGATGTGCTTTCTTTAGAAGACGACAGCCAAAGGTGACCGAGGGATAGATGAGAAAACCCTTGATGATCAGGAGATCTGGATGCGGGCGATGTTCTTATTGTTCCTGACGGCCGATTTTCGGGAGTCGGTTCCTCTTTTGTTACTTTCTGTTGAGGGTAGTGGGAGCTAGTATCTTTCCGTATCTGTCCTCGGGGGGTGACGCGGGGTTCTCGGAGAATCTCTCTTTTCTTGATCGGGGAACCAGGACCCATCTCTGAATCTCTCACGGCTGATCAAATCTTTCGGCGCTCAATCCAAGAGGACCGGTTGGGGCCTCCGGGAGTTGGTATCTGTCTATTTCTGTCCTCGGAGGATGATGTACTCTGCTAGGAAGAAGGAAATACGTCCATTAAATGGGAGTAAAGGTATCATTCTATTTGTGGTGAGGGATACGGAGATGGCCTGCGGCAGTTAAGGTTTTGATATTGAAAGAGAAGAGTGATGGACTTATGTTGCTAGGAGAAAGGAAGATCATCAACAGCCACTCATGGACTTATGTTGCATAAAGAAAGACGGAAGATCAACAACCACTCATGGACTTATGTTGCATGAAGAAAGATGAAAGACCAACAACCACTCATGGACTTATGTTGCTAGGAGAAAGGAAGATCATCAACAGCCATTCGTGGGCTTATGTTGCATGAAGAAAGATGAAAGATCAACAGCCACTCATGGACTTATGTTGCTAGGAGAAAGGAAGATCATCAACAGCCACTTATGGACTTATGTTGCATGAAGAAAGATGAGAGATCAACAGCCACTCATGAACTTATGTTGCTGGGAGAGAGGAAGATCATCAACAGTCACTCATGGACTTATGTTGCATGAACGAAGATGAAAGATCAACAGCCACTCATGGACTTATGTTGCTGGGAGAAAGAAAGATCATCAACAGCCACTCATGGACTTATGTTGCTAGGAGAAAGGAAGATCATCAACAGCCACTCATGGACTTATGTTGCATGAAGAAAGATGAGAGATCAACAGCCACTCATGGACTTATGTTGCTAGGAGAAAGGAAGATCATCAACAGCCACTCATGGACTTATGTTGCATGAAGAAAGATGAGAGATCAACAGCCACTCATGGACTTATGTTGCTAGGAGAAAGGAAGATCATCAACAGCCACTCATGGACTTATGTTGCATGAAGAAAGATGAGAGATCAACAGCCACTCATGAACTTATGTTGCTGGGAGAGAGGAAGATCATCAACAGTCACTCATGGACTTATGTTGCATGAACGAAGATAAAAGATCAACAGCCACTCATAGACTTATGTTGCTAGGATGAAGGAAGATCATCAACAGCCACTCATGGACTTATGTTGCATGAACAAAGATGAAAGATCAACAGCCACTCATGGACTTATGTTGCTGGGAGAAAGAAAGATCATCAACAGCCACTCATGGACTTATGTTGCTAGGAGAAAGGAAGATCATCAACAGCCACTCATGGACTTATGTTGCATGAAGAAAGATGAGAGATCAACAGCCACTCATGGACTTATGTTGCTAGGAGAAAGGAAGATCATCAACAGCCACTCATGGACTTATGTTGCATGAAGAAAGATGAGAGATCAACAACTACTCATCGACTTATGTTGCTAGGAGAATGGAAGATCATCAACAGCCACTCATGGACTTATGTTGCATGAAGAAAGATGAGAGATCAACAGCCACTCATGGACTTATGTTGCTACTCAAATCTTTGACGGTGCTTCTCAATGCTTCTTGATTCTCAATGGTGTTCTTCAAATCTTAATGACGCTCCTCGACTTTTAAATGATGTTTTTCAACTCTGCTGACGCTCCTCAACAAATCTGATGCTTCTCAACACATCCGATGTTCCCCAACTCTTCAACGATGCTTCTCAACAAATCTGATGCTCCTCAACACATCCGATGTTCCTTAACTCTTCCACATCCGATGTTCTTCAACAATGCTCCTTAACACACCCGATGCTCCTCTTCAACAATACTCTCTTCTGATGTTCCTCGATGCTCCAATAATGCTTCTCAACTCTCTTGATGTTCCTCGATGCTCCAACAATGCTTCTCAACTCTTTTGATGTTCCTCGACACATCTGATGCTCCTCCTCAACAACACACTTGGACTTTGAACCTTAAACGTCTTGATAACACATCTTATCAAAACATCCAGACTCTGAGCCCTAAAACACATCTTATCAAAACTTCTCATCAACACATCTGGACTTTGGGCCCTAAAACACCTCGACAACGCGTCTCATCGACACACCTCATCAACACGTCAGCAATAGTTTCTTGGTGTTGGCGATATTTCCTCCGATCAGTCACTTGTACATGGGACACTTCTCATGTTGTACCTTGACTGGTGTAGTAATAATATTTGGTACTTCTGCTTATATCCAAAGTTTTTTTTTTTTATAATTGAGAATCACCTTTAACCCACACATTTGAGACCATCAGGACAAATGGACTTAACAGGAACGACAAGGAAAGTTGAGTTAGTTTGTATGAAACCTCGATCTCTGACACACTTGTGATTAGATTACTACTAACTTAAACAAAGAAGGATTGACTTGGACATGGAATTCTCAAATTGCCACGATCCAATGTGCCTTCATCATGAATGATGTACCGCTCATCTTTTATGTCCACTCCTCATCTTAATATGACAGCACTTTGCTGATAAATCTGGTTTTTGAAAATTCCTCCCTATTGATCTAATCAATTCTCTACTTCTCCCCGGAAGTGCTTTGAATTAGTGCCTTAGCTTTTAGAATAAAAGATGCTCTATTTCAAAAAATTTCAAAACAACTTGGTGACTTGAAAACTCGCCCTTGGTGTGAAGGGATCGTGTTAGGCAAACGGAGTTTGCCCCTAGTTTGAGGTGTACGAAGTAGAATTCATAGGCAAACGAGGTGGGTGACCGAAGTTTGCCCCTAGTTTGGACAATGGTTTATTGGAGGTTTTGGGCAAACGAGGTAGGTGACCGAAGTTTGCCCCTTGTATGAAGGGTAGATAATGGAGTTCAGGCAAACGAAGCGAGTAGCCAAAGTTTGCCCCTAGTGTGGAAGGTGATTTCTGGCTTGAGGCAAGGACCATGACTTTAATCTCTCAAATGCTCATAACTTTTGCCTAGGCACCAGTGAGGTGACCTAACGAGCTCTTTTCTCTCTTTTGTTATTGCTTACTTTGGATTTAACTCTAACTTTTGCCTAGGCGTCCTTTCGGATTTTCGACCTAGCGAGCCATCCTTTTTCTTTTTGAAAGTCTGCCTACGTACCCCCAAGTGGGGATCAGGTCCAACGTAGTTCGGGCCATGGTCGGAAAGAAGCGGGTTGATTTTTAGGTAGGTGGGGTGACCGAACCATTGTGGTTGCCTACGTACCCCGAGCGGGAATCAGGTCGAGCGTAGTTCAAGGCAAGGCTTGAAGAAAATTGGTTTGATTATGATGGTGTCGACCGAACCGATGCGGTTGCCTACGTATCCCCGAGCGGGAATCAGGTCAAGCGTAGTTCAAGGCAAGGCTTGAAGAAAAATGGTTTGATTATGATGGTGTCGACCGAACCGATGCGGTTGCCTACGTATCCTCAAGCGGGAATCAGGTCAAGCGTAGTTCAAGGCAAGGTCTTGAAAAAAAATTGGGTATGAGGGTTTTTCAAACCAATCATCAAATAAGTTCAAACTTGAGCCACTTGTGGTAGCTTTGAATAAAAGGATTCAGTTTCAATCCCCCCTTTTTTTTTCTTGTTCTTTTTATTTTGAGGATTGATCCTTTTCACTTTCGCCTAGCCAGTCAATTTTGCTTTTCATGTAATTGATTCTTGCAATATCTTTCAATCGCAATCTAAGAATTCTGAAACGTGCATGTCAGCTCTCGGAATTTTGTGGTTGTTCCGTGCCTTTGGAAATATGATCCAGGCACGTTCTTATGATGTACCTTGAAGCATACAATTTTCTCATTTGTTTCATCAAAATTTTCTTCAACCTTTTGACTGGCTAGGGTCAGATTTTGGAAATCAACACCTTTTTAGCTCTCACTTTTGCCTAGGGGCCCTTTTCGGGTTTTCAACCTAGCGAGCTTTTTTTTTTTTTTTTGTTAAGGGGAAGAAACTCATCGAAATGTTTGGCTACCAACAAGGACCAAGTTCGCACAGGTTCGCATGGCTATCAATTGGATTGGGTCCGAGGCTTTGAAATGGTAGAAATGGTAGAAAGGGTGTTGGGCAAGCCCCAAATCAGTCTTAAGTATGTCTTTTCAAGATTTGAGCAAAAGCATCTTTAAATTCTTAAAGTAAGACAATTCAATTCTCAGCTCTTCTTTGGGGTCAGTGCGAAATCGACTTTGACCTGTTTGGGATTCTCTTTTTTTGTTTGATGCAAAAATTTATTAGCAGAGTAATGTCCATGGTAATTTGAAAAGTGACATTTTCAGTTCAGCGATTCATGCACTTATGAATATACACATCAGATTAGGCAAAATGAGACTTCATTCCATCAGAAGAGAAAGATACAGACTCACAACAACTCGATGACAGACAGACTTGACCACAAGATCAAACTTGAAATAGACACAAAATATAGAACAGACTCGACTTGGTCTCAAATGGAGTGTCTTTGTGACCCATTTATCATTATTGTTTTTTTTTTTTTTTTTATAGCAGAAGTCCCAAACACTATCGCTCCACTGCACGGATTCAACATTCATAGGTGTCAGTAAAAGGGATCATTTGAGAGGATAGGCAATGGGCTTAGGTGACATGGGGTTGAATGGGTGGTGGCTCGATGATTCCTCGATCAATGAGGTCTTGGATATCATGGCGGAGACGTATGCACCGATCGGTGTCATGGCCTGGGCCTTGGTGGTAGGCACATCGTTTGGACAGGTCACAGTTAGGTGGTGGGGTATCGGCACGAGGCTGAAGGAGTTGGAGGTGTCCCTTTTTTAGCAGGCGGCCTAAGGCTACGGAGGGAGAGATATCCAGCTTGGAAAATTCACGGGGTACCCTATTTTGGTGAGGGCGGCTAGGCGAGCTGGCTTGGTTTGTGAACTGGCATGATTGGGGAGAACAGGCTATGGGTTAAGGACGTTGACATTCGAAGGGTTTCGGGAGTAGTCGGGCCTCTTGGGCTGGCTTTGTGGTTTTTCATTCTTGATTTTCCCTTCCCTGATTTCATCCTCAATTCTAGTCCCAATCTCAAACAGTTCTTCAAATAGATGGATTGGTAGAAGAGTTTCTCATGGTACAGCGGCAGTAGATTCTTGATCAACATCCGAACTTGTTCATTTTTGACTGGTCGGTGGGTCATTTGGGCCACTTTGTTCCTCCATCTGCTCAAGAACGCAGCGAAGGACTCATTGAAGTTCTGCCGGGTAGTCTCCAGATCCCGGATGGTGACATCAAGCTCTTGGTTGTAGGAGTAATGATCAATGAAGACCTGGACTATATCTTCCTAAGTCCGAGTCTTAGAAACCTCCAAGGTCAGAAACCAGGATAGAGCGGCCTTGGCGAGGGTTTGAGGGAACAACATTGCGATGTGCTCATGGGTGCAGCCCATTGATTGGAAAACACTCATGCAGAACTTTATGTGGCTCTTCTGATTCCCAGTTCCATCAAAACGATCAATTTCAGGCATCTTGAAGTTCTCTGGTAGTTTCAGCTTAACAGGCTCAAAGAGGCCTTCCAGGTCTAGCATGTAATCATCGACCCCCTTGCTTTTCCTCAGTACACTTTTCAGCTTATCAACCTTATCCATTTTCTCTTGGAGCTTCTTCTCATGCGCAAATGGTGGGACCCCTTGAAACCAGTCTTCCTCCCCTTTATTCCCATGTGGAGGAGGTTCAAACCCTGGTAGTGGAAACCCGGGCGGAGGTTGCGGCTGCTGCTGCTTCAGTTCTTCCATGAACTTCAGAACTTGGGCTAGGCTGTCGGACTGCTGGCTTATGGTTGCTCCCAACTCAGTAACCTTGTTTTCCAACTCTTCTCTATTCATGCTGAAGTAGGCTGTCGGACTGATTCTGACCAAACGGTTATCTGAACTCCTGACCCACGACGAGGATCCTGGTTGTTGACCTTGGGAATCTATACTAACCTGACAGATTTCGGGGGAAAGGGATGTATCAGATCCTGATAGTGACAACTTTAGACAGACAAAGACAGTGATGTGGACTGACTCGAGACCGTGCGTGCAGATTGATGGGAATAGTGCATGCATATGAGACAAGCATGCGGATGTACGCCCTAATCTATATGATGCCCCTATTTCTAATAGGTAGCAGCTAAACAAATAAGGTCCTAACCATATAGAGTGTGCTAACCCTACTTTCCAATATGATCACCGAGGGATAACAGGGGCTTCCAGGTTTTTATGAAAGCTTCTAGGAGGTACTGGGCATTTTTGGGGAATTTGGACAGAGTTTCTGGAAGAAACAGGTTAGTATGGTTATATCTGGGGTATCTGGACAGAATTTCTGGTATTTCTGGGAAATTTGAGCAGAGTTTTTGGGAGAAACGGGTTAGCGCGGTTATATTTGGGATATCTAGGCAGAGTTTCTGGGAGAAACTGATTAATGCGGTTATATCTGGGGTATCTGGGCAGAGTTTCTGGGAGAAACTGGTTAATGCGGTTATATCTGGGGTATCTGGGCAGAGTTTCTGGGAGAAACTGGTTAATGCGGTTATATCTGGGATATCTGGGCAGAGTTTCTAGGAGAAACTGGTTAATATGGTTATATCTGGGATATCTGGGCAGAGTTTCTGGGAGAAACTGGTTAATGCGGTTATATCTGGGATATCTGGGCAGAGTTTCTGGGAGAAACTGGTTAATGCGGTTATATCTGGGATATCTGGGCAGAGTTTCTGGGAGAAACTGGTTAATATGGTTATATCTGGGATATCTGGGCAGAGTTTCTGGGAGAAACTGGTTAATACGGTTTGTATCTGGGATATCTGGACAGAGTTTCTGGGAGAAACTGGTTAATACGATTGTAGCTGGGATATCTGGACAGAGTTTCTGGGAGAAACTGGTTAATACGATTGTAGCTGGGATATCTGGGCAGAGTTTCTGGGAGAAACTGGTTAATACGATTGTAGTGATCGTACGTTCTAGCAGGTTTTCATACACCTATGTCTCAGGACCGACAAACAAGGTTTGCGGTGTATATATTTGTGAGCATGGAGCAGACATCTTTGCCATTGTGCCTAGGCAGGTCAACTCAATGTGATCACATGTGAGTGATTGCCTTGGGGATCATAAGAAAGAGGTTCTTCCTCATGCCACATAAGCATCTATACCGCGCAGGTAATCCCACCAGGGTATACAGCAGTTATATCACATTGTCCTATCTGAAAAGATAAATGAACAATCCTATGAAAGGTTCTACAGGAATCTATATGCAAAGGCTGGGTTTAGTCAAAGAGGGTCCGTTGACGAGAGTTCCAATATACCGTCAGAGAGACAGTACGGAGGTTTTTACTCTTTTTGATATACCTTAGAAGGTACAGTATCAACGGTGACTTGTGCCCTGGCACAGCAAGACCTGAACAATGTCAGCGCCGCGTTTCAGACACAGTCGGAGGGGGAAATGCAAGAGTGCAATGCGGTGAACCAAACACAGTAAAAAGATGATTTTAAGGATGCTTCTTATGAGTCAAACCTCTGTATTATTTTGTTTTGAAAATAAATATCCCCAGCAGAGTCGCCAGATTGTGGACACCGGGCTTCCACCGCTTTGTTTGTTTTGAAACTTGTTTGAAATTTGATTTGGATCAAATAAAGAAAAGAATGGTCTGTTGAAAACAGATACAGAGTCGCCACTTGGTCTTTAAGGAACCAAGAAACCTAATTTTGACTCACCCAAGCGGATAAGGGCACCGACCCTTCATAACCAAAGAACTTGGTTCGGGGTTTTGGTACGAGAGAGGAAGGAGCCTTTGTCACGACTAAAACACCCTCAACTCGCCCCGTCTTTCGACGGGCCTCAATTAGCATCCAAATAATCATCTTATACTATGTATGGTTCGACAATTAATACTATGATAGTATATTACATCACATAAGAAAATTGAAATGGAAGATCAAAAGATAAAATATCATTCATAAGATCTAAGTCAAATATCATGCAATGTAAAGTGAAAGATCACACAAATAAACCTAGGAAAAATCGTCTAATCATGTATCAAATAATTAGTTTCCTTAATCTAAAGGGGACATGAATTGTTCTTGAAACAAATAAATAAAGAAATCAAAATATGCTTAGCAAGCTAACATGATGCATGTTATTCTTTGAGAAAAGAAGATCTCTCAATCCCCGGGACGGATGAGAAAAGGATGATTAGATCGAGGGGAGCATGAACATGTGATTATGATCATTCCTTATAATCTTCTTAGATTAGGAGTTACAAAAAACCCCAAATCCTTGCATGGATGCAATGTATGTATCTAGAATGTGCCAAGGTTGTAGTGTGCTTTGTGTTCATGGATTCCTAGAATGACTTAGAAGTCTAAAATGTGTATGAATGGATGGATGAAATCAACATGGGATATGTACAAATGTAGTATGAACTACTTCCTAAGATATGAACCAATTTGGAATGCATATAAGCATCAAATCAAAGAATGAAAGTTAAGGTATACTTGCTGTGAATAGTGGACAGAACAGTAGCATGATATTTTGGAATTTGAAAATATGGGTTAGGAATGTTTTCAATGCATGATTTTTTATGGAGATGTTCCTTATTGTGTCTAGAACACAACCCAAAAGGCCAATCCTGAATAGATATCACAGATTGAGAGAAATCATATAAACAATGAAGGTCACTCAGAAACAGAGTCCGTACCGTCGACTGAAATGTTGAAAAATCTTAGAAAATGAAAACTAATGATCTAGAGGCCCATTTTATACAGAAAGTTCCCTAAGACATTGAAGTTTAAGGGAAAAATAAGTTAGGACCACCCCTTTTGGAAACGTGTTCTTTAAAACAAGTTAGAATTGGCCCTAGCTGCTGTGACAGAAAAGGCAGAATGTCTGGAAGGAATGTTGGGATCCAAATGGACCATTTCCAAGTACTTCCAAGTCAAACCAAAAATCATGGGTGTTCTCCAATGAGTTAGGAAGACTTTCCAAGTGGCCTTGCATCCATATGTTGAGTATTGAGTCCTAGGAAAATCTTTGAACTCAACTCACTCACTGTTTTGATTCATTATTTTGAAGATTTTGGGGAAAATAAGGTTTTGTTTCTTGAAACAAAAATGAGAAGGATTGAGAGGGGTTTTGAAATAGATGTTTTGAAAACATATTTTAATACTCAATAAGGATTATAGCCACTTAAAATGCCAACATCAAACTCATCATCAAGAACCTCCAAGATTGTTGGAGAGATTTATTTTTATTTTGAACATAACTTCAATACATTCCAAGAATACCTTGGAAGTATTGAGGTTATGATCATCATCTATCAAACATGTTTTTGAGGTCAAGAGCTACTATCCATAAGGATTCACTCACCCCAAACTTCATGTCATCACTTAGATGATGATGAACTAGTAAGTAAATAAAGAAAATCAAAAAGAAATGAGGGAAGAAGAGATGAACACATATATAAACAAGCAAGTAAATAGCAATCAATAGATGATAATCAATGTGATTTTGAACTTGTAGCTTGGTGTTTTCACTCATAGATTTTGACATTTGGACATGGAAGTAGCTTCCTATCTCATGAATGCTCAAGAATGAGGGTTGGAGTAGACTTTGAATGTGAAGTATATAGAAGGATAGTGAAAGAAATCAATATTAAAACTCACTTTCTTATGAAAAATCAATGGGAGAAGCTCCATTTCTCTCTTCTAAACCTATCTCTATCTCTCTTCTTCTCTACAACTTTTCAAGCTTTGCACTTGGCCCCCCTAAAATGAAGAGCAATGGAGGGTTTAAATAGGCCAATTTGGGGTGATTTTGGGGTTTTAGAAGTACTCCCATTGGTCCCAAACAACTGTGAACACAAAACTATGTCGTTTTGACTTTCAATTAATCAAATTGGACCCCCAAAAAAATTACAAAAATGGACTCTGCGAGGGTTGAGTGCCGCGGCGGCACTGCTCCTCAGACGCCCAGAAATTTATGTTTAGGCCCCCAGAGGTTCCGGTATTCGCGAAAAGGCCCTATTTTGTCCGAAATTCACAGAAAATGCGTATGAACTCCAAACTGAGGTTGTGATATACCGTTGGAAAGGTAATGGAGTCTACTTTACATAAAAAAATATTTCGGGAATAGGTCACTTTGAAAAGTTTTGCGGTATTCGTGATGAAAGCCGATTTGATCGCCTTTTTCACCTTTGGAAAATCATAATAAATTCGTTTTAGATCCAGAAATTATGTGCGATATACCGTTGGAAAGCTATTGACCTCTAGTATCCATGAAAAATATTTGAAAATTGTTTCGGCACCCCGGTTCCAAAGTCAAATTCTGGTCAAACTGGTCAAACCTGGGATTCCTAGGAAGTTCTGGAAACCTCCGGGAGTTCCCGGGAGCTGATGTTTTCGCTCGATTTTCTTTCAGAACTTATTTTAACACTTTTTCATGATTTAAAAATGATTCTGGTGAATTTGGACAACTTTGGTCAAACTTGGTCAAACCCTGGTCAAACTTGGTCAAATCGGTCAACGGGGACTTTTCGGGAACTTCCAGGACTTCCGGGGGTCTCTGGGAGCCGACGATTTCATCCGATTTTTCTTTTAAAACTCATTTGAATACTTTTCTTACGAAGTAGCATGTTTCCAGAGCTTTGGGAGCAAATCTGGGAGTTTTATGGCTTTCAGGGGCATTTTGGTCATTCTGAGCATTTTGAGAAATAGAACCAACTTCCAGGAGTCCTTTTGAGTCCCTTTTCGATCATTGTGAACCACCAAGCTATGGGTCTCCTAAATCTGATACCTGACAAAATGGGGTGTCTATAGCCCCCGGACACTGAAAAGCAGTTTTTGAGACATCCTCTTCGGCGATGTATATCTGTTTATACCCCGAGTGCCCGTCCATGAATGACAAAATTTTATGTTTAGCGGCCGAATCGATTAACTGATCGGCCATGGGCATGGGATACTCATCTTTTGGGGTAGCTAGGTTTAAGTTTCTGAAGTCAATGCAGACCCTCAGCTTCCCATTCTTCTTTACCAGTGGGACCACATTCGAGACCCATTCAACATATCGGGCTGTCCGAATGAATCCAGCGTCCAGTTGTCTCTCAATCTCTTCTTTCACCTTCAGTGTTACCTCTGGTGACATGCCCCGAGGTAGCTGCTTGAATGGCCTGAACCCCGATTTAATTGGCAATCGATGTTCCACCAGTTCCCTAGATAAACCCGGCATTTCGTCATATTACCAGGCAAAAAAATCTTTGTACTTGTGCAAGAGTGCGATCAACTCGGCCTGACATTGCGGATCTAGCATCTGACTTACATAAGTAGGTCTGTGCTCTCCTTCTTTGCCTAGGTTGACTTCCAAGAGGGGGTCTTGGACATTGGCCTTTAAATCATCAAGCTTCGCCATGGCCGTTTCCAACTCGTCTATTTGAATCTCTTCTTCCTTTGGCGCTTCCTCTTCGTAGATACAATCGGCCAGATTAATCATTCCGTCCGCAGGGCTGATTTCCAGTCTTCTATCAGCCAAGTATGCACACCATTTGGCCATGCTGGCCCAACTTCTATTCTTCAATTATCGGAGTCTCCATGGACATCTTCTTGTTCGATGATCTGAACCGGACTTGATTCTTTTGTCCGACTGATATTATGGTAATACGCTTTAATGTCTGACGAACTTCCTTTAAGGAAGGTTGCTATATTTGGTCTTCCCATTTTGTTGCAACCCAGTAACTTAACTGGTTCGATGTCATCTTCATACAAGACTGCATCGGCCTCTATACACGGGCAACGAATGGCTTCGTGTCTTCCCCAACCACTTCTACCTCATCACCTCTCCAGAAAATCAGTAACTGATGGAGTGTGGAGGGAATGCAGTAATTTGGGTGTATCCAATCTCGGTCGAGTAATGCATTATAGGCCGCCGATGTTTCCACAATGAAAAAAGCAGTCATAACCGTTTTACTGCCAACGGTCAGTTAAGGGGTAGGATACCCTTGGTTCTTGAAGGTGCCCCCGTGAAGCTTTGGACATTCATTTCGGTCAGAATTAGCTCCGACTCGGACTTTTGCAGAATCCTCAACATTATTTGAGGCATAATGTTGATGGTAGAACCCCCATCAACAAGGATCTTGTTTATCGGGACACCCTCAATGTGTTCTTTCATGTACAAGGGCTTCAGATGCTGGGACATCTGGTATGTTGGTTTTTCAAACACCACTTTGACTTGTTCGGTCTTCAATCCTTCCTCAGTCTGAAGTCCTTTCGGCCTCAAGATGGTGATCTTGGGCCGATCGATCTCCCCATCGGTGGCGTCCACATTTTTGCTCGTGGCTTCCACCACTTTAGGTTTGATGGTCTCTCCCCCATTCCAAAAAACTTCTTCTATCACGGCCGAGTCCTTAGCTAGGCCCTTTACTACATCCCCTTCCATAGTCGATAGCTGGTCTGGCTTGGCTATGAAAGACATAGCTAATGTAAACACCATGTTAGATGACAGGCCTACCGAAATAGTCCCGAATTGAATAGGCGAGGTGCTTGAGTCTGACAGATCTCCATCGGACTCCACACTCATCTTGTCCGATGTTACTCTACATTCGTCTTGTGATTTTTCTCGTTCGACTCTTTCCCTTGGGCGCTTAGTGGCAATGTGCATTGCCCTAGTTGAGAGTCCTTGGTCATCGGACACGTTATGCTCTGTTGGTGTAGGAAGGTTTTTAGCTTAATTCTTCCAGAATTGGCACTCTCGCTCGGCCTATGTCATTCGCTGATATCTCTTGTTTTGGGACTTGTTGTATTGTGGCCGTGCTGGGAATTTAGAATGTTCAGCTCTGTGCCACTTCTGATCTTCCACCCGGGGTAGTAGCACCATCCTTGGGCTTCGGTTAGAGGTTGATACTTGCATCTGAGGCCTTGGTCTTGTCTGGGAACTTCTTGCCCCCAGTAGGCCGGATTCGCCTTGGCCGATTTGCTGCACCAATGCAGCTTTTTCCCGCCACTCGGGCTTGGCCTGACTCTGCCATGGTAGTGACAATCTCTTGTATGTAGACCTTCTCGGGCTTGGTTCCCAATGTTCATGGCTTCTCGGCCTCTTACTCGGGTTCGAGACTTATTTCTTGACATCAGCCTTGCACCTCGGGCAAAGGCCTTGTTCGATGAACTCCAGCTGTCGTCGTAAATCAGCTATCAAATTGTCGGTACTGGATCTAGCCGTTTCTTCCTCGGCCTTGTTGGCTTCTTCTTTACGCTCTTGATAGCTCCTCTGGAGGTCATGTATCGTCACTTTCGGCCCACCAGTGGCCGAAATAGCAACTTGTTTCCCTTCCCTGTGTTTTGGCACCAGTTCTCTGTCGGTCAGGTCTATCTTCGGTCTCAGCCTTGAAAGCTTGGTTAAGTTGGGCATAACCATGTTAGTGCCGGTAATTTGAGGAAAAGGATTTGCATCGATCCCCATAGCCTTGTCCGAGAATTTGAAAACTCATTTCTCCACGTTTTCCTGTATAAAATTGCGAAAAATAACGCAATTGTTAGTAGAGTGCTTCCAGGAATTGTGCCATTTACAATACTCTTTATTTTTTAGGTCATCGGCCTTAGGGATCCGATGACCTTCACTTAGCTTGATCACTTTATCGGTCAACAAGGCATCGAATATTTGATCAGCCATAGTAATATCAAAAGTATAATTTTTTCCCGCCTCGAACGCCATTTTCTTTGCAGCGTTGTTGTTGTTAACATGCTTATTCAAGGCGTTGCATACGATTGGCCATTTACAGATCAACTCGGCCATATTGCTTTCAGTTTCAAGGTCACACTCTACTAAGTGGACCTCGTAATTAGGGTCTTTATGATATGTTCCTTTGGAGGAGTTCTTCTTCTCCTGCTCGTCCAAAGGATACGCTCGTAATGACCAACCCGTGTGGCAAGCTCGAATAAGTCACGGAAGTCAGTTCCCTCAAACCTCTTGCGAAGTTCAAAGGACATGCCCCCCATAGCCATTTTAGCATACTCTTCCTCGGGCAACACTGTCTTGTACCGATACTTTGCCTTACGGAAACGGGCTATGTAGGTTTCCACAGTCTCTCCTACTAGTTGCATCATCCTGGACAAATCTGCCAGTGATGTTTCTGGCTCAGTGCTATAGAACTGGCCGTGAAATAGCTCTTCCATCCCCTGCCAAGTTAACACCAAATTGGCTGGGAGATTAACATACCAAATTCCATGCCCGTAAGAGAGTTTGGGAATAATCTTAACTTTAATGGGTCACTGTGACCCATATGGCCGCATTGAACAATAAAATAGCCAATATGCTCAACTGAGGACTGTTTGCTCTCTCTAGAGAACAGAGTGAAATTTGGTACTTTGTACCCCCTGAGGAAATATGACTTGGTCAATTTCAGGGGGATACGGCCGTCTGTACGTCGGCCTCTCTAGTCTTCTCATAAACGGGCCATACTCTTCGTGTATGGCCGCCACCAATTCCTCCCTATTAATGGGTTGTGGAGCTACGTGCTGAACATTCCTCATCGAGGGTACCAACGACGGTGGCAGTTGCTGTTGGTTGTTATTGGCCTGATGGGGCCAAAATCCACCATTGTTCCTTGGCCCCCCATTTGAGTGACCTGGGGTTTGTGTGTTACCGCCTGAACTTTCAGTATGGCCTGTAGATCTACCAAAATCTGGTGTCGCCGATCCGTTGGGATCGGTGACTATCACTCCGCTAGCCATACCGGTCTGTGACTTAGATTGCTTGCCTGAGCCATTACCATCCCTAAGGTTCGGGCAGACGTAGGGTGGGTCTTTCGGCTTGTCGGACTCAAGCAATGTGCCAGAGCCCGATCCGTTAACTTGCTCTTTGTTGCCTCTGGCCTTATAGGTTTCTATCAGCCTGCCGATCATGTCCGACAAGCGGTCCAACTTTATGTGGGTGGTCCTTGTCTCTAAGACCAGATCAGCTTGACTTTTATGAACATCGGCTGTTTGGTTGATGACCGATTTCAGATTGCCCATTGATCCTATGAGCGCGTTGTATTCCTACCACATGGGCTCAACGTTTGTTCACACGGCTTCTGAAATTGCCTCAAGCGTGATACCGCCATCTTATGGAGAATGGCCGGTGCTTTCCTCCATAGGTTGGTCCATGGGCGGATTGTCTTGGCCGTTCTTCGTCGTCTGCTTGTCTTTCTTCGGAGGCATGGTTTGACACTATGGGTCCCACTGGGCATGCCAAAATTGTTTGCTATAATTTGCGCGGGCATGCCAGAACCAACAGTGGTTTGGTGTGTGTGTGTGTGTGTGTGTGTGTGTGTGTGTGTGTGTGTGTGTGTGTGCAAACTAATTTTCTATCCGCTTGTGTGAGTGATACATAAGGCTTGATGAATCTGACTTCTAAACAAAATAATTGTGTATGCTGAGTAGGAAAGTTCCCTCACCGTAAGTTCTTTAGCAGTACTAAAGAGCACAAGCTAAATAGTGTCGAGTTTAACAGGTAAACAATCACAAACGGTTTAATAAAACGAAGATTTTATTAAGTGTTTTGAAAAAATAAACAGATCTAAAGAACAAACCAGAACATGCTGATTATCCAAAAGAACAAAAAAGAAAATAACAAAAAGGACAGACCTATTTGCTATGGAGGCTGAAAAGCATAAAGACTAAGAGTGCTTTGAATGCTTTGAATGCTTCGAGTGCAGTGTGTGCTATTTTCGAGAGTGACGCGGAGTCCTCTACTTGGTTGGCCTGCCTGAATATTTATAGCGGCCTTAGATGATTCCTAATTGGACAAGAATTCCCTAGCTCGCGCCCTAAGCTACTTCACTGATTGGCTGATTGGCTGAGAAGTCCTTCCTTATCCGGATTCTGATTGAATCAATCCCTTTAATTTAGGGATTAAACGCCTAAATCTAGCTGGACATGATCAAATTCCTTTCCTGAACGGACTCTTGTTTCCAAAACTCTGAGATGATGTCATCCTGACAGCTGGGGATATCACTGCTTTCTCCTTTCAGTCCATCGGCCTCGTCACTTATCCTCCTGAATGAATCAGGCTCTATCTGTTTCCATGCTTCTCTTCATGCCCGATTATCTTTCTTCCAACGCCCATGACCAATCGGACTGTTACTTCCATCTTTCATTACACGGTGTCCGATTGGGCTTCGTGTTGCTTCATTCCATCATCGGGCTATCATCGCATTGGATTATATCTTCCTATAGCTCGATAATCCTCACACATGTTCGATTTTCCCATCGGGCTCTCCTTACCACCCCCAACAGCCTTGTACCTATCATCGGTCTCACGTCTATACTTGAGTCCGATGAGTCATTGATTCCTTAGCCCGGCCTCTCCTTTATTCAACTCCACGCAACTCGGGCTCAAAAACCCTTGGCGGTTTTTGGGTGCAAACAACTGAATTATAATATTACGCATGCGTGTGTAATAAAATTAAATTTAGAAGCATGTGTGTGTAATTAAATTTATACCCATGTGTTAAATAAGTAAAACATTCACTTGGTCTGTACATCTGCAATGAGTAATGATTGGTGCACATAAAGATCTAAGCCATTAATTTCGGTGGATCCCATATAAGCAGGCATCGCTCCTACCAAAATGAATGGTCCTATTTGTAACATAAAAATCCAATCCAGTAGTTTGTTGACACGTAGAGTGTTCAAAAGGCATTTATGTTGCATGATTTAAATGGACAAGAGTGTAACACGTGGGAGAATTTAAGCATGAACGGGAAGGGTTTAAATTCAAAGGGCAACTACTAGGACATGCGTCATGGAGGGATCAAGCAGTTTGAAGTAATGATTTTAGCACGTGGAAATTTGAGGAGGCAGTTACTTCGAAGGCCTATAAATAGGAGAAGAGATGAAGAGAAAGGACACGAAAACACGTCAACAACTCTTTAGAAATTCACTTCTATTGTCATACTATTTTTAATTCCATTAGGAGTAGAATACCACTTGGAAGTCTTCTTCGAGGTTAGGATCTGTACTTTACTTTGTTTTTAGGGTTAATTACAGAAACACCCCTACGACTAAGCCTTTTATCAGTTACCCCCTATACTTTAAATTTTATCACTAATACCCATGTGGTCTAGACTAAAAGTGAAATAGTTGCTTTTTCCGTTAAAGTTAACAGAAAATGGGTAAAAGTACAAAATTACCTATGTTACACACTAATGGGAGCACCCTTATATGCTTAAATGTTTTATTTAAGCATATGTGCTACATTATTATATTATTTTGATATTACAATTGTTGCTAGAGACTATTTTGTGGTTACTTTGTGATATCTTTGTGAGAGTGAATTTGACATACACACACACACACACACACACACACACACACACAGAGTTTTGATGATAATTAATTTTTTTTTTTGTAAAATCTTAGTACATTACTATACTGAATTTCACTATGTGTGACCAAGGGTAGATTAAAAACAAAAAACTAACATATCATCAAGATTGTGTGTGTGTCCAATGGTAGATAAAAATAATAATATATCACCAAGATTGTGTGTGCTATGTGTGTGTGTGTGTGTGTGTGTGTCCAATGGTAGATCAAACATATAAATAAATAAATAAATAAATTTGTTCTCACGAAGATACCTCAAAGTGACCACAAAATGGTCTCTAGCAACATATATAATATCAAAATAATATAATAATGTACCACATATGCCTAAATAAACATTTAAGCATTGTTCTCATTAGCATGTAATAGGGGTAATTTCATCATTTTACCCATTTTTTGTTAACTTTAACAGAAAAAGTGACTGTTTTACTTTAGTCCAGACCACAGGGGGTATTAGTGATACAATTTAAAGTACATGGGGTAACTGATAAAGGGCTTAACCACAGGGGGCATTTCTGTAATTATCCCTTGATTTTTATAAATATTTCCTTTCTGTTACTATTTTAAAACCTTTTGTTTTTTAGAACAACTTAGTTTATATTCTACAACTGTTAGTCAATTCTACACGATAAAAGTCCTTTTAGTTAAGGCATTCGAACGGTCACAATTGGCCTGGAGAGGCGTATTTGGCTTACATAAGTACACTAACACATTACTTTCCTGGCACGCTCGTACACACAAATTACACTAATATTCTTCGAAGGATTTATAGCCAAACATAATTTTGGCACACCCGGTGGGACCCTAGTGTCAAAATGACCAACAGAGTGCTAAGAAGCAATAGATTTGTTGAAAACACCAATAATGGTGTTAACACCAATAATAGTGAAAATATTGTTGGGTTTGTGCCCTCAAACCATTACTTTGTGTATGATACATTGACATTTTAATATATGTATATCAGTTTTACATTTTTTATGTATGTTTCTTTCATGAGATGATTGTTAATCCTTAAGTATCGTAGTAAGGAATTCGTGTATGTATGAGATACATACAAGTGAGATACGAATTACTATTCTTTGACACTTAAAATTTGTCACAGTGGATGATGAGACTGGATATCTCATCAGGTTTACACTGTAGCATGATTAACTACCATTGGATGGAGTTATTAATCTCAATCACTGGAGTGTTACTCTTAGTTAATATGCTAGTGCTTATAGTGCATTGACAGACCTGAGTTATCCTATTGACACTTAATGATGTCAACAGTCGATAGAAACTCATAACTTGTATAAGGTACATGTTCTTAATCATGAGACGATTACGGACATAGACTATGGATATGACTGCTTTGACTTACCAATCAGTGAGGTCTATAAAAGATCAAAACTTCGGTATCTTGAGTATGTCATATTATCAGGGCTGTGAAAATATATTGTCAAGATAGAATCTACCCTCTGTTAAAGAGTAAGCATTCCCTTGAGAATATCACTAAGTTGATTACTGAGAAATGCAATCTTGTTGATAAGTAGTTATCAACATGTTTGGTAATCATGAGAGGTGAATGTGACTCAAGGAATAGAAGAATTAATCATGATTCAGGTTGACAGTAACAGTTATCTGACTACGTAAATTTGATTATGAATGCGGACGGTAGAGGGACGTTAGTACACCATACAAGGCTAATTAGCACTTCGAATTTGTTCTTTTGCATTGGAGTTCAGTTATCGTTTTATAGTGGAGTAAACGTTAACTGCCCAGTTGATTAATTTGCTGATCAAAGATTTGATCATAGGAATTAACAACTAGTCTGAGCCAATAATAAAAAGCCTAGGAGGTCCCACTCTTAGCTCCGCTAGGATGCTTGGAAAGGCACAAGAGGATTTTATCATGACGAGTTCGATTGATCGAAGAGTCTTGATTGATTGAAGTCTTGGCAGGTTCGATCAAACATTCAATCGATCAAAGCCACTTCAATCGATTGAATGTAAGGTCTGTTCTAGGAATCTATAAATAGGGCAGTTGCATCCAGAAAACAGAGTTCGTCCTTTTTATAACCAGAAGCTGCAGAAATTGTTTTAGGGTTCCCAAACCTTCTTATCCTCTCCATTAGAGATCCCACCATCTCTAGCCTCTCCGAGAAGCACTCATAAGAGACATAAGGGTGAAGACAACCTAGTGGAGGCTACTGCACAATCAAGGAAGAAGACAATTAGAATTGGGTTCAAGACCAGAGGTATAATTCTTATCCCCTCTCTTGTACGCATCTATAGAATTAACGAGTAGCAGATCCAGGCTACCAATAAGTTTTTGTAACTTAATCTTTCCGCTGTGCATTTAAATAATTTTAAACACATTTTCCTAGATTTGGTATCCGAGCCACGCTTCTTTGGATCTATAGATGCATTTTGGAACACTAATTTTGATTTGCATGTTAATTTTAGAACTATTTTCGAAACTGCATCATCACAGATCTGTTTCTGTAGCAGTCTCGTAGCAGAATACAAATCTATGATTACATTGGATGCATGGTGGGTTCGATCGATTGAAGTATATTCGATCGATTGAACCTCTCTGTTCTCAAGCGATCAAACTTTGTTTTGTTCGATCGATTGAATGTGTTTCGATCAATCGAGATCTTTTCTCTGTCCAGGTGTTCTGTTCATAGTTTTAAAGGTTTTTAAAATTACGTACTTTAATTTTATATGATTCTATAAAAAATTTCAAATCATTCTGTGAAATTGAAAGTTCAATCGATTGAACTATGATCAATCGATCGAAGGTTCGAGTAATCGAACCTTTGTCGATCAATCGAAGTGTTACTGAGAATAAAGATGTTGTTTTAAGTTCTAATTCAGTACGTAAAGAGTTTATGTACTGTGTGAATCAATTAGGGGTTCTAATATTTACATATATTTGTTATATATGCATGGATGTGCGTACGACTAACCTTTTTGCAGCAAGATTAGTCCACTTTCTCTCATGGCACCAAGTTATTTTAAATTTTGTATTTAAATGTTTGAGATTGGTGTATGTTGTATTAAATTTTGGTTTGGTTTTAAGGCATGTGTAAAGAGTACTACGACTTCAATCCTACGTAAAGGAAAGTCGCATCGGTTTCCCAAGTCATTTATTTTATTGTTATTTAATACTTCTAGATGAATTGTAAGTTTCGAAAGAAGCATAGGACCAATGTAATAGAATTAGAAAATCCATGATGATAGAGGAGCAAGCCGTTTTCCATATAGATGGAGCTGGAGGCGATTAAACCAAGCAGGAGGTTCTATGAAGATAGAGGCATATGAATGCCTTTGTTTCATTTTAGTTTTTTGTTTTATGTGATTGGCATTTAAATATATTATTACTAGTTGCATGCACGTAAAACAAGTTTTTTAAAATAAAATTCATAAACCGTTTCAACGCATTAGTAAACATTAGATGTTTATGGGTAATGTGTGCAAACAAAATTTTCCAAAAGAAAAATCCTTTACTATCAAATCTAGTGGGAGAGGGTCTTATTTATAACACCCACGATCTTCCAGTAACGGTTCATTGTAAGATGAGTAGTACATTCTGTATCACCTCGCCAGGGGTGATCATTCCATACGGATGGTACACTACTCATTGGTTACTCGATGTGAACTTCCTATTGATAGGATTAATCAGACATGTTAGAGGGTGACCACCCCACAGAGGCACTACCTGAGGCGCTTGTGATTGGATCCTAGTTAATGGTATACACTAGCTAAGCTATGGATAAGGGATCCCACACAGGGCATTATTATGAAATTTAGAGATCAAATAGGTTTGGGAGCCATTGTAATACCCTGTAATTTCTTTATAAATTTTGTATTTCTGTATATATAAATAAGACCCCTTTATTTTATTTCTTGTCTTTATTGAGTTTTGAATCCCAATCGATTGGCCTTTAAACCAATCGATTGCCATCTTTTGAACCCCAAGCGATTGCCATCTTTATCAATCGATTGAAATCCTGCCGACCTAAATTCATTACGTGGCACTATCCCAATCGATTGCCATCAAATATCTGAGCCCAATCGATTGCCACTGGTACTAATCGATTGCCACCAGCAGAGGCAATTTTTCTTCTTTGCTTTGTGTTTTGAAGTGTGGCACTCTTCCCTCTCTATATATAATTGTTCATTTCGTCCCTTGGGACTATTTTTTTTACAGTCTAGAGAGAAGGAGTGATTACTGTTATATATATACTCAAACACACACACACACACACACACATATATATATACACATACCCATACCCATACACACACACACTGCCTCTGGCAGCAGAGAAGGATAAGAACAAATGAGAGCAGACAGAGAGAGAGAGAGAGAGAGAGAGAGAGAGAGAGAGAGAGAGAGAGAGAGAAAGAGAGAGAGAGAGACAGAGAGAGACAGAGATCAAGAGGAGAAGAGGAAGAGAAACCTTGAGGTTTTAAGCTCCACAAGCCAAACACACACCCAAACGCACCCTTAGGTGAGTCCAACTTACTTGGTTATTTTCATTTGATGTTTATATACGTTTTAGTGAAGTTTAGACGTAGTTTATTCGTCCCATTTACATTATATATGCTGAATTGAAATTCTGTTGGAGAAAATGAAGTCCCAATCGATTGGTATGTTTACCAATCGATTGCCATTAGTCTTGATCTACTCGATTGGATTATTTTCCAATCGATTAGAACCCAATCGATTTCCAAAGTTTGCAATCGATTGGCGTTGTTTTTTATCCAATCGATAGCCATGTTTTCCAATCGATTGTTACAATTTTTATCCCAATCAATTGGACCTTCATCCCAATTGATTGAAAGTTGCAGATCATGGATAGTTCCTCTTGTTTGTTATAATAAGGGTTTAATTGTTCTGGAATTGTTTCCCGTTTCGATTATGCGCATATGGGATAGTAAGGGATAAAGTGATATAGCATTGGAATAATACATGATTCGAGGTGAAAAGTGCATGTTTATAGTGTATTACACGGTCTTTTATGCATACTTTTATCCCCAAGTCCCTATATTTAGATGCATATCAATGATTAAGTGTTTTCTATGATGTTGAGACTCAAACATGTGTTTTTACACTATTTTACAGGTCATGGAAAGCAAACATTGCATAGAAAGTGATTCTGGTGAAGAGAATAGCAGAAGCAGCTGAGAAAACGCCAATTTAGACAATTAAGACTTCAGATTTGGAAGATTTTCCCAGAGATATAAAATGTAGATCTTTGAGTTACGGTTGCGTGGCCGCAAACGGGAGGTCAATCCGAGGTCCGAGTAAAAAGTTATGGCCATTCTCCCATCGGTGCGCAGTGCTGTCAAAATCAGAGAGTTCAAGCGATTGAAGAAGAGTTCAATCGATCGAACCTTCGATCGATCGAACTAAGCTCGATCGATCGAACTTTATTTTCATCCAAAAGTTGCGTAAACTCTGCGGGAACCCTATATATACGTCGTTTTGACGCCAGACGAAGGGAGGACGCTCCAGAACGCGAAAAACAGTAGTTTAGGGTAGTTTTAGGGTTAGATTAGGAGTAGTTTAGGTTAGATTAATCTTCTTCTTCCTCTTTTCCATTGTAAACTCAAGATTCAAGTTGATTTCAAGTTTATTTCAAGGTTATTTCAAGGTTATATTCAGATTTATTCCAGGTTTTACTTTCTCTTTTCTTTATTTGATTGTTTATGACTCTAGTTGTTATGATTGCTTGGTTTTACTGTTCCTGTATTAGTTTAATCATGTTTTCGTAGTTTAGACGTTGGAAATAAGTGATGAAACATTGATTCCCAACCTCTGCCATGCAATCTTTAGAAACCTTGGGCTCGATCGATCGAAGGTATTTCGATCGATCGAACCAGGGATAGTCAAGCGATCGAAGGTATTTCGATCGATTGAAGGATGATGCTGTCCGATCGATCGAGAGCGTTTCGATCGATCGAACTTGTTAATTCTTGAGATGATTCTTTTAAGTATTCCATGACTTTCTGTTTTAGAAATCTGTCATCAAATTGTCCCAATAAGCTCAGTTTGTCACAACAGTTTTTAGAACTTAAAGCCTTAAGGCCTTTTCTTCAATGACTTTTGAAAACCACTTTGAATGCTAACACCATTTAGAGTGCAAGTAATAACCATTGTTTTAAACCGTCTTCCAAGTATTTTAACTCACTTGTGATGATGTAGTCCCGGCCATGAAAGGGCTACTGATTCTTTATCTTTAGAAAAATACGGAATACTGAAAAGGGATGTACTCCATAGAGCGTTAATGAATATGCATGGTAGATGGTTAGGATTAATGTGGATTCACGTATTTCCAATACCTTTAGTTTATTTATTTACTTAGTTATGTTTCTTTATGCTATAGTTTATTATTTAGTTTAATTTAATTAGTTAGAATTTGTTAGTACACATCCAATCATTCATTTTCTTTTACCTTTTCTTTAGATTATAACTTAGTAGACATTCTCCCTATTCCTTCCCTGTGGGATCGACCTGGACTTATCCAGTATTACTTGCACGATCACCTACACTTGGGTGTTGCACAAGAGCGCACAACTATTTAGTCGTGTCAAGTTTTTGGCGCCGTTGCCGGGGAAGGCAACTAGGTTAGGATTTTACTAAGTTTTTCCATTTTTCTTCTTTTACTTAAAAAAAAAAAAAAAAATCATTGGACTTTTTCTCTCACAAGAATTTTTTTTTTCTTTTGTTTAAATATTTTGGGTAAACATGTCTTATCCATATTACCCTCCATACAACACAAATACCACGAATGGGTACACATTAGGTAATGAGAACTATACCCTGAGTTGGCAAGCACCCACATATGATGCACATTATCAACCTGAGTGCTACCAATCACCACAATGGGAAAACCATCGTGTTAGTCCCCCATGTTATCAAACATATCAAGAACCTCCACCTGGAGAGTTCTATCAATCGCAATGGGGATATAACCAAAATGATAGTGTAGGATATAGTAGTAGTTCCCACGATTACCAAATGCACCAAGACTTTCCTTCTGGGGAGTCTTGCACACAAACACAATGGGAAGGGGACTATTACCAACAACAATGGGGTGAAACTTCATATAGTTATAATGAGGAGAATAACAAAGTTGAGGATAATGGTATGTTAGAATTGCTGCTTAGTGAAATGAAAAGGCTAGAGAGTGCAATTGATAAATTAGGAGCTAGATATCAACAAGCATTTGATAGCCAACCTTTAGAAGACTATACCAGTCCTTCAACGCTACAACCTGAATTTCAAGACACTAACAATGGAATGGAATTAGAGGACAATGATGGGTTCATACCGAGTGAGGTTAACAACTCATTTGAGAAAGTGATAACCCAATAAGAACTCCAAAACCAAACCATTGAGCATGAAGTTGTAGAACCATCTTCTCCTCAACATACAACCCCAGACATCAACTCCTTCACTGCCTGGATAAAACTGCACAATCTCTTTGTCCAGAGCACCTCAATAGATGACATATATAGTGAGGAGAGTTACAAGGATGAGAATGAGGTTTTAAAAGATGACGAGAGTTTAGGTGATTGCACGCAATTAGGAAAGGAAGAGTCCCCTGTTGACTCTACCCCTACCTTTGAAAGTGACCTTAGAGAGGACATAATTGAAAAATCTAAATCTGATTTAGATTCTTGTGATATTCATGAACCCTCACCTCTTTCGACCGAAGAGGTGGTATCACCAAGTTGCCCATCACCTATCCTTACTATCAATCAAAGCTCTCGTCCTGAGCTTGAATGTTATGTGTACCCCATTCGTGAACAAACAGAATGTGTTGTGGAAGAGGATGGTAAGGATACTAGCACATGTTCTTCACAAAATTTTAACTTTCAAAATTCTTTGAGAGAAGACTTGGAAAATATTGGGCCCACTTTAGATGATCTTAAAATTCAACAAGAAGCTAGCAATCTTCTAGACTGCTTGACCTTCTTGAGTGATTATGACATTGAGGCCCAAATAGATAGCTTTATCCAAGTCCAGTCCAAAACCATGTGCAGAGAACAGAAATTCAATTCCTATGATTATATCTCCATAGATTCTATTCTAGGACAAGCGGAGGGTGGTGAAGCTTCATTAGAACATCACTTCGACCCTGCCCCTTTTATTGAACCATGGCCTCCCCCTGTTTTTAGTATTAAAATAGAGGCTGTTATAGGAAATACCAACACCAAAGATCGTTTCTTGCATATAATTCCTAAAAAGTGTGGTATTCCTTTTATAACTGTCCCAATAAAATTTGGAAGCCATAGGTTATGCATCATCTCCTCTGACCTTGAGCCTGACATTAGTTGGGGGGGAGTTGCATTTTTATGAGGATCCCAACATTCTTCTCACTGTTAAATTATTTTATTGGGAAGATCCTCAAAAATTTTGGTTGTTAATCTATGATAAAAATCTTGATTAACCGAATTTATTCACTGAGTAGTTGTATCTATGTTTCCTTGTTGCTACTAATGATCTTGCAGGTAGCTTGAAAAAAATGGATATTAACGCTTCGAGGTAAAATCCTTCCTTCCCTCGCTTTACTTTACATGTCCATGTGCTTAGTTTAGAATATTGAGGACAATGTCTAGTTTTAGTTAGGGGGGAGTGAGTCATTGCATGCCTCATATCTTTTTGTTGTACTTTAGTGTCATATACCTGCTTAGCAACATGTAACTCAGTAAATTAAAATCTGCAAAAATTTTAAATTTTTTTTTTTTTTTTGTTAAAGATAAAAAAATGGTTCTTGTGTTTCTCTCATAGTTAATGTAGTTAGTTATGATGCATTAGTGTTATTTTCTGTATGTTATTAGTATGTGATATACTATGGTAGTTTCTTTACTATCTTAGTTATAGTATGTTCTATGCTTTTTAATCTTCAAATACTTTGAGCACGTTGTGACAACCTTGTACTTAGCTAAAATGGATTAGTAAGCATAGTTTAAGTGTCTTGAAAGACTGTAGTGGAGACTAATAACCCAAGTGAGCTTTTGTGCCATTCTTTGTTTTTGAGGGTTTTATAAAATTACTCTTACTTTTTGAAAAGCGTATTAATTCGTTGAAAGTCTCATTTTTCTTCTTCATTTTGACTGATCACTAGAAGAGAACGTTCAGGATTTACCAAACTTTAGAGCTCTTGAATTTACTGAAATGAATTATCCTATTAACTTAGAAGATGATTTAGGCCATCTTTTGACCATACATGGATAATACAGCCTTGGCCTACCTCTATGCTATTCCTTTACTTCACCTCTTGAGCTTATCATAATCGCCTTGTCTTCATAATCCTAAAGTCTATACCAAACTCCAAATTAGGAGTTCAAGCATCAGTTCTTTATTTAGGTGTGATTGGGATGTGTTGCGTTAACAAGAAGTATGTTAGTGTGAATAAGGGAAAGTTGGCAAAGAAAAAATGAAAGAAAAAAAAGAAAAGCATGAGAAGAAAAAGAGAAAAAAAATGCCAATGGTTGTTACAAAAGAAAAAAAAAGGAATGAAAAGAAGAGTATGAAAAAAATAAATAAAAGAAAAGAAGAAGAGAGAGATTGGAAATGTGGGAAGTTTGAAAAGTTATAGTAGACATTCCAATCACATCCTTTGACCCAATTGAATATCACGAGCCTTTTTCTTCTTAATCTAACACCTCTTTTTCAAAGTCCTGATGATTTTAAGTAAATTGGATTTGAAGTTAAGGTAATGAGAGAGTTATCCACGGTATCTCGCTCTTCTAGTGAAAAGTATCATTTTATGAGACTTTGTGCACTAAAATGTCCATTTTTCTATTTAGATATGAGAAGCATTAGATTCCATTTATAATTACTCTTTATAGCTTCCATATCATGAGTGATAATTATTACACCTAATTCAGAGTGATTTCATCTTGAGAGTGTAATCCCAGTAAGAGTTGAGTCAAAACGAATGTCTTGATAGTGTCTTAGGTTATGCGAGCTTTGAAATTGAAATTTGGTATTTTGGTTGTCCATTCACACACACACTTGAAGATTAATAGGTATGGAATATTCTAATGACTTTAATAGTAGATTAACTATAATATGTGTGTTGCATGGCTATGACATACTAGAGAGTTTCATGAGATTGTTGAGCTTAACCACATTTCTAAATGAGAGGAAAAATTTCTTGAAAATATTTAAATGAGAACCATTACCATAAACATGAATTTTGTGGGTAGATTCACTGCAAACCCTCACGAGACAACACTCGTCCACTAGGGGGAACCTAGAGGTTTAAAGGCTTGTTGCATATGCTAAATGCAATCGCGATTCCTGCGAAAGTGATTTAGGATTTTTACTTTCTTTTGTTTTCAATTTTTAGAGTTAAATAAACATTGCTGTAGTTCGCTTCATTGCTAGGGACTAGCAACGAGTTAGTTGGGGGGTGTGATTCGAGGTGAAAAGTGCATGTTTATAGTGTATTACACGGTCTTTTATGCATACTTTTATCCCCAAGTCCCTATATTTAGATGCATATCAATGATTAAGTGTTTTCTATGATGTTGAGACTCAAACATGTGTTTTTACACTATTTTACAGGTCATGGAAAGCAAACATTGCATAGAAAGTGATTCTGGTAAAGAATAGCAGAAGCAGCTGAGAAAACGCCAATTTTGACAATTAAGACTTCAGATTTGGAAGATTTTCCCAGAGATATAAAATGTAGATCTTTGAGTTACGGTTGCGTGGCCGCAAACGAGATGTCAATCCGAGGTCCGAGTAAAAAGTTATGGCCATTCTCCCATCGGTGCGCAGTGCTGTCAAAATCAGAGAGTTCAAGCGATTGAAGAAGAGTTCAATCGATCGAACCTTCGATCGATCGAACTAAGCTCGATCGATCGAACTTTATTTTCATCCAAAAGTTGCGTAAACTCTGCGGGAACCCTATATATACGTCGTTTTGACGCCAGATGAAGGGAGGACGCTCCAGAACGCGAAAAACAGCAGTTTAGGGTAGTTTTAGGGTTAGATTAGGAGTAGTTTAGGTTAGATTAATCTTCTTCTTCCTCTTTTCCATTGTAAACTCAAGATTCAAGTTGATTTCAAGTTTATTTCAAGGTTATTTCAAGGTTATATTCAGATTTATTCCAGGTTTTACTTTCTCTTTTCTTTATTTGATTGTTTATGACTCTAGTTGTTATGATTGCTTGGTTTTACTGTTCCTGTATTAGTTTAATCATGTTTTCGTAGTTTAGACGTTGGAAATAAGTGATGAAACATTGATTCCCAACCTCTGCCATGCAATCTTTAGAAACCTTGGGCTCGATCGATCGAAGGTATTTCGATCGATCGAACCAGGGATAGTCAAGCGATCGAAGGTATTTCGATCGATTGAAGGATGATGCTGTCCGATCGATCGAGAGCGCTTCGATCGATCGAACTTGTTAATTCTTGAGATGATTCTTTTAAGTATTCCATGACTTTCTGTTTTAGAAATCTGTCATCAAATTGTCCCAATAAGCTCAGTTTGTCACAACAGTTTTTAGAACTTAAAGCCTTAAGGCCTTTTCTTCAATGACTTTTGAAAACCACTTTGAATGCTAACACCATTTAGAGTGCAAGTAATAACCATTGTTTTAAACCGTCTTCCAAGTATTTTAACTCACTTGTGATGATGTAGTCCCGGCCATGAAAGGGCTACTGATTCTTTATCTTTAGAAAAATACGGAATACTGAAAAGGGATGTACTCCATAGAGCGTTAATGAATATGCATGGTAGATGGTTAGGATTAATGTGGATTCACGTATTTCCAATACCTTTAGTTTATTAATTTACTTAGTTATGTTTCTTTATGCTATAGTTTATTATTTAGTTTAATTTAATTAGTTAGAATTTGTTAGTACACATCCAATCATTCATTTTCTTTTACCTTTTCTTTAGGTTATAACTTAGTAGACATTCTCCCTATTCCTTCCCTGTGGGATCGACCTGGACTTATCCAGTATTACTTGTACGATCACCTACACTTGGGTGTTGCACAAGAGCGCACAACTATTTAGTCGTGTCAATACACACGTGGAATAATTGACTTAATGCATTGATCAGTGAAACCTTTTGGTTAATGTTGAGATAATAATGAGATTGAAAAGCCGACGTTCATAGTAGTGGGTCTATCGACTGCGGAGGTCAATACTATTTTATGGTGGGTACGTGTGAATGTGGTCGCGAAGATCGTATGATATCGGGCGTGGTGACTAGTATGTGTTAGGGCGTGGTGGCCGTAACCTATTGAGTGTATTAGCTGGGCTTATTGGCCGTAATATATCGAGCGTATTGGCTAGGCGTGTTGGCTATAATGTATCGAGCGTATTGGCTGGGCGTGTTGGCCGTAATGTATAGAGCGTATTGGTTGGGGGTGGTGGCCGTAACCTATCGAGCGTATTGGCTAGGCGTGTTGGCCGTAATGTATCGAGCATATTGGTTGGGCGTGTTGGTTATAATGTATTGAACATATTGGCTAGGCATGTTGGCCATAAGATATTGAGCGTATTGACTGGGCGTATTGACTGGGCGTATTGACTGTAAGGCATTAAGCATAAATGTGATGGTCAGGATGTATCAGGGGTGTGTTGGCCAAAGTATGTCAAGGGCGGGTTGGCCAAGGTATATCGGGGCATTCAGATAGAATACATGGGACTGTGTGTCAGGATTTGACAAACCATAGGTATGGGACTGTGTGTCTGATTAATGTGGACCCAGGTGTCTATGTTATGTCCATAGTTTGGGACGATGTCTGTTGAGATATGTTGGGTTGGTGCATTCATATACGTGAACGTTGAGATAATCATTAATAATGTTGTTGCTTTATATGCTGCTTATCTATAGATACTCTGTTAGTATTTTGCATTCACTCGACTTTCGTAGCTGACGACGTTTCTGTCGCTGGATATGCGACGTCCAGCTGGCCAGGGTTATGAGTATACATGAGAAGCATACATGGATAAGGGCTACGAGGATGGAGCCTACGATGATGAAGGCTATGCTGGAGATGACTCTCCTGCATACATGGATAGGGGCTACGAGGATGGAGCCTACGATGACGGAGGCTATGCTGGAGATGACTACTACGCAAGCTGAAGACTTGGAGCTTGCTGTTGATAGTTTATGCTTATGTTTTTAGAGACCGTTGTAATAGTTAAGTTTATAGTTGGCATATGTTGCCATACCGTTTTATTTATATTTTCTGCAAACACTTTGGTTTTGAAATAGTTAGTAATGAACTCTGTTTTTATATATCGACCTTAGAACTTTCCAATGCATGGTTTGAATCATTACTCTGATGGTTTGACTTTGTTTGTGGACAATGTGGTGACTTTCAACTATCATGGCCTACGGGTCCAAAAAGGAATTTATTTTCTCTATTTTTGCTACTACGGGGCGTGACAGGATTTTTGGTATCAGAGCCTAGATTTAGTGTTTGTATTCACCAATTGTCTAGCATTTCTTGAGCTTGAACCTTAAGAATTCTTTGAGATAAGGGTTGACTCTTGCTTGTGTTCCGAAGATTATCCCTTTACAGTTCTCTGTGCTATTAATGTGATAATAGTTATAACTTTTATGTTTAGTTGCAATTTACTTTCTATAATTATTTTGGGTTGACGACTAACCGAGAGATGTCTGTATAGATACCCAACCTTACTGCATCGATGGCAGGAATGTCTACTCGGAATCATCCTGCTCAAATTGAAGATGTCCCCCAAGCACCCCAAGCTGTTGATCCGATTGGACTGTTCGAGGCCTTTGTGAATAGGATGGAACGGATCAACAATCATATCCTAACGTGCACACCAGAAATAATCATGGACCAGCCCTGAGGCCAGTTGAGGATAGAATAGTGGAGCATTTTTGTCATTTTCGTCCTGAGAAGTTTGACGAGAATACTGAGCCGTGGCAAGCAAAACAGTGGCTCTAAGAGATGAAAGCAATCTTTGATACCCTTGGATGTAACGAGATTGAGAAGCGTGGACTGTCGACATTTTAACTGACTTATGCGGCAGTAGATTGGTGGGAATCAGAGAAGGCAACTGTAGGAGAAGATGTGGTTGGAAGGATGCCCTGGATCACATTTAAAGGGCTGTTTCTTGAGAACTACTTTCCTCAAACAGAGAGGAATAAGAAGGAGAGGGAATTCATCGAGCTCAGACAAGGGAACCTTACCGTAAGAGAGTATACGGTACAGTTTGAATGACTATCTCGTTTTGCCCTACATATGATTAATACCCTAGAGAAGAAGAACAAGCAGTATCATCAGGGTCTTTCGTTGCCACTACAACAGATGACATTGAATCATCAGGGTCAGACTTTTAAGGCCATGGTAGGAATGGCAGTCAGTCATGAGGATATTAATGGTCGAGAGCAAGGACGTTTTGGGAATCGGCTACCACCCAGGGGTAACCAAGGACCGAGACCTCCGATGCGTTTTTAAGGGAACAAACGCAATTGGACTAGAAAGATAAAGCTACAACCTGTGTTTTCCCAGAATTGCTATGCTGCAACCCAAGCACGTCATCCGCAAGGACTCCCTGCTACTATTGGAGGCAATACTAGTGGATGTTTTAACTGTGGAAAACATGGTCATTTGGCTAAGGACTGCCGAGCTTCCAAGAACTACAACAAGGTGAGCATTCTCTGTTACAACTGCAACAAGCATGGCCAATTCAACAAGGATTGCAGAGCACGCCGTAGGGCATACAACGGACCAGCTGCTCAGGGCCAAGTTGGATAGGCTCATATGAATGCTATCCTCCCAGAGAACCCATGATTTGATGAGGCTAAACAGCAGAACATGGAAGGTACTCTTATGTTATTCAGTACTTAAACTCGAGTTAAAGTTCTATTTGATACTGGTGCTTCGAATTCGTTTATTGCTATCGGGATTGTTAAATTGTTGGGTTTAGTACCTCAGGCGCTTGATGTAGCCCTGAATGTGGTGTCACCTTTGGGAGTAACCATAAGATTAGGGAAAGTGTGCAAGGACTGCGCCTTAACCCTAGAGGATAAGATTATTCCCGCAGACCTAATCGTTTTATCAATGAAGGAATTTGACATCATCTTAGGTTTTGATTGGCTCACGAAGTATCGTACTAAGTTGGATTGTGACAGTAAGATGATTACATTTTTGGTACCAGGAAGTCTGCCTTTTGAATTTCAGAGTAACCCCTCTAGCGATGCTTTTCTCACTAGTCGTCTAGCAGTTATCGAGAGCTCGAGTTCGAAACTCATAATTGCATAAATTCTTGTAGTTCGAGACTTTAAGGACATGTTTTGGAATATTTTAGGATTACCACCTAAGTAGGAGATTGACTTCTGTATCGAGTTAGTGCCTGGTACTTTACCATAATCGAAGGCTCCTTATTGGATGGCACCAATGGAGATGCAAGAGATAAAGAAGCAGGTTCAGAAATTAGAAGATCTCAAGTTTGTTCAACCCAGAACGTCGCCTTAGGGAGCGCTAGTGTTGTTCGTCAAAAAGAAGGACGGAACTCAGCGACTTTGTATCGACTATAGGGAGCTCAATAAGGTCACGATTAAGAATAAGTATCCACTCCCTAGGATCGATGATCTATTTGATCAGTTGCAAGGAGCGACGACTTTCTCGAAGATCGATTTATAATCCGGATATCACCAACTATTGGTTCGACCAGAGGATATTTCCAAGACTGCTTTCAGGATGAGGTATGGGCATTATGAATTTTTGGTTATGTCTTTTGGATTAACCAACGCTCCAACAGTATTCATGGACCTAATGAATAGAGTCTTTAGACCCTACTTAGACCAGTTCATTATCGTGTTCATAGATGATATTATAATCTACTCAAAGACGGAGAAGGAACACGAGGAATATGTAAGGATCGCACTATAGACCTTCCAAGATAACCAACTGTATGCAAAGTTTAGTAAGTATGAGTTTTGGCTGAAGGAAGTCAAGTTTCTAGGACATATTGTCTCATAGGATGGAATAGCCGTAAACTTGTCAAAGACAGACGTTGTTTTGGATTGGAATATGCCAACCACTATAATAGAAGTCAGAAGTTTTCTTGGGTTGGCTGGATACTATCGGAGATTTGTGGAAGGATTCTCCAAGATCGCAGCTCCTCTTACTAGACTAACAAAAAAGGATTTGAAGTTTGAATGGGGTAACAAGCATGAACGCGCATTCCGGGAATTGAAACAAAGATTGAGCATAGCGCTAGTGCTTGCGATACCCAAGAGCGCTGAACAATTCACCATCTATAGCGACGCATCACACCAAGGACTTGGATGTGTTTTGATGCAAGACGGGAAGGTAATTACATATGGATCACAGTAATTAAAACCTCACGAGTTGAAATATCCGACGCATAACCTTGAGCTAGCTGCGACTATTTTTACACTCAAGATTTTGGAGGCATTATCTCTATGGTGAGAAATTTGATCTGTTTTCAGATCATAATAGTCTGAGATACTTGTTCTCTCAAAGAGAGTTGAACATGAGGCAACGACATTGGATGGAATTGTTAAAGGATTACGATTTCTCATTGCAGTATCACCCTAGGAAAGCGAATGTAGTGGCCGATGCATTAAGTCGAAAACCCAGAAGGATAGTAGTAGCTTTTCTTATGGTCAAAGAGTGGCAGGTGTTGGAAACTTTAGCTGAATCTGGTATTCAGGCCTTAAATCCAAGTGAAGGATGACACTTTGGATGTCTCATGGTGCAACCGACCCTCATTAATCGTATTTTAGAGGCACAGAAAAAGAATGAAGGACTTCAGGAGTGGTTCGCGAGCAACGCAATAAAAGAACTAGAGAATTGGAGTATTGGTTCGGACGAAGCACTCAGATGTAGAGGCAGACTTTGTGTACCGGATGAAGGTGATCTTAGAAAGGATATATTGAACGAAGCTCACAAGTCGCGAATGACTATCCACCCAGGAGGTACAAAGATGCACAAAGATTTGAAGAAAAACTTCTGGTGGGAAGGAATGAAACGAGAAGTTGCAGAACACGTGTCTCAATGTCTTACGTGTAAGCAAGTGAAGGTAGAACATCAGAAGCATGCAGGACTTCTACAACTATTACCAGTTCCTGGATGGAAGTAGGAACATATAACTATGGACTTCGTGGTAGGATTGCCGAGATCTCGATGCTGTTTGGGTAGTTGTGGATCAACTTACCAAATCGACACATTTCATAGCTTATAGTATGTCGTACCCGGTCGAGCATTTGAGCCATATGTACATACAATAAATCGTGTGATTACAAGGTGTACCAGTCTCTATCGTGTCCGACCGTGATTCGAGATTTACTACAGAGTTTTGGAAAAGTCTACAATCAGCATTGGGAACAACGTTAAGCTTGAGTACATCCTTTCATCCACAAACTAATGGAGAGACCGAACGAGTTAACCAGGTAATGGAGGATATGCTTTGAGCGTATGTTATTGATTTTGAGAGCTCATGGGAGACTCACCTACCACTGATAGAATTCGCATACAATAACAGCCACCATTCGAGTACAGGAATGGCACCCTTCGAGGCATTATATGGAAGACCATTTCGATCGCCTTTGTGTTGGACAGAGGTTGGAGACAATCAACTGCTTGGACCAGAGTTAGTTCGGAAAACTAATAAGAAGATCCAAATCGTAAAAGAAAGAATGTGAATGACGCAAAGTCGACACAAGAGTTACGTTGATAAATGTCGTAGAAGTTTGGAATTCAGTGTTAGTGATTATGTGCTACTCAAAGTATATCTAGTACGAGGAATTGTCAGATTTGGACAGAAGAAAGGACAGCTAGCACTGCGTTTCATTGGACCATTTGAGATTCTCAAACTTGTAGGAAAGGTTGTCTACAGACTCGTGTTACCGCCTAAGATGTCGGGAGTACACAACATCTTTCACGTCAGCATGTTAAGGAAGTGTGCTCATAATCCGAGTCATGAGATTAACTTTGAAGACATCGAGGTGAACGACAATGTGTTTTTTATGAAGGACCAGTGCGATTCCTGGATCGAGGAGTTAAGAAACTGAGGAACAAGGAAATTCCATTGGTGAAGATCCAGTGGAAGTTTCACAACAAAGGAGAAGCTTTATGGGAGTTGGAATCTAAGATGCGTGAGAAGTATCCAGAGTTATTCAACAACGCTTAGTTCGGATTTCGGGGATGAAATCTTCATTTGGTGGGGGATGATGTAGTACCCTGTAATTTCTTTATAAATTGTGTATTTCTGTATATATAAATAAGACCCTTTGTTTTATTTCTTGTCTTTGTTGAGTTTTGAAACCCAATCGATTGACCTTTAAACCAATCAATTGCCATCTTTATCAATCGATTGAAATCCTGCTGACCTGATTACATTACGTGGCACTATCCCAATCGATTGCCTTTTTATCCAATCGACTGCCATCAAATATCTAAACCCAATAAATTGCCATTGGTACCAATCGATTGCCACCAGTAGAGATAAGTTTTCTTCTTTGCTTTGTGTTTGACGTGTGACACTTTTCCCTCTCTATATATACTTGTTCATTTCGTCCTTTGGGACTATTTTTTTATAGTCTAGAGAGAGGGAGTGATTATTGTTATATATTTACTTAAACACACATATATATCTATATACACACCCACACCCACACCCACACCCACACCCACACCCACACCCCCCCACACACACTGCCTCTGGCAGTAGAGAAGAAGAAGAAGGAGAAGAAGAAAAGAGAGCAGACAGAGAAAGAAAGAGATCAAGAGGAAGAGAGGAAGAGAAACATTGAGGTTTCAAGCTCCACAAGTCAAACACACACCCAAACGCACCCTTAGGTGAGTCCAACTCACTTGGTTATCTTTATTTGATGCTTATATAAGTTTTAGTGAAGTTTAGACGTAGTTTATATGTCCTATTTACGTTATATATGCTAGACTGAAATTTTGTTGGAGAAAATAAAGTCCCGATCGATTGGTGTGTTTACCAATCGATTGCCATCAGTCTTGATCTAATCGATTGGATTGTTTTCTAATCGATTGCCCTTGGTTGTAACCCAATTGATTGCCAAAGTTTGTAATCGATTGGCATTGTTTTTTATCCAATCGATTGCCAAGTTTCCCAATCGATTGGACCTTCATCCCAATCGATTGAAAGTTACAGATCATGGATAGTTCCTCTTGTTTGTTATAATAAGGGTTTAATTATTCTGGAATCGTTTCCCGTTTTTATTATGCGAATATGGGATAGTAAGGGATAAAGTGTTATAGCATTGGAATAATACACACGTGGAATAATTGACTTAATGGATTGGTCAGTGAAACCTTTTGGTTAATGTTAAGATAATAATGAGATTGAAAAGCCGACATGCATAGAAGTGGGTCTATCGATCGCGGAGGTCGATACTATTTATGGTGGGTATGTGTGAATGCGGTCGTGAAAATCGTATGATATCGGGCGTGGTGACTAGTATGTGTTAGGGCATGGTGGCCGTAACCTATCGAGCGTATTGGCTGGGCGTGTTGGCTGTAATGTATCGAGTGTATTAGCTGAGCGTGTTGGCCGTAATGTATCGAGCGTATTGGCTGGCCGTGTTCGCCGTAATGTATCGAGCGTATTGGCTGGGTGTTGTGGCCGTAACCTAGTCTGTAGTTTGGGACGATGTCCGTTGAGATATGTTGGGTTGGTGCATTCATGAACGTGAACGTTGAGATAATCATTAATAATGTTGTTGCTTTATATGCTGCTTATCTATAGATATTCTGTTAGTATTTTGCATTCACTCGGCTTTCGTAGCTGATGGCGTTTATGTCGTTGGATATTCGACATCCAGCTGGCCAGGGTTATGAGTATGCAGGAGATGTATACATGGATAGGGGCTATAAGGATGGAGCCTACGGTGATGGAGGTTATGCTGGAGATGACTAATACATAAGTTGAAGACTTGGAGCTTGCTGTTGATAGTTTATGCTTACATTTTTAGAGACCGTTTGTTTATATTTTATGTAAACACTTTGGTTTTGTAATAGTTAGTATTGAACTCCGTTTTTATATATTGACCTTAGAACTTTCCAATGCGTGGTTTGAATCATTATTCTGATGGTTTGACTTTGTTTGTGGACAATGTGGTGACTTTCAACTGTCATGGCCTACGGGTCCAAAAAGGAATTTATTTTTTCTATTTTTGCTACTGCAGGGCGTAACAGCCATAACTTGTTTTGCAAGAGTTGTATAGCGAACAAGTCATGATTAATCAAAAGATCGAGTATTTACCGCCACACGGAGGCTTTACTTTTTTCGTTTTCATATTCCGGCGACTTTGTGTATTAAAATAAGAGTTTTAAGGATTCTTTTATTTCAAACTGTTAAATTCTGATATCCATATTTATTTTGTCTTTTGATTTTTTCAATAAATCATAATGTCTGGATCTGCATTTAGTCCACTTGACACTCTACTCACTCAGAACAAGTTAACTGGAAATAACTACACAGAATGGAAACGTAACCTTGACATTGTTTTAATTGTGGAGGATCACATATATGTCCTCATCACCCCATGCCCCGAAGAACCCGCTGCAAATGCTTCGGCAGCTGCTAGACGCGAGTTCGATAAGTGGAAGAAGTCGAATTGGATGGCTCGTTGTTACATATTGGCTTCTATGGCTAATGTGTTACAACAACAATACCAATCGAACGATTTTTCCAATACCATTATCAAATCCCTAAAGAGATGTTTGGGGATCATGGCAGACCTGCCAGACAGGTTGCCATGCAAAAGATAATGAGTGCCAAGATGTTAGAAGGGACTCCAGTCAAAGAACATGTTTTAAAAATGATTGGCTATTTGAACGAGCTGGAGACTTTGGGTGCCAACATTAATGCACAGACCCAAGTTGATATGATCCTCAATTCACTGTCGCCTTCATTCACTCAATTTAAACTTAACTATAATATGAATCAAATGAATTTTTCAATGAGTGAATTAATGAGTTCTTTACTGGAAGCAGAAGGAGGTGATCAAACTTGGGGGCAACGTTCTGAACATTGAGAAAAAACTCTTCCTCTTTCCGATCTATGCTGAAAGGCAAGAAAGGGGAGAAGAAAGTTGGCACTGGTGGTCCAAGTGTTGGATCGGTCCCTAAGATTGCAAAAATCTAAGGGAAAAGATAAGGGCAAAGGGAAGGTGGGTGGCCAAGGCAAAGGAAAGTGTTTCTAATGCGGTGAGAAGGGCCACTGGAAGAGGAACTGTCCAGAATTTTTAGCTACAAGAGTTCAAGGTATGATTGAATCATATGTGATTGAAGTAAGTTTTATAATGGATACTTTAAACACTTGGTGCATTGATTCTAGTGCGACTAACCATATCTGTAATTCATTATAGGGGTTTAGATTAACCAGGAAATGCAGTGATGGAAAAATCGTGCTGACTTTGATCTACTGCAACCGTTTTCGCGGTTGCAGTAGGAGTAGTAGCTTTAGAATTTTTAGACAATAAAGTTGTGATTTTATCAGATGTACTTTACGTCCCATTAATGAGACGTAATTTAATTTCAGTTTCTAATTTATCGAATAATGGTTATTCTTTTCATTTTGGAACTGAAGGTATGATAAAAAAAAAATGGTTCTTTTGTGTGTCCTGGTGTTAAATCAAATAGTTTATATGTGATTACTCCTAATATTTATAAAGATTCTTACATGGAGCTTAATAACTCAGTGAAAACTGTACCATCTAACAGAAAGAAACCTTCCACTATTCTAACAAGGCTTTGGCATATGAGGCGTATCAATTTAAATAGGATTGGCAGACTAGTCAAAGAAGGGGTCTTAGGCGGTTTGGTTCTCGAACCAATGGATGTCTGCAAGTCTTGTTTAGAGGGTAAAATGACCAAAAGGCCCTTTCCCGCAAAGGGCAATAGGACCAATGAATTGTTGGAATTTGTTCACACTGATGTGTGTGGACCAATAAATATTAGAGCAAGGGGTGGTTATGAGTATTTCATCACATTTACCATTGACCACTCTAGGTATGGATATGTGTACCTAATGCAGCACAAAAATCTGAAGCCTTTGAAAAGTTTAAAGAGTTTAGGGCTGAAGTGGAGAAACAATTAGGCACACATATCAAGTCCATTCGTGTAACACCATGTATTTTTATTTTCATTAATAAATGAGTGTTGTATTTAATTCTATTTATAAATATTTGTTTGGGGTCAAACCGTAGTATTTGTAAATATAGAAATGCTTTCTATGGTTTTAAAAATAATATCTATACTTTTGTACAAACCAGAATTTATTTCATTCACTAATATGATTTTTCTCCATTTTTATTTCTAACGTAAAATGCCAGTTCTATGTTTTTAATCTACATTATATCGCGTTTCGGGTGTGGGAGCACGTGAGCTCAACCACACCGGGAGAAATATCCCTATTGCTTGGAGCCTACACATATCAGTTTATATATATGTGTGTTTTTATCTCACCACTCTCACAGACTCTCATTCTCTCCCTATTCTCTCAATCTCTATCTCATTCTCTCTTGATCTCTCAAGAACAACACACACATACACACACATATTCAGATTATATACATATAGATACACATACAAATACATACATATATATATATATATAATTCAAGAATGGAGGAGAATTCGAACGACGGAATCGAAGACATAAATTATCGGTCTCAAATTTTCAGTCTAATCACCCTGTGTGAGTAATTTAAACTCACTCGCCATGTTTATATATGTGTATTTCAGTATATATATGTGCATGTATGTGTACATATATTCATACACCATTAAAGCTTGAAAAATAGAATTTTGTAAAGGTTAACCAAAATGAAATCCGTAAATTGGGAATGGAAGATCTTAGTCCCAATAAGCTACGGTTCGAATCCTACGGAGTAATTCATCCGTATCGCGACGTACCGTTGATTTAAAGTTTTGACACCCTTACTTTAATTGCGAATATCTAGAGATATAATCTGTATTTGTTTAAATTGATCGAATATTCTTAATCTACGCGAAAAGACGAAGAAATCCATATGTGGCATGACATAATTGAAACAGAAAATAGAAATGGGTAAAAATACAGTTTGAAATCAAAAACAGGGAAAAACGAAGAAGATGACATTCTGTGACAACTCGCGCGCGCGAACCGCTCGCGCGAGGCTCGCTCGCGCGGTTTGCTCGCACGAGGTGTGTATTTTTGGGCAGAAAAGGGAATTTTAACAGATCTTTCGGAAAATGGCCTAATTGCTCGCGCGACCCGCTCGAGCGAGGCTCGCTCACGCGACATGCGTTGTTTTGGGCAGAAAGGAAATTTTAAAAGATTTTACGAAAATACCCTAATCGCGCGCGCGACCCGCTCGCGCCCCCCCCCCCTCCCCCTTTTCGCTCGCGCGACCTGGGCATTTTGAGCAGTTTTTGTATTTTTGTATTTTTGTATAAGGGACTGTTTAGAAAAGGTTTTGAAAGTTTTTAAAGAACTATTTGACATATATACTATTTTAAAGGCTCACTGTTAGGAATTGGACTTATAAGAACGATTAATACCGAGATTTATGTTGAACGAATATCCAACTTGGAGATTAATAACTATTACTACAAACTGTGAACATTGACATATATATTAGGGTCGAGGTTGTGTCAACATACATGTGTGTTAGAAAGCGTGAAAAGAGTAAAGAGTGGCGGTCTGGTGTGCGACCTCAATATTGATCGGATATTATTCCTGGTATTGGAGGCGACAGTGTTGTGTATGACTTAGATATTGATCGGATATTATTCCTGGTATCTAAGGCGCGCGTTTTGGATATTGGTCGGATATTATTCCTGGTATCCGAAGCGATGGTTGGTCGTGATCGACCCAGATATCGATCAGATATTATTCCTGGTATCTGAGGCGATAGTGTGGTGTGCGACCTCAATATCGATCGGATATTATTCCTGGTATTGGAGGCGACAGTGTTGTGTACGACTTAGATATCGATCGGATATTATTCCTGGTATCTAAGGCGCGCATTTCGGATATCGATCGGATATTATTCCTGGTATCCGAAGCGATGGTATGGTGTGCGGTTTGGATATCAATCGAATATTATTCCTGGTATCTGAGGTAGTGGTTTGGTTGAGTCGAGTTTTATTGAGAGAAAAGAGTCAGAAAGATGAGATGTTACATTGTTCATGCACGGTCGCATATTTATTGCTTATTTTATTCCCCCGTGACCTATGTTGGAATTGGAACCTTGAATCTATTGCTTTTAAAGTTAAATTGCACTGTTGTTTATTTGCTTATATATACATTGCGAGCACTTGTTTATTTTGCTCACCTGCTTTCATAAGCTGATGGCGTTGATGCGTCAGACTCTATGTACAGATTTTCAGGGTCAGGAGCAACCAGGGTATTTCGACTATGCTAGTTAGAGGCAGGGGACTTTCCAGGAGGCTGCTTTAAATTTCTTATGTCTTTTATTTTGGAGTTGTAATAGACTTTATGTTAGTTTTGAATAAGGGCGTTTGTGCCTAAGACCGGGACTTTAGTAAGTTTTGATTTCGGAGCTTATGTTTATTAGTATCCTTTCCTTTAGAAATGCTGTTAAGTTATTTGTTGCAGGGACAATTGGTCATACTCATTTGTCACGACTTACGAGTCCATAAAGGAAATTAAATGCTTTCCTGTATTATGCTACGTCGGGGCGTGACATGCTTTTTGGTATCAGAGCCAGGTTATGGCTAGACCAATTGTCCAGAACACATAGTATCTCCCGTTAAGATAGAATTAAGATAAGATAGTTTGACTTCATTCCGTGTTTAGTCGCTTTCTATCATTGAGAAATTTCTTTCTTCTCGAGAGATTGACCGAATTTTTGTTGATCAATGGATAGGTACCGTCCTCTCGATTATATGGCTGGAAGAAATCTCAGGAATTGTCCCGCTAATGAAGCTGTACCCCCGGTGGTAGATCCAACCGGAATGTTTGAGGCTTTTGTAAGGAGGTTGGAGAGGGTTAGCGATCAGAATACAATGAACAATAATCAAAATGGAAATCACAATGGGAATGGGAGGCAAGCCCACCACACTGGAGACAAGCTTCTCAAGGAGTTTCGCGCTCTGCGACCTGAGTATTTTGCTGGGACTGATGAACCCTGGCAAGCAGAATAGTGGCTACGCCAGATGGAGCGTATCTTTGAGACCATAGAGTGCACTGATCTAGAAAAGAAGCGTCTGGCTATCTTTCAACTGTCTTATGCAGCGGCTGATTGGTGGGATGCTAAAAAGGCGACCATAGGGGAAGAAGCTGCAAGGAGAATGCCGTGGGTGGTGTTCAAGGAATGATTTCTCGAAAAGTATTTCCTGAAGAAGAGAAGGACAAGAGAGAGAAAGAGTTTATGGAATTGACTCAAGGGAATCTGACTGTCCATGACTACACTACTCAATTTGAACGTCTGTCTCGCTTTGCTCCACATATGGTGGACACACCCCAAAGGAAAATCAAGAAGTATCACCTGGGTATCAACTTGTCTCTCCGACATCTGACTATGGGACATTTGGGCCAGTCATTTGAAGCTTTGGTGAGATTAGCTACGGGGTTAGAGAATGATGGTTGTCAGAATTCGAAGCCATTTGGAAATTGACCTCTGCTGAAGGGTTATTTCGGACAGAATCCAGGGTACCCTCAGGGACAGAAAAGGACCTGGGATGGAGGGAAGAAACCTCAACAGACACAAGCGGTACAACAGTATCCGCCTCGAGCAACAGAGGGAACAACAACAATAACTGCTTCAATTGTGGTAATCCCGGTCACTGAGCTAAATATTGCAGAGTAACTAGGCGTGCTGATCGTCCGGGAGTTGTGTGCTATAATTGTGGCATGCCAGGTCACATAAGTCCGGACTGCAAGGCTCTTAGAAGAGGAAATCATGGTCAGCAAGGACATACCCGCCTGAATGCTGTTATCCCCGAGGCTGCTGGCTATGAAGAAATAGAGTACGAAGAAGGTACTTATGAGGAGGGACTGTCCGAGCAACAGACAGTGGAAGGTACTCTAACCTTGTTTAACTCTCATGTTAAAGTTTTATTCGACACGGGTGCTACACATTCCTTTATATCTGTTAAGATTGTTCGGAAGTTGGGTATAGTACCGCAACGTTTAGATGAAGCTTTGAGTGCTATCTCACCCTTAGGGACCACCATCAAGTTATTACATGTATGTAAGGATTGTCCTCTTTGGTTAAAAGACCATGAACTTTTGGCAAGATTGGTGGTTCTGTCGATGAAGGAGTTCGATATAATCCTAGGAATGGATTGGCTCGAGAAGAATCATGCGAAGTTGGATTGTGCAAGCAAGTGGATCACATTTGCAGATAATGGGAATCAACCCTTTGATTTCCAATATAACCCTTTGGGTGATATGTTCCTCACCAGATGCCTAGCAAACATCGAGGTTATCGGTGCAGAGGTGACAGTGTCATCAATACCGGTGATCAAAGAGTTTGAGGAAGTATTCCGAGATATTTCTGGATTACCACCTGAGAGGGACATAGAATTCTGTGTGGAACTGGTGCCAGGCACTCGACCTATAACCAAGGTTCCCTACAGGATGGCCCCTACTGAGTTATTGGAGGTGAAGGAACAAGTTCAAGAACTTGAAAAGTTGGGTTTTGTTCGTCCAAGTACTTCACCCTGGGGAGCACCAGTGTTGTTTGTGAAGAAGAAGGATGGGACCGTACGGTTGTGTATTGACTACCGGGAATTGAATAAGGTTACTATCAAGAATAAGTATCCTTTACCTCGGATAAACGATCTATTTGATCAGTTGCAAGGAGCCACGACCTTTTCTAAGATTGATCTACAGTCAGGGTATCACCAGTTGAGGGTGCGGAAGGAAGACATACCTAAGATTGCTTTCAGGACAAGGTACGGACACTATGAGTTCTTAGTGATGCCGTTTGGGATGACGAATGCTCCAGCTGTGTTTATGGACTTAATGAACAGAGTATTCAAGCCATACTTAGATCAGTTCGTTATTGTCTTCATCGACGATATTTTGATCTATTCCAAGTCAGAGGAAGAGCATGAACATCATCTACGGATCGCGTTGCAGACTCTCAAGGATCACTGCTTGTATGCTAAATTCAGCAAGTGTGAATTCTGGCTTCAGGAAGTTAAGTTTCTCGGGCATGTGATCTCTCAACAAGGAATCGCGATTGACTCATCAAAGACCGATGCAGTGGAAAATTAGACCCGGCCAACTAATGCTACAGAAGTCAGAAGTTTTCTGGGACTCGCTGGTTACAATCGGAGATTTGTAGAGGGTTTCTCAAAGATAGCAGCCCCATTAACTGGTTTGACTAAGAAAGATTTGAAGTTTGAATGGACTGATAAGCATGAATGCGCTTTTCTGGAATTGAAAGAGAGATTGACAACAGCGCCAGTACTTGCGATACCAAAGGATGGTGAGAAGCTCACTATTTTTAGTGACGCCTCTTATCAAGGATTGGGATGCGTCCTTATGCAAGATGGTAAGGTTATCGCCTATGGTTCACGACAGTTAAAGCCAAATGAATTGAATTACCCAACTCATGATTTGGAGCTAGAGGCGGTCGTATTCGCACTTAAGATCTGGAGACACTACCTCTATGGGGAGAAGTTTGATTTATTCTCAGACCACAAGAGCCTCAAGTATTTATTTACTCAGAAAGAGCTGAATATGAGGCAACGCCGGTGGATGGAACTGATCAAGGACTACGACTTTACATTAGAGTACCACCCTAGTAAGGCTAATGTAGTCGCTGACGCCCTAAGTCGGAAACCTCAAGGAATGATTGCATCATTGATGATGAGGGAATGGAAAGCTTTGGAGACAATCGCAGAATTTGATATGCAGATTTCTGAGGGAAGTGTCGGGCAACACTTTGGATGCCTCATGGTACAACCAACACTTGTGAGTCGAATCATCGAGGCCTAAAAGAAAGACGAGAAGTTTCAAGTATGGTTCGCCAAGATGTCTGAAAAGGACCCTGTAGAATGGAAGGTTGGGGCCGATGGAGGGTACAGATGTCGAGACAGATTGTGTGTGCCAGATTCCGAAGATTTGAGAAAAGATATTCTCGAAGAAGCACATAAATCGAGACTGACAGTGCACTCAGGAGGAACAAAGATGTATAAGGATTTGAAGAGAAACTTCTGGTGGGAAATGATGAAACGAGAAGTAGCCGAGTTTGTGTCTAAATGTTTGACTTGTCAACAAGTGAAGTCCGAACATCAGAGACCTTAGGGATTGTTGCAACCCTTACCTGTTCCAGGATGGAAGTGGGAACACATAACTATGGATTTCGTAGTTGGACTACCCTGGTCACAATAGAACCATGATGCGATTTGGGTAATCGTGGATCGTCTGACGAAGTCTGCACATTTCATCGCGTATAGTATGACTTACCCAGTAGAAAGGATGAGTCGAATGTATATCCAGCAAGTGGTGCGACTGTACGGTGCACCTGTGTCGATTGTATCAGACCGCGATGCACGTTTTACCTCGGGATTTTGGGAAAGTTTGCAGAAGGCTATGGGGACTTCACTCAAGATGAGTACAGCTTTCCATCCTCAGACCGATGGACAAATCGAGCATGTTAATCAGATCATGGAAGATATGCTAAGAGCTTGTGTAATCGATTTTGAAGGATCTTGGGAGACGCACTTATCATTGGTCGAATTTTTGTATAACAACAGCTATCACTCAAGTATTGGGATGGCACCGTTCGAAGCCTTGTAGGGATGGCCATGTCGATCTCCGTTGTGTTGGGATGAAGTGGGAGACACAGAATTGTTGGGACCAGAGTTGGTGAGAGAGACCAATGAAAAGATTTCACTGGTCAAGGAAAGAATGAAAACTACACAGAGTAGACACAAGAGTTATGCGGATCGATGCCGAAAGGATTTGGAGTTCAGTATCGGTGATCATGTCCTCCTTAAAGTTTCGCCTATTCGGGGAGTTGTACGTTTTGGTCAGAAAAGAGTGAAGTTGGCAACTCGTTTCATCGGACCATTCGAGGTTTTGGAGCGTATTGGGAAAGTGGCTTATCGACTCGCGTTGCCACCAAAGATGTCTGGTGTTCATAACGTGTTCCATGTTAGTATGTTAAGGAAATACATACGGGACCCTTCACATGTGCTTAATTTTGATGATATTGAGACGAGTCAGAATGTTGTCTACAAGGATAGACCTGTGAGAATTCTTGACAAGAGTATCAAGAGGCTGAGAAGAAGAGACGTTCCTTTGGTTAAGGTTTAGTGGAGGAATCATGAGGAGGGAGAAGCGTCATGGGAATTAGAGTCAGACATGAGGACTAGATACCCCGAGCTGTTTCAGGATTAGTTAGCTCAGATTTTGGGGCGAAATCTCTTTTAAGGTGAGTAGAGTGTAACATCCTGTATTTTTATTTTCATTAATAAATGAGTGTTGTATTTTAATTCTATTTATAAATATTTGTTTGGGGTCAAACCGTAATATTCGTAAATATAGAAATGCTTTCTATGGTTTTAAAAATAATATCTATACTTTTGTACAAACTAGAATTTATTTCATTCACTAATACGATTTTTCTCTATTTTTATTTCAAACATAAAATGCCAGTTCTATGTTTTTAATCTGCATTATACCGCATTTTGGGTGTGGGAGCACGTGAGCTCAATCACACCGGGAGAAATCTCCCTATTGCTTGGAGCCTACACATATCAGTTTATATATATATGTGTGTTTTTATCTCACCACTCTCACAGACTCTCATTCTCTCCCTATTCTCTCAATCTCTATCTCATTCTCTCTTGATCTCTCAAGAATAACACACACATACACACACACATATTCACATTATATACATATAGATACACATACAAATACATACATATATATATATATATATATAATTTAAGAACGGAGGAGAATTCGAACGACGAAATCGACGGCGGAAATTATCGGTCTCAAATTTTCAGTCTAATCACCCTGTGTGAGTAATTTAAACTCACTTGCCATGTTTATATATGTGTATTTTAGTATATATATGTGCGTGTATATGTATATATATTCATACACCATTAAAGCTTGAAAAATAGAATTTTGTAAAGGTTAACCAAAATGAAATCCGTAAATTGGGAATGGAAGATCTTAGTCCCAATAAGCTACGGTTCGAATCCTACGGAGTAATTCATCCGTATCGCGATGTACCGTTGATTTAAAGTTTTGACACCCTTACTTTAATTGCGAATATCTAGAGATATAATCTATATTTGTTTAAATTGATCGCATATTCTTAATCTACGCGGAAAGACGAAGAAATTCATATATGGCATGACATAATTGAAACAGAAAACAGAAATGGGTAAAAATACAGTTTGAAATCAGAAACAGGGAAAAACGAAGAAGATGACATTCTGTGACAACTCGCGCGCTCGAACCGCTCGCGCGAGGCTCGCTCGCGCGGTTTGCTCGCACGAGGTGTGTATTTTTGGGCAGAAAAGGGAATTTTAACAGATCTTTCGGAAAATGGCCTAATCGCTCGCGCGACCCGCTCGAGCGAGGCTCGCTCGCGCGACATGCGTTGTTTTAGGAAGAAAGGAAATTTTAAAAGATTTTATGAAAGTACACTAATCGCGCGCGCGACCCCCCCCCCCCCCCTTCGCTCGCGCGGCCCGCTCGCACGACCTGGGCATTTTGAGCAGTTTTTGTATTTTTGTATAAGGGACTGTTTAGAAAAGGTTTTGAAAGTTTTTAAAGAACTGTTTGACAGATATACTATTTTAAAGGCTCACTGTTAGGAATTGGACTTATAAGAATGATTAAGATCGAGATTTATGTTGAACGAATATCCAACTTGGAGATTAATAACTATTACTACAAACTGTGAACATTGACACATATATTAGGGTCGAGGTTGTGTCAACATACATGTGTGTTAGAAAGCGTGAAAAGAGTAAAGAGTGGCGGTCTGGTGTGCGACCTCAATATTGATCAGATATTATTCCTGGTATTGGAGGCGACAGTGTTGTGTACGACTTAGATATCGATCGGATATTATTCCTGGTATCTAAGGCACGCGTTTCGGATATTGATCGGATATTATTCCTGGTATCCGAAGCGATGGTTGGTCGTGATCGACCCAGATATCGATCGGATATTATTCCTGGTATCTGAGGCGATAGCGTGGTGTGCGACCTCAATATCGATCGGATATTATTCCTGGTATTGGAGGCGACAGTGTTGTGTTCGACTTAGATATCGATCGGATATTATTCCTGGTATCTAAGGCGCGCATTTCGGATATCGATCAGATATTATTCCTGGTATCCGAAGCGATGGTATGGTGTGCGGTTTGGATATCAATCGGATATTATTCCTGGTATCTGAGGTAGTGGTTTGGTTGAGTCGAGTTTTATTGAGAGAAAAGAGTCAGAAAGATGAGATGTTACATTGTTCATGCACGATCGCATATTTATTGCTTATTTTATTCCCCCGTGACCTATGTTGGAATTGGAACCTTGAATCTATTGCTTTTAAAGTTAAATTGCACTGTTGTTTATTTGCTTATATATACATTGCGAGCACTTGTTTATTTTGCTCACCTGCTTTCATAAGCTGATGGTGTTGATGCGTCCTGGACTCTATGTCCAGATTTTCAGGGTCAGGAGCAGCTAGGGTATTTCGACTATGCTAGTTAGAGGCAGGGGACTTTCCAGGAGGCTGCTTTATATTTCTTGTGTCTTTTATTTTGGAGTTGTAATAGACTTTATGTTAGTTTTGAATAAGGGCGTTTGTGCTTAAGACCTGGACTTATGTAATAGTTTAGTAAGTTTTAATTTCGGAGCTTATGTTTATTAGTATCATTTCCTTTAGAAATGCTGTTAAGTTATTTGTTGCAGGGACAATTGGTCATACTCACTTGTCATAACCTACGAGTCCATAAAGGAAATTAAATGCTTTCCTGTATTATTCTATGTCGGGGCGTGACAATTCTATCTAATCGAGGTGGCGAGTACCTCTTTAATGAGTTTATTTATCACCTCGTACAGAATGGGATTCTGTCACAGTTGACTGCACCTGGTACGCCTCAGCAGAATGGTGTAGCGGAGAGAAGTAATTGGACTCTTTAGACATGACTAGGTCGATGATGAGTTATTTCGAGTTGCCATTATTCCTTTAGGGTTATGCTTTGGAAACCGCTACATACATACTAAATCTAGAACCAAGCACATCTGTTCCCAAGACACCATAGGAGATGTAGATTGGGCGCAAGTGTAGACACCCCATTTTGTCGGCTATCAGATTTAGAAGACCCATATCTTAGTGGTTCACAATGATCGTAAAAGACTCAAAAGGACTCTCGGAAGTCAGCTCTATCTCACAGAATGCTCAGAATGACCAAAATGCCCCTGAAAGCCCGAAAACCCCCAAATTTGGTCCCAAAGTTCTGAAAACATGCTACGTCATAAGAAAAGTGATAAAATGAGTTTGTAAGAAAAATCGGATGAAATCGTCAGCTCCAAGAGACCCCCGGAAGTCCCAGAAGTTCCCGAAAAGTCCCTGTTGACCGGTTTGACCAAGGTTTGACCGGGTTTGACTAAGTTTGACCAAGTTTAACTGAAATCGTCCAAATTCACCAGAATCGTTCTAAATCATGAGAAAAGTATTAAAACGAGTTCCAAAAGAAAATAGAGCGAAAACATCAGCTCCCGGGAACTCTTGGAGGTTTCCAGAACTTCACGGGAATCCCAGGTTTGATCAGTTTGACCAAAATTTGACTTTGGAACCGGGGCACCGAAACAATTTTCAAACATTTTTTATGGATACTAGAGGTCAATAGCTCTCCAACGGTATATCGCACATAATTTCTGGATTTAAAACGAATTTATTATAAATTTCCAAAGGCGAAAAAGGCGTTCAAATCGGCCTTTATCGCAAATACCGCAAAACTTTTCAAAGTGACCTATCCCCGAACTATTTTTTTTATGTAAAGTGGACTCCAATACCTTTCCAACGGTATATCACAACCTCAGTTTGGAGTTCATACGCATTTTCTGTGAATTTCGGACGAAATAGGGCTTTTTCGTGAATACCGGAACCTCAGGGGGCCTAAACAGCATTATCTGGAAGAAGGAAGAGCAGTGCCGCCGCGGCACTGGCCCACTGCCGCCGCGACACTCTCCTCCAGAACAGTGTATTTTTGTAATTTCTTTTAGGGGTCCATTTTGATTAATTAAAAACCAAAACGACGTAGTTTTATGTTTTCAGATGTTTGGGACCAATGGGAACACTTCTAAAACCCCAAAACCACCCCAAATTGGCCTATTTAAATCCCCCATTGCTCTTCATTTTAGGGGGGCTAAGTGCAAAAGCTTGAAAAGTTGTAGAGAAGAAGAGAGATAGAGATAGGTTTAGAAGAGAGAAAAGGAGCTTCCTCCTATTATTTTTCTATAGAAAGTGAGTTTTAATCTTGTGTTCTTCCATTACCTCTCTTATACTTCACATTCCAAACACCCCCAATCACCATTCTTGAGCATTCTTGAGTTAGGAAGCTACTTCCATGTCCAAATGTCAAAATCTATGAGTGAAACACCAAGCTACAAGTCCAAAATCATATTGATTATGATCTATTGATTGTTATTTACTTGCTTGTTCATATTATGTTCATCTCTTCTTAATCTCAGTTCCTTTTATTTTCTTTATTTACTTACTAGTTCATCATCATCTAGATGATGACATGAAGTTTGAGGTAACCTAACAAAGAGACAGAAGCCCGGTGTCCATAATCTATTTTGAAACTTGTTTGAAATTGATCAAAGGAAGAAAATGGTAGGTCTGTTGAAAACAGATACAGAGTCGCCACTTGGTCTTTAAGGAACCAAGAAACCTAATTTGACTCACCCAAGCGGGTAAGGGCACCGGCCCTTCATAACCAAAGAACTTGGTTCGGGGTTTTGGTACGAAAGAGGAAGGAGCCTTTGTCACGACTAAAACACCCTCAACTTACCCCGTCTTTCGACGGGCCTCAATTAGCATCCAAATAATCATCTTATACTATGTATGGTTCGGCAATTAATACTATGATAGTATATTACATCACATAAGAAACTTGAAAATGGAAGATCTAAAGATAAAATATCATTCATAAGATCTAAGTCAAATATCATGCAATGTAAAGTGAAAGATCACACAAATAAACCTAGGAAAAATCGTCTAATCATGTATCAAGTAATTAAGTTTCCTTAATCTAAAGGAGACATGAATTGTTCTTGAAACAAATAAACAAAGAAATTAAAGTATGCTTAGCAAGCTAGTATGATGCATGTTATTCTTTGAGAAAAGAAGACCTCTCGATCCCCGAGACGAATGAGAAAGGATGATTAGATCACGTGTGATCGAGTTCATTCCTTATAATCTTCTTAGATTAAGAGTTACAAAAACCCCAAATCTTGCATGAATGCAATGTATGTATCTAAAATGTGCAAAGGTTGTAGTGTGTTTTGTGTACATGGATTTCTAGAATGATTTAGAAGTCTAAAATGTGTATGAATGAATGAATGAAATCATCATGGGATATGTACAAATGTAGTATGAAAGTATCCTAAGTCATGAGCTAATTTGGAATGCATATAAGCATCAAATCAAAGAATGAAAGTTAAAATATGCGTGCTGTGAATAGTGGACAGAGCAGTAGCATGATCTTGTAAAAATGGAAAAGAGGGATTAGGAATGTTTTTCAGTGCATGATTTTTTATGGAGATATTCCTTATTGTGTCTAGAACACTACCCAAAAAACCAATCTTGAATAACTATCACAGATTGAGAGAAATCATATAAACAATGAAGGTCACTCAAAAACAGAGTCCGTACTGTCTACTAAAATGTTGAAAAAATCTTGGAAAATGAAAACAAATGATATAGAGGCCCATATTATACAGAAAGTTCCCTAAGACATTGAAGTTCAAGGGAAAAATAAGTTAGGACCACTCTTTTTGGAAAAGTTTTCTGTAAAACAAGTTGAAAGTAGACCAAGCTGTTGTGACAGCAAAAACAGAATATCTGGAGAGAATGTTTGGGTCCAAATGGACCATATTCAAGTATTTCTAAGTCAAACCAAAAATCATGGGTGTTCTCTAATGAATTAGGAAGATTTTCCAAGTGGTCTTGCATCCATACATTGAGTATTGAGTTTCTAGAGAAATCTTTGAACTCAGATCACTCACTATTTTGACTCACTGTTTTGAAGATTTTGGGAAAAACCTTAGTTTTCTTTCTTGAAATCAAAATGAGAGGGATTGAGAGGGGTTTTGAAAGTATATTTTCAACATAAAAAAGAGATTATAACCTCTTGGAATATCAACATCAAACTCATCATCAAGAACCTCCAAGATTATTGTAGAGATTCATTTTTATTTGAACATAACTTCAAGGATACCTTGGGGGTATTGAAGTTATAATCATCATCTATCAAACATGTTTTTGAGGTCAAGAGCTACTATCCATAAGGATTCACTCACCTCAAACTTCATGTCATCATCTAGATGATGATGAACTAGTAAGTAAATAAAGAAAATAAAAAGAAATGAGATTAAGAAGAGATGAATATAATATGAACAAGCAAGTAAATAATAATCAATAGATGATAATCAATATGATTTTGGACTTGTAGCTTGGTGTTTCACTCATAGATTTTGACATTTGGACATGGAAGTAGCTTCCTAACTTAAGAATGGTGATTGGGGGTGTTTGAAATGTGAAGTATAAGAGAGGTAATGGAAGAACACAAGATTAAAACTCACTTTCTATAGCAAAATAGTAGGAGGAAGCTCCTTTTCTCTCTTCTAAACCTATCTCTATCTCTCTTCTTCTCTACAACTTTTTAAGCTTTTACACTTGGCCCCCCTAAAATGAAGAGCAATGGTTGGTTTAAATAGGCCAATTTGGGGTGGTTTTGGGGTTTTAGAAGTGTTCCCATTGGTCCCAAACATCTGAAAACATAAAACTACGTCGTTTTGGTTTTTAATTAATCAAAATGGACCCCCAAAAGAAATTACAAAAACACACTGTTCTGGAGGAGAGTGCTGCGGCGGCAGTGGGCCAGTGCTGCGGCGGTAGTGGGCCAGTGCCGCGGTGGTAGTGGGCCAGTACCGCGGCGGCATTGCTCTTCCTTCGTCCAGATAATGTTGTTTAGGCCCCCTGAGGTTCCGGTATTCGCGAAAAGGCCCTATTTCGTCCGAAATTCACAGAAAATGCGTATGAACTCCAAACTAAGGTTGTGATATACCGTTGGAAAGGTATTGGAGTCTACTTTACATAAACAATAGTTTGGGGATAGGTCACTTTGAAAATTATTGCGGTATTTGCGATAAAGGCCGATTTGATCACCTTTTTCGCCTTTGGAAATTTCTAATAAATTCGTTTTAAATCCAGAAATTATGTGCGATATACCGTTGGAGAGCTATTGACCTCTAGTATCCATGAAAAATGTTTGAAAATTATTTCGGTGCCCCAGTTCCAAAGTCAAATTTTGGTCAAACTGGTCAAACTTGGGATTCTCGGGAAGTTCTGGAAACCTCCGGGAGTTCCTGGGAGCTGACGTTTTCGCTCGATTTTCTTTTGGAACTGATTTTAATACTTTTCTCATGATTTAGAATGATTCTGGTGAATTTGGACGACTTCGGTCAAACTTGGTCAAACTTGGTCAAACCGGTCAACGGGGACTTTTCGGGAACTTTCGGGACTTCCGGGGGTCTCTGGGAGCTGACGATTTCATCTGATTTTTCTTAAAAACTCATTTTATCACTTTTCTTATGACGTAGCATGTTTTCAGAACTTTGGGACCAAATCTGGGAGTTTTCGGGCTTTTAGGGGCATTTTGGTCATTCTGAGCATTCTGAGAGATAGAGCTGACTTCCGAGAGTCCTTTTGAATCTTTTACGATCATTGTGAACCACCAAGCTATGGGTCTCCTAAATCTGATAGCCGACAAAATGGGGTGTCTACAGTTTGCCCCTCTTTGGCATGAACTTGCTAGGCAACGCTTGCCGTAAGCGAGTGCCAAAGCTTTGAAGAGACAGGATCTTTTTGGAGGCTATAGATTTAGGATAAAAAGCGTTGCAAAAGATGCAATGATGGTTGTGCTCTGCGTGAGCTGCCTACGTATCCTAAGGGGAATCAGACCAGGACGTAGTTCAAGGCACAAAGGAACCAATCACATATGCACATACACAACAATAAGGCGGATGCTATGCTAAAAGAGTGATATGCAATGCATGGATGTGATATGATTGTGTACATGAGTCCTATCATGCCTAGTGTTCTGATCCTAGTATAAGCAGGTGCTATGGGGTGTGCCACTCCGAGTGGGCTAGTGTTGTGCTAGTGTTTGCGACTGTGATGTGGTGGCCGACCACGGTCTGAAAAGACTCTGGGTTTCGGGGCAAACTTCTCAAATTACGAGAAGTGTGCTTTATAAGCAAATGGGATCGGATGTGGGGGTCCTCGAGGGATGATAATTAAAGATAATCGACAAGTGAGGGAGCTCAAGATAACTGACAGTTTGAGGAATCCAGAGTGAGAAAGCTCAGGAGCGATAAGTGAGAAAGCTCATAATAAGTGAAGAAGCTCATGATCTTGGACAAAGGAGTGAGGAAGCTCACAATAGCTGAGTTGGCGAGGAATCTCATGATAATTGTTCAGTGAGAAAGTTCGATAGCTGAGTTGGTGAGGAAGCTCATGATAATTATTCAGTGAGAAAGTTCGATAGCTGAGTTGGTGAGGAAGCTCATGATAATTATTTGGTGAGGAAGCTCATGATTTTGGACAGAGGAGTGAGGAAGCTTACGATAGTTGAGTTGGTGAGGAAGCTCATGATATTGGTTTGGTGAAGAAGCTCATGATTTTGGACAGAGGAGTGAGGAAGCTCACGATAGTTGAGTTGGTGAGGAAGCTCATGATATTTGTTTGGTGAGGAAGTTCGATAGCTGAGTTTGTGAGGAAGCTCATGATTATTGGATGAAGGAGTGAGAAGGCTCACAATAGGTGAGGAAGCTCATGATAATCAATGGACACGAAGCCTTGAATTGATAGTGCTTGCCCAGGGAATCGGTGTAATTTGACGATGGGCGGTGCTTTCAATTGTCGGCTGATCCCGAGAGTTGGTTCTGATTGTTATTATCTTCTGCTAGGGATAGTGGGGGATTCTTTAGGAATCTCTCTTCAATTCTTGACCTAGATCCAGGATCCATCTCTGAATCTCTCGTGGTTGGTCAGATCTCGTAATGCTTAATCCAAAAGAGCCGGTTAGGGCCTTCGGGAGCTGATGGACTCTCTGAGAATCTTTCTTCAATTCTTGACCTAGAACCAGGATCCATCTCTAAATCTCTCGTGGTTGGTCAAATCTTTCGGCGCTCAATCTAAGAGGGCCGGTCGGGGCCTCCGGGAGCTGGTATCTTTTGATTTCTGTCCTTAGGGGATGATGTAGGGTTCTCGGAGAATCTCTTTCGGCGCTCAATCCAAGAGGGTCGGTCGGGGCCTCCGGGAGCTGGAGGTATCATTCTATTTGTGATAAGGGATATGGAGATGGGCTGCGGCAGTTAAGGTTTTGATATTGAAAGAGGAGAGTGATGGACTTATGTTACTTTAGGATGAAAGAAGGTCATCAACGGCCACTCATGGACTTGGATGAAAGAAGATCATCAACAGCCACTCATGGACTTATGTTGCATGAAAAAAGATGAAAGATCGTCAACAGCCACTCATGGACTTATGTTGCTGGGAGAAAGGAAGATTATCAACAGCCACTCATGGACTTATGTTACATGAACGAAGATGAGCAACAACCACTTATGGACTTATGTTGCTAGGAGAAAGGTAGATCATCAACAGCCACTCATATACTTATACTGCATGAAGAAAGATGAAAGATCAACAGCCACTCATGGACTTATGTTGCTAAGATGAAAGAAGATCATCAACAGCCACTCATGGACTTATGTTGCATGAACGAAGATGAGCAACAGCCACTTATGGACTTATGTTGCTAGGAGAAAGGAAGATCATCAATAGCCACTCATGGACTTATGTTGCATGAAGAAAGATGAAAGATCAATAGCCACTCATGGACTTATGTTGCTAAGATGAAAGAAGATCATCAACAGCCACTCATGGAGTTATGTTGCATGAAGAAAGATGAAAGATCAACAGCCACTCATGGACTTATGTTGCTAGGAGAAAGGAAGATCATCAACAGCCACTCATGGACTTATGTTGAATGGACGAAGGAAGATCGTCAATAGCCACTCATGGACTTATGTTGCATGGACGAAGGAAGATCGTCAACAGCCACTCATGGACTTATGTTGCATAAGCGAAGGAAGACAATCAATAGCCACTCATGGACTTATGTTGCTAGGAGAAACGAAGATCATCAACAGCCACTCATGGACTTATGTTTCATGAAGAAAGATGATTAATCTTCGACAGTTTAAGAAAGGATGAAATTTTCCCCAAGTTCGGACGCTTCTCATGCTGACGCCTTAACTGGTGCAGTAATAGTGTTTGGTACTCCTACTTGCATTTGTCATTGAAATACTCTTTATAACTTGATTTAAAAAAATCATTATTCGTCACCGTTGACTTACATATTTGAGACTACGACAAACTCTTTCTTTGAAAAAGACTATGACAGACTCAAAAACTGACAGACACCGACACGCGAGGGCGACACATTTGACACCAAAATGAAACAAGCTCGACTTGCTAAAACTTGATGTGCTTTCGTCATAAATGATGTAACATTTTTCTTCTGAGTTCACTCCACATAATTTTGATGATAAATCTCATTTTGAAAGTTCTTCCCTATTGATCTAATCAATTCTTTTCTTCTCCCAAAATGTGCTTTGGATTAGTGCCTTAGCTTTTAGAATAAAAGATGCTCCATTTCAAAATTTTCAAAACAATTTGGTGACTTGAAAACTCACCCTTTGGTGTGAATGAATCGTGTTAGGCAAACGGAGTTATCCCCTAGTTTGAGGTATAGGAAGTGGAATTCATAGGCAAATGAGGTGGGTGACCAAAGTTTGCCCCTAGTTTGGACAATGGTTTATTGGAGGTTTTGGGAAAACAAGGTAGGTGACCGAAGTTTGCCCCTTGTATGAAGGGTTGATAGTAAAATTTAGGCAAACGAGGCGGGTGGACGAAGTTTGCCCCTAGTGTGGAAGGTTATTTTCTGGCTTGAGGCAAGGACCGTGACTTTAATCTCTCAAATGCTCATAACTTTTGCCTAGGCACCAGTGAGGTGACCTAGCAAGCTCTTTTCTCTCTTTTGTTATTGCTCACCTTAGATTTAGCTCTAATTTATGCCTAGATGTCCTTTCGGATTTTCGACCTAGCGAGCCATCTTTTTTTTCTTTTTGAAAGTTTGCCTACGTACCCCCGAGCGGGGATCAGGTCCAACGTAGTTCGGGCCATGGTCGGAAAGAAGCGGGTTGATTTTTAGGTAGGTGGGGTGACCGAACCGTTGTGGTTGCCTACGTATCCCCGAGCGGGAATCAGGTCAAGCGTAGTTCAAGGTAAGCCTTGAAGGAAATTGGTTTGATTATGATGGTGTTGACCGAACCGATGTGGTTGCCTACGTATCCCCAAGTGGGAATCAGGTCAAGCGTAGTTCAAGGCCAGGCTTTGAAAGAAATTGGGTATGAGGGTTTTTCAAACCAATCGTCAAAGAAGTTCAAACTTGGGTTACTTATGGTAGCCTTAAAGAGGAGGATTCAGTTTCCATCTCCCTTTCTATCCACAATCTGGCGACTCTGCTGGGGATTTTTTTATTTTCAAAACAAAATAATACAGAGGTTTGACTCATAAGAAGCATCCTTAAAATCATCTTTTTACTGTGTTTGGTTCACCGCATTGCACTTTTGCATTTCCCCTCCGGTTGTGTCTGAAATGCGGCGCTGACATTGTTCAGGTCTTGCTGTGCCAGGGCACAAGTCACCGTTGATACTGTACCTTCCAAGGTATATCAAAAAGAGTAAAAACCTCCGTACTGTCTCTCCGATGGTATATTGGAACTCTCATCAACGGACCCTCTTTGACTAAACCCAGCCTTTGCATATAGATTCCTGTAGAACCTTTCATAGGACTGTTTATTTATCTTTTCAGATAGGACAATGTGATATAACTGCTGTATGCCCTGGCGGGATTACCTGAGCGGTGTAGACAATTATGTGGCATAGAACAGAACCTCTTTCTTATGATTCCCAAGGCAATCACTCACATGTGATCACATTGAGTTGACTTGCCTAGGCACCATGATAAGGATGTCTGCTCCATGCTCACAAAGATATACACCGCAAACCTTGTTTGTTGGTCCTGAGACATAGGAGTATGAAAACTTGCTAGACAGTATGATCACCATCATCACCTATTCCCGTCGTATATCCCTATTTCTTCCCAAAACTCTACCCAACTCATCAGGATATCCCTGTTTCTCCTAGAAACTCTGTCCGAATCACCAAGATTTCCTAAAAATCCCTATTTCTTCCCCAGAATACCCAGAAACCTCAATTTTTCTTAGAAACTTCGATATACTAGTTTCTCCCAGAAACTCTGTCCGACTTACCCAGTTATACCTGTTCTCCCAGAAGCTCTGTCCAAATCTCTCAAATTACCCAGAAATCTCAATTTCTCCCAGAAACTCCGGTATACTTGTTTCTCCCAGAAACTCTGTCCAACTTACTCAAATTTTCATGTTTTCCCATAAGCTCTATCATAATCTCCAAGATTTCCCAAAATTCCAGCAACTCCATCCAAACTTCCCAAAAATGCCTAGATGTACCAATTTCTCCCAGAAATTCTGATTTCCCAATTTCTCCTAGAAGCTCAGTCCAAATCAACCAGAAATCCTTATTTCTCCTAGAAACTCAAGTGACTTCTAGAAATTTCTCCAAATCTTCCAAATCCCTATTTCTCCCCGAAATTCTGTCCAAAATTCCCGAAGTATCCCGGAAATCCCTGTTATCCCTTGGTGATCATACTGGAAAGAAAGGTTAGCACACTTTGTATGACTAGAACCTTACTTGCTTAACTGCTATATGTTAGAAGTAGAGGCATCATATAGATTAGGGCTCACATCCGCATGCTTGTCTCACATGCACACACAATTCCTATCAGTTTGCATGCACATACATCTCGTCAATCTCACATGTGTCAGTCCTACACATCAAATGCATACATGTCATCATCCTCACTCATCTCAATCATTGTATAGAAGTCGTTTTTACACTGCAACCGTCATCAGTTCACATCAATAAATCCTTCAAAATTTTGATCATCTCTCCCTACTAGGAGTCCATAAGAAGTACTTTGCGCCTCTGCTAATTTGGGCTTTTACTTCTGTTTGCAAAAAATTGTAGCCCCGGGTACGAACACTTCTGTACCTCCCTGAATTCATTATCGTGATTGCGGGCTAGCCCAGGCTATCATAATGGCCTACCAAGCTCTCGAAGGGAAAGTGAACAAACTACAAACCATTGTTGAACATCTAAGTTTAAGGATAAGCCGATTTGAGAAGATGTTGCAGAGCATCAACAAAGGAAAGTATGGGTTGCCCAACGCCATCTATCCAAACCCATTTCCACATCCGAATCTCTACTTATGTCCAAGCCCACACCCTAGCCTTGGTAATCCTAGACCATATCCATATCCATATCCAAATCCAAGAGCCACTCCAAGGACCCACTTGAACTCAAAGTTTAACAAAACCCGCAACCCAAGAACCTTCACCAACCTCCGACTCCTTCAGCCTCATGCTGACATCCCTCCGCCTAGTTATGACCTGTCCAAAAGTTGTGCCTACCACCAAGGTCCAGGCCACGACACCGACAGCTGCATGCGCCTTCGCCATGATATCCAGGACCTCATTGATCAAAAAATCATCGAGCCTTCACCCATCTAACCCTATGTCAACCAAAATGTCAGCTTCATCGAACCTAAAGCCCCCGGCTCATCCGTTCAAATGAACCCTTTTGCTGATACCCATGAATGTTGAACCTGTGCCGGTGAAGCAATGGTGTTTGGGACTTTTGCTAGAAAACAAATGAGGATGCTCTTTAAAAAAAAAAAAAAAAAGAATAAGCGAGTCACCATGACACTCCATTTGAGACCAAGCCGAGTCCAGTCAAGTCTATCCTATGTTTTAATCTATTTCAAGTTTAGTCTTGTTGTCGAGTCTGTCAGTCTTCAAGTTGTTATGAGTCTGTGTCGAGTAATGTAATCCTTCTTCTACTGATGGAATGAAGTCTCATTTTGCCTAATCTGATGTGCCTAGTCATAGATGCATGAATCGCTGAACTGAAGTGTCACTTTTCAAATTACCATGGATATTACTGTGCTAAAAAAAAATAATTTTTTTTTACTCAAATAAAAAAATCCTGAAAGGTCAAAGTCAATTTGTGCCGACACCGATGAAGAGTTGAGAATTGAATAGTCTTACTTTAAGAATTTAAAGATTCTCTTGCCTCAATCTTGAAAAGACATGCTTGGAACTGACTTGGGGCTTGGCCAACACCCTTTCAAAGCCTTGGGCCCAACCCAATTGAGAGCCATATGAACCTGTGTAGACTTAGTCCTTGATGGTAGCAAAACATTTCAATGAGTTTCATCTCCACTTTAAAAAAAAAGAAAAGCAAAAAAAGAAGAAAAAGAAAAGAAAAGCTCGCTAGGTTGAAAACCCGAAAAGGGCACCTAGGCAAAAGTTAGAGCTAAAAAGGTGTTGATTTCCAAAATCTGACCCTAGCCAGTCAAAATGTTGGAGAAAAATTTTGATGAAACAAATGAGAAAATTGTACACTTCAAGGTACATCATTAGAACGTGCCTAGATCATGTTTCAAAGGGCTCGAAACAACCACAAACAAATTCTGAGAGTTGAAACGCACATCATGAAATTTCGGGATTGCGATTGAAAGATCTCACATGAATCAACTATAAATTGACTAGCTAGGCAAAAGTGAAAAGGATCAATCCTCAAAACAAAACAAAAAGAAAAAAGAAAAAGAAAAGAAAGGGTGATTGAAACTGAATCCTTTTATTCAAAGCTACCACAAATGGCTCAAGTTTGAACTTCTTTGACGATTGGTTTGAAAAACCCTCATAACCAATTTCCTTCAAGCCTTGCCTTGAAGTACGCTCGACCTGATTCCTGCTCAGGGATACGTAGGCAACCACAACGGTTTGGTCACCCCACCTACCTAAAAATCAACCCACTTCTTTCCGATCATGGCCCGAACTACGTTGGACCTGATCCCCACTTGGGGGTAAGTAGGCAGACTTTAAAAAAAAAAAAAAAAAGAAGGATGGCTTACTAGGTCGAAAATCTGAAAGGACGCCTAGGCAAAAATTAGAGCTAAATCCAAAGTGAGCAATAACAAAAGAGAGAAAAGAGCTCGTTAGGTCACCTCACTAGTGCCTAGGCAAAAGTTATGAGCATTTGAGAGATTAAAGTCACGGTCCTTGCCTCAAGCCAGAAATCACCTTCCACAGTAGGGGCAAACTTTGACTACTCGCCTCGTTTGCACAAATTTTACTATCTACCCTTCATACAAGGGGCAAACTTCGGTCACCTACCTCATTTGCCCAAAACCACCAATGAACCTTCCTCCAAGGGGCGAAATTCGGTCATTTACCTCATTTGCCTACCGATCCCCATTTCATGCCCTTCAAACTAAGGGGCAAACTTCGTTTGCCACCCGATCCCTATACACCAATGGTAAGCCTTCAAGTCACAAATATTGTCTTAAACAGATGGAAATGGAGCATCTTTTATTCTATAAGCTAAGGCACTAGTTCAAAGCGCATCTTGGGAGAAGCAAAGAAATTGATTAGATCAGTAGGGAGGAATTTTCAAAAATAAGATTCACCATCAAAGTGATGCCACGTTAAGGTGAGAAGTAAACACAAAAGAGAAATGGTACATCATTTATGACAAGAGCACATTAAGTTTTGGCAAGTCGAGCTTGTTTCATTTCAGTGTCGAATGTGTCATCCTCGTGTGTCGATGTCTGTTAGTCGTCAAGTTTGTCGTAGTCTCCAATGTGTAAGTCAACAGTGACTAATAAAGAATTTTCCAAATAATTTTTTTTAGAGTGTTCCAAGGATAATGCAAGCAGGAGTACCAAACACTATTACTGCACCAGTCAAGGCGTCAGCATGAGAAGCGTCCAAACTTGGGGAAAATTTCATCCCTTTCCAAACCATCGAAAGTTGCTCATCTTCGTTCATGCAACATAAGCCCACGAATGGCTATTGATGATCTTCCTTTCTCCTAGCAACATAAGTCCATGAGTGGCTGTTGACTGTCTTCCTTCGTTCATGCAACATAAGTCCATGAGTGGCTGTTGATGATCTTCCTTTCTCCTAGCAACATAAGTCCATGAGTGGCTGTTGATCTTTCATCTTTCTTCATGCAACATAAGTCTATGAGTGGCTGTTGATCTTTTGTCTTTCTTCATGCAACATAAGTCCATGAGTGGCTGTTGATCTTCTTTCATCCTAGCAACATAAGTCCATGAGTGGTTGTTGGTCATCCTCCTTCATTCATGCAACATAAGTCCACGAATGGCTGTTGATGACCTTCTTTTATCCATGCAACATAAGTCCATAAGTGGCTGTTGATCATCTTTCTTCATGCAACATAAGTCCATTGTTGATCACTCTCCTCTTTCAATATCAAAACCTTAACTGCCGCAGACCATCTCCGTATCCCTCATCACAAATAGAATGATACCTTTACTCCCATTTAATGGACGCATTTCCTTCTTCCTAGTAGAGTACATTATCCTTTAGCTCCCGAAGGCCATAACTGGCTCTTTTGGATTGAGCATTACAAGATTTGATCAAACCACGAGAGGTTTAGAGATGGATCCTAGTTCTAGGTCAAGAATTGAAGAAAGATTCTCAGAGAATCCATCAGCTACCAAAGGCCCTAACCGGCTCTTTTGGATTGAGCATTACAAGATTTGATCAACCGCGAGAGATTCAGAGATGGATCCCGGTTTTGGGTCATCAAGATTTGATCAACTATGAGAGATTCGAATTTGAATTCTGGTCCCCAGTCAAGAGAAGTAGTCGCTTCATCCCCAGCAGATTCAGTTTAATCCCCAGTAGGCATATCGATTCATACATCGGCAGTTCAATCCTGACAGTCACAGTAGTTCACTATCGACTCGTCATCTTGATTAGTACATCATCAGTTCAATCCTGACAGTCACAGTAGTTCACTGTCGACTCGTCATCTCATTCATACATCATCAGTTCAATCCATGACAGTCATAGTAGTTCACTGTCGACTCGTCATCTCAATTCGTACATCATCATTTCTTTTGATCACAGTTAGTCCAACCGTTGGTCCAATCCATGACAGTCACGGTAGTTCATTGTCGACTCATCATCTCGATTTGTACATCACTAGCCCTCTAGATTGAGGTAAGTCACTTTTTAACAGCCTTCTAGATTGAGGCAAATCCTTCATCAATAGCCCTCTAGATTGAGGCAAATCCTTCATCATTAGCCCTCTAGATTGAGGCAAATCCTTCATCATTAGCCCTCTAGATTGAGGCAAATCCTTCATTGTCAGCCCTCTAGATTGAGGCAAATCCTTCATCTGTAGCCCTCTAGATTGAGGCAAATCCTTCATCGCCAGCCCTCTAGATTGAGGCAAATTCTTCATTGTCAGCCCTCTAGATTGAGGCAAATTCTTCATCTCCAGCCCTCAAGATTGAGGCAAATTCTTCATCTCCAGCCCTCTAGATTGAGGCAAATCCTTCATTGTCAGCCCTCTAGATTGAGGCAAATCCTTCATCATTAGCCCTTTAGATTGAGGCAAATCCTTCATTGTTAGCCCTCTAGATTGAGGCAAATCCTTCATCTCTAGCCCTCTAGATTGAGGCAAATCCTTCATCATCAACCCTCTAGATTGAGGCAAATCCTTCATCATCAGCCCTCTAGATTGAGGCAAATCCTTCATCATCAGCCCTCTAGATTGAGGCAAATCCTTCATCTCTAGTCCTCTAGATTGAGGCAAATCCTTCATCATCAGCCCTCTAGATTGAGGCAAATCCTTCATCGCCAGCCCTCTAGATTGAGGCAAATCCTTTATCAATAGCCCTCTAGATTGAGGCAAATCCTTCATCATTAGCCCTCTAGATTGAGGCAAATCCTTCATTGTTAGCCCTCTAGATTGAGGCAAATCCTTCATCTCTAGCCCTCTAGATTGAGGCAAATCCTTCATCATCAGCCCTCTAGATTGAGGCAAATCCTTCATTATCAGCCCTCTGGATTGAGGCAAATCCTTCATCGCCAGCCCTCTAGATTGAGGCAAATCCTTCATTGTCAGCCCTCTAGATTGAGGCAAATCCTTCATCATCAACCCTCGAGATTGAGGCAAATCCTTCATCATCAACCCTCTAGATTGAGGCAAATCCTTCATCATCAGCCCTCTAGATTGAGGCAAATCCTTCATCGCCAGCCCTCTAGATTGAGGCAAATCCTTCATTGTCAGCCCTCTAGATTGAGACAAATCCTTCATTGTCAGCCTTCTAGATTGAGGCAAATCCTTCATTGTTAGCCCTCTAGATTGAGGCAAATCCTTCATCGGTCATTTCGATCAACCGTGAGAGATTCGGAGACGAATCCTGGATCTAGTGCAGAAGTTAAAAGAGATTCCTAAAGAATCCCCCACTATCCCTAGCAGAAGATAATGACGATCAGAACCAACTCTCGGGATCAGCCGACAATTAAAAGCACCGCCCGCCTTCAAATTACCCCGATTCCCAGGGCAAGCACTATCAATTCAAGGCTCCGTGTCCATTGACTATCGTGAGCTTCCTCACCTATTATGAGCCTTCTCACTCCCTTATCCAATAATCACGAGCTTCCTCACCAACTCAACTATCGTGAGCTTCCTCACTCCTCTGTCCAAAATCATGAGCTTCCTCACCAAACAAATATCATGAGCTTCCTCACCAACTCAACTATCGTGAGCTTCCTCACTCCTCTGTCCAAAATCATGAGCTTCCTCACCAAACAAATATCATGAGCTTCCTCACCAACTCAACTATCGTAAGCTTCCTCACTCCTCTGTCCAAAATCTTGAGCTTCCTCACCAACTCAACTATCGTGAGCTTCCTCACTCCTCTGTCCAAAATCATGAGCTTCCTCACCAGACAAATATCATGAGCTTCCTCACCAACTCAACTATTGTGAGCTTCCTCACTCCTCTGTCCAAAATCATGAGATTCCTCACCAAACAAATATCATGAGCTTCCTCACCAACTCAACTATCGTGAGCTTCCTCACTCCTCTGTCCAAAATCTTGAGCTTCCTCAACAAACAAATATCATGAGCTTCCTCACCAACTCAACTATCGTGAGCTTCCTCACTCCTCTGTCCAAAATCATGAGCTTCCTCACCAAACAAATATCACGAGCTTCCTCACCAACTCAACTATCGTAAGCTTCCTCACTCCTCTGTCCAAAATCATGAGCTTCCTCACCAAATAATTATCATGAGCTTCCTCACCAACTCAGCTATCAAACTTTCTCACTGAATAATTATCATGAGCTTCCTTACCAACTCAGCTATCGAACTTTCTCACCGAATAATTATCATGAGCTTCCTCACCAACTCAGCTATCGAACTTTCTCATCAAACAATTATCATGAGATTCCTCGCCAACTCAGCTATTGTGAGCTTCCTTACTCCTTTGTCCAAGATCATGAGCTTCTTCACTTATTATGAGCTTTCTCACTTATCGCTCCTGAGCTTTCTCACTCTGGTTTCCTCAAACTGTCAGTTATCGTGAGCTCCCTCACTTGTCGGTTATCTTTAATTATCATCCTCGAGGACCCCGCGTCCGATCCGTTTTGCTTACAAAGCACACTTCCCAAATTCCAGAAGTTTGCCCTAGACCTAGAGTCTTCTAAACCTTGATGTCTTTATCTGAGTCATCCACCACATCACAGTCGCATACACTAGCACAACACTAGCCCACTCGGAGTGGCACACCCCACAGCACCTGCTCATACTAGAATTAGAACACTAGGCATGATAGGACTCATATACACAATCATATCACATCCATGCATTGCATATCACTCTTTTAGCATAGCATCCACCTGATTGTTGTGTATGTGCATGTGTAATTGGTTCCTTTGTGCCCTGAACTACGTCCTAGTCTGATTATCCTTCGGATACGTAGGCAGCTCACGCAGAGCGCGGCCAGTACTAGCCTCATCATCATTGCATCTTTTGTAACGCTTTTTATCCTAAATCTATAGCCTCCAAAAAGGTCCTGTCTCTTCAAAGCTTTGGCACTCGCTTGCTGCATGCGTTGCCTCGCAAGTTCATGCCAAAGAGGGGCAAACTGTAGACACCCCATTTTGTCGGCTATCAGATTTAGGAGACCCATAGCTTAGTGGTTCACAATAATCGTAAAAGACTCAAAAGGACTCTCGGAAGTCAGCTCTATCTCTCAGAATGCTCAGAATGACCAAAATGCCCCTGAAAGCCCGAAAACTCCCAGATTTGGTCCCAAAGTTTTGAAAACATGCTACGTCATAAAAAAAGTGATAAAATGAGTTTTTAAGAAAAATCGGATGAAATTGTCAGCTCCCAGAGACCCCCGAAAGTCCCGGAAGTTCCAAGAAAGTCCCTGTTGACCGATTTGACCAAGGTTTGACCGGGTTTGACCAAGTTTGACCAAGTTTAACCGAAATCGTCCAAATTCACCAGAATCGTTCTAAATCATGAGAAAAGTATTAAAACAAGTTCCAAAAGAAAATCGAGCGAAAACGTCAGCTCTCGGGAACTCCCGGAGGTTTCCAGAACTTCCCGGGAATCCCAAGTTTGACCAGTTTGACCAAAATTTGACTTTGGAACTGGGGCACCGAAACAATTTTCAAACATTTTTGTATGGATACTAGAGGTCAATAGCTCTCCAATGGTATATCGCACATAATATCTGGATTTAAAACGAATTTATTATAGTTTCCAAAGGCGAAAAAGGCGATCAAATCGGCCTTTATCGGAAATACTGCAAAAATTTTTAAAGTGACCTATCCCCAAACTATTTTTTATGTAAAGTAGACTCCAGTACCTTTCCAACGGTATATCACAACCTCAGTTTGGAGTTCATACGCATTTTCTGTGAATTTCGAACGAAATATGGCCTTTTCGCGAATACCGGAACCTCAGGGGGCCTAAACAACATTATCTAGAAGAAGGAAGAGCAGTGCTGCTGCGGCACTGGCCCAGTGCCGCCGCGACACTCTCCTCCAGAACAGTGTGTTTTTGTAATTTCTTTTGGGGGTCCATTTTGATTAATTAAAAACCAAAACGACGTAGTTTTATGTTTTCAGTTGTTTGGGACCAATGGGAACACTTCTAAAACCCAAAAACCACCCCAAATTGCCCTATTTAAACCCCCCATTGCTCTTCATTTTAGGAGGGCCAAGTGCAAAAGCTTGAAAAGTTGTAGAGAAGAAGAGAGATAGAGATAGGTTCAGAAGAGAGAAAAGGAGCTTCCTCCTACTATTTTGCTATAGAAAGTGAGTTTTAATCTTGTGTTCTTCCATTACCTCTCTTATACTTCACATTCCAAACACCCCCAATCACCATTCTTGAGCATTCTTGAGTTAGGCAGCTACTTCCATGTCCAAATGTCAAAATCTATGAGTGAAACACCAAGCTACAAGTCCAAAATCATATTGATTATCATCTATTGATTGTTATTTACTTGCTTGTTCATATTATGTTCATCTCTTCTTAATCTCATTTCTTTTTATTTTCTTTATTTACTTACAAGTTCATCATCATCTAGATGATGACATGAAGTTTGAGGTGAGTGAATCCTTATGGATAGTAGCTCTTGACCTCAAAAACATGTTTGATAGATGATGATTATAACTTCAATACCTCCAAGGTATCCTTGAAGTTATGTTCAAATAAAAATGAATCTCTACAACAATCTTGGAGGTTCTTGATGATGAGTTTGATGTTGATATTCCAAGAGGTTATAATCTCTTTTTGATGTTGAAAATATACTTTCAAAACCTCTATTTCAAAACCCCTCTCAATCCCTCTCATTTTGATTTCAAGAAAGAAAACTAAGGTTTTCCCAAAATCTTCAAAACAGTGAGTCAAAATAGTGAGTGATCTGAGTTCAAAGATTTCTCTAGAACTCAATACTCAATGTATGGATGCAAGACCACTTGGAAAATCTTCCTAATTCATTAGAGAACACCCATGAGTTTTGGTTTGACTTGGAAATACTTGAATATGGTCCATTTGGACCCAAACATTCTCTCCAGATATTCTGTTTTTGCTGTCACAACAGCTTGTTCTACTTTCAACTTGTTTTATAGAAAACTTTTCCAAAAAGAGTGGACCGAACTTATTTTTCCCTTGAACTTCAATGTCTTAGGGAACTTTCTGTATAATATGGGCCTCTATATCATTTGTTTTCATTTTCCAAGAGTTTTTCAACATTTCAGTCGACAGTACGGACTCTGTTTCTGAGTGACCTTCATTGTTTATATGATTTCTCTCAATATGTGATAGTTATTCAAGATTGGTTTTTTGGGTAGTGTTCTAGACACAATAAGAAATATCTCCATAAAATAGCATGCACTGAAAACTATCCTAACCCCTCTTTTCCATTTTTACAAGATCATGCTACTATTCTGTCCACTATTCACAGCAAGCACATTTTAACTTTCATTCTTTGATTTGATGCTCACATGCATTCCAAATTAGTTCATATCTTAGGAAGTAGTTCATACTACATTTTTACATATCCCATGATTATTTCATTCATTCATTCATACACATTTTAGACTTCTAAGTCATTCTAGAAATCCATGTACACAAAACACACTACAACCTTTGCACATTTTAAGGTACATACATTGCATTCATGCAAGATTTGGGGTTTTTGTAACTCCTAATCTAAGAAGATTATAAGGAATGATCATGATCACACTTTCGTGCTTCCCTCTCGATCTAATCTTCCTTTCTCATCCGTCCCGGGGATCGAGAGATCTTCTTTCCTCAAAGAATAACACGCATCATACTAGCTTGCTAAGCATATTTTGATTTCTTTGTTTGTTTGTTTCAAGAACAATTCATGTCCCCCTTTAGATTAGGAAAACTTGACTACTTGATATATGATTAGACGATTTTTCTATAGGTTTGTTTGTGTGATCTTTCACTTTTGCATTGTGTGATATTTGGTTTAGATCTTATGAATGATATCTCATCTTTTGATCTTCCAATTTCAAGATTCTTATGCAATGTAATATATTTATCATAAATATTAATTGTCGAACCAAACATAGTATAAGATGATTATTTGGATGCTAATTGAGGCCCGTCGAAAGACGGGGCGAGTTGAGGGTGTTTTAGTCGTGACAAAGGCTCCTTCCTCTCTCGTACCAAAACCCCGAACCAAGTTCTTTGGTTATGAAGGGCCGGTGCCCTTATCCGCTTGGGTGAGTCAAATTAGGTTTCTTGGTTCCTTAAAGACCAAGTGGCGACTCTGTATCTGTTTTTAACAGACCATTCTTTTCTCTCTCTTCCTTTAATCCATTTCAAAATAAAGAGGCGGAAGCCCAGTATCCACAGCAAGCCTTCTTTGCAACATCTCCGGATATGAGGGTGTCCGACACATGTGCTGAAAGAAAAGATGAGCAAATTGGATTCTATATCAAAAGTATGTTATTTTGTAGGGTATCAAAAGGGTACTTATGGATGGTATTTTTATGATCCAAAAGAACAGAAAGTGTTCGTTAATACAAATGATGTTTTCTTGGAGGATGATTATATCATGAACCATAAACCTTAGGGAAGAATAGATCTTAGAGAGATAGAAGGAGAGCCCTCAATCCTACTCGCAGTTGATAACGATGTAAGACAAGAAAATACCACATCTTCACACATTTTTGCACCGGTACCTAGTCGTAGTGGGAGGATTATCAGCCAGCCTGATAGATACATCTTCTTAGGAGAAGTTTTTGAAGCTGTCTCCATAGAATCTGAATCTGATCCTACCACTTACGAAGAGGCCATGGCTGATGTTGATTCAGCTCACTGGGTTAAAGTTATGAAGGCTAAATTGGAATCTATGAATTCCAATCATGTGTGGGATCTTATAGAACTTCTTGCCAATATTAAACCCATTGACTGTAATTGGGTCTATCAAATGGTTGAAACCTTTAAGGCTAGACTTGTAGTGAAAGGTTATACACAGAGGGAGGGCATTGACTATGAGAAAACATTCTCACTGGTAGCCATGCTCAAGTCCATCAGAATACTCTTATCCATTGCTGCATGCCTAGATTATGAGATCTGGCATGGACGTCAATGCTGCATTCTTGAATGGCAATCTTGAGGAGGACATCTATATGCAACAACCAGAAGGGTTCATAGCTGGTGGGAAAGGTAACTTGGTATGCAAGTTGCAAAAGTCCATTTATGGACTTAAGCAAACATCCAGAAGTTAGAACATTCGTTTTGACCAAGCGGTCAAGTCGTTTGGTTTCACACAGAATTGGGATTGAGCCTTATGTATACAAGAAGAGTGAAGGAAAAGTGGTGGCTTTTCTTATTCTGTACGTTGACGACATTCTACTCATTGGGAATGATGTAGCGACGTTGTCAATGGTGAAGGTTTGACTAGCTAGTACTTTCGATATGAATGATCTAGGAGAGGCGAGCTACATCCTCGGGATAAAGCTCTTTCGGGATGGTAAGCGAAAGATAATGGGATTATCTCAAGCTGGTTATATCGATAAGGTGCTAACTAGGTTTTCAATGGATAATTTGAAGAAAGGTTTATTACCTTTCAGGCATGGTTTAGTATTCTCCAAGGACCAGTGTACAAAGACATAGGAGGAGAGGAATTGCATGGTAGGAGTTCCCATGCTTCGGCAATGGGAAGTCTCATGTATGCGATGTTATGCACTAGACCAGATATCTGCTTTGCCGTTGGCGTGGTTAGTAGGTATCAATCAGCTTCCTTTGTGGCTTTACAAGCAGTACTATACCTACTAACCATGCCAACGGCAAAGCAGATATCTGGTCTAGTGCATAACATCGCATACATGAGACTTCCCACTGCCGAAGCATGGGGAACTCCTGCCATGCGATTCCTCTCCTCCTTTGTCTTTGGACATTGGTCCTTGGAGAACGCTAAACCATGCCTAAAAGGTAACAAACCTTTCTTCAAATTATCCATTGAAAACCTAGTTAGCACCTTATCGATATAACCAGCTTGAGATAATCCCATTAACTTTTGCTTACTGTCCTGAAAGAGCTTTATTCCAATAATATAGCTCGCCTCTCCTAGATCTTTCATATTGAAAGTACTAGCTAGCCAAACATTGATCGTTGACAATGCCGCTACATCATTCCCAATGAGTAGAATGTCGTCAACGTAAAGCACAAGAAAAGCCACCACTTTCCCTTCACACTTCTTGTATACATAAGGTTCATCCAGATTCTGTATAAAACCAAACGATTTGACCACTTGATCAAAATGAATGTTCCAACTCCTGGATGCCTGCTTAAGTCCATAAATGGACTTTTGTAACTTGCATACCAAGTTACCTTTACCATTACCTATGAATCCTTCTGGTTGCTGCATATAGATGTCCTTCTCAAGATTGCCATTCAAGAATGCAGTCTTGACATCCATCTGCCAGATCTTATAATCTAGGCATGCAGCAATGGATAAGAGTATTCGGATGGACTAGAGCATGGCTACGGGCTAGAAGGTTTCCTCATACTCAATGCCCTCCTTCTGAGTATAACATTTCGCTACAAGCCTTGCCTTAAAGGTCTCAACCTTTCCATCATATCCTCTTTTCCTCTTGTAGACCCACTTACAGCCAATGGGTTTAATATTGTCAGGAAGCTCTACAAGATCCCAGACCTGATTGGAATTCATAGATTCTAATTCAGCCTTCATAGGTTTAACCCAATGAGCTGAATCAACATTAGCCATTGCCTATTCGTAAGTGGTAGGATCAGATTCAGATTCTATGGAGACAGCTTCAAAAACTTCTCTTAAGAACCTGTATATGTCAGGGTGGATGATAATCCTCCCACTACGACGAGTTATTGGTGCGAAAATGTGTGAAGAACTGGTATTTTCTCGTCTTACATCGTTATCAACTGCGGGTAGGACTGTGGGCTCTCCTTCTATCTCTCTAAGATCTATTCTTCCCTTAGATTTATGGTTCATGATATAATCATCCTCCAATAAAATAGCATTTGTACTAACAAACACTCTCTGTTCTCTTGGATCATAAAAATACCATCCATAAGTACCCTTTGGATACCCTACGAAATAACATACTTCCGATCTAGAATCCAATTTGCTCATCTTTCCTTTCAGCACATGTGCCGGACACCCCATATCCGGAGATGTTGCAAGGAAGGCTTGCGCCCAATCCACATCTCCCGTGGTGTCCTAGGAATAGATTTGCTTGGTACTAGATTTAGTATGTATGCAGCGATTTCCAAAGCATAACCCCAAAGGAATTATGGCAACTCGGAATAAGTCATCATCGACCTAGTCATGTCTAAAATAGTCTGATTCCTTCTCTCCGCTACACCATTCTGCCGAGGCATACCAGGAGTAGTCAATTGTGACAGAATCTCATTCTATACGAGGTGATCAATAAACTCATTAGAGAGGTACTCGCCACCTCGATCAGAATGAATGGCCTTGATATGTGTGCCCAATTGCTTCTCCACTTCAGCCCTAAACTCTTTGAACTTTTTAAAGGCTTCAGACTTGTGCTGCATTAGGTATATATGTCCATACCTAGAGTGGTCATTAGTAAATGTTATCAAATACTCATAACCCTCCTTGCTCTAATATTTATTGGTCCACACACATTAGTATGAACTAATTCCAATAATGCATAGCCCTATTGCCCTTTGCGGGAAAGGGCCTTTTGGTCATCTTACCCTCTAAACAAGACTCGCAAACTTCTATTGGTTCGAGAACCAAATCACCTAAGACCCCTTCTTTGACTAGTCTGCCAATCCTATTTAAATTGATATGGCCAAGTCTCATATGCTAAAGCTTTGTTGGATTAATGGAAGGTTCCTTTCTTTTAGATGGTACAGTTATCATTGAGTTATTAAGTTCCATACAAGAGTCTTTAGAAACATTAGGAGTAATCAAATACAAACCATTTGATTTAACACCAGAACACACAAAAGAACCATTTCTTTTGATCATAACTTCAGTTCCAAAATGAAAAGAATAACCTTTATTTGATAAATTAGAAATTGAAACTAAATTACGTCTCATTGAAGGGACGTAAAGTACATCTGATAAAATTCAAAACTTTATTGTCTAAAAATTCTAAAGCTACTATAATGATTACAGATATGGTTAGTCGCACCAGAATCAATGCACCAAGTGTTTGAAGTATCTGTAATAAAACTTACTTCAATCACATATGATTCAATCATACTTTGAACTGTTATAGCTAAGAATTCTGGATAGTTCCTCTTCTAGTGGCCTTTCTCACCGCATTAGAAACACTTTCCTTTGCCTTGGCCACCCACCTTCCCTTTAACCTTATCCTTTCCCTTAGATTTTGCAATTATAGGGACTGGTCCAACACTTGGACCTCTAGTGCTAGCCTTATTCTTTCCTTTCTTAGCTTTCAGTGCAGATCGGGAAGAGCAAGAGCTTTTCTCAACGTTTAGAACGTTGCCCCCAGGTTTGATCACCCCTTCCACTGCCAGTAAAGAACTTATTAATTCACTCATCGAAAAATTCATTTGATTTATATTATAGTTGACTTTAAATTGAGTGAATGAAGGCGACAACGAATTGAGGATCATATCAACTTGGGCCTGTGCGTCGATGTTGGCTCCCAAGGTCTCCAGTTTGTTCAAATAACCAATCATTTTTAAAACATGTTCTTTGACTAGAGTCCCTTCTGACATCTTGGCACTCATTATCTTTTGTATGGCAACCTGTCTAGCAGGTCTGCCATGATCCCCAAACATCTCTTTTAGGGATTTGATAATGGCACTAGCAGAATCATTCGACTAGTATTGGTGTTGCAATACATTAGCCATAGAGGACGGTATGTAACAACGAAACATCCTATTCAACTTCTTCCACTTATCAAACACGGGTCTAGCAGCAGCCGAAGCATTTGCAGCGGGTTCTTCGGGGCATGGGGTGGTGAGGACATATATGTGATCCTCTGTAGTTAAAACAATGTCAAGGTTTTGTTTCCATTCTATGTAGTTATTTTCAGTTAACTTATTCTAAGTGAGTATGGTGGCAAGTGGACTAAATTCAGATCCAGACATTATGATTACTGAAAATCAAACAGACAAAATAAATATGGATATTATAATTTGACAATTTTAAAGTAAAAGAATCCTTCAAAATCTTATTTTAAAATGAAGTCGCTGAAATATCAAAACAAAAGAATAGAGCCTCTGTGTGGTGGTCAATACTCGATCTTTCGATTAATCATGACTTGTCCACTATGCAACTCTTGCAAAACAAGTTATGACTCCCTATAGACACCCCATTTTGTCGGCTATCAGATTTAGGAGACCCATAGCTTGATGGTTAACGATGATCGAAAAAGACTCAAAAAGGACTCCTAGAAGTTAGTTCTATCTCTCAAAATGCTTAGAATGACCAAAATACCCCGGAAAGCTCGGAAACTCCCAGATTTGGGACCAAAAGCTATGGAAACATACTGTGTCGTAAGAAAAGTGGTAAAATGAGTTTTATCGCAAAACCAGATGAAATCGTCGACTTCCAGAGACCCTCGAAAGTCCCAAAAGTTCCTAAAAAGTCCCTATTGACCTGTTTGACCAAGTTTGACCAAGATTTGACCAAAATCGTCCAAATTCGCCAAAAAGTTCCAAGATCATGTGAAAGGTACTAAACGAGTTTCAAAAGAAAAACATACAAAAACGTCAGCTCTTGGGAGCTCCCAAAGGTTCCTAGAACTTTCTGGAGGTCCCTGATTTGACCAGTTTGGCCAAAAGTTGACTTTGAAACCGGAGCACCGTATCATTTTTCAAATATTTTTCATGGATACTAGAGGTCAATAGCTTTCCAACAGTATATCGCACATAATTTCTGGATTTAAAAATGAATTTATTATGAATTTTTGAAGGTGAAAAAGATGATTAAATCGGCTTTTATCGCGAATACCGCAAAACTTTTCAAAGTGACCTATCTCTGAACTATTTTTTTTTACAAAAAATAGACTCCATTACCTTTCCAATGGTATATCACAAGCTCAGTTTAGAGTTCGTATGCATTTTCTGTGAATTTCGGACGAAATAGGGCCTTTTGCGAATACCGGGACCTCTGGAGGCCTAAAAAGAATTATCTGGACAAATGAGGAGCAGTGCCACCGCGGCACTAGCCCACTGCCACCGCGGCATAGGCCCAGTGCCGCCGCGGCACTCTCCTCCAGATCATTCCATTTTTGCAATTTCTTTTGGGGGTCCATTTTGATTAATTAGAAACCAAAACGATGTAGCTCTATGTTTTCAGTTGTTTGGGACCAATGGGAGTACTTCCCCAAAACCACCCCAAATTGGCCTATGTAAACCCCCCTTGACTTCTCATTTTAGGGTGTCAAATGCAAGATTTGAAAAGTTTTAGAGAGAAAGTTGTAGAGATAAGGATGATTTTCAAACAAGAAAGTGAGTTCTAAACTTTATTTTTTACTTCATTACTTCTATTTACTTCACTTTCAATACACCCAATTACCATTTTAGTGGGTATTTATGAGAGAGAAAGCTAGTTCCATGTCCAAAGTCACCATATATGAGTGAAACATCAAGCTACAAGTCCAAAATCATCATGAATATCATCTATTGATTTCTATATACTTGTTTGTTTACTTTGATGTTCATCTCCTCTTATCTCATTTATTTTTCTGTTTCTTTTTTACTTACTAGTTCATCATCATTTAGATGAGGACATGACGTTTGAGGTGAGTGAATCCTTATGGATAGTAGCTCTTGACCTCAAAAAGATGTTTGATAGATGATGATTACAACCTCAATACATCCCCATGTATTCTTGAGGTTATCTCCAAAATAAAACAAGTCTTTCCAACAATCTTGGATGTTCTCCAAATGATTTTGATGTTGATGTTCTAAGGAGTTTTAATCCTCTTTGAGTGCTGAAAATATACTTTCAAAACCCCTCTAAAACCCCAATATTGGGATTCCAAGAAATAAACCTTATTTCTCTAAAAAAATCTTCAAAATAGTGAGTTATTTAATTTCAAAGAATTATTCTGAGTTCAATACTCAAGGTATGGATGCAAGACTACTTGGAAAGTCTTCCTAACTCATTATAGAACACCCATGATTTTTGGCTTGACTTGAAAGCACTTGAAAGGGGTCCATTTTTGTCCAAACATTCCTTCCAAAGATTCTGTCTTTAATGTCACAGCAGCTTGGTTGACTTTCAACTTGTTTTCCAGAAAACTTTTCCAAAAAGAGTGGTCCCAAATTATTTTTTCCTTAAAGTTCAATGGCTTAGGAAACGTTTTGTATAATATGGGCCTCTAGATGTTTTGTTTGAGTTTTCTAGTATTTTTCAACATTTCAGTCGATAGTACGAACTCTGTTTCTGAGTGACCTCCATTGTTTATATGATTTCTCTCAATCTGTAATAGTTATTGAGGATTGGATTTTTGATATGTGTTCTAGACACAATAAGGTTGATCTTAATAAAAAAAAATCATGCATTTAAAACATTCCTAATCCTACTTTTCATTTTCCACAAGATCAAGTCACTGTTCTATCCACTATTCACAGCAAACATTCTTTGATTTGATGCTTACATACACTCCAAATTTGTTCATATCTTAGGAAGTAGTCCATACTACATTTGTACCTATCCCATGATGATTTCCTCTATGCATTCATTCATCTTTTTAGACTTATAAGTCACTTTAGAAAGTCCATATACACAAACACACAACAACCTTTGCACATCCTAGGATCATGCATTGCATTCATGCAAGATTTGGGGTTTTTTGTGACCCCTAATCTAAGAAGATTATAAGGAATGAACTAGATCATACGTTCATGCTCCCCCTCAATTAATTCTTCCTTTCTCATCCGTCCCAGGGATTGAGAGGTCTTCTTTTCTCAAAGATTAACATGCATCATATTAGCTTGCTAAGCATTTTTTTTATTTCTTTGATTAATTTGTTTCAAGAACAATTCACGTCCCCTTAGATTAGGAAAACTTTATTACTTGATATGTGATTAGGCAATTTTTTCCTAGGTTTGTTCGTGTGATCTTTCACTTTGTATTGTGTGATACTTGGCTTAGATCTTATGAATGATATCTTATCTTTAGATCTTCCATTTCAAGTTTCGTATGTGATATAATATACCTATCATAAATATTAACTGTCGAACCAACCATAGTATAAGATGATTATTTGGATGCTAATTGAGGCAGTCGAGAGACGTGGCGAGTTGAGGGTGTTTTAGTCATGACAATGGCTCCTTCCTCTCTCATACCAAAACCCCAAGCCAAGTTCTTTGGTTATGAAGAACCGGTGCCCTTTATCCGTTTGGGTGAGTCAAATTGGGTTTCTTGGTTCCCTAAAGACCAAGTGGCGACTCTGTATCTGTTTTCAACAGACCTTCATTCTTTCCTTTCAAGCCAGTTTAAAAACAAAAGGAAAGCAGAATTTCGCGTGTCCACACTCCGAACCTATTTGATCTCTAAGTTTTCGAATAATGTCCCATGTGGGATCCCTTATCCATAGCTTAGCTAGTGTATACCATTAACTAGGATCCAATCACAACCGTCTCAAGTAGTGCCTCTGTGTGGTGGTCACCCTCTAACATGTCTGATTGATCCTATCCATAGGAAGTTCACATATAGTAACCAATGAGTAGTGTCCCCTCCGTATGAAATGATCACCGCTGATGAAGTAATATAGAATGCACTACTCATCTTACTGTGAATCGTTAATGGAAGATCATGGGTGTTATAAATAAGACCCTTTCCCACTAGATTTGATAGTAAAGGATTTTGCTTTTGGAAAGTTTTTTTCCACACATTACTCATTGACACGAGAATTTTCTGTGTGCGCTTGTGTGCTATACCAAGTGTAGGTAATCGTGCGAGTAGTAGTCTGGTTAAGTCCAGGTCGATCTCACAGGGAAGGTGTTAAACTAATTACTTAGATTAATCTCAAAAAGGGAAAAGAAAAATCAATATTGTAAATAATGCAGAACACAAAGTCCCACAACTTATCAACTACTAAAGATAAAACAATAAAAACTAGATTAAACTAATTACCAACTAATTAATTAAAGCGATGATTTAAAACGTGTTTTTCTTAATAAAGGAAAATGTTGGGAGTACACAAATCCACCGCAACCTAGCCATCTACCATGCAGTTACGTTAAAGCTCAATGGAGCACATTCTCTACAGTATTCCGTATTTCTCTTAGGATAAAGAGTCTGTAGTCCTTTCATGACCGGGACTATATCATCACAATGGAGTTTAAAATACACAAAAGCGGTTTAAAACAATAGTTTAGACTCTCACCTACAATGGTGTTAGCATTGAGGGTGGTTTGCAAAATATATTGAAGAAAAATACCTCAAGGCTTAAAGTTTATAGACTGTTTTGACAAACTGAGCGTTTGGGGATAATTTGATAACAAATTAGTAAAATAAAAAGTCTAGGAATACTGCATAGAATGTCCTCAAGAATCAGAAGGTTCGATCGATCGACGCGCTTTCGATTGATCGAATATCTTCATCCCTCGATCGAACGAACTGACTTCGATCGCTCGACTGTATCGCTGTGTCGATCGATCGAGATTTTTCGATCGATCGAACACAGGAATTATTCTGCTGCATGGCAGAGGCTTGAGATCACGGTTTCATCGTGATCTCCCAACCTAGGGACTACTCAGACATCGTCTGAAGTGTCTCAGATTCGTTTTTAACGTAAAGTTCCATTACAGGTGTGTTTGTTTGTGATTTTTGCATAAAATCTAAGAAAACTAGGTATTTAACTCTAACTAACATGCAAGACTACGAAATAACAGATTAAACTTCTATAAACTAAGTGCAGAACGTAAATAAAGTAACCTGGAAACGAAAACTTGTATTGAACAATGAGGAATCCAAACAAACAATGTATATCTTTGATTAAAACCTACAAAATAAATAAAGTAAAGCATTCTACTCTCTATAAACTGATGAAAAATGAAAGTGGGCATCCTTCTGGATGTAAATAATATGAATATTTATACTAAAACACCAATGCTAGGGTTAACATCTTGTTTCTGCTGCGTGCGCGTAGAATATGATAAAAGCCATGTTCGATCGATTGAACATATTTCGATCGATTGAACTTCTGGAATCTTCGAGCGCTTGAACTCTCTCGATCGATCGAACCTTCGATTGATCGAATGGTCTTCAATTGATCGAGGTTCACTTTTCATCCTTTACTTGTCTTCATTAAAATTCAGCACTCCCTTTTATCTTTTTCATCCAGTTCTTCACACCGCAACAGTAATCTGTGCAAACTATCGCTAAAACAAACAACTTATCATAGTTTAATCAAATTGTGTACAAACAGTATTGTAATTCAAATTGCAGATAAATGAAGGAATTGTGAAGTAATTTAACACATTTTCTCCTTTTAGCGCGGTTATATTTTACAAATACCCCGCTTGTCACAACCCCCAACTAGCGATTTGCTAGTCCCTAGCAATAGAGCAAAAATAAAAACAAGCTAAACTATAATTGTAACAGAAAAACTAAAATAACTAGATATAAACTACCTAACTCACTTTCGCAGGAATCGCGGTTGCATTTAGCAAATGCAACAAGCCGTTAAACCCCTAGGTTCCCTTAGTAGACGAGTGTTGTCTCGCGAGGATTTGCAGTGAATGTACCCACAAAATTCTCTGATTTTAAGCTCGAAAAGATATAGAAATTTTTTTAAACATTCCCTTTTATTCAACTATTGATTTAGCTCTACAAAACACATCATCCTCATTCAAACCATGAAAGAAATGCACATGTTCCTCATGTCACCAAGATAAAAACAACATACGCATCACATCCCTGCATCCGTATGTGTGTGAAATTAACAGCTATGCATTAAACTTTATTTAGAGTTGTTTAAACTATCATACTCTCAGAATTTGTAGTTTCAACTCAATCCTCACATAGTTATTACACTCACAAATGAACATCCCACAGAAACTTGGCTAATAATGATCGCATATGGTATGAAAGCTTTAATAGGAGTGATTTTTTGGATACTAATGCTTTCATACTCGACTCTATAAAAGACGAACATTTAGAGTGTATAGTCTCACGAACGGAATACTACTTACTAGAGGAGCGAAATACCGTGGAGAACTCTCTCATTACCTTAATTTCAAATCCAATTTACTTAAAATCATCAGGACTTTGATAAATAGGTGTTTGGTGAAAGAAGAAAGAGGCTCGTGATATTCAATTGGGACAAAGGATATGATTGGAATGTCTACTACAACTTTTCAAACTTCCCTACATCTCCAATCTCTCTCTTCTTCTTCTTCTCTCCTTTTTTTATTTTTATTTTTTTATTTTTATTATTATTATTATTTATTTTTTTAACCTGGCTAACTTTCCTTTATTTACACAACCAAACTCGTCATGTCAACACATCCCAATCACACCCAAATAAAGAACTGAAGCTTGAACTCCTAATTTGGATTTAGGTATAGACTTAAGGATTGTGAAGACAAGGCGATTATGGTAAGGCTCAAAGAGGTGAAATAAAGGAATATTATAGAGGTAGGCCAAGGCTAAATTATCCATGTATGGTCAAAAGATGGCCTAAATCATCTTCTAAGTTAATAGGATAATTCATTTTAGTAAATTCAAGAGTTCCAAAGTTTGGTAAATCCTGAACGTTCTCCTCTACTAAGAAGCCAAAATGAAAGAATTAGAGACTATTTAACGAATTTAATCGGCATATTTAAGAAAAACAATTCGAATTTTAATGTGATAATTCCCTCAGAAGTGAAGATTGGATTCAAAAGCTCACTAAGGGTAACTAGTTTTCACTACTTCATTCTTTAAAGTACGAAAGTAGTATTAACTCTTATTTTAAGTTTTCTGCATAGCTATTAACACGTGCAAATGATTTGGATACAAGAATAATCAACATATGCATTCATCCTAGTGAAACTAGAAAAACGTGTGAACTTAATTCATAAAAGGATGAGAATAAAATGGTTGTGTCATTGCTTGACAACAGGTAAATAAAAGTGAATATTCAGAATTATTCTACCAATTTAATTCAAAAACTTAATTGTTTATTTGAAAATTTTTGCAAGGTTGTTGAATGTGAAATTTTTGTAATTTACTTTAGTTGCTAATAGAAATTGTGGAAATTGTATGACATCCGCAATAGGTAGAATGGTCCAGGTTGCTAAGTAACAAAATGCACAGGTGATTATCTATCTATATTCCACCCCTAACTGAAAATTGCAATGTCCTCAGCAGGCGATTTTCAAAAATAGATAGAGAGATATCACCTGATATATATCATCATAAGAATGGCAAGTGTAACAACCTGTACAGAAAGCATACAAACTCCAAGCAGTAGATATCAAAAGAATATGAAATAGAGAGCATTGGATCCATGCATAAATGGAACTAAGCACTGGAAATAGATAAAAAATGAAAGAACAGAATAGTGATAATATGCACCATGTAACTAAAATACAAATTATGCAACGTATCTAACAATACAAAATATCCCAACAGTATCCAAAAATATATCCAACAACCAACCAACACAACCAAATCCAACCACAATAACCAAAATAACTAAACAACCCAATAACCAAAAATAATCACAACACCGATCTCCCCAGAAACTAGACATCATCGGCGACGTCCGATAATATCTCAATAAAAACATCAGGAGCATCCCCACCGTCACCCTCAGCAACAGTCGGTGCCGCTGGGTCACTCGTGATCGTGGCAGCTGGAATAGATAAGGGTATGTCGGTCACGACAAGAGGAGGTGGAAGTGGTATCTTCGTCGCAGGCGGTGACGCCGATGATGTAGAAGCTGTAAGATCAATCTGGGAAGAAGGGTCGGCAGATGATGGACCGGTGGTGGATGGTGGAACACTAGCAGTGGTAGGTGGGTCGGTGCATGGGTACTGCAGGAGCAGCTGTAGGTGGATCGCTGGGAGGTGGTGCAGAAGGTGCATGAACAGCCTGGTCGACTCCGATCTGTATCAAGATCGCCTCCAGCAGAGTATTGATCTGATCCACCTTACCCTCAAGTCTAATCCTGGCCTCTCGCTCCTCCAATAGTAACTCATGAATAGTCGGGAGATGCGCAGAAGAAGAATCTCCCTGGGTACTAGCCTGAGACCTCTGTCTCAACTCAAATCTCGCCACCTCCTCAACATGATCTATCTCCTCCTCAGAATCATGCTCCTTAGCCTCTGTGGGCGTCCCAGAAGCAGCACCCTCAGTATCGGTGCCTCCTCCTCTCCTCCTCTTCTCGCCCACCTTCACCTTGCCTTTACCCCGCCTCTTTCTCTTTTGCGCCTTGGATTGGCGGGAAGCAGTCTCACCAAAACAGCTGCGAGACTGGACAGTCATATCACCCGCCAATGGAAGTAGACCCGCCTAACCCTGTGAATGGCTCAAGCACCCTTCAGGTGCTTCTTGGCCTGAATGTATCAAGTAGGGTGCCTAATGAAATCAATGTAGAGGCGAGGCAAACAGACAGGCTGCCGTGTCCCGATCGCATATAACACCCGGGCGTACCACGCTGCAATCTTCTCCCGATAAGATGTCACTAAGAGGAAATTACTGAGGGCGAGGTACATCATATGATAATTATCGGTGAGGTAGACGTTAGGAATAAGAGCCTCGCCATCCCAGCCAAGAAGAGCACCCCCAGTGATCTCTCTGATAATAATAGTTGGGGAGAGCAGCAGTGTATCGGGGCGATGCGGACAAACACAATCAGGTACCTCGGGTACCCCAATAGCAGCAGAGACAGTGGCCGGACTAAAAATAATCTCCTGGTCACGGAAGAATGAGCGGAGTGTGAACAGAGTAACTAGATCCCTGATCATCATCGCACACGCCTCCCGGATCCAGGACAGATTAACGAGCTTAGGATAGTGATATTCCTGACAAAGGGAAACAAAAAGGAAACGAAAGAAATAAATTAACTAGAGCAAATGAAAGATCAAACAGGAAGAATTAAGCAAAGCAAAATGAAAAGAAAAATAAAGGAATGTGACCCAGAGTTAACCTCACTATTGGCCTGATATCCCCAGGTGCACTAGCAGGTAGAGGGCATTGAAGCCTGAACAACAAGTACCTCAAATACTCATAAATGTATGGAACCACATGGATGACCAGGAAGTCGTCAACATATGTGAATACGACATTATGGCGTTCGGGCTCCACATCCTGTAAGTCCTCTTCTTCCCATGGCTCCTACATTGAGTCATTTTCCCACTGTTCCATCAAAGCATCATTGACCTCCCACACAACATATCCTTCAGGTTCTCCCTCCTCTTCAGGGAGTTCTATGTGCTCAAATCGGTTGATTTGGAGGAGAGCAGGATCGTATGGGATGTATCCGTGGGTTAAGTCAACAACGTCCTTGGCTCCCGGCCCTTGGTACGGAGATAAGCAAAATGCTATTTCATCAGTAGTCCACGGTGGGTTCTGATATTCTGAATCAGCCCATGACCCTATCGAGTGAACATCGTCATCTCTCATGTTAGACAGCCTGTAGGAGATAGAAATGGAATAGCAAATTACGATCAAGGTCACACTCAGAAAGATAAAAATAAATAAAAGAACAAAACCAAACAAGAAACAACGAAAGAAAAAGTACAACAACATTGTTAAAACGCACTTGAGCGTTCTAGGGTAAGGCATAGTCGGGCTCATCCAGTTGGATGTGCTCAACCTCAGGTTGGAAATCTTCTAAGAACGATTTTACCCTTTGGCCGTTGACCTTGAAACTTCCATCGTTCTTAGGATTAAATAACTCAACAGCCCTATGTGGGAAGACAGATTTAATTGTGAAGGGTCCTGTCCACCGAGATCGGAGTTTTCTTGGGAAGAGATGAAGGCGCGAATTGTATAGTAAAACTTTCTATCCAGGCTCGAAAGATTTTTGAAAAATTATTCTATCATGGTGAGCCTTCAACCGTTCCTTGTGGAGTTTGGCATTGTCATATGCATCTCGTCGGATTTCTTCCAGTTCCGCAAATTGGAGTTTCTGGAGATGTCCTCCCTCTTTAATATCGAAATTTAATGAGCGTGTTGCCCAATATGCTTTGTGCTCAATTTCAACGGGGAGGTGACATGCCTTACCATACACCAGCCTATATGGGGACATTCCCAGATTTATCTTGTATGCAATACGGTATACCCAAAGAGCATCGGTCAGTTTATAGGCCCAGTCTTTTCTGTTGAAACTAACCGTCTTTTCTAAAATGTGCTTGATTTCACGGTTAGCCAACTCTGCCTGCCCATTCGTTTGGGGGTGGTAGGCTAGAGCGATCTTATGATTCACCCCGCATTTCTTGAGTAGTGATTCCAAAGGCCTATTGCAAAAGTGTTTGCCTTGGTCACTTATTAAAGCTCTTGGGGTCCCAAAACGCGATAAGATATTTTCCTTAAGAAAGGACATTACCATTTTGTGGTCATTGCGTCTCATCGGTATCGCTTCTACCCATTTTGATATATATTCCACAGCAAGGAGTATATATTTACAGTTATTAGATTTAAGAAATGGGCCCATGAAGTCTATACCCCAACAATCGAATATTTCAATCATGACGATGGGGGTTAAGGGCATCGAATTCCTTTTTGAAAGTGTACCAAGCTTTTGACATCGTTGGCACGATTTACAAAAAGTATAGGCATCTTTAAACATGGTGGGCCAATAAAAGCCGCTGTGTAATACTTTGTGTGCGGTCTTTTGGGAGGCAAAATGGCCACCGCAGGCTTCAGAATGATAGGAGGCCAAAATTACAGTTATGTCCTCATTCAGAACGCAATGCCTGATGACCTAATCAGCATAATACTTAAATAAGTATGGGTCATCAAAAAAGAAATGGCGTACGAACGAAAGGAACCTTTTCTTTCCTGATTTGACCAATGGCTCGGGGTCTCTCCTGTAACAAGGTAATTTATTATATCTGCGTACCAAGGTAAATTAGAGACAGCCATCAGTTGCTCGTCTGGGAATTCATCTTTTATAGGTACCAGCTCAATGTTGTCAGTGAATGTCAACCGAGATAAATGGTCGGCGACCACATTCTCTACTCCCTTTTTTTATCCTTTATAGTGATATCAAATTCCTGGAGTAGGAGTATCCAGCGGATAAGCCTCTGTTTCACGTCTTTCTTAGATAGCAGGTACTTGAGGGCCGAGTGGTCTGTAAAATAGACTATTGGGGACCCTATTAGATAAGACCTGAATTTATCTAGAGCAAATACTATTTCCAGTAACTCTTTCTCAGTAGTCGTATAATTCATTTGAGTTTCGGTAAGTGTTCGGCTGGCATAGTAGATTACATAAGGCTTGTTGTCCTTCCTCTGTCCTAGAACTGCGCCAATGGCGTAATCACTAGCATCGCACATTAACTCGAACAACAAACTCCAATCGGGTGCTTGTATTATCGGTGCTGAGGTAAGGTGACCTTTAAGTGCATTAAAAGATATTTGACAGTTTTTCGACCATTCGAAAGGTGCATCTTTGACTAGGAATTGGCACAGTGGTCGGGAGATTGCACTAAAATTTTGGATAAAGCGTCGATAGAATCCAGCATGTCCAAGAAAAGATTGGATGTCTTGGACTATACGAGGGACAGGCAGATTTGAAATTATATCGATTTTTGCTTTATCGACTTGGATACCCTTATCGGAGATAATGTGGCCAAGGACAATTCCCTTGGTCACCATGAAGTGACACTTTTCCCAGTTTAGTACTAAGTGTTTGTCCTCGCATCTCGCTAACAAATTCTCTAGGTTTTCTAGATAGTTATCAAAACTATGGCCAAACACTGAGAAGTCATCCATAAAGACCTCAAGTGTGTGTTCAACCATATCACTGAATATTCTTAACATGCACCGCTGAAAAGTGGCAGGTGCATTGCATAAGCTAAAGGGCATACGACAGTAGGCAAATGTACCGAACGGGCAAGTGAAAGTCATTTTCTCCTGATCTTCAGGAGCAATTTTGATTTGGTTATAGCCACTATATCCATCCAAGAAGTAATAAAATTTATGACCCGCCACTCTTTCGAGCATTTGATCTATGAATGGCAATGGAAAGTGGTCTTTCTGGGTCATAGTATTTAACTTTCGGTAATCGATACACATCCTCCATCCAGTGGGAATGCGTGTTGGTACTAACTCGCTATCTTTGTTCGGGATAACTGTTATACCAGCCTTTTTGGGCACCACCTGGGTTGGACTAACCCAAGAGCTGTCAGAGATAGGATATATTATCCCAATGTCCAGAAGTTTTAAGACTTCCTTTTTTACTACTTCTTGCATATTGGGATTCAGACGCCTTTGCATTTATCGCGAAGGTTTAGCGTCTTCCTCTAGATATAACTTATGGGTGCAAATAGATGGGCTTATACCTTTTAGGTCGGCAATAGTCCATCCCAATGCTCCCTTGTATAGTTTGAGCATTTGAATCAACTTATCCTCTTGTTCTGAATTCAACATGGATGAGAGTATCACAGGGTAAGTCTTTTCAGTCCCTAGAAAGGCATATTTGAGCTCTTTTGGAAGTTCCTTTAATTCTAGATCGGGAAACTAAAAGTTTGAAGGCATGGTTAACTTCATTTTTGGAGGCAAAGGTTCATATGGTGTGACCCACATGCATTCATCTCTATCTTCCGCTTTAGTTTCCATCATGAGGGAGGCATGATTTAGAGCAGCGTCCAATGGGGTATAATCATTAGGTTGATAAGTGGCATCAAATTGTGACACAACTACCTCTAAAGGATCTTTATATTCTACAAGATCAGCCTCTTCTTCGATGACCATTTCGATGAGGTTAACCTCTTCTTTGTCCTCGTATTCTTCAGGTCGGGGATTTGAAAATATCTTGACATTTAAAGTCATGTTCCCGAATACGATGGTCATGATACCACACCTTATTTTGATTGTGGCATCAATGGTGTTGAGGAATAGACGTCCAAAGATCACCGAGATTTGTGAACATGGATTAGACACATGTTCGGTGTCCAGAATCACAAAATCTACCCGAAAGATAAATGTATCTATCTGTACTAGAACGTCTTCCAATATTCCTCTAGGATATTTGACTAACCTGTCTTCCAATTGTAACACAAATCGGGTGGGTTTGAGTTCACCCAACCCTAGTTGTTTATATACTGAGTATGGCAGCAAGTTTACTCTAGCTCCTAAATCAAGGAATGCGTTGTCTATCCTTTGATTCCCAATTCTGCACGAGACAGTTGGGGTGCCAGGGTCTTTAAGCTTTGGAGGTAACTCATTTTGAATGATTGCGCTTGCTTGGCAAGCGACATAGGCATGTTTCTTGACACTTTACCTCCTCTTGACCATGCATAAGTCCTTTAGATACTTAGCGTAGGCTGGCACTTGTTTGATTGCATCAAGGAGTGGGAGATTAATTTTAACTTGCTTGAATAACTCCAAGAACTCTTGATTCTTTGCCTCGTGTTGGGGCTTCTTGAGCCTTTGAGGGTAAGGCGCGGAGAAAGGGCATTTAGGTAATTTGTCCTTAATGGGCTCCTTTCCAGGCCTTCTCTCAACTTCTATTCTTTAGGAGCATCCACGTTTGATATCAGTGGACGACTCCTCTTCTTGAGTAGATGGGTTGTTTTTAGTTACCACTTCTTCCTCTTCATACTCCACGGGAGTAGAACGAGGCATGTTTTTCCCTATGACTTTGCTGCTTCTCAGAGTCGTCACGGCTTTTGCCTGTTCATGATTAAGGGGACCATTATTGTATCCCTTAGGGTTTTGAAGTGGTTGAGCAGGAAACGTACCACTCGACCCCTCTTGACGTGCATCCATTCTCTCTAATATCGCAGACATTTTACTCATCATTTGAATTAAACTGTTGTGTTAAATTCGCGTTAGAGAGTGGTTCTTCCTCTTGCACCTTTTTGTGAGGTGGCACGTAAACATTTGGCTGTTGATTATTAGGGGGTTGAGCATTGTGGAAGTTATTTGCTCTATTTTGATGGAATGACTGGGACTACCTGTTGTATTACCCTTGATATTGATTATTGTTATTGTAGGGCTGTTGTTGTTGATATTGGTTTTGAGTCCCAGCATTGTTTTTCCAATCGAACCCGGGGTGATTCCATCTATTGTTATTTTGTGAATTGTAATTATTGTAGGAATTCCCCGCCCCCCTATACCCTTGCATGGCATTCATTTCCATGGATGGTTGTTCTTGAAAATACGGCACATTCAGACAGTATTGAGTAGTGTGTCCCAGCATGTTGTATGTGCTGCATAGTTCTTTAGGCAAAAACTGCCTAGAACTCTCTCCTTTCATTCCCAATTCTTCCACTTTCTTAGCTAGTTCTTCATACTTATTCATTAGATGGTCCTCACTTTTTAGTTGATATAAACTTTTCTCTTCTACACAGGATATCTGTGATCGTGGGACATCATTTGAATTTGACCACTCATGGGCGTGTTTAGCTAACCACTCAAAATGAGCTTCAGCTTTCTCCGTGTTTTTGCGAAGAAATGGCCCTGAACTCATGGTCTCGACCAATTTCTTAGTTTCACTATTTAATCCTTCATAAAAGTAGCTGATGGTTCGCCATTTCTCGTACCCGTGATGTGGAATGAGAGTAGAAAATCCTTGAAATGTTGCCAAGTTTGGGTGAATGTTTCATTGCTCTTTTGTTTGTAAGAATTTATTTGTCGTTTAAGCTCGGTGGTCATGCGAGGTGGAAAGAATTTTTTAGGAAAGCAGTGTTCATCACATGCCAGGTGTAGATGGAGTTTGGCTTCAAGGTGAGTAACCATGCTTTTGCTTTATGCTTCAGAGTGAAAAGAAATAGCATTAGACGTGTCATGTCTACAGGATAATTCTGTGAGAAAGTTTTACAAACATCCTCAAATTCCTTGATATGTAGATACGCCTTCTCGCTCTCTATTCCATGAAAGGTAGGAAGAAGTTGAATCATTCCATTGCGAAATTGAAATTCGCCTGCATGAGGTGGAATGAGAATACAAGATGGCATAGGCACGTGTTCGGGTGTCATGAGATCACACAAAGGACACAGTGAATCGTTGATTGGTACGACCACATTATCACCATTTTCACTTTGATTATCAGCCATTGAATTGATCGGTGTAACTATGGGGTTAATAGAACTAGATGAATTGGATGAATAGAATGGGTGTCCGTAATTTCCTTCGATGGAATTACCGGACATAAAGGGAAAGACCCTAAGTAGTTGTTAATCGAAAGAAAAAGAAAAACAGAAAGAGATAAGGATAGATTGAGGTAATCGAAGCGTTAGCTTGTCGCCCTCCCCGACAACGGCGCCAAAAACTTGACACGAGAATTTTCTGTGTGCGCTTGTGTGTTATACCCAAGTGTAGGTAATCATGCGAGTAGTAGTCTGGTTAAGTCCAGGTCGATCCCACAAGGAAGGTGTTAAACTAATTACTTAGATTAATCTCAAAAAGGAAAAATAAAAATCAATATTGTAAATAATGCAGAACACAAAGTCCCACAACTTATCAACTACTAAAGATAAAACAATAAAACTAGATTAAACTAATTACCAACTAATAAATTAAAGCGATGATTTAAAACGTGTTTTTCTTAATAAAGGAAAATGTTGGGAGTACACAAATCCACCACAACCTAGCCATCTACCATGCAGTTACGTTGAAGCTCAATGGAGCACATTCTCTATAGTATTTCGTATTTCTCTTAGGATAAAGAATCTATTGTCCTTTCATGACCGGGACTATATCATCACAATGGAGTTTAAAACAATAGTTTAGACTCTCACCTACAATGGTGTTAGCATTGAGGGTGGTTTGCAAAATATATTGAAGAAAAATGCCTCAAGACTTAAAGTTTACAGACTGTTTTGACAAACTGAGCGTTTGGGGACAATTTGATAACAAATTAGTAAAACAGAAAGTCTAGGAATACTGCATAGAATGTCCTCAAGAATCAGAAGGTTCGATCGATCGACGTGCTTTCGATCGATCGAATATCTTCATCCCTCGATCGATCGAACTGACTTCGATCGCTCGACTGTATTGCTGTGTCGATCGATCGATATTTTTTGATCGATCGAACACAGGAATTATTCTGCTGCATGGCAGAGGCTTGAGATCACGGTTTCATCATGATCTCCCAACCTGGGGACTACTTAGACATCGTCTGAAGTGTCTCAGATTCGTTTTTAACGTAAAGTTCCATTACAGGTGTGTTTGTTTGTGATTTTTGCATAAAATCTAAGAAAACTAGGTATTTAACTCTAACTAACATGCAAGACTACGAAATAACAGATTAAACGTCTATAAACTAAGTGCAGAATGTAAATAAAGTAACCTGGAAACGAAAACTTGTATTGAACAACGAGGAATCCAAACAAACAATGTATATCCTTGATTAAAACCTACAAAATAAACAAAGTAAAGCTTTCTACTCTCTATAAACTGATGAAAAATGAAAGTGGACGTCCTTCTGGACTTAAATAATATGAATATTTATACTAAAACACCAATGCTAGGGTTAACATCTTGTTTCTGCTGCGTGCGCGTAGAATCTGATAAAAGCCATGTTCGATCGATCGAACATATTTCGATCGATTGAACTTCTGGAATCTTCGAGCGCTTGAACTCTCTCGATCGATCGAACCTTCGATCGATCGAATGGTCTTCAATTGATCGAGGTTCACTTTTCATCCTTTACTTGTCTTCATTAAAATTCAGCACTCCCTTTCATCTTTTTCATCCAGTTCTTCACACCGCAACAGTAATCTGCGCAAACTACCGCTAAAACAAACAACTTATCATAGTTTAATAAAATTTTGTACAAACTAGCATTGTAATTCAAATTGCAGATAAATGAAGGAATTGTGAAGTATTTTAACACATTTTCTCCTTTTAGCGCGGTTGTATTTTACAAATACCCCCGCTTGTCACTCATAAACATCTAATGTTTACTAATGCGTTGAAAACGGTTTTTGATTTTTATTTTAGAAAACTTGTTTTACGTGCATGCAAGTAGTAACAATATAATTAAATGTCAATCACAAACCAAGCACATAAAACAAAAAACTAAAATTGAAAATAATGAAATTCAAACAATGCCTGTATCTCCCATCGCTCTATCTTCATATAACCTCCTTCTTGGTTTGATCGCCTCCGGCTCCATCTTTTTGGACAATGGCTTGCTCCTCCATCTTCATGGGCTTCCTAATTCTATTACAATTGACCTATGCTTCTTTTGAAGCTTACAATTTATCTAGAAAAAAGGTAATAGCAATAATAAAATAAAAAGGCTAGGGAAACTGGTGTGACTTTCCTTTTCGTAGGATTGAAGTCGCAGCGCCCTTTACACATGCCTTAAAACCAAACCAAAATTAAATATAATATACACCAATCTCAAACATTTAAATACAAAATTTAAAATAACTTGGTGCCATGGGAGATAGTGGACTAATCTTGCTGCAAAAGGGTAAGTCGTACGCACATCCACGCATATATAACAAATATATGTAACTACTGGAGCCCAAATTGATTCACATAGTACATAAACTCTTTACGTACTAAATTAGAACTTAAAATAGCATCTTTGTTCTCTGTTACACTTTGATCGATCGACAAAGGTTTGATCACTCGAACCTTCGATCAATTGAACATAGTTCAATCGATTGAACTTTCAATTTCACAGAATGATTTGAAAATATTTACAGAACAATATAAGTTAAAGTACATAATTTTAAAATCCTTTAAAAACTGTGAAAAGAATACTTGGACAGAGAATCAATCTCGATTGATCGAACCCCATTCAATCGATTAAACATGACATAGTTCGATCGATCGAAACTAGTTCGATCACTTGAGAACTAAAAGGTTCAATCGATCAAACATACTTCGATCGATCGAATGTAGGATAAACAGGTTTAAAATGAAAAGTTTAAACGCGCAGCGGAAAAATCAAGTTATAAAAACTTTATTGGCATTCCAGGATCTACTACTCGTCAATTCCATAGATGCGTACAAGGGGTTGCAAGAATTATACCTTAGTGTCTTGAACCCAATTCTGAAACTTTAACTTCCAGCAGCCTCCACTAGATGATCTTCACCCTTATGACTCCTGCGGATGCCTGCCGGAAAGACTAGGGTTGGTGGGAACCCTAATAGAGAGGATAGAGAGAGTTTTGGGGCTCCAAAACAGTTTCTGCAGCTTCTGACGTTCAAAACGACGAACAACTTTTTCCAGAACGCAGCTGCCCTATTTATAGATTCCCAGAACCGACCTAACCTTCGATCGATCGAAGGACTTCGATCGATCGAACATTCGATCGATCGAACCTTTCTCGATCGATCGAACCTGATGCCTTCGATCGATCGAACTATCTTCAATCGATCGAACCTGTCAGAACAGTTTCCTCAAGCGTCTTTCCAAGCATCCTTGCGGAGCTAAGAGTGGGACCTCCTAGGCTCTTTATTGTTGGCTCAGACCAGTTTATTAATTACCATGACCAAACTCTTTGATCAGCAAACTAACCAACTGGTCAGTTAACGTTTACTCCACTATAAAACGATAACTGAACTCCAACGCAAAAGAACATATCCGAAGCGATAACTAGACTTGTATGTTGTACTAATGTCCCTCTACCGTCAGCATTCGTAATCATATTCAGGTAGTCGGATAACTGTTACTGTCAACCTGAATCATGATTACTTCTTGTATTCCTTGAGTCCCATTCACCTCTCATGATTACCAAACATGTTAATAACTCTTATCAACAAGACTGCAGTACTCAGTAATCGACTTGGTGACATTCTCAAGGGAATGCTTACTCTGAATCAGAGGGTAGATTCTATCTTGACAATATATGTTCACAACCCTATGGACATGACATACCCAAGATACCCAGGTGTTGATCTTCTATAGACCTCACTGATTGGTAAGTCAAAGCAGCCATATCCATAGTCTGTGTTCATAATCATCTCAAGATTGAGAACACGTACCTTATACAAGTTATGAGTTCCTATTGACTGTTGACAGCCTTAAGTGTCAATAGGAAAGCTCAGGTCCGTCAATGCACTATAAGCACTAGCATATCAACTAAGAGCTACACTCTAGTGATTGAGATTAATCACTCCATCCAATGGTAGTTAATTATGCTACAGTGTAGACCTGATGAGGTATCCAGTCTCATCATCCACTGTGACATATTCTAAGTATCAAAGAATAGTAATACGTATCTCACTTGTGTGTATCTCATACACACACGAATTGCTTACTATGATACTTAAGGACAAAAACAATCATCTCATGAAAGAAACATACACAATGAAATGTAAAGCTGATATCCATATATTATAATGCTAATGTCTCATACATAAAGTAATGGTTTGAGGGCATAAATCCAACAAACTCCCACTTGCACTCACAACCATTCAGAACTACATCTAAGACCTAGACTATCTAGATGACGATCAAAGACCTTCTGTGGTAAGGCCTTTGTAAACGGATCAGGAAGATTGTCAGTGGTGGCAATCTTGGTGACAGTCACATCTCCACGTTGAACTATATCTCGGATTAGGTGATATTTCCGCTCTACGTGCTTTCCCTTCCCGTGGTTCCTTGGCTCCTTGGACTGAGCCACTGCCCCACTATTATCGCAGTATAGCGTAATAGGTGACAGCGACGCTGGTACCACCTCGAGTTCCATAAGGAACTTCTTGAGCCAAACAGCTTCCTTTGCGGCTTCACAAGCAGCCACATACTCAGCTTCTGTAGTTGAGTCTGCAATGCACTTCTGCTTAATGCTCCTCCAACTAACAGCACCACCTCCCAAGGTAAAGAGATGTCCGGATGTCGACTTTCTCGAATCTTTATCTGACATAAAGTCCGAGTCAGTGTATCCTACTGGAATTAACTCACTACCGCCGTACATAAGCATGTAATCTTTAGTTCTTCTCAAGTACTTAAGAATGTGCTTAACGGCTGTCCAGTGCTCTGGACCAGGATTCGATTGATACCTGCTAACCATGCCAACGGCAAAGCAGATATCTGGTCTAGTGCATAACATCGCATACATGAGACTTCCCACTGCCAAGGCATAGGGAATTCCTGCCATGCGATTCCTCTCCTCTTGTGTCTTTGGACACTGGTCCTTGGAGAACGCTAAACCATGCCTGAAAGGTAACAAACCTTTCTTCGAATTATCCATTGAAAACCTAGTTAGCACTTTCTCGATATAACCAGCTTGAGATAATCCCATTATCTTTCGCTTGCGATCCCGAAAGAGCTTTATCCCAAGAATATAGCTCGCCTCTCCTAGATCCTTCATATCGAAAGTACTAGCTAGCCAGACCTTGACCGTTGACAGCGCCGCTACATCATTTCCAATGAGTAGAATGTCGTCAACGTAAAGCACAAGAAAGGCCACCACTTTCCCTTCACATTTCTTGTATACACAAGGTTCATCCAGATTTTGTATGAAACCAAACGACTTGACCGCTTGGTCAAATCGGATGTTCCAACTTCTGGATGCTTGCTTAAGCCCATAAATGGACTTTTGCAACTTGCATACCAAGTTACCTTTCTGACCAGCTATGAACCCTTCTGGTTGTTGCATATAGATGTCCTCCTCAAGATTGCCATTCAAGAATGCAGTCTTGACGTCCATCTGCCAGATTTCATAATCTAGGCATGCAGCAATGGATAAGAGTATTCTGATGGACTTGAGCATGGCTACCGGCGAGAAGGTTTCCTCATAGTCAATGCCCTCCCTCTGAGTATAGCCTTTCGCCACAAGCCTTGCCTTAAAGGTCTCAACCTTTCCATCAGATCCTCTTTTCCTCTTGTAGACCCACTTGTAGCCAATGGGTTTAATATTGGCTGGAAGTTCTACAAGATCCCAGACCTGATTTGAATCCATAGATTCCAATTCAGTCTTCATAGCTTTAATCCAATGAGCTGAATCAACATCAGCCATTGCCTCTTCGTAAGTGGTAGGATCAGATTCAGATTCTATGGAGACAGCTTCAAAAACTTCTCCTAAGTACATGTATCTATCAGGCTGGCTGATAATCCTCCCACTACGACGAGGTACCGGTGCGGAAATGGGTGAAGAAGTGGTATTTTCTTGATTTTCATCGTTATCAACTGCGGGTTGGACTGAGGGCTCTCCTTCTATCTCTTTAAGATCTATCCTTCCCTTAGGTTTATGGCTCATGATATAATCATCTTCTAAGAAAACAGCATTTGTACTAACAAACACTTTCTGTTCCCTTGGATCATAAAAATACCATCCATAAGTACCCTTTGGATAACCCACAAAGTAACATACTTCCGATCTAGAATCCAATTTGCTCATCTTTCCTTTCAGCACATGTGCCGGACACCCCCATATCCGGAGATGTTGCAAAGAAGGCTTGCGCCCAATCCACATCTCTCGTGGTGTCCTTGGAACAGATTTACTTGGTACTAGATTTAGTATGTAAGCAGCGGTTTCCAAAGCATAACCCCAAAGGAATAATGGCAACTCAGAATAACTCATCATCGACCTAGTCATGTCTAAAAGAGTCCGATTCCTTCTCTCCGCTACACCGTTCTGCTGAGGCGTACCAGGTGCAGTCAACTGTGACAGAATCCCATTCTGTACGAGGTGATCAATAAACTCATTAGAGAGGTACTCGTCACCTCGATCAGATCGAATGGCCTTGATATGTGTGCCCAATTGCTTCTCCACTTCAGCCTTAAACTCTTTGAACTTTTCAAAGGCTTCAGACTTGTGCTGCATTAGGTACACATATCCATACCTAGAGTGGTCATCGGTAAATGTTATGAAATACTCATATCCACCCCTTGCTCTAATATTTATTGGTCCACACACATCAGTATGAACTAATTCCAACAATGCATTGGTCCTGTTGCCCTTTGCAGGAAAGGGCCTTTTGGTCATCTTACCCTCCAAACAAGACTCGCAGACTTCCATTGGTTCGAGAACCAAATCGCCTAAGACCCCTTCTTTGACTAGTCTGCCAATCCTATTCAGATTGATATGGCCAAGCCTCATATGCCAAAGCCTTGTTGGATTAGTGGAAGGTTCCTTTCTTTTAGATGGTACAGTAACCACTGAGTTATTAAGTTCCATGCAAGAGTCTTTAGAAATATTGGGAGTAATCACATACAAACCATTTGATTTAACACCAGAACATATAAAAGAACTATTTCTTTTAATCACAACTTCAGTTCCAAAATGAAAAGAATAACCATTATTCGATAAATTAGAAACTGAAATTAAATTACGTCTCATTGAAGGGACGTAAAGTACATCTGATAAAATCAAAATTTTATTGTCTAGAAATTCTAAAACTACGACTCCTATAGCAACCGCGGAAACAGTTGCGCTAGAACCTAGAGTAAGTACGATTTCCCCATCACTGCACCTCCTGGTTGATCTGAACCCCTGCAATGAATTACAGATATGGTTAGTCGCACCAGAATCAATGCACCAAGTGTTTGAAGTATCCGTTATAAAACTTACTTCAATCACATGTGATTCAATCATACCTTGAACTCTTGTAGCTAAGAATTCTGGACAGTTCCTCTTCCAGTGGCCCTTCTCTCCGCATTGGAAACACTTTCCTTTGCCTTGGCCACCCACCTTCCCTTTGCCCTTACCTTTTCCCTTAGATTTTGCAATCTTAGGGACTGGTCCAACACTTGAACCACCAGTGCTAGCTTTCTTCTTCCCTTTCTTTCCTTTCGGCACAGATCGGGAAGAGGAAGCGCTTTTCTCAACGTTCAAAACGTTGACCCCAGGTTTGATCACCCCTTCCGCTGCCAAAAGAGAACTCATCAATTCGCTCATTGAAAAATTCATTTGATTCATATTATAGTTAAGTTTAAATTGAGCGAATGAAGGCGACAACGAATTAAGGATCATATCAACTTGGGTCTGTGCATCGATGTTGGCACCTAGGGTCTCCAGCTCGTTTAAATAACCAATCATTTTTAAAACATGTTCCTTGACTGGAGTCCCTTCCGACATCTTCGCACTCATTATCTTTTGCATGGCTACCTGTCTGGCAGGCCTGCCATGCTCCCCAAACATCTTTTTCAGGGATGTGATAATGTCACTGGCGGAATCGTTCGATTGGAATTGATGTTGCAACACACCAGCCATTGAGGCCAGAATGTAGCAACGAGCCATTCCATTCGACTTCTTCCATTTGTCAAACTCGCGTCTGGCAGCTGCCGAAGCATTTGCCGCGGGTTCTTCAGGGCTTGGGGTGGTGAGGACATATATGTGATCCTCCGCAGTTAATACGATGTCAAGGTTACGTTTCCATTCAGTGTAGTTATTTCCAGTTAACTTGTTTTGAGTGAGTATGGTGGCAAGTGGACTAAATGCAGATCCAGACATTGTGATTTACTGTAAAAATCAAAAGGCAAAATAAATATGGATATCAGATTTTGACAGTTTGAAATAAAAGAATCCTTTAAAAAACTCTTATTTTAAAACAAAGTCGCCGGAATATCGAAACGAAAGAATAAAGCCTCCGTGTGGTGGTCAATGTTCGATCTTTCGATTAATCATGACTTGTCCGCTATGCAACTCTTGCAAAAACAAGTTATGACTCCCGAACCTATTTGATCTCTAAGTTTCTGAATAATGCCCCGTGTGGGATCCCTTATCCATAGCTTAGCTAGTGTATACCATTAACTAAGATCCAATCACAACCGTCTCAAGTAGCGCCTCCGTGTGGTGGTCACCCTCTAACACGTCTGATTGATCCTATCCATAGGAAGTTCACATCTAGTAACCAATGAGCAGTGTACCCTCCGTATGGAATGATCACCCCTGGCGAGGTGACACAGAATACACTACTCATCTTACAATGAACCGTTAATGGAAGATCGTGGGTGTTATTTGATAAGACCCTCTCCCACTAGATTTAGTAAATTAAGGATTTTGCTTTTGAAAAATGTTTCCACACACTACCCATAAACATCCAATGTTTACTAATGTGTTGAAAACGGTTTTTGAATTTTATTTTAGAAAACTTGTTTTAAGTGCATGCAACAATGTATTATACGCCAATCACAAAACAAGCACATAAAACAAAAAACTAAAATGAAATATAGGCATTCAAACAATGCCTCTATCTCCCATGGATCTATTTCCATAGAACCACCTTCTTGGTTTGGTCGCCTCCGGCTCCATCTTTATGGACAACGGCTCCTTGCTCCATCTTCATGGAATTTCTAATTCTATTACATTGGACCTATGCTTCTTTTGAAGCTTACAATTTATCTAGAAAAAGGAAATAGCAAAAAAAAGAAATAAAAGGCTAGGGAAACCGGTGCGACTTTCCTTTTCGTAGGATTGAAGCCGCAGCGCCCTTTACATACGCCTTAAAACCAAACCATTAATAAATTATGACATGCACCAATCTCAAACAATTTAAATATAAATATTTAAACGACTAGGTGCCATGGGAGATAGCGACTAATTTTGCTGCAAAAGGGTTAGTCGTACACGCATCCATACATACATAACAAATATATGTAACTATTGGAACACTTAATTGATTCACACAGTATATAAACACTTTACATACTGAATTAGAACTTAAAACAGCATCTTACTTCTCTATCACAGTTCGATCGATCGAAGACCGTTCGATCGCTCGAACCTTCGATCGATTGAACACTGTTCAATCGCTTGAACATTCTGTTTCACAGAATGATTTAAAAATTTTACATAAATAATTTAAAATTAAAGTATAATTTAAAAAAAAACTTTACAACTGTAAACAGAACACCTGGACAGAGAATCTGTCTCGATCGATCGAACACTATTCGATCGATCGAACACCAGAAGGCTTCGATCGATCGAAACTAGTTCGATCGATTGAGAACAGAATGTTCGATCGATCGAAACAAGTTCGATCGATCGAACCCACCTTGCATCCTATGCAATCACAGTTTTGTATTCTGCTGCTATAACACTGCAGAAACAGATCTGTGACGATGCAGTTTCAAAAACAGTTCTAAAATCAACATGCAAATCAAAACTAGGGTTCCAAAACGCATCTATAGATCCAAACGAGCGTGGCTCTGATACCAATTGTAGGATAAACAGGTTTAAAATGAAAAGTTTAAACGCGCAGCGGAAAAATCAAGTTATAAAAACTTTATTGGCATTCCAGGATCTACTACTCGTCAATTCCATAGATGCGTACAAGGGGTTGCAAGAATTATACCTTAGTGTCTTGAACCCAATTCTGAAACTTTAACTTCCAGCAGCCTCCACTAGATGATCTTCACCCTTATGACTCCTGCGGATGCCTGCCGGAAAGACTAGGGTTGGTGGGAACCCTAATAGAGAGGATAGAGAGGGTTTTGGGGCTCCAAAACAGTTTCTGCAGCTTCTGACGTTCAAAACGACGAACAACTTTTTCCAGAACGCAGCTGCCCTATTTATAGATTCCCAGAACCGACCTAACCTTCGATCGATCGAAGGACTTCGATCGATCGAACATTCGATCGATCGAACCTTTCTCGATCGATCGAACCTGATGCCTTCGATCGATCGAACTATCTTCAATCGATCGAACCTGTCAGAACAGTTTCCTCAAGCGTCTTTCCAAGCATCCTTGCGGAGCTAAGAGTGGGACCTCCTAGGCTCTTTATTGTTGGCTCAGACCAGTTTATTAATTACCATGACCAAACTCTTTGATCAGCAAACTAACCAACTGGTCAGTTAACGTTTACTCCACTATAAAACGATAACTGAACTCCAACGCAAAAGAACATATCCGAAGCGATAACTAGACTTGTATGTTGTACTAATGTCCCTCTACCGTCAGCATTCGTAATCATATTCAGGTAGTCGGATAACTGTTACTGTCAACCTGAATCATGATTACTTCTTGTATTCCTTGAGTCCCATTCACCTCTCATGATTACCAAACATGTTAATAACTCTTATCAACAAGACTGCAGTACTCAGTAATCGACTTGGTGACATTCTCAAGGGAATGCTTACTCTGAATCAGAGGGTAGATTCTATCTTGACAATATATGTTCACAACCCTATGGACATGACATACCCAAGATACCCAGGTGTTGATCTTCTATAGACCTCACTGATTGGTAAGTCAAAGCAGCCATATCCATAGTCTGTGTTCATAATCATCTCAAGATTGAGAACACGTACCTTATACAAGTTATGAGTTCCTATTGACTGTTGACAGCCTTAAGTGTCAATAGGAAAGCTCAGGTCCGTCAATGCACTATAAGCACTAGCATATCAACTAAGAGCTACACTCTAGTGATTGAGATTAATCACTCCATCCAATGGTAGTTAATTATGCTACAGTGTAGACCTGATGAGGTATCCAGTCTCATCATCCACTGTGACATATTCTAAGTATCAAAGAATAGTAATACGTATCTCACTTGTGTGTATCTCATACACACACGAATTGCTTACTATGATACTTAAGGACAAAAACAATCATCTCATGAAAGAAACATACACAATGAAATGTAAAGCTGATATCCATATATTATAATGCTAATGTCTCATACATAAAGTAATGGTTTGAGGGCCTAAATCCAACATCGAATCCACCATGCATCCAATGTAATTACAGATTTGTATTCTACTGCGAGACTACTATAGAAACAGATCTGTGATGATGCAGTTTGAAAACAATTCTAAAATCAACATGCAAATCAAAATTAGTATTCCAAAATGCATCTATAGATCCAAACAAGTGTTGCACTGATACCAATTGAAGGAAAAATAGGTTTAAAATTTGTTTCAAATGCTCAGCGGAAAGAATAAGTTTAAAAAACTTATTGAATTGGTAGCCCAGATCTACTACTAGTTAACTCTAAAGATACGTACAAGAGGGGACAAGAATTATACATTTGTGTCTTGAACTAATTCTAAAATCTTTGACATCTAGCAGCCTCCACTAGATGGTCTTCACTCTTATGACTCCTACTAATGCTCCCGGAGAGGCTAAGGTTTGTGGGAACCCTAATAGAGAGGATATAGTAGGTTTGGGAACCCTAAAACAGTTTCTACAGCTTCTAGTATATTAAAACGACGAACTTTTTTTTTCTGGATGCAGCTGTCCTATTTATAGATTCCCAGAACTGACCTTACATTCAATCAATCAAAGTGGCTTCGATCGATCGAACCTGCCAAGACTTCAATCGATTGAGACTCTTCGATCGATCGAACTCGTCATGACAAATCCCCTTGTGCCTTTCCAAGCATCCTAGCAAAGCTAAGAGTGGGACCTCCTGGGCTCTTTATTGTTGTCTCAGACCAGTTGTTAATTCCCATGATCAAACTCTTTGATCAGCAAATTAATCAACTGGTCAGTTAATGTTTACTCCACTATAAAATGATAACTGAACTCCAACGCAAAAGAACAAATCCGAAGTGATAACTAGACTTATATGGTGTATTAATGTCTCTCTACCGTCAGCATTCATAATCATATTCAGGTAGTTGGATAACTATTACTGTCAACCTGAATTATTATTAATTCTTCTATTCCTTGAGTCTCATTCACCTCTCATGATTACCAAACATGTTGATAACTACTTATCAACAAAACTACAATTCTCAGTAATCTACTTGGTGACATTCTCAAGGGAATGCTTACTCTTTAACAGATGGTAGATTTTATCTTGACAATATATGTTCACAACCCTGTGAACATAACATGCCCAAGATACCCAAGTAATGATCTTTTATAGACTTCACTAATTGGTAAGTCAAAGCAGTGGATATTGTAGGCTAACCACGCATTTTTTAAACTTTTTTTTATAATTTAAATTCAAATACAAGTCACCACTTAATTTTTAAAGGAAAATCAAGAAACCATTCAAAAACAAACTGATCTTTTGGAAACCAGAGATTCCTAGGTCCGGGGATTATGGAATGAGAGTGGAAGAAGCCCGGCAGACTAAAACATGTTGGGTTATGCCCTCAAACCATTACTTTATGTATGAGACATTGACATTTTAATATATGGATATCAGCTTTACATTTCAATGTGTATGTTTCTTTCATGAGATGATTGTTAATCCGTAAGTATCATAGTAAGTAATTCATGTGTGTATGAGATACATACAAGTGAGATACGAAGTACTATTCTTTGACACTTAGAATTTGTCACAGTAGATGATGAGACTGGATATCTTATCAAGTTTACACTGTAGCATGATTAACTACCATTGGATGGAGTGATTAATCTCAATCACTAGAGTACTACTCTTAGTTAATATGCTAGTGCTTATAGTGCATTGACGGACCTGAGTTTTCCTATTGACACTCAAGACTATCAACAATCATTAGGAACTCATAACTTGTATAAGGTACGTGTTCTCAATCTTCAGACGATTATGAACACAGACTATGGATATGGCTGCTCTGACTTACCAATCAGTGAGGTCTATAAAAGATCAACAATTGGGTATCTTGGGTTATATTGTCAAGATAGAATCTACCCTCTATTAAACAGTAAGCATTCCCTTGAGAGTGTCACCAAGTTGATTACTAAGATCTATAGTCTTGTTGATAAGTAGTTATCAACATGTTTGGTAATCATGAGTGGTGAATGGGACTCAAGGAATACAAGAAGTAATCATGATTCAGGTTGACAGTAATCATTTATCCGACTACCTGAATATGATTACGAATGCTAATAGTAGAGAAACATTAGTACACCATACAAGTCTAGTCATCGCTTCGGATATGTTCTTTTGCATTGGAGTTCAATTATCATCTTATAGTGGAATAAACGATAACTGATTAGTTGGTTAGTTTGCTGACCAAAGTGTTTGGTCATGGTAATTAACAACTGGTTAGAGCTAATAATAAAGAGGCTAGGAGGTCCCACTCTTAGCTCCACTAGGATGCTTGGAAAGGCACAAGAGGATTTTGTCAAGACAAGTTTGATCGATCGAAGGAGTCTCGATCGATTGAAGTCTAGACAGGTTCGATCGATCGAAGGTGGTTCAATCGATCAAAGTTTCGATCGAAGTTTTGATCGATCGAATCCACTTTGATCTCTTGAAGGTTAGGTTGGTTCTGGGAATCTATAAATAAGGCAGCTGCATCCAAAAATTAGAGTTCGTCATTTTTATAAACCAGAAGTTGTAGAAACTGTTTTAGGGTTCCCAAACCTTCTTATCCTCTCCATTAGAGATCCCACCATCTCTAGCCTCTACGGGAAGCACTCATAGGAGACATAAGGGTGAAGACAACCTAGTTGAGGCTACTGTACAATCAAGGAAGAAGACAATCAGAATTGGGTTCAAGACCTAAGGTATAAACTCTTCTACCTCTTATGCATACGCATCTATAGAATTAACGAGTAGTAGATCCTGGCTATCAATAAGTTTTTGAAACTTAATCTTTCCGCTGCATGGTTAAAATAATTTTAAACCTATTTTTCCTTCAATTGGTATCAAAGCCTCGCTTGTTTGGATCTATAGATGCATTTTGGAACACTAGTTTTGATTTGTATGTTGATTTTAGAACTGTTTTTGAAACTGCATCATCACAGATCTTTTTCTGCAGCAGTCTCACAATAGAATACAATTTGTGATTACATTGGATGCATGGTGGGTTCGATCGATCAAAGTATATTCGATCGATTGAACCTCTCTGTTCTTAAGGGATCGAACTGGTTTCGAATGATTGAACTTTGTTTTGTTCGATCGATTGAATTTGTTTCGATCGATCAAGACCTATTCTCTGTCCAGGTGTTCTATTCACAGTTTTAAAGTTTTTTTTTAAATTATATACTTTAATTTTATATTATTCTGTAAAATTTTAAAATCATTATGTGAAATTGAAAGTTCAATCGATTGAACTATGTTCAATCGATCGAAGGTTCGAGCGATCGAACCTCTGTCGATCGATCGAAGTGTGACAAAGAATAAAGATGTTGTTTTAAGTTCTAATTTAGTACGTAAAGAGTTTATGTACTATGTGAATCAATTAGGGGTTCGAATAGTTAAATATATTTGTTATATATGCGTGGTTGTGCGTACTACTAACCCTTTTGCAGCAAGATTAGTCCGCTATCTCCCATGGCACCGATCATCAACAAATATTTTATTTTGTATTTAAATGTTTGAGATTATTGTATTTTGTATTTAATTATAGTTTGGTTTGAAGGCATGTGTAAAGGGCGCTATGATTTCAATCCTACGAATTGGAAAGTCGCACTGGTTTCCCAAGCCTTTTATTTTATTGTTGTTGTTTTCTATTTCTAGATGAATTGTAATCTTTGAAAGAAGCATAGGACCAATGTAATAGAATTAGGAAATCTATGAAGATGGAGGAGCAAGCCGTTGTCCATGAAGATGGAGCCAGAGGCGACCAAACCAAGAGGAGGTTCTATGGAGATAGAGCCATGGGAGATAAAGGCATATGAATGCCTTTATTTCATTTTAGTTTTTTTGTTTTTATATGCTTGCTTGTGATTGGAATATTTAATATGTTGTTACTACATGCATAATAAAACAAGTGTTCTAAAATAAAATTCAAAAACCATTTTAATTCATTAGTAGACATTGGATGTCTATGGGCAATGAGTAGAAACATTTTTCTAAAAAGCAAAATCCTTATTTACCAAACCTATTGGGAGAGGGTCTTATAAATAAGACCCACGATCTTCCATTAATGGTTCACTCTAAGATGTGAAGGAAAAACAAGCTTAAAAAGGATTTTTTAAATGTGTAGCAGAAATATTGAGTTATAAAAACTTATTTGTAGCCTAGGATCTACTACTCGTCAATTCCATAGATGCGTACACTAAAGAGGGAGAAGAATTATACCTCAGGTCTTGAACCCAATTCTGAATTTCTTTCTCTTGGATGGTGCAGCAGCATCCACTAGGTTGTCTTCACCCTTATGACTCCTACGGATGCCTGCCGGAAAGACTAGGGTTGGTGGGAACCCTAATAGAGAGGATATTGATGGTTTGGGAGCTGTAAAAACAGTTTCTCCAGCTTCTGGCGTGTTAAAACAATGAACTTTTATTTCTAGACGCAACTGCCCTATTTATAGATTCCCAGAACTAACCTAAAGTTACAAGCGATCGAAGCGATTTCGAGCGATCGAACCTGTCCAGACTTCAATCAATCGAGACAACTTCGATCGATCGAACCTGTCTTGACATTATCCTCATGTGCCTTTCCAAGTATCCTGGCGGAGCTAAGAGTGGGACCTCCTACGCTCTTTATTATTGGCTAAGACCAGTTGTTAATTCCATGACCAAACTCTTTGATCAGCAAACTAACCAATTGATCAGTTAACGTTTACTCCACTATAAAACGATAACTGAACTCCAACGCAAAAGAACATATCCGAAGCGATAACTAGACTTGTATGTTGTACTAATGTCCCTGTACCTTTAGCATTCACAATCATATATAGGTAGTTGGATAACTGTTACTGTCAACCTGTATCATGATTACTTCTTATATTCCTTGAGTCCCATTCACCTTTCATGATTACCAAACGTGTTGATAACTACTTATCAACAAGCCTGCAGTTCTCAGTAATCAACTTGGTGACATTCTCAAGGGAATGCTTACTCTGAATCAGAGGGTAGATTCTATCTTGACAATATATGTTCACAACCCTATGAACATGACATACCCAAGATACCCAGGTGTTGATCTTCTATAGACCTCACTGATTGGTAAGTAAAAGTAGCCATATCCACAGTCTATGTTCATAATCGTCTCAAGATTGAGAACACGTACCTTATACAAGTTATGAGTTCCTATCGACTGTTGACAGCCTTCAGTGTCAGTAGGAAAGTTCAGGTCCGTCAATGCACTATAAGCACTAGCATATTAACTAAGAGTCATACTCTAGTGATTGAGATTCATCATTCCATCCAATGGTAGTTAATCATGCTATAGTGTAAACCTGATGAGATATCCAGTCTCATCATCCACTATGACAACTTCTATGTATCAAAGATTAGCAATTCATATCTCACTTGCATGTATCTCATACACACATGAATTACCTACTATGATACTTAAGGATTGACAATCATCTCATAAAAGAAACATACAGAATGAAATGTAAAGCTGATATCTATATATTAAAATGTCAATGTCTCATACATAAAGTAATGGTTTGAGGGCACAAACCCAACAAGATGAGTAGTGCATTCTGTGTTACCTCACTAGGGGTGATCATTCCATACAGAGGGTACACTACTTATTGGTTACTAGATGTGAACTTCCTATGGATAGGATCAATCAGACGTGTTAGAGGGTGACCACCACACGGAGGCACTACTTATGGCGGTTGTGATTGGATCCTAGTTAATGGTATACACTAGCTAAGCTATGGATAAGGGATCCCACACGGGGCATTATTCAGAAACTTAGAGATCAAATAGGTTCGGGAGTCATAACTTGTTTTGCAAGAGTTGTATAGCGGACAAGTTATGATTAATTGAAAGATCGAGTATTGACCGCCACACGGAGGCTTTACTTTCTCGTTTTGATATTCCAACGACTTTGTTTTTTAAAGTAAGAGTTTTAAGAATTCTTTTATTTTAAAACTGTCAAATTTTGATATCCATATTTATTTTATCTTTTGATTTTTTTTTTTCAGTAAATCATAATGTCTGGATCTGCATTTAGTCCACTTGCCACTATACTCACTCATAACAAATTAATTGGAAATAACTACATAGAATGGAAACATAACCTTGACATTGTTTTAACTGCGGAGGATCACGTACTTGTCCTCACCACCCCATGCCCTGAAGAACCCATTGCAAATGCTACGGTTGCTGCTAGATATGAGTTTGACAAGTGGAAGAAATTGAATGGGATGGCTCGTTGTTATATATTGGCTTCTATGGCTAATATGTTGCAACACCAATACCAGTCGAATGATTCTGCAAGTGCCATTATCAAATCCCTAAAAGAGATGTTTGGGGATCATGGAAGACCTGCCAAACAGGTTACCATGTAGAAGATAATGAGTGCGAAGATGTCAGAAGTGACTCCAATCAAAGAGCATATTTTAAAAATGATTGGTTATTTGAATGAACTGGAGACCCTTGAAGCCAACATCGACGTACAGACCTAAGTTGATATGATCCTTAATTCGCTATCGCCTTTATTTACTCAATTTAAACTTAACTATAATATGAGTCAAATGAATTTTTCAATGAGTAAATTAATGAGTTCTTTACTGGCAGCAGAAGGGGTGATTAAACTTGGGGGCAATGTTTTGAATGTTGAAAAAGACTCTCCCTCCTCCCATTCTACACCGAAAGGAAGGAAAGGGAAGAAGAAAGCTGGCACTGGTGGTCTAAGTGTTGGACCAGTCTCTAAGATTACAAAATCTAAGGGAAAGGGTAAGGGTAAGGGTAAGGGTAAGGGTAAGGGTAAGGGGAAGGGGAAGGTGGGTGCCAGGGGAAAGGAAAGTGTTTCCAATGCCATAAGAAGGGCCACTAGAAGAGGAATTGTCCAGAATTCTTAGCTACAAGAGTTCAAGGTATGATTGAATCACAAGTGATTGAAGTAAGTTTTATAATGGATACTTCAAACACTTGGTGCATTGATTCTGACACGACTAACCATATCTGTAATTCATTGCAGGGGTTTAGATCAACCATAAGGTACAGTGATGGGGAGATCGTACCAACTCTAGGTTCTAGCGCAACCACATATGCGATTGCTATAGGAGTAGTAACTTTAGAATTGTAGACAATAAAGTTTGATTTTATCATATGTACTTTACATCCCTTTAATGAGACGTAATTTAATTTCAGTTTCTAATTTATCGAATGATGGTTATTCTTTTCATTTTGTATCTGAAGTTGTGATAGAAAGAAGTGGTTCTTTTGTGTATTCTGGTGTTAAATCAAACGGTTTGTATGTGATTACTCCTAATATTTTTAAAGATTCTTGTATGAAACTCAATAACTCAATGGTAACTGTACCATCTAAAAGAAAGGAACCTTCCACTAATCCAACAAGTTTTTGGCATATGAGGCTTGGCCATATCAATCTAAATAGGATTGGCAAACTAGTCAAAGAAGGGGTCTTAGGTGATTTGTTCTCGAACCAATGGAAGTATGCGAGTCTTATTTAGAGGGCAAGAGGACCAAAAGTCCCTTTCCTGCAAAGGGCAATAGGACCAATGCATGGTTGGAATTAGTTTATACCGATGTGTGTGGACCAATAAATATTAGAGCACATGGTGGTTATGAGTATTTCATAACATTTACTGATGACCACTCTAGATATGGATTTGTGTACCTGATGCAGCACAAGTCTGAAGCCTTTGAAAAGTTCAAAGAGCTTAGGGCTGAAGTGGAAAAGCAATTAGGCACATTTATCAAGACCATTCGATCTGATCGAGGTGGCGAGTACCTTTCTAATGAGTTTATTGATCGTCTCGTATAGAATGGGATTCTGTTACAGTTGACTGTACTTGGTACACTTCAGTAGAATGGTGTAGCGGAGAGAAGGAATAGGACTCTTTTAGACATGACTAGGTCGATGATGAGTTATTCGAAGTTGCCATTACTCCTTTGGGGTTATGCTTTGGAAACTGCTGCATACATACTAAATCTAGTACCAAGTAAGTCTATTCCCAGGACACCACGAGAGATGTGGATTGGGCACAAGCCTTCTTTGCAACATCTCCAGATATGGGGGTGTCTGGCACATGTGCTGAAAGAAAAGATGAGTAAATTGGATTCTAGATCAAAATTATATTTTTTGGTAGGGTATCCAAAGGGTACTTATGGATGGTATTTTTATGATTCAAGAGAACAGAAAGTATTTGTTAGTACAAAAGATGTTTTCTTGGAGGACGATTATATCATGAACCATAAACCTAAGGGATGGATATATCTTAGAGAGATAGAAGGAGAGCCCTCAGTCCTGCTCGTAGTTAATAATGATGTTACACAAGAAAATACCACTTCTTCACCCATTCCCGCACCGATACCTCATCATAGAAGGAGGATAGTCAGCCAGCCTGACAGATACTGTAGACACCCCGATTTTGACCAAACGTCAAATCCAGGGATTGGTTACCTCCAGAAGACCGATGATGACAAAGACCGGTAAAATTGGAAGGTTTCCTAGAAAACTTAAGTTCTTCAAAGATTCTTCGAAACAAAATTCAAAAAAAAAAAAGGGGACTTGAATTAAGAGAGAGAAATACAAGAGATATATACATACATTAGAGAAAATTGAGAGGAAGAAGATAGAGTTTCTTGAAGAACTTGAAGAATTGAAGAAGAATTTGAAGATTCTTGGAAGCATTTCACAAGGAATAGAACTAATCTTCAGTCTTGGAGGTAACCTCTCAATCACTTGGTAGAATTAGGCAATTCAATCACAAATTCTTAGATCTAGGAAATTTTACACATTTTAAAAACCTCTCTTCCTACCCCATTTCATCACACACCACTTAGAGCTTGTGATTGAATTTCATAATGTTTCATGAATTTGGATCCAAAATAGAGTTTTGGATTTATGAATAAAAGAGTTTTGACTTAAAATTTTCAAATAAGATTTTGATTTCCTTTATTTTGTTTATATTCTTCTCAAGAAATCTATGAGATCTTCAATATCTCATTAGATTTCTTTGAGTTTGATCCTCTAATTCCCTATGATCTTATGATTTATATGGGGATTAAAGTGGATTATGATCATCTCTACATGTAGTTTGTTGAATTTAAGTTTTGGCCCATGGTTTGAAACCTCCTTACTAAAAATCTCATGGAATTCATGCTATATTCCATAGAGGTTTATGTAGTTGGGATGTCATTTTGTCTCCATGGACCATTAACTTGGTAGGAGAAATAATAAAATGACTCTATATTCTCCAAGGACCATTAATTTGAGAGGAGGATAAGGTTTCATGGATCTATATTCCTCAAGGATCATATATTTGAGAGAGGAAGTAGATGTAGATTTTCATAATTTGTATCCAAAATTCATGAGATCAAGTAAGACCTTAGGATTCTCTTGCTAGATTTCCAATTATGTGATCTATCATAGGAAACCATCAAGGTTAACCCTAGGGGTTTCTCCCTATTTCATCATTTGTTCCATTAATCATAATCAAACTTGATTCTAGTTCTTTCTAGGATCATGGATCAAGTTGATTTTAAACTATGAACATCAACTTGACAAAGGTGCAGTGAATCCATAAACCAATTGTGATCAAAGATTTTTTTATAGAGTCATGATTCATTAGAAATGGATGAGACCAATTGGAGGATGTTCCTAACCCATTTAAGTACCTCTGTGATTTTTATTTTGATGAAATTCCATGCCTAAGATGGTTTGGTCTTATGATTTCAAAACATGCAACTCTCTGTCTAAAATTTTAGAACAGCAAGTCCATTTTGAAATTCATAAATCAGAACCTTAACGGAGTTTCCCAGGTCTCTAATAATTTTTTCTAACTACCTTAATGTGTTAGGGAGATACCCTAAAAAGATCTAAGTGTTTCTCATTCATTTGCTATTTTTAGAAAATCGTACAAGATCTCTGGACAGAGAGTTGCAGATTCCTGAGTGATGTCTAGTTTTTTCCATATTTCCAGAGATCTAACCGTTCAAACCTTGATTTTATTTTTGGGTTATAAACTAGACTCACAGAGGCATATCATATCCAAAAATCATTAAGATCCAACCGTTGGAAGTATGGTTTTTCTACTTTTTAAAATCTGGTCTGCTCTTTGTAATTTAGGAAAAATAGTCACTGTTTTTGTCTAATCTCATTGATTTTAACTTAAATGGTTCCCTAATATCTTGGGACCCAAATCATGTTTTGAATAATGATAATTTAGCTTAAATACAGAGGCTAAGTGATCCAAATTAGTGAATAAATCCATGTTTTATTCTTGTTCACATTCATTCATTCATGTACATTAATGCTTATGATTAGAATTAGCTATTGGATAAAGTTGGATTTCATGCTTAATAGATCTAAGCTAGATGATCATGATTGATTGTTTTGATATCATATTATTATGTGAAGCATGTGGACTAATCTTTGTTTTGTAGCGCATTTGAGGTACAATTTCTCATCTCTTCTGTAGTTTATTTCATTTGTTGATTTTCTTGATTTTCGACTCCATGCGCGACACCTTAGACTAGGTCTTGCCTTATGTGTTTATATGCGTTAGGGACCTTTTCTTAGGTTTATTTTATATGTATGCATTGCACGTTTAAATTCGCAGCTAGATCCTGGGTAAGTTTCCTAGTTCCCTATTTGCACATCATCTTGCTTGCTATTTGAACTATGTGGCTTATGAATGATATTTTGTCGTTAGCAGTCTTGCACCTTTTTCAACATGCTTGTGTAATGTATTATTTATATATATATATATTAGTTAAGGGCACACTTAGATTATTAATTCGATTAAAAAGGATGATGAGTAGAGGCCTATCACGAGATAGGATGAAAGGGGGTGTTTTAGTCCGCCGGGCTCCTTCCCCTTTCATTCTATAATCCCCGGACCCAGATTATCTTTGGTTTCGCAAAAGATCAGTTTGCTTTCAAAATGGTTTCTTAATTTTCCTAAAAAAATAAGTGGCGACTCTTGAATTCGGAATTTGAAAAAATGTTTTAAAAAAAAAAGTGGGCCCAAATGCTGGTATCCACAGATACATATTTTTAGGAGAAGTTTTTGAAGTGATCTCCATAGAATCTGAATCTAATCCTACCACATATGAAGAGGCAATGGATGATGTAGACTCAGTTCATTGGGTTAAAGCTATGAAAGCTGAATTGGAATTTATGGATTCTAATCAGGTTTGAGATCTTGTAAAGCTTCCAGCCAATATTAAACCCATTGGCTGTAAGTGTGTCTACAAAGGAAGAGAGGATCTGATGGAAAGGTTAAGACCTTCAAGGCTAGGCTTGTAGCGAAAGGTTATACTGAAAGAAAGGGCATTTACTATGAGAAAACCTTCTTGCCGGCAACCATGCTCAATTCCATCAAAATACTCCTATCCATTGCTGCATGCCTAGATTATGAGATCTGACAGATGGACAACAAGACTGCATTCTTGAATGGCAATCTTGAGGAGGACATTTATATACAACAACCAGAAAGGTTCATAGCTGTTGGGAAAGGTAACTTGGTATGCAAGTTGCAAAAGTCCATTTATGGGCTTAAGCAGTCATCCAGGATTGGAACATCTGATATGACCAAGTAGTCAAATCGTTTGGTTTCATGCAGAATCTGGATGAGCCTTGTGTATACAAGAAGTGTGAAGGGAAAGTGGTGGCCTTTCTTGTTCTCTATGTTGACGATATTCTACTCATTGGGAATGATGTAGAGGCATTGTCAACGGTGAAGGTTTGGCTGGCTAGTACTTTTAATATGAAGGATCTAGGAGAGGCGAGTTATATCCTTGGGATAAAGCTCTTTCGAGATCGCAAGCGAAAGATAATGGGATTATCTCAAGCTGGTTATATCGATAAGGTGCTAAGTAGATTTTCAATGGATAATTCGAAGAAAGGTTTGTTACCTTTCAGGCATGGTTTAGCACTCTCCAAGGACCAGTGTCCAAAGACACACGAGGAGAGTAATCACATGGCAGGAGTTCCCTATGCTTCGGCAGTGGGAAGTCTCATATATGTGATGTTATGCACTAGACCAGATATCTGATTTGCCATTGGCATGGTTAGCAGGTATCAATCGAATCTAGGTCCAGAGCATCGGACAGCCGTTAAGCACATTCTTAAGTACTTGAGAAGAACTAAAGATTACATGCTTATGTATGGCGGTGATGAGTTAATTCCAGTGGGATACACTGACTCAGACTTTATGTCAGATAAAGATTCAAGAAAGTCGGCATCCGGACATCTTTTTACCTTGGGGGGTGGTGCTGTTAGTTGGAGGAGCATTAAGCAGAAATGCATTACAGACTCAACTATAGAAGCTGAGTATGTGGCTGCATGTGAAGCCGCAAAGGAAGCTGTTTGGCTCAAGAAGTTCCTTATGGAGTTCGAGGTGGTACCAGCGTCACTATCACCTATTATGCTATATTGTGATAATAGTGGGGCAGTGGCTCAGTCCAAGGAGCCAAGGAACCACGAAAAGGGAAAATACGTAGAGCGAAAATATCATCTAATCAGAGATATTGTTCAACATGGAGATGTGACTGTCAGCAAGATTGTCGCTTATGACAATCTTGCGGATCGTTTACAAAGGCCTTACCTCCGAAGATCTTTGATCGTCATCAAGATAGTTTAGGTTTCAGATGTAGTCCTGCATGGTTATGAGTGCAAGTGGGAATTTGTTGGGTTTGTGCCCTCAAACCATTACTTTATGTGTGAGACATTGACATTTTAATATATGGATACCAGCTTTGCATTTCAATGTGTATGTTTCTTTTATGAGATGATTGTTTATCCATAAGTATCATAGTAAGTAATTCATGTGTGTATGAGATACATACAAGTGAGATACGAATTACTATTCTTTGACACTTAGAATTTGTCATAGTGGATGATGAGACTGGATATCTCATCAGGTTTACAATGTAGCATGATTAACTACCATTGGATGGAGTGATTAATCTCAATCACTGGAGTGTTACTCTTAGTTAATATGCTAGTGCTTATAGTGCATTGACAGACTTGAGTTTTCCTATTGCAGTCAAGACGGTCAATAGTCGATAAGAACTCACAACTTGTATTAGGTACGTGTTCTCAATCTTGAGACGATTATGAACACAGACTATGGATATGGCTGCTTTGACTTACCAATCAGTGAGGTCTATAAAAGATCAACACCTGGGTATCTTGGGTATGTTATGTTCACAGGATTGTGAACATATATTGTCAAGATAGAATCTACCCTCTGTTAAAGAGTAAGCATTCCCTTGAGAGTGTCACCAAGTTGATTACTGAGAGCTGTTACTTGTTGATAAGTAGTTATCAACATGTTTGGTAATCATGAGTGGTGAATGGGACTCAAAGAATATAAGAAGTAATTATGATTCAGGTTGATAGTAACCATTTATCCGACTACCTAAATATGATTACGAATGCTGACGGTAGAGAAACATTAGTACACCATACAAGTCTAGTCGTTGCTTTGGATATGTTCTTTTGCGTTGGAGTTTAGTTATCGTTTTATAGTGGAATAAACAATAACTGATCAGTTGGTTAGTTTGCTGACCAAAGTGTTTGGTCATGGTAAATAACAACTGATCTGAGCCAATAATAAAAGAGCCTAGAAGGTCCCACTCTTAGCTCTACTAGGATGCTTGGAAAGGCACAAGGGATTTTGTCAAGACAAGTTTGATCGATGGAATAGTCTCGATCGATTGAAGTCTAGACAAGTTTGATCGATCGAATCCACTTCGATCGCTTGAATGTTAGGTTGGTTTTGGGAATCTATAAATAGGGCAACTGCGTCCAGAAATTAGAGTTCATCATTTTTATAAACCAGAAGCTGTAGAAACTATTTTAGGGTACCCAAACTTTTTTATCCTCTCCATTAGAGATCCCACCATCTCTAGCCTCTCCGGGAAGCATCATCTACTACTGGAATATGTTATAATGAAAGGCTACAATAGTACTGGCTAATTAAATACATAAGAGTCTTATGGCTCTCGGCCTTCCAAAAACCATTACAAAAATATGATAAGTCTTCTGATTACAACAAAATTATTTACAAAGGGAAGCTACTGGTCTTCTTCCTAACTCGCATAACCATAATCCTCTTCAATATAATATTCTTCCACGTTATATTCTTGTGTAGCTCCATAGCCTGTGTTCTTGTGACCTGGATAAGCTGGACATGGGAATATCCAGCGACATGAATGTCGTCAGCTTATGAAAGCTGAGTGAGAAAACTGAATCAAATGGAACGTATATAGTAAAGCACAACAGAGATACCCTTATTACTTTTTAACACGTCTTTTAAGATCTTTGCATTCTCACCGTCGAGTTATAACTACCAATATACCCGACCACGTATTCAAAAAGAAAACGTCCAACTGAGAAAATTCGTCTCGACATTCTTAACGCCACCATGATCTGTTGCCAAGATTCGACATCATTTACTAACCCAAAACATCTCTTACTAACTAAACCATCTTTCATTTACCAAAACACCTTCCACCAACCGAAACATCTTTTAACAACCACCTCATCACGAAGAACCGAAGTGTTAGGGAGTGCAAGAATATCCATTCCATCACGAAGAACCGAAAGGAGTCTTCACTCTAAGAAACTTACTTAAAGAATCACCACTTCGTCACGAAGAACCGAAAGCGTTATGGAGTACAAGAACATCCATTTCCTCATAAAGAACCGAAAGGAGTCTTTACTCAAAGAATCACCGCTTCGTCACGAAGAGCCGAAAGCGTTACGGAGTACAAGAACAACAATTTCCTAACGAAGAACCGAAAGGAGTCTTTACTAAAAGAATCAACGCTTCGTCACGAAGAACCGAAAGCGATACGGAGTACAAGAACATCCATTTCTTCATGAAGAACTGAAAGGAGTCTTTACTCAAAGAATCACCACTTCGTCACGAAGAACCGAAAGCGTTATGGAGTACAAGAACATCCATTTCCTCATGAACAACCGAAAAGAGTCTTTACTCAAAGAATCATCGCTTCGTCACGAAGAACCGAAAGCGTTACGGAGTACAAGAACATCCATCTACATGATAGCACTACCATAGCACAAGATATGTATAACCACACAGGTACCGGAAAGCAAGCATCATCAATAAACACATCATACAAGTAGTTATACAATCTGCCAGGAATTAATTTTACTATGCCGACTGAATTGATATGATTTATTTGGGCATGATAAATTACTTTGTAGATCAAACTCAAAACTAGAACATTGTATATAATTGGATTATCTTCATGTACAACAAAATCTAGCTTCAATTACATTTTTAAACTACTCAAAATATTTATTTTACTTAGACATTTCTATATTTTCGGACTACTGTGTCCCAGATTTATAGTACTGCATTGTATATGCATTTTACCTATGAAGGAGCGCTTTTTAGACCAAGCTTTAGAAGAGTTATTTGTGTATAAATGAGTTAGATTTCTTCACAAAAAACTAGCCTCATTCCTATTTTTGAGCTGCTCCAAAAGTTTGTTTTACTAAACTATGTTTTGCTGAAAGTTTCTATTTTCCAGATTCAAAACACTGCAGTGTACATGCATTTAACCAATGAAGGAGTGATTTCTAAACTGAGCTATAGAAGAGTTATTTGTAGATAAATGAGTTAGCTTTATTCACAAAAAAATCTACGGAGCTGCTTAAAACACTCATTTTACTAAACTACATTCTGCTAGAGGTTTCTGTTTCTCAGATTTAAATATTTGACTTGCATGTTGCATAGAACCTCAAAATACAACATCAAACACTTGATAAAAATTACTACATACTATATAGGTTCTAAAGTGAGTTAGAATACTCACCAAAGCTTGAAATTGAGCTTGGGCTTTGGATTTGAGCTTAGGAAGTTTGAACACAAGCTTCAATGGAAGCTTCTTCTTCTTCTTCTAACTTCTTTTTTCTCTCCATGGAGTTCATCTCCTAGCTCTCTAACTCTATATACAGATTATAAGTGTCTAAAAGATGTAATGCATGTGTGCATGCATGTATTTATAGAGATGGTGTAGTGATAGGTGTCAATGTGCATGCTTGTATGCGTGTGCATAGAAGAACATGTGTCAAGGTGGTGGACAAGTGTCCAATGGATGGACAAGTGGCAAGGGAGGTGGTGCCATGTGGTGCATGGGCTGCCATGTGGCCAACCATGTGGGGTCCACCTCGGGTTTTATGCCACTACCTCAATTTGCATGCAAATATTCTTGATATGCGTGTCAGTCTCGATTTACGTGGAATCGGGTATTATTTCTAATGTCCGGGTCCAGGTACGGAACTAAGTTAATTCTAATTACGGTCGAGTCGGTATAGTTACTACAGTCTAGTCAGTAATTACATTACACTGATACGGTCGCACAAATAAAATAATAATATAATAATATACTAGATATGGAAATTCATAATACTATTGAATGTAGACATTATAGGTATTACACCTTCTACCACCTATTATAGGATTTCGTCCTCGAAATTAGAACTAGTTAGTACTAAACAGAAATGGAAATTTCTCTTGCAATTCCGATTCCAGCTCCCAAGAAGCGTCTCCTTCATCATGGTGCTTCCACTGAACCTTTACCTGCGGAATCTCTTTGTTCCTCAACTTCTTGATTCCACGATCCATAATTCTTACAAGTCATTCGACAATGTAACATTGTCGTTTACTTCGATATCTTCGAAATCAATTTCGTGCACCGGGTTGTGAAGGCATTTCATCAGCTTACTCACATGGATTATGAACTCTCAACATCTTTGGTGGTAATGCCCTTCTATAGGTGACTTTCCCAATCGTTCTAAAATTTCAAATAGTCCGATATAGCGCAGTGATAGCTTTTCCCTCTTTTGTCCAAACCTTGCAATGCCTTGAACCGAGGAAAGTTTCGAATACACATGATCTCAAACTTCAAATTCTATATCTCGACGTTGTTTGTCCATGTAACTTCTTGTTTCTGCTTTGTGCTGCTTTCATCCTTTCCCTTTAACTGTCAGTCTGTGGATGAAATGCGAAACTCAACGTCAGAGGCATTCCCATTACTTTCTGAAGACACTCCCAAAATGCTGCGGAGAATCTCGAATCTCAATCTGATACGATTGATACCGGTACTCCATGCGACCGCACAACCTATTGCAGGTATAGTCGACTCATTTTCTTGACAGGATAGGTCATGTTGTAGGCAATAAAATAGGCTGATTTGATCAGTCGATCAACGACTACCCAAATAGCATTATGGTTCTGCTGGGATCTTGGAAATCCCACAACAAAATCCATGGTGATATGCTCCCATTTCCATTCTGGGACTGGTAGAGGTTTTGTAGTAATCCTGGAGGTTGTTGGTGTTCCTCCTTGACGTACTGGCAAGTAGGGTATTTGGCTACGTATTCTGCGACTTCTCTCTGAGTGTCTAGAGTGCAATCTGTACATGTTCCTTGTGTTCTTCTTAACTCTTTGAGTAAATAAGGATGTCGTCGATAAACACAATGATGAATTAATTTAAGAAGGGTCTGAACACTCGATTCATCAAATCCATGAATACCACTGGGGCATTAGTTAATCCAAAAGGCATAACTAAGAATTCATAATGCCCATGTCTTATTCTGAAAGCCATTTTTGGTATGTCTTCCGATCTAATAAGTAACTGATGGTAACCTGATCGTATATCGATCTTTGAAAAGGTTTTCGTTCCTTGGAGTTGGTCGAATAAGTCGTCTATCCTGGGAAGGGGTACTTGTTCTTGATATACCTAGAGTTTCCTTTAGTGATTGTGGACTACATTATAGTAGCTGTTGGTGTCACTGGTTTGTTTTTTTTTTTTTTCTGCGTCTTTAATCGACAAGATTCTTACCTCCCAGCTTCTTGATGTGATGGTTGAGATGCCTAGTTGGTCTCACGATTGTCTTCAATAACTTGTAGGGGTCGTAACGTCCTCTTAAGCGTGTTGTTGTGATTGAGTTCCTTTACGTGTCGACATAAAATCGTTGTGGAGTTTCGGCATCATAGGCGATGACACAAGCAATTAAGCAATTTCCCCGTGCATTAATTAATACATAGCATATAAGGTGTTACTGGTAGTTAGAGTCGGATTGAATTCACTTATAAGGAGTTGAATTCATAACAAAATGAATACTCATGGCGTACTGAGTTAGAAACGAAGAGGTTCATGATTACTCACTTGTAGGATCACGATGTATAGAATGAGTATATGAGAATGATCATCAGATGAGTACTATAGGACAATCATAGTAATGCAATGACTAAAGGCATAAGGCCTTCAAGGTAGGACATAAGAATTCTTGTCTCATGAGCCAATAATTTAGGTGAAGTCTGAATGATAAAAGTTAAGAAGAATTCATGAAATGAAAGGAAATGAAGACTAGTTTACAAAGGGGTGCAGTCTGCTTGAGTTCCTTAGTTGAACAAATACAGAGAGCTCCTTTGCAATAATGTCAAGGGATACGCACTTGCAAGAGTTGGTCAAACGGTTGACAATCTAAACGATTCATAAAGATTAATTTAACAGACCATAAGTCTAAATGACTTACAGTGAGTGATTTATAAATGAATTGTTGGAATCGATTTACATGAGAATAAGTCCAAAGAGGTGACTTATAGCATTAGAAAGCAAATGAATTCACAATTGGATTTATCACTGATCAGAATGATCCAAAATCTTGTTAAGTGAAATCAGAGGGGACATTGAATAACTGTCAAGTAGTGGAAGAATAAAGGACATCCCAAGGTTCATCATAAGAATAATTGATCTAACACAACCAATGATAGAAAAATAATGGGTTTACTCAAAAGGAGTTAAATCAGAGAGATGGATCTAATTACTCAGCCTTATATGGTTTTAATTTACAACTTGCACAGGATGTTGTAAACCCAAAACATGTCTTCTCTTGGTAGGCCCTGTGCGATCTGATCGTTGGCTTGAAGGTGGAATGCAATACTCATCTTTACTAATGTTCCCAGTGCGAGTCGTTCGTTGTGATTGAACGTGGTCGATGTCAGCAGTCTATGAGGTCGTTCGGTTTGTCGAAGGTACGTTCCACTCTCGCGTCTTTTCCATCGACTCGGGTATTTAATTAAGTCAATATCTCATATGCTTCTTGCTGTAGGAAAGTATTGTCTTTGTGTGCCCTCAGCATCCAATAGTCCTTGAGAAGATGACCCTTCTTGCTGCAGTACTAGCAATTGAAATCTGGTCGGCGGTAGATCTTGGGAGTTCGACAATCTTTGTGCATGTGTCCTGGCAGATTGCAAGTGTAGCAGACGTTGCAAAGATTCGCGCATTCTTATATATGAGTTGGTGTCCATAAGGTTATCCCAACTTATCCTATTTCGTACATCACATACTATCTAAGCAATATAGAGCAATCCAAGCGTATAAGGTGTCTATCTATCCACAAGGCCTATTTGTATTTCTATATACGACTAGGGAATTTTTATTTCTAAGTTTCGTGCTATGACGTTATCTAACTTACAAGTGGAACCACTCAACTAACATGTAATTTAAGGAGATGAAGTACCATATCCTTAGTCTTTCTAGACTCTAGGCTAAGGTGACTGCTCCGAGATTTGTCTCAGAAAATTCGTCAAAGCCTAAACATCTTGTCGATATAACAAGTCGTTCTAAAAAAATATCTAAGGAAGCCATCCACAAACTAAGCGTCTATCGTCTAACGGCTAACCTTATATCCTTCGAATACGTCTGGTATTATGTACGGCTCCATAACTTACCTGCTTAACAAAACTAACTATGACCAGTATTGGTCTAAGAAATCTTACGGTTTATAGCTTAAGTGTGTTGGACAGACGGTAAAAGCCTAAACCTAGGCTCTGATACCAAAAATACCTGTCACGCCCCGGCGTAGCCAAAATATGGAAAATTTAAAATTTTCATCTTGGACCCTGAGGCACGTGACTAGTGGAAGTACCAAATTGTCCATGACCAAAATAATAATAACTAAATGCCATGACAAAAGGGTAAAAGCATCATCTACTACTGGAATATGTTACAATGAAAGGCTACAACAGTACTGGCTAATTAAATACATAAGAGTCTTATGGCTCTCGGTCTTCCAAAAACTAGTACAAAAATATGATAAGTCTTCTGCTTACAACAAAAATATTTACTAAGGGAAGCTACTGGTCTTCTTCCTAACTCGCATAACCATAATCCTCTTCAGTATGATCTTCTTCCACGTTATATTCTTGAGTAGCTCCATAGCCTGTGTTCTTGTGACCTGGATAAGCTGGACATGGGAATGTCCAGGGACATGAATGTCATCAGCTTATGAAAGCTGAGTGAGAAAACTAAATCAAATGGAACGTATATAGTAAAGCACAACAGAGATACCCTTATTACTTTTTAACACGTCTTTTAAGATCTTTGCGTTCTCACCGTCGAGTTATAACTACCAATATACCCGACCACATATTCAAAAAGAAAACGTCCAACTGAGAAAACTTGTCTCGACATTCTTAACGCCACTATCATCTGTTGCCAACATCCGACATCATTTACTAACCCAAAACATCTCTTACTAACTAAACCATCTTTCATTTACCAAAACACCTTCCACCAACTGAAACATCTTTTAACAACCACCTCGTCACGAAGAACTAAAGTGTTAGGGAGTCCAAGAATATCCATTCCATCACGAAGAACCGAAAGGAGCTTCACTCTAAGAAACACCACTTCGCCATCACGAAGAACCAAAGTGTTTACGGAGTGCAAGAACATCCATTCCATCACTAAGAACCGAAAGGAGTCTTTACTCAAAGAATCACCGCTTCGTCATGAAGAACCGAAAGCATTACGGAGTACAAGAACATCCATTTCCTTACAAAGAACTGAAATGAGTCTTTACTCAAAGAATCACCTCTTCGTCACGAAGAGCCGAAAGCATTACGGAGTACAAGAACATCCATTTCCTCACGAAGAACCGAAAGAATCTTTACTCAAAGAATCACCGCTTTGTCACGAAGAACCAAAAGCGTTACGGAGTACAAGAACATCCATTTCCTCACGAAGAACCGAAAGGAGTCTTTACTCAAAGAATCACCGCTTCGTCACGAAGAGCCGAAAGCATTACGGAGTCCAAGAATATCCATTCCAACACGAAGAACCGAAAGGAGCTTCACTCTAAGAAACACCACTTCGCCATCATGAAGAACCAAAGTGTTTACGGAGTGCAAGAACATCCATTCCATCACTAAGAACCGAAAGGAGTCTTTACTCAAAGAATCACCGCTTCGTCACGAAGAACCGAAAGCGTTACGGAGTAAAAGAACATCCATTTCCTCACGAAGAATCGAAAGGAGTCTTTACTCAAAGAATCACCGCTTCGTCACGAAGAACCAAAAGCATTACGGAGTACAAGAACATCCATTTCCTCATGAAGAACCGAAAGGAGTCTTTACTTAAAGAATCACCGCTTCGTCACGAAGAACCGAAAGCGTTACGGAGTACAAGAACATCCATTTCCTCACGAAGAACCGAAAGGAGTTTTTACTCAAAGAATCACCACTTCATCACGAAGAACCGAAAGTGTTACGGAGTACAACAACATCCATTTCCTCATGAAGAACCGAAAAGATACTTACAATAGTCACATTTTAACCATATCCCTTTCGTCACAAAAAATCGAAAGGATACTCAAGAGTCACCACTTCACAACTCAACAACACATCCCTTTTCTTACCCTCCCGTCCCCCGTGGCCTGGTTTACCTATTAAACACTTATCCTTGACATACGCTACTCCTGATCAAGTACAACTAGTCCGTACGTATCCTGAACCGCATTCACGTTACTCGTTTCGTAGTTTAGTTTGTTAATTACTTTCATTTATACTTTCAAAGTTACGTTATACATCCGTCATTCTATTTTGTTATAATATACTTACGATGGAAACTTACCCAATCTCTATCGACGCAATAATCGTGCCGTACAACATACTAAAAGCTTGGGTATAAACTTTTAATGGTCAATACACTAAATTCGCGACAACGGAAAAACATAGCATGTAGCTCATAGATCTATAACATGGATTTGATATCAATAACCATATAGACGAAAGCCTTATCATACTCATCTACGTGATAGCACTACCATAGCACAAGATATCTATAACCACACAGGTACCGGAAAGCAAGCATCATCAATAAATACATCATACAAGTAGTTTTACAATCTGTCAAGAATTAATTTTACTATGTCGACTGAATTGATATAATTTATTTGGGCATGATAAATTGCTTTGTAGATCAAACTCAAAACTAGAACATTGTATATAATTGGATTATCTTCATGTACAACAAAATCTAGCTTCAATTACATTTTTGAACTACTCAAAATATTTATTTTACTTAGATATTTCTATATTTTTGGACTGCTGTGTCCAAGATTTATAGTACTGCATTGCATGTGCATTTTACCTATGAAGGAGCGCTTTTTAGACTAAGCTTTAGAAGAGTTATTTGTATATAAATGAATTAGATTTCTTCACAAAAAAAACAAGCCTTATTCCTATTTTTGAGCTGCTCCAAAAGTTTGTTTACTAAACTATGTTCTGCTGAAAGTTTCTGTTTTCCAGATTCAAAACACTGCGGTGTACATGCATTTCACCAATGAAGGAATGATTTATAGACTGAGCTACAAAAGAGTTATTTGTAGATAAATGAGTTAGGTTTATCCACAAAAAACCTAGCTTGATTCAGATTTTGGAGTTGCTTAAAACACTCATTTTATTAAACTACATTCTGCTGGAGGTTTTTGTTTCTCAAATTTAAAGTACTGCGTTGTATGTACATTTCACCTATGAAGAATTGATTTTTAGACTAAGATATAGAAGAGAAATTTGTAGATAAATGAGTGAGCTTTATCCACAAAAAAACCTAGCTTGATTCAAATTTTGGAGCTGCTTAAAACACCCATTTTACTAAACTACATTCTGCTGGAGGTTTCTGTTTCTCAGATTTAAAGATTTGACTTGCATGTTGCATAGAACCTCAAAATACAACACTTGCTAAACATTACTACATACTATATAGGTTCTAAAGTGAGTTAGAATACTCACCAAATCTTGAAATTGAGCTTGGGCTTTGGATTTGAGCTTAGGAAGTTTGAACACAAGCTTCAATGGAAGCTTCTTCTACTTCTAACTTCTTTTATCTCTCCATGGAGTTCATCTCCTAGCTCTGTAACTCTATATGCAGATTATAAGTGTCTAAAAGATGTAATGCATGTGTGCATACATGTATTTATAGAGATGGTGTAGTGATAGGTGTCAATGTGCATGCTTGTATGAGTGTGCATGGAGGAACATGTGTCAAGGTGGTAGACAAGTGTCTAATGGATGGACAAGTGGCAAGGGAGGTGGTGCCATGTGGGGTCCACCTCGGGTTTTGTGCCACTATCTTCGTTTGTGTGCAAATATTCTTGATATGCGTGTCAGTCTCGATTTATGTGCAATCGGGTATTATTTCTAATGTCCGGGTCCAGGTACGAGACTAAGTTAATTCTAAATACGGTCGAGTCGGTATGGTTACTACAGTCTAGTCAGTAATTCCATTACACTGATAGGGTCGCACAAATAAAATAATAATATAATAATATACTAGATATGGAAATTCATAATACTATTGAACGTAGAAATTACAAGTATTACAGAAGACAACCTAGTGGAGGCTGCTGCACAATCAAGGAAGAAGACAATCAGAATTGGGTTCAAGACTTGAGGTATAAACTCTTCCCTCTCTTATTCATACGTATTTATAGAATTAACGAGTAGTAGATTTGGACTATCAATAAGTTTTTGAAACTTTATCTTTCCGCTACGTGTTTAAAATCATTTTAAACCTGTTTTTCCTGCAAAACACCCCCTCTCATCCTATCTCGTGAGAGGCCTCTACTCATCATCCTTTTAATTGAATTACTAGTCTAAGCATGCCCTCAACTAATACATAGATACATTACAAAAGTATTTTAAAAGGGTGTAAAATTGCTAACTATAAAAAGGCATACAAAACCAAATAGATTCATCTAGTAAACAAATGATATGTAATAGAGAACAAGAGAACTTACCCGGGATCAAGTGGCGATAGAAAACGTGCTATGCATGCAAATAAATAAGAAACCTGAAAAGAGTCTCTAACACATATATACACCAAAGGCAAACCCTAATCTAAGGTGTCACGCATGGAGTCAAAAATTAATAAAATCAAGAAATAAATAAACTAGAGAAAAGTTGGGAAATCATACCTCAATAGCGCTACAAAACAAAGAGTTAGTCCACATGCTTTGAACAAGATGTAATATCAAATCCTAAATATCAAACCCTAGCTTAAATCTATCAATCATGGGAAGAGTTTACACAATTATGAATTTCTTCTAACTAATTAAAATTATAACACCTCTATAGATATACAAGTCTCAACTAGGAGCCAATGTAATGTCCATATAGAGATGATATAATCCCAACATGATCATAAGGAACCCATAGTTATGCTAAATTAATTATAACTTAATGCATGAGCATGAACATGAACAAGAACAAGCTATGACCTATTCATTGATTTGGATCATTTAGCTTTTGGATTTAAGTTCAATTAATCATAATCAAAAACATATTTCAAGCCTTAGGTCATGAAAAAGTCATTTGGACCATTATTTACAAAGTTTTTCAAATCTATCACAAAATTCTGGAAATTACAGAGAACAGACCAGACTTTCAAAAAATAGGAAAAGCATACTTCCCATAGTTTGATCTTAATGATTTTTTGATATGATGTGACTATATGAGTCTAGTATCTAATCCAAAAAGAAAATCAAAGATCAAACGGTCCAATCTCTAGGAATTGGACCAAAACTAGACACTACTTATAATTTATCAACTCTCTGTCTAGAGATTTTGAATGATTTTCTAAAAATAGTAAACAAATATGAATTTACTCCAATCTTTTCAGGGGATCTAACACATTTAACTTTATAGAAAAAATTACTTGAAGTAAAAAATGTTTGGTTAAGGCTCTGATCTATTCAAATCAATATTGACTAACTGTTCTGAAATTTTGGACAGAGCGTAACTAGTTCATAAATCCTAAGATCAAACCATGTTAACTATGAGATCTCATCAAAACAAAAATTACAGTGGTAGATCTTTGTGTTATGAACACATTCCAATTGGTCTCATTCAATTGCAATGAACCATGATTTAATTAAAAATCCTTGATCATTGATGGTTATTAAACTCACTGCACCATTATTGACATCTAAGACATTAGAGTTGGCTCTTCTTAAGCCTTAATTCCTCTCTCAAGTTGATGATCCTTGAGGAATATAGACTCACTTTATTCAATTCCCCTCTCGAGTTAATGATCCTTGGAGATTAATTGTGACCAATCCACAATGGAATATGAAGAGAATTCCATGAGACTTCAAATTAGAGGACCATAGTCATGAATCAAGGCTTGAATTCACTAATTATGTATGGATATAACTATGATCAACCTTAATTCTCATTTAAACCACAACTTTATATCAAAACTCAAGGGAATCAAATGAGATATTGAAGATAGCATGAATCCCAAGAGAGGAATATAAACAAAAGGAGAGGCAATCAAAAACTCAAATGATGTTCTAAGTTAGACTTCATTTTAGAGCTTACTTGGTCTTAAACCCAAAGCTATTTAGATCCAAATCATTGAAAAAAAAAATAAAATTTCAATCACAATTCTAGTGGTGTGTGATGAAATGAGGTAGGAAGAGACTTTTGGAAAATGTGTAAAAGTTCCTAAGCAGTTCTATAAATTGTGATTGAACTTGAACTAAGAACTAATTAAGATTAGAGGATACCTCCAATTATCCTCAACTTTTTGGTGGTTTGAAGGTCTTCAAAAAGTTGGAAGAAGAGCTTGAAGACTCTTTTTGAAGGTCTTCAAAAAGAGTCTTCAAGCTCTTCTTCCAACCCTTGCAATGATTTATCTTCTATTTTCTTAGTTCTCTCCAAGATTCTCTCAATGATCTCCTAATTATCTCAAGAAGTAGTTCAAGAATCCCCTAGAAGTTGTTCAAGATTTTTTTATAATGGGAATATTCATCCCCTTATATAGGCCAATTTTTAAAGGTCATTTTGGTAAATTCGGGGGTAAAAACCCTAATCCCAAAAGCATTTTTGATGGTACAATGCATACTATTTTAAAGCAGACTGTTGAAAAACACAGAACTTGGCGGAGTTGTCCGCGACACTTAGTAAAAGCCGGAACGACAGTTACCAATTGCTAGCATGAGACTCAAAGAGTGCCGGAGCGGTACTCAGGGAGTGTCGCAGACAACTCGCAGACTACCGTCTTTTTGTGCTCCTCATTTTGCTTTGTTTTCAATTTCTTCCCCTTTTTCTTATTCTTTTTCTTTCTTTTTCGCTTTTAAAAACTCCTATTTTTGCGGCATTTGGTGAGTTGTCCGCAGCGCTCAGTGATTGCTAGTGCCACTCTTACTGAATGTCAGCACGACAGTCAGTGAGTGCCTCTACGACATCACGTGACTACTGCATGCCTTGCCGCGTGCCGTTTTGTCACGCCGCAGCATAGCAAAATAAGAAAAAGTTTTCATTTCCGTTTTGGACCCGTAGGTCATGACAGGAGATGGATCGCTTGTCCTGAACTTAGCTTAACATGTACCAGAAAAATAGAGTATAAAGTAGCAGGGAAGAAAGTATAAATTATTACAACTTCAAATATTACATAGACTTAAATTCAAATATCTTTAAGGCACAGACCACCTTAATCAAATAAAAATATTATCAATATCCTTATTACAACTTTATTAAATTATAAAAGTAACACTGTAGGCTCCTCTAGTTGGCATAATCATATTGTCCTGCATAACCATTTCCTGAATATTTTGGATGCCCAGGACAAAATAAAGTCATCAGCTAATGAAAGCTGAGTGAGTATAACGAATACACAAGCAATGTATATAAAAGTACCTTAGCAGTTATGATTATTGTTCAGTACCTTAGAGTACAGTTAATCCATTATTCCAGTCATCGCATGATAATCATTAATAATAGTTTGAGTAATGAATATTTAAGACCGTGCATGAACAATGAAACCATCTCATCTCACTGACTCTTTTATCTCGATCACAATCTCTTGACTCATTCGGTCCATTTAGGACCATCCGACCCAATGCCGTTAATTTAGAAGGTCTGTCGATATGTCTGTCGTATTTAGGGCAGCTTGGACGTACTAGACATTCAAGGTTACAATAATAACTAATGGAATACTTTAATTAATCTACTGTATCTGAAGCGGCCCAGAATAATTAAAGCTACCACAAGACTGACCTACCGTATCAAAAGCGGCCTGGGTTCAACCCTCTTAATTAATCTACTGTATCTGTAGTGGCCTGGAATAATTAAGGCTATCACAAGACTCTGATTGGCCTACCGTATCTCAAGCGGCTAGGGCTCAATCCTTTTTAACTAACCTACGTATCAAAAGCGGCCTGGGATAATTAAGGTTACTTGTCCCGAGACATTTTCCCTTTACTCACTTCTTACAACATATATGTTGACTAGACGACCCCTTTCAAACATGCCAACACGACTATGCAAATGTGTAACTTATTCATTTCTCGTTATGTAAAGGTATTAGAGCAGGCGCATGACTTGTTCTCTCTTTATATATTTTTTTACAAAGGTATTAGAGCAACATGACTTAAATATTTCTTTTCGCATTTTCTTTATAGAAGGTATCAGAGCGGTTTCTATTTTGCTTAAATATGGCAGCATATCTATTTATATCTTGAATACTGCAAATGGTAATCAGAGCGACAGATTCCTAGTCTTATATAAAGTATCAGAGCTAATAAAAATATGATTATTACGAATTAAACAACTTAGTCCAAAAAAGTTAACCGTTGACCCAGAATGGCCAGAACGGCTAAGTATAGTAAAAAAAAAAGATTTTTGATTCAAGAGTCTAAAAGTCCTGCGAATAGTTCATTTAGGTCCCCATATATCAAATATGATTTTTAAGAATTTTTAAAAGGAAGGGCATATATTAAAAATAATGCTCCAATATCATAAACTGTGCAAAATTTTGTAATTTTACCTTTGGATGGAAAGTTGACTTTTTATTTGTAAGGAATTGATTTTTGAAAGTATTTTTATTGAATCCAAAGGTGGGGTATTTCGTTAATTACATTAATGACTTAAGTAAAATAAAAAATGAAAGGGAGAAATTAACATGCAATGAAAGTACTATGCAGTGAAACTGGAAATACTGCCAAGTGAAACAGATTATTCTGTTATAGAGGGGCGGGACTGGTCAGGGTCTTTTAGCGGGACCAGTCATGGTCGCGACCGATCCTGGGTATGTTTTGCGATCGGTCTCGGGTCGTCTTCTTCCCTAGGACTGTCGATTGTAGAGCATATACGATGTTTACATACTGAAACAATACATCAAGTACAGTATACCATTCTCTTCGTATTTTCGCATATATTATGAGTTTATAAGTCTTGTTTGCCAATTTCTAATGTATCTCTACTTATTGATGAAAATCCGAGAGCCTTAAAAATTATTTTGTCCGTACATCGCAACTGTTACAAATTAAGTTATAATATTTGAAACAGAGCTTACTGGGGTTGTATTCTTCTATTCCCAATTTACAGAAATTTTTTTGGTTGAGTTTGGTGAGACCACAATTTTTATACCTTCAAAACTATATATATGTATATATACGTATATCTCTAAAATTGATACCCTAGACTTGTATGCAATGACTAATACTATATTATAAGTGAGTCTAGATAAGGCGGCGCGACTTGCCGAAGAAAGACAGAAATTCTGTAATATAGGCTATGGCCTCTTTGAAGCTTTGAGAGCTTACTATGAGACTTCTCTTTCTATTTTTCTTTCTTTTCGTCTAGATTCCAAATTATGTATGTGATTGGGTGCTTGTGATTTGAGAGAGAGTAATGGAAACTTATGAAATCATGGAAGCTATATGTGTGTGTATATTGTACCAGAGAGAGAGAGAGAGAGAGAGAGAGAGAGAGAGAGAGAGAGAGAGAGAGAGAGAGAGAGCGCTCAATAGAGGGAGAGAGTGACTGAGAGTTGTTTGTAAATATGGAAACTATGAGAGTAATGCTAAGCTTGTAATAATCTGTGTGTGAATTGTGCTTGAAATGAGTTGCTAAAGTGAACTCATATAGACGAAGCAATCATTGAGCCACTTGCATGTTTACTCATTGCAACGAATATAACAGTTGTGGATATTGATTAATGCAGTCATATCAGCTCGTAAAATAATTCAGTTAATTCGTTTAACCAGTTTGGTTCGATTAGATCAGTTAGGTTAGTTAAGTTGGTCCGGGTAGTCTAGAAAAATACCCAAATAAATATTAGGGACAAAAAATGTAATCGGCGTGATTAATCTTTTATTAATAGTTTTAATCCCAATATGTAGGGTAACTTAGGGGCGCAGTTTTAAGTATAATTATACAAATTAAAATTTCTAAAGGGGTCACAAAATTAAAGCCATGTAATTTAGAATTAATCAACATACGTGTAAATCATTTATGGAAATAATCTCATAGCTAATCAAAATACACAATAGTAAAATAAAATGGCATTGCATTTACATTTAACAACATAGCATTTGTATTAATTTATTTATATAATACCACAATTACAATTAACATATAGGATATAAATAAAATTGACATCTTATTTATAAATAGGGAAGCGAAAATACAGGTTGCTACATCACTCCCCCCTTAATAGAGATTTTGTCCTGAAATCTAAGCTGACTAGTCTTGAAATAACTCCAGGTATTTAGTTCTCATTTCTGATTTCAATTCCCAAGATGCTTCATTCTCATCATGATACTTCCATTGAACTTTCACTAGAGGAATAACTTTGTTCTGCAGTTTCTTCATACAGTGATCCAGAATGCGTACATGTCTCTCTCTCTGTAGGTGACATTCTCGTGGATCTCTATGTCGTTGAAATCAATAGAGTGTGAAGGGTCTTCCTTGTATTCCCTCAACATACTAATATGAAAGATATTATGTATTCCAGACATCGTTGGTAGCAACGCGAGTCGATAGGCTACTTTTTCAATGCGTTCCAGAATCTCAAATGGTCCAATGAAATGAGGTGACAACTTACCTCTCTTCTGACCAAATCGAACTACTCCACGAATCGGTGAAACTTTTAAAAGTACGTGATCTTCGACAGTGAACTCCTTATCCTTTCTATGCTTATCGGCGTAGCTCTTCTGTCTACTCTATGCATCATGCATCATTTCTTCCACACAGCGATTATCTTCTCGTTGGTTTCTCTAACCAAGTTTGGCCCTAACAGTTCTTTATCTCCAATTTTTTCCCAACAAAGAGGGGATCGACACGGTCGTCCATACAATGTTTCGAATGGAGCCATCCCTATACTTAAATGATAACTGTTGTTGTAAACAAATTCAATCAATGGAAGATGTATTTCCCTTGAGATTTCAAAGTCTATAACACATGCCCTGAGCACAACTTCCATAACCTGATTTGTGCGTTCAGTATGTCCATCGGTTTGTGGATGAAAAGCATACTTAAACTCAATGAAGATCCCAAAGCTTCTTGAAGACTTTTCTAGAATCCTGAAGTAAACCGCAAATCACGACCTAATACGATAGACACTGGTACTCCGTGTTATCATATAACTTGTTGAATGTACATCCTACTCATCTTCTCTACTGGATAAGTTATGCTATAAGCGATAGAGTGAGCGGACTTCGTCAAATGATCTACAGTACCCAAATAGCATCATGGTGTTATTGTGTTGGGGTAATCCAACTACAAAATCCATTGTGATGTGTTCCCATTTCCAATCTGGAATAGGTAGGGGTTGTAGAAGTCACAAGGGTCTTTGATGTTCGGCTTTTACTTGTTGACAAGTCAAACACTTAGACACAAACTCGGCTACATCCTTCGTTCCTTCCTACCAAAAATTTCTCTTTAGATTCGTATACATTTTAGTTCCTCCTAGATAAACTGTCAATCTCGACTTGTGTGCTTCTTCGAGAATATCCCTCCTTAGATCATCTGTGTTGGTCACACATAATCTATTTCTGCACTAGAGTGCTCCATCAGTCCCAACGTTCCATTCTTCTGGGTCCTTTGTCGATATTTTTTGAAACCATAGTTGAAGATCGACGTCTTTCTATTGCGTTTCCAAAATACGACTAATAAGTGTCGGTTGCACTATAAGACATCCAAAGTGTTGCCCTTTACCCTCTGTAGAAACTTGAACATCGAATTTAGCTATAGTTTCCAAGGCTTTCTATTCTCTGACCATTAGAGATGCAACTATACCTCAAGGTTTCCGACTTAAGGCGTCTACGACTACATTAGCTTTACCAGGATGGTATTCTAATGTGAAGTCATAGTCCTTAATCAATTCTATCCATCGGCATTGCCTCATATTCAATTTCTTATGAGTGAATAAATACTTCAAACTCTTGTGATCAGAGAATAAATCAAACTTCTCTCCATATATATAGTGTCTCTAGATCTTGAGAGCAAATACTACTACTGCCAATTCTAGATCATGAGTCGGGTAGTTCAATTTGTTTGGCTTTAGCTGCCTTGAATTATAAGCAATAACCTTGCCATCTTGTATAAGTACACATCCCAATCCTTGATATGATGCGTCACTAAAAATAAAAAACTTCTCGCCATCTCTTGGTATTACTAATACTGGTGCTGTAGGCACCCCATTTTGTCGGCTATCAAATTTAGGAGACCCATAGCTTGGTGGTTCACAATGATAAAAAAAGACTCAAAAAGGACTCCTGGAAGTAAGTTCTATCTCTCAAAATGCTCAGAATGACCAAAATACCCCTAAAAGCCCAAAAACTCCCAGATTTGAACCAAAAGTTCTAGAAACATGCTACGTCATAAGAAAAGTGATAAAATGAGTTTTGAAGCAAAGTTAGATAAAATCGCCAGCTCCCAGAGGCCCCCAGAAGTCCCGAAAGTTCTCGAAAAGTCCTCGTTGACTGGTTTGACCAGTTTAACCCAAGTTTGACCAGGTTTGACCAAAATCATCTAAATTCATCTAAAAGTTTTGAGATCATTCTAAATCATGTGAAAAGTACTAAAATGAGTTTTAAATGAAAATTGGACGAAAATGTCAGCTCCTTGGAGCTCCTAGAGGTTCCCAGAACTTCTGGAGATCCCAAGTTTGACCGATTTGACCCGAAAGTTGACTTTGAAATCGAAGCACTGTATCATTTTTAAACATTTTTCATGGATACTAGAGGTCAATAGCTTTTCGATGGTATATCGCACATAATTTTGAGTTTTCAAATGAATCTATTATGAATTTCTAAAGGTGGAAAAGGCGATCAAATCGTCTTTTATCGTGAATACCACAAAACTTTTCAAAGTGACCTATCCCCAAACTATTTTTTTATGTAAATTAGGCTCCATTACCTTTCCAACGGTATATCACAATCTCAATTTGGACTTCGTATGAATTTTCTATGAATTTCGGACAAAATAGGGCCTTTTCGCGAACATCGGAACCTCTGAGGGCCTAAACAGCATTATCTGAACGAAGGAGGAGCAGTGCCGCCGCGGCACTAGCCCACTGCCATCATGGCATAGGCCCAGTGCTGCCGCGGCACTCTTCCCCAGAACAGTCCATTTTTGTAATTTTGATTGGGGGTCCAAATTGATTAATTAGAAACCAAAACGACGTAGCTTTGGTTCCCAGCTTATTTTGGACCAATGGGAGACCTTTTTATACTTTTTAAAACCCCATTTACCACCCCTCATTTGCCTATAAAAGAAACCATTTACTTCCATTTAGAGAAGAGACATGGAAGCTTAGAGAGAGCTTAGGAAAAAACTCTAGAGATAAAGAGAGAAAGAGAAGAAGTAGTCTTCTTCTTCTATTTTCTCCATCAAAGTGAGCTTTCTTTTTACTTGAGTTTGCTATCAAAACTTCAATCATCCAAATATTTCTTTCACCACCATTCTTGAGTATTCATGAGATAGGAAGCTACTTCCATGTCCAAATGTCACCATATATGAGTGAAACACCAAGCTACAAGTCCAATTTCTCAATGATTATCAACTATTGATTGCTATTTGAATGCTTGTTTACTTTGATGTTCATCTCTCTCTTAACCTCATTTCTTTTTGACTTTTCTTTGGTTATTTAGTTGTTCATCATCATCTAGATGACATGTTGTTTGAGGAGAGTGAATCCTTATGGATAGTAGCTCTTGACCTTAAAGACATGTTTGATGGATGATGATTCTACCTTCAATACATTCATATGTATTCTTGAAGTCATAGTCTCAAACAAAACTATGTTTGTGCAAGTAATATTGGGAGTTCTTTGATGATTCAAGGTTGGATGAGATTCTAAGTGGTCACATAGTCATCTCAAGTGTTTAAGTTCATGCTTTGAAAATCTATTTCAAAACCCCTAATCAAGAACTCAAACTCTATTCCAAAACCCAAATCCATTTTCTTCAGGATTGATCCAAAACAGTGAGCTATTCAGATTAAAAGATTTGTTTTGAATTAAATACTTGAGTTATGATGACGAAACCACTTGGAAAATCTTCCTAAGACATCATAGTTTGTCTCCAATTTTTCCCATCAATTATAGAGATGTGAAAGTATTATTTTCGGATTTAAGAAGTTCATATTCATAATCTGCCTCTATTCTCACAGAATGTTTACCTGACTTCTTGCACTTATTCTGGATGTTTTCGTCACTGTACATATATCTTTTCTATTTTTTTTTATGAAACTTGGGTGCCTTAGGAAACTTTTGGTATATAATGAGTCATCATAAACTATTTCTTTGATTTATGACAAATCATGCAAAATCAGTCAACAGTGCAGCTTTTATTTACGAGTCATGTGTACATTCTGATTTGTTTCTTTTAATCTGTGATAGCTATTGAGGTTTGGTCTTTTTCTATGCATTGTAGACACACTATGGAGGCTCTCTAATTTTTCTCACATTTTCCTAGGCATGTTTGTCCTCCCATTATGATGTTATAAAGTAATGCATACAGTCTGTCCACTATTCACAGCATGTCACTTTTTGACTTTCACACTTTGATGCAACACTCTCTTGTATCTAGATGAACCCATATCCCATGAACATGTTCTTTACCACTTTTAGCATGCTATATCATATCATGTATCATCTATCCTCTCATGTATCATACTCTCATAGATTCTTGAGTTTGGTTTCCACATAAAACCATGTTTTGCAAATACTTGGGAAGTTCTTGAAATGAGTTAGGAATTGATATTCCAAGTGGTTAGAATATTCATCCAAGTTCTGGAAGTATACTTTCAAAACCCCCATTTCAAAACCCCCCTCTTAAACCCCTCATTTTGATTTCAAAAAATAAACCTTGTTTTTCTCAAAACCCTCAAAACAGTGAGTCATTTAACTTCAAGGAATTATTTTGAGTTCAATACTCAATGTATGAATGTAAGACAACTTGGAAAGTCTTCCTAACTCATTAGAGAACACCCATGATTTTTGGTTTGACTTGGAGATGCATAGAAAGACCTCATTTTGGTCCAAACATTCTCTCCAAATATTCTGCCTTTCTTGTCACAGCATCTAGGCTGACTTTCAACTTGTTTCACAGAAAACTTTTCCAAAACGAGTGGTCCCAACTTATTTTTACCTTAAACTTCAATGTCTTAGGGAACGTTCTGTATAATATGGGCCTCTAGATCTTTTGTTTTCATTTGTTAAGATATTCTAACATTTCAGTCGACAGTACAAACTCTGTTTCTGAGTAACCTCTATTGGTTAAATGATTTCTCTCAATCTGTGATAGTTATTAAAGATTAGCTTTTTGGGTTATGTTCTAGACACAATAAGGAAGATCTCCATAAAAATTAATGCATTGAAAACATTCCTAACCCCTCTTTTCCATTTTCACAAGATCATGTTACTGTTCTGCCCACTATTCACAGCAAGCATACTTTTACTCCCATCCTTTGATTGATGCTTACATGTACTCCAAATTAGCTCATGTCTTAGGAAGTAGTTCATACTACATTTGTACATATCCCATGATGATTTCCTTCATTCATTCATACATATTCTAGACTTCTAAGCCACTTTAGAAAGTCCATGTACACAAACACACTACAACCTTTGCACATTCTAGGATCATACATTGCATTCATGCAAGATTTGGAGTTTTTGTGACTCCTAATCTAAGAAGATTATAAGGAATGAACTTGATCATACGTTCATGTTTCCCCTCAATCTAATCGTCCTTTCTCATCCATCCCAGGGATTGAGAGGTCTTCTTTTCTCAAAGATTAGCATGCATCATTCTAGCTTGCTAAGCATACTTTGATCCTTTTTGATTTATTTGTTTCAAGAACAATGCATATCCCCTTAGATTAGAAAAACTTGATTACTTGACATGTGATTAGACGATTTTTTCTAGGTTTGTTTGTGTGATCTTTCACTTTGCATTGTGTGATATTTGACTTAGATCTTATGAATGATATCTTATCTTTAGATCTTCCATTTCAAATTTTCTTATGTGATGTAATATACTATCATAGTATTAATTGTCGAACCCTGCATAGTATAAGATGATCATTTGGATGCTAACTAAGGCCCGTCGAAAGACGGGGCAAGTTGAGGGTGTTTTAGTTGCGACAAAGGCTCCTTCCTCTCTCGTACCAAAACCCCTAGCCAAGTTCTTTGGTTATGAAGGGCCGGTGCCCTTTACCCATTTGGGTGAGTCAAAATTAGGTTTCTTGGTTCCTTAAAGACCAAGTGGCGACTCTGTATCTATTTTCAACAGACCTTTTCTCTCTTTTTCAAATCAATTTCAAAACTAAAAGGAAAATCAATTCCGAAACCCCGGGAAACGGAATAGGGGTGGAAGACCGGGATTTTCGCGTGTCCACAGGTGCTGTAGTGAGTCTTGCTTTTAATTCGTGAAAAGCCTGTTCACGCTTATCATTCCATTCGAACTTCACATCCTTCTTAGTCAAACTAGTAAGAGGGGCTGCTATCTTCAAAAATCCTTCTACGAATCTCCGATAATAACCTGCGAGTCCAAGAAAACTTCTGACTTCTGTAGGATTGGTTGGTCGAGTCCAATTTGAAACAGCATCAGTCTTTGATGAATCTACAATGATTCCTTGTTGTGAGACCACATGCCCTAGAAATTTCACCTCTTGTAGCCAAAACTCACACTTACTGAACTTCGCATATAAGTGATGACTTTGAAGTGTCTGCATTGCGATTCGCAAGTGTTGTTCATGTTCTTCCTTGGTCTTTGAATATATCAAGATGTCATCAATGAAGACTATGATGAATTGATCCAAGTAAGGCTTGAACACTCTGTTCATCAGATCCATGAACACTGCTGGGGCATTAGTTAATCCAAATGACATTACCAAAAACTCATAGTGACTGTACCTTATTCTGAAAGTTGTCTTTTATACGTCCACGGGTTGTACGAGTAACTGATGGTATCCTGATTGTAGATCTATCTTGGAAAAGATCGTAGCTCCTTATAATTTATCAAACAGATCATCTATTCGGGGTAGAGGATACTTGTTCTTGATGGTGACTTTATTCAACTCCCTGTAGTCATGTATAATTGAAGCGATTCATCCTTCTTCTTTACGAATAACACCGGTGCTCCCCAGGGTGATGTACTTGGTTGTATAAATCCCAGATCTTCAAGTTTTTGAACTTGCTTCTTCAATTCCAGCATTTCTGTAGGAGCCATTTTGTATGGTGCTTTGGATATTGGGATTATGCCAGGCACTAGATTAATGCAAAAATCAATCTCTCTATTAGGTGGCAACCCAGAGATATCCTGAAAAACATCCTCAAAGTCCTAGACTATAGGTATCGATGAGATAACCACTTCCATACTAATAGCCTTCATGGTATCACTCATAGGGTTTGACACGACTAAAAAGTTGTGCGCTCTTGTGCAACACCCAAGTGTAGGTGATCGTGCAAGTAATATAGTACTGGAAGTCCAGGTCGATCCCACAGGAAAGGAATAGGAAGAAAATATACTAAGTTACAACCTAAAAAAAAAGAAAATAAAAATGAAGGATTAGAGGTTCTAATGAATCCTACTTAATTGAATTAAACTAAATAATAAACTAAACATAAAGAAACATAATAATTAAACAACTAAATTAAAGGTGTTGGAAACACGTGAATCCACATTGATCCTAACCATCTACCATGCATACTCATTAATGTTCTATGGAATTCATTCCTCTTCAGTATTTCGTATTTTTCTAAAGATATAGAATCAATAGTCCTTTCATGACCGGAACTACATCATCACAGTTTATTTAAAATACTTGGAAAATGGTTTAAAACAATGGTTATTACTTGCACTCTAAATGGTGTTAGCATTCAAGTGGTTTTCAAAAGTCATTGAAGAAAAGGCCTTAAGGCTTTAAGTTTTAAAAACTGTTGTGACAAACTGAGCTTATTGGGACAATTTGATGACAGATTTCTAAAACAAAAAGTCATGGAATACTTAAAAGAATCATCTCAGGATTTAACATGTTCGATCGATCGAAGCGCTCTCGATCGATCGGGCAGCGTCATCCTTCAATCGATCGAAATGCCTTCGATCGCTTGACTATGGCCCTGGTTCGATCGATCGAAATACCTTCGATCGATTGAGCCCAAGGTTTCTAAAGATTGTATGGCAGAGGTTGGGAATCAGTGTTTTATCACATATTACCAACGTCTAAACTACCGGAACATAATAAAACTAGTACAGAAACAGTGGACTAAGGCGATCATAATAACTAGAGTAATAAACAATGAAATAAAAAAAAAGGGAAGGAAAAGCCTGTAATAATCTGATCATAACTTGAAACAAGCTTGAAATCTTCAATAACATTTAGTATAGCAATGGAAAAGAGGAAAAATAATATGAATCTAACCTAACCTACTTCTAATCTAACCCTAAAACTACCCAAAACTGCTGTTTTCTGCGTTCTGGAGCGTGCTCCCTTCTTCTGGCGTCAAAACGACTTATATATAGGATTCCTGCAGAGTTTACGCAACTTTTGGATGAAAATAAAGTTCAACCGATCAAGCTTAGTTCGATCGATCGAACTCTCAATCGATTGAACTCTGCTCAAGGGCTTGAACTCCTCTAATTTTGACAGCTCTGTGCACCGATGGGAGAATGGCCATAACTTTTCACTTGAAACTCGGATTGACCTCCCGTTTGTGGCCACGTGACCGTAACTCAAAGATCTACATTTTGTGTTTCTAGGAAAATATTCCAAATCTAAAGTCTTCATTGTCACAAATGGCATTTTCTCAGTTGCTTCCGTTGTTCTATTCACCAGAATCACTTTTCTTTAGCTCCACTTCATTGATTTACAACCTAATACCTATAAAACAATGCAAAAACATATGTTTTAGCATTAATACAATAAAAAGAACATTTATATTAGAATATACCTAAATCTAGGGACTTGGGGATAAAAGTATGCATAAAATACCATATAATACACTATAAATATGCACTTTTCACCTCGAATCACACCCCCCAACTAGCTTGTTGCTAGTCCCTAGCAATGAAGCGAACTGAAGCAATGTTTATTTAAACTCTAAAAATTAAAAACAAAAGAAAGCAAAAGAAAGTAAAAATCTTAACTCACTTTCGCAGGAATCACGATTGCATTTAGCCTATGCAACAAGCCTTTAAACCCCTAGGTTCCCCCTAGTGGACGAGTGTTGTCTCGTGAGGGTTTGCAGTGAATCTACCCACAAAATTCATGTTTACGGTAATGGTTCTCATTTAAATGTTTTCAAGAAATTTTTCTCTCATTCAATAATATAGTTAAGCTCAACAATCTCATGAAACTCTCTAGTAAGCTATAGTCATGCAACACACACATTACAGTTAATCTACTATCAAAGTCATTAGAATATTCCATGCTTGTTAATCTTCAAGTGTGTGTGTGAATAGACAACCCAAATACAAAACTTTAATTTCAAAGCTCGCATAACTTAAGATGATATCAAGACGTTCATTTTGACTCAACTCTTACCGAGATTACACTCTCAAAATAAAATCACTCCGAATTAGGTGTAATAATTATCACTCATGATATGGAAGCTATAAAGAGTAATTGTAAATGGAATCTAATGCTTCTCATATCTAAATAGAAAAACAGAATTTTATAGTGCACCAAGTCTCATGAAAGGATACTTTTCACTAGAAGAGCGAGATACCGTGGAGATCTATCTTATTAACTTAACTTCAAATCCAATTTAATTAAAATCATCAGGACTTTGAAAGAGAGGCACTAGGTGAAAGAAGAAAGAGCTCGTGATATTCAATTAGGTCAACGGATGTGATTGGAATGTTTATTACAACTTTTCAAACTTTCCCACATCTCCAATCTCTCTCTTCTTTTCTTTTAATATTTTTTTTTTCACTCTTCTTTCTATTCTTATTTTTTTTCTAATACAACCATTGGCATTTTTTTTTTCTTTTCATGCTTTTTTTTTTCTTTATTTATTTCATCATTTTTTTTCTTTGCCAACTTTCCCTTATTCACAGAACCAAACTTCTTGTCAAGATAACACATCCCAATCACTCCTAGATAAAGAAAAGAAACTCAAATATGGAGTTAGGTATGAACTTTAGGATTGTGAAGACAAGGCGATTATGATAAGCTCAAGAGGTGAAGTAAAGGAATATCATAGAGGTAGGCCAATGTTGTATTTTGCATGTATGGTTAAAAGATAGCCTAAATCATCTTCTAAGTTCATAGGATTATTCATTTAAGTAAATTCAAGAGCTCTAAATTTTGGTAAATCCTGAACGTTCTCTTCTAGTGATCAGTCAAAATGAAGAAGAAAAATGAGACTTCCAATGAATTACAACGCTTTTCAAAAAGTAAGAGTAATTTATAAAACCCTCAAGAATAAAGAATGGCACAAAAGCTCACTTGGGTTATTAGTCTCCACTACAGTCTTTCAAGATACCTAAGCTATACTTACTGATGATGTCAAAAACTGGTAAGAGTAATTTGGACAGAAAATAAAGCCACAAAAGATTTGTATGTGGTTCGGTCCCGTTAATGAGGGGACCTACGTCCACGGTTGCGTCTGTACGCTTCTCACTAGCAGATCACTGGCGGGCCTGGTGAGCTGACAGGATGGGCAGCACTCCTAGTAATACCGGCCGGGTGTATGCGTGTAGGTGGTGAGTTCTCTAGTACGCGCTTGTATGCTTAGAGAATTGATTTTCGGATCCACCTAGGGAGGATAGGTGGGCTCTTTTATAGATGTAAGAGTCCACCCTTACATGGCAAGTTGTATTAGATTAGGAAGCCTAATCAAATCATAATAGATTTGTACAATGTTAGGAGAGTTTTTTAAGTGGTTTAGGAAACCATTGATTCTTCCCTGATAGAGTCACAGCCGTGTAAGGAAACGGTGGGAAGCGTGATCCATGCCGCGTCTCCTGGGGACTCACCACGCCTCGTATCCGAGCTGCCGAGTATCCCGGACGGTAACAGCTGGACACCTCGGGAGTGTGATCTCTACTCTCCCAATCCGGATTACCCGGGCTATTAGCTGACCACGTGGCGGTTGGACTGCTACAGAATATTTCTGGACGTATCAGCTGCCCCCCATTTTCAAAGTTGAGATGACGCCTTGTCAGATGAAATTTGAAAATTAAGAATGTCTTCCAGACACCGACCGGGAAAAGACCGGGACCCCCATCGGAACGAGACCGGCTTGGAATAATCTGCCGGTATATCGACCGAGCGGTGACCCTGCAGGACCGGGCTCCCCGACGCCACGTGTCCACTGGTTACTGGTCTGGTTTGGACCCAAAGCTGCCAGTTTGGAAGTAACCGAATCGTCCAGGTGGCAATCGAACCATCACGTCGTGCATTCAATGCTCACGCTTTTTGAGACGACGCCCCACGTGCTCGAAACAACAGTTTCTGTGAAAGAGCATGTGAGCCATCTGATCAAGTTTGATCCTAGCCGTTCGCGATGCCTACATAAGGAGCACCTGTTCAATCTGTTTCTCACTGCAAATTACCAACTACACCGCCTGAGCAAAATACTCCGAGCTCCTTCTTCTCTGCTATTCTTACTTTTCAAGCTTTCATCTCCATCAAATGGCTTCTCACATTAACTTGACATCTGATGAAGGTCTCAAAGCTTTCCGAGAGGACGGTAACATTCCAAACGACATTGAAGTCCGTCCGTACATTGAAGGGGAGGAAGTAGCCTTCCCTTTCGTCCTCATCAGCAGCTATCTGCTGCTTGTTGTGGGACTACGCTTCCCCCTCCCGGTCTCCTTCTACGACCTGCTTTAGGGATTGTGCATTCCGCTCTCCGAGTGCCGCCCAAATGTCGCCCGCCTCCTTTGGGGAATATCGATACTGAACTAGCGACTAGGGCTGTTCATTCGTTCCGTCGACGTCGTCAGGTGTTACATCCTAGGCATCGACCACGGAGGTCCTTACTTCCGCCCCAGGACCGAGGGGAAGGACCTTGTCCAAGGTTTGGACTTCCTGAACAAAAACTGGCTGCGATACCCTTGGGTCGTGGTCTCCGGCAACTGGCTGGAGGACTCCTTTCTCTGCCCTCTGGCAGCTTTTGATCCCGACCTCTGCAAACAAGCTTTTGCTGCCTTTTGCGGCGTCGCCCCTACTGTTGATGACACGGAGACGATTGACCGGGCTATCGAGGCCGGCCTGTCGTTCTCTAATTTGGTTGGGGGACCTGCGGATGGTGCAGGCGCCGGACCTTCCTCTGCAGCTCCTGCCACTGCGGCTTCTGGGTTGCGCCGCTATACTCGTTCCATGGCTACCGGCCCGCGTGCCACTGGCAGGGCTGGCCCACCCGAGTGGCCGGTTGCTCTGTCCACCAGCAGTGATTCTACCTCATCCGGGGAGGCAATCCCGCCACCGGGCTCGTCCAGGAAGGGAAAGGAGAAGGCAGTCGAGGAAGAATCGCCACCTCCACCAAAGAAAAGTCGGGTGGAACATCCGACCGGCCTTCACATGCCCAGCTCTTGGACCGGGCTCTCCCTGGGTAACCTGGAGGGTCGTCTTCAGGAGGTGGAGAGGCAAACCGACCGCTTGGAGATGGGCTCTGTTTTGCAGGAGGTGGATATTCACGCCCTCGAGCTCGCTGTACAGGGGCTGGTGGCGAGGGTGACGGCCCTGGAGGAAGAGGTCAATGCCCTAAAGGGCAAAGGAACTTGAAGGCCTTCTTTTTTTTTTTTTTTTTTTTTTTTCGGGAAGGCTATTATAACTGCCCCCGATCTCTGTACAGTTCACCTTTCATAGCAATAAAAAGGTCCTCGAGGCCAACTCTTTCTCACACTACGCTCTTTCATCTGCTTATTAATTTTGTACTACCCGACCGGTGTGTGAATGCATCCGGGTTGTGGTAACCCGGGCTCGGACCACCGCTGCTTGGTACCAACTAATCGTTAGTCAAGTCAGAATTAACAATAGCGGTGCGATTGTAACCAAACCGTTTGCAGGTTAACTGAACCATCTTGTCAGGCACTTAATGCGTGCGCCTTTTGAGGCGACTCTTCACGTGACCGAAGCGACAGTTTGAGCGGGAAATCTCCTGGGCCGCTGGATCTGTTCTGATCTTGGCCGTTCAGGACCTTTATATAAGGAGTGCTTGTCCCATCTCTTGCATCCTGACCTATCTGTCGTCTTCTTCCCTCTTCCCCCGTCCTTCATTTCGGAGTGAGGCTGGAGAGAACAAACCCTGTAGAGTTCGAGCAGGAGTGGGATTTCTTCCTCCTCAGATTCAGTGCATTTTTTGAGTCGGGTGGAACTTTAGTTCAACTGAACCGAGCGGGCGTTCCTTGCGCTGTTCTGGGAGAGTGTTACCTGGTGCTGAGGAGCATCCACTCGTTGCCCTTCAGGTTAGTGACTCTGCCCCCCTGTATATCAGGCTTGGGGTTTTCGACCCGTACGTAGGTCGTAGCTTGTGCCCGTTCCGTGCCTTTGGAGTACCAGAGATGGAACACTCCGGCTTTAACTCTGCGTCAAGATCGGAGAGTGAGCGGTATCGGTCAGGATCCCCCGGTGCCAGTTAGGACCAGCTTCCTGCGTCACTGACCGATCATCAGAGTGGGGCCAGGATTCCCGTTAGTCTGTCCGATAGCGAGTCTACCCAGGAGGCCCCCGTTGCCTCCGTCTCGAGGGGTTCAGGCGACGAGTTGCCCAGGGAGACTGATCGTGTAGCGTTCTCCTGCGAGTCCACTTTCTCTGTACTGCGTTCCCCAGACCTTCTCCGGATCAGGGATAGATACTCTCTTCCTGATGATTGCGCCCTAGCCATAAACCCTGGCGGCGAGCACCTCTACCAGTCGGGGTTCGTCACCCTGTTCGAGGACGCTATGATAGCGGGCCTCGGACTACCCCTTCGTCCAGTTGCCCGAGATGTACTAATCTATCTCAATATCGCTCCCGGGTAGTTGGCCCCCAATGGATGGAGATTCCTGATGGGGTGTATATCGCTGTGGCCTTAGGTGTTCGGGTATGAGCTTACCCTCCATGAGTTTCTTTGGGCCCACCGACCATTCTCTGTGTACCGGGAAGTGGGGTTTTTCTCATTTTCTGCCCGTCCGGGTAGGAAAATTATTGACAATTGCCCCAGCAACAATAAAGGGTGGAAGGGCAAGTTCTTCGAGGTGTCTACCCTTCACCTCTGCGACATGGCTCCGGGGACCCAGCTGAGGACATCCTGGGCTGGGGAGTTGAGGGGTAAGATCGCCCATCCGACTTCGTCTGCTATTTTGGTTTTTAGGAACACGGTGGATTACTGACTGATTTCAATCTTCTGTCCGCAGCTGGCTCAACAAAACCCCCCAAAATCCCTGAGTCATGCCAGGCCAGGATACGGAATCTAGCGGAACTGCCCACCAGTGTTTGGAACGTGTTGTCCCGAACAGGGGACTTTGTCGAGACCTATTCCCCTCAAGAGCCCGTTGCAGCCCCCATCTTTACGCCCATCATTCCTGGTGAGTTTCCATGCTGCCTTATGCATTTGTCTTTATTGCTTCTCACACTTCTGACCCCGCGAACTTGCTTTTTGCAGAAATGGCCCCCAAGCGCAATTTGGATCAGCTGAGGGGGAGACAGGCCGCTGCCGCCACCGCTGCTGCCGCTCGGATGGCGATCGCCCAAGGGAAGAGGCTAGCCACCGAGGCCCTGGGCGGTGAGCGCCCGCTCAGACGCATTCGCCATGGGACAATCAATCGTCTGGATCCCGTGGGGACATCAACTCCCCGAGCTGTATAGGAGCCTACCATCCGGGCTGATGTTCCGTCCGGCGTACCCATGGGCGTCCATGACGAGGTCCGGGAGAGGGTGAAGTCTGCCCTTATCCCGAGCCAGGTGGAAACATGCGCCGGCCTGTCCTCCGAGGATTTCCCGGGGTGGCTATACAACCTCTCCCATCTGGTGAACGTTCTATCCTTTTTATTTTTTCAAATAGTGATTCATTTTCTTTTGTCTGCCCCGTTTTGCTGAACAAACCTTTTTCTGTTGTCGCAGGTTGGCTGTATGGCCGCAGGGTCCGATTCATTCCTAACTTCTCTGGCCGGGAGGGCCAGTGCTGCTGAGGCCACCCTTTCGAAGGAGAGGGAAGAATCCCGGGTCAGGAAAGCTGCCCTGGCCACCGAGATGAGCAAAATAAAGTCGCTGGCCTTGAGTTTGGGTGCGGCTCAGGTGGATCTGGCTGCTGCTCTGGCTGATTTGGAAGTTTCCCGGGCCCTCACAGCGGCACCAGAGGCCCGGGCGAAGACGGCGGCCGAGACACCTTCTGCAGGGGCCCAGGAGGGAGCATTTGATGATGGCTTCTTCCAAGGTTACGAAGATCTGAAATGGCGGATAGCCCGGGATCACCCCGAATGGGTCCTTTCGGCCTATAAGGGGATTGACTCGGATTACTGCAGCCGGTGAAGCTCCTGTTGCCGGCGAAGATCCTGCGACCGGTGGAGATCCCGCGACCGGTGGAGATCCCGTGGCCATTGCTGGGGCCATTGAGCCCGCCCCGGAGGGAGGCTTAGTGACCGGAGGACTTGCCGCACCAGGGGAGCAGACTGGGGAAACCGAGGACGTGGTTAATGTGGAAGACTGATTCCCCGGTTATCCCTTTTGCTTTGTTTTGTTGTAGCAGTTACTTGTTTTATTTTGGGGAGACTACTACAATTGCCCCCCAGGCTTTGTACATTTGTTTTAATTAATGAAAAGGCCCCTGAAGTCGGATTTTCCCTTTCATTAACTATTTTTCCTTTTCTGCACTTTGACTTTTTGCTAGTATCCGTTCGGTTTTTGGCCGACCTAACATCTGCCTTAGAAAATGCTTTAGGACCGTAACCCACAGAACACCTAGTCGAATGATGTAATTCCCTGTTTTGGCCTAGTATTTCCCTTTGTCCCCTGCCCCCCAAGCATTTTGCTAAGACGGGAGTGCGGGAGTACGGGACTAAATGGCCGTAGGAAATCGACCTGGAACATGGGTGGTTGTAGGAGCATTTGAAGCTTGCCATCGTTGGCCACCTAGGGGTTCGGCCCCATCGTAGGCTGGACCTAGGCAAAGCTTTAGTTAATTTCCTGTTTAGGTCTAGAACCCTCTTGCCCCCAAGATTCCTCTTAAGGCAGGGGCGTGTTGGGGACTGACCATAGGAGACTGACCTGGAACATGGGTGGTTACAGGGTCCTTTAGCACCTGGGTTCAGAGCCCGAGGTCTTTTCTGCCTCGGGGTGTTGCCCGAGGTCTTTTTTGCCTCGGGGTTAGGCCCGAGGTCTTTTTAGTGCCTGGGTTTGAAGCCCGAGGTCTTTGTTGCCCCGGGTTAGGGCTCTATTGGTGCCTCGGGGTTAGGCCCGAGGTCTTTTGGTGCCTCGGGGTTTGGCCCGAGGTCTTTTTGTGCCTCGGAGTTAGGCCCGAGGTCTTTCATGCTTTGCACGGTGTACTGACCGGGGTAAATTCTCGAAGCAAACTTTATCAATTTTATTTAAAAAATAACAATCTGTAATAGTTGCCCAATCAGGGCTACATGAAAAGAACTTGTCCTATAGTACTAGATTCCCGTAGCCAGGTGCTACTGATAATACTTGCGGAGGTGTTGCACGTTCCAGGGATGACTGAGATCGTGCCCGTCCATGCTCTGTAGCCAGTAGGTTCCTGGTCGGTTAACCCGAGTCACTATATACGGTCCTTCCCAGTTTGCTCCCAACTTCCCATGGCTTGGAACTCGGGTAGACTGGTTCACTGTCTTAAGGACGAGGTCCCCGACTTGGAAGCTACGATGCTTCACCTTACTATTGTAATACCGCGAGACCCTTTGCTTGTAAGCTGCCACCTTGAGATAGGCCTGGTCTCTTTTTTCTTCCACCAGGTCTAGTTCTGTCTTGAGGGCTTCTCCATTGTCTGGGTCATTGAAGGTAGCCACCCGATATGTGGGCAGCCCGAGCTCTGTGGGGACTACTGCCTCAAAACCATAAGTTAAGGAAAATGGGGTTTCGCCCGTAGCTGCCCGGGGTGTGGTGCGGTAGGCCCACAGGAGGGCTGGTAGTTTGTCAGCCCACAGGCCTTTGGAACCTTCAAGCCTTGTCTTAATCGACTGCAAGATTGTGCGGTTGGTCACTGATGTTGTCAAAATCAAGATATAAAAAGTATACTTTACTTTTCTAAAGATTTGTAGCAGTGAAAGTAAAGGTCGAACCCATAGAGATTGACTTACTACGACTCTTAATTTTAAAACCTAAATCTAATTAATTATGAAAACGAGATTTTGATTTGAATTTTAATTAAACTAATAACAATGAAAATAAATCTAGATTACGAAAGCGATTTAAAATTGTTTTTATAAATATGTTTAAAGGAACCTAGGATTGCAAATCCACCACTAGCTTTATAATAAGGAATATTTATGAATTACTTTAGCCTATTAAGTTGGATGATAATGGGGAATTGTAGCTACAAGCCCAATTCCTCCGTCAAGAAAATAACTATGGTTCAAGCACCAACATAATCCATCTTCGGTTAGCACGAATTATCCCACACTAAACTAGGGTTGTGGTATAATCCGTGTAATCTAAGCATTGACTATTCGGATACTTGATAGCACAATTCAATAAAGCACCATTACATGTAAATAATCTAAACAAGCACAGCAAGCATAGATCATTGAGCACACTACAGTCAAAATAGATCTAAGACAAGAATAAACTTTGAAAGTAATGGTTTAATCAATAAAAGCACGATTTATTTATAAAAATCCTCTAAACATGTAACTGTCATCCATACATAATAAAACTAAAATAAAAACATAAATAAAACCCTATTACTTGGCTAGGGTTTCATTGAAACCCTAGATCTAGGTTTAGTTGGCCATAGAATTGATGAACGACAAGAGGTTGATGGAGGAGGCCATGGGAATCCTTGGTCTTCTTCTTCTTCTCCTTGTTTTTTTCCCTTCAATGGCTGGAATTTTAGTTGTATATTGATGTATCTAATGTTGTGTAATGATATGTCACCTTAAATTTGAGTTAGAATAGGATTTATATAGAGTGTGGAAGGATTTAGGAAGTTTTCCTAAGCCAAATCGCACTAAAATAGCTATATTTACGTTTCTGGACGTCATATGCACAAACCACCTTCGCTGGGCACTTTAATTTAATAAAATACGTGTTTTTGGTTTTTTCAAAGGTCGCTCGCGCGGCCCGCTCGCGCGAGGTCCTTTTCGCTGCACTGCGCAACTTTCGTAGAATTGCGATAACGTTTTGCTCAGAACTCGGATTAACTCGCCGTTTAAAGTCACACGACCATAACTTGAAGATCTACATTTTATATCTCTGGAGAAATTTCTCAAATCCAAAATATTCTTTGTCAAAAATACGATTTTCCGAGACTGCTACTGCATTTAGCTTTCACCGGAATCACCGTTTGAGCCCAGAATGACTTTCAAAGCCACTAATCATTGGATTTTTGTGCATTTTCAAGCTAAAGCTCCAAATCCTACAAAATTTAGAATACTTATTAAAAAATAACTAATAACTACATGAAATGGGCTAACAAAGCGTATTTTTAGGACTATAAACGGCAACTATTCGTCGCCGATCAGTCACCTCGGCCTGACCATTAGCTTGTGGATGCTCGGGAGAAGAGTAATGATTTAGTATCCCATAGCCCGAGCAAAACTGTCTAAAGATGGGTGTATCAAATTGTCTTCCATTGTCCCTGATCAGGACTCGTGGGATACCGAACCTGCTGAGGATATTTCTTTCCACAAAATGTTCCATTTTCCGCTCGGTTATCGTTGCTAGGGGCTCGGCCTCCGCCCATTTGGTGAAGTAGTCAACAGCTATCACAGAAAACTTAACCTGCCCTTTTCTTGTTGGTAAGGGACCAACGATGTCGATTCCCTATTGGGCGAATGGCCAGGGACTATGGACCGGGGTCTGAAGTTCTCCCGGTTGGTTGATCATGGGAGAGTACCACTGGCACTTATCACACCTTCGAACGTACTCCTGCGAATCTCGGGCCATGGTTGGCCAATAGTATCCTTGTAGTAGGGCCTTTCTGGAGAGCACCCGACCTTCTACGTGGTTCCCGCACACGCCTTCATGAATTTCGTACAGTATTGCTTGAACTTGCGTAGGATGAACACAGCGGAGGTATGGGATGGTGAACCCCCTCTTATAAAGGACACCGTCAAGAATATGGTATCGGGCCGACCGGTATCTAATTCGCCTTGCTTCCTCTTTGTCGTCCGGCAGCCTTCCGGTTGTTAAGAATGTCACGATTGGATCCATCCAACTGGGTTCTGGAGTGACCGGGTCGACCTCCATGCCCTCTGAGTTGATCACACTTGGCTCGGGTAGGAACTGTACCCTTATCCCGGGCAATTCTGACTCAGATGACGAGGCGAGACGAGCCAGCCGGTCAGCTCTGGTGTTTTCTTCTCTGGGTATCCGACTGATGGAGAATCCCCAGAGTTGTTTGACGGTTGCCCTGACGAGAGCCAGGTAGGCTACCATGTTGTCCTCCCGTGGTCAATCAGGTAAACCAAGAGTACGAAGCACGGGAGGACAACATGGTAGCCTACCTGGCTCTCGTCAGGGCAACCGTCAAACAACTCTGGGGATTCTCCATCAGTCGGATACCCAGAGAAGAAAACACCAGAGCTGACCGGCTGGCTCGTCTCGCCTCGTCATCTGAGTCAGAATTGCCCGGGATAAGGGTACAGTTCCTACCCGAGCCAAGTGTGATCAACTCAGAGGGCATGGAGGTCGACCCGATCACTCCAGAACCCAGTTGGATGGATCCATGCCCTCTGGACCTGTTGCGAACTCATTGAGATGGCTAACTACAACCCGACCAAGAGGGCTTCGTACTCAGCCTCGTTGTTGGAGGCACAAAACCCAAACCTTAAAGCATATTCGAGCTGGATGTCGTCGGGGGTAGTCAGGATGATTCCGGCCCCACTACCTTGCTGGTTGGAGGAGCCATCGACATGTAGTACCCAAGTTGGGATCCCGGAGTGCAATCCGGGTTGTAGGGTCGGTAGCTCCGGTTCTTCAATCGGGTCTTCTGGATACGTAAACTCGACCAGAAAATCAGCGACGGCTTGTCCCTTGATGGCCGTCCGGGGTCGGTAAGTTACCTCGAACTCTTCCAGTTCCAACGCTCACTTGACGAGTCTCCCGGATGTATCTGGCCGAGAGAGAATTTTTTGGAGAGGCTGATCGGTTAGAACTACAATGGCATGGGCTTGGAAGTATGGGCGGAGCCTTCGGGCTGAGGTGATGAGGGCGAAGGCCAACTTCTCGATGCGGGAGTATCGGCTCTCCGCACCTTACAACGCCCGGCTGGTGTAGTACACTGGGAGTTGTATCTCGTGCTCTTCCCGGATAAGTGCCGAGCTAACCGCCGACGGTGACACCGCCAGGTACAGGAACAGTTCCTCTCCAGATGCGGGTGTCGACAGTAGAGGAGGAGAGGCCAAATATTTCTTGAGTTCCTGGAATGCCTCCTCACACTCTTCTGACCACTGAAAAGCTTTTCGGAGGATTTTGAAAAATGGCAGGCAGCGATCAGTTGCTCGGGACACGAATCTATTTAGTGTGGCCACCCGTCCGGCTAGGCTCTAAACCTCCTTTGTTGATTTAGGTGACCGCATGTTGATGATAGCTTTGATCTTATCGGGGTTTGCTTCTATTCCCCGTCTGCTGACCAGATGGCCTAGGAACTTGCCGGATGAGACACCAAAGGTGCATTTGGCCGGGTTCAACCTCATCTTGAACTTTCTTAAAATGCTGAAGGCCCCAGCCAGATGCTCAAGGTGGTCAGGCTCGTCCCGGCTCTTGACCAAGAGATCATCCACGTATACTTCCATGGATTTTCCGATGAGGTCTTTGAACATGAAATTGACCAGGTGCTGATATGTAGCCCCGTCATTCTTGAGGCCGAATGGCATGACTTTGTAACAGTACGTGTCCTGGTCTGTGATGAACACTGTCTTCTCTTCATCCCCAGGGTACATGCTGATCTGATTATACCTCGAGTAGGCGTCCATGAATGAGAGGAGTGAGTGACCCGCTGTTGGGTCGACAAGGAGGTCTATCCTGGGCAGCGGATAGCAGTCCTTGGGGCAGGCCCTGTTGAGGTCGGTGAAGTCCACACACATCCTCCACTTTCCATTGCTCTTTTTGACCAGGACAACATTGGCCAGCCAATCGGGGTAGTGAATCTCCCGGATAGAGCTCGCCTTTAGGAGCTTCTCGATCTCCTCACTTACTACCTTTTATCTCTCGGGGGCCATGCCCCTCCGCTTCTGCTTCACTGGGCGGAAGTCTGGGCTGACGTTGAGACGATGGGACATTACCCGGGGATCAATCCCGGGCATGTCCTCATGACTCCAAGCAAAAATGTCCTGGTTTTGTCTCAGGAACTTGGTCAATTTTTCCTTCAAAGTGGGTTCCAGCAGTGCTCCTACGTCGACCGTGCGGCCTGGGTGTTTAGGATCCAACACAACTTGCACCAGCTCTTCCATTGGCCCTATCACGTCGCTCTGATCCCGAGGGTCCATTTCTTGAACGTTCAGCGTTTCGGTGATTGCCCCCCGGCGCAACAAGCTAACATAACAACTTCGAGTAGTGGTCTGGTCTCCTCGCAAACATCCGGGTCCCTGGGGAGTTGGGAATTTCACGGTTAAGCTGTATGTGGAGACAACTGCTCGGGCCCTGTTAAGGGTCGGCCTTCCGAGGATAACGTTGTAGGCCAATGGGGCCTCCACTATCACAAATTAGTCAGCATGGAAACCTGCTACGGGCAGGTCCCCATGAGAACTGGGAGCTCGATCGTACCGAGCGGTTGAGTGCTGGAGCCGTTGAATCCGACCAGGGGAGTAGCAACCGGCCAGAGTCGATCCCGGGTGATTCCGAGTTGATCGAATGCTGCTGTGAACATCAAGTCAGACGAGCTGCCTGTGTCCACCAGCACCCTCTGGACCATGTAGTTGGCTATAGAAAGCGTTACTACTAGCGGGTCATCATGGGGGCAGTGGAGGCCCTGCACATCGTCGGACGAGAACGTCAGAATGTCAGTTGGTGAGGAGCCGGTGGATTGGACCTGCCATACATCCGCTCGGGATGCTCGAGCATGCCTCTTCCGTGCCGATTGAGAATCACCTCCTCCTGATGTTCCCCCGGAGATCACGTTGATGTGGCCGAGCGGTGGAGGGGGCTGACCAGAAGCTTGGGCATCCTGTCGGGGCCGTCTGTCCGTTGTGACAAACTCGGCAAGATGTCCCTGCTCGATCAGCTTCTCGATTGCTATCTTCAATTTGAAGCAATCCTCCGTTTCGTGGCCGTGATCCCTATGGTAAGGGCAAAACTTCTCCCGGTTTCTCTTACCGGGCAGGGCTCCGAGCTTAGCTGGCTGCGGAAGCAGCCTCTGTGCCTCTGCGGCGGCCATCACCTCATGTATAGGCTGGGAAAGGGGTGTGAAAGCCGCTGGGGGTTGGCCCTTAGCATTCCTCGGATCTTGCTTTGGCTTTTTTCCCGGGCCCTTCTCGGACCTCTCGCGCTTGCGCTTGGCCTTTGGGGATTCATCTCCTGCCTGACTGGTGCGTTTCGCCTTAAAAAACTCCTCAGTATCTATATACTTCCCAACTCTTTCCGAGAGCTCCACCAGGGTCGCCGGGCGGTCGCGATGGAACGACGTGGCCACCTTGGTGTGTTGCACTCCCGAACAGAAAGCCATAATTGCGGCCGTCTCGTTGAGGTTACAGATCTGGAGCCTCTGCCGGTTGAAACGGTCCACATATTCCCTTAAAGATTCCCCCTTTTGCTGCTTGATAGCTAGCTGCTGGGTGTCTGGTTGCGATCGGTCTACCATCCCGACAAATTGGCTAATGAAGAGTTTGCCGAGGGCTTTGAAGTTGTCAACCGTCCGGGGCTTCAGGGCATGGAACCACTGTGCGATTGATCCCTTGAGAGTACTGGGGAAGGCCAGGCACAGCAACTCGTCTGTCGTAGTGACCAGTGCCATCTGCGCCTTATAGGTGCGGATGTGGTCCACCGGACTCCCCGTACCGTCATATGAGCTGAGGTGAGGGGGTTTGAACTTTCGCGGAATTGGAAATTGCATCACCCGGGTAGTGTAGGGCGACTCTGTTTCTGTATTCGTGAGGTCGTGACCGGACTTGTGGTTCAGCCTCTCAATCTGCTGCTGCAGCTCCTCGACCTGGGCTTTGACGTCAGTGCGCCCGGTTCTCCTCTCTGCGTCTGAGTGGTAGGTGGGGTCGGACGATGAGGCCTCATTCTCAAAGCGCGTTGACCTCGGGGATAGCACTCGACTGTGGGTTCGGGATAGCCTGTGCCTAAGATCCCCCCGGCTTAGGACGGGTGGATCATCGACCGATTCCCGGGCTTTTCGTCCGGACGCTTCTCCCCTTGTAGCTCGCCGCCATTCAATGAGGATCTTGGCGTCCTCCACTCGGCGCGCTCGGCGAGGAATGTACCGAGGTCCTCTCTGCGAGCGCTTGGTAGCCTGGCTACGTTCTCCTTCCGCATGACGTTCTCGATCCGGTTGGGACACTGGAGCGGATCGGGTTTTTTCGCGTGTCCGAGCGGGCCCTTGGCTGGGAACGCTCTTTTCAGGCCGCTTCTTCGACGAAGGGCCTTTCTCATGGTCCCCGACCACCTTTTCGTGCTGGGCCATAAGCGCCTCTACTTGCTGTTGTGTCCGGAGCTGGCCCTCCAAGAGCTGTTCTAGTGCCGCTGTGACCTGTTCGATGGTCATGGAGGTTGCCCGCGGCTCGATCTGTAGGTCCTCCTGACCGGTTGAATCGGCAGTTTTCTTACCCTTCTTCGGCGGCATATTGATCAGTCAAAGATTTTTGTTGATGAGGAAACTGTGTCGATTTCCCACAGATGGCGCCAAACTGATGATGCCGAAAATTGGTAAGAGTAATTTGGACAGAAAATAAAGCCACAAAAGATTTGTATGTGGTTCGGTCCCATTAATGAGGGGACCTACGTCCACGGTTGCGTCTGTGCGCTTCTCACTAGCAGATCACCGGCGGGCCTGGTGAACTGACAGGATGGGCAGCACTCCCAGTAATATCGGCCGGGTGTATGCGTGTAGGTGGTGAGTTCTCTAGTACGCGCTTGTATGCTTAGAGAATTGATTTTCGGATACCCATAGGGAGGATAGGTGGGCTCTTTTATAGATGTAAGAGTCCACCCTTACATGGCAAGTTGTATTAGATTAGGAAGCCTAATCTAATCATAATAGATTTGTACAATGTTAGGAGAGTTTCCTAAGTGGTTTAGGAAACCATTGATTCTTCCCTGATAGAGTCACAACCGTGTAAGGAAACGGTGGGAAGCGTGATCCATGCCGCGTCTCCTGGGGACTCACCACGTCTCGTATCCGAGCTGCCGAGTATCCCAGACTTTAACAGCTGGACACCTCGGGAGTGTGAGCTCTACGCTCCCAATCCGGATTACCCGGGCTATTAGCTGACCACATGGCGGTTGGACTGCTACAGAATATTTCTGGACGTATCACTTACTAATCCATTTTAGCTAAGTACAAGGTTGTCACAATGTGCTTAAAGTTGTTTGAAGATTAAAAGGCATAAAACATACCATAACTAAGATAGTAAACAAACTACCATTGTGTATCACATACTAATAACATATAGAAAATAACACTAATGCATCATAACTAACTACATTAACTAAGAGAGAAATGCAAGAACCATCTTATTATCTTTAAAAATAAAATTAAAAATTTTAAAGAAAGAAATTTTAATTAAGAGAGAAATGCAATAACCGAATTTTAATTTACTGAGTCATTTTGCTAAGCATGTGTATTGACACGAAACCATAAAATGAAATAAGCATGCAATGACTCACTCCCCCCCAACTAAAACTAAACATTGTCCTCAATGTTCTAAACTAAGCATATGGACATGTAAAATAAAGCGAGAGTAGGAAGGATGTTACCTCAAGGCATTAATATCCAATTTCTTTTAAGTTACCTGCAAAATCATTAGTAGCAACAAGGAAAAATAGAGAATATAATAGAACTACTCAGTAAATAAATTTGGTTAATCAAGATTTTTATCTTACAGTAATAACCGAAATTTTTGAGGATCTTCCCAGTGAAATAATTTAATAGTGAGAAGAACGTTGGGATCCTCATAAAAATGCGACTCCCCCCCAACTAATGTCAGGCTCAAGGTCAGAGGAGATGATGCAAAACCAATGGCTTCCAAAGTTATTGGGCATAGTTATAAGAGGAATACCACACTTTTTAGGAATTATACTCAAGGAAAGATCTTTAGTGTTGGTATTTTCTATAACAACCTCTATTTTTTTATTATCAAAAATAGGTGGAGGCCATGGTTCAATAAAAGGGGTAGGGTCTAAGTGATGTTCTAATGAAGCTTCACTACCCTCCTCTTGTTCTAGAACAGAATCTATGGAGATGTGATCATATGAATTGGATTTCTGTTCTATGTACATTGATTTGGACTGGACTTGGATGAAGCTTTCTATTTGGGCCTCAATATCATTATTACTCAAGAAGGTCAAGCAGTCTAGAAGATTACTAGCTTCTTGTTGAAGTTTAAGATCATCTAACGTGGGCCTAATATTTTCCAAGTCCTCTCTCACAGAATTTGGAAATTTAAAATTTGGTGAAGTACATGTGCTAGAATCCTTATCATCCTCTTCTACAACACATTCTTTTTGTTCAAGAGTGGGGTACACATGATTTTCAAACTCGGTATTAGAGCATTGATTGATAGAGAGGATAGGTGATGGGTAACTTGGTGACACCACCTCTTCGGCCGAAAGAGGTGAGGGTTCATGAATATCAGATGAATCTAAATCGAATTTAGAATTTTCAATAATGTTCTCCCTAGGGTCACTATCAAAGGTAGGGGTAGAGTCAACAGGGGACTCATCCTTTCCTAATTGTGTGCAGTCACCTAAACTCTCATTATCTGTAAAAACCTCATTCTCATCCTCGTAACTCTCCTCACTATATGTGTCATCTATTAAAGTACTCTGGACTAAGAGACTGTGCGAATTTATCCAAGCAGTGAAGGAGTTGATATCTGGGGTTGTGTATTGAGGAGAAGATGATTCTACAACTTCATGCTCAATGGTTTGGTTTTGGAGTTCTTATTGGGTTACCACTTTCGCGAATGAGTTGTTAACCTCATTCGGTATAAACCCGTCATTGTCCTCCAATTCCATTCCATTATTAGTGTCTTGAAATTTTGGTTGTAGTGTTGAAGGATTGGTATAGCCTTCTAAAGGTTAGCTAGCATATGCTTGTTGATATCTAGTTTCTAATTTATCTAGTGCACTATCTAGCCTTTTCATTTCACTAAGTAGTAATTTTAGCATACCATTATCCTCAACTTGGTTATTCTCCTCATTATTACTATATGAAGTTTCGTCCCATTGTTGTTGATAATAGTCCCCTTCCCATTGAGTTTGTGGACAAGACTCGCCAAAGGGAAAGTCTTGGTACTTTTGGTAATCGTGGGAACTATTACTATATCCTATATTATTATTTTGGTTATATCTCCATTGCGATTGATAGAACTCTTTATATGGAGGTTCTTGATATGTTTGATAATTTGGGGGACCACCACTATTATTTTCCCATTTTGGTGGTTGGCAGCACTCGGGTTGATAATGCGCATCATAGGTGGGTGCTTGCCAACTTGGGGGATAACTATTTCGATTTTCAAGTGTGTATCTATTATTGGTGTTTGTGTTTGTGTTTGTGTTGTATGGAGGGTAATATGAATAAGACATGTTTGCCCAAAATTTTTAAATGATAGAATTTTAATTTTTTTTTCCTTGTGAGAGAAAAAGTCCAAAAGTTTTTGATTTTTGTTTTTTTTTTTTTTCAGAGTAAGAAAACTTGGAAATAACTTAGTAAAATGCTAACCTAGTTGCCTTCCCCGGCAACGGCGCCAATAACTTGACACGACTAAAAAGTTGTGAGCTCTTGTGCAACACCCAAGTGTAGGTGATCGTGCAAGTAATATAGAACTGGAAGTCCAGGTCGATCCCACAGGGAAGGAATAGGAAGAAAATATACTAAGTTACAACCTAAAGAAAAGAAAATAAAAATGAAGGATTAGAGGTTCTAATGAATCCTACTTAATTGAATTAAACTAAATAATAAACTAAACATAAAGAAGCATAATAATTAAACAACTAAATCAAAGGTGTTGGAAACACGTGAATCCACATTGATCCTAACCATCTACCATGCATACTCATTAATGTTCTATGGAGTTCATTCCTCTTCAGTATTTCGTATTTTCTAAAGATATAGAATCAATAGTCCTTTCATGACCGAGGCTACATCATCACAGTAGATTTAAAATACTTGGAAGACGGTTTAAAACAATGGTTATTACTTGGACTCTAAATGGTGTTAGCATTCAAAGTGGTTTTCAAAAGTCATTGAAGAAAAGGCCTTAAGGATTTAAGTTTTAAAAACTGTTGTGATAAACTGAGCTTATTGGGACAATTTGATGACATATTTCTAAAACAGAAAGTCATGGAATACTTAAAAGAATCATCTCAGGATTTAACATGTTCGATCGATCGAAGCGCTCTCGATCGATCGAAGCGCTCTCGAACGATCGGGCAGCGTCATCCTTCAATCGATCGAAATGCCTTCGATCGCTTGACTATGGCCCTGGTTCGATCGATCAAAATACCTTCGATTGATCGAGCCCAAGGTTTCTAAAGATTGCATGGAAGAGGTTGGGAATCAATGTTTCATCACATATTACCAACGTCTAAACTACGGAAACATCATAAAACTCGTACAGAAACAGTGAACTAAGGCGATAATAATAACTAGAGTAATAAACAATGAAATAAAGAAAAGGGAAGGAAAAACCTGTAATAATCTGATTATAACTTGAAACAAACTTGAAATCTTCAATAACATTTAGTATAGCAATAGAAAAGAGGAAAAATATTATGAATCTAACCTAACCTACTCCTAATCTAACCCTAAAACTACCCTAAACTGCCGTTTTCTGCATTCTGGAGCGTCCTCCCTTCGTCTGGCGTCAAAACAACTTATATGTAGGGTTCATGCAGAGTTTACGCAACTTTTGGATGAAAATAAAGTTCGATCAATCAAGCTTAGTTCGATCAATCGAACTCTCAATCGATTGAACTCTGCTCAAGGGCTTGAACTCCTCTGATTTTGACAGCTCTGTGCACCGATGGGAGAATGGCCATAACTTTTCACTCGTACCTTGGATTGACCTCTTGTTTGCGGCCACGTGACCATAACTCAAAGATCTACATTTTGTGTTTCTAGGAAAATATTCCAAATCTGAAGTCTTCATTGTCAAAAATGGCGTTTTCTCAGCTGCTTCCGTTGTTCTATTCACCAGAATCACTTTTCTTTAGCTCCACTTCATTGATTTACATCCTAATACCTATAAAACAATGCAAAAACATATGTTTTAGCATTAATACAATAAAAAGAACATTTCTATTAGAATATACCTAAATCTAGAGACTTGGGGATAAAAGTATGCGTAAAATACCACATAATACACTATAAATATGCACTTTTCACCTCGAATCAGTTACACTAGAATTCAAAAGGTTGACCTCCAGGTACCGAAAAAGTAATACTCTTCTTAACACAGTCCAACTTAGCATGATACTTAGTGAGCCAATCGATCCCTCATATCACATCAAATTCCTTCATTGCTAGGATAGCCAAATTAGCTGGAAGATTTCTATTGTCTGGGTGTACAGGGAAATTCTTGCATAAATATTTTAGTGCGACAGTAGCCCTTAATGGTGAGATAGCATTCAATGCTACATCTAACCTCTGAGGTAGTATATGTACATTTGGAAGAATTTTGGCAGCAATAAAAGAGTGTGTGGCACCCATGTCAAATAAGACTTTCACACGATGATTATAAAGTGTTAATGTACTTTCCATGACTTGCTGCTCTAGTTGTTCTTCATATTGGGTTCCTTCATACTCAGCTTCATTATAACCACCTTCTTCATAGCCGATAGTCTTAGGAATGATTGCATTTAGTTGGGCTTGTCCCTGTTGACCATAGCTTCCTCCTTTGGGGGCACAACAACGTTGGCTGATGTGACCAGTCTTGCCATAGTTATAGCACACCACATCTTGATGACCATTGCCCCTTGGTGCCTTACAGTCTCGAGATATGTGACCATGTATACCATAATTAAAATAATTACTGGTACTCCCTCCTGCGCCTGATTGTGGCTGAGTCTGATATGGAGCTGGATGAGGTTTTCGGTTCCCATCAACAGTCCTCTTCTGACCTTGATTGTGATATGGCTGTCTGTTCCCAAAATTATTCTTCTGCAGTGGACGGAAGTCAAACTGCTTACAGTTTGATCGCATGTCTTCTTCCAGCTCGGTGGCTAGTCCCACAAGAGATTCGAATGTCTTGTCTAAGTGCCCAATGGTCATGTGACGAATAGGCAGTGCTAACCCTTGATTATATTTTTGGATTTTCTTTTCCTCCGGGGCCACCATGTGTGGAGCAAATCAGGATAGCCTCTTGAACTGAGTGGTGTACTCTTGCACAAACTTGTTTCCTTGGACCAGGTCAATAAATTCCCTTTCACGCTTGTGCCTCTCGGTGGCCGGGAAATACTTCTCCAAGAATTTCTTCATGAAAGTAATCCGTGTCATAGCTTTGACAGCATCTTCGCCCATAGTGGCTTTCAGTGCCTCCTACCAATCTGCAGCAGCATGTGTCAATTGAAATGTTACCAGTCTCTTCTTCTCCTGATCAGTGCAATCCATTGTTTTGAATATATGATCCATCTACCTCAGCCACTGTTCAGCTTTCCACGGCTCAACAGTGCTAGCAAATTGCTCTAGTCGCAAGGCACAAAACCTTTCCAATCATTTATCCCCCGTTTGATGGACTGGGACTTCATTCCTCTGGTTGTTACCATTTCTATTGTTGGCGGCATTTAGGTCTCTGATACGTTCGATCCTTCGAACGAATGCCTCAAACATGCCAATCGGATCGACCACTGGTGGTGCTCCTTCAATCTTATCGTAGTTTCTGGGACTCCTTCTTGCCATAGCTACAACTTAAATCCTGATAGTACGATAAGGTTAGCAATTAAGCAATTATAAGAAGGAGCACAAGTATTAATACGAGGTTTCAAAAATTTTCTATATATGTATATCTTTTGTAAGCAGTTACATATATTATGTCAAGTTAATGCTTCTATCTAGCTAAAAGATGAGATTTTGGGACTAACAGTTCGATATAAAAAAAATGTGGGAGTCATTGCCCCGTATGCATTCTAATGCTAACTTATAATATCAGATAAAATAAAAAGATGGGACTACTTAGTCCAATATTTACAACAAGTTCAAAAGCAAAAATCTAAACATGTCTACTGGGGGCCACGGGGCCTGCGGTGCCAAACTCCAGAATAGCGCATCGGATGATCACTACTACTCTCAGCATGAGTCACTGGAGGTGGGGCACCATCCATGTCCATGAGGTCTACAGGTAGCTCTGGGGGTGGCTCGGGCATCTCGATGTCATGAAGCTCGAGCTCGAACCCGCCTATGAATACCTCCACGCCTGCCATCACCGCAGGTACAACCACAGCGGCCTCGGGTGCAGCTTTCCACGGCTCAACAGTGCCATCAAATTGCTCTAGTCACAAGGCACGGAACCTCTCCAATCATTTATCCCCTGTTTGATGGACTGGGACTTCATTCCTCTGGTTGTTACCATTTCTATTGTTGGCGGCATTTAGGTCTCCGATAAGTTCGATCCTCCGAACGAATGCCTCAAACATGCCAGTCGGATCGACCACTGGGGGTGCTCCTTTAATTGTATCGTAGTTTCTGGGACTCCTTCTTGCCATAGTTACAACTTAAATCCTGATAGTACGATAAGGTTAGCAATTAAGCAATTATAAGAAGGAACACAAGTATCAATATGAGGTTCCAAAAATATTCTATATATATATATATCTTTTGTAAGCAGTTACATATATCATGTCAAGTTAATGCTTCTATCTAGCTAAAAGATGAGATTTTGGGACTAACAGTTCGATGTACAAAATGTGGGAGTCATTGCCCCGTATGCTTTCTAATGCTAACTTATAATATCCAATAAAACAAAAAGATGGGACTACTTAGTCCAATATTTACAACAAGTTCATAAGCAAAAATCTAAACATGCCTACTGGGGGCCACGGGGGCTACGGTGCCAAACTCCAGAATAGCGCATCGGGCGATCACTACTACTCTCAACATCAGTCACTAGAGGTGGGGCACCATCCATGTCCATGAGGTCTACGGGTAGCTCTAGGGTGGCTCGGGCATCTCGATGTCATGAAGCTCGAGCTCGAACCCGCCTATGAATACCTCCACGCCTGCCATCACCGCAGGTGCAACCACAGCGGCCTCGGGTGCAGCTACTACTGGAGCTACAACTGGTAGTGGAGCAGCCTGAAGTGCCAAGTGCAACTGTACCATTTCCATCTCTACAGGTAGATAGAGGTCGAGGGTAAGAATCCTTCGAATCCTCTCCTCTACTATCACTCTATCTATCTGGGCCTAATAGAAGGCATCTAACTGAACTCAGTGAAGGTCCACCATCCCCTCGGTGTGGATGGCCCTCCAGATACTATTCTCTACGCTGACCGTCACCTAGAACTGTATCATAGTAAGATAGATCTCTAAGGCGTGTACTTAGCTTAACATGTACTAGAAAAACAGAGTATAAAGCAGCAAGGAAGAAATGATAAATTATTACAACTTCAAATATTACATAGGCTTAAATTCAAATATCCTTAAGGCACAGACCGCCTTAATCAAATAAAAACATTATCCATATCCTTATTACAACTTTATTAAATTATAAAAGTAACATTGCAGGCTCCTCTAGCTGGCATAATCATATTGTCCTGCCTAACTATTTCCTGATTTTTTTCCAAAAAAAACTATTTCCTGAACATTTTGGATGTCTAGGACAAAATAAAGTCATTAGTTAATGAAAGCAGAGTGAGTATAACGAATACACAAGCAATGTATATAAAAGTACCTTAGCAGTTATGATTATTGTTCAGTACCTTAGAGTATAGTTAATCCATTATTCCAGTCATCGCATGATAATCATTAATAACAGTTTGAGTAATGAATATTTAAGACCGTGCATGAACAATGAAACCATTTCATCTCACTGACTCTTTTATCTCGATCACAATCTCTTGACTCCTTTGGTCCACCTAGGATGATCCAGTGCAATGTCGTTAATTTAGAAGGTCTGTCGATATGTCTGCCGTATTTAGGGCAGCCTGGACGTACCTAGACATTCAAGGTTACAATAATAAAAGGTGGAATACTTTAATTAATCTACCCTATCTGAAGCAGCTTGGAATAATTAAAGCTACCACAAGACTGAGCTACCGTATCAAAAGCGGCCTAGGTTCAGGCCTCTTAATTAATCTACCGTATCTATAGCTGCCTAGAATAATTAAGGCTATCACCAGACTCTGACTGGCCAATCGTATCTCAAGCGGTCTGGGCTCAATCCTTCTTAATTAACCTACCGTATCAAAAGTGGCCTGAGATAATTAAGGTTACTCTTCCCGAGACATTTTCCCTTTACTCACTTCTCACAACATATATGCTGACCAGACGACCCCTTTCAAACATGCCAACTCAACTATGCAAATGTTTAACTTATTCATTTCTCATTATGTAAAGGTATCAGAGCAGGCACATGACTTGTTCTCTCTTTATATATTTTCTTATAACGGTATCAGAGCAATATGACTTACATATTTCTTTTTGTATTTTCTTTATAGAAGGTATCAGAGTAGTTTCTATTTTGCTTATATATAGCAGTAGATCTATTTATATCTTGTTTACTACAAATGGTAATTAGAGCGACAGATTCCTATTCTCATATAAAGTATCAAAGCTAATAAAAATATGATTATTACGAATTAAATAACTTAGTCCAGAAATGTCACGCCCCGAAGTACCAAAACTAGGGAAAAATAAATTTCCTTTATGGGTTCGTAGACACGTGACTGGTTGTGAGTGTCACCTAATTGTCCAAACATGCTTATAACAATAATATGATATGGGAAAGTGACTAAGTTCAGCGGAAGCAGAAATTTAAAACATCCAAGTCTTACATCAGTAGTATATTACAGGCCAAAAAGATTTCCAAAAGTTACATATTACAAGACCAACTAAACTATTACATCACTAACATAATAATAACAGAATTATAACAAAAGAAAAGCTCCAAAGTCTTCAACTGGCGAAACCGTAAACTTCCTCGTAGTAATCTTCACTAGCATAGTCTTCAGTAGTAAAGTCAGCATCTTGAAGGTCTAGCGGCATGAAAAGCCGTTAGCGGTTAAGCTAAGTGAGGATCCCCATAAGGTTACCACTACTTAAGGTAAATTATTCTTCATTTCTCCTTATTCTCAACTATGTCTTGTTAATCTTTTCTTATTCTCAAAACTATACCTTATTTAAACCCAATCATTCCCTTCGAAACTTAACCCAGAACTGAACTGACCAACGACATTGACTGAAAGAATACTTAACTCCAAATGCATTTACTGGTCAAGAAAGAACAACACTCGATAAAGAACCTCTTGATTGAACACATCACTGATGATCTCAGAATAAGTGTACGGGATATTAACAGTCTCTTGGTTGAACACATCATGCTCATCCTCAAGTCACCCGCACGTTACCGAACACATCATGTCGATCCTCAGACCAAGGGTACGGGATATTAGCAATCACTTGGACGAACACATCATGCCGATCCTCAGGTCACCCGTACTTGACTGAACACTTCACGCCGATCCTCAGTCCAAGGGTGCAGAAAAATAATCAACCACTTGATCGAACACGTCATGACGATCCTCAGGTCATCCGTACTTGACCGAACATGTCATGCCGATCCTCAGATCAAGAACACAAAACATAACTCTCCAATCGACACCATGGAATTATCGAAAGACCAACTTTGTAAGAAATATCCGAACACGACACAAAAGTTTACTAATCAACTTTGACCGATAGTCATATGATGGAAAACGACGCCCAACGTCCCTCATTCGAATAAAATCTATTATTGAAGGTTTTATCGTTATCTTACAAGTTCATACGTTTCGTAGTTTAGTTCATTAATAGCTTCCAATTACAACCGTCAAGATTTTGCTATACATCCGACATTTCATTTTACCCCTCAATATGCTTACGATGAGAACTTACCCAATCATTATTAACGCAATAATCGTGTTGTACAATATACTTAAAGCTTGGGTATGAACTTTTAACGGTCATTAAACTATATTCATAACAATGGAAAACATAGCACGTAGCTGATGGATTTATAACATGAATTTAATACCAATAAACATATAGATGAGACCCTTAACATACTCATCTACGTGATAGCACTACCACAGCACGAGATTGTTATAACAACACAGGTACCAGAAAACTAGCATCAACAATCAACACCATGCATAAACAAAGCATTATACAAAAAGCTGTACAATCTGCCAGGATATATTTTCACTGTGTTGACTGAATCAACATGATTTATTTGGGCATGATAAATTGCTTTGTGGATCAAACTCAAAACTAAAACATTGTAGATAATAGGATTATCTTCATGTTAAAAAAAATCTAGCTTCAGTTACATTTTTGAGCTGCTAAAAATATTTATTCTACCTAGACATTTCTATACTTTCGGACTGCTATATCCCAGATTTATAGCACTGCGTTGTATGTGAATTTCACCTATGAAGGAGGGGTTTTTAGACTGAGCTATAGAAGAGTTATTTGTGGATAACTGAGTTAGATTTCTCCACAAAAAAACCTAACCAAATTAAGATTTTTGAGCTAGTCCAAACATTCATTTTACTAAACTATGTTCTGCTGAAAGATTCAGTTTCTCAGATTTATAACACTGTGTTGTACATGCATTTCACCTATGAAGGATTGATTTCTAGACTAAGCTATAGAAGAGGTATTTGTAGATAAATGAGTTAGATTTTACCACAAAATAACCTAGCTGAATTCCGATTTTTGAGCTCCTGAAAACATTCATTTTACTAAACTACATTCTGCTGGAAGTTCAGTTTCTCAGATTTAAAGTACTTGTCTTGCATGTCATGAAAATTTCAACACAACAATATCAAACTCCTACTAAACATTAATACATACTATATATGTTCTAAATTGAGTTAGATTATTCATAATTACTCACAATTTACTCACCAAGTCTTGAAATTGAGCTTGGGCTTTGGATTTGAGCTTTAGGAAGCTTGAACTCAACTTCAATGGTGGATGCTCTTTGTTCTTCTCCTTCTTCTTTACTTCTTGACTTATGGGATTCTTTGTAGGTCTTCTAAGAATTCTTATTACAGATTCTAAGCCCCCATGGTGCTATATATAAGTGTATGGGTGTGTATAAGTGTTTACATGTGAGGTGTATACAAGAGAAGAGGGATGAATGCTTGGATTTCTTCCTAGCTTCCTATATGTCTGATCTCCTATCTCCCTCTCTAAATATTCAGACTGTGAGGTGTCCAAAGAGCACAATACATGTGCATGTGAGTTTATATAGAAGGTTGGGTGGTGGCAAGTGTCATCTTGCATGTAAGCATGTATTCATGCAAGGACAAGTGTCCTAGAGATGGACAAGTGTCACATGGGGTGGTGGCATGTGTTGGGTGGTGCATGGAGCTTGCCATGTGGCCGGCCATGTGGGGCCCACCTTGGATTGTGTGCCACTTTCTCAGTTTATGTGCATAAGTCTTTGGTATACGTGTTGGTCTTGATTTACGTGCAACCGGGTATTATTTCTAATGTCCGGGTCTGGGTACGGGACTAAGTTAAATCTTATTATCGTCGAGTCGGTATGGTTACTACAGTCTATATGGTAATACTACAACACGTCCATACCATCACGTAATTAAAATAATAATATAATAATACAGTCGGTCCAAATCAGAAATTCAAAAAATTGATATTATTAATGAAAGAAAAAAATTACAGGTGTTACAAGAAAAGTCAACCGCTGACCCAGAATGGCCAAAACGGCTAAGTATATTAAAAAAAAGATTTTTGATTCAAGAGTTTAAAAGTCTCACGAATAGTTCATTTAGGTCCCCATATATCAAATATGATTTTTAAGAATTTTTAAAAGGAAGGGAACATAGTAAAAATAATGCTCCAATATCATAAACTGTGCACAATTTTGTAATTTTGCCTTCGGATGGAAAGCTGATTTTTTATCTATAGGGAATTGATTTTTAAAAGAATTTTTATTGAATCCAAATGGGGGGTATTGTGTTAATTACATTAAAGACTTGAGTAAAATAATAAATGAAAGGGAGAAATGATTTATTTAAATGTCATGAATGGAATTAACATGCAGTGAAAGTACTATGCAGTGAAACTGAAAAAACTGCCAAGTGAAACAGATCATTCTGTTACAGAGGGGCAGGACCGGTCCTAGTCTTTTAGCGGGACCAGTCATGGTTGCGAACGGTCCTGGGTATGTTTTGCGACCGGTCCCGGGTCCTCTTCTTCCCCAGGACTGTCAGTTGTAGAACATTTACGATTTTTACAAATTGAAACAATACAGCAAGTATAATATACCATTCTCTTCATTTTTCTGCATATATTATGAATATATAAGTCTTGTTTGCCAATACCTAATGTATCTCTACTTATTGATGAAAAATCCGAGAGCCGTCAAAACTTCGTTTTGACCATACGTCGCAACTGTTACAAATTAAGTTCTAATATTTGAAATAGAGCTTACTGGGGTTGTAATCTTCCGTTCCCAATTTACAGAAATCCTTTTGGTTGAGTTTGGTGAGACCACCATTTTTATACCTTCAAAACTATATACATATATATATGTATATATATATGTATATCTTTAAAATTGATACCCCATGCTTGTACACAATGACTAATACTACATTATAAGTGAGTTCAAGAGACTCACCAGTGTTTAGATAAGGCGGCGCGAGTTGCCGAAGAAAGACGAAAATTCTGTAATATAGGCTATGGCCTCTTTGAAGCTTTGAGAGCTTACTGTGAGACTTCTCTTTCTATTTTTCTTTCTTTTCGTCTAGATTCCAGATTTTATATATGATTGGGTGCTTGTGATTTGAGAGAGAGTAATGGAAACTTATGAAATCATGGAAGCTATATGTGTGTGTATATATTGTACCCGAGAGAGAGAGAGAGAGAGAGAGAGAGAGAGAGAGAGAGAGAGAGAGAGTTCAATAGAGGGAGAGAGTGATTGAGAGTTCTTTGTGAATATGTAAACTGTGAGAGTAATGCTAAGCTTGTAATAATCTGTGTGTGAATTGTGCTTGAAATGAGTTGCCAAAGTGAACTCATATAGACGAAGCAATCACTGAGCCACTTGCATGTTTACTCATTGCAACAAATATAATAGTTGTGGATATTGATTGATGCAGTCATATCAGCTCGTAAACTAATTCAGTTAGTTCGTTTAACCAGTTTGGTTTGGTTAGACCAGTTAGGTTAGTTAAGTTGGTCCTGGTAGTCTAGGAAAATACCCAAATAAATATTAGGGACCAAAAATGTAATCGACGTGATTAATCTTTTATTAATAGTTTTAATCCCAATACGTAGGGTAACTTAGGGTGCAGTCTAAAGCATAATTATACAAATTAGAATTTCAAAAGGGGTCACAAAATTAAAGCCATGTAATTTAGAATTAATCAACATACGTGTAAATCATTTATGGAAATAATCTCATCGCTAATCAAAATACACAATAGTAAAATAAAATGGCATTGCATTTACATTTAACAACATAGCATTTAGATTAATTTATTTATATAATACCACAATTACAATTAACATATAGGAAATAAATAAAATTGACATCTTATTTATAAATAGAGAAGCGAAAATACAGGTTGCTACATGTTTTCTCCTTTTTCTCTCCCTTCCTTTTTTTTTCTCACTTTCTCTCTTCGTCATCTTCTTTTGAAATTGGAGGGTCTTTCGAAGAGCTTGAATCATCTCAAAAAATCCCAAATTTGTCGAACATCGTAATCATCAGTCTTGGAGGTGACAGTCCCCTAAATTTGACGGATGGTCAAAATCGGGGTGTCTACATATTGCCCCTCTTTGGCAGAGCTTGTGGAGCAATGCGTTTCACGAGTGAATGTCGAAGCCTATATGAAGACAAGCCTTTGACCATCCGCTTTGAGTTTAATGGTGAGCTGCCGACATATCCCTACGGGAATCAAACCAGGACATAGTTTGGGCAAGGGACAAACACACAAGCACAAATAGTCATACGGATGAATGCACCTATCCTATCGTGATGTAAGTGCTTATGCAATGATGGCTGCCAATGCAATTTCATGCTTTATGCTTTCAAATTATGTAAATGCCATGATTTGAGATCATGCTATTTTGATAGACTCAGATGCACTCCATGTCCTATACTACTTAATGCTTATGGTCACTTCAACTTTACTGGGTGAGCTATCTTTAGAACTCAGAGTCTCTTTGACTAATGAATTGGTCCTCTTCAGAACTCATAGCCATTTCAGCCAATCGAATGAGTGCAATTAACTGGGTGACACTTCGTGACTTAGGCTCTGATGTCAACACAAGTTTGCTCTAAATATCCATAGCCCTTCGGCACCGTCGAATGTGTTTGCTCTAAATATCTGTAGCCCTTCGACCCCGTCGGATGTATTTGCTCTAAATATCCACAGCCCTTCGGCCACGTCAGATATATTTGCTCTAAATATCCGCAGTCCTTCAGCCCAGTCGAATATGTTTGCTTTAAATATCTGCAGCCCTTCAGCCCTGTCGGATATGTTTGCTCTAAATATCCGCAGCCCTTTGCCCCCATCGGATCTGTTTGCTCTAAACACCTTTAATTCGAGAAATTGATTTTTCAAATTTCAAGTCCATTTGACTCAATTCACTTTAATTTTCAAATTTTACGCTCTTGCGGAGCAGTGGTGGGATACCACCAACACCTTCCACTTTGAGTTTGGAGAGATGACGATGATTCCCCTCGACTTTAGCATGATTATGGGGATCCCGTTTCGGGGTGAGTTAAAGGAAAAATAGGTTTAAAATTTGTTTCAAATGCACAATAAAAAGAATAAGTTTCAAAAACTTCTTGAATTAGTAGCCCGAATCTATTACTCGTTAACTCTATAGATACGTACAAGAGGGGACAATAATTATACCTTTGTGTCTTGAACCCAATTCTAAAATCTTTGACTTCTAGTAGCCTCCACTAGATGATCTTCATTCTTATGACTCCTATGGATTCTCCCGGAGAGACTAGGGTTAGTGGGAACCCTAATAGAGAGGATAGAGTAGGTTTGGGAACCCTAAAATAGTTTTTGGATCTTCTGGTATATTAAAATGACGAACTCTTTTTTCTGGACGCAACTGCCCTATTTATCGATTCCTAGAACCGACCTTACGTTCAATCGATCGAAGTGGCTTCGATCGATCGAACCTACCAAGACTTCAATCGATCGAGACTATTCGATCGATCAACTCTTCATGACAAAATTCTCTTGTGCCTTTCCAAGCATCCTAGCGGAGCTAAGAGGAGGACCTCCTAGGCTTTTAATTGTTGGCTCAGACCAGTTGTTAATTCCCATGATCAAACTCTTTGATCAACAAATTAATCAACTGGTCAGTTAATGTTTACTCCACTATAAAACGATAACTGAACTCCAACGCAAAAGAACAAATCCAAAGAGATAACTAGACTTGTATGGTGTACTAATGTCCCTTTACCGTCAGTATTCATAATCATATTTAGGTAGTCGGATAACTATTACTGTTAACCTGAATCATGATTAATTCTTTTATTCCTTGAGTCTCATTCACTTTTCATGATTACCAAACATGTTGATAACTACTTATCAACAAGACTGCAGTTCTCAGTAATCAACTTGGTGACACTCTTAAGGGAATCCCTACTCTTTAACAGAGGGTAGATTCTATCTTGACAATATATGTTCACAACCCTGTGAATATGACATACCCAAGATACCCAGGTGTTGATCTTTTATAGGCCTCACTGATTGGTAAGTCAAAGCAGTCATATCCACAGTCTGTGTCCATGATCATCTCAAGATTGAGAACACGTACCTTATATATGTTATGAGTTCCTATCGACTGTTGACATCCTTAAGTGTTAATAGGAAAGCTCAAGTCCGTTAATACACTACGAGCACCAGCATATTAACTAAGAGTTTCACTCTAATGATTGAGATTCATCACTCCATTCAAAGGTAGTTAATCATGCTAAAGTGTAGACCTGATGAGATGTCCAGTCTCATCATCCACTGTGACAAATTCTAAGTGTCAAAGAATAGTACTTCGTATCTCACTTGTATGTATCTCATACACACACAAATTACTTACTATGATACTTACGGATTAACAATCATCTCATGAAAGAAACATACACATTGAAATGTAAAGCTGATATCCATATATTAAAATGTCAATGTCTCATACATAAAGTAATGGTTTGAGGGCACAAACCCAACATGAGTGTCTACGAAATTCTAGACACGGGGAGAGAGTGGGATTGGGTACCCGTGCTATTGAGAGTGACCCCGGATGAGCCTTTGGTCATGGCCAAGTGGTTCCTTGACACGTTCAAGGAACAGGAGGGCTTTACAGATGAGCAGATGGCCATGGGGTTTATTATGTATTTATTGGGGTGCTCTCTGTTGAGCACCAAAGGTAACTGGGTCGCTGTCGCGGTGCTGGGGTCTTTGGAGGAGATGGACCGAATTTATAAGTGTGATTGGGCCGGTGCTGGACTGGCCATCCTCTATAGGCATATGGGGGAGTTCTCCTTGGATCGTCCAGCCTCTATGGGCAACTTTTGGAGAGCGTGGGAGGTACGTTCCCGTCTTACTTTCCTTATCCTTTTCCTTTTAATTTCCAATTTCTGATTTTTGAATCTCACGCTCTTTTCTTTCTTTTCTTTTCAGATTTGGTCCTACGAGTATCTCCACATGATGCCACCCTCGATACAACCAGCGGATACACTTATCATGCCCAAGGGACTGAAATGGTAGAAGACCGCATTGGGCAGAAGATCGGGGCCCACGACTTTGTTGCATTCAGGAACTTCTTGATGACCTTGAAGGAGTCTCATGTTAATTGGTAGCCCTGAGTTTTTGTACTTGCTACCCTTACCCCAGATAGGTGGAGGTTGACTGGTTTGGCCTAATGAGGTTGCTATTGGATGTTCTTGATGCTCGGGAGTGGTATCTGGGAGAGAGAGTGACCAAGCAGTCACTGATGGCTCCCGTGTTCCATGTGCTGCATCTTCCTCCTAGTTTTATAAGAGTCGTTGAGACTCCTCATGTTAATGCCTTTATAGCTGCCCTGAATGGTTTCTCCATTCGGATACCTGGAGCCTCCTGAGGTGTACGCAACTTTTCGAGCAACCAAACTGATGAAGAACTTCTCATTGATGGAAGTGACCCGAGTAAGTATCATTTATGGCTTTCTTATCCTCTCTTTAGATCTTTTCTGTTCTTTATCAAATTTCCCTTTTCTTCTCCTTTAGCTTGTTCACACCGCGACTCAACCTCCTGCTCTACCACAGTGGGATTGGAGCTTCCCGACGGTTTTCTAGGGCGAGCAAAGCATGACCACAATTCTTTGACTCCACCAGGGTACTCATATTGTCCCACTTCATTATGATCATGTCCCTTGAGACTATGCCAAGGAGGGTCTGCTTTATGCCTACATCGTGAGGCATTGGGTCCACAGACGGGACTGGTGGGTAATTTTTCAAAAACCTTGCTCCTGACTCTTTGCATTCTTTTTTGACTTTCTAATTCCTATTTCTGGCTTCTGATTCAGGATGAGGGGGCTCAGATAGCTGCTGAGACTCAGCTGAGAGCTAAGGTAAATTCTTATTATTATTTTCCATTTATTGATTCAACATTTCATTTATTGTCCAAAAATTTTTTTAAAGCCAAATTTATATTCATTCTTTTTCTTTGCTCAGGATGAGGAGATCAGGGCGCCCTAATCCTGCGAGTGAGAGAGTTAGAGCTACATCTTGGAGCAGGCCAGAGTGGAGCTTTGGAGGTGTTTGGTGAGGTGGAGGTAGAGGTCGTGGTGCTGTGAGTGATACAGAGTCGAAGCAGTAGCCCCTCAGACATGTCACTCGCCAGACCTGAGGTCAAGGCCAGGGCTGACTCTACATCTCTTCTTAATTTCTTTTTTCTTGAGTGCTGGACAGGACACACACATCTAGATGACTGTACTTATTTTTCTAATTTTTGATGATGGCTTGACTAGCCAAGATTATTTTTTTGGAACGTATATGCACCCTACTATTCACATTTTGCATGCTTTGGATGTGACCATGGCTTGGTCATGCAGTGTTATTATTAATTTTTTTTTTGTGAATGAGACCATGGCTTGGTCATTCATTTTACTTTTTTGCAAATGATGAATGCGACCACGACTTGGTCATGGATTGTTATTATTATTACTTTTTTGTGAATGACGAATGTGACCATGGCTTGGTCTTTTGCACGTGATGCAAAATGATGCACAAGTTTTATTGTATTCCTTGCTTTTCCTTTGTAGGTTGGGGGGTTAGAAATATTTTAAAATAGGTTTTGGCAAAAACTGGCTCTGTGTGGCACTCGGTGAGTGCTTGAGTGGCAGTTGGTGATTGCCGTACGATAATTACTAACTGCCGTGCGGTACTTTCGATATTGCCGTTGGGTTTCCCGGGTGCCGTTCGGTGGTTTGGACAGGATCTATTTCTCTTTTCTCCAAAACTCCACAAAATACCATTCCTCTTCCATTTCCTTCTTATATGGCTCCCATTAGCACTCAAATCCTCTTCCCAAGGATGGATGCTCTCTCAGGCATTGACATGCTTAACTTCGAGTGTTTTAGGCTGAGCGATCTTTTCTCTTTTTGGTAGATGGGTTTAGATAAAGGTTTAGTTTGAGTTGCTATCCAGTGTTGGGATATTCCACGTCTTCCGCTTTGATCATCAAGAGATCTGTCCCTTGTTTGAGGAGTTTAGTGCTATTCTCCATACTAATCCTTTTGCTGATCTGATGGTCCCTCCCATGCAGGCCAGCGACATTTAGGATTTGGCTGCCTTCCTCCATATATCCCAAAATGCTACAAGTTCTTTTGTTCATGATAGACAGATCGACTTTAAGTGTCTTTCTTTAGTCTATGCTCCCCTGGGGGACCCTTATGACGGGGGATACCAGATTATACGATGCAGTGCATTATCTATTGCAATACTTTCTTATTTCCTCTTTCAGTCATCTTCTGACGTTCTTATACCCATCGCTCGTAATTTGCGAGAAATGAAGAGTGCCGTCATGCTGGTCCTTGGCGAGACTCTGATGGGATTAGATCAAGCCCATGCTGCTGGAGCCATGTTATCCTCTGGGGCTCCCTTTATCTTACAGGTTTGGTCATGGAGCATCTGGATCTCTTTGTCCACCTCTACACTTTTGTTGGTCACTTCCCTATGATCGTCAGAAGATCCACCACCTATTCCACTCTATTATCGCCTGGCTTGGTTGGGTTCAGGGTCTCTCTTTTGATGACATCTGCTGGATCTGCCTGTAGTGGGTTTATTACTCTGTTGCAGTATGACTTCCCAGATGACCTAGCATCTAGTTGCATGGATTGCATGCTACCACTTTTATATTCTTGGGCGAGTAGTCCGTCAGTACAGACTTCTTCAGGATATTCCCGAGGACGTTACTTTGGACTTTACAAGGAGTTCTACCATGCGTCCTTCCACTGTGAAGGCTTTTACTGAGGCTGGGCATGACAGGGTGGCCCCTACCTTTCAAAGAATCCCTGCTTCATTCGTGCCTACTATTGTGTACCTTTTAGAGATCTAGACCTGGTCGAGAGACAGACTTCATAGATAAACATAAGAGCAAAATAAACACAGGGCAAAGCTTTAGCTTACAAAACTTCTGACAAACCCTGTCTACTCTTTTACATTTTTTGAATGTGATTTACTTTTTCTTTACTGAGAATGTCCTTGTAAAACATTCTGGCATGTTTAATCAAAGTGTTCACTTTTCCAATTTATCTTTAAGTTATGAAAATCTTCTTTTTAATGCTTCTTCTTCGCTTTTATTATCATTGCTTTGAAGGTTGCTTGGAGTTTTTAATCATCCTATACCGTGAATCCTCATTTGTTTCTTCATTGTGCTCAATTTGATAGCCAGGAGATCCCAAAGATGGGTTAGGATAAATATCTGGGTTCTTTAGATAGCAAATAATGTTTGCCCCTGGTCATGGGGCCTTAACGTGGTTCTGGGCAAATGTAAGTTTGCCCCTAGTTTATCACATGGATTTTTTGGTTTTCATGGATCGAAGGCTTTCAAGAGCCCACCTACTTATCCCCCAAGTGGGCATCAAGTCCAAAGTAGTTCAGTTTAAGGCTTGAAGAAAAGTGCCACCCAAGTAATTATAAGTGACCGAACTGAGCGGGTTGCCTACGTGTCCCCTAGTGGGAATCAGGTCAAGTGTAGTTCATTAATGTAGGAGGCTTTGAAAAGAAAGGTATCAAGCAAAGTAATTTTTTGAGGTGATCGAGGTTGATTGGTTGTTTAAATTCAACCCCATCTTGGTCCCTAAGATAGGCAGCCCCTCTAGAAAGGAGAGTCTTAATGATGTATGGTCCGACCCAGATGGGTTTGAATTTTCCTCTTGGGTCATAAATGGGCACTTTAATTTCTTTGAGGACCAGGTCACCCTCAGTAAGCTTCCTTGGGCGAACCCATTTGTTGAAGGCACAAGATATAATTTTCTAATTTGTTTAGGGTCTATACAGGGAGGACTGATGGCGGGTGATCTTATACTTCTCTTGAGTGGGATGATTTCTCCTTGAAAATGACTGCCATGATCAGAAATGAACTCATTTGGGACCCCATACCTGCAAATCATATTTCTTTCAATAAAAATAAACTCACCACATCTTTGGCTTTCAAAGTCGCGTATGATGCCGCTTCTACCCATTTAGTAAAATAATCAATTGCCACAATTATATACTGGTGTCCATTGGAGGCCTTTGGAATTATTTCACCAATAATATCAATACCCGTACTGAGAACAGCCAAGGCGTGGTCATGCTATAGAGTTGAGACGGCGGGGTGTGCATCAGATTTGCATGGATCTGACACTAATGGCATTTTTTAACATATTCACAGCAATCTCTGTCCAAGGTCGTCCAGTAATACCCTTGTCAAATTATCTTCTTTGCTAGCATATGTCCATTCATATGGGGTTCACAAACTCCTTTGTGTATTTCCTCCATCATTCTCTTAGCTTCCTTCGCATATAACACTCTAGATTATACCCGGTATAAGACTTCTTCCACAACTTATCCGCACAGATCACAAATTGAGTGAAAAATCTTTGAATCGCCTTTTTATCCTTCTTTGAAGCTCCTTCAGGGTATTCTCCTTTCTCAATGAAAATCCATACATCCACATACCAAGGCATATCACCCTCTTCCTCTATGGCTGCGATCATCTCAAATGAAGGTTGGTTTCTTACTTCTATGGATAGCGGGATTATGGTAACTCCCGAGGGGATTTGGATCATTGAGGCTAGGGTTGTAAGGGAATTGGCCAGCTGATTCTCCTCACGGGGAAGGTAATAGAATGAAATATTCTTAAATTGTACTTTCAAGTTCTTCAGGTATTTGTGGTAAGGTCTCAACTTTTCATGTTTCACTCTCTAGTTACCTCGCACTTGGGATATAATCAAATTAGAATCTCCGAAAACATCAATCTTTTCAACATTTAGGGCTAAGGCTGCTTCAATCCCAATTATGCATGCTTCGTATTCCACCGTATTATTGATTGAGTTGTACTTAAACTTGACGGCTTACGGGGTAGGAGTTCCATCAGGTGCCATAAGGATGATTCCGACACCATATCCCAATTGGTTAGCTGCTCCATCGAAATACATCTTCTACAGATTTTCCCCTATCTCCATCACTCCTTCATCTAGGAATCGAAAGTCACCTTTCTCCTCAGATTCTATCGTAATATCGGCTAGGTACTTAGTTACAGCTCTCCCCTTTATAAATTTGGTAGTGACATACTTAACATCGAATTCAGCTAGCATCATGGTCCATTGGGAAATCCTACTGGTCAAAGCGGGTGACACGCGAATTTTCTTGTGTGCTCTTGTGCAATACCCAAGTGTAGGTAGACGTGCAAGTAGTAACTGGTAAGACCAGGTCGATCCCACAGGGAAGGATGAGAAGTAAATTACTTAGATTCGACTCAAACTGAAAAGAAAAATTCAATGTTTTAAGGAAATGTAGAACACGAAGTTCTACAAACTAAAACTACTAAAGAAAGCAATGCAGATTAAACTAAAGAACTAATTAGCTAGTTAAAGCAATACTCTAAAATAGGATTTAACTTTAAGAAGAAAGTATTGGGATTACACGAATCCACAGTAATCTAACCATCTACCATGCAGTTGCTTTGAAGCACTAAGGAGTATATTACCCACAGTTTTCCGTATTTCTCTATAAATAAAGAATCCATAGCCCTTTCACGACCGGGACTATATCATCACAGTTAACTTGAAACACGTGAAAGCGGTTTAATTCAATAGTTAAGACTCGCACCTACAATGGTGTTAGCATTGAAGGTGGTTTGCAAAATATATTGAAAGAAAATGCCTTAGGGCCTTGATTTAAAAACTGTTCTGACAAACTGAGCATTTGGGGACAGTATGATAACAAATCTCTAAAACTGAAGGTCCTGTAATACTGCAGGGAACATCCTCAAGAATCAGAGAGTTCGATCGATCGATGCGCGTTCGATCGATCGAAAACCTTCATCCCTCAATCGATCGAAATGTCTTCGATCGCTTGACTATCTCTGGTTCGATCGATCGAAATACCTCCGATCGATCGAACACAGGATTTATTCTGCTGCATGGCAGAGGCTGGAGATCACTGTTTCATCGTGTTCTCCCAACCCTAGGACTACTCAGACATCGTCTGGAGTATCATAGACTGGTTTTTATCATATGAAAACATTAAGGCTTTGTTTGGATGTGAGTTTTTCATGAAAGCTATGAAAACTAGTGATTTTAACCTATCTAGCATACAATACTACGAGATTGAAGATTAAACTACGGTTAACTAAGTGCAAAATGGAAATGAAACAATAAATAAGTAACCTGGAACGAAAAACTCGTATTAAACTATAAGAATCCGAGCTCACAACGTAAAACCTTGAATAAAAACCTACAAAACAATGTAAACTCTCTATCTCTCTCTCTAAAAACTGATGAAAAGCAGAGTTCGGCCCCCCTAGAGACGTATACAATGCTCATATAAATAGAAAACCTAAAGGCTAGGGTTAAAAACCCGCAACTGCTGCGTACACGAAAGTTTCTGAAAATACCATGTTCGATCGATCGAACATTTCTCGATCGATTGAACATTTGGAACTCAAGCGCTTCAACTTTCTTTAAGCGATCGAACATTCGATCGATCGAACTATTGTCGATCGCTCGAACTTCAAACTTTAGTTTTTGAATTCTTTTGTCTGTACTACAGCATTCCAATTGTCCTGATGTTCATCTCTCTAGTCCACACAGCAGTGATCTGCACAAACAATAGCTAAAATAATACAACTTATCATAGATTAATCACATTGTATGAAAACTAGCCTTGTAATGCAAATTGCAGATAAAACGGGAAGTTGTGATTAAAACCAATGCAATTCTTCCTTTTAGCGCAGTTGTATTTTACAAATACCCCCGCTTTGCACAACCCCCAACTAGCTTATTGCTAGTCCCTAGCGATAAAGCGAAAATAAAAACTACTACACTAATACTACCACGACTAAGAAAAATCAAGGAAAACTAAAAACAACCTAAACTAAGAGAGAGAGAAAATTCCTAACTCACTTTCGCAGGAATCGCGGTTGCATTTAGCGAATGCAACAAGCCGTTAAACCCCTAGGTTCCCCCTAGTGGACGAGTGTTGTCTAGTGAGGGTTTGCAGTGAATATACCCACAAAATTCTCCAATTTTAAGCTCAAAAAGATTTAGAATAACTTGTAGAATTCCCCCTCCATTACACTGTTACTTTAACTCTACAGAGATATACTATCCTCAATCAACCCATGAAAGAAATCCACATGCTCCCCTAGATCACTAAGTAAAATATAACATATGTATCACCATCATGCACCCGTGTGTGTGTGAGTTTAACAACCATACGTCCAACCCTATTAAGAGTTATTTAGACTATTGCACCTTGAAAAACTCGCAGTTTCAGCTCAACTCTCACATTGGTCACACTCGCAAAGAACGTCTCTCGGAAACTTGCTTTACAATGACCGCACACCGTATGAAAGCTTTGATAAGGATGATATTTTGGGTGCTAATGCTTCCATACTTGACTCTATGAAGAACGGACATTTAAGAGTATCTAGTCTCATGAATAGAACACTCCTTACTAGAGGAGCGAAATACCGTGGATAACTCAATTCACACTTCCATGTTCAAGTTAATTGTTGAGAATCTTTAAGACTTTGAATTTTGGCTTTTATTTAGTGGGTAGGAGTGTTGTAAAGAAGAGTGTGCTTTTTAGTATGTGATGGAAGTTCATCTTCTCTTTTATTCTTTTCATCTCCCAACCTAATCTCCCATTCATTTTATATGCTCTTTTTCTTTTTCTTCATTCATCATTCATCTTTTTTTTTTTTGAAGTGTATTATTTTCCCCCAACTACTTCCTTCCATTTCACATACTTTGATGACTCATTCTCAATAAATGTATAATACGACTCATTGAGGTCAAGGTATAGATCAAGGACTTGGATTCTTTGTAATCTCATTGGAAATATTTAGTTGGTATGGGATCAGGGATGAAACAATTCAATGAATGTAGGTGAAAGCTATATTAGGTGAAAGAATGGGTAAACGATGGCTTAAATCATTTTCTCAACTTTCAATTTTTAGCACTTCAGTGTTCATTGAGTGTAATTGGTAAATCCTGAACGTTCTCCTCTAACAAGTAGTCAAAATTTTTAAAGAAAACTGAGACTTTACAACGAATTTACTAAGTATACGCAAGAAAGACCATTCGATATTGTATGAGAATTCCCTCAGATATGACGATTGGCTCAATAGCTCACTAAGGGTTATTAGCTTCCACTACTTGTTCTTTTGGCACCATAGTCATATTAACTCACTTTTCAAGTTTTCTACATAGCTGACAATTAGTGCATAAAAGTATTGGGTACATAATAGCTTCACAAATGCAATCCATCTTAGTGATAATAGAAAACGCGTGAACTTAATTCATAAAAAGATGAGAATACTACAAATGTGTCATCGCCTAATTAACAAGCAGGAGAGATTATTCAGAGTTATTCTATCAATAAGATTAAAAATTTTCAAAATTTTACCAGACCGCATTCTAATTAAATTTACGACATATCCAAGTGCAAAATATGATCATTCCGGGTGTATACCTATCTATTAGTATCCCCTACCCCCAACTGAAAACAACAAAGTCCCCAGAAGTTGATTTTCAATAATTAAAATAGATGGGTATCACCTGTATAGAGCAAAGCGATGATAGCAAACATAGCAACCTGGCATAGAAATATAGAACACAATCTCCAAAACAACAAGGATCAATAGATAAAGATAAAGCAATAAAACCATGATCCAAACAATACAAACCACTAGAATGGTAAAGGAATAAAATAACAGCAGTGATAAGTAATGTTCATACATAACCAAAATAAAGAACTGTCCCACATGTCCAACCATAACACACCCACCAAAACAGTACAACAAAAATAAACAGATAATCAAAAGTACAATAACACCACCCCCTCCCCAGAAAATGCTACGCGGCTCCCAACGGATCATCATCAGCCACGTCAGAAGGAATGTCAATGGGAGTAGGTGGTAGTGGTGCAGTAGCAGATGCAGCAGCAATTGCAGTGGGTGGAAGATCAGCAGTAAGTGGAGCAGAAAGTGATGGATCGGCGGCAGCAGAAGAAGTGGATGGATCTGTAGCAGTAGAAGCAGGAGCAGCAGAAGATGATGGATCGGCAGCAGGCGGCGCAGATGGGGTAGTCGTAGGATGGTGAGCAGAGTGAACGACCTGATCGACCCCAATCTGAATCAGTATAGACTCAAGCAAGGTCTGCAGCTGATCCATCCGGCCCTCAAGTCTAATCCTGGCCTCTCTCTCCTCCAATAGCAGCTCATAAACTGTCGGGAGAGGCACAGAGGAAGAAGACTCTCCCTGGGCTTGAGTCTGCGACCGCTGTCGCAACTCAAACTGCTGAGCAGCAGCAATCGGATCCTCCTCCTCATCGTCTGTATCAAGCTCCTCGGCCTCTGTGGGCATCTCTGAAGCTCCAGCCTCTGTGTCTGTCCCACCACGCCTCTTTTTCCTCGCCTCCACCTTCGCCTTCCCTTTCCCTTTTCGTTTCCGCTTCTGGGCATCTGAGCGGCGAGCCGCTGCCTCACCGAATCGGCTGGGGGAAGAACGAAGGTCGTCTCCAGCAAGCTCAGGAAAACCGACCTGAGCCATAACTCTGTGAATCGCCCAACCACCTTTCAGGTGCTTCTTGGAGGCGATGAAGCTGGTGGGATGGACCATAAAATCGATATACAGCCGTGATAAGCAGACCGGCTGTCCTGTCCCCGCTGCAAATAAAACTCGCGCATACCAAGCCGCGATCTTCTCTCGATAGGAGGTCACCAGGAGGCAATTGCTGAGGGCCAGGTGGAGCATGTGGTAGTCATCGATAAGGAAGTGGTCCTCAATCAAAGCCTCGCCATTCCAAGAAGGAACGGCGCCGCCGATGAGCTCGCGGATAATGGCCGATGGTGGGGTCTCAGGTGCGTTAGGCCGATTGGGGCAAATATAATCTGGTACCTCTGGTACCCCCAAGGCGGCAGCAACTGTAGCGGGACTGATGACGAACGCCCGACCCCGGAAGAAAGCATGATATGTGAACGGTGCGTCCGGATTGCGTATCATCGTCGCGCACGCACCTCATATCCATGAAAGATTTACTCTCTTGGAAAGCGAGAGTAAATGGAACCAGTGGGGCATGGAGCGAATCCGTGTCAGGAACCATGGGTACTCCGACCAAATAGACTCGACAGGACGCTCAATCATCACCTTCCGCGCCCGAAAATAACGCTCGTACCATCCCTGATCCTCATCATTCTGGAACCCATGTGCGGGTACCAGATCAGGTATAGTGAGGCTGAGGGGCTTGGACTTGTGGTAGCCAGTTACTGGATTCACCGTGGCAGCCCTAAAAATAGAACACACACACGACACAGATTAGAACAGGGAAGAGAAAAGAAAGAAACTACTACTGCTCTAGGTCGATCGATCTAACTTAGTTCGATCGATTGAACTGGAGTAGTCTTCGATCGCTTGAGCTTAGTTCGATCGATCGAACATGTCGGTTTCGATCGATCGAAACCAGTTTGATCGATCAAACACAGCGATGTTCTGCGATCGCAAAAACGATGGGAAAACGAAGAGCGAAAGAAAAAAAAGAACTTCAAATGGGAAATCCTAAAACCAAGGGGACACCCCCTTGGGATTTTTCTAACAAAATGGAAGGAGAAAAAGTTAGGTGGGCCTTACCTCGATACAAACACGCAGTGGAGGTGAGATGATGATGAGGGTGATAATCTAAGCCCTCAAAATGAGGTGTGTGGATGCTAGAGATGGGGAAATCGCCGAGTCGCCCTCTCTCTGTGTTCGAGCGCTTGAGTGTGTGAGAGTGAGGGAAATGAAAAGGTGTGCTGAAGACGCCTCGTTTAAAACACCGTTAGATCGATCGAACAACTTTCGAGCGATCGAAAGTAAATCTCTCAATCGATTGAATAAAGCGTTCAAGCGCTTGACCATGCAGGGTTTTCGATCGATCGAAATAGGTTCGATCGATCAAACACAAAAATTACAGAATTCTTTGGAAAAATGAACCAAAACACCCCCAACTATCAGAAACAAATCTGGGCATGCAGAGATACTTAAAAGCAGTTCAATTACAAACATGTAGGCCAGAATGGACATCACCAAAAGATAAAATTGCAAAGATTTATTAATAAAAGATTCAAAATGCAGTCAATTTGCAAAATTATAACTCCCCACGTGATCCGTAGATCTTATTACATAGAAAAAAACTAAAATAAAAACCAAACTAAAAATCATTTGCCCAGAATTACACTTCAATTGAGAAAGGATGAAAATGACAAAACAAAACTGAAGTGAATCACTAAACTTCCAACATGAAAACTTCTTCATTCTCTATTGCTTCGAACACCACCAGATCTTCGAGATTGGACTCCAAACTTGACAATTCCCGTTCCCAATATAATTTGAAAGCGGCAAGAGTGTCATTCAGCATGTCTGGAGTCGCTAGGGAATGAGGTGTGCACAAGAAAGGAGACTGCGGTGGAGACATAGATAATGGTGTGAAAATCCGCAGTTGTTCTTCCTCTTGCGGTGGGGTGCCAGGGGACTGTGTGCGAGCTCCATGGAACAGCTGATGTGGAAGGAACACCGGAATACCATTGAGAAACATAGTGACAATCCTGGACAAGGAAAAGACAAAAGACAAACAAACCGATATTAAGATAACGGAACATAAGAAACAAGGATTAAACACGAAAAGAAAAAAAAAAGGAACAGAAACAAAATAACAAGAAATGTGACTCAGTTCCAACCTCACTATTGGCATAGATTCCCAAAATGCACTAGCTGGTAAGGGGCATTGGAGCCTGAATAGCAGAAAGCTCAGGTACACATAGCGGTATGGGACCAACTCAGGAACAAGGAAGTCGTCAACAAAAACAAAAACTGCATTGTGACGTTCCGGGACGACATCCTGGAGGTTATGATCTTCCCATGGCTCCCACATATCATCATTTTCCCATTGTGCCATGAGTGCATCATCCACCATTCTCCCCATGTACATGTCTTCTTCCTCATCCACATCATCGTCATCATGAAATTCCATATTTTCATATGGATTGATGATGTCAAGGAGGGCCGGTGGGTATGGAAGGTACCCTTGGGCAGCATCAATGAGAGTGTGAGCTTCAGGGTCTTGATGAAGCAAGGGGCAGGGTGTGAGTTCTCCCTCAGTCCAGGTGCCACAACGACATTCTGAATCAGCCCATGAACCGATAGAATGAACATAGTCACCTCGCATCTATGCACCTGCAATTAAGTGGTTTAAGGTATAGCGGATTAGAATGAGATCACAAACACTAAAAGAACGAACAAAGAATAAAAAAAAATAACAGAGAGAAACTAAAATGCAAGGAAAGATAAAGAATACAACAACAATATGGAACTCCACTTTGGATTTTTAAGTGGGAGAATAGTTGGGCTCATCCAGCTGGATGTGCTCAACTTCTGTTTGAAAGTTCTCCAAGAACGGTTTCAACCTTTGGCCATTGACCTTGAAACAATCATCGTTCTTTGGATTGATGAGCTCAACCGCCCCGTGTGGAAAGACAGTTTTTACAATGAACGGGCCTATCCAACGGGAACGGAGCTTTCCTGGGAAAAGGTGGAGGCGAGAGTCATACAGCAAAACTTTCTGCCCCGGCTCAAATGATTTACGAAAGATCGTACGATCGTGGCGAGCCTTTAACCTTTCCTTATGCAGCTTTGCAGAGTCATACGCATCTCGTCGTATTTCCTCTAGTTCTGCAAGTTGGAGCTTATGTAACTGACCTCCCTCTTGGATATCAAAGTTCAATGAGCGTGTCGCCCAGTAAGCTTTATGCTCAATTTCAACAGGGAGGTGGCAAGCTTTCCCGTAAACCAATCTATACGGAGACATGCCTAGATTCGTCTTGTAGGCAGTACGGTATGCCCATAAAGTGTCGGTCAGCTTGTATGCCCTGTCCTTTCGGTTGGAGCAAACCGTCTTTTCGAGAATATGCTTGATTTCTCGGTTAGCCAATTCCGCTTGCCCATTCGACTATGGATGATAGACAAGAGCGATTTTATGGTGGACTCCGTATTTCTTGAGAAGTGACTCCAAAGGCCTATTGCAGAAATGCTTGCCTTGGTCACTTAGTAAAGCTTTCGGAGTTCCAAAACGAGACAAGATATGCTCTCTTAGAAAGGACATGACCGTTCTGTGGTCATTGCGTCTCGTTGGTATCGCTTCAACCCATTTTGACACATACTCGACAACAAGAAGTATGTATTCACAGTTATTAGACTTGGGAAATGGGCCCATAAAATCTATGCCCCAATAATCGAATATTTCAATTGTGATGATAGGGGTTAAAGGCATAGAATTCCTTTTAGAAATAGTTCCAAGCTGTTGACAGCGTTGGCATGTCTTGCAAAAGGAATACGCATCTTTGAAAATTGTGGGCCAGTAAAAACCGCTTTGTAGAACTTTTTGTGCGGTCTTCTGTGAAGCGAAGTGGCCACCACATGCCTCAGAATGGCATGATGCTAAAATTACGGTTATATCCTCATTGGGGACGCAGCGCCTGATAACCTGATCAGCACAGTACTTGAAAAGATATGGGTCATCAAAAAAGAAATGACGCGCGAACGAGAGGAACCGTTTTCTGTCTTGGTGTGACCAATGATTCGGGGTTTCTCCCGTGACAAGGTAGTTCACGATATCAGCGTACCAAGGCAGACCACTTTCTACCAGTAGCTGTTCGTCCGGGAACTCATCCTTAATGGATTGGGGTTCAGTATTGTCGACAAAAGTCAACCGTGACAAATGGTCCGCAACCACATTCTCTACTCCTTTCTTATCTTTGATTGTTAGATCCAACTCTTGGAGTAAGAGTATCCAGCGAATGAGCCGTTGTTTAGCATCTTTCTTAGACAGCAGATACTTGAGGGCCGAATGATCTGTAAAATAGACGATTGGTGATCCTATCAGATAAGGCCTAAACTTATCCAAGGCGAATACTACAACCAGCAGCTCCTTTTCAGTAGTTGTATAATTCATTTGAGCTTCATTCAAAGTACGGCTGGCATAGTATATCACATATGGTTTATTGTCCTTCCTCTGGCCTAGGACCGCGCCAATGGCGTAATCACTAGCATCGCACATTAATTCGAAAGGCAAACTCCAATCGGGTGCCTGTATTATAGGTGCGGAGGTAAGGAGCTCTTTCAGATCCTCGAAAGACTTTTGGCAACCCTCTGACCACTCGAATGGTGCATCTTTGACAAGAAGTTGACAAAGAGGTCGAGAGATTGCACTGAAGTTCTGGATAAACCGACGATAAAATCCCGCATGCCCCAAGAATGAACGGATGTCTCTCACTGTACGGGGGACAGGTAGATTTGTGATTATGTTGATTTTTGCCTTATCCACTTGGATTCCTTCATCGGAGATTATATGGTCGAGGACTATTCCCTTGGTCACCATAAAGTGACACTTTTCCCAATTCAAAACTAGGTGTTTATCCTCACATCGCATTAATACATGCTCGAGATTGCTGAGGCAATCTTCAAAGCTATGGCCAAACACTGAAAAATCATCCATGAAGACTTCAAGAATGTGTTCGACCATGTCACTGAATATGCTTAGCATGCACCGCTGAAAGGTAGCCGGTGCATTACATAAGCCAAACGGCATTCGACGGTAGGCAAATGTACCAAATGGACAAGTGAATGTGGTTTTCTCTTGATCTTCAGGAGCAATTTCAATTTGGTAATATCCACTGTATCCATCCAAAAAGCAGTAATACTTGTGACCTGCCACACGTTCTAGCATTTGATCCATGAATGGCAAAGGAAAATGGTCTTTTTGGGGTCACAGTATTCAACTTTCTGTTGTCAATACACATCCTCCATCCAGTGGGGACACGTGTTGGTACCAATTCACCATCTTTATTTGGAATGACCGTTATGCTTGCTTTCTTTGGAACCACTTGGGTTGGACTGACCCAAGGACTATCAGATATCGGATAAATCATCCCCACATCAAGTAGTTTGAGTACCTCCTTTTTAACTACTTCTTGCATGTTGGGATTCAGACGCCTTTGCATTTGTCTTGAAGGTCTAGCGCCTTCCTCCAGATATATCTTATGAGTGCATATGGATGGGCTTATGCCTTTGAGGTCAGCAATCGTCCATCCCATAGCATCCTTATGCTTGGTCAGCATTTGCACCAGCTTACCTTCCTGTTCATGAGTTAAAGCAGATGAAATGATCACAGGATAAGTTTTTCCAGTCCCTAGGAAAGCATATTTTAGCTCTTTGGGTAGCTCTTTTAATTCTAACTTCGGAAACTGAAAACTAGAAGGCATTGCCAACTTAGTTTTAAGAGGCAATTGTTCATATGGCATTACCCACATGCATTCTGCTCTATCCTCCTCTATCGTATCCATCATAAGACACATCTGGTTCAGGTCAGCATCCAATGGAGTTGACTCTGCAGGCTGATAGATATCACCAAATTGAGTCACCACAACTTCCAAAGGATCTTTGTAGTCGACCAAGTCAACTTCATCTTCAATGACTGTGTCAATGTAATGGATTTCTTCCTCATCATCGTATTCTTCAGGTCGGGGATTAGAGAAAATTTTGACATTCAATGTCATGTTCCCAATACGATAGTCATGATACCACTTCTAATCTTGATCGTGGCATCAATAGTGTTGAGGAATGGACGTCCAAAGATAATCGGGATGTGTGCACCAGGATTAGACACAGGTTCTGTATCCAATATCACGAAATCGACCGGAAAGACAAAAAGAGTCTATTTGGACAAGGACGTCCTCTAACACCCCTCTAGGGTACTTCACAGATCTGTCTGCCAATTGCAAAGCGACTCGGGTGGGTTTGAGTTCACCCAACCCTAGCTATTTATAGACTAAATATGGCAGCAGGTTCACGCTTGCTCCTAGATCGAGGAGTGCGTTATCTATCCTTTGATTCCCAATTCTACATGAGACCGTAGGTGTACCGGGGTCTTTGAGTTTTGGAGGCAACTCATTTTGAATGATCGCACTTGCTTGGCACGCGACATAAGCATGTTTCTTCACGCTTTGCCTCCTCTTGACCGCGCATAGATCTTTGAGATACTTAGCATAGGCCGGTACTTGCTTGATAGCATCTAGGAGTGGAAGGTTAATTTTTACTTGTTTAAACAATTCCAGAAACTCCTGATTCTTCGTCTCATTCTTGGGTTTCTTCAACCGTTGAGGATAAGGTGCAGGAAAAGGGCATTTTGGTGGTTCATCCTCAACAGACTCCTTTCCAGGCCTTTGCTCAACTTCTTCCTCTACTCTAGGAGCTCCAATGTTTGCCTTTATTGCCTCGTCATTGGTAGACGGCTCCTCCTCTTGAGTAGATGGTTGCTCAAGCTCATTATCCACCACTTCCTCCTCTTTGTACACTTCGGGTGTAGACAGAGGCATGCTTTTCCCTATGATTTTTCCTCTTCTCAGTGTAGTCACAACTTTAGCATGTTCTTGATTGTTAGGACCATTGTTATGTCCCTTGGGATTCGGAAGTGGTTAGGCAGGGAATGTTCCTCTTGAACCCTCTTGCCGTGCATCTATCCTTTCTAACGTGGCAGACATTCTACTCATCATCTGTATGAGTTGCTGCGTTAGATTGGCATTAGCAAGTGGCTCTTCTTCTTGTACCTTCTTGTGTGGTGGCACATAGGTATTGGTCTGTGGTGCATTGGAGGGTTGAGCTTGGTTGTAGTTATTGGTTTTGTTTTGATTGTATTGATGGGACGGCCTATTGTTTTGCCCTTGATATTGATTGTTGTTGTAGGGCTGCTGTTGATATTGATTTTGGGTCCCAGCATTATTTCTCCAATCAAAACCGAGGTGATTCCATCTATTGTTACTTTGAAAGTTATTGTTGGAATTCCCCGCCCCTCGAAAACCGTGCATGGCATTCATCTCCATAGGGGCCTGCTCTTGAAAATACGGCACATTGGGACAGTATTGAGTTGTATATCCCAACATGTTGCATGTGCCGCATGGTTCCTCAGGCATAACCTGCCTAGAACTATCTCCTTTCATGCTTAACTCCTCTACCTTCTTTGCCAGTTCTGCATATTTAGTCATGAGGTGATCTTCACTAGTTAGTTGGTATAGGCTTTTCTCTTCTACACAGGATATCTGTGAGCATGAGACATTGTCAGAATTTGACCATTCATGAGCGTATTCGGCTAACCATTCGAAATGGGCTTCAGCCTCTTCGGTGTTTTTATGCAGAAATGGTCCGAAACTCATAGTTTCTACCAACTTCTTCGTTTCACCATTCAATCCTTGATAAAAGAAGCTGATAGTTCGCCATTTCTCAAACCCATGGTGTGGGCACGAGAGAAGCAAATCTTTGAAACGCTCCCACGTTTGTATGAAGGTCTCATTGCTCTTTTGTTTATAGGAATTGATTTGACGTTGAAGGTCTGTGGTCATGCGAGTAGGATAGAATTTCTTTAGAAACGCGGCGCTCATCGCATGCCAGGTGAAAATTGAATGAGGTTTGAGGGAGTGGAGCCACGCCTTTGCTTTATCCTTCAAAGTGAAGGGGAATAACATTAGATGCATCACCTCCCTAGGACAATTTTGCGAGAGTGTTTTGCAAACATCCTCGAAATCAGTGACATGTAAGTATGCCTTCTCACTTTCCATCCCATGAAAGGTGGGAAGCAGTTGGATCATCCCATTGCGAAATTGAAATTCGCCATTATGCGGTGGAATTTGAATGCAAGAGGGCGTAGGTGCGTGTTCTGGTTGCATGAGATCGCAAAGAGGACGTAGCGCCTCATCAATTGGTACCACAACATCGTCACCATGTTCACTCTGATTATCATCCATTGATTCAATTGGAGTGGCTATCGGGTTAATAGAACTATCAGAGTCAGAACGGTAGAAAGGATTTCCAAAAATTTCCTTCAATAGAAGTGTTGGACATGAACTAGGAGAGTTACTATGGTGAGTGTTTACCAATAGAACTAAAAAGAAAAGAAAATAAAAACAGAAAGAGATAAAGAGAGACTGAGGTAATCTAAATATTAACTCGTCGCCTTCCCCGGCAACGGCACCAAAAACTTGACACGCGAATTTTCTTGTGTGCTCTTGTGCAATACCCAAGTGTAGGTAGACGTGCAAGTAGTAACTGGTAAGACCAGGTCGATCCCACAGGGAAGGATGAGAAGTAAATTACTTAGATTCGACTCAAACTGAAAAGAAAAATTCAATGTTTTAAGGAAATGTAGAACACGAAGTTCTACAAACTAAAACTACTAACGAAAGCAATGCAGATTAAACTAAAGAACTAATTAGCTAGTTAAAGCAATACTCTAAAATAGGATTTAACTTTAAGAAGAAAGTGTTGGGATTACACAAATCCACAGTAATCTAACCATCTACCGTGCAGTTACTTTGAAGCACTAAGGAGTATATTACCCACAGTTTTCCGTATTTCTCTGTAAATAAAGAATCCATAGCCCTTTCATGACCGGGACTATATCATCACAGTTAACTTGAAACACGTGAAAGCGGTTTAATTCAATAGTTAAGACTCGCACCTACAATGGTGTTAGCATTGAAGGTGGTTTGCAAAATATATTGAAAGAAAATGCCTTAGGGCCTTGATTTAAAAACTGTTCTGACAAACTGAGCATTTGGGGACAGTATGATAACAAATCTCTAAAACAGAAGGTCCTGGAATACTGCAGGGAACATCCTCAAGAATCAGAGAGTTCGATCGATCGATGCGCGTTCGATCGATCGAAAACCTTCATCCCTCAATCGATCGAAATGTCTTCGATCGCTTGACTATCTCTAGTTCGATCGATCGAAATACCTCCGATCGATCGAACACAGGATTTATTCTGCTGCATGGCAGAGGCTGGAGATCACTGTTTCATCGTGTTCTCCCAACCCTAGGACTACTCAGACATCGTCTGGAGTATCACAGACTGGTTTTTATCATATGAAAACATTAAGGCTTTGTTTGGATGTGAGTTTTTCATGAAAGCTATGAAAACTAGTGATTTTAACTTATCTAGCATACAATACTACGAGATTGAAGATTAAACTACGGTTAACTAAGTGCAAAATGGAAATGAAACAATAAATAAGTAACCTGGAACGAAAAACTCGTATTAAACTATAAGAATCCGAGCTCACAACGTAAAACCTTGAATAAAAACTTACAAGTTAATGTAAACTCTCTATCTCTCTCTCTAAAAACTGATGAAAAGCAGAGTTCGGCCCCCTAGAGACGTATACAATGCTCATATAAATAGAAAACCTAAAGGCTAGGGTTAAAAACCCGCAACTGCTGCGTATGCGAAAGTTTCTGAAAATACCATGTTCGATCGATCGAACATTTCTCGATCGATTGAACATTTGGAACTCAAGCGCTTCAACTTTCTTTAAGCGATCGAACATTCGATCGATCGAACTATTGTCGATCGCTCGAACTTCAAACTTTAGTTTTGAATTCTTTTGTCTGCACTACAGAATTCCAATTGTCCTGATGTTCATCTCTCTAGTCCACACAGCAGTGATCTGCACAAACAATAGCTAAAACAATACAACTTATCATAGATTAATCACATTGTATGAAAACTAGCCTTGTAATGCAAATTGCAGATAAAATGGGAAGTTGTGATTAAAACCAATGCAATTCTTCCTTTTAGCGCAGTTGTATTTTACAAATACCCCCGCTTTGCAGCGGGCTTTTCAAATAGGTATTTGAGCGGGTTCATTTGGGATAGGCGACGGGTACGCCAGACTAAGGCCCAACATGTTTTCTCTAAAGGTGAATATTTCAGCACATATCCAGTCATCCTCTTGCTCAAGTAATAAGTGGCTTTCTCTACGTGTCCTTCTTCTCCTTCTTGGGCCAACATACACCCCATTAAACTTTTGGTCACAGAAAGGTATAGTAATAAGGGCATTCCAGTTACAGGTGGTGTTAGGATAGGCAAATTTTGGAGATAGGTTTTGATTTTATCGAAGGCTTATTGGCATAGGCTAACCCATTCATACTTTTTTCCTTTTCTAAGTAATTTAAAGAGCGGATCACAGGTTAGCGTGAGCTTTGAAATGAATCGGCTAATGAATTGTATCCTACCCAAGAATTCCCTCAGCTCCTCATTTTTCAGCGGTTGCATCTCAACTATGGCTTTAATTTTGGTTGGGTCCACCTCTATTCCCCTTTGGGTGATAAGAAATCCTAACAACTTCCCGGTAGTAACTCTGAGATTGCACTTTTGTGGATTTAACCTCATTCTAAACTTTCTCAGCCTCTGAAGAATTTCTTTAACGCCTCCAGGTATCCTTCCTTCTTTTTGGACTTCACAATCATATCATCTACGTATACCTCCACCTCCTTATGAATCATGTCGTGCAATAATGTGGTGGCAACCCGTTGATACGTTGCCCCTGCGTTCTTGAGCCCAAATGGCATAACCCTATAGCAATATGTACCCCAGGGCGTGATGAAAAACTTCTCCTAAGAACATGTATCTTTCAGGCTGGCTGATAATCCTCCCACTACGATGAGGTACTATTGTGGAAATGGGTGAAGATGTGATGTTTTCTTATCTTACATCATTTTTACGTGTTGGAGGAATAGAGGGCTCTCCATCTATTTCTCTCAGATCTATCCTTTCTTCAGGTTTATGGTTCATGATATAATCATCCTCCAAGAAAACAATATTTGTACTAACAAACACTCTCTGTTCTCTCGGATCATAAAAATACCATCCATAAGTCCCCTTTGGATACCATATGAAGTAACATACTTCCGATTGTGATTTCAATTTGCTCATCTTTCCTTTTAGCACATGTACTGGACAATTGTCAAGAGGGCTTGCATCCAATCTACATCTCCTATGGTGTCTTAGGATTAGATTTGCTTGGAACTAGATTTAGTATGTACATAGCGATTTCCAAAGCATAACCCCAAAGAAATAATGGCAACTCTGAATAACTCATCATCGACCTAGTTATGTCTAAAAGCATTCGGTTCCTACTCTCTACTACACCGTTCTACTGAGGTGTACTAGTGCAGACAATTATAACAGAATCCCATTATTTACGAGGTGATTATTAAACTCATCAGAGAGGTACTCACGACCTCAATCAGATTGAATGGCTTTGATATGTGTGCCCAGTTGCTTCTTCACTTTAACCCTAAACTCTTTGAACTTTTCAAAGGCTTTAGACTTGTGCTGCATTAGGTACACATATCCATACCTAGAATGGTCATCAATAAATGTAATGAAATACTCATAACCACCACTGGCTCTAATATTTGTTGGTCCATACACATCAGTATGTACTAATTCTAGCAATGCATTGCTCCTGTTGCTCTCTACGAGAAAGGGCCTTTTGGTCATTTTACAATTTAAACATGATTTACAGACTTCCATTGGTTCGAGAACCAAATTGCCTAAGACCTCTTCTTTGACTAGTCTGCTAATCCTGTTTAGATCAATATGACCTAGCCTTATGTGCCAAAGCCTTGTTAGATTAGTGGAAGGTACCTTTCTTTTAGATGGTAGAGTTACATTTGGAGTAATCACATACAATCCATTCAACTTAATACCAAAACACACAAAAGAACCATTTCTTTTGATCACAACATCAGTTCTAAAAGAGAAAGAATAATTTTTATTTGAAAGTTCTAGAACTGAAATTAATTACATCTCATTAAAGGGACGTAAAGTACATGTGATAAAACTAAAGTCTTATTTTCTGGAAATTCTAAAACTACCACTTTTATAGCAACCACAGAAATGGTTGAGCTAGAATCTAGAGTAATCACGATCTCTCCATCACTGCATTTGCTAGTTGATCTGAACCCCTCTAATGAATTATATATATGGTTAGTCGCACCAGAATCAATGCACCAGGTGTTTGAAGTATCCATAATAAAACTTCTTTAAATCATATGTGATTCAATCATAACTTGAACTCTTGTAACTAAGAATTCCAGACAATTCCTCTTCTAGTGGCCTTTGTCCCCGCATTGGAAAGACTTTCCTGCCCTGACCACCTGACTTTCCCTTCCCTTTTCCTTGTCCCTTAGATTTTGCAATCTTCGAGACTGGTCCAACACTTGGACCACCAGTGCCAGCCTTCTTTTTTCCTTTCTTTCCTTTCGGTGTAGATCGGGAAGAGGAAGAGTTTTTCTTAACATTCAAAACGCTGGCCCCAGATTTGATCACCCTTCCTTTGACTGAAGAGAGCTCATCAATTCACTCATAGAAAGGTCATTTAATTCGTATTGTAATTAAGTTTAAATTAATCGAATGATTGATATACCGAGTTGAGGATCATATCAACTTGGGTCTGTGCATCAATGTTGGCACCCAGAGTCTCTAGTTCATTTAAATAACCAATCATTTTTAAAACGTGCACTCTTATTGGAGTTCCTTCTAATATTTTTGCACTGATGATCTTATGCATGGCGATCTGCCTAGCAGGTCTACCATGCTCCCCAAACATTCCTTTGAGGGAGGTTATGATGGTACTAGCAGAATCATTTGATTGGTACTAGTGTTGCAACACACCAGCCATAGTGGCCAATATGTAGCAACAAGTCATCGCATTCGATTTCTTCCACTTATCAAACTTGCATCTAGTAGCTGCTGAACCATTTACTGTGGGTTCGTCAGGGCATGCGGTAGTGAGGACATATATGTGATCCTCTGTAGTTAGCACGATGTCCAAGTTATGACTCTATTCAGTGTAGTTGTTTCCAGATAGCTTATTCTGTGCGAGTATGGTGGCAAGTGGGCTAAATGGAGATCCAGACATTTTAAATTCTAAAAAGGAAAGCAAACATTTTAATATGGATATTTGTAGACACCCCGATTTTGACCAACCATTGATTAGGGGATGACCAACTAATTTAGGGTTTCTGAGGTGATTCAAGCTCTTCAAAGGCTCTTCAATTTCAAAAAATGGAATTAATTAAGAAAGAAAGAAAAGAGAAGGGAGAGAAAATGGAAGAACATGAGAAAAAGGATAGACACAACACGTGGTGAGGTTTGCGGCGATCAAATGGTGCCGTAGCGGCACTCACTGAATGCTGTAATGGTAATCAAGGATCGCCGCATGGTGATCACTGACAGCCGCAGATAACTCACCGAATGCCATGACAAATAGGAGAAGTTTGGAAAGCGAAAAAAAGAAAAAGAATAAGAAAGAGAAAAAGAAATTGAAAACAGAACAAAATGAGGTGCACAAAAGACAGAAGTCCGCGAGTTGTCTGCGGCACTCGTTGAGTGCCAGAGCAGTACTTGCTGAGTACTGTACGACTGTTGTTAAATGCCATTCTGGCATTCGTACAGTGCCGCAGACAACTCTCCCGAGTGCCATGTTTTTAAACAGTCTATTTTTAAATTAGTGCGCATTGTATGATTAAAAGTGCTTTTAGGATTAGGGTTTTACCCTCAACTTTTACCAAAATGACCTTTAAAATTGATCTATATAAGGAGATGCATATCCCCATTGTGAAGAAGGATTCTTGAACTACTTCTTGAGATAATTAGGAGACTATTGAGAGAATTTTGGAGAGAATTAAGAAAATAGAAGATAAATCATTGCAAGGGTTGGCAGAAGAGCTTGGAGATCCTTTTGAAGTCCTTCAAACTACAAAGAAGGTGAGGATAATTGGAGGTAACCTCTAATCTTAATTAATTCTTAGTTCAAGTTCAATCACAATTCATAGAACTACTTAGGATTTTTTACATGTTTTCTAAAAGTCTCTTCCTACCTCATTTCATCACACACCACTAGAATTGTGATTGAATTTCCACTTGTGTTTCATTGATTTGGATCTAAATGGATTTGGGTTTAATACCATATAATTTCTAAAGTGAAGTCTAACTTAGAACATCATTTGAGTTTTTTTTATTTCATCTCTTTTTGTTTATATTCCTCTCTTGGGATTCATGAGATCTTCAATATCTCATTTGATTGCCTTGAGTTTTGATCCTTTAAATTCTCTATAAACTTGTTATTTAAATGGGAATTAAGGTAGGTCATAACTATATCCATACATAATTAGTGGGTCATAGTCCTAATTCATGATTTGGAACCTCTAATTTGAAGTCTCATGGAATTCTCTTCATATTCCATTGAGGTTTGTATGGATTGGTCATAATTAGTCTCCAAGTATCATTAACTTGGGAGGATAATTGAATAAAGTGAGTATATATTCCTTAAGGATCATCAACTTGAAAGAGGAATTAAGGTTTATGAAGAGCCATCTCTAATGGCTTAGATGTCAACATTGGTGCAGTAAATTCAAAAACCAGCAATGAACAAGGATTTTTAAATAAATCATAATCCATTGAAATTGAATGAGACCAATTGGAATTTGTCCCTAACACAAAGATCTACCACTATAATTTTTGTTTTGATGAGATTTCATAGTTAACATGGTTTGATCTTAGGATTTGTGAACTAGTCACTCTCTGTCCAAAATTTCAGAACAGTAAGTCAGTAGTTATTTGAATAGATTAGAGCCCTAATCAAACATTTTTGACTTCTAATAATTGTTTCCATGAAGTTTAATGTGTTAATAAGATCCCCTAAAAAGATTGAAGTCATTAAGATTTGTTTACTATTTTTAGAAAATCATACAAAATCTCTGGACAGAGAGTTGTTAAATTCTGAGTCATGTCTGGTCTAAGTCAAATTCCTAGAGATTGGACAATTTGATCTTTGATTTTCTTTTTGGGATTAGAAACTAGACTCACAGAGGCACATCGTATCCAAAAATCATTAAGATTAAATCATGGAAAGCATGCTTTTCCTATTTTTGAAGTCTAGTTTGCTCTTTGTAATTTCTGGATTTGTATGATAGATTTGATAAACTTTGTAAATAATGGTCCAAATGACTTTTCCATGACCTAAGGCTTGAAACATGCTTTGATTATGATTAATTGAATTTAAATTCAGAGGTTAGATGATCCAAATAAATGAATGATTTATAGCTTATTTATGTTCATATTCATGCATTCATCACACATGCATAGATTCTAGCAATTAGGACATCATCTTGTATTGTGCTAAGCCATAATTAGTTGAACATAGCTATGGATTCCTTGTGATCATGTTGGGAATATATCATGATACACCCAAAGTTGGCTCTATCCTATGACCGAGCGGTTCAAATCAGCAGCCAGTCTATGTCCCGGTCAAATCATGCACAACTCCTCGGACAAGCATCAGCCCGAGCGGTCTAGTCTACCCGAAACTCATCATCTCGAGCGGTTCATTCATGACCCGGCCAACAGGTCGGGAAAATCGCACGGGCACATCCCACTGAGGGAACAGCTTATCCGGGCCCACATGCATGATCCCGAGCATTACGGGTAGTTTCCTACTCAAGCTAGAAGACTAATGGAAAGTGCAAACTATTTCCTAATCCAATTAGGAAACCCCTACAATTAATGCCAATCTATATCAATTGGATTACATTTCCTTATCCATGTATGAGTAGGTCTCTTACATCTATAAAAGAGACTTCTCACCCCCCAATGAAGGGGCTGAATTTTTAGTCTACACGGCACCTCTATAGCATTTATCTACATGCTCGGCCGACCTACGGTAGTTCCAGTCTTGTTGGTTCACCACAGGCCCCCGGCTCTTTTATAGTATAGTGAACGTGCTCAGACACACACGTGGACGTAGGTACCTTCGTTAACAGGGCCGAACCACATACAAAAAACCAGTCTCTCACTCTCTCTCTCTCTCTCCCTCTCCTAAAATTGCTCTACTTTACTCTTACCAATTTTTGGCATCATTAGTTTGGCGCCGTCTGTGGGAAACGACAAGTCTTCTCATCAACAAATCTCTTGACTGATCGTCATGCCACCGAAGAAGGGTAAGAAGGCTGATCAGCAGTTAGACCGGGATGTTCCTCCAGCCCCGGCACCGGCTGCGGCAGTCATGACATCTAAGCAGATCACTGCAATCCTCACACAACTCCTTGAGGGCCAGCGTTAAATCCAACAACAGATCGAGGCCCTGCTAGCCCAGCAAAGTAGTCCTCCAGGGGCCAGGAAACGACCCGAGAACGTTGCGTACAGTCGGGAACCGATCTTGACCAGACAACGTGCCCAAGCCAACCCGTCCCGTGTTAAGGATGCCAGAGACATCAATAGTGGGCGTGCTGCCCAAGAGGAAAGGCGCGAGCATATGGCCCGGGAATCAGTCCAGGTCACGCGGTCAAGAGCCGAGTCGTCCCTGGGCACACAATTACCCGGAGTCATAGCCGAGCCCGAGCCCGATCCCAAAGGATAGCACCCCGCCATGAAGAAAAAGCCTCTTCCACTGACCCGACGAACCCCTTGGATACTGGTCGGGAAGGAGTGGAAGCCCGAATCAAGGACTTGCAGAAGCAGATTAACGGAGTGGCCCAAAAGCTTGGTCAAAACCGTGCTCAGAATCAAGCCAATACCGAGATAGAATCACCATTCTCCAGCCAGATCATGAGGTTTGCCATCCCGCGCAAATTTAAGCAGCCTCGCCTAGATCCCTATAACGGCTCGGGGAGCCCGGTCGACCACGTCTGGACCTACAAGGCTCAGATGGCCCTAGCCACCAACTCCGATGAACTACACTGCCTAGCCTTCCCCAGCACTTTGAAACTACACTGCTGTGCAGTGGTTATATTCCTTGGAGCCCCGATCGGTCTGCAGTTTCAAACAACTCAGTAAGCAGTTCATCAAACAAATCACCGGTATGCATGAACGGATAAAGCCTGACATACATCTACTGACAGTTAGACAAAGAGATAATGAGACCCTCAAGGAATTTACCGACCAGTTTAATCAAGAGAAGCTCGGTATCTATGATCTTGATGAAATCGCCGCTATTATAGCCTTCTGCTTGGGTATTTAACACACCAAGTGCGCCACGTCGTTTCACAGAAATTGACCGGTAACCTTGGTTGAACTCACAGAGAGGGTTGGAAAATACATTGACACTGAAGAATTTCTAAAGATCAAAGACCCAGGGCAAGAAAGCAGCAAGCCTTCCAGAAGCAAGCGAAAGCGAGATCAGCCTGGGAGTTCTGACAGTTCTTCCAGTTCACAGCAGTCCCGGTCAGGCAGCCCCGACCCGACCTCTAGTTCACAGTGGTTTGAGTTCGGTAGCCCCGACCCGACCTCCAGTTCATAGTGGTCTGAGTCTGGCAGCCCCGACCCGACCTCCAGTTCACATCGGTCAGGATCAAGTAGTTTCGACTTTGCCTCCAGCACAGAGAAGTCAAGAGCCTTACGATCCTGATTCGACCCCCTGTCTCCATCGGTCTAGATGAGCCCGACTACAGTGGTACTTGCCTGATCACCACATGAGGCTCCACCGATTGTCAGAGAGCTCTTAAAAATACCTCGGGCCTAACCCCGAGCCATACAAAGACCTCGGGCCTAACCCCGAGGCATAAAAAACCTCGGGCCTAACCCTGAGGCATACAAAGACCTCGGGCCTAACCCCGAGGCATAAAAAGACCTCGAGCTCCGAACTTAGGCACTAAAAAGACCTCGGGCTCCGAACCCAAGCACTAAAGACCTCGGGATCACACCCGAGGCAAAAGACCTTGGGGTTACGCCCGAGGCATCGGCTTCGCTTGGGTCCAACCTACGATGGGGGCAAACCCCTTAGGTGGCTGATGATGGCAAGTTTCAAAAGTCCCTGCAACCACCATGTTCCAGGTCGGTTGCCTACAGTCATAGCCTCTGTAAGACCCTCGTCTTAGTGAAAGCTTGGGGGGTAAGACGGCGCAGTGAACTAAACAGGCAATCACACCAGGTATCTACAAGCCTCGTGGATAACCAAGTCAAAATCTTGGACAGCCCGAGCACCTACAGTACTCAGAGGCATTAACTCCACTTAGGTCTAAACCGACGATAGAGGTGACTAAAATCTCTTAGGTTGGCCGACGATAGAGGAGCAAAAAGACCCTAAAGCAACGTGATTTAGGTCGGCTCCACCAACATGGTCAAGCTCTTCTCCCACAGTCTTGACGAAGGCTGGTTGGGCGGAAGACAACCATCTTGGGAAGTTAACATAAAAGGACCCTAAAGAAAAACGCTTTAGGTCGGCTTTTCCAACATGGTAAAATTCTTCTACCCACAACCTTGACGAAGGTTCACGGGCAAAAGATAACCATCCTGGAGGCTAATTCAAGCAAAAAAGACTCCGAAGTAGGCCGAGTCTCAACTCTCGGTCACTTCCCGAGCATTCAAAGACTCCGAATTAGACCGGGTCTTAACTCCCGATCAGTTCCCGAGCACCTAAAAGTCCCGAGCTAGGTTGGGTCTCAACTCTCAGCCAGTTCCTGAGACCTCACTAGGCTCAAAAGCCCCGAGGCAGCTTCCCCAAGCACTCAGACAGTGGCAAGTAACATCAAATTGATTTCCAAACTTACCCCGATATAGCATCTGGCCAACCTTGGAAATGGGGGGCAGCTGATACACACAAAGTTGGCTCTATCCTATGACCGAGCGGTTTAAATCAGCAGCCAGTGCATGTCCCGGTCAAATCATGCACAACTCCTCGGATAAGCATTAGCCCGAGCGGTCTAGTCTACCCGAAACTCATCATCCCGAGCAGTTCTTCCATGACCCAGCCAACAGGTCGGGAAAATTGTACAGGCACATCCCACCACGGGAACAGCTTATCCGGGCCCACAGGCATGATCCCGAGCATTATGGGTAGTTTCCTACTCAAGCTAGAAGACTAATGGAAAGTGCAAACTATTTCCTAATCCAATTAGGAAACCCCTACAATTAATGCCAATCTATATCAATTGGATTATATTTCCTTATCCATGTACGAGTAGGTCTCTTACATCTATAAAAGAGACCTCTCACCCTCCATTGAAGGGGCTGACTTTTCAGTCTACACAACACCTCTATAGCATTTATCTACATGCTCGTCCGGCCTACGGTAGTTCCAGACTTATTGGTTCACCACAGGCCCCCGGCTCTTTTACAGTATAGTGAACGTGCTCAGACACACACGTGGACGTAGGTACCTTCGTTAATAGGGCCGAACCACATACAAAAAACCGGTCTCTCACTCTCTCTCTCTCCTAAAATTGCTCTACTTTACTCTTACCAATTTTTGGCATCATCATATCATAACTATATGGACATTACATTGGCTCTTAGTTGAGACTTGTATATTTATAGAGATGTTGTAATTTCAACTAGTTAGAAGGAATTCATAATTGTGTCAATTCTTCCCATGTTTGATAGATTTAAGCCACTACAAGGAAAAAGGCATTTTATGTCACTTAAAAAGTGACATAAATAGGTATTTATGTCACTTTTTTTTTCCAGTAGAAAGTGACATAAATGGGGTGACATGTTTTTAAAAGTGAGATAAATGTTTTATAAAGTGACATAAATGTTTCATAAACCAAAACATATATTAATAAAAAGTGACAAAAATACTTAAAAGCGAGATAGATACCATTTTATTTATGTCACTTTTAACCTAAAGTGACATAAAAGTAAAAAATTGACATAAATGCCAAACAAAATTATTACATCAAAGTCTTAAAAGTGACATAAATATTTTAAAAGTGACATTAAAACTTTAAAAGTGATATAAATACTTCATAAAAGTGACATAAATACTTGATAAAAGTGACATAAATGTGTAATTAGCTATGTCAAAATTTTTAAAAAACGACATAAATGTTTTAAATAATACTGATTCAATACCACCCTATAAAAACAATACCACCCTGTACATACAATACCACCCTGTACAAAATTAAATCCAACTTAATGATGACTGATTCTGCCTACTCGAATGCGCTTAATGGTGATGACCATGAAATACCAAGTCAATTGCAAAAATTAATTGAAAAAGAAAAAGAATCTGCATGCAAAATCATTAAGAACACTATAAAAATTAATATGGGAAATGAAGATAATCCACAAAATGTTTTTATTGGTTCTACACTTAGCAACGAAGAAAGCAAAGAATTGATCAATCTATTAAATAAATTCAAAGATATTTTTGCATGGTCTTATAGTGATATTCCAGGAATTGATCCAGAGATACTCCAACATCATATGCCCCTCTTTTCTAACTCAAAACCAATAAACCAAAAATTGAGGCATCTGAGGCCTAAATGGGCACTTAAAGTAAAAGAGGAAGTTGAAAAGCAATTGAAAGCTGGATTCTTGATGGTCATCGAGTTTCCCGAATGGGTTGCCAACATCATACCAGTTCCCAAGAAAGATGGTCATGTAAGGGTATGCGTTGACTTCTGAGATCTAAACAAAGCTAGCCCTAAAGACGATTTTCCTCTACCTCACATTGATATACTGGTTGATAATATTGCAGGGCATGAGCTCTTGTCTTTTATGGACAGATTTTTGGGGTATAATAAGGTTTTCATGGCACTAGAGGATAAGGAAAAAACCACTTTCATCACGCCTTGGGGTACATATTGCTGTAGGGTAATGCCGTTTGGGCTCAAGAATACAGGGGCAACGTATCAACGGGCCGCCACCACATTATTGCATGACATGATTCATAAGGAGGTGGAGGTATACGTAGATGATATGATTGTGAAGTCCAAGAAGAAAGAAGGACACTAGGAGGCATTGAGGAAATTCTTTAAGAGGTTGAAAAAGTTTATAATGAGGTTAAATCCACAAAAGTGCACTTTTGGAGTTACTACTAGGAAGTTGTTAGGATTTCTTATCACCCAAAGGGCGATAGAGGTGGACCCAACCAAAAAGCCATAGTTGAGATGCAGTCGCCAAAAATTAAGAAAGAGCTGAGGCAATTCTTGGGTAGGATATAATTCATTAGCCGATTCATTTCAAAGCTCACCCTAACCTATGATCCGCTCTTTAAATTGCTTAGAAAAGGAGAAAAGTTTTAATGGGATAGCCTATGCTAACAAGCCTTCGATAAAATCAAAACCTATCTCCAAAATCCGCCCGTCCTATCACCACCCGTACCCGAAAGGGCATGTAGTGAAGGCCATTTATTACTTGAGCAAGAGGATGACTAGATATGAGTTGAAATATTTACCTTTAGAAAAAGCCTATTGGGCCTTAGTCTGGTGTACCCGTCACCTTAGGCATTACATCTTCCTCGTAACTTTGATATCCTGAATGGACCCACTCAAATACCTGTTTGAAAAGCTCTGCTTGACCAGTATGATTTCCTAGTGGACCATGATGCTAAGGAGAAATGTGAGTTTTAATTCCCAGATGAAGGAGTGATGGAAATAGGGAAAAATCTATAGAAGATGTATTTCGATGGAACAGCTAACCAATTGGGTTATGCCATCCTTATAGCACCTAATGGAACTCTTACCCCATTAGCCGTCAAGCTTAAGTACAACTCAACCAAAAATACGGTGGAATACAAAGCATACATAATTGGGATGAAAGCAGCCTTAGCCCTAAAAGTTGAAAGGATTGATGTTTTTGGAGATTCTAACTTGATTATATCCCAAGTGTGAGGTGACTGGAGAGTGAATCATAAGAATTTGAGACCTTACCATGAATACATGGAGAGTTTGAAAGTGCAATTTAAGAGGATTTCATTCTATTACCTTCCCCGTGTGGAGAATCAGTTAGATGATTCCCTAGCAACCCTAGCCTCAATGATTCAAATCCCCTTAGGAGTTACTATGATCCCGTTATCCATAGAAGAAAGAAACCAACTTTCATTTGAGATGATCACAGCCATTGAGGAAGGGGGTGAGATGCCTTGGTATGTGGAATACCCCAAAGGAAGGAGAATACCCCAAAGAAGCTTCAGAGAAGGATAAAAAGGCGATTCAAAGATTTTCCACTCAATTTGTGATCTATGCGGATAAGTTATTGAAGAAGTATTATACCGTGTATAATCTGGAGTGTTTATATGGGAAGGAAGCTAAGAGAATGATGGAGGAATACACGAAGGAGTTTATGGACCCCACATAAATGGGCATATATTAGCAAAGAAGATAATTTGGCAAGGATATTACTCAACGTCCTTGGATAGAGATTGCTGTGAATATGTCAGAAAATGCCATATGTGTCAAATCCATACAAATCTGATGCACACCCCGCCGTCCCGACTCTATAGCATAACCACACCTTGGCCATTTTTTGTATAGGGTATAGACATTATTGGTGAAATAGTTCTAAGGGCTTCCAATGGACACTGATATATAATTATGGCAATTGATTATTTTACTAAGTGGGTAGATGCAGCTTCATATACAACTTTGAAAGCTAAAGATGTGGTGAGTTTCATTAAGAAGAACGTAATCTGCAGATACGGGGTTCCAAATGAGTTCATTTCTAATCACGACAGTCATTTCCAAGGAGAAGTCATCCCACTTCTAAAGAAGTATAAGATTACCCGCCATCAGTCCTCTTTGTATAGACCCCAAACAAATGGAGCGGTAGAAGCAGCAAATAAGAATATTAAGGCAATCTTGGGGAAAATGACAGACACGTATAGAGATTGGCGCAAAAATCTCCCATTTGCATTGTGGGGATACCGGACTTCTATAAGGACCTCAACGGGTGCTACGTCGTATTCGTTGTTGATGGGATGGAAGATGTCCTTTCGATTGAAGTAGAAATGCCCTCTCTTATGGTTTTGGTAGAATGTGAAGTGACTGAGGTTGAGTGGTACAAGGAAGGTATGAGGAGTTGATGTTGCTTGATGAGAAAAGGATGGCCGCAATAAACCATACTCGGGGATATTAGAAAAGGATAGCCCATGCCTTCAACCAAAGGTTCACCCAAGGAAGCTTGCTGAGGGTGACCTGGTCCTCAAGGAACTTAAAGTGCCCGTTTATGACCCAAGAGGAAAATTCAAACCCAATTGGGTCAGACCATACATCTTTAAGACTCTTCTCTAAGGAGGGGCTGCCTATCTTATGGACATAGATGGGGTTGAATTTAAACAGCCAATCAACCTCGATCGCCTTAAAAAATACTTTGCTTGAGACCTTTCTTTTTTCAAAACCTCCTACATCGATGAACTACATGACACCCCATTTTGTCGGCTATCAGATTTAGGAGACCCATAGCTTGGTGGTTCACAATGATCGAAAAAGACTCAAAAGGACTCCTGGAAGTTGGTTCTATTTCTCGAAATGCTCAGAATGACCAAAATGCCCCTGAAAGCCCAAAAGCTCCCAGATTTGGACCAAAAGTTCTGGAAACACGCTATGTCATAAGAAAACCAATAAAATGAGTTTTTTTTAAGTAAAATCGGATGAAATCATCAGCTCCCAGAGACCTCCAGAAGTCCTGGAAGTTCCCGGAAAGTTCCCGTTGACCAGTTTGACCAAAGTTTGACCAAGTTTGACCAAGTTTGACCAAAATCGTCCAAATTCACCAGAATCATTCTAGATCATGAGAAAAGTATTAAGATGAGTTTTAAAAGAAAATCGAGCGAAAACGTCAACTCCTGGGAGCTCCCAGAAGTTTCCAGAACTTCCCGGGAATCCCAAGTTTGACCAGTTTGACCAGAATTTGACTTTAAAACTGAGGCACCGTAACAATTTTCAAATATTTTTCATGAATACTAGAGGTCAATAGCTTTCCAATGGTGTATCGCACATAATTTTTGGATTTAAAACGAGTTTATTATGAATTTTCGAAGACGAGAAAGGCGATCAAATCGGCTTTTATCACAAATACCGCAAAAATTTTCAAAGTGACCTATCCCCGAACTATTATTTATGTAAAGTAGACTTCATTACCTTTCCAACGGTATATCATAACCTCAATTTGGAGTTCGTACGCATTTTCTGTGAATTTCGGACGAAATAGGGCCTTTTCACGAATACCGGAACCTCTGGGGTCCTATACAGCATTATTTGGACGAAGGAGGAGCAGTGCCGCTGTGACAGTAGCCCACTGCCGCCGCGGCACTCCCCTCCAGAACAGTGTATTTTTGTAATTTTTCTTGGGGGTTCATTTTGATTAATTGAAAACAAAAACGACGTAGTTTTATGATTTCAGATGTTTGGGACCAATGGGAACACTTCTAAAACCCCAAAACCACCCCAAATTGGCCTATTTAAACCCCTCATAGCTCTCCATTTTAGGGGTGTCAACTGTAAGCTTTGAAAAAGTTTGGGAGAGAAAGTTGTAGAGATAAGGTTAGAATAGAGAGAAAAGAAGCTTTCTTCTTTGATTTTCAAAACAAAAGTGAGTTCTAAACTTTGTTTTTTTACTTCATTACTCCTATTTACTTCAACATTCAATACACCCAACCACCATTTTAGTGAGCATTTAAGAGAGAGGAAGCTTCTTCCATGTCCAATGTCATCATATATGAGTGAAACACCAATCTACAAGTTCAATACATCATGAATATCATCTATTGATCTTTATCTACTTGCTTGTTTATTCATTGTTTATCTCTTCTTACCTCATTTCTTTTTTATTTTTCTTTATTTACGTACTAGTTCATCATCATCTAGATGATGACATGAAGTTTGAGGTGAGTGAATCCTTATGGATAGTAGCTCTTGACCTCAAAAACATGTTTGATAGATGATGATCATAACTTCAATACCTCCTAGGTATCCTTGAAGTTATGTTCAAAATAAAAATAAACCTCTCCAACAATCTTGGAGGCTCTTGATGATGAGTTTGATGTTGACATTTTAAGTGGCTATAATCTTTATTGAGTATTGAAAATACATTTTCAAAACCTCTATTTCAAACCCCCCTCAATCCCTCTCATTTTGATCTCAAGAAAGGGAACCTTGTTTTCCCCAAAATCTTCAAAACAGTGAGTCAAAACAGTGAGTGAGCTGAGTTCAAAGATTTCTATAGAACTCAATACTCAATGTATGGATGGAAGGCCACTTGGAAAGTCTTCCTAACTCATTCTAGAACACCCATGATTTTTGGTTTGACTTGGAAATACTTGAAAATGGTCCATTTGGACCCAAACATTCCTTCCAGACATTCTGCCTCTGCTGTCACAGCAGCTTGGTTGACTTCCAACTTCTTTTTCAGACAACCTTTCCAAAAGCAGTGGTCCCAAATTATTTTTCCCTTACACTTCAATGTCTTAGGAAGCTTTCTATATAAAATGGGCCTCCAGATCATTTGTTTTCATGTTCTAAGAAATTTCAACATTTCAGTCAACAGTACAGACTCTGTTTCTGAGTGACCTTCATTGTTTATATGATTTCTCTCAATCTGTGATAGTTGTTAAAGATTGGCTTTTTGGGTAGTGTTCTAGACACAATAAGGAAGATCTCCATAAAATCGCATGCACTAAAAACATTTTTAACCCCTCTTTTCAATTTTCAAAATATCTAGCTACTGTTCTGTCCACTATTCACAGCAAGCACATTTTAATTTTCATTCTTTGATTTGATGCATATATGCATTCCAATTGAGTTCATATCTTAGGAAGTAGTTCATACTACATTTGTACATATCCCATATTGATTTCATTCATTCATACACATTCTAGGCTTCTAAGTCATTCTAGGAATCTATGAACACAAAGCACACTACAACCTTAGCACATTCTAGATACATACATTGCATCCATGCAAAGATTTGGGGCTTTGTGACTCCTAAACTAAGAAGATTATAAGGAATGATCACGATCACACGTTTATGCTTCCCCTCGATCTAATCATCCTTTCTCATCCGTCCGGGGATTGAGAGATCTTCTTTTCTCAAAGAATAACATGCATCATACTAGCTTGCTAAGCATATTTTGATTTCTTTGATTATTTGTTTCAAGAACAATTCATGTCCCCCTTTTAGATTAGGAAGTCTTGAGTATTTGATACATGATTAGACGATCTTTCTTTAGGTTTGTTTATGTGATCTTTCACTTTTGCATTGTGTGATATTTGGCTTAGATCTTATGAATGATATCTTATCTTTTGATATTCCAATTTCAAGATTCTTATGCAAATGTAATATACTTATCATAAATATTAATTGTCGAACCAAACATAGTATAAGATGATTATTTGGATGCTAATTGAGGCCCGTCGAAAGACGGGGCGAGTTGAGGGTGTTTTAGTCGTGACAAAGGCTCCTTCCTCTCTCGTACCAAAACCCCGAACCAAGTTCTTTGGTTATGAAGGGCCGGTGCCTTTATCCGCTTGGGTGAGTCAAATTAGGTTTCTTGGTTCCTTAAAGACCAAGTGGCGACTTTGTATCTGTTTTTGACAGACCATTTTCTCTCTCTTTTCAAATCAAACAAAAGCAAACAAGAGGTGGAATTCCGCGTATCCACACTACGCTTGACCTAACTCCTACTAGGGGATACGTAGGCAACCTGCTCAGTTCCGTCATTAATAATTGCCTGGGTGATACCTTCCTTCAAGCCTTACATCGAACTACTTTGGACCTGATACCCATTCGGTGATAAGTAGGCAGGCTCTCGAAAGCCTTCGGTCCATGAAAACTAAAGAAGAAAAAAAAATCCCTGTGCAAAACTAGGGTCAAACTTACGTTTGCTTGGAACCACATCAAGGCCCCATAACTAGGGGCCAACTTCGTTTGCTATCCAAAGGACCCAGATACTTACCCTAACCCATCTTTGGACCTCCTGGCTATCAAAATGAGCACTAAGAAGAAACAAATGAGAATTCATGATATAGGATGGTTAAAACTCTAAGCAACCTTCAAAGCAATGGTAATAAAAGTTAAGAAGAAACATTAATTGGAAGATTTTCACTACTCAAAGATAAATTGGAAAAGTGAACACCTGGAATAAACATGCCAGAATGTTTTACAAGAACATTCTTTGAAAAGAAAAATCACATTCAAAGAGCGTAAAAGAGTAGACAGGGTTTGTCAGAAAGTGAGGTTCAAAATTCAGAAATAGGAAATTAAAAGAAAATGGAAAAGGGAAGTAAAAAGGGAACATACCTCCCATGCTCTCCAGAAGCCACCCTTAGAGGCAGGACAATCTTGGAAAAGCTCTCCTATATGCCTATAAAGAATAGATAATCCCGTGCCAGCCCAATCATACTCATATATCCGGTCTAAATCCTCCAGGGACCCTAGTAGTGTAACCTGAATTCGATCACCCTTGTTGCACAACAAAGAGCACCCCAATAAGTACATAATGAACCCTCTGTCCATCTGTAAAGCCCTCCTGGTCCTTGAATGTGTCAAGGAACCACTTCGCTGTAACCAAAGGCTTATCTGAGAGCACCCCTAACAACACTGCACCCGATCCCACTTCGACGCCACATCGAGCATCCATAAGCACTCACCCCCAAAGGGGATCCCTGTGTTCATGCTAAAGTCGAGAGGAGTCATCGTCATCTCCCCAAACTCAAAGTGGAAAGTGTTGGTGGTGTCCCACCACCGCTCTGCAAGAGCGTGAATCTATCGGAAGTCATTTGGGCTCTTAGTCAAGAGCTTGACTATGAGGTCATTTGGGCTCTTAGTCAAGGTCTCATTTAGAGACTGATACTACTCAAAGGCATGGGCGAGACTGCCATGACCCTTCAGCGAGTCGGGTTAAAGCTGTAAGAAGTCGTATGATTTTATCGATAAAATAGAAGGATAAAAGCAAAGAAAAGAAAAGAAAAATAATAATGAAGAATAAGAAATGGTGAATGAAACCATTTTTTTAGCATCAAGCACACATATTCTAATATCATTTGAGCTAATGAGTAGAGAATTGAAGTCGAAAGAAAGTGAAGATATATGCTCCTCTGGGTCACGGAGTAGAAAAGCGAAATCACTGTGAGGAGTAGCCTTGTACTTCTTCCTCTTCTTGCTCGAGCTACCTGAGCCACCCGCCATGGTGGTCGATCTATCAAAAGAAAGAGAGAAAAAGAGAAAAAAAATTCAAGTATTAGAAAAAGTGAGGAAAAAAGAAAAGAAATAAAAAAAAACAGTAAAAGGGGAAGAAGCTTAAGATTCTGATCGAGGGGAACTAACTTGTTATTCGTTTAGATCGTTATAAATGAATAGAGAAAAATCTTGAGGGAGATCTGGATCGAAGAGCTATCGAGAAAGTGAGAGAAAATGAAATACTTAAACTAATCTGCGCCTCAAACGGTACTCGAGAATCTATGAACGACAGTCTCTGAGTTCCGCACGGTAACTAATGAGCGCCGTTGCGACACTCAGTGAGTGCCGTTGCAGCAATCATTAACTGTCGCATGATTTTGTGCGTGCCACGAATCTGACAATTGAAAGGTCATTTGTTTTCCGCCCAAAATTCAAAAAGGGTCCCGAATTTTGAATTTAAACCCCTAAAGTTTGCCCGCCTCTTACACTTTGGTCCCTAGAAAATAAATTTTTAAGTCCGCGTGACTCTGAATTTTGAAAGATGAATTTGAATTAAGTCTGATTGACTCCTAATTTTGGAAATTGAGTGGAATTGAGTCTAATTTGACTCCAGATTTTGAAATTTGAATTTAAATCAAGCATGATTGACTCCAAATTTTGAAAATTTGAATTTGAATTGAGTCTAATTGACTCTTAATTTTGGAATTTGATCTAGATTGAATATGACTAACTTTGAATTTTGTAAAACTGGTTTGAATTAAGTTTGGCGAACTCCAAATTTTGAGAAATGAGAAGTGAGATTGATTTGAGTCTGTATGAGTCTGATTGACTCTTGTCTTTGGAAATCTGACTTGATTGAGTCTGATCGACTCCCGATTTTGTGAAACAGGAATTGAGTTAAGTCTGACCGACTCCCGATTATAGAAATTTGAAAATATTTAAGTCTGTTGGACTCCTGATTTTAGAAATTTGAATTGGTTTAAGTCTGATTGACTCCCATTCTTAGGAAATTTAAGTTAATTTGAGTCTGATTGACTCCTAATTCTGATAAGGCTAAAGGGCTGCGGATACCCATGAGTAAACGTATTTGTGTGGGTCGAAGGACTGCGGATACCCATGAGTAAATGTATCTATGTGGGTCGAATGGCTGTAGATACCTATGAGCAAATGTATCTGTACGGGACTAAAGGGATGCGGATACCCATGAGCTAAGGTATCTATGCGGGGCCGAAGGGCTGTGGATACCCATAAGCAAATGTATCTCTGCGGGCCAAAGGACTGTGGATACTAAGAGCAAACTCGCGTTGACATCGGAGCCTAAGTTTCGAAGCACCGTGGAGTCGATTTTGTCAAGAGAACAAACCCACACTGACACTGGGGCCTAAGTTGCAAAGTGCCACCCAGTCAATTGCGTCAAGAGAGCAAACCCGCATTGACACCGAGGCCTAAGTTACGAAGCACCGCCCAGTCAATTACACTCATCCGATTGGCCAAAATGGCTACGAGTCTTGAAGAGGACCAACCCATTAGTAAAAAAGACTCTGTGTTATGAAGCTAGCTCACCCATGTAAAGTTGAAGTGACTGCAAGCATTAAGTAGCATAGGACATGGAGTGCATTTAGTTACATCAAAATAGCATGATATTAAATCATCGCATTTACATAGTTCGAAAGCATGAAGCATGAAATTGCATTGGCAGCCATCATTGCATGATCACGTGCATCACGATAGGATAGGTGCATTCATTCGTATGACTATTTTATGCTTGTGTGTTTGTCCCTTGCCCCGATTACGTCCTGGACTAATTCTCGTAGGGATACGTAAGCAGCTCAACATTGAGCACGACCGACAAGGACCATTTGCGTGGCTATTTTTGCAACGCATTTTGTTTTTAACCTAAATTCGATAGTTTGGTCAAAGGCTTGTCTTCACACAGGCTTCGACATTTACTTGTGATACGCGTTGTTCCACAAGCTCTACCGAAGAGGGGCAAACTGTAGACACCCCAATTTTGACCAACCATTAAATTTTGGGGATTGTTACCTCCAAAATCAATGATGACAATGACTGACTAATTTAGGGTTTCTGAGGCGATTAAAGCTCTTCGAAAGGCTCTTCAATTTCAAAAAATGGAATTAATTAATTAAGAAAGAAAGAAAAAAGGAGGAAAAAAAGGGAAGAACATGATGTCAGAGTTTGATGGGGTATGCCCTCAAACAAATTAACTAACTATTTTGGACACATCTTTAATATATGTTTATGGATATCATTGCTTACATTTCATTATGTATGTCTTTCATGAGATGAATGGTGGTTTGGCATCCTTGAACTTCATTGTATGTGATTCAATTGTGTGAAAGAGTTTTACACATGGGAGTTATGAATCATATGGTCCTTGGAAGTTCTAAACAGTCACAGTGGATGATAAGACTAGATACCTTATCAGGTTTATACTGTAGCATGTTTAACTTCTATTTGATAGAGTGATGAATCTCATTCACAAGAGTGCAAGACTCTAAAGTTGATATGCTAGTGTATGGGATACATTGACGGACCTTGAGATTAATCCATTGACAGGAACTATCAACAGTTAATGGACACTGAAACATGTATGAGACATATGTCATTAATCCTGAGATAATAATGGACACAAGCTTCAGGTCTGGTTGTTTTGACTTACCAATCATTGAGGTCTTTAAGATCAACACCTGGGTATCTTGAATGACCATGTCTAGAGTATTGGGAACATAAGTCATCAAGACAGAATCTACCCTCTGTAACAACCCAAAAACTTATGAGTGTGTAAATAATTATTTTAATTACTCCCTCCGTCCCATAATAAGTGTCCACTTCTATTTTGCACATTGTTTAAGAAAGTTGTATTATTTTAGTTTTTTTGGTTCATTAAATGGTCACTTTCAAATTTTGCCCTTAGATGTGATGGGTGTTTGACTTTTTGCTTGTTTTGAGGCCACAAATAAATGCTACTTTGTCTTTATTATAAGGGTAGTTTTGGAAAGTAAGTAAATGCTATATGCCAATTTAGGAAAGTGGACACTTATTGTGGGACATCCAAAAAAGGAAATGTGGACACTTATTATGGGACGGAGGGAGTATAATTTTTAGTTAGCAATATTATATGAGTGTGCCTGTGTAAGACAATTTTTTGAAAATTTTAAGTGTTTGGAGGACATATAAATTAAATCATTAGTGAGTCCGTTAAGTTTGAGTGTTACATTTGATTAATTTATATTTATAAAAAAAATGAAGTGTTGATATGTATTTTTTTAATACAGTGTTTACAGGCCCGCGAATGCGTCAAATAGTGCATCTGGTACTAAAATTAAGTACCCGGGATATGAGTACTCTTTGGACTAGCCATTTTAGTGATTTAGGTTACATTCTGGGCTCATATGGGTCTCTTTTGTTAGCCCATAAAAAGAAAAACGAGATTATTAATATTTGTGTGAGCAATAAATGTATTGTGTGTGTATTATATGTATATACATAGATAATATATCCTAGGGTTAGTTAAAATCAAAAGAAGAAAAAAAAAGAGCAGCCTCAAGAGAGAGAGAGAGAGAGAGAGAGAGAGAGAGAGAGAGAGAACAAGAGACAAAGAGAAGAGGCAACCCTAGCCACCTAGAAGGAGAAGAAAAATTGAAGAGAAGAGAAAACAAGGGAGTTCACCATCATCAACATCATCTTTCTTTTCCCAAGTCGGTGAGTAAACATTTATATTTGTAGGGTTGATTCGTAGTTTGATTGATTTTCGATTTGTGTTCATTATAGTTTGAATAAATCATATGGATGGGTGTTTATATAGATACGGATCTATAATGATATATACATATACATTTATATATATATATCAAAGGTTGGATATGAGTTATTTGGAATTAAAGAGAAAAAAAAGACTAATACAAATTCGGATTTGGGAAAAGTTGAAGAAAACTCTCAGACCTGTTTTAGAAAATAATTCGTATTAATTCACACATTTTGTTTTTGGTAAAACCGTTCACGTTGGTCAATGTAAAACGCAATTCTGCACGTTCTTCATCTAATGGTGTTTTTCCCAATTCTGTACCGTTTGGGCAGAAAATTCATATTACAGTAGCAGTAAATGTCAACTCCGAATTTCGAATTATGTTTATGAAAATTATTAGAGATGTTTCTTTGTGCGGAATTATTATGAGGAACAAATTTCAACCCAGGTTGGTTTTGGGGCTATTTAATATAAGGTTTGTTTGGGATAGTTTTAAATAGTACTGTTGAGTGCCGATTTTAAATGCTTTAATTTATGCTATGTGCGGTATTAAATGATGATTGTGGTAATACCACGTTAGAGACGTGAATAGAAGTTTTGCGCAAGGGCCTTATTGTGAATAATCGGATAATGATAATCCATGGAATAAATGATAAATTCCCGAAGTGGCTAATGACGTGATTAAACCCTCATGAATGGGTACTTATGTGAATTAATGAGATGGTAAAAAAAAATACGTGGTTTCAAGTTCCTTAGTGTTCACCACTCCCCGTTATGTGATATGTTTTTTTGGTAGCTCGACTTGCTGAGTGTACCCATTTGCTAGTGGCTTTGTGATCAAGCTGGCCTAAGCCTTATGCTCGGCTTAATTTATAGACATCTAGGCATGTTGACTGACTTTTTGTGTGTATACCTAGTTTGGTTGATACCCCAACCAAACTGGCACTGGAGTGGATGTTGGTAGTATGTCCGGGCACACATGGGATATATGTGTGTGTTGTACCATGGAGGGTGGCCAAGTGGTGAAGCTAGGAAATTGAATAATGAATCGTTCATAAAAAGTAAGTTGACCATGAGTAGGGCGACTTTAATGGTGAACCTATGGCAAAAAAAAAATGACAGTGATTGTAGAGCATTAAATGCAAATGGAAAAACTTTTGCGAAAAATGAAATTAAAAACTCGAAATGGTTACCGTGGTATAATGCGAAGGAAATTTATAAAATGATTTGGTATTAGCGAATTGCTTATTATGATACTAAGGATTTGTGCTAACTCTCGAGGTGCAGGATGGTGGGCCCACTAACCATTGTATGCTGGCTTTGGCTCACCATGTTATTTAAGAGTAAGTTTTTCTTTTACATTGTGGGTGGAACAAATTGCTGCCATGACTAGAGGAAACTACCGCTTGTCCTCACTCACCTGTGGAACTATAGTTCTGCCTACAACTTTGTATGTGTTTGTGGTCAAGAAAGGGAGGGAGCCCAGTAGATTCCCAACCTCAGAGAAATTGATTGGGTATTATTATGTTAATTGATTATTGTTGGATTGGAGTCGAGGGGGCCACGAGTGATCCTTGAGACTGGGGCGTGTTTACTCATACCAGTGTTGTTATACAATGCTGACCCGTGTGATGTTTATCATACGAGGGCGTTTCGTGTGAAATGCAGCCGTTTTGCAGATTAAGGAGTAGACCGGTATGACTGTTGGATTGCGTGGATTTGCTTGAAGGCGTTAAGATTTTTACTGTTCATTTGCTATTTCATTTATTTGGCATTGTGGGCCATTATTTTAGTTCGTATTGGGATGTTTAGTAGCTCTGACCAGAGGTTGTAATAGAGGGTATTCTTTCAAAGCTTTAATTGTAAATGAAAAGATTTTTACTATTAATGAGAATTTTGAGATGTTTTTTTTAGCTTCTGCTTTTCAATATAAGTGATTTAGTAGTTGTAGGTTTAATCAAATATATTTGAGAATTTTCGAAACTGCGTGAGTGTTTGTTGTTTTTTTTTTTAAATGGAAATGTGCTGGTTTTGTTTTAAAAACATAAATGGAGATTTGTTACAAATGTTTTAATCAGGTTTTTAAGAACATCTATTTTCATTAAAAAAATTTCATAGGATGGGCTTCGTGGTGTTCATTTCGATAGTTGGGCAGTCGAATAGTAGTCTAGATTTAGTTCTATGCTGATTATTTGGCTTTCAAAAAATTGGGGTGTGACACTTTCGTATCAGAGCTTTTGGTTGCCTTAGTTTGGGAGGAGTCTAGGGGATCCTCGGCATTGTGGTAGTGGGTCAGAGCTATAGGTCGCGAATTTATTTGCGTTTCGGGTTATGTGTACTTATGTGTTATCCATATGTTGCCTACATGTTATTTAATTATTTTCAATCAATTAATTACATTACATTCCGCGCCTATCATTACATTTTAATTTGTTGAAATCATTTGTTACATTATGAGTTGCATAATATTGAATGCATACATATTGTTAGTATGACGGGTAGTAGAGGAGACTTAGAGGATGATCAACAGTGGAACTCCTGCTCAGTGGATTTATCAGTGGATTTATTATTATTTTATTGGAGCATCGAAAATTTGTTATTATTGGAAAAACCTTATATATCATTTCCCTTATTATCGATTGGTATTCTCATATGTGTTCTATAATTCGGTTATCTCGGATTTCTTTTTATTGAGCTATATTTATCAACAAGTATTTTTGGCATGTAGCATAATTCTTGTATCTTTATTCGGGCTTTCTATTATATTATGGAGCATATATCTTTATTCGGGTGTTCTACAACTCTAATGGATCAGAATACATGTTGTATTATTTTCGACTGCATTATTATCTTCGCAGTCTTATTTCTAGTACAGAGTTATGTATATTCCTGAAGCGGCATGTTTGAATAGTAAGTATGGGTATCCCAATAGGGGTGGCAATTCGGGTTATACGGGTCATAATCGGGTCATAAACGAGTTGTGTGGTTTTGGGCTGATTTTTAGTTTTGAGTATTATTCAATAAAAATTATTAACTTTTTTTATTTAATCGTGTCGTGTCGTGCCATAATCGGGTTGTCTCAGTAAAATAGGTTGTTGTGTCAAAAATTGCCACCCCTATATCCCGAGGAGGTGTAATGGGGGACATGGTAAGAGGTAAACATGGGCATATAGTTAGAATCCTTGATTAACTGCGAGCATGTTGCATGCATAGTTTGTAGTCACATGTTTTGCATCAATAATTGTGTTTTGGATTATTTGTTAATGTTTGAGGATTGACTATACAAGAATAAGGTATACAGACAAGGGCTTCCTGGTTTGGACTTGTTGCTCGACGTACTTGGTCTCGTATAGTTGAGACTTAAACTGTAATACCTGTAATTTTCTTTTCTTTAATAATAATAGTTTCTGAATTTTTTTTGGCATTTGACTGTCTAACTTTATATGATTATTTTAATATTGAGATAATTTTGACGTATTATAAGATTACTGACTCGACTGTAGTAACCATACTGACTCGACCGTAATTAGAATTACCTTAGTCCCGTACCTAGACCCGGACATTAGAAATAATACCTGTCTGCACATAAACCGAGATCGACATGCATAACGAGGAACTTATGCATGCAAACCGAGAGAGTAGCACGAAACCCGAGGTGGGCCCCACCATGGCCGGCCACATGGAAGCCCATGCAACTCTCAAGACACATGTCACCCTCTCCCATGACACTTGTCCATCCATTGGACACTTGTCCACCACTTTGACACATGTCAATGCATGCACCCCATGCACATTGACACCTAGCACATGCAAGACTCTATATAAGCATGCGTATACTCTTCCATACCATTTTTTTGGCCATTACAATTTGCATGAAGAGAGGGAGCTAGGAGATGAACTCCATGGTGGGATGAAGGAAGTTAGAAGAAGAAGAAGTCTCCACCATTGAAGGTTGTGTTCAAGCTTCCTAAGCTCAAATCCAAAGCCCAAGCTCAATTTCAAGTTTAGGTGAGTATTCTAACTCACTTTAGAACCTATATAGTATATAATAATGTTTATTATGTGCTTGATGTTGATAGTTTGAGAGATCCATGCCATGCAAGATAAATTTTCAAATCTGGGAAGCAGAAATTTCTAGCAGAATGTTGTTTAGTAAAACAAATATTTTGAGCAAATAAAAAATGGGAATGAGGTTAGGTTTTTTTGTGGAGAAACCTAACTCATTTATCTACAAATAACTCTTCTATAGCTCAGTTTGAAAATCACTTCTTTATAGGTGAAATGTACATGAAACGAAGTACTTTAAATCTGAGAAACAGAAACCTCCAGCAGAATGTAGTCTAGTAAAATGAGTGTTTTAAGCAGCTCCGAAATCTGAATGAAGCTAGTTTTTTTTGTGGAGAAAGATAACGCATTTATCTACAAATAACTCTTGTATAGCCTGGTCTAAAAATGACTCCTTGATAGGTGAAATGCACATGCAACGCAGTATTATATATCTGGGACAGAGCAGTCCGAAAATATAGAAATGTCTAAGTAAAATAAATATTTTGAGCAGCTCAAAAATGTAATTGAAGCTAGATTTTTTTGCACATGAAGCTAATCCAATTATCTACAATGTTCTAGTTTTGAGTTTGATCTACAAATCAATTTATCATGCCCAAATAAATCATATCAATTCAGTCGATATAGTAAAATTAAATTCTGGCAGATTGTATAACTACTTGTATGATGTGTTTATTAATGATGCTTACTTTCCGGTACCTGTGTGGTTATGGATATCTTGTGCTATGGTAGTGCTATCGAGTAGATGAGTATGTTAGGGGCTTCATCTATATATATTATTGGTATTAAATCCACGAGCTACACGCTAGGTTTCCGTTGTTATGAATATAGTGTGATGGCCATAGAGAGTTCATACCCAAGCTATAAGTATGTTGTACGGCACGATTATTGCATTGATAGTGATTGGATAAGTTTCCATTGTAAGTATATTACGACATAAAACAGGATGATGGATGGGACTCCCAGGATCTAGAGCTTTACTTGTATTAGGACTAGTAGCCCATCTTTTTGTGTATATAGTATGTACCCAGGCATATAACACAAACTAGCGGTAGCGTGTACGCCTTTCTATGTAAATATTTGAAGTTATCTATAAAGATTTGTTTCCTCTACTTGATGAAATGTATTGATGTGATAAACTCATATTAGAATTATTAGCTATACCTTATATCATTTATATATCTCGCAACCATAGTTAGGACTGGAGGGTAACCAGTAGTTATTCAGTTAGGTTCATAACACACAAACAGATGACAAGTCAGCCACCTCAGCTTAGGAATGGACCAAGGGGAAGACCTCTGACCCGTTTCCAAGGAAACTAACACCCCTGGAATAGTGGTAAGAAACCAGGACACGCCTTTTCCCAAAATAAGCATGCAAAACCAACTGCACCACAAGTACCAACCACTACTACCGGGAACAACAAGGATGGATGTTTCAATTGTGGGATCCCCGGACTACACAGCCCCCAGAACCAACAACCGAGCTAATGTTGTATGCTACAACTGACGCAAAAGAGGACGCATGAGCATGGATTGCAATGCACCAATAGAAAACTATCATGGGCCTACTACTTAAGGCCAAGCTGGTAAGGCTCGACTTAATGCTATCATACCCGAGGCAGCTGGCTATGATGAAAAGGAACAACAGAACTTGGAAGGTAAACTCTCATTATATGCTAGTAGAGTTAAAGTACTTTTTGATAAGGATGCTATGAATTCGTTTATTGCCTTTGAGATTGTACGACGATTGGGTTTAGTACCCCAAGCACTTGAGGTAGCCCTGAACGCGGTATCACCTTTGGGAGTGACCGTGAAGCTAGGAAAGGTGTGCAAGGACTGTACTTTGACATTGGAGGATAGGAACCTATATGCAGACTTAATTGTTTTGTTAATGAAGGAATTCGACGTAATCTTAGGATTTGACAGGCTTACCAAGTATCATGCAAAGTTAGATTGTGCTGGTAGGTCGATCACATTTTCAGTACCTGGAAGTGCACCCTTTAGTTTTCAATGCAACCCCACTAGTGACGCCTTTCTTATAAGTCGTTTAGCCGCTATGGAAACTACAGGCTCAGATTTGACGATCGCTCAGATTCCGATAGTCCGAGACTATGAGTATGTCTTTCAGCACGTTTCTGGATTACCACCAAAGCACGAGATCGACTTTTGTATTGAGTTGATACTCGAAACGACACCGATATCCATTGCTCCTTATCGTATGGCCCCAACGGAAATGCTGGAGTTGAAGAAGCAAGTACAAAAGTCAGAAGATCTTGGATTTATTAGACCAAGCACGTCACCTTGGGGAGCCCCGGTTCTATTTGTTAGAAAGAAGAATGGAAATCTTCGACTCTGTATTGACTACAGAGAGTTGAATAAGGTTACTATTAAGAACAAGTACCCGCTTCCCAGGATAGACGATTTGTTCGATCAACTAAAGGAGCGACGACCTTTTTGAAGATTGACTTACGATCTGGGTACCATCAGTTACTTGTCAGGCCGGAAGATATACCGAAAACAGCTTTCAGAATAAGATATGGGCACTACGAGTTCTTAGTTATGCCTTTTGGATTAACTAATGCCCCGGCGGTATTCATGGATTTGATGAATCGGGTGTTCGACGAGAAGCATGTAACGATTACACTTCAGACACTTAGAGAAAATCGTCTCTATGCTAAGTTCAGTAAGTGTGAGTTTTGGCTGAAAGAGGTCAAATTCTTGGGACATGTAGTCTCACAGAATGGAATTTCAGTGGACTCAACCAAGACGGACGCAGTTTCTAGTTAGAATAGACCAACCAACGCATCAGAAGTACGAAGTTTCCTTGGATTGGCTTGATACTATAGGAGATTCGTGGAATGTTTCTCAAGGATCGCGTCTCCTTTAACTGGACTAACAAAGAAGGATTCAAAGTTTGAGTGGAAGGACAAGCACGAACGCGCCTTTCAGGAATTCAAGGAGAGGTTGACCTCAGCGCCAGTGCTAGCCATACCCAAGAGTGGTGAACAGTACACTATCTACAGTGACGCTTCATATCAAGGACTAGGATGTGTACTCATACAGAATGGTCAGGTGATCGCTTATGGATCTAGGCAATTAAAGCCACATGAATTAAACTACCCTACGCACGATCTGGAATTGGCTGCAATTGCCTTTGCACTCAAAATTTGGAGGCACTATTTCTATGGAGAGAAGTTCGACTTGTTTAGCGATCACAAAAGCTTGAAATACCTGTTCTCTCAAAAGGATTTAAACATGAGACAACGATATTGGATGGAGCTACTTAAGGACTACGACTTTAATTTGCAATACCACCCCGGTAAGGCAAATGTAGTCGCAGATGCTCTAAGCAGAAAACCCCAAAGGTTAATTGCCTCATTTTTAATCAGGGAATGGAAAGCCTTAGAAGCTTTACGGAATTTGACTTCCAGACTACAAGACCAGGTATTGGATGACCTTTTGGATGTCTTATGGTACAGCCAACCCTCATTAACCGAATACTCGAAGCTCAAAAGAAGGACGAAGGATTGAGGAAATGGTTTGAGAAGGCGAAAGCAAAAGATCCGATTGAATGGAATATTGGAACAGACAGGGCATTCAGATGTAAGGACAGGTTATGTGTACCCAACACGGATAATTTGAGGAAAGACATTCTGAATGAAGCCCACAAGTCAAGGATGACTATACACCCCGGCGGAACCAAGATGTACAAAGACTTGAAAAGGAACTTTTGGTGGGAAGGCATGAAGAGAGAAGTCGCAGAATATGTAGCAAAATGCCCTACTTTCCAGCAAGTCAAGACGGAACACCAACGACCTCCAGGATTACTATAACCTCTACCAGTCCCAGAATGGAAATGCGAGCATATCACCATGGATTTTGTTATGGGATTGCCAAGATCTCAGCAGATCCATGCTGCCATTTGGGTAGTTGTTGATCGACTGACCAAATTAGCCCATTTTATTGCATATAATATGACATATCCTGTCGAGAAGATGAGTCGACTTTATCTGTAATAGGTTATGTGGTTACATGGGGTACTAGTGTCAATAGTATCAGATCGAGATTTGAGATTCACCGTTGGATTTTGGGAGAGTCTTCAGAAAGCGATGGGAACATCTCTGTAGTTAAGTTCTGCATTTCATCCACAAACTGACGGACAAACAGAAAGGACGAATCAAGTAATGGAGGACATGCTTCGAGCCTGTGTAATCGATTTCAAAAGTTCGTGGAAAACTCACTTACCGTTGGTTGAGTTTGCTTATAATAACAGTTTTCATTCGAGCAAAGGGATGGCACCATTTGAAGCACTATACGGAAGGCCGTGCCGATCACCTTTGTGTTGGACTGAAATTGGGGATGAAAAACTATTGGGACCAGACTTAGTCTAGGAGACCAATAAAGGAATCAATGCAGTAAAGGAAAGAATGAAGGCAGCACAAAGTAGATACAAGAGCTACGCGGATAAACGACGTCGAGACCTAGAATTTGAAGTGGGAGATCATGTTTACCTGAAAGTTTCCCCGGTTCGAGGCGTGGTAAGGTTTGGACAGAAGAAGGGAAAGCTATCGCCACGCTACATTGGACCATTTGAAATTCTGGATCGCATAGGAAAAGTCGCCTATAGATTGGCGTTACCACCCAAGATGTCGGGAGTTCATAACGTATTCCATGTAAGCATGCTAAGGAAATGTCTTCATAACCCGGCACACGAGATCGACTTCAAAGATATCGAAGTAAATGACAATGCTATATTCATTGAAGGACCTGTAAAGATTCTGGATCATGGAATCAAGAACTTGAGAAACAAAGAGATTCCGCTGGTAAAGATTCAGTGGAAACACCATGACGAAGGAGAAGCCTCTTGGGAGCTGGAATCGGAAATGCGAGAGAAATTTTCTTTTCTTTTTAGTGCCTAGATAGCTCAGATTTCGAGGACGAAATCCTGTAATAGGTGGTGGAAGATGTAATACGTAATTTTCTTATCTTTAATAATAATAGGTTCCAAATTTTTTTTGGCATTTGACTGTCTAACTTTATATTATTATTTTAATATTGAGATGATTTTGACGTATCATAAGATTACTGACTAGACTGTAGTAACCATACCGACTCGACCGTAATTAAAATTAACTTAGTCCCGTACCTAGACTTGGACATTAGAAATAATACCCGTCTGCACGTAAACCGAGATTGACATGCATAACGAGGAACTTATGCACGCAAATCGATAAAGTAGCACGAAACACGAGGTGGGCCCCACCATGGCCGACCACATGGCAGCCCATGCAACTCTCAAGACACATGTCACCCTCTCCCATGACATTTGTCCATCCATTGGACACTTGTCCACCACTTTGACACATGTCAATGTATGCACCCCATGCACATTGACACCTAGCATATGCAAGACTCTATATAAGCATGCATATACTCTTCCATACCATTTTTTTGGCCATTAAAATCTGCATGAAGAGAGGGAGCTAGGAGATGAAATCCATGGTGGGATGAAGGAAGTTAGAAGAAGAAGAAGTCTCCACCATTGAAGGTTGTGTTCAAGCTTCTTAAGCTCAAATCCAAAGCCCAAGCTTAATTTCAAGTTTAGGTGAGTATTCTAACTCACTTTAGAACCTATATAGTATGTAGTAATGTTTATTATGTGCTTGATGTTGATAGTTTGAGAGATCCATGCCATGCAAGATAATTTTTCAAATCTGGGAAGCAGAAACTTCTAGCAGAATGTTGTTTAGTAAAACAAACATTTCGAGCAGTTAAAAAATGGGAATGAGCTTAGGTTTTTTGTGGAGAAATCTAACTCATTTATCTACAAATAACTCTTCTATATCTCAGTCTGAAAATCACTTCTTCATAGGTGAAATGTACATGCAACGAAGTACTTTAAATCTGAGAAACAGAAACCTCCAGCAGAATGTAGTCTAGTAAAATGAGTGTTTTAAGCAGTTCCGGAATCTGAATTATGCTAGTTTTTTTTGTGGAGAAAGCTAACGCATTTATCTACAAATAACTCTTCTATAGCCCGGTCTAAAAATGATTCGTTGATAGGTGAAATGCACATGCAACGCAGTATTATATATCTGGGACAGAGCAGTCCGAAAATATAGAAATGTCTAAGTAAAATAAATATTTTGAGCAGCTCAAAAATGTAATTGAAGCTAGATTTTTTTGCACATGAAGCTAATCCAATTATCTACAATGTTCTAGTTTTGAGTTTGATCTACAAATCAATTTATCATGCCCAAATAAATCATATCAATTCAGTCGATATAGTAAAATTAAATTCTGGCAGATTGTATAACTACTTGTATGATGTGTTTATTAATGATGCTTACTTTCCGGTACCTGTGTGGTTATGGATATCTTGTGCTATAGTAGTGCTATCGAGTAGATGAGTATGTTAGGGGCTTCATCTATATATATTATTGGTATTAAATCCACGAGCTACACGCTAGGTTTCCGTTGTTATGAATATAGTGTGAAGGCCATAGAGAGTTCATACCCAAGCTATAAGTATGTTGTACGGCACGATTATTACATTGATAGTGATTGGATAAGTTTCCATTGTAAGTATATTACGACATAAAATAGGATGACAGATGTATAAACGTAACTTCAAAAGTATATTCAGAAGTCCTTTAATGAACTAAATTCCAAAATGAGTGACGAATGCGCGGTCGGGAAAACGTAAGGGTCGGTTGTGCTATGTTAGACACGGTGATTCTTTGAGTAAAGACTACTTTCGGTTCTTCGTGATGAAATGGATGTTCTTGTACTCCGTAACGCTTTTGGTTCTTCGTGACGAAGCGGTGATTCTTTGAGTAAAGACTCCTTTCGGTTCTTCATGACGAAATGGATGTTCTTGTACTCCATAACACTTTTGGTTCTTCGTGACGAAGTGGTGATTCTTTGAGTAAAGATTCCTTTCGGTTCTTCATGACAAAATGGATGTTCTTGTACTCCGTAATGCTTTCGGTTCTTCGTGACGAAGCGGTGATTCTTTGAGTAAAGACTCCTTTCGGTTCTTTGTGACGAAATGGTTGTTCTTGTACTCTGTAACGCTTTCGGTTCTTCGTGATGAAGCGGTGATTCTTTGAGTAAAGACTCCTTTCGGTTCTTCGTGAGGAAATGGATGTTCTTGTACTCTGTAACGATTTCGGTTCTTCGTGACGAAGCGGTGATTCTTTGAGTAAAGACTCCTTTCGATTCTTCGTGATGAAATGGTTGTTCTTGTACTCCGTAACGCTTTCGGTTCTTCGTGACGAAGCGGTGATTCTTTGAGTAAAGACTCCTTTCGGTTCTTCGTGACAAAATGGATGTTCTTGTACTCCGTAACGCTTTTGATTCTTCATGACGAAGCGGTGATTCCTTGAGTGAAGACTCCTTTCGGTTCTTCGTGACGAAATGGATATTCTTGCACTCCTTAACACTTCGATTCTTCGTGACGAAGTGGTTGATGAAAGATGTTTTGGTTGATGAAAGATGTTTTTGGTTGATGCAAGATGCTTTGGTCGATGAAAGATGTTTTGGTTGATGAAAGATGGTTTGGTTAGCAAGAGATACTTTGGAGTTGTAAATGACGTCAGATGTTAGAAATGAATGATAGTGGCGTTAAGAATGTTGAGACGAGTTTTCTCAGTTGGACATTTCCTTTTCGATTACGTGGTTAGGTGTATTGGTAATTATAGTCCCACGGTGAGAATGCAAGGATCTTAAAAGACATGTTAAAAAGTAATAAGGGTATCTTTGTTGTGTTTTACTATATATGTTCCATTTGATTTAGCTTACTCACTCAGCTTTCATAAGCTGACGACGTTCATGTCGCTGGACATTCCCATGTCTAGCTTGTCCAGGTGAAGAGTACCCAGGTTATGAAGCTACGCAAGAAGGAAACATTGGAGAAGATTACACCGAAGATGGCTATGGTTATGCTAGTTAGAGAGAAGACTAGCAGTTATCCTCTATAAATGTTTTGATTATAACCAGAAGACTTAGCATATATTTTGTAATAGTTATGTAAGGCCGAGAGCCATAAGACTCTGATGTATTTATAATGATGGTGTTATCCTTTTATTATATCGTTTAGTTATTATCATTTTGGTCATGGACAATTCGGCACTGCAACCAGTCACGCGCCTCAGGATCCAAGATGAAAATTTTAAAATTTTCCCATATTTTGGCTACGCCGGGGCGTGACATAAACTTAATCAATGCTTTGTTTGAATTATGTGTTTAACTTTATTGATGACTGCCATGTGTATTTATCGTTGCTTCAAATTTCGGGACAAAATTTCTTTGAGGAAGGTAGAATGTAACAACCCAAAAATTTCTAAGTGTGTAAATAATTATTTTAATTATAATTTTCAGTAAGCAATATTATATGAGTGTGCCTATGTAAGACACTTTTTTGAAAATTTTAAGTGTTTGAAGGACATATAAATTAAATCATTAGTGAGTCCGTTAAGTTTGAGTGTTACATTTGATTAATTAATATTTATATAAAAAAATGAAGTGTTGATATGTATTTTTTTAATATAGTGTTTACAATCCCGCGAATGTGTCAAATGGTGCATCTGGTACTAAAATTAAGTACCCGGGGTATGAGTACTCTTTGGGCTAGCCATTTTAAAGGTATAGGTTACATTCTGGGCTCATATGGGTTTCTTTTGTTTGCCCATAAAAAGAAAAATGGGATTGTTAATATTTGTGTGAGTAATATATGCATTGTGTGTGTATTATATGTATATACATAGATAATATATCCTAGGGTTAGTGAAAATCAAAAGAAGAAATAAAAAAGAGCAGCCTCGAGAGAGAGAGAGAGAGAGAGAGAGAGAGAGAGAGAGAGAGAACAAGAGACAAAGAGAGAAGAGGCAACCCTAGCCACCTAAAAGGAGAAGAAAAAGAGAAGGGAAGAGAAAAGAAGGGAGTTCACCATCATCAACATCATCTTTCTTTTCCCAAGTCGGTGAGTAAACATTTATATTTGTAGGGTTGATTCGTAGTCTGATTGATTTTTGATTTGTGTTCATTATAGTTTGAATAAATCGTATGTATGGGTGTTTATATAGATACGGATCTGTAGTGGTATATACATATACATTTATATATATATCAAAGGTTGGATATGAGTTAGTTGGAATTGAAGAGAAAAAAAAAGACTAATACAAATTTGGAATTGGGAAAAATTGAAGAACACTCTCAGATCTGTTTTAGAAAATATTTTGTATTAATTTATAAATTTTGTTTTTTGGTAAAACTGTTCACGTTCTTCGTCTAATGGTGTTTTTCCCAATTCTGCACCGTTCTTCGTCTATTGGTGTTTTTTCCAATTCTGCACCGTTTGGGCAAAAAATTCATATTATAGTAGCAGTAAATGTCAACTTCGAATTTCGAATTATGTTTATGAAAATTGTTAGAGATGTTTCTTTGTGTGGAATTATTATGAGGAACAAACTTCAACCTAGGTTGGTTTTGGGGCTGTTTAATATAAGGTTTGTTTGGGACAGTTTTAAATAGTACTGTTGAGTGCCGATTTTAAATACTATAACTTATGCTATGTGTGGTATTAAATGATGATTGTGGAAATACTACGTCAGAGACGTGAATAAAAGTTTGGCGCAAGGGCCTTATTATGAATAATCGGATAATGATAATCCATGGAGTAAATGATAAATTCTCGGAGTGGCTAATGACGTGATTAAACCCTCATGAATGCATACTTATGTGAATTAATGAGATGGTAAAAAAAATAAGTGGTTTCAAGTTCCTTAGTGTTCACCGCTCCCCATTGTGTGATATGTTTTTTGGTAGCTCGACTTGCTGAGTGTACCCTTTTGCCAGTGATTTCGTGATCAAGCTGGCCTAAGCCTTATGCTCGGCTTAATTTATAGACGTCTAGGCATATTGACTGACTTTCTGTGTGTATACCTGGTTTGGATGATATCCCAACCAAACTGGCACTGGAGTGGATGTTGGTAGTATGTCCGGGCACACATGGGATATATGTGTGGGTTGTACCATGGAGGGTGACCAAGTGGTGAAGCTAGGAAATTGAATAATGAATCGTTCATAAAAAGTAAGTTGACCATGAGTAGGGTGACCTTAGTGATGAACCTAGGGCAAAAAAAAAATGATTGTGATTGTTGAGCGTTAAATGCAAATGTAAAAACTTTTGCGAAAAATGAAACTGAAAACTCAAAATGGTTACCGTGGTATAATGCGAAGGAAATTGATAAAATGATTTGGTATTGAGAATTGCTTATTATGATACTAAGGATTTGTGCTAACTCTCGAGGTGCAGGATGGTGGGCCCACTAACCATTGTATGCAGGCTTTGGCTCACCATGTTATTTAAGAGTAAGTGTTTCTTTTACATTGTGGGTGGAACAAACTGCCACCGTGACTCGAGGAAACTACCGCTTGTCCTCACTCACGTGTGGAACTACAGTTCTGCCTACAACTTTGTATGTGTTTGTGGTCAAGAGAGGGAGGGAGCCCAGCGGATTCCCAACCTCTGAGAAATTTATTGGGTATTATTATGTTAATTGATTATTGTTGGGGTGGAGTCGAGGGGATCACGAGTGATCCTTGAGACTGGGGTGTGTTTACTCATACCAGTGTTGTTATACATTGCTGACCCATGTGATGTTTATCATGCGGGGGCGTTTCGCGGGAAACGCAGCCGTTTTGCAGAATAAGGAGTAGACCGTTATGACTGTTGGATTGCGTGGATTTGCTTGAAGGCGTGAAGATTTTTAGTGTTCATTTGCTATTTTATTTATTTGGCATTGTGGGCCATTATTGTAATTTGTATTGGGACGTTTAGTAGCTCTGACCAGAGTTTATAATAGAGGTTATTCTTTCGAAGCTTTAATTGTAAATGAAAATATTTTTGCTATTAATGAGAATTTTGAAATGTTTTTTTTAGCTTTCGCTTTTCAATATAAGTGATTTAGTAGTTGTAGCTTTAATCAAATATATTTGAGGTTTTCGAAACCTTGTGATTGTTTTTTTTAAAATGGAATTGTGGTGGTTTTGTTTTAAAAACATAAATGGAGATTTGTTACAAATGTTTTAATCAGGTTTTTAAGAACATCTATTTTCATTAAAAAGTTTTAATAGAATGGGCTTCGTGGTGTTCACTTCAATAGTTGGGCAGTTGAATTGTAGTTTAATTTAGTTCTATGCTGATTATTGGGCTTTCCAAAAATCTGGGTGTGACAGTTTGGTATCAGAGCTTTTGGTTGCCTTAGATTGGGAGGAGTCTAGGGAATCCTCGGCATTGTGGTAGTGGGTCAGAGCTATAGGCCGCAGATTTATTTGGGTTTCGGGTTATGTTTACTTATGTGTTATCCATATGTTGCCTACATGTTATTTAATTGTTTCCAATCAATTAATTACATTACTTTCCGAGCCTATCATTACATATTAATTTGTTGAAATCATTTGTTACATTATGAGTTGCATAATAGTGCATGAATACATATTGTTAGTATGACGGGTAGTAGAGGAGAGTTGGAGGATGTTCAACAGTGGAGCTCCTGCCCAGTGGATTTATATTGTTATTAGCGGGCCTTCAACATTATCTGGTATCTACAGACATATTATCCGAGAGATTATTATTCTATTGGAGCATCAGAAATTTGTTATTATCGGAAAAACCTTATATATTATTTCCCTTATTATCGACTGGTATTCTCATATGTGTTCTATAATTCGGTTATCTCGGATTTTTTTTATTATGGAGCTGTATTTATAAACAAGTATTTTGGCATTGAGCATAATTCTTGTATCTTTATTCGGGCTTTCTATTATATTCTGGAGCATACATCTTTATTCGGGCTTTCTACAACTATTACGGATCTGAACACATGTTGGTTTATTTCTGACCACATTATTAACTTTGCAGTCTTATTTTCAGTACAGAGTTATGTATATTTCTGAAGCGGCATGTTTGAATAGTAAGTATGGGTATCCCGTGGAGGTGTAATGGGGGACATGGTAAGAGGTAAACATGGGCATATAGTTAGAATCCTTAATTAACTGCGAGCATGTTGCATGCATAGTTTGTAGTCACATGTTTTGCATCAATAATTGTGTTTTGGAATATTTGCTAACGTTTGAGGATGGACTATACAAGAATAAGGTATATAGATAAGGGTTTCCTTGTTTGGACTAGTTGCTCGACGTACTTGGTCTCGTATAGTTGAGAGTTAAACTTAATCAATGCTTTGTTTGAATTATGTGTTTAACTTTATTGATGACTGCCATGTGTATTTATCGTTGCTTCAAAATTCGGGACGAAATTTCTTTAAGGAAGGTAGAATGTAACAACCCAAAAATTTCTAAGTGTGTAAATAATTATTTTAATTATAATTTTCAGTTAGCAATATTATATGAGTGTGCCTATGTATGACACTTTTTTGAAAATTCTAAGTGTTTGGAGGACATATAAATTAAATCATTAGTGAGCCCGTTAAGTTTGAGTATTACATTTGATTAATTTATATTTATAAAAAAAAAGGAAGTGTTGATATGTATTTTTTTAATATAGTGTTTTACAGGCCCGCGAATGTGTCAAATAGTGCATCTGGTACTAAAATTAAGTACCCGGGATATGAGTACTTTTTGGGCTAACCATTTTAGTGGTTTAGGTTACATTCTGGGCTCATAAGGGTCTCTTTTGTTAGCCCATAAAAAGAAAAACGGATTATTAATATTTGTGTGAGTAATATATGTATTGTGTGTGTATTATATGTATATACATAGATAATATATCCTAGGGTTAGTTAAAAACAAAAGAATAAAAAAAGAGCAGCATCAAGAGAGAGAGAGAGAGAGAGAGAGAGAGAGAGAGAGAGAGAGAGAGAGAGAACAAGAGACAAAGAGAGAAGAGGCAACCCTAGCCACCTAGAAGGAGAAGAAAAAGAGAAGAGAAGAGAAGAGAAAAGAAGGGAGTTCACCATCATCAACATCATCTTTCTTTTCCCAAGTCGGTGAGTAAACATTTATATTTATAGGGTTGATTCGTAGTTTGATTGATTTTCGATTTGTGTTCATTATAGTTTGAATAAATCGTATGGATGGGTGTTTATATAGATACGGATCTATAATGATATATACATATACATTTATATATATATCAAAGGTTGGATATGAGTTATTTGGAATTGAAGAGAAAAAAAAGACTAATACAAATTCGGATTTGGGTAAAATTGAAGAAAACTCTCAGATATGATTTAGAAAATAATTCGTATTAATTCATACATTTTGTTTTTGGTAAAACTGTTAGCGATGGTCAATTCAAACCGCGATTCTGCACGTTCTTCGTCTAATGGTGTTTTTTCCAATTCTGCACTGTTTGGGCAGAAAATTCATATTACAGTAGCAGTAAATGTCAACTCCGAATTTCGAATTATGTTTATGAAAATTATTAGAGATGTTTCTTTGTGCGGAATTATTATGAGGAACAAATTTCAACCCAGGTTGGTTTTGGGACTGTTTAATATAAGGTTTGTTTTGGACAATTTTAAATAGTACTGTTGAGTGCCGATTTTAAATGCTATAACTTATGCTATGTGTGATATTAAATGATGATTATGGAAATACTACGTTAGAGACGTGAATAGAAGTTTGACGCAAGGGCCTTATTATGAATAATCGGATAATGGTAATCCATGGAGTAAATGATAAATTTCCGGAGTGGCTAATGACGTGATTAAACCCTCATGAATGGGTACTTATGTGAATTAATGTAGATGGTAAAAAAAATAAGTGGTTTCAAGTTCCTTAGTGTTCACCGCTCCCCGTTGTGTGATATGTTTTTTTGGTAGCTCGACTTGCTGACTGTACCCTTTTGCCAGTGGCTTCGTGATCAAGCTAGCCTAAGCCTTATACTCGGCTAAATTTATAGACGTCTAGGCATGTTGACTGACTTTTTGTGTGTATACCTGGTTTGGTTGATACCCCAACCAAACTGGCACCGGAGTGGAGGGTGGCAAAGTGGTGAAGCTAGAAAATTGAATAATGAATCGTTCATAAAAAGTAAGTTGACCAAGAGTAGGGTGACCTTAGTGGTGAACCTAGGGAAAAAAAATCGCAGTGATTGTAGAGCGTTAAGTGCAAATGGAAAAACTTTTGCGAACAATAAAATTGAAAACTCGAAATGGTTACCATGGTATAATGCGAAGAAAATTGATAAAATGATTTGGTATTGGAGAATCGTTTATTATGATACTAAGGATTTGTGCTAACTCTCGAGGTGCAGGATGGTGGGCCCACTAACCATTGTATGCAGGCTGTGGCTCACCATGTTATTTAAGAGTAAGTGTTTCTTTTACATTATGGGTGGAACAAACTGCCGCCGTGACTCGAGGAAACTACCGCTTGTCCTTACTCACGTGTGGAACTACAGTTCTGCCTACAACTTTGTATGTGTTTGTGGTCAAGAAAGGGAGGGAGCCCAGCGGATTCCCAACCTCAAAGAAATTTGTTGGGTATTATTATGTTAATTGATTATTGTTGGGTTGGAGTCGAGGGGACCACGAGTGATCCTTGAGACTGGGGCGTGTTTACTCATACCAGTATTGTTATACAATGCTGACCCGTGTGATGTTTATCATGCGGGGGTGTTTTGCGGGAAACGTAGCCATTTTGCAGATTAAGGAGTAGACCGGTAGGACTGTTGGATTGCCTGGATTTGCTTGAAGGCGCGAAGATTTTTGCTGTTCATTTGCCTTTTCATTTATTTGGCATTGTGGGCCATTATTGTAGTTGGTATTGGGACATTTAGTAGCTCTGACCAGAGGTTGTAATAGAGGTTATTCTTTCAAAGCTTTAATTGTAAATGAAAAGATTTTTACTATAAATGAGAATTTTGAACTGTTTTTTTTGCTTCCGCTTTTCAATATAAGTGATTTAGTAGTTGCAACTTTAATAAAATATATTTGAGAATTTTCTATCACGCCCCGGAGTAAGCCAAAAATAGGGAAAATAAAATTTTTCCTTTATGTGTTCGTACACACGTGACTAGTTTGTTAACCGTCCTATCCTTCTAAGTCTGCACCATGCAATCATAAGGGAAATGCTAGAGCATAAGCATGACCTAAACTTATCAGAGTATAAATACAGCAGCGGAAATTGAATAAGAGTTACAATAACTTCAATCCTAATACAAGAGGCTATACTAAACAATTTACATAAACTTAAAAACTTAAGAAACTGTCTATCTTATCGTGAATAATCGGATAATGATATTCCATGGAATAAATGATAAATTTCTAAAGTGGTTAATGACGTGATTAAACCCTCATGAATGGGTACTTATGACAATTAACGTAGATGGTAAGAAACTGGGAAAAGACCTTAGTGTTCACTACTCCCCGTTGTTGTGTTATTGTTTTTGGTAGCTCGCACTCTTTTGCAAGTGGCTTCATGATCAAGCTGGCTGAAGACTTGTTGAGTGTACTTTTTGCCAGTGGCTTCGTGATTAAGCTGGCCTAAGCCTTATGCTCGGCTTATATTGTATAGACGTCTTGACATATTGACCAGTCGTCCATTGTGTATACCTGGTTTGGTTGATACCCCAACCAAACTAGCACCGGAGTGGGTGTTAGTAGTATGTCCGGGCACACATGGGATATATGTGTGGGCTGTACCATGGAGGGTGGCCAAGTGGTGAACCTAGGGAACACAAAGATAAATTAAAGGCTAATAAATAATGACAATGGAGTATTTCATAAGACTGATAAGTTTGGAATAATGAATGCGACGTTTAAGTTAGAATGTGGAAATGCTGTTTACTGACTTATTTGCTTGGTTTATGATAACTATGTATCACAGGATGGTGGGTCCACTAACTTTTATGCAGGGCCGACTCACCATAGATATTCGACCGGTAAGTATTCAGTTGTGTTTATTCGGGGTTGGAGCCACTGCCACTACATTGAAGGAAACTACCGTTCTGTCCTGAAATGTGCGTGGAACTACTGTTCTAACCCGACATGAATTATGCGTGATGACATTGTTTATTTTCTGTGCAACGATATTGTATGATATGAGGTGGTCATGTTTTTCTTTATGAGTACTTTTGGTAGTCTATGGGACACCGTTGTTCCCTAAGACTCGTTTTATATTTTTGTTAACTCACACCAGTATTTTATATACTGACCCGGGTGCGTAATGCATTCGGGGCGTTTCTATATAAAGCGTAGTCGAATGTATGTGCAGGTTTAGTATTTGGAGATTTTCTTTGGAGCTTCTGTTTGGGTGAAGAGATGGTCGCGGTGTTGTTTAGTATTAGAGTTGTACTTTTTTTTTTGTTGTACTTTATTTTATTTATGGCAGTGTGGGCCACATGTATATAATTGTAATAAGGATTATATATTGGGTATTGGGAACGTTGTAGTTGCTCTGACCAATGGATGTATGGATTTTATGCTTATTTTTTTTCTTTCCGCTGAACTCTGTAAAGAGGGTTTTATTGAATGAACCTAATATTTCATTTGTAAATAGAAATGATATAATATGTGTAATGGAGTTTAATTTCTTTTATAATGAAAATGAATGTTTGGGAATACAAGTTTAATACTAAAGAGTTTTTCTTTAAACACAAAATCAGATGTACTTATTTAATGAGTATAAAATACTGTTTTTAATAATTATCTATTAGTCTGTGTGAGGGTGTCACTCTCGGGGTTTTGGAAATTAAATTTTAGTCTAGATACATGCTCTGGATTAAATATTTGGTTGTCCAAAAATCGGGGTGTGACAGTTTGGTATCAGAGCTTAAGGTTAGCTTAGCGAGTCTAAGTGATTCTCGGAATGTGGTTTATGGGTTGGTTAGAGCCTTAGGTTTGCGGATTTTTGTGGAAGGGGTTATGTGTTGTAATGTGTTTCTTTTGTTTTATGATGCTACGTGTTTCATGGTACTATGTGTTTTGTTCTACTATGTGCTTTGTAATGTGTTAGTCATAAATTCGTGTCATTTTCGAGATGACTTTATAGAAGCACACATGATACTGTTTAGATGTATATGTTAGTGTATGCATCTTTTGTTGTAACAATGGGGGTCATGTCGAGTAGAGTGTTGTTTTGGCTCATGGAGTAGCAATGTGGATGACTATCTATGTGAAGGACTGTGAAAATCTTATTTGGGAGTTGGAGGCAGAGATTGGATATATGGACTTCTTACGTGATCAACTGGTTTTCTCATCTCTATTGATTATTTGCAATTTTTCTGATGTGGAATCTATTACTATTGGTATTGTGGATTTCTTATCTCCTGATGCGGATATTATCAACGGGTATTCTGGGTTTCTTATGATTATTTTGTCTTTATTCTCTACTGCTATTCTATTATTGAATTCACGAGTTATGCTTCCAGCGGGCAATTCTATTCTTTATAGTTTTCAAGAGTTATTGTTAATGGTATTCTCCTCTGTGTGACTTATTATAATCTGGACGAGTATTGAAGTATCATCAGCGGCATCATTATATTCAGTCTTATTCTCGGTGTGGAATTCTAAAAGGATATATCAGTGAGATTATATGTATGATCAACAAGATAATTGGATACCCCGAGAAGGAGTAGTGCAGGGGGAACGGTAAGAGGGGAGCATGTTCATGCACGTAGTCATATCTTTGTGTAATTGATCAATTGTTTTTTTTTATGAATTGTTAATATCTAGTGTTTATGCGAAATTATGTGCTTACTGGTGTTGTGTCGTGTGTGCTGGTTAGAATTTAACCAGCGACTATATGAGACCATGGGTACATACATGAGGTTTTCCTTGTTTGGATTAGTTTCTCGATGTACTAGGTCTCATTATGATCGGGAGTTAAACGATAGCGATACTCCAGTGTTAAATTCTTTTCATCACATGTTTAACGTTATGCATATTTATTATCTGTGTTTGTCGCGTCCCAAATTTCGGGACGAAATTTCTTTACGGAGGGTAGAATGTAACAACCCTAAAATTTCTAAGTGTGTAAATAATTATTTTAATAATTATTTTTAGTTAGCAATATTATATGGGTATGCCTAGGTAAGACACGTGTCTAAAAATTTTAAGTTTGGAGAACCCGTGAATTAAATTTGCTAGTAAGCATATTTAAATTATTAGTAATACCAGTAATATTTTCCCGTTTGTTTTTGTATTAAAATTTCTAATGTTTCATTATTATTATGACATGACATTTTGAGCTTTAATTAAATTGTATGATAGATTATTGTCTGACCGAGTTACAATTTTTGTAGAATGACGAGTTTAGTGTCGGGTAGTGTTTCGGGGCCCACTAGTAAGTTAAGTAGTGAATTTAACATAAAAATTAAGTGCCCAGGGTATGGGTACCCTTTGGACTAGTTGTTTAAGTATTTTGAAATGCATTACGGGGTCATATGTGTGCCTTTTGGGAGCCCACAAGCCTAAACTCGGGAATTACTTTGATTATATCATTAAGAGTTATATGTATCCACCTTTAGAAGAAAAAAATAAACTCTAGCCCCCAATACACTTCTAAACACAGAGAGAGAGAGAGAGAGAGAGAGAGAGAGAGAGAGAGAGAAGAAGAAGAAGAAGAAGAAGAAGAAGGAAGAAAGAATGAGAAGAAGAAGAGAACAAGAGAGGACAATAGGGACTTCAAACCTTTGGCTTGCTTAATCATCATCAACCTTGAAGTCCTAAATTGGTGAGTTAACTTGTTATTTTCTTTCAATCTCGTTTGATTGAAATTTAAATGTATAGAATATTAAATTAGTATGGTTATGGATTATGAGATTTAGGTTTTTTTTTACAATGATTGAAGTTGTGATTTGAGATTTATAGATGATCATTGAATATATATTTGAGCAATTATTCAATTTTTGGATTTGGGATTTTCACGGATCAGATTTGAGTAGAAAATTCATAATAAATCATACGTTAGAGTTTTCGTGATTCTGTTGGCATAGGCCTGTAGGAAACGCAATTTGGCACAACTTTTGTCTAATAGCATTTTTCCCAATTCTGCACCGTTTGGACAGAAAATATATATTACAGTAGCAGTGAATGTTAACTCCGAATTTCAAATTTATGTTTATGAATATTGTTAGAGATGTTTCTTTGTACGGAATTATTATGAGGAATAATTTTAGTCTATATTGATTTTGAGACTGTTTAATGTAAGGGTCTGTTTGGGACTGTTTTAAATAGTATTGTTGAGTGTCGATTTTATATGTTATGTGTTAAGAAACCCCAACTTATTCTATGTGTGGTATTAAATAATTATTATGAAAATACTACGCCAGAGACTTGAATAGAATTTTGGCAAAAAAAAAAGCCTTATCGTGAATAATCGGATAATGATATTCCACGGAATAAAAGATAAATTCCCAAAGTGGTTAATGACGTGATTAAACCCTCATGAATGGGTACTTATGAAAATTAACGTAGATGGTAAGAAACTGGGAAAAGACCTTAGTGTTCACTACTCCCCGTTGTTGTGTTATTGTTTTTGGTAGCTCGCACTCTTTTGCCAGTGGCTTCATGATCAAGCTGGCTGAAGACTTGTTGAGTGTACTTTTTGCCAGTGGCTTCGTGATCAAGCTGGCCTAAGCCTTATGCTCGGCTTATATTGTATAGACGTCTTGACATATTGACCAGCCGTCCGTTGTGTATACCTGGTTTGGTTGATACCCCAACCAAACTAGCACCGGAGTGGGTGTTGGTAGTATGTCCGGGCACACATGGGATATATGTGTGGGCTGTACCATGGAGGGTGGCCAAGTGGTGAACCTAGGGAACACAAAGATAAATTGAAAGCTAATAAATAATGACAATGGAGTATTTCATAAGACTGATAAGTTTGGAATAATGAATGTGACGTTTAAGTTAGAATGTGGAAATGTTGTTTACTGACTTATTTGCTTGGTTTGTGATAACTATATATTACAGGATGGTGGGTCCACTAACTTTTATGCAGGGCCGACTCACCATAGATATTCGACCGGTAAGTATTCAATTGTGTTTATTCGGGGTTGGAGCCACTGCCACTACATTGAAGGAAACTACCGTTCTGTCCTGAAATGTGCATGGAACTACTGTTCTAACCCGACATGAATTATGCGTGACGACATTGTTTATTTTCTGTGCAACGATATTGTATGATATGAGGTGATCATGTTTTTCTTTGTGAGTACTTTTGGTAGTCTATGGGACACCGTTGTTCCCTAAGGCTCGTTTTATATTTTTGTTAACTCACACCAGTATTTTATATACTGACCCGGGTGCGTAATGCATTCGGGGCGTTTCTATATGAAATGTAGTCGAATGTATGTGCATGTTTAGTATTTGGAGATTTTCTTTGGAGCTTCTGTTTGGGTGAAGAGATGGTCGCGGTGTTGTTTAGTATTAGAGTTGTACTTATTTTTTTGTTGTACTTTATTTTATTTATGGCAGTGTGGGCCACATGTGTATAATTGTAATAAGGATTATATATTGGGTATTGGGAACGTTGTAGTTGCTCTGACCAATGGATGTATGGATTTTATGCTTATTTATTTTCTTTCCGCTGAACTCTGTAAAGAGGGTTTTATTGAATGAACCTAATATTTCATTTGTAAATCGAAATGATATAATATGTGTAATGGAGTTTAATTTCTTTTATAATGAAAATGAATGTTTGGGAATACAAGTTTAATAATAAAGAGTTTTTCTTTAAACACAAAATCAGATGTACTTATTTAATGAGTATAAAATACTGTTTTCAATAATTATCTATTAGTCTGTGTGAGGGTGTCACTCTCGGGATTTTGGAAATTGAATATTAGTCTAGATACATGCTCTGGATTAAATATTTGGTTGTCCAAAAATCGGGGTGTGACAGCCTACCCCCCAATTTTGTTTAGGAAGGCTACTACAACTGCCCCCTGGCTCTATACAAACTTTTTATCTTGAATAATGAAAAGGCCCTCCGAGGCCACTTTTTTTTTTTTTTTTTTGCATTAACTACTTATTGCTACGTAACTTTTTATACTTAGTTGTTTTTAATTGCCTATTCCCGACCGGCTGTAATCTTATGGAAACCCTGCCTTAGCAAAAATTTAGGACCGTGACCGGTAAAGAACACTTGGTCTTCTTTGGGGCCTATTTTGAAGGTCCCGCCGGGTACAGTGTAGGAGTTAGATCTTGTTACTATCTCGGTTAGTTTATCTGGGCACTGTAGGCACTTAGGAATGTTTTGGAATTCCAAGTCCTGTTAATGCCCGGTGTGATATCTTGTTTTAGTCCAACATCCCCTTGCCCCCCAAGCTTTTGCTAAGGCGAGTGTTGGTATAGGGGCGACCATAGGGAACCGACCTAGAACATGGTTAGTTGTAGGGTCTTTTTGGGCTTACCATCATTAGCCACCTAGGAGGTTTTGCCCCCATTGTTGGTTATGGACCTAAGCGAAGCCGGTGCCTCGGGTGTGACACCAAGGTCCTTTGCCTTGGGCCTGACCCCGAGGTCTTTTACACCTCAGGTGTGTTCCCGAGGTCATTTGTGTCTCGGGTGTGTGCCCAAGGTCTGTTCTGCATGGAACACTAGTAAGGGAATTGACTTGTAACAAAAACAAAATATTTATTCCTTTTTGAAAATCATAATAATTGTTTAAAAGAGCTACAAATTTCCTAACCAATGTTAATACGTTTTTCCTCCAAGCTTCACTAAAAATACTTGCAGAGGTGTTGGACATTCCAAGGGTGAGATAGATCATGCCCGTCCAAAGTCTACAACTAGTAGGTGCCCAGTCGGTTGACCCAGGTAATGTTGTACGATCCTTCCCAGTTTGGCCATAATTTTTTGTGGCTCGAGACCTTGGTAGATTGGTTCACTGCCTTTAGGACTAGGTCTCCCATTTGGAAACTACGATGCTTGACTTTACTGTTGAAATACCAAGAAACCTGCTACTTGTTGGCTACCACTTCTAGATATGCCCGGTCCCTTTTCTCTTATACCAAGTTGAGCTCTCCTCTGAGGGCTTCCTCGTTGCCCTGCTCGCTGAAATTTGCTACTCGGTAAATAGGTAACTCGTGCTCTATGGGGACTACTGTCTCATAGTCGTAGGTGAGGAAAAAAGGGGTCTCCCCTATGGCCGCTCGGGGGGTGGTACAATATGCTCATAGAAAGGTCGGTAGCTCTTCTGCCCAATGTCCTTTAGCATTTTCAAGTCTGGTTTTAATTAACAGCAGAATGGTCTAGTTCGTCACCTTTGCTTGGCCATTGGCTTAAGGGTGCTCGGGGGAAGAGTAGTGATTTGATATTCTATATCCCGAGCAGAATTGCCTGAAGATCAGAGTGTCGAACTGTCTGCTATTGTAGCTGACTAGGACCCGGGGGATGCCGAATCTGCTGAGAATGTTTTTCTCAATGAACCTTTCCATCTTTTCCTCAGCGATTGCTACTAAGGGCTCGACTTTTGCCCACTTAGTGAAATGATCAATGGTGATGACCGTAAACTTAACTTGTCCTCTTCCCATCGGGAGTGGACCGACAATATCAATGCCCTACTGGGAGAACGGCCAGGGGTTGAGGATTGGTTCTGGAACTCGCCCGGTCGATTTATCATGGGCGAATATCTCTGACACTTGTCACATTGCTTGACATATTCTTGGGAATCCTAGGCCATCGTTGGCCAGTAATAGCCTTGCAGTAGAGCCTTTCGGGAAAGCGCCTGACCTCCAACATGGTTTCCACATATTCCCTCATGGATTTCATGCAATATTTCTTGTACTTATGTGGGGTGGATGCACCGAAGTAACGGGATAGAGAATCCCCTTTTGTAAAGAGTGCCATCAATGAGGTGGTACCTGGCCGCCCGGTATTTTACCTGCTGGGCTTCTTCTTTTTCATTTGGTAAAGTACTGGTTGTTATAAACATCATAATTAAATCCATCCAACTGGGCCCTAGGATGACCGGTTTGACCTCTATGCCTTCTATGTTGATAATGCTGGGCTTAGGTAGGTACTCTATCCTTATCTTCGGTAGGTCTGACTCGGAGGATGAGGCAAGCCGGGCTAACTGATTGGCCCTCGTGTTCTCCTCCCTCGGGATCTGTGTGACGGAGAACCCCTTAAGCTTTTTTGAAACTGTTGGGACAAGGGCTAAATAAGCTACCATGTTATCTTCCCAGGCTTTGTACTCCTAATTGACTTGATTGACCATGAGCTGGGAGTCGCTATACCCTTAGACTTGCTGCACACCCATAGAGGTTGGCAGTTGCAGCCCGACCAGCATGGCTTCGTACTCGGCCTCATTATTAGAGGCTCAGAACCTGAACCTTAGTGCGTACTCTAGTTGCATCCCGTCGGGTGTGGTCATGATGACCCTGCTCCACTACCCTTTTGTTGGAGGACCCTTCCATATAGAGTACCCAGGTCGGGGTATCAGGCTATAGGTCTGGCGGTAGAACTGGCGGGTCGAGCTCCTCGATTGGATCTTCTGGATATGTGAACTCAATGAGGAAATCCGCCACTGCTTGCCCCTTGATCGCTGTTTGAGGTCTGTAGACTACTTCAAATTCCTCTAACTCCAATGCCCACTTGACAAGCCTTCCGGATGTCTCAGGCCTGTCTAATACCCGACAAAGAGGCTGATTTATGAGGACCACGAGAACGTGGGCTTGAAAGTATGGGCGGAACCTCTGGGCAGAAGTGATGAGGGCGAAGGCCAGTTTCTCAATGCGGGAGTATCGGCTTTCTGCACCTTGAAGTGCCCGGCTGGTATAATAGATCGGGAATTATATCCCGTGCTCTTCTCGGATGAGTGCCAAGCTGACCGCTGAGGATGATCCGCTAAGTATAAGAATAGCTCCTCCTTCAGTACAGGTGTGGAGAGCAGAGGGGTTGATGTCAGGTATTTATTAAAGTCCTAAAATGCCTCCTCACACTCTTTCAACCATTGAAACACTTTACGGAGGATTTTAAAGAACGATAGACATCGGTCAGTAGCTCGGGAGACAAACCGATTCAGTGCCGCCACCTGTTCGACCAAACTTTGAACTTCTTTTGTTGACCTGGGTGACCCTATGTTAATAATCGCCTAAATTTTTTCAGGGTTCGCTTCAATCCCCTGCCTGCTGACCATATGTCCCAAAAACTTCCCGAACGAGACTCTAAATGTGCTCTTGGCCGGGTTCAACCTCATCTGGAATTTTCTTAAGATGCTGAAGGTCCCGGCCAAGTGCTCGAGATGGTCAGACTCTTCTTGGCACTTAACCAACAGATCGTCGACATATACCTCCATTGATTTCCCAATCAATTCCTTGAGCATGTGGTTGACCAGGCATTGATAAGTCACCCCAACGTTTTTAAGGCCGAAGGGCATTACCTTGTAGCAGCACGTCCCTTAGTTGGTGATGAAGCACGTTTATTTTTCATCCTCGGGGTACATACTAATTTGGTTGTACCCCGAGTAGGCATCCGTGAATGAGAGAAGCGAGTAACCGACGTGGAGTCCATAAGGAGGTCTACCTAGGCAACGGATAGCAATCCTCGGGGCAGGCTTTGTTCAGGTCGATAAAATCCTTGCTCATTCTCTACTTCCCGTTACTTTTCTTGACTAGTACCACATTTGCCAACCAGTTGGGATAGTGGACCTCTTAGACAGATTTTGCCTTCAGAAGATTTTTAACTTCTTTGCGCACTGCTGCTTGCCTTTCAGGGGCCATACCCCTCCTCTTTTGCTTGACCAATCGAGAGTCTGGGTCAATGTTGAGACGATAGGACATGATCTGTAGGTCTATCCTAAGCATGTCCTTATGACACCAAGTGAAGACATCCTGGTTCTATCGCAGGAACTGGACTAGCTTTTCCCTGAGACTTTGTTCCATGAGAGAGCCGATATTGACAGACCGATCGGGGAGCTGGGTGTCCAGAACTACTTGATTCAGATCCTTCTCTAGGCCTACTCCATCTCATATGCCCCTCGGGTTCATCTCCTGGACGTTCAACGCTTCTGTAACTGCTTCCCTACGCAAGGAACTGACATAACAACTCCAGGTGATTGGTTGATCTTCGTGTAAGCTTTTGAGCCCCTGTAGGGTTGGAAACTTGATCACTAGGCCATACATTAACATGACCGCCTTGGCCCTACTGAGTGTCGGCCTCCCTAGGATGACATTGTAGGCGGACGGGCCCTATACTACCATAAAGTTTGTAAGTACGGAGACTTGCTGGGGGTAGGTCCTCATGAGGACTGGGAGCTTGATTGTATCGAATGGTTGTGTGCTAGACCCATTGAACCCTACTAGGGGGGTGGCTACAGGCCAGAGCCGATCCCTTGATATCCCGAGCTGATGGAAAGCCGAGATAAACAAGATGATAGAGGAGCTGCCCATGTCTAATAATACCCTTTTAACCATAAAATTTGCTATGGAGAGTGTAACCACCAGCGGATCATTGTGGGGGCAGTGCAGGTCCTTCACGTCATAGGACGAGAATGTCAGCATGTCAGTCGGTGGGGAGCTGATGGAGTCGACATGCCAGACATCCGATCGGGATGCCCGAGCATGCCTCTTCCTAGCCGACTATGAATCCCCTCTGCCCAAGGTTCCTCCGGAGATCACATTAATTTGCCCGAGCGGTTGAGGCTGCCCAGGAGCTTGAGTGTCAGGCCGAGGCCACCTATCAGTCGCAATAAACTTAGCAAGGTATCCCAGCTCAATCAACTTCTCGATAGCAATCTTGAGTTTGAACCAGTCTTCTGTGTCATGACCATTGTCTTTATGATACCGGAAAAACTTATCTCGATTTCTCTTCCCGGGCGGGCTCTTCAACTTTGTCGACTGTTGGAGGAGGCTCTGGGTCTCGGCGACGGCCATGACCTCATGGATAGGCCAGGAAAGAGGTGTGAAGGTAATCGGGGCCCGATCCTGACTGCCTCTTTGCTGATCCTGCTTCAGCTTCATTTATGATACCGGAAAAACTTATCTCGGTTTCTCTTCCCGGGCGGGCTCTTCAGCTTTGTCGACTGTTGGAGGAGGCTCTGGGTCTCGGCGACGGCCATGACCTCATGGATAGGCCAGGAAAGAGGTGTGAAGGTAATCGGGGCCCGATCCTGACTGCCTCTTTGCTGATCCTGCTTCAGCTTCTTTCCTGAGCCCTTTTCCAAGCCATCGCGCTTGTGTTTGGATTTCGGGGACTCATCTCCTGTAAAGCTAGCGCGCTTGAACTTCAGGAATTCCTCTGTGTCGATGTACTTCCCAACCCTCTCGGAGAGCTCAACCAGGGTTGCCGGTCGGTCATAATAGAATGACGTAGCAACTTTGGTATGCTGAACTCCTGAGCAAAAGGCTATGATAGCGACCGTTTTGTTCAGGTGGCTATGTACTTCAATCTGGAGCCTTTAGGAACTCCCCCTTACACTGCTTGATGATCAGTAGTTAGGTGTCGGGCTGTGATCGGTCAAGCATCCCCATGAACTGGTTGATAAATAGCTTGCTGAGTGCCTTAAAATTATCGACCATTCGGGGCTTCAGGGCATGGAACCATTGTACGGTCGACCCCTTGAGAGTACTGGGAAAGGCCAGGCACTATAGCTCGTCGGAGGTGGTTACCAGAGCCATCTCGGACTTATAAGTCCGGACATCATCCACTAGGCTTCCCGAACTGTCATAAGAATCAAGGTACGGTGTTTTAAACTTTCGCAGGATGGGGAATCCTGTGACCCGAACGGTAAAGGGCAACTCGGTCTCCATATTGGTGTGATCATGGCACGGCTTATGGCTCAATTTCTCAATTTGTTTTTGCAGGTCCTCGATCTGGGCCTTGACATCTTTCTGACTGGTCTTCTGCTCTGTATCTGAATGGTATGTTGGGTCGGATGATGAAGCCTCTTCCTCGAAGTGCGTTGTCCTCGGGGATAGGGCCTGACTCTAGCTCTGGGTAATCGTGTGCCTAAGATCTCCACGACTCTTGGCCAGGGGGTCCTTGGCTGAATCCCAGGCAGTCTAGACTTGCCCCTCCCCTTTGGCAGCGCATTTGCTGTTTATGATTTCTCTGGCATCCCCAGCCTGGCGTGTGTTGGCCCGAGAGCGTTGTTGGGTCCACTCGTACGCTCATCGTTCCCAAACCTACCTAAAGCAGGCGGGGACACAAGCTCGGTGTTGGCACGCCTTCTGACTCGTGCGGGCTCCTGGTCGTGCGCCCCCTTCCCGGGCTGGTCCTGAATTTGAGGGAGCTTTTACTAACGGGCCAGCAATGCTTCGATCTACTGCTGAGTTTGCCACTGGCCCTCCAAAAGTTGCACAAGGGCTGCCGTAATCTGCTCAGGGGTCATGGATGCTGCCGGTTGCCCGTCCTGTGAGTCTGCCTGACCCGCTAGAGCAGCAATCTTCTTATCCCTCTTCGGCGACATATTGATTAGTCACGAATTTGTTTTCGGGGAAAGTTATCGTTTCCCACAGACAGTGCCAAACTAATGATGCCAAAAATTGGTAAAGGAAAAGAAGAGTGATTTAAGGAGAGACAAGAAGTTTGTATGTGGTTTGGCCCGTTTATTAGGTAACCTACATCCATGGGTGAATCGGAGCGCGTTTATTAACATATCACTGACGGCCTTTTAGTGAACCAACAAGGAGGGCGGCACTACTAAAAAATTGGCCAGGTGTATGCGTGTAGGTCATATGTATTGTAGTTCTTCGAAATAAGAATGCGATCCCTTCAATGAGGGTGAGGGGTCTCTTTTATAGGTGCAAGAGACCACTCGTACAAGGTAACTAGCCAAGTCAGGAAACCTAACTTGATTACATGTGATTAACATAAATCATCGAGGTTCCCTTAGTGGTTTAGGAAACTGCTCAAATTAATCTTCTAACTAAGCTAGGGAGCTGCTAACTACCTCGTAGGGCAAGTCATAGGGCAAGCTTGGGCCGTACCTACAGGGGGATGCATCTACCCCGTGATCCCGAGCTGCAAGCACAGACCGGGCGTTATCAGTGGATTAGCCTAGGATAGCTGAATTCCAGGTACTTCCTCTGGGTGACCCAGTGTTTCTGTGTTGACGTGGCGATATGACTTTGACAGGATATTTTATGACCTATGAAGTTTGATCGCTTGAACTCAGACAGTTACAATTGATCGAAACACTTTCAACAGAGATTGAATAGCCATGCATCCAATAAAATCATAGATTTTTTTTTGCTACAAAAACACTGCAAAAACAGATCTGTGACGATGCAGTTTCAAAAATAGTCCTAAAACATCATGCAAATCAAAACTAGTGTTCCAAAAACGCATCTATAGATCCAAATAAGTGTGGCTCTGATATCAATTGTAGGATTTTGGTTTCAAAAAATCTAAATATGTACGCAGTAGAAAATCAGTTTCAAAAACTTCATTGGCATGCTCGGATCTACTACTTATCAAATCTATTGATGCGTAGGGAGAGGGAAGTTACCTTATGGTCTTGAAGCCAATTCTGATTTTCTTCTCTTGTTGCACAGGAACTTACTCTAGGTGATCTTTACCCTTATGTCTCCTTGAATACTTTCCAAAGAGGCTAGGGTTGGTAGGAACGCAAATATGGAGGTAAGTGGCTAAAAGAAAACCATAAAAGAGGCTGGAGCAGTCAAATGATGTTCAAACTAATTCTAGATGCAGCTCTCCTATTTATAGGTTTTCAAACCGACCTATGGATTTCAATCGATTGAAACACTTCAATCGATCAAACGTTCGATCGATTGAAGCATCTTCGATCGATCAAAGTCACCCAATCTTCAATTGATCAAAACTAGTTCGATCGATCTAAGTCCCTCTTCTGTCTTTCAAAGTATTCTTGCGAAGCTAAGAGTGGGAGCTCTTAAGTCCTTTATTGCTGGCTCAGATCAGTTGTTAATCAATATGATCAAACTCTTTGATCAACTAATTAACCAACTAATCAGTTATCGTTAACTCAACTAAATAACAATAATTGCACTCTAATGGAAAAGAACATATCTGAAGCGATAACTAGCCTTGTATGGTGTACTAATGTTCCTCTACTGTTAGCATTCATTATCATATTTAGGTAGTCGGCTAAACTGTTATTGTCAACCTAAAAATGATTACTGAAGGAAATATAGGTTTAAAAATATTTTAAACGCGCAGCGTTAAGGTTATGTTTCAAAAACTTATTGGTAGCCCAGGATCTACTACTCGTCAATTCCATAGATGCGTATTAGAGGGGACAAGTGATTATACCTTGGTGTCTTGAACCTTTTTCTAAAATCTCGTACTTCCAGCAGCCTACACTAGATGGTCTTCACTCTTATGACTCCTACGGATGCCTACCAGAAAGATTAGGATTGGTGGGAACCCTAATGGAGAGGATAGAAAAGGTTTGGGAGCTCTAAAAATAGTTTCTATAGCTTTTGGCATATTAAAACGATGAACTCTTTTTTCTAGACACAGCTGCCCTATTCATAGATTCTCAAAACCAACCTAATGTTTAATCGATCGAAGTGGCTTCGATTGATCGAACATTCGATCGATCGAACCACCTTCGAGCGATCGAAATTGTCCAGACTTCAATCGATCGAGATAACTTCAATCGATCGAACCTGTCTTGACATCATCCTCATGTGCCTTTCCAAGCATCCTAGCAGAGCTAAGAGTGGGACCTCCTAGGTTCTTTATTGTTGGCTCAGACCAGTTGTTAATTCCTATGACCAAACTCTTTGATCAGCAAACTAACCAATTGATAAGTTAACGTTTACTCCACTATAAAATGATAACTGAACTCCAACCCAAAAGAACATATCCAAAGCAATGACTAGACTTGTAAGGTGTACTAATGTCCCTCTACCGTCAGCATTTGTAATCATATTCAGGTAGTCGGATAACTGTTATTGTCAACCTAAATCATGAATACTTCTTTTATTCCTTGAGTCCCATTCACGTCTCATGATTACCAAACATGTTGATAACTACTTAGCAACAAGACTACAATTCTTAGTAATTAACTTTGTGATATTTTCAAGGGAATGCTTACTTTGAATCAGAGGGTAGATTCTATCATGACAATGAATGTTCACAACCCTATGAACATGACATACCCAAGATACCCAGGTGTTGATCTTCTATAGACCTCACTGATTGGTAAATCAAAGAAGCCATATCCACAGTCTGCGTTCATAATCGTCTTAAGATTGAGAACACATACTTTATACAAGTTATGAGTTTCTATCGACTATTGATAGTCTTAAGTGTCAATGGGAAATCTCAGGCCTGTCAATGCACTATAAGCACTAGCATATTAACTAAGAGTTACACTCTAGTGATTGAGATTAATCATTCCATCCAATGGTAGTTAACCATGCTACACTGTAAACCTGATGAGATATCCAGTCTCATCATCCACTGTGACAAGTTGTAAGTATCAAAGAATTGTAATTCGTATCTCACTTATATGTATCTCATACACACACAAATTACCTACTATGATACTTAAGGATTAAACAATCATCTCATGAAAGAAACATACACAATGAAATGTAAAGCTGATATCCATATATTAAAATGTCAATGTCTCATACATAAAGTAATGGTTTGACGGTACAAACCCAACAATTACATTTTCCATTCCTTGAGTATCATTCGCCTCTCATGATTACCAAACATGTTGATAATTAGTAATGAACTCGGAGACATTCTTAAAGGAATGATTACTCTTTGTTAGAGGGTAGATTCTATCTTGACAATGTATGTTCACAACCCTATGAATATGACATACCAAAGATACCCAAGTGTTGATCTTGCAAGATCTCACTGATTGGTAAGTCAAAGCAGTCACATCCACAGTCTATGTTCGTAATCGTCTCAAGATTGAGAACATGTAATTTATACACGTTATGAGTTCTTATCGACTATTAATAGTTTTATATGTTAATAGGAATCACATGGTCTGTCCATGCACTATAAGCACTAGCATATTAACTAAGAGTCACACTCTTGTGATTGCGATTCATCACTCCATCCAATGGTAGTTTATAATGCTACAATGTATACCTGATGAGATATCCAATCTCATCATCCACTGTGACAAGTACTAAGTATCAAAGAATAGTAATTCGTATCTTACTTGTGTGTATCTCATACGCATACGAATTACCTGCTATGATACTAAAGGATTATAAACAATCATCTCATGAAACATACACAATAAAATGTATAAATGATATCCATATATAAAATACCAAATGTCAAATACATAAAGACCGGATTTGAGGGAACAATCCTGACATCTACGACTTACCTCATTAGCTAGTTGTCCTATTTGGGACTCAAGCTTTGGAATGGATTGGGTGGGAGTTAACGAGTTGAGCTTTTGATTGTGATTGCGCCTGCAAAATTTTCAAAGATGCCAACACCTTCTCCTCAAAAGCGTTATCCCTAGGAGGGTTAGGATTAGGAGGGGGGCATTGGTATTAATTTTCTTAAAATTGGGATCGGTAGGTATTAGGAAAATTTATCATCTCATTATTATTATTAGATCTCCAAAAGAAGTTAGTATGACTTTTACATGGGGCATCCGGATTGTTTGTCATAGGATTATAATTATTTCCTGGGGAATTGTTGAATATAGTGTATGTGTTACTCCAAGAATTTTGAAAATTAAGACACGGATGGGCATGCAACTATAGAATGCGAAGGGTCGGAACATATTTGACAAATTTTGTAAAAGGGTGAGCCCGATGTTTGGTTCATCTTCACAAATCGGTCAAGTTTTTTAGAGAGTTCTTGCAATTCAGTTGAGTGACTTGACTCGAACTGCTCCTCTTGCTTAGGTTGATGGGATAAGTACCCCTCAGGACATATCGACATCGTTTGATGCATCGAATTTGGTAATACCCTATATTTTCAGTATATATTAATGCAATGAGGTTCTATATATTTGTCTTTGCTTTCTGGAAATTTTCTTCCTCAATCGATCGAAGATGTCTCAAGCGTTTGAGAATTTTATTGTTCAATCGATCAAACCATGTTCAGGCGATCAAAACCCTACCGAAATGAATTTATGACATGGTCCCCACTGCAATTGATCGAATTAGTCTCAATCGATTAAAACTAGTTGATCTGCTCTTAAGCGATCAAAGAAGCTTCAATCGATTGAACATAGTAGAATATCTTATCTCAGTTCTGCGCTAGACATGCCACCTTGTACCTCATCCTTTCCCTATAAATATGTATTTTTCGTATGTGTGTATGGTTGCCCAATTTTTGAAAGTTTAGAGAGAGAGATTGTTATATATATACATCCACTCTTATATATACACATTTATATATATATATATATATAATCTATCCGAGAGAGAGACAGATGAGAAGAAACAGAAGAAGAGAAGCAGAAGAAGATAAAGGCAGAAAGAGAGAAGACAGAGACAGAGAGACAGAAGGAGGAGCCACCATTAAAGCTTGTAGCATGACACTTTGCCAAACACCCTTAACGATGTTCGGTGAGTCTCAAACTCACTCAGTAGCTTAGTTATGATTTTTTGCATGTTTTGGACATTTTAAAATGACCCAAACATGCCCTAACAGATTTTAGGTATTCACTGCCAGAATCTAAAGAAGACGACTTTCGATCGATTAAACTGAGTTCAATCAATCGATCAAAATGACTTCAATCAATTGAGACCACCTTCACTTAAATCGATCAAGCATACTTTGATTGATTGAACCTCATTTTTCTTAATCGATCAAAGGACTTCAATCAATCAAACTTTACTTCCTTCAATCGATTGAAATGGTTCAATTGATTGAACTTAACAGAACATGGTTGCTTTCTCTTAGTTTATAATTCATAATGCATAATAGTTTAATTGATATTCCGTACTACTTTTATACAATATTAGGGATTAAGGGAAAATAACTCTGCCTGGGTTGTTTCAACACTGTCGGTCCCAAGCCCGGATAAAAGAGGAGAGTTAGTGCATTGGGTAGCTCGACAGCCAGCACGTAAAAAAAAATTGTCAGATCCTTATGATATAAATCCAAATATGAATACTCATGTAAATGCTAGGGCGTTCCCTTTAAGTGATGCATTGCGCCTGCCTTCGGTGTTTCAAAAAATGTGCAAGGGGCGCCGCATCGACGCCCGGGTGCGGTGTTAAACAAGCAAGGGTTCCCGCGCTCATCTGGGCCACCGCAGGTAAAGAAGCTAGTCCAAAACTATAGGCTTATGTTAGCAACTTGGAATATAGGAACCTTAACAGGTAAAGCTATGGAACTAGTAGACACTATGATTAGAAGGAAGGTTAATGTAGTATGTTTACAAGAAACAAAGTGGGCTGGAGAGAAAGCTAAGGTGGTAGAAAAAGACCGGGTATAAGATATTCTATATAGGGAAAGATAGGCATAGAAATGGTGTCAAAATTGTGGTTTACAAGAACCTCAAGGATAAAGTTGTGACAGCCACGAGGAAAGGAGATAGAATATTGCTTATCAAACTGGTAGTTGGAGTGGATATAATTAATGTGATTAGTGCATTCGCGCCCGAAGTAGAATTGGATGATCACACTAAAAGACAATTCTGGGATGAGTTGGATGCTTTAATACAAGAAATACCAGGAGGAGAGAAGATAATTGTAGGTGGAGATTTTAATGGCCATGTAGGCAAAGATTGAACTGGATATGAGAGGGTGCATGGGGGGTATGGTTTTGGAGATCAGAATGAGGCAGGGGTGAGTATTTTAGATTTCACAGTAGCGTATGATCTTGTAGTAGCAAACACCTTTTTCAGAAAAAGGGAAGAACACTTGATAACCTTTAAGAGTGGATCTAATAGAAGCCAGATCGATTTGTTCCTTGTGAGAAAGGCAGACTGCTTAGCATGTAAAGATTGTCAGGTCATCCCAGGAGAGAGTTTAACATCTCAACATAGACTTACTATTTTAGATATCCATATAAAAGGACAATGTCGTATTAGAAAAGACCCTATAAACCCACGAACTAGGTGGTGGAAACTTAAAGGCGAGAAACTAGCAATATTCCAAGATAGAATATATACAGAAGCACCTTGGAATTTGGAAGATGGAAGCAATACTATGTGGGATAGAATGGCAGGGTGCATCACGAGAATATCGAAGGTGGTCCTCAAAGAGTTGAAGGGAAGAGGGTTAGCTTCTAAAGATACTTGGTGGTGGAATGAAGAGGTACAAGCTGTAGTAAAAACCAAAAAGGATTGCTTTAAGAAGTGGCGAAATGATAGAAGTGAGGAACACTTCAAAAGCTATAAATGTGCAAATAAGGAGGTTAAAAGGACAGTTAGAGTTGCTAAAATGGAAGCCTATGATGCCTTCTACATTAAACTAGACACTAGAGAGGGAGAAAAATGTATTTTTAAGCTTGCTAAGTCGAGAGAAAGGAAAACAAGAGACATTAATCAGGTTAAGTGTATAAAAAGCGATGGCTCTAGGGTATTAGTGAACAACGAAGAGATTGAGGAATGGTGGAAGAGCTATTTTGAGAAGTTGCTGAATGAAAAACATATGGATAACACAATAGAAGAAGAAACTAGAAGTGACGATGAAACTAGAGAATACAGATTCTATCGGAGAATAAGGAAGTTTGAGGTGGAATTTGCTTTGAAGAAGATGAAACCGAACAAAGCCTTAGGACCAGATGGGATCCCCATTGAGGTTTGGAAATGCTTGGGAGATGTGGGGGCATCTTGGCTTACAAAATTTTTAATAGGATTTTAATGACTAGAAAAATGCCTGATGAGTGGAGGAAGAGCATCCTAGTGCCTATATATAAGAGTAAAGGATATGTACAACAATGCAACAACTATAGAGGTATTAAGTTGATGAGCCATACTATGAAGCTATGGAAGAGAGTGATGGAGCATCGCTTAAGAGGCGCAACATCAGTGTCAGAAAATCAGTTTGGATTTATGCCTGGGAGATCAACTATGGAAGCAATTTATTTACTTAGAAGACTAATGGAAAAGTATAGAGAGAAGAAAAAAGAGCTACATATGGTTTTTATTGATTTAGAGAAAGCTTATGATAGAGTGCCTAGAGATTTAATTTGGTGGGTGCTAGAGAAGAAAGGAGTGACCAAGGGCTATATTGACGTGGTGAAGGATATGTATGATGAAGCAGTTACTACAATTAGATCACCAACCGGAGAAACAAGCGAATTCCCAATTACCGTAGGCCTGCACCAGGGGTCGGCCTTGAGCCCTTATTTGTTCGCCCTAATTATGGATGAATTAACTAGACACATTCAAGATGAGGTCCCATGGTGTATGTTGTTCGCAGATGATATCGTCTTGGTTGATGAGACTAAAAGGGGACTCAGCACTAAACTAGAAGCTTGGAGAGAAGCACTGGAGACTAAGGGGCTAAAGATAAGTAGGACGAAAACAGAATACATGGAAAGAACTTTTAGCAACAGTGGAAGTAGAGACAACGAAGCAGTGAAGATCGAAGATCAGGAGATCCCAAAGAGGGAACACTTTCGCTATCTAGGTTCAATGATCAGTAGAGACGGAGAGATTGGTGATGACGTGACCCATAGAATTAAAGTGGGCTGGCTTAAGTAGAGGAGTGCTTCTGGAGTATTATGTGATCGGAGAATACCAGCAAAATTGAAAGGAAAATTTTATAGGACAGCTATTAGGCCAGCTATGCTCTACGGGACAGAGTGTTGGGCAACTAAGAAACAACACATTAGCAAAGTGAGTGTAGCAGAGATGAGGATGCTAAGATGGATGTGTGGTAAGACTAGGAAAGATAGAATTAGAAATGAGTTCATCCGAGAGACTGTAGGAGTGACACATATTGAGGATAAGTTGAGGGAGAATAGACTTAGATGGTTCGGCCATGTGCAACGAAGACCTATAGATGCACCTGTGCGAAAGAGTGATAAGATCTTAGTGTCTGGAATGGTTAGAGGGAGAGGCAGACCTAGACTGAATTGGGAATATGTAGTGCAACAAGATATGAATATATATAATTTAAATGAGCATATAGCTCTTAATCATGCAGAATGGAGAAAAAGGATTCATACAGCCGACCCCAATTGATTGGGACACAAGGCTTGGTTTGGTTTGGTTTGGTTTGGTTTGGTTAGGGGTTAAGGGAAAATGGGGAAACGATAAGGAGAGTATATGGTGAGTAACATACTCGGGTCTGGAATGATAGTAAAGGTTTAGTCGAGCTGATAATTCGCTCATGTTAAATCTGATTAGCAGATAACAAGGATTTGACTAGGATTGTAAGAGCTATAGATGTAGAATACTCGCAAGCGTTCTTAAAATTGGTGAACAGTAAAAGTTCTTAAAAGCAATGAACCAGAATAAGTGGTACGTTCATTGACTAGTCGTTATATTGGAACGAGGTATGGTGTTCACAAGAGTTCTTAAAAGTAGTGAACAGTAAGAGTTCTTAAAATCGGTGAACAAAAGCACTAGTATGTTATGATGATATAATCATTTCAAGGTAGTCAGTCAAGGTCAGTACTGCTGGTTTTAAAGTTTAAAGACATTAAAAATTGGGTAAGGTGTTCGGTATTAAAAGAACGATTTTACTAGTAATATTACTAAATATCGTTCAAAAATGGTGACTACTACATACCTATGCTTCTAGGGGAATTTCTATTCAATCAGCTGAAGTAAGCTGACGGCGTTTATGCCTGGACATTCCCCGTCCATACTACCTTGTCCCTATTAATGCAGGTGATGGAGCCTATGATGATGGCTACTACTTAGAGGGGAAGTATGCAGAGAGTGGCCCCACTGATGATGGTTACGCGGGGGAAGACTATTATGGTGACGACTGCATCTATGCCAGTTGAAGATCTAAAGACAGATATGTCACGCCTCTGAGTAACAAAATAAGGAAAAATTTTCATTTCCGTTTTGGACCCGTAGGTCATGACAGGTGATGGATCGCTTGTCCTGTACTTAGCTTAACATGTACCAGAAAAACAGAGTATATAAAGCAGCAGGGAAGAAAGTATTAAACATCATTACAACTTCAAATAATATTACATTGTCCTTAAATAAAATATCCTTAAGGCACAATCACCTTATTCAAATTAAAACATTATCCATATCCTTATTACAACTTTATTAAATTATAAAAGTAACGCTGCAGGCTCCGCTAGCTGGCATAATTATATTGCCCTGCATTACCATTTCCTGGACATTTTGGATGTCCAAGACAAAATAATGTCATCAGCTAATGAAAGCCAAGTGAGTATAACGAACACACAAGCAATGTATATAGAAGTACATTAACAGTTATTATAATGTTCAGTACCTTATAGTACGATTAATATGTTATCCCAATCATCGCATAATAACAATTAGTAATAGTTTGATTATGAATAATTAAGACTGTGCAAGGATAATGAAACCATCTCATCTCGCTGACTCTTTTATCTTGATCCCAATCTCTTGACTCATTCAGTTCACCTAGAACCATCCGGCACAATGCCGTTAGTTTAGAAGGTCTGTTGATATGTCTGCCGTATTTAGGGTGGCTTGGACGTATCTAGACATTCAAGCAATAATAACCTGTGGAATACTTTAATTAATCTACCATATCTGAAGCGGCCTGGAATAATTTAAAGCTACCACTAGACTGACCTACCATATCAAAAGCGGCCTGGGCTCAGCCCTCTTAATTAATCTACCGTATCTGCAGCAGCCTGGAATAATTAAGGCTATAACAAGACTCTGACTGGTCTATCGTATCTCAAGTGACCTGGGCTTAATCCTTTTTAATTAACCTACCGTATCAAAAGCGGCCTGGGATAATTAAGGTTACTCGTCCCGAGACATTTTCCCTTTACTCACTTCTCACAACATATATGCTGACTAGACGACCCCTTTCAAACATGCCAACTCGACTATGCAAATGTGTAACTTATTCATTTCTCGTTATGTAAAGGTATCAGAGCGGGTGCATGACTTGTTTTCTCTTTATATATTTTCCTATAAAGGTATTGGAGCGATATAACTTAAATCTTTGTTTTCACATTTTCTTTATAGAATATATCATAGCGGTTTCTATTTTTCTTTAATATAGCAACCGATCTATCTATATCTTGATTACTACAAACAGAAATCAGAGCGACAGATTCCTATTCTCATATAAAGTATTAGAGCTAAAAAATATGATTATTACGAATTAAAGAACTTAGTCTAGAAAAGTCAACTGCTGACCCAGAATGGCCAAAACGGCTAAGTATAGTAAAAAAATAAGATTTTCGATTCAAGAGATTAAAATTCAGCGAATCGTTCATCTATATCCCCATATATCAAATATGATTTTTAACAATTTTTAAAAGGAAGGAAACATAGTAAAAATAATGCTCTAATATCATAAACTGTGCAAAATTTTGTAATTTTGCCTTCGGAGGAAAAGTTGACTTTTTATCTATAAGGAGTTGATTTTTGAAAGTATTTTTATTGAATCCAAATGGGGGGTATTTCGTTAATTACATTAATGTCTTAAGTAAAATAATAAATGAAAGGGAGAAAAATGTCATGAATGGAATTAACATGCAGTGAAAGTACTATGCAGTGAAACTGGAAAAACTGTCAAGTGAAACAGATCATTCTGTCACAGAGGGGCGGGACCGGTCCTGGTCTTTTAGCGGGACTGGTCATGGTCGTGACCGGTCCTGATACTTATGCGGGACCAGTCATGGTCGGGACCGGTCCTGGGTATATTTCGCGATCGGTCCCGGGTCGTCTTCTTCCCCAAGGTTATCGGTTGCAGAACATATACGAGTTTTATGAAATGAAACGATATAACAAGTGTAATTTACCATTCTCTTTGTTTTTCTGTGTAGATTATGAATACATAAGTCTTGTTTGACAATTCCTAATATATCTCTACTTATTGATAAAAATTTGAGAGCCGTCAAAACTTTGTTTTGATCGTACGTCGCAACCGTTACAAATTAAGTTCTAATATTTGAAACAGTGCTTACTGGGACTATAATCTTCCATTCTCAATTTACAGAAATCATTTTGGTTGAGTTTGGTGAGACCACCATTTTCAAAGCTCTAAAACTATATATATGTATATATACGTATATCTCTAAAATTGATACCCTAGGCTTGTAGTCAATGACTAATATTACATTATAAGTGAGTTCGAGAGACTCACCGGTCTTTAGATAAGGTGGTGCGACTTGCCGAAGAAAGACGGAAATTTCGTAATATAAGCTTAGAGCTCCTTGACGATGGCTATAGCCTTAGAAGCTACTGTGACAATACTCCTCCGCTGTGATATACTTATATTTCTAGCAGATTGTAGGTGTGTGTGTGGACTAATTGAGAAGGTGAGACGTGTATGTGGGTTTAATATGGCCGAGAGAGAGAGAGGGAGTGCAATACTAATGCTTGTGTATTGCAATGTATGAGTCTCTGTGTATGGTTGTGTTATGAGAATACTTATAGACTAAGTGTGAACTCATAAGATGAGAAATCAGTGAGTTTGAATCTTTGAGTTGCAAGTTGCAACGTATTGATCAACAAGATAAAATTACAGCTGTGTGACTGATGCAGTCACTTCAAAATAATACAATTGGTTTGTTAATCAGTTGGTTCAGTTAGTCCAGTTAGGTTGGTCTAGGTATTCTAGAAAAATACCCAAAATAAATATTAGGGACCAAAAAAGTAAGCAACATAAGAAATATTTTTTTAATAGTTTTAATTCCAAAATAATGGGATAACTTAGGGGCGCATTCTATATCAATATTATTATAATTAAAATACTAAGGGGTCACATAATTAATGTCTTGCAATTAGAATAAAACAACACAACTATTATTTATGGAAATACTAACACTATTAAATTAATACTCAATTAGTAAAATAAAAAGGCATTGCATTTACATTTAACAACATAGCATTTATATTAATTTATTTATATAAAACCACAATAACAATTAACATATAGTAAATCAATAAAAAATGACATTTCTTATTTATTATTAGGGAAGCGAAAGTACAGGTTGCTATATCACTCCCCCCTTAATAGAGATTTAGTCCCGAAATCTAAGTGGACTAGTCTTGAAACAAATTTGGGTACTTAGTTCTCATTTCTGATTCCAATTTTCAAGATGCTTCATTCTCATCGTGATACTTCCATTGAACTTTCACTAGAGGAATATCTTTGTTCTGCAGTTTCTTCATACTGTGATCCATAATACGTACAGGTCTCTCCCTGTAGGTGGCATTCTCATGGATCTCTATGTCGTTGAAATCAATAGCGTGTGAAAGGTCTCCCTTGTATTCCCTCAACATACCGATATGAAAGACATTATGTACTCCATACATCTTTGGTGGCAACATGAGTCGATATGCTACTTTTCCAACGCATTCTAGAATCTCAAATGGTCCAATGAATTGAGGTGACCACTTACCTCTCTTATGCCCAAATCGAACTACTCAACAAATCGGTGATACCTTCAAGAGTACATGATCTTCGACAGTGAACTCCTTATCCTTTCTATTTTTATCTGCGTAGCTCTTCTGTCTACTCTATGTAGCATGCATCATCTCTTTCACAATGGTTATCTTCTTGTTGGTTTCTCTAACCAAGTCTGGTCCCAACAGTTGTTTATCTCCAATCTCTTCCCAACAAAGCGGGGATTGACACGGTCGTCCATACAATGCTTCAAATGGAGCCATCCCAATACTTGAATGGTAACTATTGTTGTAAGCAAATTCAATCAATGGAAGATGTGTTTCCCATGAACTTTCAAAGTCTATAACACATGTCCTGAGCATATCCTCCATAACCTAATTGGTGCATTTAGTCTGTCCATCGGTCTGTGGATGAAAAGCAGTACTTAAACTTAATGAAGTTCCCAAAGCTTCTTGAACACTTTCCCAGAATCCTGAAGTAAACCGTGAATCGCGAGATATGATAGACACTGGTACTCCATGTAGTCATACAACTTGTTGAATGTACATCCTACTCATATTCTCCACTGGATAAGTCATGTTGTAAGCGATGAAGTGAGTGGATTTTGTCAAACGATCCACAATCACCCAAATGGCATCGTGGTGGTGTTGTGTTCAGGGCAATCCAACTACAAAGTCCATTGTGATATGTTCCCACTTCCAACCTGGAATAGGTAGGGGTTGCAGAAGTCCTAAGGGTCCTTGATGTTCGGCTTTCACTTGTTGATAAGTCAAACACTTAGACACAAACTCGGCTACATCCCTTTTCATTCCTTTCCATAAGAAATTTCTCTTCAGATCCTTATACATTTTAGTCCCTCTTGGATGAACTGTCAATCTTGACCTGTGTGCTTCTTCAAGAATATCCTTCCTTAGACCATCCGTGTTGGTTACACATGATCTATTTCTGCACCAGAGTGCTCCATTAGTCCCAATTTTGCATTCCTCTGGGTCCTTTGCTAACATTTTCTGACACCGTAGTTGAAGATCAGTGTCTTTCTGTTGTGCTTCCAAAATTTGATTTACAAGTGCCAGTTGTAATACAAGACATCCAAAGTGTTGCCCCTCACCCTCTGTAGAAACTTGAACATCGAATTCAGCTATAATTTCCAAGGCTTTCCATTCTCTAACCATTAGAGATGCAACTATACCTCGAGGTTTCTGACTTAAGGTGTCTGCGGCTACATTATCTTTACCAGGGTGGTATTCTAATGTGAAGTCATAGTCCTTGATCAATTCCATCCATCGACGTTGTCTCATATTCAAATTTTTCTGAGTAAACAAATATTTCAGACTCTTGTGATCGGAGAAGAATCAAACCTCTCTCCATATAGATAATGTCTCAAGATCTTAAGAGCAAATACTACTGCTGCCAATTCTAGATCATGAGTCAGGTAGTTCAATTCATTTGGCTTCAACTACCTCGAACCATAAGCAATAACCTTGCCATCTTGCATAAGTACACATCCCAACCCTTGATTCGATGCATCACTGAAAATAGAGAACTTCTCGCCATCTCTTGGTATTGCTAATACTGGTGTTGTGGTGAGTCTTGCCTTTAATTCCTGAAAAGCCTGCTCACGCTTATCATTCCATTCTAACTTCACATCCTTCTTAGTCAAACCATTTAGAGGAGCTGCTATCTTTAAAAATCCTTCTACGATCCTCCAATAGTAACTCGCAAGTCCAAGAAAACTCATGACTTCTATAGGATTGGTTGGTCGAGTCCAATTTGAAATAGCATCAGTCTTTGATGAATCTACGATGATTCCTTGTTGTGAGACAACATGCTCTAGAAATTTCACCTCTTGTAGCCAAAACTCACACTTACTGAACTTTGCATATAAGTGATGACTCTAAAGTGCCTGCATTGCGATTCACAAGTGTTGTTCATGTTCCTCCTTGGTCTTTGAATAGATCAAGATGGCATCAATGAAGACTATGATGAATTGATCTAAGTAAGGCCTACACATAAACAGATCCATGAACACTGTCGGAGCATTAGTTAATCCAAAGGACATTACCAAAAACTCATAGTGACCTTACCTTGTTCTGAAAGCTGTCTTTGGTACATCCTCGGGTCGTACGAGTAACTGATGGTATCCTGATCGTAGATCTCTTTTGGAAAAGATCGTAGCTCCTTGCAATTGATCAAACAGATCATCTATTCGGGGTAGAGGATACTTTTTCTTGATGGTGCCTTTATTCAACTCTCTATAGTCTATGCACAGTCAAAGCAATTCATCCTTCTTCTTTATGAATAACACTAGTGCTCCCCAGGGTGATGTACTTGGACGTATAAATCCCAGATCTTCAAGTTCTTAAACTTGCTTCTTAGTTCCAGCATTTCTGTAGGAGGCATTCTGTAAGGTGCTTTGGATATTGGGATAGTGCCAAGCATTAGATCAATGCAGAAATCAATCTCTCTCTTAGGTGGCAACCCACAGCTAACCTGACAAACATCCTTAAAGTCCCAGACTATAGGTATTGATGAGATAACCACTTCCGTACTAACAGCCTTGATATTAGCTAAACAGTTGGTAAGGAATGTATCACTCATAGGGTTACACTAGAATTCAAAAAGTTGACCTCCAGGTACCCAAAAATTAATACTCTTCTTAACACAATCCAACTTAGCATGAGACTTAGTGAGCCAGTCGATTCCTATTATTGAAGGAAAAATAGGTTTAAATTAATTTTAAACTCGCAGCAGAAAAGATAAAGTTTCAAAAACTTATTGGTATGCTCGGATCTACTACCCGTTAATTATATAGATGCGTACTAACAAGAGGGAGAAGAAATATACCTCAAGTCTTGTACCCAATTATGAAATCTTCAACCTTGGTGATATTGCAGCCTCCACTAGGTTGTCTTCACCCTTATGACTCCTATGGATGCTTCTCAGAGAGACTAGAGATGGTGGGATCTCTAACAAGGAGAATAAGAAGGTTTGGGAAGCCCTAAACAGGTTCTGCAATTTTTGTATAGGAAAAATGACAATTACTAAACCTTGTACGCAGCTGCCCTATTTATAGATTTCCAAAATCGACTTTAACCTTCGACTGATCGAAGTGGTTTCGATCGATCGAGCCTTTGATCGATCAAACTACTTTCGATCGCTCGAACCTACCTAGACTTCAATCGATCAAAACATGTTCGATCGATCGAACCTGTCATGACAAGATCCTCTTGTGCCTTTCCAAGCATCCTAACGGAGTTAAGAGTGGGACCTCCTAGGCTCTTTATTGTTGGCTCAGACCAATTGTTAATTCCCATGATCCAACTCTTTGATCAGCAAACTAATTAACTAGTCAGGTAACATTTACTCCACTATAAAACAACAACTGAACTCCAACGCAAAAGAAAATATCCGAAGCGATAGCTAGACTTATATGGTGTACTAATGTCCCTCTACCATCAGCATTCACAATCATATTCATGAAGTCAGATAACTGTTACTGTCAACCTGAATCATGAATACTTCTTGTATTCCTTGAGTCCCATTCACCTCTCATGATTACCAAATATGTTGATAACTACTTATCAACAAGACTGCAGTTCTCAGTAATAAACTTGTTGACATTCTCATGGGAATGCTTACTCTGAATCAGACGGTAGATTCTATCTTGCCAATATATGTTCACAACCCTGTGACATGACATACCCAAGATACCCAGGTGTTGATATAAACCTCACTGATTGGTAAGTCAAAGCTGCCACATCCATAATTTGTGTCCATAATCGTCTCAAGATTAAGAACACGTACCTTATACAAGTTATGAGTTCGTATGACTATTTGAAGTCTTGAGTGTCAATAGGAAAGCTTAGGTCTGTCAATGCACTATAAGCACTAGCATATTTACTAAGAGTTACACTCTAGTGATTTGAGATTAATCACTCCTTCCAATGGTAGTTAATTATGCTATAGTGTCAAGCTGATGAGATATCTAGTTTCATCATCCACTGTGACAAGCTCTAAGTGTCAAAGAATAATAATTTGTATCTCACTTGTATGTATCTCATACACACACGAATTACTTACTATGATACTTAAGGATTAACAATCATCTCATGAAATAAACATACACAATGAAATGTAAAGCTGATATCCATATATTAAAATGCTAATGTCTCATCATAAAGTAATGGTTTGAGGGTATAAACCAAACAATCTCCCACTTGCACTCACAACCATACAGGATTACATCTGAGACCTAGACTATCTAGATGACGATCAAAGACCTTCTGTGGCAAGGCCTTTGTAAACGGATCCGCAAGATTGTCAAAGGTGGCAATCTTGCTGACAGTCACATCTCCATGTTGAGCAATATCTCGGATTAGATGATATTTCCGCTCTACGTGCTTTCCCTTTCCGTGGTTCCTTGGCTCCTTGGACTGAGCCACTGCCCCACTATTATCACAGTATAGCTGACACGAGAATTTATATGTGTGCACTTGTATGCTATACCCAAGTGTAGGTAGACGTGCAAGTAGTATCTAGTTAAGACCAGGTCGATCCCACAGGGAAGGTTGAGAACTAAATACTTAGACTAAACTCTAAAAGAAAACGAAAAATTCAATGATTAAGAAAGGTGTAGAACACGAAGTTTCACAATTAACAACTACTAAATGTAAAGCAACTAAATTAAACTAACAATTAACTAATTAACTAAAGCGATATTTAAAATGAGTTTTTACTTTGATGAGGGGAACGTTGGGATCATACAAATCCATAGGGACCTAGCCGTCTACCATGCAGTTTCATTGAAGCTCAATGAAGTACATCTTCTACAGTATTCCATATTTCTCTTAAAATAAAGAATCTATAGCCCTTTCATGGCCGGGACTATGTCATCACAGTTAATTTGAAATACATAAAAGCAGTTTAAATCAATAGTTAAGTCTTACACTCTAAATGGTGTTAGCATTCAAAGTGGTTTTCAAAAGGTATTGAAGAAAAGTGCCTTAAGGCTTAAGGTTCAGAAACTATTTTGACAAACTGAGCGTTTGGGGATAGTTTGATAACAAATCTCTAAAGCAGAAAGTCTAGGAATACTGCATAAAAGGTTCTCAAGAATCAGAAGGCTCGATCGATCGACACACTTTCAATCGATCGAACATTGTCATCCCTCAATCGATCGAAATGTCTTCGATCGCTTGACTCTATCCCTGGTCCGATCGATCGAACACATGTTTTTACACTGCTGCATAGCAGAGGCTGGAGATCAATATTTCATCATGATCTCCCAACCCTAGGACTACTTAGACATAGTCTGGAGTGTCACAGATCTATTTTTAACATAACTATTTATTAAGGCTTTGTTTAGTTATGATTTAAACATGAAAAACTATGAAAACTATGGTTTAGCATTACGCTAGCATGCAAGACTATGCTTATGATAGATTAAACTACGAGAAACTAATGACAGAATGTAATTTAAACAAGATATAAAAACCTAGAATGGAGAACTTTAATTACACACTATGAATCCAAGCCAAAATAGCAATAATCCTCGAGAAAACCTACAAAAACCAAGAAAAACTCTCTCTATCTCTCTATAAACTGTTGAAAACAAAGTTGGGCGTCCTTGTGGATGTATACATAATGAGTATTTATACAAAAACCTAATGCTAGGGTTGATTACAACTATTCTGCTGTGTGCCCGTAAGTTCTGAAAAAAGGCATGTTCGATCGATCGAACATCACTCGATTGATTGAACTTTTGGATTACTCGAGCGCTTGAACCGTCTTCAATCGATCGAAAACTCGATCGCTTGAACCTCTTCCATCGTTCAAACATCATACTTCAGCTTTGAATACTCTTGCTTGTAATCAAGCATTCCCTTTATCCTGTTATCCACTTCTTCACACAGTAAAATAGTAATCTTCACAAATAAAAGCTAAAACAATACAACTTATCATATATTAGTCACATTATATAAAAGCTAGCATTGTAACACAAAGTGCAGATATGACAAGGAGTTGTGAACTAAATCAGTGCATTTTCTCCTTTTAGCGTGGTTGTATTTTACAAATACCCCCGCTTGTCACAACCCCCAACTAGCTTATTGCTAGTCCCTAGCGATAAAATTAAAATAAAAACAAGCTAAACTATTACTACAATGACTAAACTAAAACAAAATAAACTAAAGCAAACTAATCTGAATAGAAAGAGATACTACCTAACTCACTTTTGCAGGAATCGCGGTTGCATTTAGCGAATGCAACAAGCTATTAAACCTCCAGGTTCCCCCTAGTGGACGAGTGTTGTCTTTGAGGGTTTACAAAGAATGCACCTACAAAATTCTCAATTTTAAATTCAAAAAGATATAGAAAAGCTTTTAAACACTCCCTCCCATTCAACTATTAACTTAGCTCTACAAAGACATAGTAACCTGAAGCAAACCATGAAAGAAATTCACATGCTTCTCATGCCACCAAGATAGATATAACATATGTATCACAATCATGTATCTGTGTGTGTGTGAAGTTAACAGCTATGCATCGAACCTTACTTAGAGTTATTTAGGACTACCGTAATTTTGACTCAATTCTCACAGAGGTTTACACTCATAAATGAACGTGTCACAGAAACTGGCTTACTAATGATTGCACATGATATAAAAGCTTTGATAAGAGTGAATTTCTGGATACTAATGTTTTGATATTCAACTCCACAAAAGACGGACATTTAGGGTGTATAGTCTCATGACTAGAATACTACTTACTAGAGGAGCGAACTACCGTGGATAACTCAACTCACACATTCATGTTCAAACTAGGTCATTAAGAATCATTAAGACTTTAGATTTTTGGGCTTTATGTAGTAGAAACAGATGATGAGAAAGAAAGATTGCGCATCTTAGAATAGGATGGAGCTTATCATCTCATTTTATTCTTTTCACATCTCCAACCAACTTTCATTCTTTCATATTCTCTCTTTTTCCTTCTTTTCATTTCTTTTCTTCTGCATTTTTTTAACAAATAATACCCACAACTAATCTCCTCCAATCACATACTTTGACAGTTATTTATTATTAGATGCGCGATGAGGTTCATTGGAGTCAAGGTAAAGGATTTGGAGTTTGTATTTTCATAATAGAATAGGCAATATTAAGTCGGTGTGGAAAAAGGGATATGGATAGCGGTAGGAAATGGGTAATGATGGCTTAAATCATTTTCTTAATTTCTTAGTTTTAGCATTACAGTGTTTATCGAGTTTAGTTGGTAGATCCTGAACGCTCTCCTCTAATAAGAAGCCAAAAGGAAAGAATTAATTGAGACTAGTGCAACGAAATATTTTTTTATAGGCATAGTCAAGAAAAACAATTCGAATTTATGTGAAAATTCCCTCAGAAACAAAGATTGGATCAAAAGCTCACTAAGGGTAATTAATCTCCACTACTTATTCTATTAGCACAACAGTCGTATTAACTCATTTTTAGGTTTTCTACATAGCTATCAACACGTGTATATGGATGTTGGATACAAGAATGGTCCACATATGCAATCATCCTAGTGAAACTAGAAAAACGCGTGAACTTAATTCATAAATGGATGAGAATAATATAAATGTGTCATCCCATAGTAACAGTTAAACAGGAGTTGAATGTTCAAAGTTAATCTACCAATTAAGTTCAAAATAAAAATTTAAAATTTTTTTCAAAAATTTCCAATTTTCTTCAAAAATTTCCAATTTTCAATATGTAATTCAATTCTAATCAAGATTGTATGAAATGTGCAATACAGTTATCCAGATTGCTAAGTGTGAAAATGTGCAGGTGATTATCTATCTACATCCCACCCCCAACTAAAAATAATAAAGTCCTCAGAAGTTGATTTTTAAATGTAAATAGATGGATATCACCTGATAAAGCAAGGCAATAACCGCAAGTATAACAACTTGTATCCTAAAAATACAATCTCTAAGCAGCCAGGATCAAAAGAAATAAATATATGAACTGATAGAGTATGATCCATATATAATACAATACCCAATCACTGGAAAAGTAAAACAATAAAGCACCGAGCAGTGATTATAATGTCCAAAAAGATCCAACAGTCCAAACACACAAAACATCCAAAAGAATACTAAGAGAGAGGAGAGATAAAACAGAAATAAAATAAATACAACAAAAACTCTCAAACTCCCAACTAGCAAAACAACTAATCATCAGCCACATCTGATAGAATCTCAATCAGCACTACAGGAATAATAGTATCGCCACCCTTAGGAACTAGAAGTGGTGTAAGTGGAGTCTCGGTAGTGGTGGCAGAAGGTATGGTCGATGAAGGAATAATCCCTGCCAGAGGCGGTGCGAAAGATGATGATAGGGTGGAAGGATCAGCAGATGGAGGTGCTGCAGAAGATGAAGGATCAGTGGTGGGTAGTGCAGTAGCAACTGGTGGAGCTGTATGCAATGACTGAGCAACCCCCAAATGGACCAGTAGTGTATCAAGCTGGGTGACCAGGTGATCAACCTTGCCCTCGAGCCTCATTCGGGCCTCCCTCTCCTCGATAAAGAGTGTATGGAGAGTCTGGAAAGACACGGAAGAAGACTCTCCCTGGGTCGAAGCCTGAGACCTCTGTCTCAGCTCAAACTATTATGCAGCAGCAGTGGGGTCCTCCTCATCTGAATCTAGCTCCTCAGCCTCAGTGGGCATCCCAGAAGATGCACCCTCAGTGTCGGTGCCTCCACCTCTCCTCCTCTTCGCTTCGACCTTTACCTTACATTTCAACCTTCTCTTCTCCTGTGCATCAGATCGGCGCGCCGCCGTCTCGCTAAATTGACTCAAAGCCTATGTAATCATATTTGTACCCAATGAAAGTAATCCAGTCTACTCAATCACTCTATGGATGGGCCAAGCGCCCTTCAGATGGTGCTTGGCGGCAATGTACCATGTCGGCTGAATGAAGAAATTGATATAAAGGCGAGGCAGGCTGACGCTCTGCCCTATCCTAATGGCATAAAGGACCTGAGCATACCATGGCGCCACCTTCTCATGGTAAGAAGTCATTAGAATGCAGTTGGCAAGTGCCAAGTGAAGGAGATGATACTACTCGGTCAGAAACTGATCGTCGATCAGGGAAATGCCGTTCCAGATCTGAACAGCATCGTTGGTAATCTCACAGATGATAGCAGAGAGCAGAGTCTTTGGTGTACCGGGTGTATAAGGGTAAAAGTGGTCAGGGACCTCTGGTACTCCCAAAGCAGCGGCCATGGTAGCTGGGCTAAAAATGATCTCACGCCTGTGGAAGAAAGAACGGTATGTAAACAGGGCTGCAGGATCCTTGATCATAGTGGCACATGCTTCGCGCACCCAGTTGATGTTGATTTTCTTTAACTAAGTCAACATCTTATACCAGCTTGGCATTGCACAGATCCGTGCATGAAACCATAGGGCGGAGAGCCACACAGCCTCAAGTGGTCGCTCCAAGATAACTGTCCTCCCCTAAAATCATCGGGTGAACCAAACTCGATCCTCGTCATTTTGAAACCTATGATCGGGTACTAGATTAGGTATAGAGAGATCGAGGGGCTTAGATTTATGGTACCCCATGATAGAATTCATTTTGAATGCCCTGAAATGGAAAAGAGATAAAGAAAAACTAAAAAGTAAACTGAAAAGAAAAGAAGAAACTGTCACTGCAATAGTTCGATCGATTAAAATTTTCTCGATCGATTGAACAAGGGCTAGGCTCGAGCGCTCGAGCTCATCTTGATCGATCGAGAATAGAGAAAACGTGGGGATAGGAAATATAAGCAGATTTGAAAAGAACAAGGGACAAAGAGGATCAAAACAACAACTAATTGGTCTCAGAACCAATAGGGGGCACCCCTACGAGATTTGAATGGAAAGAACATAGGGGGTTTGAAATAGACCTTTACCTTGGTGCGCGCAGAAGAGAGAAAGGATGTGATGATGATGGTGATGGTGGGGATGAGCTAGACTCCTCAAATTGTGTATGAATGGAGGGGGCAAGGGAGAAACAAATTGCCCCGAGTTCTTTCTCTGTGCTAAAGAGCTCGAGGGTGTGAGAGTGAGAGAGAGAAACTGATGAAGAGTGTTGGGGATGCCTCGTTTAAATACAAGTCTCAATTGATTGAGAAAGTTCGATCGATTGAGCAATCAATCGATTGAGGCTTGTTCAAGCACTTGAGATTTCCAGATTCTCGATCGATCAAAAATTGTTCGATCGATCGAACTTGAATTTTTCCAGAAATTAAAACTAGAGTATATGTGTACCCCCAACTAATACAAACTATTCTGGACATACAGTAACATGATAAACGCAGTGCATAATCAGTGCATGTAAGCCAAAATTCACCATCAACATAGTAAAAAGTTGCAAATTTGATAAATATAAGTTTGTTTAATAGCATCCATTTTGCAAATCATAATCCCCAAATTGGAACTTAAGACCTTATTACAAAGAAAAAAAAAACAAAAATTAAAAACAAAACTAACAATTCTTTGTCCCGCAATACACTTCAATTAAAAAAAGATGAATCAAAAGACAAGACACGATTGAAGTGGGTTACTAATCTTCGAACATGACAATATCATCTTCCACAAATGCTTCATGCTCTGCCATATCTTCAAAAGTGGGGTCCAAACTCGATAATTCAAGATTCTAGAAAGATCTGAAAGCATCCAAAATATCATCGAAAGTATCTGAAATCTCCAAAGAGTTGAAAGTGTAAGCAAGAGATGATTCGGGTGAGCCATGCGGCGTCAAAGATAATGGAGTGTAACTCCTTGGCTGTTTGCTCTCTTGCGGTGGAGTACTAGAAGACCCTATGTTAGGTCTAGGTCCATGAAATAGTTGGTGCAGAAGGAACACTGGAAAACCATTGTGAAACATAGTGATAATCCTAGACAAAGACAACAAAAGAAAATAAAATGGAAAGAAATTAAATAAAACAACCGCAAGAATGAAAAGAAAGGAACAAACAAAGAAAGACGAAAAGAAAATGGAATGTGACAACGAGTTAACCTCACTATTGGCGTAATAGAACCATGTGCACTAGTAGGCAGGGGGCATTGAAGCCGTAACAACAAATAGCTCATGTGCACATAAATATATAGAAACGACTCACTGACGATGAAGTCACATATGTGAAGACAGCGTTACGGCGTTCGGGCACCACATCCTGTAAATCTTCTTCAACCCATGGTTCCCACATCGAGTCATTCTCCCACTATTCCAAGAGGGCATCATCAACTTCCCCGATGAAATACCCCTCCAGTTTCCCTTCATCTTCAGGGAAGTCCATATGCTCAAAAGGATTAATGTGGAGGAAGGCAGGAATGTAAGGGATGTACCCTTGGGTCAGGTTAACTACATCATCCGCCCTAGGCCCTTGATAAGGAGAAGGAAAGAATGCAATTTCCTTAGCAATCCAGGGCTGGTTCTGGTATTCCGAATCAGCCCATGACCCAATCAAGTGAACATCATCAGCTTTCATTCTTATAGCCTACAGGGGAGAGATTATATAAAATAGTAGATTAGAGTGGAGGTCATACTTAAAAAGACAGAATAAATAAAACAAACAGAATTCAGTAAAAGGAAATAATACAACAATAATGTGAGAACACATTTTGGTGTTTTAAGATCTAGGACTAGTTGGGCTCATCCAGTTAGATGTGCTCAACTTCAGGTTAGAAGTTGTCCAAGAATGGCTTCAATCTTTGGTCGTTGAGCTTGAAACATTCCTTGTTCTTTGGATTGAATAGCTCAACGGTCCCATATGGAAAGACAAATTTAATGATGAATGGCCCTGTCCACCGGGATCGGAGATTTCCTGGGAAAAGATGAAGGCGAGAGTTATACAACAAGACTTTCTGCCCTGGCTCGAATGATTTACAAAAGATTGTTCTATCGTGGCAAGCCTTCAACCTTTCCTTATGCAACTTGGCAGAGTCATATGCATCTCTACAAATTTCCTCTAGCTCTGCAAGTTGAAGTTTCCTTAATTGGCCTCCCTCTTTAACATCAAAGTTTAATGAGCATGTCGCCCAATATGCTTTATGCGTGATTTCGAAGGGGAGATGACATTCCTTTCTGTACACTAGCCTATATGGGGACATTACCAGGTTTGTCTTGTAAGCAGTACGGTATACCCATAGAGCATCGGTTAATTTATATGCCTAGTCCTTCCTATTTGAACTAACCGTCTTTTTGAGTATATGTTTTACTTCTTGGTTAGCAAATTCTGCCTGCCCGTTAGTTTGCAGGTGGTTGGCTAGTGCAATCTTGTGATTTTCCCCATATTTATGGAGGACTGACTCCAAGGTTTTATTGCAAAAATGCTTGCCTTGGTCACTTTTGAGTGTCGGGGTTCCGAAACGCGATAGGATGTGTTCCTTTAGCAAGTACATTGTAGTTCTGTGATCATTGCGTCACGTCGGTATCGCTTCTACCCAATTTGATTTATATTCCACCGCTAGGAGTATATATTCACAGTTGTTTGATTTAGGGAACGGGTTAATGAAATCTATTGCCTAACAATCAAATGTTTTAATTGTGATAATAGGTGATGATGCCTAAAACTAGTAAGAAGGGTTTAGAGAGAAAATAAGACAAGAGCAATTTGTATGTGGTTCGGTCCCGTTAATGAGGTGACCTACGTCCACGGTTACGTCTGCGCGCTCTCACTAGCAGATCACCGGTGGGCCTGGTGAGCCAATAAAGATGGGCGACACTACTAGTAATTCCGGCCGGTATATGCGTATTGATGGTGAGTTCTCTATTGTGTGCTTGTGAGCTTAGAGAATTATTTTTGGATCCCTATTGACAGGGTAGGTGGGCTCTTTTATAGATGAGAGTCCACCCTTACATGGTAAGCTAATTGGATTAGGAAGCCTAATCTAATTACAATTTGATTGGCATAATTTGGGGAATGTTTCCTAAGTGGTTTAGGAAACTACCACCTTCCATCTTCCAGACCTATAGTTGGTTTAGGAAACTACTGGATTAGACGGGATCATGGGACCCGCGACCTTCATGCCCGACCAGTTGGTACGAACCGCCCGGTCCTGATAAATACCTTGGGATTGCTCGGCTCTTGGCGCATTTACCAAAATAACGGTACCTCTTGATGACGTGACTCTGTCTTTATGGCTAGATTATTTTGGACATATCAGCTACCCCCATTTCGGAACTGACCGGATACGTCATCGGGTGAGGATTAAAAAATCAGTATTGCCTTGGTAATCGTCCGAATGTCCTTCGGGAATGCTGCTCGGGATACGGCCCATACTCCAGGTCACCTGGAAGAATAACCGACCAGTACAGGTAGGAGCTCAGGTGTGGGTTTTGCCACGTGTTAGGGGGTAATTGGCCTGGTTAGGGTCCAGCGGAGTTAGTTCGGATGTAACCGAACAGTCGCGTGGTAACCGAACCGTCATGTTATGCATTTAATGCGCGCGTCTTTTGAGGCGACCCTTCACGTGCCCGAGGTGACAGCTATCGGCGACTTTTGGTGGGAAAATTCCTGAGCCATTGGATTTGGTTGATCTGGACCATCCGCTAATTCTATATAAGAAACACTTGTTTGTTTCTTCAGTCCCTGCTGTCAACTGAGAGAGTTTATCGAGCGGTTTGAGAGCAACTGAGATCCCGAGCAAGATTCCCGAGTCCTTTTCCATGCAAATTCTTGTAAGTCCTTTCTCCCCGTCTTCAGTTCTTCATTCTCTTCTTCTTATCTGAACAAAGCTGGAGGGAGCGAACCCACTTGGGTTAGAGCGAGCCTGGGATTTTCTTCTTTTTAGGTTTTGTCATTTCTTTTAGTTCGGGGGTACACTAGAGCATTTTGACCGAGCGGGTGTTCCTCGGACAATCTTGAGAGAGAGTTATTCTTCTTCTAGAGTCTTGTATAACCTTCCCTTTAGGTTGTTAGATGTACCTCCTCTGTATACCAGGTTATGAGTTCTTAACCCATTCTTAGGTCGTCGGCCCTTTAGATCTTCCACAGGTGTAGTCATGTGTCACTCAGATTTCAATTCGTCATCCCAGTCAGAAGACGAGCAGGTGCGGTCAGGGTCCATAAGCTCAAACCCAGACCCTCCTTCTCTTGCCCCTTCTGACCAGCAAAGTGAGGGAATAATACCTGCTCGGGAATTTTGCAAGGAAACGCACACCGGGATTCTCCCGTGGCCTCGACGTCTTAGGGGTTAGGCGATGAAGGGTCCGTGCCGAATAGTCCCGGGGTCGTCTCGCGTGTGAGTCCATCGTTAGTACCCTGCGAGGCCCTGACTTGGAACGGATCAGGGATAGGTATGAACTTCCCAGTCCCTTTTCTCTTACCGTGCATGATGGCAGAGCTCACTTCCACGAGTCGGGCTTCGTCACCTTGCACGGGGATGCTTTTATGGCGGGCCTTCGCTTGCCTCTTCACCCAGTTGCCCGGGATGCTCTCATCTACCTTGGGATCTCTCCCGGGCAACTTTCCTCAAACGGTTGGCGATACCTGATGGGGTGCATCTCTTTGTGGCCCCAAGTCCTCGGGTACGAGCTCACACTGCTGGAGTTCTTCTACACCCACCGACCTTTCCAGGTTCACGGGGAGGTCGGTTTCTTCTCGCTCGGGGCCAGGCACGGGCGGAAGACAATTGTGAACTGCCCGAGCAACAATAAAAGGTGGAAGAAGAAGTTCTTCCAAGTGTCTACCCTGGGTCTGTATGAGAAGGCGCTGGGTATCCAGCTGAGGACCTCCTGGGCGGGGAAGCTGAGGAGTAAGCCCAAGCACCCTTTCTTTCTTGCTTATTTTCTTTACTTTGCCTTGACTAACCCGTTGGTGCACTTATCTCGCAGTGGGATCAGTGGATCCGCCGAGTCTTCCCGACAAGCTTCAAGTGCGGGTCTTATCTTTGGTGGAGGACCCAACTGACACTAATAAAGTGCTGACCCGGTCGGGGAGCCCGAAGACCTCTTACAAGCCCCAGGGATTCGCAGCTCCCATTCTCTCGGCGATTACCCCTGGTAAATATAATTTCTTAACCGTCCGGGTTTCTCTACACTTTGCTGAACTCTGACATGCTTTTGGTTTTGTAGAAATGGCTCCCAAAAATGCGGCAACGTTGAAGGAGAAAGAGGCTGCCATAATGGCCCAGGTTAGCCAGAAGAGGAAAACTAGCTCCCGCTGAGGGCCAGCCCCTGAAGAGGATTTCCAAGGGGATCTCCATCTGGGCTAGGAAGGAAGCTGCTGCTACTTCTACGCCCGTGGTCACAATTTATGCACCACCACCACCACCTCTTGCTGACAGACCGACCAGGGTCTCCTTTCGACCCTGGAGGAAGCTCGCGCGGGCCCCTCTACCATGCCAGAGGTCGAGATAGCGGACGACATCCGCAGAAGGGTATGGCCCGGGCTACTGTAGAGCCAAATTGACAAGTGCGCACTACTCAGTCCCGAGGCCATCATCGATTGGCTATACAGCATCAGCCACATGGCTCTCTTTGCGGCGTGAACACTAACTTTTTTCTCCATGCATATACTGACATCGTCTTGTTCTTGCAGGTTGACTGTATTGCGGCCAGGGTTGAGACCACCCTTCTCGGTATTACTGAGAGGTTGGCCGCTGCTGAGGCTAAACTTTCCGTGGAGAGGGCTGCTCGGGAGTCCGCGGAGTTTGCCCTCACCGTGGAGGAAGAAAGATCCAGGGCAACGACCTTGGAGCTGGGGAAGGTCCGTGACTCCTTGTCAATCAAGCAGGCCGGCGGAAGGTCACGGAGGCTAAGGCTACAGCTGCGGAGGCCGGGAGGATCACCGCCGAGAAGATTGCTGAGGCCAAGGTTGCAGCCTCAGAGTCCGGGAAGATCTCTGTCAAGAAGGATCTCGCAGCTATGACGGTGTAGACACCCCGATTTTGACCAGTCGTCGAATTTAGGAGAGCGTCACCTCCACGTCCAATGATGATAAGGACCGAAAGATTCGAAGTATTCCAAGCTCTTCAGAAAGTTCTCCGAACGTATTAAAATTTCACAGAAAGAAGAAAATACCAGGTATTTAAGAGAATTCAGGTATAAAAAACCATTTTTGGAAAAGATCTTCAAATATAAGTTTCTTTAAGGAAAAGGAAGAAAGAAAAGACCTAAAAAGAGAAGTTCAACAAAAAACGGCACACGACAGTGTTCCGCGGCACTTAGTGAGTGCCGAACGGCATTCAGTGAATGCCGCGCAGCATTCACTGAGTGCCGGCCCGGCCTTTACTAAGTGCCACCGACATTTTTTGACTGCCGTTTGCTTTTAAAGTCCGTATTTTGTGGTACAATACGTATATGTATGCGGATAAAAACAAAAAACTGATAAAGTAAGGTTGACCAAGATACGGCAATCAATAATTTTGTGCGGCACTTACTGAGAGCCGCACAGCAGTCATTGAGTGCCGTCGCAGCTGTCACGGAGTGCCGCAGCAGCATCCACGGACTGCCGCAAATGATTTTGACTGCCGCCCTGGGCAGCAGTCTGTCTAATTTTAGGAAGTACGTATTGTACCACCAAATGAGACATTTACACGTGGCTTTTACTCCGAATTCACTGAAAATACTTCGTAATTTGCCTATAAAAGAGAGAGGATCTTTCTTGAAAAAAAAGAGAGGTGACTATACAAGAACATACAAGAGATACACCAAAAAATACAAGAAATCACTACCATATTTTGAGAGAAAAGAGAGAGTTTAGAAAACTAGGAAGAAGAGCTTGGAAGATCTTCAAAGGAGAGAAACCTTGAGGATAGTTTGGAGGTGATCCTCTAACCATAAGTTGTTTATTTACATTCTTTCTCTTTTGAATCTTTAATCCCCAAACTACTTTGTTTTCTTTGCTTCATTTCATTTGTTGATCATACTTCCTTCTTGAGACTCTTAGAGATTCTCAATATCTCTCTTGAAATCTCTTGAGCATGATCTTTTGAATCCCATGTAAGCTTATGCTTCCCATGGGAGTCAAAGTTTGATCATCACTTCATTTCATAAGCAAATAGATGGATCCAAGTCCATACTCATGACTTGGGTCCTCTAAACTTGATGTTTCATGGAATCCTTTCTACATTCCTTAGAGGCTCATGAGTATTAGTCATGTCTTCATCTCCAATGACCATCAAATGGTAGGAGAAAATGGCTTTGAGTCTAAGCCCATCTCCATGGTTCAGATTCTTTATCTTGAGATTTCATGAAGTCAATTAATACTTCACTTGAAATCTACATATATGAAGGTCTTTAGCCTCCAATGACCATCAAATGGTAGGAGAAGTTGTTTGATTTAAATCCAACTTCATGGTTTAATAAGTTGGGGTTAATAAATGAAAGTTGAACTTGACAATGAAGCAATGGGTTCGTAAACCGGTTTCGATCACGGATTTTTAGTTTGAAATCTAAACGTTAGAATCAAGTGAAACCAATGGGAGGGTGTTAATAACTCAAAGTTCTACCACAACATTTTTTGTTTCGAGGAGATTTCATATTTAAAAGGGTTTGGTTAAGAGTTTTGCAAAGTCACTACAATCTGCCCAGAATTTCAGCACAGTGACATTCTTTTGAAATAATTAAGCCATAGTTCTAATAAAGTGTTTGTGACCCAAAATAATTTTTTCTAAGTAAATCTATAATGATTAGTTAAGCTTGAATTCAAAGTATAAATGATCTAAGTCATTGAGCATTTCATAATTTATTCTTGTTCATGTACATATTCATCCGTGTGGCTTGATGTTTTTAATTAAGGACTTGTGTGCTTTAGATTTAATTACATTTTACAGATTTAAGCTAGAAGTCTAGGATTGTTATTTAAGATCCAACTTTATATTTTGTATATCATGTGGACTAACCCTTTGTTTTGTAGCGCTATTAAGGTATGATTTCTTGATCTCCTCTTTAGTTCATTTTAATTTCTTGATTTTATCGATTTTTCGACTTAACGCGTGACACCATAGAATTAGGACTTGCTTTACTTGTATATATGGATTAGAGACTCTATTCCTAGGTTTGATCTATTCGCATGCATTTGCACGTTTAATATTCGTGGCCGGATCCCGGGTAAGTTCTCTAGTTCCTTATTTGCATATCATATTGCTTGCTACTTGAAATATGTGATTTTTGAATGATATTTTATCATTTGCAATCTTACACCCTTTGGACATGCTTTTGTAATGTATATTTATACATATGTATTAGTTGAGGGCACATTTAAATTAATAAATCAATTAAAAGGATGTTAAGTAGAAGCCTATCACGAGATAGGATGAAAAGGGGTGCTTTAGTCCAATGGGCTCCTTCCCTTCTCATTCCATAATCCCCGGACCTAGTTTAATCTTTGGTTTCGCAAAAGGTCAGTTGCTTTAAAATGGTTTCTTAATTTTTCCTTTTAAAATTAAGTGGCGACTCATTTGTTTTGAATTTTGAAATCTTAAAAGAATTTTAAAAGAAAGGCCATGGGTAGAAGAAAACCTGCGATATCTACAATCTGGCGACTCTGCTGGGGATCGAACCCAGAATCTCTGGTTTCGCAGACCAGAATTCTGATTTTGGGTTCACTTGAGGATTAGACTTAAAAAATATCCTTCTAATTGAATTAATTAATCTTTGTGTGCCTGTTGCATTTCACTTGCATGTCCAGCCAGTCGATTGCACGAAACTATGACCTTGGAGGCTCGGGGCAACCCGGTCGGTCAAGTCATCATGGGATTGTGTGATCACCCTTGATCTCGTACCATGATTTGGTATATTAAGCATCCTATCGGATGTGTGTCAAGGGTCCCTTGTTTGACCAAAACCCAGCTTTTGCATAGTAGTTTCCATAGAACCTTTCAAAAATTAGGAAATCAATTCTTGATTGGGATTATATGCTAGGAAGTTTTGTATGCCCGGAAGGGATTACTTAAGATGATGACGATACTTGCTTGATGAAAGATGTGTAATCTTTTAATCACCATTTAGCAATTTCTCCTCATGTTCCACGACATTTGGAGAACATGCCGAACCTTGATTATAAGATTGTACTCCTTATATCATATGAGCTATGCATCATTGACCTTGTATGAATCCGAATTCATGAAAAAGTACGGTGATAATCCGATCATGTGATCCTTCTGCCTAAAGAATTTTAAACACATCTTTAAAAAACAAACATTTTTTTATCTTTATCTCAAAATTTTCAATCACTTTTTATGAAACTCCAAATTAATTACCTTTATCAAGGTACATTTTCGTAAAACTTGGGAGTTGTTTTTGAAAAAGAAATGTCTTTCAAAACAAATTTTTAAAATTTTTTTTATCCAAAGGTAGTAAGGATCACAATGAGAGGAGAAATCATCGCACTAGACATGGGTAAGGATTTTATGTGCTTATGTGCCTTATGTGTTAGGATTAGGATTTTCTCTTTTTTTGGCACATAGAGTAGGCACACACGCACACATGCATTGCATCCGCGTGACATATAAAAAGAGAATTTTTAAAATGCCTTTTGTATGATAAAATGAAGATAAAAGATTTTAAAAGATTTCAAAATTTACTGTAGGAGCGAAAATAGCAAACCAAGGGTGGTTTAAAGATCCCACGGCGAGGCTAGTAAGGAGAGGATACACTGACATGGCTGAAGAGAGGAACAACGAAGAGATGGCTGGGTTAAGGGTACTGGTAGAACAACAAGCGGAGCAGATGACGCGATAGGTCGAAAACATGAATCGCATGATGGGGATGATAGAAGAACTGAACCGCCGACCACCACCTGTAATTTCACCTATTATGGACCCACCTTTGGGAGGAGGGGAAGGAGACTGGTTCGATGATCAGGAAGCGCAATGGACTGATGTGCTACGGGCCAACAGAGACAGAGAGAAAGCTGAGAAAGAGAAGCAACTGATCGAGAAAATAGAGAAGTTGGAAAGGGTGATGCGCAAGGCTCAGGGAGTTGATACCTATCTAATGGAGTTAGAAGACTTGTATGATGGGATCCATGAGACACTGCCTGCTGGGTTCAAAATGCCAGTTTTTGATAAGTTTGACGACACCGGGAATCCTCGCAGTCATATCCGAATGTGTATAGGAGCTTTTCAGCCTAGCGGTCTAAGCACTACCATGATGGCTGTTCTATTTCAACAAACCCTGACCGGAGCTGCTTTATCATGGTACCTTACGCTTGAGCCAGACAAAACCAGAATTTAGGAGGAAATCGTAAAATCATTTGTGGCCCAGTATGAGTACAATCAGGACCTAGATGTCACTGTTCGAGATCTAGAAACAACTAGACAGGGATGCAAAGAGTTATTCACTGAGTATCTAAGCCGATGGAGAGGAAAGCCGCCAAGATGGTACAGAGGCCGTCCGAGAAAGAATAGATCCGGATGTTGATGAATAACCTACAGCCGGTCTATCAAGAGAAAATGAGGTTTCAGTCCATCAACACTTTTGCTGAGGTGTTTGATGTAGGGACAAGGATTGAAGACGCGATTCAAGGGGGGACCATCAAAAAGGAAGAACAACCGAACCGATACATGAGGCCGAACTATGGATCTAGCGGAGGACATTCGGGAGGTCACTCTGGCCCCACCGATGTCAATGCACTGAATGGGCCAAAAAACAAATTTGACATAGCACCGAGAAGAGGAGGAGATGAGCCACCAAGAAAATTCTCAGATCTGGGAGTATCACTGTCGACCGCTCTTGACAGGCTGTTAGCAAAGGGGCATCTCCGTCAGTTGGAACCTCGACCACCACCAAGACCACTTCCGCCAAATTTCCAAGGGTCCTTTTTTGCAAATTTCATCAACAGAAAGGTCACTCGACGGATCGGTGTATGAGGCTGAGGCACAAAATCCAGAACCTCATCGATAACAAAGTAATTTCAGAACCACCTACCAAAGCTCCAAATGTTACCAGAAATTCGCTTCCGAATCATCGAGCTATGCCACCACCACAGGGCCTTTATCTCTTGGGGATAGAAGAAGTAACCTTTGATCCGTCTAGGTTAATCACTAAGGCCGGGACACCAAGAAAGCCATATCAGCTGCCTGAGGATTCGACAATCTGTGCTTTGGAGCATCAGCCGGAGAAGAATAAAATGGGATGCTCAGACTGGTGGGTTCAAAGGAGTGCCGATCAAGATGTGAGCCAGGTGGAAGATGATCTCTGGTATGAGAGCGACAAAGAAACGGAGATGGTGGAGGGTACCTTGAAAGTTGATCCAGTAGTTGACAATCTGTGGGCAAGGGAAGAGGTCAGTCATTTAACTCATCAAAAGGTCAAATGCATTTGGAAAGGCCAGATCTGCGACATTCTTGGGGACAGCTCGGTTCGTTTGTCCGAAACTTCGTCAAGCGCACCGATGCTAGAATTACAGCTACAAGAAGAGGAAGCGAACATGGGAGGATTCGAATTCATCAGCATGTTGGAAGAAGGAAAGCCGAGAGTGTTTCTGCCGCTCCATTTTGATCAATATGCCAGTCCATTGGTCACAGGGATCATGAAGAGAATGGGTTTCTTTCCAGGGTTAGGGTTGGGGAAGAACCTTCAGGGCCTGCCTAAATCTCCAAGAATCCCTACCCAGACTCACACTCATGGCTTGAGGTACCAACCGACAAAGAATGAACTGAGAGCAAAGAAGAAGGCTGTTAATGCACCACTAGACCCTTACCTAAAGACGCTTAATGGGTATTTTGTGAAAGAAGGAGAAGATTTCCCCTTCTGTGGTTTTCCAGAACCATGGGTGGACCAGAAGGACAAATGCCTAACGCCTGGGTTCGAGATTTTTTTCTCCCATGAATTCTCCAAGTACAAAGACCCGTTTTTGCAAATGCCTGAAAAGCCTGTTGCTGCCAAGGACTGGATTGGTGCGCTAGACGGCTCCTCCATGAAATATCTGTTAGGCGAAAGGAACACGGCTGCCAAGGACTGACATTCTTTTGAAGTAATTAAGCCATAGTTCTAATAAAGTGTTTGTGACCCAAAATAATTTTTTCTAAGTAAATCTATAATGATTAGTTAAGCTTGAATTCAAAGTATAAATGATCTAAGTCATTGAGCATTTCATAATTTATTCTTGTTCATGTATATATTCATCCGTGTGGCTTGATGTTTGTAATTAAGGACTTGTGTGCTTTAGATTTAATTATATTTTATAGATTTAAGCTAGAAGTCTAGGATTGTTATTTAAGATCCAACTTTATATTTTGTATATCATGTGGACTAACCCTTTGTTTTGTAGCGCTATTAAGGTTTGATTTCTTGAACTCCTCTTTAGTTCATTTTAATTTCTTGATTTTATCGATTTTTCGACTTAACGCGTGACACCTTAGAATTAGGACTTGCTTTACTTGTATATATGGATTAGAGACTCTATTCCTAGGTTTTATCTATTCGCATGCATTTGCACGTTTAATATTCGCGGCCGGATCCCGGGTAAGTTCTCTAGTTCCTTATTTGCATATCATATTGCTTGCTACTTGAAATATGTGATTTTTGAATGGTATTTTATCATTTGCAATCTTACACCCTTTGGACATGCTTTTGTAATGTATATTTATACATATGTATTAGTTGAGGGCACATTTAAAATAATAAATCGATTAGAAGGATGTTAAGTAGAGGCCTATCACGAGATAGGATGAAAAGGGGTGCTTTAGTCCAATGGGCTCCTTCCCTTCTCATTCCATAATCCGCGGACCTAGTTTAATCTTTGGTTTCGCAAAAGATCAGTTGCTTTAAAATGGTTTCTTAATTTTTCCTTTTAAAAATTAAGTGGCGACTCATTTATTTTGAATTTTGAAATCTTAAAAGAATTTTAAAAGAAAGGCTGTGGGTAGAAGAAAACCTGCGATATCCACAGACGGCCACGCTCTCGGAGCTTACTGCTGCTCGGGAGGCTGAAGCCAAAGAAGCTGAGGAAGAATTTGAAGCTGGGTCCCTCACAGGCTACGCCGACCTGACGAAGCGGGCTGCTGCTGACCATCCCGACTTGGATCTGTCTGGGTACTCCTGGGCTGAGTCCGGTTACTGGAAGGAAGGCCAGGCTGACTCCCAGGTCATCGCCGAAGCTGAGGTCGCTGCTGAAGCTGCACCAGCCGGGGCCCCCTCTGTTGATGAGCAGGCTACGGAGGAGGAGGAAGTGGTGGTTGTAGACTAGTCTTTTTTTTGTTGTAGTTTTCTTTTTCTTTTTGGGGAGGCTACTACAACTACCCCCTAGGCTTTGTACAGTTTCTTTTTAATTAATGAAAAGGCCCCTGAGGTCAAATTTCCTTTCCATTAACTGTCTTCTTTCTCTACACTGTGCCTGTTTATAATTGGTAGTATCTGCTCGGTTTTTTAGCCAACCTAACACCTGCCTTAGCAAATGTTTTAGGACCGTAACCAGTAGAACACCTAGTCTTCCTGACCTGTTTAAAAGGTAATTGCCCAGAGTGCTATAGGAACTGGTCCTGTTTAGCGTCCGGGATCGCCCGATGTATTATAGGAATACCCTGTATTACCGTTCGGGATGTCCCGGTGTATCATAGGTGTATCCTGTTTTACCGTTCGGGATATATCTCTGATCACTGTAAGTACTTGGGAATATCTTCCAAGTTCTTGTAGTGACCAGTGTGATTCCCTGTTTTGGCCTAATATTCCCCTGCCCCCAAGCATTTTGCTAAGGCGGGAGTGTAGGAGTGAGTGGCTATAGGGAACCGACCTGAAACATGGGTGGTTACAGGGTCATTTGGAACTTGCCATCGTCGGCCACCTAGGGATTTGGCCCCATTGTTGGCTGGACCTAAGCGAAGCTTTAAGTAATTTCCTGTATAGGTCAAGTATCCCTTGCCCCTGAGCGTCCTATGAAGGTGGGGGCGTGTTGAGGAGCGACCATAGGAAACCGACCTGGAACATGGGTGGTTGCAGGTCCTTTTGTGCCTAGGTTCAGAGACCGAGGTCTCTTTAGTGCCTGGGATCGGAGCCCGAGGTCTTTTTACTGCCTTGGGGTTAGGCCCAAGGTCTTTGGTGCCTCGGGGTTAGGCCCGAGATCTTTTGTGCCTTGGGGTTAGGCGCAAGGTCTTTGGTGCCTCGGGGTTACGCCCGAGGTCTTTTGTGCCTTGGGGTTAGGCCCAAGGTCTTTGGTGCCTCAGAGTTAGGCTCGAGGTCTTTTGAGCATTGCACGGTGTACTGACCGGAGTAAATTTCAAGTTAAACTTTGCAATTTTATTTAAAAACAAAAATTTATAATGGTTGCTCAATCAGAGCTACAAAAAAAGAAATTTCTCTACAATACTAAATTCCCGTGGTCAGATGCTACTGATAATACTTGCGGAGGTGTTGTACATTCCAAGGATGAGAGGGATCGTGCCCGTCCATGCTCTATAGCCAGTAGGTTCCCGGTTGGTTGACCTGGGTTACTTTATATGGGCCTTCCCAGTTTGGCCCCAATTTCCCATGGCTCAGGATTCGGGTAGACTGGTTCACTGCCTTGAGGACGAGGTCTCCGACTTGAATGCTGCGGTGCTTCACCTTGCTATTGTAATACCGCGAGACCCTTTGCTTGTAGGCTGCTACCTTTAGGTAGGCTTGGTCTCTCCTTTCCTCCACCAGATCTAGTTCTGACCGGAGGGCTTCTTCGCTATCCGGCGCACTGAAGTTGGCCACCTGATACGTAGGTAACCCGTGCTCTGTAGGGACCACCGCTTCAAATCCGTAGGTTAAAGAGAACGGCGTTTTGCCTGTTGCCGCTCAGGGTGTAGTGCGGTAAGCCCACATGAGGGTTGGTAGCTCTTCAGCCCACAGCCCTTTGGCACCTTTAAGCCTTGTTTTGATTGAGTGCAAGATTGTTCGGTTTGTTACCTCGGCTTGACCGTCGGCTTGTGGGTGCTCGGGGGAGGAGTAATGATTCAGTATTCCGCAGCCTGAGCAGAATTGCCAGAAGATAGGGGTGTCAAATTGTCTGCCATTGTTGCTGACCAGGACCCAGGGAATGCCAAATCTACTAAGAATATTCCTTTCCACAAAGCACTCCATTTTTCGTTCGGTTATTGTTGCCAAGTAGGCCTCTGCCCATTTGGTGAAGTAGTCAATAGCTATCACGGCAAATTTGACCTATCCTTTTCCCATCGATAAAGGACCAACAATGTCGATTCCCCACTGGGCGAATGGCCAGGGGCTGTGGATTGGTGTCTGGAGTTCTTCCGGTCGGTTGATCATAGAAGAGTATCTTTGGCACTTGTCACACCTCCGGACATACTCTTGGGAATCCCAAGCCATGGTTGGCCAGTAGTTGTAGACACCCCATTTTGTCGGCTATTAGATTTAGGAGACCCATAGCTTGGTGGTTCATAATGATCGAAAAGACTCAAAAGGACTCCTGGAAGTTAGTTCTATCTCTCAAAATGCTCAGAATGACCAGAATGCCCCTGAAAGCCCAAAAGCTCCCAGATTTGGACCAAAAGTTTTGGAAACATGCTACGTCGTAAGAAAAATGATAAAATGAGTTTTTAAGTAAAATCGGATGAAATCGTCAGCTCCCAGAGATCCCCGGAAGACCCGAAAGTTCCCGAAAAGTCCCCGTTGACAGGTTTGACCAAGTTTGACTAAAATCGTCCAAATTCGCCAGAATCATTCTAGATCATGTGGAAAGTATTAAAATGAGTTTTAAAAGAAAATCAAGAAAAAACGCCAGCTCCTGGGGGCTCCCAGAGGTTTCCAGAACTTTCCGAGAATCCCAGGTTTGACCAGTTTGACCAAAATTTGACTTTGGAATCGGAGCACCGTAACAATTTTCAAATATTTTTCATGGATACTAGAGGTCGATAGATTTCCAATAGTATATCGCACGTAATTTTTAGATTTAAAACGAGTTTATTATGAATTTTCGAAGGCGAAAAAGGTGATCAAATTGGTTTTTATCGCAAACACCGCAAAACGTTTCAAAGTGACCTATCCCCAATTTATTTATTATGTAAAATAGACTCCATTACCTTTCCAACGGTATATCACAACCTCAATTTGGAGTTCGTATGCATTTTCTGTGAATTTCGGACGAAATAGGGCCTTTTCGCGAATACCGGAACCTTTGGGGGCCTAAACAGGATTATCCAGACGATTGAAGAGCAGTGCCACCGCAGCACTGGCCCAGTGCCGCCGCAGCACAGGCCTAGTGCCGCCGCGGCACTCTCCTCCAGAACAGTATGTTTTTGCAAATATTTTTGGGGTCCCATTTTGATTAATTAAAAACGAAAACGACGTAGTTCTATGTTTTCAGATGTTTGGAGCAAATGGGAACACTTCTAAAACCCCAAAACCACCCCAAGTTGGCCTATATAAACACCCCTTGACTTTCTCATTTTGGGGGTGTCAAATGTAAGCTTTGAAAAGTTTTGGGAGAGAAAGTTGTAGAGATAAGGTTAGAATAGAGAGAAAAGAAGCTTTCTTCTTTGATTTTCAAAACAAAAGTGAGTTCTAAACTTTGTTTTTACTTCATTACTCCTATTTACTTAACTCAATACACCCAACCACCATTTTAGTGAGCATTTAAGAGAGAGGAAGCTTCTTTCATGTCCAATGTCATCACATATGAGTGAAACACCAAACTACAAGTTCAATACATCATGAATATCATCTATTGATTGCTATCTATTTGCTTGCTTGTTTATATAATGTTCATCTCTTCTCACCTCATTTCTTTTTGATTTTCTTTATTTACTTACTAGTTCATCATCATCATCTAAATGATGACATGAAGTTTGAGGTGAGTGAATCCTTATGGATAGTAGCTCTTGACTCAAAAACATGTTTGATAGATGATGATTATAACTTCAATACCTCCAAGGTATCCTTGAAGTTATGTTCAAATGAAAATAAATCTCTCCAACAATCTTGGAGGTTCTTAATGATGAGTTTGATGTTGACATTTTAAGTGGCTATAATCTTTATTGGGTATTGAAAATATGCTTTCAAAACATCTACTTCAAAACCCCTCTTAAAACCCCTCATTTTGATCTCAAGAAAAAAAAACTCTAGTTTTTCCCAAATCTTCAAAACAGTGAGCCAAAACAGTGAGTGATCTGAGTTCAAAGATTTTTCTAGAACTCAATACTCAATGTATGGATGCAAGGCCACTTGGAAAGTCTTCCTAACTCATTAGAGAACACCCATGATTTTTGGTTTGACTTGGAAATGCTTGAAAATGGTCTATTTGGACCCAAAACATTCTTTCCAGACATTCTGCCTCTCCTGTCACAGCAACTTGGTTGAATTCCAACTTCTTTTTCAGAAAACGTTTCCAAAAGGGGTGGTCCAACTTATTTTTCTCTTACACTTCAATGTCTTAGGGAACCTTCTGTTTAAAATGGGCCTCTAGATCATTTGTTTTCATTTTCTAAGATATTTCAACATTTTAGTCGACAGTACGAACTCTGTTTCTGAGTGACCTCTATTGTTTATATGATTTCTCTCAATATGTGATAGTTATTAAAGATTGGCTTTTTGGGTTGTGTTCTAGACACAATAAGGAAGATCACCATAAAAGATCATGCATTGAAAACATTTCTATCCCCTCTTTTCAATTTCCAAAAGATCATGTTACTGTTCTGTCCACTATTCACAGCAAGCACATTTTAACTTTCATTCCTTGATTTGATGCTTACATGCATTCCAAATTAGCTCATGTTTTAAGAAGTAGTTCATACTACATTTGTATATATCTCATAATGATTTCATTCATTTATTCATACACATTCTAGACTTCTAAGCCATTCCAAGAATCCATGTACACAAGGCACACTACAACCTTGGCACAATCTAGATACATACATTGCATCCATGCAAAGATTTGGAGTTTTTATAACTCCTAATCTAAGAAGATTATAAGGAATGAACATGATCATACGTCCTTGTTTTCCCTCGATCTAATCATCCTTTCTCATCTGTCCCGGGGATTGAGAGGTCTTCTTTTCTCAAAGATTAACATGCATCATACTAGCTTGCTAAGCATATTTTGATTTTCTTTGATTATTCATTTGAAGAACAATTCATGTCCCCTCTAGATTAGGAAACCTTGATTACTTGATATGTGATTAGACGATTTTTCCTAGGTTTGTTTGTGTGATCTTTCACTTTTTGCATTGTGTGTTATTTGGCTTAGATCTTATGAATGATATCTTATCTTTAGATCTTCCATTTCAAATTTTCTTATGTGATGTAATATATTATCATAGTATTAATTATCGAACCATACATAGTATAAGATAATTATTTGGATGCTAATTAAGACCCGTCGAAAGACGGGGCGAGTTGAGGGTGTTTTAGTCGCAACAAAGGCTCCTTCCTCTCTTATACCAAGACCCCGAGCCAAGTTCTTTGGTTATGAAGGGCCGGTGCCCTTTATCTATTTGAGTGAGTCAAAATTAGGTTTCTTGGTTCCTTAAAGACCAAGTGGCGACTCTGTATCTGTTTTTAACAGACCATTTTCCTTCTTTGATCCAAATCAAATTTCAAACGAAAACAAGCAAGAGGTGGAACGCCGCGTGTCCATAGTAGGGCCTTTCTGGAGAGTGCCCGACCTTCGATGTGATTCCCATACACTCCTTCGTAGATTTCGAATAGTATTGCTTGGACTTGCGTAGGGTGAACACAACAGAGGTGTGGGATAGTGAATCCCCTCTCGTAGAGGATGCTGTTGAGAAGATGATATCGTGCTGCCCGATATTTAACCCGGCGGGCTTCTTCTTTGTCGTCTACTAGCGTCCTTGTTGTCAGGAATGTCATAAGTGGGTCCATCTAGCTGTGTTCCAGAGTGACCGGGTCCACCTCCATGCCCTCTGAGTTGATCACACTTGGCTTGGGTAGGTATTGTATCCTTTTTCTGGGCAAGTCTGACTCAGAAGACGAGGCGAGGCGAGCCAACCGGTCGGCTAGGGTATTTTCTTCTCTGGGTATCTGTGTGATGGAGAATCCCCAGAGCTGCTTGGAAACCGCTCGGACAAGGGACAAGTTGGCTACCATGCTATTTTCCCGCACTTCGTACTCTTGGTTAACCTGATTGACCATGAGCTGGGAGTCACTATAGCCCTGAACCTGTTGTGCACTCATAGAGATGGCCAACTATAAACCGACCAAGAGGGCTTCGTATTTGGCCTCGTTGTTGGAGGCACGGAACCCAAACCTTAGTGCATATTCGAGCTGGATACCGTCGAGGATAGTCAAGATGATTCCTGCCCCACTGCCTTGCTGATTGGAGGAACCGTCCACATATAGTACCCAGGTTGGGATGTTAGAGTGTAACCCGAGCGGTAAGGTCGGGGGCTCAGACTCTTCGACTGGGTCCTCGGAATATGTAAATTCGATTAAAAAGTCTGCTACGGCTTGTCCCTTGATGGCTATCCGGGTTCGGTAGGTCACTTCAAACTCTTCCAATTCTAATGCCCACTTGACGAGCCTCCTTGACGTGTCGGGGTGCCTGAGGATTCTGTAGAGAGGTTGATCTGTAAGGACCACAATGGCATGGGCCTGAAATTTTGGGCAGAGCCTTCGGGCCGAGGTGATAAGGGCGAATGCCAGTTTCTCGATGCGGGAGTATCTGCTCTCTGCACCCTGTAACGCCCGACTGGTGTAGTACACTGGGAACTGTATCCCGTGCTCTTCCCGATTAAGTGCCAAGCTAACCGCTGATGGTGACACTGCTAAGTATAAGAGTAGTTCTTCCCCCGGCACGGGTGTTGAGAGGAGAGGAGAGGACGCCAGGTACTTCTTGAGTTCCTGTAATGCTTCTTCACACTCTTCCGACCATTGGAACGCTTTGCGGAGGATTTTGAAGAATGGCAGGCATCGGTCGGTAGCTCGAGAGACAAATCTATTAAGTGCGGCCACCCGTCCGGCTAGGCTCTGTACTTCCTTCGCTATTTTGGGCGACCGTATGTTGATGATGGCTTTGATTTTCTCGGGGTTTGCCTCAATTCCTCGCTTACTGACTAGGTGGCCTAGGAATTTCCTGGAAGAGATACCAAAGGTGCATTCGGCCGGGTTCAACCTCATCCTGAATTCTCAAAATGCTGAAGGCCCCGGCCAGATGCTCGAGGTGGTCGGCCTCGTCTCGGCTTTTGACCAGTAGATCATCTACATACACCTCTATAGACTTTCCAATGAGGTCTTTGAACATGTAGTTGGCCAGGTGCTGGTAGGTAGCCCCAGCGTTCTTGAGACTGAATGGCATAACCTTGTAGCAATACGTCCCCTGGTCAGTGATGAATGCCGTCTTCTCTTCGTCCCCGGGGTACATGCTGATCTGATTGTACCCCGAGTAGGTGTCCATGAATGAGAGGAGTGAGTGGCCTACCGTGGAGTCCACAAGGAGGTCTATCCTGGGTAGCGGATAGCAATCCTTGGGGCAAGCCTTGTTGAGGTCAGTGAAGTTCACGCACATTCTCCACTTCCCATTGCTTTTCTTGACAAGAACAACATTAGCTAACCAGTCGGGATAGTGGACCTCTCGGATGGACTTCGCCTTTAGGAGCTTCTCGACCTCCTTACTCACTACTTTCTGTCTCTCGGGGGCCATGCCCCTTCTCTTCTGCTTGATAGGGCGGTAATCCGGGTTGACATTGAGATAGTGGGATATTATCCGGGGATCAATCCTGGGCATATCCTTATGACCCCAAGCGAAAATGTCATGATTTTATCTCAGGAACTGAGTCAGTTTTTCCTTCAGGCCGGGCTCCAATAGGGTACCAATGCTGATCGTGCGATCAGGGTACTCGGGGTCCAGTGTCACTTTTTTCAGTTCTTCCATCGGACCTATCGTGTTACTCAGGTCCCGGGGGTCCATCTCTTGAGCGTTCAATGTTTTCGTGACTGCTCCCCAGTGCAACGAGCTGACATAACAACTCCAGGCGGTGCTCTGATCTCCACGCAAGCATCTGGGTCCCTGAGGAGTTAGGAACTTCACTGTTAAGCTATAGCTGGAGACGACCGTCCTGGCCTTGTTGAGGGTTGGCCTGCCCAGGATGACAATGTAGGCCGACGGGGCTTCGACAATCACAAAATTAGTCAGCACAGAGGCCTACTGAGGGTAGGTCCCCATGAGAACTGGGAGCTCGATTATACCAAGCGGTTGTGTGCTGGAGCCGTTGAATCTAACCAGGAAAGTGGCGACCGGCTGGAGCCGATCCCTGGAGATCCTGAGCTGATGGAAGGCCGATGTGAACATAATGTCGGACGAGCTGCCTGTGTCCACTAGCACCCTCTGGACCATATAGTTGGCTATGGAAAGCGTCACTACTAATGGGTCATCATCGGGGCAGTGGACGCCCTGCAAGTCGTCGGATGTGAATGTTAGAACATCGGTTGGGGAGGAGCCGGTGGATTGGACCTGCCAGACATCCGCCCGGGATGCCCGAGCATGCCTCTTCCGTGCCGACTATGTATCTCCTCCGCCTGATGTTCCTCTGGAGATCACGTGGATGTGGCCAAGTGGTGGTGGCTGATCGGGAGCTCGGGTGTCCTGTCGAGGTCGTCTATCTGCTGTGATGAACTCTGCGAGGTGTCCCTGCTCGATCAGCTTCTCTATAGCTATCTTTAATTTAAAGCAATCCTCCGTTTTATGGCCGTGATCCCTGTGGTAGTGGCAGAATTTGTCCTGGTTCCTCTTACCGGGAGGGGCTCTGAGCTTTGCAGGCTGCTGGAGCAGTCTTTGTGCCTCGACGGCGGCCATGACTTCATGTATGGGCTGGGAAAGGGGGGTGAAAGCAATCGAGGGCTGACCCTGGGCGTCCTTCTGATCTTGCCTCGGCTTCTTTCCCGAGCCCTTCTCGAATCCTTCACGCTTGTGTTTGGCCTTTGGGGATTCGTCTCCCGCCTGGCCAGCGCGCTTCGCCTTCAGGAATTCTTCAGTATCTATGTATTTTCCAACCCTCTCCGAGAGCTCCACCAGGGTTGCCGGTCAGTCACGATGGAACAACGTGGCAACCTTAGTGTGTTGAACTCCCGAATAGAAGACCATAATTGTAGCCATTTCGTTGAGATTGCGGATAAGGAGCCTTTGCTGGTTGAAACGGTCTACATACTCCCTCAGGGACTCCCCTTTGTGCTGGTTGACAGTCAGCAGCTGAGTTTCCGGTTGCAACCGGTCGAGCATCCCGACAAACTGGCTGATGAAGAGCTTGCCGAGGGCTTTGAAGTTGTCGACCGTCCGTGGCTTTAAAGCATGGAACCACTGTGCGGCTGGCCCCTTGAGAGTATTGGGAAAGGCCACGCATAGTAGCTCATCCACCATGGTGACCAGTGCCATCTGATCTTTATAGGTACGGATATGGTCCACTGGGCTCCCTGTGCCATCATAGGAGCTGAGGTGAGGGGGCTTGAACTTCCGTGGAATAGGAAATTGTGTCACCCGAGCGGTATAGGGAGATTCCATCTCCGTGTTGGTGAGATTGTGGCCGGACTTGCAGTTCAACCTCTCGATCTGCTGTTGCAGTTGCTCGAATTGGGCCTTGACGTCATCCCGCCCAGTTTTCCTCTCTATATCCGAGCAGTAAGTTGGATCGGATGATGAGGCCTCTTCCTAAAAATTCATCGACCTCAGGGATAGGGCCTGGCTCTGGGTCCGAGAAAACGTGTGCTTAAGATCCCCTGGCTCAGGGCCGGAGGGTCCTCTGCCGATTCCCGGGCTCTTCGTCCGGACTCCTCCCCTCTGGCCGCACACCGTCGATTGATGATAGTCTTGGCATCCTCTACCCGGCGAGGATCAGGCTGAGCTCGCCTTTGTGAACGCTTAGTAGCTTGGCTACGCTCACCATCACCGGGATGTTCCCGATCTGGTGGAGACACTGGGGCAGAACGGGCTTACCTGCGCGCCCGAGTGGGCCTTTGAACAGGGGCGCTCTTCTCAGGCTAATTTTTTGATGTAGGACGCTTCTCCTATCTGGCCAAAAGTGCCTCCATCTACTCCTGTGTTCGGTGCTGGCCCTCCAAGAGTTGCGCTAGTACTGCCTTTATCTATTCTGTGGTCATGGAGGCAGCCTGCTGCTCAAGCTGCAGGTTCTCCTGACCGGCCGAAACAGTGGTTTTCTTACCCGTCTTCAGCGGTATGTTGATCAGTCACGAATTTGTTGATGAGAAGACTATGTCGTTCCCATAGACGGTGCCAAACTGATGATGCCTAAAACTGGTAAGAAGGGTTTAGAGGGAAAATAAGATGAGCAATTTGTATGTGGTTCGGTCCTGTTAACGAGGTGACCTATATCCACGGTTGCGTCTATGCACTTTCACTAGCAGATCACCGGCGGGCCTGGTGAGCCAACAAAGATGGGCGGAACTACCAGTAATACCGACCGGGTATATGCGTATTGATGGTGAGTTCTCTATTGTGTGCTAGTGAGCTTAGAGAATTATTTTTGGATCCCTATTGACAGGGTAGGTGGGCTCTTTTATAGATGCAAGAGTCCACCCTTACATGGTAAGTTAATTGGATTAGGAAGCCTAATCTAATTACAATTTGATTGGCATAATTTGGGAAAGGTTTCCTAAGTGATTTAGGAAACTGCCACCTTCCATCTTACAGACCTGTAGTTGGTTTAGGAAACTGCTGGATTGGACTTGATCACGGGACCCATGACCTTCATGCCCGGCTAGTTGGTACGAACCGCCCGGTCCTGATAAATACCTCGGGATTGCTCGGCTCATGGCGCCATTACCGAAATAACCGGCACCTCTTGATGATGTGGCACTTTCTTTAGGCTTGAATTCTTTGGCTAATTCCTCGGGCCTTTTGTGGTGGAGGAATGATGATACCCTTTTTGATCAAGTCCTGAATTTCATGCCTGAGTCTCCTGCATCTATTTGTGCTATGCCCATGGCTCTAATGGAAATCGCAGTAGTACTCAGTCTTGAAGCCTCGTGGAAGTGGATCAGGTTCTGGCTTGGGTTCCAGCTTCTTCAAGTACCATTCCTCTAATATTTTTTCAAGTGCGATACTCATGGACATTCCTAGCTCAGAAAATTCTCTCTTCTCTTTCTTTTGCCCTTGATTCTGGTTTCCCCTTTTAACTCTAGTATTCTTTCCCCATTGCTATTGAATTGGTCTCTTTGGTAGTTATGGTGCCAATAAATCGATATCAGGTAATGGATATTTGTTCAAATGAAGTAGCCCTTTGAACTTTTTCAAAGGCCTTGCATTGGGCATATCAAATAATCCCTCCCTATCAAGCTTGTGGTCACCAATTCTTTTGCTCTTGCGGGTCACATTCTCTAATAAACCACTCTTGGTGAGCTTGTCAAGGATTTCCTGATCCAGAGTTTGTATTCCTAGATTAGCCAATCTTTCAAACCACTCATTATCATCACAAGGTGCAAGAGGTGGAGTCGAAGGTGTTGTGTCAGCCAATTGCTTTATCACACCCTTCATTTTCACAAGCAGTTCACTGATTTGGTTGATAGTAGATTCCATGGCAGTCATCCTAGCATTCATATATTCTTTTAATGCAATCTCTTCTTCTCCAGCTCTTATTGTGCAAATCATCGAATCTTTTGGAAGCTCAATAGACATGGCTGGTTGGTCTAGTGATATGATGTACACCGTAGGGTTGTAGGATTCACGCCCTATTTCAATGAAGCTGATATCTCATGGTTGTGGAACCTTCAAACTCTTGTTGACATCTATAATGATCCCATTATCAATTAGATCTTGAATTTCATGTCTGAGCCTCCAACACTTGTTGGTACCATGGCCATGTCCTTGGTGGAAGTTTCAATATAAATCCATCCTAAAGTTTTATGGAAGTGGGTCTGGAGTCAACATCGGATCTAACATCTTCAAGTACCCACTTTCCAACATTCTCTCCAATGCTGTGCTTAGAGACATTCCCAACTCAGAAAACTCCCTCTTTTCTCTTGACTACTCCTAGTTTTGACTTCCTCTTGCCAAAGTAGCACTTCGACATTCTTTTTGAAAAGGCTGAGGAGATAACGCATTAACATTAGCAGACTGATGATAGACTGCCCTTCGATTGTTCATGTTCTCTTTCTTGATTGTCTCATCCCTGATTGCATCTTCAACGAGTGTACCTATGTCAAATAGTTATTCAAATGTCATGATAGACTGGAATCGGAGCTATTCAAGATACTCAGGCTGTAGGTTCTTGACGACCATTCGGACTTGCTCTTTCTCAGTAGGCCTACTGATCATCTGAGCAGCCTTAGCCCTCCAACGAGTAAGGAAACCTGCGAAGGATTCCTCACACTCTTGCCTAGTGGTTTCCAGATCTCTTGTAGTAACATCAAATGACTGATTGTATGGGTATTGAGCCATAAATGCTCTAGCCAGGGCTTCCCAATCTTTGGCCACAGCTGATTCTAAGGTCAAATACCATGACAGTTCTGCCCAACTCAGAGTTCTTTGAAATAACACGATGAAACAGTCAGACACAATGCCCATGGGCTGTAACACTCCCATATAAAGCCTCAGATGGCTCTTTGGATTTCCAGTTCCATCGAAGAATTCGATATGAGGCATTTTGAACTTATAAGGGAGTTTGGCCTTTGGTCCATCACACAATCCCTTAACGTCGAACAAATACTCGTCCATCCCCTTGCTTTTCCTGATCACACTTTCTGGCTTGTCGATCTTAGCCAACTTGTCTTGAGTTTCCTGATCTTGCTAAACCTTTGGTTGAACTATCTCCCCAAAGTCTTCTTCTTCATGATGTACTAGAGGCGGTGGTGGTGGCATAGTAGTTAGTTGTTCAATCATTCTCGTCATAGTGGCCAGTTGTTCCTGATTCTGCTCTCTGCTTTGATCTAACGCAGCTTGCATTACAGCCAACCTAGCTTCCATATCTACTTCATACGTCATACCCTCACCCTAGTCGACTAGGTTGTTCCTTCTTCAAACCCTGATCTGATCAAATGGCTGTTCGGAGCTCTGACCCAGGAAAGAGTACAACTTTGTGGTCCTATCTTCTTTTCTGGTTTATTAAGGATTTTCAAAATAATCATGTATCTTTATTGCAAAAGAATTTTGAAAGAATGATATTACAAAGAGGATTTATAAAGATGGAAAATCAAAAATGGAAAATCTTCTCCTTTTCAAAAAACATTTTCTTAAAATTCAAGATATCTTTTTTTAAAATTGTGAGGAAAACAAATCTTTTCTTTTCAAAAGTATATTAGAAGTGTCGCACTTGTGAGCCATTTATGCAATGCTCGTGTAGTGTATGCAATGCAGATGAAATGCAATCTAATCTAAATGCAATGCACCTTAATCTAGCTTAGACCTAGCATATCATCACATAAGCATATAAATAAGATTCCTTAAGTATGCTAATCACCTTACTAATCCAATCATTATCCAAGGATTTTTTTTTTAGCTTTGAAATTCTTGATGGCTCATGTTTACAAAATTGAATTTTTCATGAAAATCTTGAAAGAGAGGGGGAGATTTGTAAATTTCAAAAATATTTTTGAACCATCAATGCTTGTGGTGTGAAATCATGATTCTTGAAAATCGAAGTAGGAAGTTTGAAATTCCTAAATTTGAGAGGAAAATTCAAAGTGTGGAATCATGATTTGAAAATTTCTAAAATCCAAGAGTAGAATTTAGAATTGAATCATCAAAGTAGGAATTTTGAAATTCTCTAAAATCTAGGGAGAATTTTGGGAGGATTTTGTGAAAGTGAATTTCAAAACAAATTTTCAAAAGGGATATTCCCAGAATTTTCAAAAGACTCAGGTTTCTAAAGAAATGCTTGTATTTTTGAAAATTTCCAAAAAATGTTCTTGAATAATGATTGGATGTTTGGATAAAGACTATACTACTCTAGAGGAATCCACCATACAAGGTTTGATAATGCCTTCGCATATAAGTCCTCATCATCCACATAATCCCTTACGGGAAAACGTAAATAATTCATCACATTATCCTAATCAAAGATGAAAATCAAGACCCTAATTAAAGGGTTCTATAGAAACTATATGCAAAGGCCGGGTTTTAGTCTCATAAAGGGTCCATTAGCAAGCTCAGCGGTGTGGGTGACCGCCTCCCCGAGGGCGTGCCGTTCACATATGGACTCTATATATCGCACGCGGTACAAGGCTAACGGTGACTACATACTACCAAATTCTCTTGACAAATGGAGGAAGGAGGGCCCTCCACCCACAAGGTAATGGTCTCAAGCAATTGCGGTGAAAGAACAATGCAAGTGCAAATGCAGGCAGAAATAACACGATTATCGAATTAATAACAAGGATATTCTTTGGCTCAAGTCAAACCTTCGAAGAACAAGAAACTATCAATTTCATGCTCAAATCCCTAGTATAGTCGCCAGATTGTAGACTACGGCGCATTGAGGGGTGGTCTTGGCATTTTCCCTCGATAGTGTCTCGGGACATATCCCAAGGAGCACACTTCAAGGAAAGCTAGGACTTCCTCACGCGATCCTAGAGACAAAGGGTCGCCACCTAATTTTTATCGGGAATTAGGAAACCCAAGTTTGACTCGCCCAAAATTGAATAAGGTTACTCGCCCTTCATTACCAGAAACTAGGTTCGGGGGTATTGATACGAGAGGGGAAGGAGCCCAAGCAGGACTAAAGCACCCCCTCCTCGTCCTACCGAACAGTAGGCCTAGTCCCGCCCGGGATCGATGCAAGTAAAGGAAACATGTCATGATATCCAAAAGGGAACGAGAAGACTTACATTAGGTTGACTCAAGCAGAGTCGGAAAAAGCAAAAATAAAGGAAACGTGCAATGCAATCATGCAACAATCCTAGATAAGATGTCTCTAACATATAAGCATATAAACGGGGACTATCCTAAGGGAATTGTGTCATTGAAAACAAAGTTGTTAACCTAGAAAAATTCTAAGAGAAAGGATAGAGATAGTACACGATACATGGGCACTAAGCCACATGTAGACGAGGCAAGCTCATAATTCGAAGTCCGGATCCACGACATTCAATTCTCTGCACTAAGACACCAAGAAATACCCAAGCATTGCAAAAATACAAACAAACAAATGATATGTATGATAAACAAAGAAAGCATGTCATCAATCGAATTTCCAGATTCAGTAACCTCTAATAAATCCTATCAAAAGTGATCTTTAACGTGTGCTGGGTTAAAATCCTTACACAGAAAGTTAGATACATGTCTTAGGGAATTTCTCCAAAAAGTAGAACCTCTTTACCATTTTGTAAGTTGGAGAAATAAGAGTTTTGGGAACAGTGGACCAGGACTGTCCACTGTTCTTGTAAAAATCATAATTAATTCTACAAAAATCATGTGAAGCTCTATTTGGTGTCAAACGAAAGCAATTTCGTTTTAGTTTATGAAACAAATAATCCCATGGGTTTGTCATGATCCTAAGGTTTCTGAAAAGTTGTTTTAAACAAACTCTGTTATTCTGGAAATTTGGTATCATTTGATAAATGAATGCAAAACACAATAGAAGTATAATAGAAGTTATATGCTGAGTGCACAATTATAAACATATGTTTATGAGGTAATTCATGCTTTAACATATCAAGTACATCAAAAATGGTCTCTAGGGAGAGTAGCACGCCTTCATCCGGTAATGAAACGATGGAATTGATGCCGTGGAGGGCCTTCTCCCTACCACTCATCCAGTGCCCTAGCTGGGCCTTCTCCCAAACCATGAATAGTAGCCGTCGCTACTATAATCCTCAAACATTGAGAATCTTGCCCTCGGATGAATTTGCACCAAACCCCCCCTTTAACCCACATAGACACATAGCATGCTCATATAATCAAATATATGTGCGTTCATGGAATTTTCATATGCATAATTAAAGGGCCTACTTAACACATGAATTTCGCCTAGATCCAAAATATCAAGTTCGATAACTAAAACATGAAATTCCCTATATTTCATAAGCTTAGAATTCATATCTCGTGCAAACATCCTAAAATTTTGAAGGATGAACTAGGGGACCGATTAAATGTCCGATCTCAAATTTCAAGCAATTCCTACAATTTTACACGCGTTTTCCCCAAAATTCCAACATTAGGATTTTTATAAAAAGTTAGCCAAACATGGCCTAAATGGTATCAAAATGTAACTCTTACCTCAGGGAGTCCGAATGGGAAATTTGGTTAAAATTTAACGGGCAGAAGTCCGTCGATTTGTGCCTTGAAGCTCTAAGTTCCCAAAAACCCGCAAATCTCCCTTTTTGATTTGAATTCGGAAAAGTTGTGAAGAACAAATATCTTGCCTCTACTATATATGGGCAATATTTTCAGAAATTATGTTTACCTCCCCACGAATTTCAAAAACTCTAAATTAAACCCTAAAACGTCGCACACGTCCATTTTAAGCCTTTACGAGTGAAAATTATAAATTACAAAAGTTTTCGAGTAAGTTCAGTTTGTCGCCATAATTACGTTCCGAAAACTATTTTCTGTGAAATCTCTACACAACCTACCTTTTATATAATGTGTCACTCACGTTCTCACCGGAGTGTTCAAAATACCGCAGTGTTCAAAATACTATACAGTAATAACAAAACTACCAGAAATTATACTACACAGGTATAATTACTATTCATGAAAATACCAGATAAGTAAAATAACATTTAAATCACATAAATGTCATTTAGCTATGCCAATGCAACCTGATTTTCCATGTTCCCGTGTCCTCGCTTGACACCTTCCGTTGACCCACGGTGAACCTCATCCACAATTATTAAACTACGTTAATAATTTAATTTAAAACATTTATGCCTTTAAATAAAAAGATTTTTCCGGGACGGGTGTGACAACTCTCCCCTCCAAAAAGGAAGTTTGTCCCCAAACTTATACCATCTCATCAAGTTACAAGACTTCTCACAATTACTTTCAATGTTGGTCTTATTGCAAACTACACATCTCCTCCAAGATATTATAATCTCACAAGGAAAATAAATCCTCAGGCTCTTAAGGAAAATAAATCCTTGGAGCCCCTGTCTCGACCCGATTGAAGATTCTCATCGAATACTAACAACACATAGAAACATCTCTATAAAAAAAAAACATCAATGCCTGATTAGAACATAATCAATAGTCAATCTTGACACTAAATCATATTACGATGTCACACGTCAACCCACACATACCTTCATTGTACTTGTCATAATTCATTTTCGAAACTCAAGAGTTTCATCACAATACTCAAACCCAAGGAACAATTCATCTCTAATTCACCTATCTTTCTTTTTAACTAAAAGTCGTTGACAACACGTCTTAGCTGGTGAATAATCATACACGATTCTTCATCTCGAAGTGAACCAAAACTGAGTACTATCATACTTACATACTCTGTCGATAAGTCAATGCCTCAACCATTTATTTCATACACCATGGATTCAATCCCTTATCCTGTTGATCGCGGAATACTTGTAGAACGATAACACGTTTTCAAACGACTCTCATTCCTTATCAAATTCTAGTTCAATTTAATACAACCTCGTATTTTACTTCCAATCATATATGTTGTATAAGATCCTATCTAGATTCCTAATTGGCAATTTCATATCATTCTACTTCTTCGAGCTCACCTGATGTCCCAAATGGTTAAACACACTTGCCCGTTTATCTCTCACATTCGTACTCGAACTACCATCGACTAACGTAGAAGATTTCACTTTACACCTTGAATTTAAAACTTTTAATAAAGTCAAATACATATTCTCCCTTTTTGGTTTTAAAACCAATCATTTTAAAATTTTGCATAATACTTTCCTAACATAATAATCCCAATATCCATCGTAACCAATAACGCGGTTAACCCGAATTGACTTAGTCATTCATACATGTACCACATAATTCATCAAAACGTATTCACATGCTCAGCATGTACCTCGTTCTTATCTCAAACCTTTGACTATTCACAATCCATTCTACTCACATAGTGTACACATCTGAGTCAATTACTTTTCTGTCATAGATCTCAACTATAATGTAGTCCATTCTCATCTTATATATACTCTACTTGTCTACTGTCCTTTAGACTATCAGTCTAGGAAGATTCACTATCATTGACACAATTATACGACTCTATAAGTCTCTGGTGTTTCACTTTCACCTTTACACAAGCCCATACCAATCATACTCCTGTATCTACACCCAAAATGAGTTTCTGACAACCCTTCACATTAAGCGTAAATTCCTTGTATACATCTCAAGGTACCATACATTATTCAATAATTTATTGTTTTATAACTTTAGTCAGCCTGACCTAACTCCAATTCAGATGCTCTAATCCTTTATCTTTGCTATTTTGATCTCAACTTCATTGTTTTCGAAGAACCCATTGTTCGAGTATTCATACTATTCCCGTAACCATCTGAAGACAACTCAGTAATTCGATCTTTCCAATCAAGTACCATAGTCTCAGTGTGTTCGATAAATTCCCTATTGACTTCTAATTCACATACCTTTCGTGACAATGTTCAAAGTCACCCATTCTCACTCCAGGTACTAATGTCAACCCATTCATAACTATTTTCTTCAAGTGTTTTACACTTTACCAATCTCATCAAGTTCCTGATCGTTCAAAGTTTCAAATCATTCATAACCTCGGGTTATTTCGATACTAAAACCAAGATCAAGTTCCCCTTAGAATAATACTCAAGTCAACTTGCTTAGTGGCACTATCTCCAGCTTACTGAGTCCACGTGTATAACTTTGACTAATCCCTTACTTTAGAATTTCCAAGTTTATAATCAGCTCACGTAGAACTCATTCATTTGAAAAACACTATTGTGTCCCAAGCACTAAGCATACCATATCCTTCCATGATACTCGTCTTCCAAAGTTTATTTGATACCTTCTCACAAGTATTCAATACCACTTTTCTCATTTAAACAAAAATTAGGTTTTAAAACATTTTTAACATTTAAAAATTTTCTTAGGGGTGTAATATGACATTCCCAAAACTTTTCAACTCGTTGAAATCTAGGATAACTGAGATAGCATCCCATTGCATCCATCATTGTCCTCTAACCGATTTATAGTTCTACTATCACATCTGATAATGTACCCAATGTACTAGAAAGTCTTCATCCCACTCATACCATTCATGTTCACTTACTCATCAAAGCTTCACCTTCCTAATTTACATTTTCATCTCTCTAATTTGACTTACCCAAAATCTCTTTACCCTATCCATTTCCACAACTGCCCTTGTTTAGTATTGTAATAACTATCATACTCTAACTTTTTGCTCACAACAACACGCTTCATAAACTCAATGATGTTTTAAAAGTATTATTAGATCTTTCATTTTATTTGAAATATGCTAATTAGCAAAGAAAGCATGGATTAGACATCTTAAATGAACTTTTCTGTGGTAAAATAGCTCAAGGGTAAAATGGTCATTTAGAAAATATGGTTAAATTTTACATCAAAAAATATCTCTTTGAGTCCCAGTTCCAACGTAAAAAATGGCTCGTGAATCCGAATTTTCTACAAAGAGTTATACCCATTTCCGTAAAAGTCGACGAAAAATGTTTTCGAAAACACTGATTGGATCAGAGGGGTGTTCGACAGGTCGAATTGCCCCTTTCGACCAGTCCAAGTACCCCCTGGACCATATTTTCCTCTATTTAACATCTTTAAAAGTCCCCAAACTCACAAGGCATTTGGGGCTACTTCCCAACCATTCTAGAACCACCTGTAAGTGCTCAAAAACTTAAAAACTCCTTGAATCACATAGCCGTTTGAATTTAGTTCCCATATTCCTACTTCCTTTATTCTATTTCTATTGACAAACCACCTCAAAACACCAAAAAATTCTTATTCCTATTCATTTCCATTCATTTATTCTCCATCACGGAGTTTTGCGGTTTCTCCTCCGACCTATATCGTCCTTATCGTTACATTCATATGCACGTACTCATCAAGTCTAAGCAACCACTCCCAAAGTTTGTCATTAATTAAACTTCTACGAACTGTAGTCTCAAACCGTCAAACATACTAACATTCGCGTCCTTAACCCCTCATCTTAGGTTAATCCTTAAATTCAACCTTTCCACTGGTAGCATCCACTACTAATCCTCTTTACATATCTAAATCCACTATGGTACCATGACCACTCGAAGCCAGGTTCAGTTGAGAGATATCTCAACAACCATGATACTCACAATCCGTTGAGATATTACTCAACCCCCAATACATACCATAAGATAGGTTGAGAGATTCCCCAACCATCCAATATATACCGTAAGATAGGTTGAGAGATTCCTCAACCATTCAATTACCTCAATACCGTATAATTGGTTAAAAGATTCTTCAACTACCCGTCATACTCCATAAGGGAAAACCATAAGATAACCGGTACGATCACACACCGGTACAATCACACCATAGGTTTACACCGTAAGATTAGGTGAGAGATTCCTTACCTGCCCCATACATGAGCAATACATGCTATTGGACTATCTTTCTGTCATAACACTCAACTGTACATCTCTAATTTCTCAAATTCCAACATTTAGCCCATGTCTGAAGCAGAACTCTTATCAATCAATTCGAATCCCAAAACTCAACTACGAATAATCCTTTTCGCCTTCTATGTGGACCCCCAATGAAATCTCTTTGATAGTTCACTATTCAAGCCTCATTCTCGATTAACACCCTCAAAGAGCACTCATTACCATCATTTACAACATTCAGCAATTCGATCAAAAATTCACTCAACTTTCGTTTAGAAATTCAACGATTCCTTACCACCAAGATATCATCTCTCCCTCATGTCCCTATACACGGTCTTTGATAACACCCGATGATACGAACCATGCTAACTTGTGACAAAACCCATATAAGATTAATCCCAGATCATCTCTCTAAGATAGGAATGGATGGAACCTCGACCCGTTGCTTATATATAAGCAAGAACCTTGGTATGTGAGGAGTCCACAATCAGTTATGGAAGCCTGATTGATAAGTCAAAAGTTGAACGCCACAGATAAATTTGATAAGTTCAAATATTTCTAAAAGAACCAAAGAGATTACTCTCACTTTTTTATCTCAAAATAGTCTGCTTTTCCATTACTAGAATCAGCCACATATAATGGGTTGGAACATCCTTCCAACCATAAGATTAAATACAATCTCATTTTTCAGCAAAACTAATACAAAAAAGACTACTTTAACTTATCAAAAGGTTGGGAAACATACATAAACTCCCAACTAACAGTCATAATGATCAAACTCTCAACTAACAACCAACTTATTTGATGAAATTGGCCCAAATCAGCCATCATTGTCACAAGCATGGATTAGGTTGATGAATTCTTCTCCCCATTTAGGCCACTCTTAGAAATCATGGATTCAGTTGAAATTTCTTAGATCAGCCCAATAAGTGCTTCTTTGAACCTTTTAGCTCTTGCCCTTGTGATTGGCCCGACTGGAACATGTAAAGGATCCTTAGGTGCCCCGTTATCCTTATCACCAGATATGCCTTATCTCATCACGCAGCTCTACATCCACATGATTCTACCCATTTCATGAATGCATAAATACTATGCATGTATGATAATACCATAACCATGTATACATCATAACATACCGTATGCATCAAACATCTCTACAGTAGATTATGTGTCAATTCACTCAACACTCCACTCGACATCGAACGTTCTCAAAGTTTTGCTACCTCTAGCTATAATACCACTAAATGTCACGACCCATCTAACTACGCGTGGAATTAGGACACGTGGCATGCCACCAAGGCTCATCCAATTCATTGAATAACTATATGTAGAGGAAAAGAACACTTAAAACAACCTTGAGTTTTAAAACTTTAGGAAACATTACCCTCCGAGTAGTAAAATCTGTATAAAATTGAAAACGTAATCATATTTCGAAATGAGTGAATTTATGTTGAGAGGGGTCCCAAAGGTACCATAAGAACCAATCAAAACCTTTTGAAAATTTCCGAAAGTAGTAAGAAAAGATTTCTGGCAGGGGGTATTTCGACCGGTCGAATGACCCCTTCGACCAGTCGAATGACCCCTTCGACCAGTCGAATGACCCATTAGAAGAATTCCTTCTAGCAGTAGAAATTTGCTAAGGATCCATTTAACCTTACTCCTTAGACCATTCGAAACATGTATACATAGTTTCAAAGTTCACAAGCTGCAACAAGCTTTCAAAAACAAAGTTTAATCTTACTAACCCATTAAAAGAAACAATAATGGAACAAGCTAAGACTTGTTTGGCTCGACTCACAAAACTCTATCCACCATCATTTCAAATCCAAATTTGACAAGTTAAACATTCAATTCACGAGTCCATAAGTTCAGATTTATTACAACCTAACCAAAAGAAGTTTTACATTTTACATAGAAACATGGTTCTAACTTCAAAAATACATATTTTAACATAGAAAATGATACTACCATATCTCAATGGGAGAGATTTGTCCCGGGTGATCCCAACGGCCTCACTCTTCGCATTCTTCTTTCCTTTATTCATACATGCAATGGAGTAAATCTCCATTGCTCAGCTATATGCTGAGTGCACAATTTCCAAATATATGCTTATGAGGCAATTCATGCTTTGACATATCAAGTACATCAAAAATGGTCTCTAGGGAGAGTAGCACGCGTTCATCCGGTAATAAAATGATGGAATTGATGTCGTGGAGGGCCTTCTCCCTACCACTCATCCAGTGCCCTGGCTGGGCCTTCTCCCAAACCATATATAGTAGCCATTGCTACTATAATCCTCAAACATTGAGGAGCTTGCCCCGGATGAATTTGAACCAAACCCCCCTTCAACCCACATAGACACATAGTATGCTCATATAAACACATATACGTGCTTTCATGGCATTTTCATATGCATAAATAACGGGCCTACTTAACACATGAATTTTGCCAGGATCCAAATATCAAGTCCGATAACTAAAACATGAAATTTCCTATAATTCATAAGCTTTAAATTCATACCTCATGCAAACATCCTAAAATTTTGAAGGATGAACTAGGGTGTTGATTAAACGTCGGATCTCAAATTTCAAGCGAGTCCTACAACTTTACATGCGTTTTCTCCATAATTCTAACATTCAGATTTTTATAAAAAGTTAGCCAAACATGGCCTAAATGGTATCAAAATGTAACTCTTACCTTGGGGATCCCGAATATGAAATTTGGTTCAAAATAAACGGGTAGAAGTCCATCGATTTGCGCGTTGAAGCTCTAAGTTCCCAAAACCCCCCAAATCCCCCTTTTTGATTTGAATTTGGAAAAGTTGTGATGAAAAAAATATCTTGCCTCTAATATATATTGGCAATATTTTTAGAAAGTACGTTTACCTCCCCACGAATTTCCAAAACTCTAAATTAAACCCTAAAACGTCTCACACGTCCCTTTTATGCCTTTACGAGTGAAAACTATAAATTACAAAAGTTTCGAGTAAGTTCCGTTTGTCGCCGTAATTACGTTCTGAAAACTTTTTTCTGTGAAATCTCTACACAACCTACCTTTTATATAACGTGTCACTCACGTTCTCACCACAGTGTTCAAAATGCTCTACAGCAATAACAAAACTACCAGAAATTGTACTACACAAGTATAATTACTATTCATGAAAATACCAGATAAGTTAAATAACATTTAAATCACATAAATGTCATTTAGTTATGCCAATGCAGCCTGATTTTCCATGTTCCCGTGTCCTCGCTTGACACCATCCGTTGACCCATGATCAACCTCATCCATAATTATTAAACCACGTTAATAATTCCATTTAAAACATTAATTCCTTTAAAATAAAAAGATTTTTCGGGACGGGTGTGACATAATAGTAATCAAAGCATGAGAATCATTGAGATATTGGACTTGTAGCTTGGTGTTTCACTCATATTTGGACATGGAAGTGGATTCCTAACTCATGGATACACAAGAAATGATGATTGGTGTATTGAATGTGAGGTATAAGAGAGGTAATAGAAGAAAACATGATTAGAACTCACTTTCTTATAGAAAATCAGTGGGCAAAGCTCACTTTATCACTTCTAACTCTACCTCTATCTCGCTCTCTCTATAACTTTCTCAAGCTTTGTACTCGTCATTCGAGGTGAAAAGTGTATATTCATAACGTATTATATGGTCTTTTATGCATACTTTTACCCCCAAGACCCTAGATTTAGATGAATATCAATTATTAAGTGTTTTCTATGATATTGAGACTCAACCATGTGTTTTTACACTATTTTATAGGTTATGAAAAGCAATCATTGCATAGAAACTGATTCTAGTGTAGAGAACAACATAAGCAGCTGAGAAAACGCCAATTTTGATAATGAAGACTTCAGATTTGGAAGATTTTCCTAGAAATACAAAATGTAGATCTTTGAGTTACGGTCGCATAGCCGCAAACATGAGGTCAATCCGAGGTGAGTGAAAAGTTATGGACATTCTTCAATCAGTTCACAAGTTGTCAAAATCAGAGAAATTCAAGGGCTTGAGGAGATTTCAATCGATTGAACTTTACTTTCCCTAAAAGTTGCGTAAACTCTGCAGGAACCCTATAAATAAGTCATTTTGATACTAGACGAAAAAAGGACACTCTAGAACGTAAAAAATAGCAGTTTTAGGGTAGTTTTAGGGTTAGATTAGGAGTGAATTAGTTTAGTTTGATGTTTTCTTCCTCCTTTTCCATTGTTGATTTAAGATTATTTCAAGTTTATTACAAGTTATATTCATATTTATTCCAGGTTTTTCTTTTCCTTTTCATTATTTGATTGTTTATTAGATTAGAAGTCATGATTGATTTAGGTTTCTTTTTCTGCACTAGTTTTATCATGTTTCCATAGTTTAGACGTTGGGAATATGTGATGAACATTGATTCCCAGCCTCTGCCATGCAATCTTTAGAAACCCTGGGCTCGATCGATCGAAGATATTTTGATTGATCGATCGAACCAGAGCCATAGTCAAGTGATCGAAGACATTTAGATCGATTGAAGGATGATGCTGTCCGATCGATCGAGAGCGCTTCGATTGATCAAACTTGTTAATTCCTGAGATGATTCTTTAAAGTATTCCAAGACTTTTTGTTTTAGAAATCTGTCATCAAATTCTCCTTATAAGCTCAGTTTGTCACAACAGTTTTTAGAGCTTAAAGCCTTTAGGCTATTTCTTCAATGCTAACACCATTTAGAGTGCAAGCAATAACCATTGTTTTAAACCATCTTCCAAGTATTTTAAATCAACTGTGATGATGTAGTCCTAGTCATGTAAGGACTATTGATTCTATATCTTTAGAAAAATACGGAATGCTGAAAAGGAATGAACTCCATAGAACATTAATGAGTATGCATGGTAGATAGTTAGGATCAATGTGGATTCACTATTTCCAACACCTTTAATTAATTTGTTTAATTAGTTATGCTTCTTTATACTTTAATTTATTATTTAGTTTAATTTAATTAATTAACATTCGTTAGAACTTCTACTCCTACATTCTTATTTTCTTTTATTTTTCGTTAGGTTGTAACTTAGTATATATTCTTCCTATTGCTTCCTTGTGAGATCGACCTAGACTTATCCAGTATTACCTGCACGATCACCTACACTTGGGTGTTGCACAAGAGCACACAACTTTTTAGTCATGTCATGTTTTTGGCACCGTTGCCGGGGAAGACAACTAGGTTAGGATTTTACTAAGTTATTTCCATTTTTCTTTTTTGTTTTCTTAAAAAAAAATTAAAAACTTTTGAACTTTTTCTCTCACAGGATAGAAAATAAAAAATAAAATTCTATTGCTTAAAATTTTTGGATAAACATGTCTTACCCATATTACCCTCCATACAACACAAACACCACGAATGAGTACACATTAGGTAATGAAAATTATCCCCCAAGTTGGCAAGCAACCACTTATGACACGCATTATCAACTTGAGTGCTACCAACCCCCACAATGGGGAAATGATAGTGGTAGTCCCCCCGTATTATCAAACGTATCAAGAACCTCCACATGAAGAATTCTATCCACCGCAATGAGGATATAACCAAAATAATAATGTCAGATATAGTAGTAGTTCCCACGATTACCAAACGTACCAAGACTGTTCCTTTGGCGAGACTTGTCCACAAACACAATGGGAAGGGGACTATCATCAACAACAATGGGGCGGAACTTCATATTGTAATAATGAGGAGAATATAGTTATCTTTTGTAATAGTTTTTGTAAGGCCCTAGAGCCATAAGACTCTGATGTATCTACAATGATGTAATAGTTAGCTAGTATTGTGGCTTCTTATTGTAATATATCCATGTAAGTAGATGTTGGTTTTATCCTTTCAGCTATGTTGTTTATTATTAGTATTTGGTCTTGGACAATTTGGTAATACAACCAGTCACGTGCCTTAGGGTCCAAAATGGAAATTTTAAAATTTTCCCTATTTTGGCTACACCGGGGCGTGACAGGGTTGACCCGAACCGACCCGATGTAAATGGGTTACCCGAATACACTCACAAACTAAGCTTCCGTTAACCCATTCGAGTCAAACCAGACCCAACCCTACATAATTTGACTACCCATATTCACTCATAATAAAACCCAACCCAAAAGCCCATTTGCTTAACCCAAACATAACCCGAAACCAAACCCATACCCAACTGTACTCTTAACATGATCCAACCCATATAGCCTAACCCAAACCGAACCTACACCATATCTGAACCCACAAACATACACAACCTTATCCGCCCCATTTACCTGAACCTGACCCAAGTCTGGCCCGACATCGTGCCACTTAAAAATGCCCACAAGTTTATTAAAACCTGACCTTATTCGGATCGTTACCCATTTCCACTCATATACTAGCCCATCCAAACCCACAACCCACCCTGACCTAGACCCGAATCTTATAATGTGAAAATCCAAATGTGTTCTCGTCTTCTCCAGTCATCCCCGATGCCGCCGACACCATCTATGCTTATTGGGAAACTTTAAAGGCCTGGTTCTCTCTATTCTCTATGAAGAAATGGTCCGTTCCAAAGCCAAATTAATCGATTTGCTCCCCTCTACAACATTCTAGGAGCTGAACACCCAGATATCTCATTTAGGGGTCCTACTAGATGATTATCATTTTAGCCAAAATTATGAATAATCCTATACATGGCCTACCAAATATGCATCAAATGAAAAACTAATCAAAGGGGGTCTAAGGGGTTTATGAGGATCATTTTGACGTAACATAGAGGTGCTTAAGTGAGAGTTGAGAAATCATGTTCTCAAGGTGGTGCTCCAATGGCTACCAAAGCTCACAGAGAGCCTTAGGCTCTGATCGGGGTGGATGCATGTGGGCTCCTGAGTGTGTGTGTGACATACAATGGTGTTGGGAAGGAAATGGGGGCTGGGTTTACCTCTGGTAAGGTCCGATCACCTTCTTTTCTCCTTCTTCATTTTCTTCTTCTCTTTCCTATGATCTTCTTTTTTCCTTGATCACAAGTTGTGTGTGTGTATGTGTGTTGTTGAGAGTGTAAAGTGAAGTCTAAATAGAGAAGGAATGGGTAAGAGGTGTGTGGCCAAGTGTGTGATGTTTGATAGTGTTTCTCTCTTCTTTTCTTTCTTTCTTCCTCACACTCGGGTTCTCTCTCCCAAATCTGTATAATGTGTATGTATGGCTGTGTTGTGTATATGGGAGGGTGCAAGAAGAGGGCCCAATGGTTCATTTATAGAGGGGGAGGTGAGTTAGGGGTATCAAGTGTAGTGAGTACACCATTATGTGTGTAAGGGTAGATATGAGGGATCCACATAACTATCTATTGATAGTGTCTGTCCCAGTCTTGGGTAGGTGTGTAGGAATATGTGCATAAGTCCTAGTTGAGTATAAATATAGAGATATGTGAGTACGGACTATGTATGAACCTAAGTGTAAGTCTATTTATGTATTATAAATTATAAGTCACGGGTACTATTTCTATGATATTTACTACCTTAGTTACGACATCTACATATAAGTCATCTTATGAATTCTACATAGGATTTAAATGTCGAGAGTACGGTTGCTATAGTAAACACTAAGTTATTAGCGACGTCATCATCACGACGATTACTAAGGGATTCTATAGAGGAATTCCTAATTAGGATCATCCTTGATACACCCAAAATTGGCTCTATCCTATGTCTGAGCGGTTCAAATCAGCAGCCAGTCCATGTCCCGGTCAAATTGTGCACAACTCCGCGGACAAGCATCATCCCGAGCGGTCTAGTCTACTCATCATCCCGAGCGATTCATCCACAACCCGGCCCACAGGTCAGGAAAACTGTACAGGCACATCCCACCGCGGGAACAGCCCATCCGGGCCCACAGGCATGATCCCAAGCATTACGGGCAGTTTGCTACTCAAGCTAGAAGATTAATGGAAAGTGCAAGCCATTTCCTAATCCAATTAAGAAACCCCCACAATTAATGCCAATCTATATTAATTGGATTATCTTTCCTTATCCATGTACGAGTAAGTCTCTTACATCTATAAAAGAGACCACTCACCCCCCATTGAAGGGGCCAATTCTTTAGTCTACACAACACATCTATAAAATTCACCATTGTACGCATACACCCGGCCAGTATTACTGGTAGTGCCGCCCCTCTTTGTTGGCTCACCAGGCCCACCGGTGATCTGCTAGTGAACATGCTCAGACACACCCGTGGACGTAGGTACCTTCATTAATAGGGCTGAACTAAATACAAAAAATAGTCTCACTCTCTCTCTCTCTCTCTCCTTAAACTGCTCTATGTACTCTTACCAAATTCTGGCATCATCAGTTTGGCGCCTTCTGTGGGAAACGACAAGTCTTCTCATCAACAAATCTCTTGACTGATCGTCATGCCACCGAAGAATGGTAAGAAGGCTGATCAGCAGTCCGATCCGGATATTCCTCCGGCCCTGGCACCGGTTGCGGCAGTCATAACATCTGAGCAGATCACCGCGACCCTCACCCAACTCCTGGAGGGCTAGCATTAAATCCAGTAGCAGATCGAAGCTCTGGTAGCCTAGCAAAGCAATCCTCCAGGGGTCGGGAAACGACCCGGGAATGTTGCGTACGGTAGGAAACCAATCTTGACCAGACAACGTGCCCGAGTCAACCAGTCTCGTGTTGAGGTTGCCAGAGACGTCAACAGTGGGCGTGTTGCCCGAGAGGAAAGGCAGGAGCATATGGCCCGAGAATAAGTCCAGGGTCCCTCGGTCAAGAGCCGAGTCGTCCCTGGGCACACGGTTACCCAGAATCATAGCCTAGCCCGATCCCAGAGTATAGCATCCCGCCATGAAGAAAAAGCCTTTTCTACCGACGCGATCAACCCCTCGGGTAACAGCCGGGAAGGAGTGGAAGCCGGAATCAAGGACTTGCAGAAGCAGATCGATGGAGTGGCCAAGAAGCTTTGTCAAAACCGTGTTCCGAATTAAGCCAGTAGTGAGACAGAGTCACCATTTTCCGGCCAGATCACGAGGTTTGCCATCCCGCGCAAATTTGAGCAGCCTCGCCTGGATCCTTATAACGGCTCCGGAAGCCTGGTCGACCACATCCGGACCTATAAGGCTCAGATGACCCTAGCCACCAACTCTGATGAACTACACTGCCTAGCCTTCCCCAACACTTTGAAAGGCCTGGCCATGCAATGGTTCTACTCCTTGGAGCCCCGATCGGTCCATAGTTTCAAGCAACTCAGCAAACGATTCATCAACCAGTTCATCGGTATGCACGAACGGCCATAGCCTGACATGCATCTACTGATAGTCATGGAAAGGGATAATGAGACCCTCAAGGAGTTTTCCGACCCGTTTAATTAGGCGAAGCTCAGTATCCATGATCTTAATGAAATCACCGATATCATGGCCTTCTGCTTGAGAGTTCAACACACAAAGTGCGTCACGTCGTTTTATAAAAACAGACCGGTAACCTTGGTTGAACTCGCAGAGAGGGTTGGAAAATACATTGACACTGAAGAATTTCTAAAGATCAAAGACCCCGGGCAAGAAAGCAACAAGTCTTCCAGAAGCAAGCGAAAGTGAGATCAACTCGGGAGTTTTGACAGTTCACAGCAATCCGGGTCAGGCAGCCCCGACCCAACCTCCAGTTCACAACGGTCTGAGTCTGGCAGCCCCGACCCGACCTCTAGTTCATAGTGGTCAGTTTGGTAGCCCTGACCCGACCTTTAGTTCACATCAGTCAAGATCAAGCAGTTCCGCCTTTGCCTGGCGATCCTGATCAGACCTCCTGTCTCCATCAGCCTAGATGAGCCCGACAATAGTGGTACCCGCCTGATCTCCACATGAGACTACACCGATTGTTAGAGAGGTCTTCCAAAGACCTCGGGCCTAACCCCGAGGCATACAAAGACCTCGGCCCTAACCCCGAGGCATAAAAAGACCTCGAGCTCCGAACTCAGGCACTAAAAAGACCTCGAGCTCCGAACTCAGGCACTAAAAAGACCTCGGGCTCTGAACCCAGGCACTAAAGACCTCGGGGACACGCCTTAGGCACCAGCTTCGCTTAGGTCCAACCGACGATGGGGGGCAAACCCCCTAGGTGGATGATGATGGCAAGTTTCAAAAGACCCTGCAACCACCATGTTCCTGGACGGTTACTTACAGTTCATAGCCTCTGTAAGACCCTCATCTTAGCGAAAGCTCGGGAGGTAAGACGGCGTAGTGAACTAAATAGGCAATCACACCGGGTATCTACAGGCCTTGCGGATAACCAAGTTAAAATCTTGGACAACCCGAGCACCTACAGTACTCAGAGGCATTAACTCCACTTAGGTCTAAACCGACGATAGATGTGACTAAAATCTCTTAGGTTGGCCGACGATAGAGGAGCAAAAAGACCCTAAAGCAACGTGATTTAGGTCGGCTCCGCCAACATGGTCAAACTCTTCTCCCAACGGTCTTGACGAAGGCTGACTGGGCGGAAGATAACCATCCTAGGGAGTTAACATAAAAGGACCCTAAAGCCATGCTCTTTAGGTCGGCCTTTCCAACATGGTAAAATTCTTCTACTCATAACCTTGACAAAGGTTCACAGGCAGAAGATAACCATCCTAGAGGCTAACTCAAGCAAAAAAGACTCCGAAGTAGGCCGAGTCTCAACTCTCGGTCACTTCCCGAGCATTCAAAGATTCCGAATTAGGCCGGGTCTCAACTCTGGGTCAGTTTCAGAGCACCTAAAGGTCCTGAGCTAGGCTGGGTCTTAACTCTCAGCCAGTTCCTGAGGACTCACCAGGCTCAGAAGCCCCGAGGCAGCTTCCCCAAGCACTCAGACACTGGCAAGTAACATCAAACTGATTTCCAAACTTGCCCCGATATAGCATCTAGCCAACCTTAGAAATGGGGGGCAGCTGATACACCCAAAATTGGCTCTATCCTATGACTGAGTGGTTCAAATCAGCAGCCAGTCCATGTCCCGGTCAAATCATGCACAACTCCTCGGACAAGCATCATCTCGAGCAGTCTAGTCTACCCATCATCCCTACCTGGCCCACAGGTCGGGAAAATCGCACAGGCACATCCCACCGCGGGACCAGCCCATCTGGGCCCACAGGCATGATCCTGAGCATTACGGGCAATTTCCTACTCAAGCTAGAAGACTAATGGAAAGTGCAAGATATTTTCTAATCCAATTAGGAAACCCCCACAAATAATGCCAATCTATATTAATTGGATTATGTTTCCTTATCCATGTACGAGTAGGTCTCTTACATCTATAAAAGAGACCACTTACCCCCATTGAAGGGGCCAATTCTTTAGTCTACACAACACATCTATAAAATTCACCATTGTACGCATACACCCGGTCGGTATTACTGGTAGTGCTGACCCTCTTTGTTGGCTCCCCAGGCCTGTCGGTGATCTGCTAGTGAACGTGCTCAGACACACCCGTGGACGTAGATACCTTCATTAATAGGGCTGGACCACATACAAAAAATAGTCTCACTCTCTCTCTATCCTTAAACTGCTCTATTTGCTCTTACCAAATTCTAGCATCATCAGTTCTTAATAGACCTTCTGTAACCATAATCATGGTGACGTTACTAATCTTAAAATTCATACGTGGAATTTCTTGGGAAATCAGAGTTATTACAATTTACATCTTAAAGCAATCTATAAATCATCTAGAACTAAAATTTACTACCTCTTCATATGTTCCTGCACTGCTGCACTGGTACCTCATTGTAGTGGGAAAATTCTCAACGTTGTTGAAATCTTCGTATGCTTTAAAGTTTTGTGATGAGGAACCTCTAGTATGTGATTTGTATATATCTACGGAATTAAGTAGTATTCCAGAGATAAGGACAACAATTTTGACATATTGGTCAAAATACTTTTGATTTGTCTAAAGTAATGATGTAGCTTATGTGGATGAAATGATCCTTGCGCGAAGGAAGTGTTGTGGTAGTTATAGTTCATCATGTTGATGATACCTTTTATCATTGAGAAATGTTTAGGGAACATTATCAATGGTTAAAGTTAAGATTTTTTTAGCATACTTGATATTTGTGATCTCGGTGAGGCGAGCTATAATCTTTGAATTTTGTTCATTTAAGATTGAAAAGTTAAGATAATAAGATTATCTCAAACTTCTATATAGAAATTTGCTAGCGAGATTTAACATAGAACATTTTTGAAAATGGTAATTCACCTTTGAACATAACGTATTACTCTTTCAAGGCTTGTATCTTAGGATGTAAGATGAAAGAGGTCACATAAAAGGTGTATCATAAGCCTTGGCTATTGATAAACCTTATATGTGATGTTAGGTATGGGATATCTATCCAAACAATAGTTTTGTTTCCTAAACTATCATAAGTATATATTCTCAAGAGCATGAGAAAGAACTAGTAGATAGATCCAACTTGATGGTGATATTTTTTTGCCGTATATATATATATAAGCAGCATGCTTTTGCCTATTATTACTTTGGAGTATTCGTTACTATTAAATGATATGTTTATTGCTTTGGGTGTTGATTATCTTGCTTCGAGGGTTAGTGAGTAACATTAGGTTACTCGTGTAGGTTGATGTTATGGTGGATGGAACAAGGAATTCAAGGAATCAACGAGAAAGGGCCCCCATCCTTGAGAATATGGATCCTATGGGAGCATTTAAAGCTTTTCTACAATGCCTGGAATGTATCAGCAATGATCATCGTGGAAACTGCAACAACAATAATAGTAATAAATACAACAATCAGGCTAACCATCAAGATTAACCTCCATCGCTGATCACAGGAGACAAGATACTCGAGAGATTCATAGCTCTGTAGCCCGATATGTTCGATGGGACTAGCGAAGCTTGGAAAGTAGATAGATGGTTAAGGAATATGGGCTGCATTTTTGAAAGAATGTGGTATGACAAAGAAGAGAAGCATCATTTAGCTACATTGTAGCTCACCTGAGCTGCTACGATTGGTGAGAGTCCGAGAAAACATTGATAGGAATTGAAGCTTTTGAAAGAATGACGTAGATTGAGTTTAGAGAGAAGTTTTTGGAGAAGTACTTTCCTATAGAGGAAAAGGACCAAAGAGAAAGGGAGTTTATGGACTCAACTCAGGGCAATATGACGGTACGCAAGTACACTACGTAATTTTAGAGGTTATCTCATTTCACCAACACCAGATAGATACTCCACAAAAGAAGATCAAGAGGTACCATAGAGGGTTGAATCCTCATCTACGCCATATGACGATGGGACATTTAGGTACGATGTTCGAGGCATTGGTGAGACTGGCATCTAGGTTAGAAAAAGATGGATGTCGAGTACCTAAACAACCAGTTACCCGACCCCCTATAAGAGGAAAGTTTGTGACAAGACCCTCGGGCCACTTTTAAGGGACAAAGAGGACCTAGAATGGAGAAAAAAAGCCTCAGGCAACCTTTCCTCAAAATCAACTGGCTGTACGACTAAGATAACCTACTATTACTGGAGGAAAGACGGGGAATTGATACAACTGCAGAACACTAGGGCACCTTACTAAGGATTACCGATAACCAAAGAGGAATAGCTGTACCGTAGTGATCTGCTACAATTATGGTAAGCTAGGACATGTTGCTCGAGATTGCCAAGCACCTCCAGGTGGATACTATAGAGCGACCACTCAGGCTAGGCTTAACGTGATCATTCCTGAAGAAGCTGGCTATAAAGAAGAGGAGGCACCGTAGAATATAGAAAGTACTCTCCTATTATATGATCTCCAGATTAGAGTTTTGTTTGATACTAGAGATACAAATTCTTTTATCACCTTTAGACTTGTTCAGAAGTTGGGATTAGAACCTCAAATGCTTAAGGACGCTCTTAATGTTATTTCACCCCTAAGAGTGTCGATTAAGTTGAGTAAGGTGTACAAGGACTGCACTTTAATTGTAGAAGATCTATTTCATCCCGCTGACTTAATTATGTTGATGATGAAGGAATTCGATGTGATTCTTGGAATAGCCTGGCTTACGAAGTATCATGCCAAGCTAGATTGTGCTAGTATGTCAATACTACTCTCCACACCATGGAGCGTGCCATTCTGTTTTCAATATAACCCCTTGGGTGACGTATTTCTAACTAGAGGTTAGAAATGCTGGGAATTCTGTGACCCAGATACCTATAGTTTGGGATTTTCTAGAAGTATTTCAAGATAATGCTGGATTATCGCCGAAGAGGGAGATCGACTTCTGTATAGAATTAGCACCATGGACATTACCGATCTCTAAAGCCCCTTATTTAATGGCCCCAATAGAGATGCAAGAGTTGAATAAGCAAGTCCAAGAGTTGGTGGATTTGGGATTCATTCGGCCAAGCACATTGCCTTGGGGAGCACCGGTGCTGTTTGTGAAGAAGAAGGACGGATCACCCAACTTTGTATTAACTACTGAGAGTTAAACAAGGTCACTATCAAGAACAAGTGTCCCCTCCCTCGGATAGATGATCTATTCGATTAGTTGCAGAGAGCAACAACATTTTTGAAGATAGACCTTCGATCGGGATACCACCAATTGCTTGTTTTACCAGAGGATATACCAAAGACTGCATTCAAGACTAGATATGGTCATTATAAGTTCTTGGCAATATCGTTTGGATTCACTAATCCCCCCATGGTGTTCATAGATCTAATGAATCGGGTGTTTTGACCATACCTAGATCTGTTTGTGGTCATGTTTCTCAATGACATATTGATTTATTCAAAAACAAAAGAGGAGCATGAGAGGCATATTCAGATTGCATTATAGACCCTCAAGGATCATTAGTTATATGCCAAATTGAGCAAATGTGATTTCTGGATGGAAGAAGTCAAGTTCTTAGGGCATGTAGTTTCTTTGAAAGGAATTTTAGTAGACTCATCTAAGATTGATGTATTCCTAAACTAGAATAAGCCGTCTAATGCCTCGAAAGTAAGGAGCTTCCTTGGATTAGTAAGTTAGTATCAAAGATTTGTGGAAGGATTTTTGAAAGATTGCTACATCAGTGTCAGTGCTTACCATACCAAAGGATGGAGAAAAATTCACTATTTAGAGTTATACTTCTTATCAAGGACTCGGATGCGTGCTTATACAAGAAGGAAAAGTGATCGCCTATAGATTGTGGTAACTGAAACCGCATGAGATGAACTACCCAACGCACGACTTGGAGCTAGCAGCTATTGTTTTTGGTCTCAAGATCTAGAGGCATTATCTATTTGGAGAAAAGTTTGATTTGTTCTCTGATCATATGAGCCTCAAGTATCTATTCTCTCAAAAGAATTTAATATGAGTTAGCGGCGCTGGATTACTTAAAGATTACGACTTCACTTTGCAATACCACCCTGGTAAGGAGAGTGTAGTTGCAGATGCTTTGAGTAGGAAACCCCATAGTAAACTCACTTCTTTAATGATTAGAGAATTGTAAGCATTAGAAACCCTAGTCGAATTTGATATCGAAGCCGTGGATTTGGAAGGAGGGAGGCATCTTGGATGCTTAGTTATTGAACCAACCCTTATTAGTCAAATCATTAAAGCTCAGAAGAAGAATGAAGGATTGCGACAATGGTTTGAGAAAGCAACAGCTAAGGATCTAGAGGAATGGAGAGTTGGACAAGACAGAAGCCTCCGATGCCGAGACCGACTCTGTGTGGCAAAAGTCGATGGATTAAGAGAAGAAGTGATGAATGAAGTACATAGGTCAAAATCAACAATTCATCCAGGGAGTGCAAAGATGTATAAGGACCTGAACAGAAATTTTTGGTGGGAAGAGATGAAGAGGGACGTTGCAGAGCACGTGTCGAAGTGTTTTACGTGCCAGCAAGTTAAAGTGGAGCACCAGAAGCCATCGAGACTTCTATAACCACTACCTATACTAGGATGGAAATGGGAGCACATCTCTATGGATTTCGTCATAGGATTGCCAAGGTCACAACAAAACCATGATGCCATTTAGGTAGTCCTGGACTGACTCATAAGTCAACACACTTCATCGCATACAACATGATGTACCCAATCGAGAAGATGCACCGACTGTACCTACAATAGACTATTTGACTACACGATATGCCCGTTTCGATTGTTTTAGATCGTGATTCATGTTTTATAGCCAGATTTTGGGAGAGTCTACAAGCAGCTATGGGAACCTCACTAAAGTTGAGTTCTACATTTCATCCCCAGATGGATGGACAAATGGAGTGGACGAATTAGGTATTGCAGGAAATCCTGTGAGCCAACGTAATCAACTTTGAGAACACCTGGGAGACTCATCTGCCACTCATTGAGTTTGCCTACAGCAACTGCTATCACTTAAGCATTGGAATTGCACCATTCGAAGCACTATACAGAAGACCGTGTCATTCACCTCTTTGCTAGGTAAAAACCGGACAAGGCAAGCTGTCAGGACTATATATGGTTTGGGAGACCAATGAGAAGTTCAATATTATCAGAGAACGGATGAGGATAGCCCAGAGTTGATAGAAGAGCTATACAGACAAGCGCTAGAAGGACTTGGAGTTCTGCGTTGGAGATCACGTCTTGTTAAAGGTTTCTCTAGTCAGAGGAGTGATGAGATTCGGACAAAAGAGAGGAAAGCTTTCACCCCGCTACATTGGACCATTCGAGACTCTTGTGCACATGGGAAAGGTTGCCTATCTATAGATTAGCACTCCCACTGAAGATATTTGGAGTTCAAAATATGTTTCATATTAGCATACTAAGGAGGTACGTGCACGGATCAACGCATAAGATCAACTTCAAAGATATCGAGGTGGATAGCAGAGTGACATATACCAAAAGACCAGTGTGAATCTTAGGGAGAGAGGTCAAGAAGCTAAGGAACAAGAAGATCCCGCTAGTGAAAGTTCAATGTAAACATCATGACGAACGTGAAGCATCGTGGGAGATGGAGTTGGTTATGCGAGAGAAGTACCTGTAGTTGTTTGTGGAGCCTTAGCTCAGATTTTGGGGATAAAATCTTTTGTTGGGTGGTGGACAAATGTAACACTAGCCCATTTCACCTATATTTACCAGTATATGGATGTAACTCGGTATTTTTGTATTCGTATATGTTAGTTATGTTTGTGTATGGATTGACTTTGATCATTGTTTATATGGATGTATATTTCTGTAACCTTTGAACTCTTGAAACAATAGAAGGATTGCTGAACCAAGAGGCACAAGCGCTCAGACCTTGGGAGCACTCAAGGCGCGAGTGCTCGAGCTAGCACGAGTGCTCGAGCTTTAAAAGGGTTAAAATGACTATTTTGCCCCTAAGTCTCATAAATTATATAAATACCAGAATTTCTCAACATTTTGGGCATAGAAACTCTGCATTTATACAGAGCTCCTTTAAGAGAGAGAGTTTGTAAGTTATACGCATTTCCATACACAAGCACACACTCATATATGCTTGTATGACTTCTATTTCTTGATCAACACCCCCAAACACATGTACCACACCTTCTATGAAGTTTTGGAAGTGAAGTTCAAGGAGTTTAGAGGAAGATCAAGGTCTTGATCATGCTTTGAAGCTTACTTTGGAGCTTGTACTTGGAGTTCTTGGAAGATCAAGCATATACACACACATTTCTTCATACTTCTTCATCTAGATCATCTAGATCTTGTGTGAGCACTCCTGCTCACTCTTAAAACATGATTTTATATGTTAATTTTACAATCTAGACTCATGCATGTGTTATATATGAAGATCAAAGCATGTATTAAACTACTTGGAAGTTTGATCTAGCATGTACATACATGTTTTCATCATCCTAGTACTAGATGATCATCTAGATCCTTGTGAGTCTTAACATTCACTTATAAACATGTTAAATATAGTTATGTGGATGATCAAAGACCATGCATGCAAGACCCATTAAGATTCTTAAGCTTATAATGTGCTACTAAAACTGTCACTATTCTGTTCTGCTTAACCCAAGCGCTTGAGCCTATTGAACGGGCCAGGTGCGAGTGCTTAGGCGAGGCAGTATTTACATAGATGGTTTGTTATTTATATATATAAAGAGTTATGTTAAGGATGGTTTTACCATGAGCTGTGATAGTTGTATCTTGAGTTGTACTAGAAATATACATATGCTTGAGTGTGCTAGTTATAAGTTGTACCTTATGTTGTTAGAATAGTACCTTAGGTATGTAAACCTTGTAAAAGGATGAGAAGTTGACATTTCCTTAATGTGATATTATGATTAACCTGTAGAACTTATGTGAACGATGTACAAGAACTATGCGAACAATAATGTGATGTACTTAAGTACACAACTCTAAGAATAATGTGCTTTAATGATTGGTACGACGCGATATAGTTAATGGTATAATGTTCATATCCATCAATCAATTCTTTGTGTTTCGTCCATTTGTTTGGTCGATCCGAAAAAGTGTAAAGAGTCTGGGTTCTATTGTTGAGATGGTTAAAAGGCCATAAGGCGATGGTGTCAAGAGTAAGCCGTAAGGCAACGATGATAAGTTAACCAGAGTCTGGGTTCAGTTGTTGACATGGTTAAAAGGCCATAAGGCGACGATGTCAGCAGAAGGCTAAAAGGCGACGATGATAATTTAACCACGATTGAATGAATAAGATGGGTTACCATAAGGCCGTAAGGCGACGATGACAATAAGGTAACCTAAAAGCCATAAGGCGACGATATTCAAGCCAACAACACTTGTGCCGGATGTATGCAGAGAGTCGAGTTTTGTAAAGGATCGAGTCAATGATCCAAAGTAATCCGAATTGAAGAGATTGAACCAGTGGTTCAAAGTAAATCATTGATTTAACAGATTGGACAAGTTGTCCAAAGTGATCATTCGGTTAACATCAATTGTGTTTCCCCAAGTTCGAGTCTGTCAGAGGTACGTTGTCCTAACTCACGTTATACGATAAGAATAAGATTAAGTAAGGCGTAACTAATGTTTCAGAAGAGGCTAAATGGAATGTTTTACTTTATTAATAGATTAACAAGTATTTTCTGAGCCCGTTCAGGGTAGTAGGTTTACTCACTCAGCTTGCCGTAAAGCTGACAACTTTCATGTCTAGATCTTACAAAGGCTGATTACCCAGACGAGGAGCATGCTGAAGAAGGATACGGGTTTGCGAGCTAGCCAGTGGATGAGATGACTTTTTTGTTATATATCTTTTCTTAGTAGTTGAGGTACTAGATGCCGATCTTTTATTATGTTGTAGGGCTTAATGCCCAGGATATTGTTATCTTTCCTTTCAGTTCTGTGGGTTGTAATAATGGACTTATGACTCTGATGTTTAATATTATGTAAGCCTAGAGTCACCCTGCTTATTATTATTGCTTCTGTTTATTGTTTATTGCTTTTATCTTTGTTCTTTCTCGTACCGACAAGTTCGAGATCCTTAAACCAGTCACTTATCTACGGTCCCATATAGGAAATTTAAAATTTCTCTATTTTTGGCTTACTCTGGGGCGTGACAATGATAGCCCGTAACTCGATTCATATTGCAACTGGAAAGCAAGAAAACAAAAGAAACAAGAAAAGAACTAAGATAAACAACAAAGGAAAACAAAACCTGTCTCTGGAATTTTCAATCGATTGAAAATTTTCAATTGATTGAAATTGGTCTAGTTTCAATTGCTTGAAGCTAGCTCAATCGACAATCACAGAAAATGTGAGGCATAAGGAAAAACTTTAGAAATGACAATGAAAAAGTAAAGATTAAATACTAAAAGTGAATTAGATGGTCTTAAGACCATTGGGGGTGTCACCCCCTCTCATTATCTAATGAACCTAAGCATAGGGGGTTCAAAGTGAACCGTACCTCAGTTTTAGCGTAGAGAGGAGAATGAGATGATGTTGGTGATGAGGTGAGGATGATGATACAATGATTAGTAGGTAAGGGATAGCGTCAAGAAAAAGGGACCAAAAATTGCCTACAAAAGCTCTCTCTCGCTCAGTCGCTTGAAAGTGTATGAGGAGTGAGGGCGCTTACTGGGGACGCTTCATTTAAAAACTTTTCAAGCGACCAAACATGTTGAATCAATTGAAAACAACTCAATCGCTTAAGGATCAAAAAGTTCAATCGATTGAAAAAGATCAATCAATTGAGAATGAGAATTTCAAAGTCCCTATTTTAATATACTTATTCACCCGATCTATCAAAAACTGATCCAAAACATACAGAAATACAAATAACAGGTTGTTCACAGTATGTATGGACAAAAATAACTCATCATTTAAATAGAAAATTTGCAAAATCCATTAATATAAAAAAAAATTAAATTTGAAAATATAAATAAACATAATGGCTAGGACTACAACTCCAACTCCATAAAAGGATGATCAAAACACATCAAGAGCTGAAATTGGCCACTATATCACTTAGTTGATAATTTCTCTTTCACAGCAGAATCATCGAAGTACTTCGCCAAATTGTCAACATTAGAATCCAAAATCGAAAGTTTGTAATCCCAGACGAGCCTGAAAACATCAAGAATGTCGTCAATTGGCTCGGATTGAAAACAATTTCCATGGGCTGACTCTGAATTATTCAATAAATTGAATGCGTATGCGAGAGGGGACCATGGCAATCCTGATGGAGACATTGATAGAGGAGTATAACTCCTCAATAGTTCTCCCTCTCTTAGAGGAGTGCTTGGGGACCACATACGAGGTGTGGAAGGAACACTGGTTGGACATCAGGATTCGTAGTGAATGCTCTATGAAAATGAAAAAAACCACAAAAAATTAGAAAAAAATGCCAAAAAGAGAATAAAAAGGAATAAAACAAGGGTAAATAAAAAAAACGAAACAGGAGTAATTGTGACAGCGGATCCAACCTCACTATAGGCATAAAATAACAGCGTGCACTAGCTAGAAAAGGGCATTGGATCCTAAATAGCAAGTAGTTGAAGTGCACGTACACGTAGGGAACCAACTCAATAACAATTATATCATAAGAGAACAAATTCAAGACGTGGTGGTTCCCTACAATGACATCATGAAGGTCATTGTCCTAGAGTTTCCACAGTTCTTTGTCCACATGCCCGTTATCTTCTTCCTCATCTTCCACTACCTTTTCATCAGAGGGAATTATGGGAAAAGAAGGCAAGGAGGACGGGTGGAATGGGGACATAGCCGTGGGATAAATCGATAAATTTATCCGCCCCCGGTCCCTCGAACGGCAAGAGACAGAACTGTATCTCCTCGATTGTTGATGGTGGATTTAGGAATTCCGGATCTCCCCACAAAACTAATGAGGTAGCAGAAACCGCATCTTCATTATCAGAAAAAGTCCCAATCACTAATGATTTAGGCACAGCCTGTAGGTTAATCATAATGAAAGTATAGAAGATAAGGATTTGGGGTCACAAACAAAAAGACAAACTAAAATGAAAACAATTAAAAATGTAAAAAAATAAATGGTACAACATATGAGATAGAAACATTGGTGCTTAAATAGTAAAGTAATCGTGCGCATCCAGTTGGATGTGCTCGACATCGGGTTAGAAATTCTCCAAGAATGGCTGTCACGCCTCGATGCAGTAAAATACAGAAAATTTAAAATTTCCACCTTTGGACCAAGATAAAAGTAATAAACAATAACTGAAGTAGTAATAATAAGCATGGTGGTTCTAGGCTTACAACCCATCATAGTCTTAAATCCATTATTACAACCCATAGAAATGAAAAGGAAAGATAATATTATCCTGGGCGTAAATCCCTACAACATAGTAATAATAATAACATCGGCATTTAGTGTATTAACTAATAACAAAAGATACACAAAACAAAAAGTCTTCACTTCCACCAGCTAGCTAGCAAACCCATAGCATTCCTCGGCATACTCCTTGTTTGGGTAATTTGCCTCTGCAAGATCTGGACATTTGTTTATCCAGGACATGAAAGTCGTCAGCTTTACTACAAGCTGAGTGAGTAAACCTACTACACTGAATGGGTTCAGAAAACACATGTTAATCTGTTAAGAAAGCAAAACTATTTTCTCTTCATTTATGAAAACATGTCTTTAAATCTTAATTATTCTAATCTCGAGGTAATGCGTATGTTAGGAAATATTCAATGATAAAATTACTCAGATCTTTGCAACACAATTGACATCAATTAACTGATCACTTTGGACTATCGATCCAATCTGTACAAACTCAAAACTTTAGTTTGAATCATAGGTTCAATCTTTACGACTCGACTCTTTAGATCACCGATCCAATCTTTGAACTATATGCCCAACCTTTCTCAAACACGACTCTTTGCATGCATCCGGCATAAGTGTCGTTGGCCTAGAATATCGCTGCTTTCTAGTCATGGGTTATCATCTTGTCATCGAGCCCAATGGCTAATTGACATCTATTTTCTTGTTGTCATGCCCAAATGGCTATTTGACATCTGCCTTATGGTTTCATTACTTGGTAATCCCAATCTCATTCCATTCGGCCTTGGTTAATTCGTCATCTTGCCCAAACAAGACATTTGCTTGACGTCAGCCCATCGGTTAGTAACCATCTCAACAACTGAACCCAGACTCTTTACTCTTTCTCGAACTGACCAAGCAAATGAATGACACGCAAGGAATAGATCGATGGATAAGAACATCTTGTTTGTAACATTTTTAAATTTTTTGCATCATTTACAACTAACACGTGTGGTACAAGAAAGTAAAGCACATAATTCTCGGGCTGTATACTTAAGTACGTCACATTACTATTCTCGTTGATCTCTTACATCGTTCGCATTAGTTCTACTAGTTAATCATAATATCAATATCAAATTAAGAAAACATCTACTTCTTATCCTTGTAAAAGGTATACATTACTAAGGTACTACTCCAATAGCATAAGGTACATCTTATAGTAAGCATACGTAAGCATATATATATATCTAGTACAACCCAAGGTATAACTATCATAGCTCATGGTACAACCAACTTAGCATAACTCTTTATATATATAACAAACCATCCTTACAAATACTGCCTAGCCCGACCGCTCGGGTTCAGCAGTTTCAAAACAGTGACAGTTTTAGAAACTCATATATAGTTTTAATCTTCAGGCATGTTACATGCATGGCTCTAGATTGTTAATATAACTTTATAAAACATGTTTAAGAGTGACTATGAAGACTCACCTAAGATCTAGATGATCTAGATGAAGAAATATGATGGAATGTGTATATATGTACTTAAACTTCAAGAACTACTCAAATGTCATCTTGGATCTTCATGCATGTCACATGCATGGGTCTAGATTATGAATTAAGCTTAAGAGAACATAATTTTGAGTGATTAAGTATACTTACAAGAATCTAGATAATGATCTAGAACTAGGATGATGAAGAACATGTGTGTGACCTTCAAGAATTCCAAGTATAAGCTCTAAGTTTACTTCAAAGCATGATTAAGAACTTGATCCTCCTCCAACTTTTTAAACTTCACTTCTAGACTTCATAGAAGATATGATACAACTGTTTGTGTGTGTAGATTATGAAATAGAAGACATACAAGAATATTTATGTAGCACCTGAATTTATCCAGAAATTCCATATAGGATATTAGAAATTAGTGATGTTGCTACGAAGGTTGTCAGGTATTCACATCACATCAGTATGTTGAAGGAGTATCGTCAGGGCATGACGCCACATGTAATCGACTTCAAGGACATTGAGGCTAATAACAACATGTCTTACATCGAGAGACCGATCAAGATTTTGGGTTGAGAAACCAAGAAGCTAAGGAACAAGGAGATCCCATTGGTGAAAGTTCAATGGAATCATCATGATGAAAGAGAAGCTTCGTGGGAAATGGAGTCAGAGATGTAAGAGAAATATCTTTTCTGTTTTGTAAATAGATAAGCTCTGATTTCGAGGATGAAATCCTTTAATAGGTGGTAGAAGATGTAACACCTGTAATAATACACCCAAAATTGGCTCTGTCTTATGACCGAGCGTTTCAAATTAGCAGCTAGTCCATGCCCCGGGCAAATCATGCACAACTCCTCAGAAGCATCAGCCCGAGCGATTTTGTCTACTCATCGTCCCGAACGGTTCATTCACAACCTGGCTAGCAGGTCGGGAAAACCACACATGCACATCCTGCCGTGGGAACAGCTCATCTTGGTCCACAGGCATGATCCCGAGCATTACGGGCAGTTTCCTGCTCAAGCTAGAAAACTAATGGAAAGTGCACACTATTTCCTAATCCAATTAGGAAATCCCCATAATTAATGCCAATCTATATCAGTAGGATTATATTTCCTTATCCATGTATGAGTAGGTCTCTTACATCATAAAAGAGACCTCTCACCCCACATGGAAGGGGCCAACTCTTTAGTCGACACAGCACCTCTATAAAATTCACCATTATATGCATACACCCGGCCGGTATTACTGGTAGTGCTACCCCTCTTTGTTGGCTCACCAGGCCCGCCGGTGATCTGCTAGTGAACGTGCTCAAACACACTCGTGGACGTAGGTACCTTCATTAACAGGGCTGAACCACATACAAAAAATAGTGTCTCACTCTCTCTCTCCTTAAACTGCTTTACTTTACTCTTACCAAATTTTGACATCATCCTTAAATGGCCCTATTTTCCTGACCTGATCTCAGTTTGGCACCGTCTGTGGGAATCGACAAGTCTTCTCATCAACAAATTTCTTAACTGATCATGCCACCGAAGAAGGGTAAGAAGACTGACCAGCAGGCCGACCGGGATGTTCCTCCGGCCCCGGCAACGGCTGCGGCAGTCATGACATCCGAGCAGATCACCGCGACCCTCTCACAACTCCTGGAGGGTCAGCGTCAAATCCGACAACAGTTCGAAGCCCTGCTAGCCTAGCAAAGCAATCCTCCAGTGGCCAGGAAACGACCCGGGAACGTTGCGTACGGTCGAGAACCGATTCTGACCAGAAAACGTGCCCGAGCCAACCAGTCCCGTGTTGAGGATGCCAGAGACATCAACAGTGGGCGTGCTGCCCGAGAGGAAAGGTAGGAGCATATAGCCTGAGAATCAGTCCAGGGTCACTCGGTCAAGAGCCGATTTGTCCCTAGGCAAACGGTTACCCAGAGTCATAGCTGAGCCCGATCCCAGAGGACAGCACCCCACCATGAAGAAGCCTCTTCCACCAACCTGTCCAGTTCCTCAGATACCAGTCGGGAAGGAGTGGAAGCCCGAATCAAGTACTTATAGAAGCAAATCAACGGAGTGGCCAAAAAGCTTGGTCAAAACCGTGTTCCAAATCAAGCCAATACCGAGATAGAGTCACCATTCTCCAGCCAGATCACGAGGTTCTTTATCCCGCGTGAATTTAATCAGCCTCGGCTAGATTCATACAATTTCTCAGGAAGCCCGGTCGACCACGTCCGGACCTACAAGGTTCAGATGGCCCTAGCCAGCAACTTTGATGAATTACACTGCCTAGCTTTCCCCAGCACTTTGAAAGGCCCAGCTATGCAGTGGTTGTACTCCTTGGAGCCCCGATCAGTCTGTAATTTCAAACAATAGAGCAAGCAGTTCATCAACCAGTTTGTCGGTATGCATGGGCGACCGAAGCCAGACATGCAGCTACTGACAGTCAGACAACAGAATAATGAGTCCCTCAAGGAGTTCACCGACTGGTTCAACCAAAAGAAGCTTCAAATCTACAATCTGAACAAGACAATTGCCATCATAGCCTTCTGCTCGGGAGTCCAACACACCAAGTGCACTGCGTCATTCCACAGAAACTGACCAGTGACCTTGGTCGAACTCGCAGAGAGGGTTGGAAAATACATCAAAACTGAAGAATTTCTAAAGATCAAAGACCCCGGGCAAGAAAGCAACAAGTCTTCCAGAAGCAAGCAAAAGCGAGATCAGCCCGGGGGTTCTGACAGTTCTTTCAGTTCACAGCAGTCCGGGTCAGGCAGCCCCGACCCGACCTCCAGCTCACAGAAAGCAGAGTCCGGCAGCCCCGACCTGACCTCTATTTCACATCGGTCAGAATCAAGCAGTTTTGACTTTGCCTCCAGCACAAAGAAATCTGGAGCTTGACGATCCTGATCCGACCTCCTTTCTCCATCGCTTTAGATGAGCCTGAGTACAGTGGCATTTGCCTAATCACCACATGAGGCTCCACCGATTGTCGGAGGGCGCTTCCGAAGTCCTCGGGCCTAACTCTGAGGCATATAAAGACCTCGAGCCTAACACCGAGGCATCTGCAAAAGACCTCGGGCTCCGAACCTAGGAACTCAAAAGACATCGAGCTCCGAACTCAGGCACTAAATAGACCTCGGGCTCTGAACCCAGGCACCAAAGGCCTCGGAGTCACGCCCAAGGCACCGACTTCGTTTAGGTCCAACCGACGATGGGGCAAACCCCCTAGGTGACTGATGATGGAAAGCTTCAAAAGACCCTGCAACCACCACGTTCCAGGTCGGTTACCTACAGATCATAGCCTTTGTAAGACCCTCGTCTTAGCGAAAGCTTGGGGGGCAAGATGGCGTAGTAAACTAAATATGTAATCACACCGGGTATTTAGAGTCTTCGCGGATAACCAAGTCAAAATCTTAGACAACCCAAGCACCTACAGTACTCAGAGGCATTAACTCCCCTTAGGTCCAGACCTACGATAGAGGTAACTTAAATCTCTTAGGTTGGCCGATGATAGAGGAGCAAAAGGACCCTAAAGCAACGTGATTTAGGTCGGCTCCGCCAACATGGTCAAGCTCTTCTCCTAACAGTCTTGACGAAGGCTGGCCGGGTAGAAGACAACCATCCTGGGGAGTTAACAGTAAAAAGGACCCTAGAGTAATACACTTTAGGTTGACTTTTCCAACATGGTAAAATCCTTCTACACGCAGCCTTGACGAAGGTTTACGGGCAGCAGATAACCATCCTGGGAGCTAACTGAAGCAAAAAAGACTCCGAATTAGGCTGGGTCTCAACTCCCAGTCAGTTCCCGAGCACTTAAAGGTCCCGACCTAGGCTGGGTCTCAACTCTCAGTCAGTTCCCGAGGACTCACCAGGCTTAGAAGCCCCGAGGCAGCTTCCACAAGCACTCAGACAGCGGCAAGTAACATCAAACTGATTTCCAAACTTGCCCCGATATAGCATCTGGCCCATCTTGGAAATGGGAGGCAGCTGATACACCCAAAATTGGCTCTATCTTATGACCGAGTGGTTCAAATCAGCAGCTAGTCCATGCCCCGGGCAAATCATGCACAACTCCTCAGAAGCATCAGCCCAAGCGGTTTTATCTACTCATCTTTCCGAGCAGTTCATTCACGACCCGGCCAGTAGGTCGGGAAAACTGCACATGCACATCCCACCGTAGGAACAGCTCATCCGGGCCCACAGGCATGATCCCGAGCATTACGGCCAGTTTCCTGCTCAAGCTAGAAGACTAATGGAAAGTGCACACTATTTCCTAATCCAATTAGGAAATCCCCATAATTAATGCCAATCTATATCAATAGGATTATATTTCCTTATCCATGTATGAGTAGGTCTCTTACATCTATAAAAGAGACCTCTCGTCAACCATGGAAGGGGCCAACTCTTTAGTAGACACAGTACCTCTATAAAATTCACCATTATATGCATACACCCGGCCAGTATTACTGGTAGTGCCACCCCTCTTTGTTGGCTCACCAGGCCCGCCGGTGATCTGCTAGTGAACGTGCTCAAACACACCAGTGGACATAGGTACCTTCATTAACAGGGTCGAACCACATACAAAAAATAGTCTCACACACTCTCTCTCCTTAAACTGCTTCACTTTACTCTTACCAAATTTTGACATCATTATGTAATTTTCTTTCATTTATAATATCAATTTTTTGAATTTCTGTATTGGACCAATTATATTGTTATATTATTATTTTAATTACGTGATGGTATGAACGTGTTGTAGTATTACCATATAGACTATACTAACCATATCGACTCGACTATAATAAGATTTCACTTAGTCCCGTACCCGAACCCGGACATTAGAAATAATACCCGATTGCACGTAATTCGAGACCGACACGTATACCAAGGAACTTATGTACATAAATCGAGAAAGTGGCACATAATCCAAGGTGGGCCCCACATGGCAGCCACATGGCATGCTCCATGTCACCACCCCATGTGACACTTGTCCACCTCTAGGACACTTATCCTTGAATGAATACATGCTTACTTGCAAGATGACACTTGCCACCAACCAAAATTCTATATAAACAAGCACATGCACACACTACACTCTCTTAGTTGGATCATAATCTGAATTTTGTAGAGAAAATTTGGAGACTTGGGTAGTTCATGAGAAAAAAAGAGAAGAAAGTTAAGAAGAAGAAGAAGTTCATCCTTGAAGTTTAAAGTTCAAGCTCCATTAAGCTCAAAAACAACATCCAAGCTCAATTTCAAGTTTTGGTGAGTAATTGTTAGTAATCTAACTCAATTTATAACATATATAGTATGTATTAATGTTTAGTAGAATTTTGATGTTGTTGTGTTGAAGTTTTCATGACATGCAAGATAAATCCATAAATCTGTGAAACTAAAACTTTTAGCAGAACATAGTTTAGTAAACTGAATGTTTTGTGCAGCTCAAAAATCCGAATTAAGCTAGGTTTTTTGTGGTAAAAGCTAGCTCATTTATCTACAAATAACTGTTCTATAGCTCAGTCTAGAAAACAATTTTTCATGGGTGAAATGCATGTAAAACGCAGTGTTATAAACTTGTGAAAACAGAAACTTCCAGCAGAATGTAGTTTTGTAAAATGAATGTTTTGAGGAGCTCAATAATTGGAATTAAGATAGGTTTTTTTTTGTGGTAAAGGCTAACTCATATATCTACAAATAACTCTTCTATAGCTCAGTCTAAAAATCACTCCTTCATGGGTGAGATGCATGTAAAATGCAGTGTTATTAACCTGGGAAAACAGAAACTTCCAGCAGAATGTAGTTTAGTAAAATGAATGTTTTGAGGAGCTCAAAAATCAGAATTAATCTAGACTTTTTTTGGTAAAAGCTAACTCATTTATCTACAAATAACTCTTCTATAGCTCAGTTTAGAAATCACTCCTTCATGGGTGAAATGCATGTAAAACGCAGTGTTATAAATCTAAGAAACATAAACTTTCATTAGAACATAGTTTAATAAAATTAATGTTTTGTGCAGCTCAAAAATGATAATTAAGCTCGGTTTTTTGTGAAGAAAGCTAAATCATTTATTTACAAATAACCCTTGTATAGCTCAGTCTAAAACCCCTCCTTCATAGGTGAAATTCATGTACAATGCAGTACTATAAATCTGGGATAGAACAGTCCGAGATATAAGAAATGTCTTGTAAAATAAATTGTTTGAGTAGATCAAAAATGTAATTGAAGCTAGATTTTTTGGTACATGAAGACATTCCTATTATCTACAATGTTTTAGTTTTGAGTTTGATCTACAAAGCAATTTATCATGCCCAAAAATATCATGTTAATTCAGTCAACACAGTGAAAATGTAGCCTGGCAGACTGTGTAGCTTTTTGTATGATGTTTTGTTATGCATGGTGTTGATTGTTGATGCTAGTTTTCCGGTAACTGTGTTGTTATGAAAATCTTGTGTTATGGGTTAAGGGTTTCATCTATATGTTTATTGGTATTAAATCCATGATTATAAATCCATAAGCTACGTGAATATAGTTTAATGATCATTTGAAAGTTCATACCCAAACTATAAGTATGTTGAATGACACGATTATTGCATGGATAAGTGATTGGGAAAGTTTCCATCATAAGTATATTGAGAGGAAAATGGAATGTCGAATGTAAAGCAAAATACTGATGGTTATAAATGGATGATATTAATGAACTAAACTACGAAACGTACAAACGTGAAAAATAACTATAAAACCTTCAATAATAGACTTAATGCGAATAAGGGACTTTGGGTTTCGTTTCTAGTCGTGTTTGGATAATTCTTGCAAAGTTGGTCTCTCGATTATTCTATGGAGTCGATTGGTGAGTTATGATTTGCTCCTTGATCTGAGGATCGGATTGACGTGTTCGGCCAAGTGCGGATGACCTGAGGATTGTCATGACGTGTTCGATCAAGTAGTTGATTAGTTTTCCGCACTCTTAGACTGAGGATTGGCATGACGTGTTCGGTTATGTACGGGTGACCTGAGGATCAGCATGACGTGTTCGTCCAAGTGATTATTAATTTACCGTACCCTTGGTCTGAGGATCGGCATGACGTGTCCGGTAACGTGCAGGCGACCTGAGGATCGGTATCACGTGCTCGACCAAGAGATTGTTAATGGTCCGCACACTTATGCCATTTGGGTGACAGTTTGAGTGCCAGTTGGGCGACAGTTAAATATTCATTGTTGAGTGTTGTTCTTTCTTGACCAGTAAATGCGTTTGGAGTTAAGTCTTCTTTCAGTCAATATCATTGGTCAGTTCAGTTCTAGGTTAAGTTTCAAAGGGAATGATTGGGTTTAAATAAGACATGGTTTTGAGAATAAGAAAAGACGAACAAGACATAGTATCGAGAATAAGAAATGATGAATGAGATATGGTTTTGAGAAATAAGAAGAGATGAAGAATAACTTACCTTAAGTGGTGGTAACCTTAAGGGGACCCTCACTTAGCTTAACCGCTAACGTCTTTTCATGCCACTGGACCTTCCACGTCCAGCCTTTGCAGGTCCAGATAGAGCCGACTGCTATCAAGATGCTGACTTTACTACTGAAGACTATGCTGGTACAGATTACTACAAGGAAGGCTACGGTTTCTCCAGCTGAAGACTTTGGAGCTTTTCTATTGTTATGGTTCTGTTATTATTATGTTAGTGATGTAATAGTTTAGCTGGTCTTGTAATATGTATCTTATGGATATCTTTTTGGCCTGTAATATACTACTGATGTAAGACTTGGATGTAATATGAGCCTAAGATTTACCTCGTATTAGTACTGACACTAAGTTAGGTCCTCTTGCATGACTATGGAGTCGAGCTTCGTTTATGATGATTTCAGAGGTCACTATAATCGTGACGGTCGTATCTAGTCTGCCGACCCTGTACTATATCGATAGCGGATCTGCTAGAGGACGAGGCATATCTTGGAGGAGGACATACGGAGAGTTGTGCTTACCGATACATTGCAGTATCCGGATCGAGTTGAGCCTGAGTCGATCCATGCTTCAGAGACTACCATACTTATTCACCATGAACTTATCAGCATGACTCAAGACGAGGCACTATATGACGATATACTCTTCCCGATTATCATGGCCGCACCAGCACCACCATTCTCATCCAAGCCCATACCAAAGCCAGATGCTGATTTAGATCCACTGGATACTGATAACGATGACGACATAGCGAGTGGACAGGATTCTGCAGGCAGTGACCACTCAGCAAATGACCCATCTAATGGTGATGACACAGATGATGACGATGACCTAATAATTGAGGACGATCCGGCAAGTAGAGACGATGAGTCGATCGAGGAGGTTGACCTAGCAAACGATCTTCAGAGAGTAGGGGATGATGTACATGACCATCCAGCACCAGCAGTTGACGGGGACAAGATGATACCGATGCCCGAACAGAACCACGAAGCAGATCCACCTGACATCGAGGAGGAGGAGGACCCTGAGGAGGAGTTCTTAGCGGGCCTGTAATAGATAATAAGAGAGGAAAACTTTACCTTAGATATGGTAAGGGAGTACCATAGTAAGTAGTTTTATCCTTTCTGCTCATTCCACTCCTTTTAAGTAAATCGATGCCTTCTATTCTAATGGCCATTTCTTCTAAAAATGGTATCTATATATTTTGTAAAGTGGCTCCGATTACCGTCAATAATTATTGTGATACACTCCTTGATAAGTAATTCATTTCCTTGAATTTTTAGAAATTCTCCAGTCAACAATTCTTGAGTATGTACCTTGATCATTGGATTTTTGACAAATTCTTTTGAGAACAAGTTCGATCACTAGTACTGCAAAGTCATTCTTTTTGACCTATTATTCCTTGAACAAATTCTTACAAGTTCATTTCATTTGAAATAATTCTAAATGAGTTCTCTGTTCTTGTTCTTGTTAGGAACTCAGAAACGTTGTACTCTCTGTACATCTTGACCTTTTATTGTCTCTCTCAGTCGCTACCTTATTCTTTATCAGTAGGGTTTCGTTTGAACTATGTCACTTATGAAATACCTAATTCTTATTTCATTTGTTGAAGGCCTTATGCCATCAGTTACTTTCATTTCCTACAAATCTTGAGATACTACGATTTCTTCCATAGTAATCGGTCATCCTATTATTGTTAGATTTACATTTTATTCTTGAATGGATCACATCATTCTACTATTATACTTCTATCTGTGAGGATTCATCTGCCTTTTCGGACTCGGCTTCATTTTGGGTCGATCTGTTCAATAGTTTCAATCATTGTATTCTAGCTACCGGGATTATAATGATAACCATAATGTGAAATATAAGAGGTTATGATTGCTTTGCATAAGGTATGATAGAAACCTTATAGAAAAGAACTCTTATGTGGGAATGCAAGAATCTTCTCTATCTCTGCAAAGGATGAATCATCTCAAACAATTGAGGACCAGTCTAGAAGGCTAAGCAACATAATACCTAAGGAGATCGATCCCACTAGTATATTTGGAAAACTAATACAAGACTTATGGAAGACCGTGGTCAACACTAGCACAAGTGACTACGGGGACGAGTTATTTAGACACCTCCATATCGCATATTCAGAATCGCTTAGAGACCACTCAAGCCACAACCTACTACACTACCAAGGTCAACCCTACTACAAGGACAACTCAAAATGACGAACAACGATCATAGCGTTTGTTTCAACTGTGGAAACCCTGGATATCTGGCCAAGGAATGTCAAGCTCCCAAGACCTGTAACCAACCAAACGTTATCTGCAACAGCTATCGCAAGAGAGGACATTTGAGCAAGGACTGCAAAGCACTCGAGATGGACGCTACGGAGCACATACAGGTCAGACAAGCCTAGCTCAATGCCACCATCCCCAATATAGCTAGATTAGGCAAAGAGGCACAACGAAGACTGAAAGAACACATGAGGAATAAGAGAAAGTCCGACACAACAATAGCATCGGTCCAACGCAAAACATGCCAACGTTGTTTCAACTGCAAAAATCGTCGACATCACTTTGACGATTGCCCAACACCGAAACAAATTGGAGGACATGGATCGCGATGTTACAAATGTGGTGGAATGGACCACATTCACAAGGATTGCGAGGCAATGAAGAACATCAATCAAGATCTGTTGATGAACTTGGAAGAAGAAGGGGAGTTGATACAACCTATGTAATCGATTATGAAAATTCTTACTTATTAATGAATCTAGTTTTGTGTATCTAGTATTATTGTAATGATTAGTGTTCCGATATGTATATATATTATTGTAGAGGTACAACAAATCGGCAGTTAGTAACTATAAGTATACAACGAGCATCGTATCCCACCTTTAGACTGACGGTCAAACCAGACGAGCTAACCTAACGATAGAAGACGTCTTACCAGTTCACATCATCAACAACATCGAAGACACATGGAAAAGTTTATACCATCAATTATGAAAGCTTGTCGTGCATCCGGAACAAAAATACGAGAGAACCCACTCGCCGCTGATCTAAATGTTCGCCAACTACTACAAAGTCAAGCATAGGCATGATGTCACTAGACGTTCTATATAGAAGGCCATGTCAATCATCATCACGTCAGAAAGATCAGAAATGAAGGAAGAACCTACAGTTTGAAGTTGAAGATAAAGTATAATTAAAATATTGATCACTCGAGGTAACGTGCTATTAGACCAAAAGAAAGGAAGCTATCACTATGACACATTGGAGTATTTACGATTGAATTGCCCACCAACTCGCATACGTTATCACCAACGGTGTATTAGATCACAACGCTTTTTGAGTGGATACGCTAATGTACAACGTTCTTCGTACTAACATGCTGAGGAATACATTCACGACCCCTACAAGTTATAAAAGACAATCGTGAGACCAACTAGACTCCTCAACCATCGCATTAAGAAGCTGAGAGGTAAGAATCTTGCCGATCAAAGACGCATAAGAAATGATGAAAGAAAAGTTAATAAGACTACTGTTGAGAGAAATCCACAGCAACATGATATTTGCGACGACTGTGGAATATCTGGACATCACTCCAAAGAATGCAAAGCACCGAACCAGCTCACAAGTTGATAGGCGTAGTGCTTTAATTATGGAAAGACTGGACGTGTGCACAAAGATTGTTCAGAATAAGAAATTCAGAACATGGTTCTACCATAAAGAAGGTCTAATTAGCTAGCTAGTGGGAACCACACAACCTTCAAATCTGAGATATGATTAGTACCTTGTACTTTCTAAGACCTAGCAAACTCTAGATTTCGAGGACGAAATCCTCTGATAAGGTGGGTAGAGATGTAGCACCTAAATTTCTCCAGAAATTCCATGTAAGATATTAGAAATTAGTGATGTTGCTATGAAGATTGTCAGGTATTCACATCACATCAGTATGTTGAAGGAGTATCATCAGGGCGCGACGCCAAATGTAATCGACTTCAAGGACATTGAGGCGAATAACAACGTGTCTAACACCGAGAGACCGATCAAGATTTTGGGTTAAGAAACCAAGAAGCTAAGGAACAAGGAGATCCCATTGGTGAAAGTTCAATAGAATCATCATGATGAAAGAGAAGCTTCGTGGGAAATGGAGTCAGAGATGCGAGAGAAATATCTTTTCTATTTTGTAAATAGATAAGCTCTGATTTCAAGGACGAAATCCTTTAATAGGTGGTGGAAGACGTAACACCTGTAATTTTCTTTCATTGATAATATCAGTTTTTCGAATTTCTGTATTGGATCGACTATATTATTATATTATTATTTTAATTACGTGATGGTATGGATGTGTTGTAGTATTACCATATAGACTGTACTAACCATACCGACTCGACCGTAATAAGATTTCACTTAGTCCCGTACCCGAGCCCGGACATTAGAAATAATACCCGATTGCACGTAAATCGAGACCGACACATATACTGAGGAATTTATGCACGTAAACTGAGAAAGTGGCACACAATCCAAGGTAGGCCCCACATGGCCAGCCACATGGCAAGCTCCATGTCACCACCCCATGTGACACTTGCCCACCTCTAGGACACTTGTCCTTGCATGAATACATGCTTACATGCAAGATGACACTTGCCACCACCCAACATTCTATATAAACAAGCACATGTACACACTACACTCTCTTAGTTGGATCATAATCTGAATTTTGGAGAGAAAATTTGGAGACTTGGGTAGTTCATGAGAAAATGAGAGAAGAAAAGTTAAGAAGAAGAAGAAGTTCATCCTTGAAGTTTGAAGTGCAAGCTCCATTAAGCTCAAAAACAACATCCAAGCTCAATTTCAAGCTTTGGTGAGTAATTGTGAGTAATCTAACTCAATTTAGAACATATATAGTATGTATTAATGTTTAGTAGAAGTTTGATGTTGTTGTGTTGAAGTTTTTATGACATGCAAGATAAATCCATAAATCTGAGAAACTGAAACTTTCAGCAGAACATAGTTTAGTAAAATAAATGTTTTGTGTAGCTCAAAAATCAAAATTAAGCTAGGTTTTTTGTGGTAAAAGCTTACTCATTTATCTACAAATAACTCTTCTATAGCTCAGTCTAGAAATCAATCCTTAATGGGTGAAATGCATGTACAACGCAGTGTAATAAACCTGGAAAAACAGAAACTTCTAGCAGAATGTAGTTTAGTAAACTGAATCTTTTGAGGAGCTCAAAAATCGCAATTAAGCTAGGTTTTTTGTGGTAAAATCTAACTCATTTTCTACAAATAACCCTTTTATAACTCATTCTAGATATCATTCCTTCATGGGTGAAATGCATGTACAACGCAGTGTTATAAATCTGAGAAACTGAAACTTTCAACAAAACATAGTTTAGTAAAACTGAATATTTTGTGCAGCTCAAAAATGAGAATTAAGCTAGGTGTTTTTGTGGAGATAGCTAACTCATTTATCTACAAATAACCCTTCTATAGATCAGTCTAAAAACCCGACCGTCATAGGTAAAATTCACGTACAATGCAGTACTATAAATCTGGGACAGAACAGTCCGAGATATAAGAAATGTCTTGTAAAATAAATAGTTTGAGTAGCTGAAAAATGTAATTGAAGCTAGATTTTTTTTGTAAATGAAGACATTCCTATTATCTACAATGTTTTAGTTTTGAGTTTGGTCTACAATGCAATTTATCATGCCCAAATAAATCATGTTAATTCAGTCAACACAGTGAAAATGTACCTTGGCAGATTGTGTAGCTTTTTGTATGATGTTTTGTTATGCATGGTGTTGATTGTTGATGCTAGTTTTCCGGTACCTGTGTTGTTATGAAAATCATGTGCTATGGTAGTGCTATCGCGTTGATGAGTATGTTAAGGATTTCATCTATATGTTTATTGGTATTCAGTCCATGATTATAAATCCATAAGCTACGTAAATATAGTTTAATGACCGTTGGAAAGTTCATACCCAAACTATAATTATGTTGAATGGCACGATTATTGCATTGGTTAGTGATTGGGAAAGTTTCCATCATAAGTATATTGAGAGGAAAACGGAATGTCGAACGTAAAGCGAAATACTGATGGTTATAAATGGATGATATTAATGAACTAAACTACGAAACGTACGAACGTGAAAAAGAATGATAAAACCTTCAATAGTAGACTTGATGCGAATAAGGGACATTGGGTTTTGTTTCTAGTCTTGTGACTATCGGTCAAAGTTGATTCGTGAACTTTTGTGTCGTGTTTGGATAATTCTTGCAAAGTTGGTCTCTCAATTATTCCGTGGAGTCGATTGGTGAGTTATGTTTTGTTCCTTGATCTGAAGATCGGCTTGACGTGTTCGGTCAAGTTCGGATGACCTGAGGATTGTCGTGACGTGTTCGATCAAGTAGTTGATTAGTTTTCCGCACCCTTAGACTGAGGATTGGCATGACATGTTCAGTTATGTACGGGTGACCTGAGGATCGGCATGACGTGTTCATCCAAGTGATTATTAATTTACTGTACCCTTGGTCTGAGGATCGGCATGATGTGTTCGGTAACGTGCGGGCGACCTGAGGATCGGTATCACGTGTTCGACAAAGAGATTTTTAATGGTCCGCACACTTATGCCATTTGGGTGACAGTTTGAGTGCCAGTTGGGCGACAGTTAAATATTCATTGTTGAGTGTTGTTCTTTCTTGACCAATAAATGCGTTTGGAGTTAAGTTTTCTTTCAGTCAATATCATTGGTCAGTTCAGTTCTAGGTTAAGTTTCAAAGGGAATGATTGGGTTTAAATAAGACATGGTTTTGAGAATAAGAAAAGACGAACAAGACATAGTATCGAGAATAAGAAATGATGAATGAGATATGGTTTTGAGAAATAAGAAGAGATGAAGAATAACTTACCTTAAGTGGTGGTAACCTTAAGGGGACCCTCACTTAGCTTAACCGCTAACGTCTTTTCATGCCACTGGACCTTCCACGTTCAGCCTTTGTAGGTCCAGACAGAGCCGACTGCTGTCAAGATGCTGACTTTACTACTGAAGACTTATGCTGGTAAAGATTACTACAAGGAAGGCTACGGTTTCTCCAGCTGAAGACTTTGGAGCTTTTCTATTGTTATGGTTCTGTTATTATTATGTTAGTGATGTAATAGTTTAGCTGGTCTTATAGTATATAACTTTTGGATATCTTTTTGGCCTGTAATATACTACTGATGTAAGACTTGGATGTTTTAAATTTTTGCTTCCGCTGAACTTAGTCACTTTCCCATATCACATTATTATTATAAGCATGTTTGGACAATCAGGTGACACTCACAACCAGCCTCGTGTCTACGAACCCATAAAGGAAATTTTTTTTTCCCAATTTTTGGTACATCAGGGCGAGACAATTTGAGTGTGTGTTTGTGTATGGAATATGTATATACTCACAAATTCTCTCTCTCTCTCAAAGGAGCTCTCTATTTTTCTAAGTTTCTATGCCCAAAATACTTAAAAATGCATGGAATTTATAAACTTTATGAGACCCAAGGGCAAAACTATCATTTTACCCCTTTTTAAGCACGAGCACTAGCACCTCCAGGCGCCTCGAGCACTCGGGGCTCCTGGTTCATCAATCTCTCTATTGTTTGAAGAGTTCAACGGTTAAGGAATTAACATCCATCAGAACTAATCATCAAAGTTAATCAATACACGATCGTAACACATATACAAATATAAAAATATAAAAATACATCCATCTACTAATAAATATCGGTAAAAGGGCTGGTGTTACAATGGCTTTAATCATTGTCCATTAACTTTGAAGTTCTCATCATTCTTAGGGTTTATTAACTCAACTGCTCCATGTGGGAATATAGATTTCACAATGAATGGGCTTGTCCACCTTGAATGTAGTTTGCCTGGGAAAAGGTGGATGCAGGATTCACAAAAGTAGAACAATCTATCCCGGGTGAAAGGATTTTCAGAATATTCTTTTATCATGTCGAGCTTTTAACCTCTCTTTGTTCAACTTTTCATTGTCATAAGCATCGTTGAGTATTTCTTCAAGTTCGGCCAATTGAAGCTTTCTAAGATGCCCCCCTCTAAATGTTGAAATTAAATGAGCGAGTTACCCAATAAGCCTTATGTTCCAATTTGACAGGGAGGTGGCACGATTTTTCGTATACAAGGTAGTACGGTGACATTCCCAGTTTAGTTTTGAACGCAGTTTGATATGCCCACAATGCATCGGTTAATTTATACACCTAGTCTTTTCTATTTGAACTAACTGTCTTTGTAAGGATGTGTTTGATTTTGCGGTTCACCAACTCAGCATGACCATTATTTTCCGGGTGGTAAGTGATCGGGAGAGAACAGATCCTAATTACATGCCTTAATTCACATTTGTTAGCATATTTTATCCTGTTTTTATGCATTTTTATTTTGTTTTCTATTTTAGAGTAGGTTTTAGAAGAAAACACTAATCCAGGTTAAATAGGGGGAAAAAGTAGGAAGAAAGAAGCTGAAAAAGGCACCTCGCTCGAGCGGCCCGCTAGCGCGGAAGTTCTAAAATCGCTCGCGCAACCTCCCAATATCGCGCTCGCGCGACCTATGTAAAAACCAAATACGTGTATTTTAGTATTCTGAAGACTCCTACGCTAACGAAGATACCTAAGTACGTCTGGAAAGCTAAATACATCAGTTTTAGTGCGATTTGGATTAGGAAAGCTTCCAAAAACTTGCTACTAATCTATATATACCCTATTTTACATTAATTTAGGGGTTGGTAATTAATATACACACAATATACAACCACACTTTCAGCCATTTAAATTGAATTATTCTATCAAGTATTCGAATAGTCCATGGCTAGATTAGACGGATTATACCACAACCCTAGTTTAGTGTGGGATAATTCGTGCTAACCGAAGATGGATTATGTTGGTGCTTGAACCATAGTTATTTTCTTGACGGAGGAATTGGGCTTGTAGCTACAATTCCCCATTATCATCCAACTTAATAAGCTAAAGTAATTCATAGATACCATTATTATGAAGCTAGTGGTGGATTTGCAATCCTAGGTTCCTTAAACGTATTATAAAAACAAATATTTAATTGCTTTCATAATTTAAATTTACTTTTAGTGTTATTAGCTTAATTCAAATTAAATCCAAAATCCGTTTTTCTTAATTAACTAAACTTAGGTTTTAAAAATTAATGTGCGTAGTATTCAATCTCTGTGGGTTCGACCTTTACTTCCACACTGCAAATATTTTGAAAGTAAAGCATAAGTAAAGCATACTTTTATATCTTGATTTTGACGAGATCAATTTTTGGCGCCGTTGCCGGGGATTGCATTACTACCTTTAGTTTTATAATCTTAGTTTAGTTAATTCGTAAATATTAGATTAGGTTTTTTTTTTCCTTTTCTTATTTTTTCGTTTTTGTTTTACGTTACTAACTTTTGTTTTATTTTTGTAATTTCTTAGGAACTCAAAATTCTAGTGTTTCGAGTGGAGCAGTTGTGCACGTCAAAGGAGCTTACGCGGAAAAAAATAAATAAATAAAATTCAAGTAAATCGCTTTCTTTGAAATTCGCTTCAAACCACTGTAAGTCAGGGCGCTGAGACGCAATTACTTGCATTAGGTTAGTTGTGGAGTGAGCACTGCATTAGCTAGGAAACCCGGGGCGCTGGGCTTCGACACGAATCACTGCATAAGGATAATTACATGCATCATAGTAGTACTGTGTGCTTGCCTGTTATCTGATTTGTGTGATTAGTTTTGTATTTGCTGAGTCAGTCTTTATTTTAGTTTATTTTCTTTTTAGTTTAAGTTTGGTACACGTTCAAGTAAACCTGAATTATTTTCTATAGATCCTGAACTTGAACGTACCCTTAGAGTTAGTCGGACTCCGAAACCGTCGTCGTTATTTCAGGTCGAAATTCAAAGTACCATTAAAAGGTTAAGGAAAACTCAATTTATTAACATAAAACCTATTCCAATGGCCGACGGCGAAAACAACGTAAATAACGGAAATAATCCTAATACACCTCTACCTCTTCCGCTTAAAGATTACTTTATTCCGACGACTTACACACCACAAACATGTATTGATTTACCGGAGGTGTCGGCATCTCATTTTGAGATAAAGCCATTTACCATCTCGCTACTTCCTTCTTTCCATGGCTGCATTAATGAAGATCCATATCAACACTTAGGAGATTTTCAAGATATTTGCTCTACGTTAAAAATTCAAAATCTCACTAATGATGAATTAAAATTGCAGCTCTTTCCATTCTCTTTAAAAGATAAAGCTAAATATTGGCTCCAATCTTTGAAGCCAAACATCAATAGAACATGGGAAGCTTTACACACCGCATTTTACAAAAGTTTTTCCCTATTATGCGTACAAATCAGATAAGGAAATCCATAAAAAATTTTGTGATGCAAGATGGGGAAACGCTTTATGATACTTCAGACAAATTTAAAGAATTATTACGTTCATGCCCACATCATCAGGTTCCTAAGTGGGAATTAGTTCAAGTCTTTTACGAGGGACTTATTCCCTCTGTTTGTGATACCGTCGATGCCGTTTGTGCGGGAACCTTCCTACACAAAAGTGCCGACGAGGCCTGGAAAATTTTTAAAACTTTGAGCGAGAATTCGATGCACTAAGCGGTGTCTGTCCGTCCTAAGGGGTACCTTCAACCTAAGCGAGAGGTGAAAGTTGAGTCGAGTCAGTCAATTGAAATACAAGAATTAAATAGAAAACTTGACCAACTTATGAGAATGGGAATTAGGTCCAATCCACCTTTTTCAGAAGTATGTGCATTATGTTCTGAACCGTCTCATAATATCCTTGCATGTCCTTCTGCATCACAATTCCCAGAGTTTGTTGAGCAACACATTAATTTTATGTAACAATTCCCGCGAAATAACTATAATCCTATGTCGAATGATTTTCCTAATACTTATCAACCCCAGTTTCAACAAAACCAGTACCAACACCTTCCTCCCAATCTTAACCCTCTAAGGGTTAACGCTTTTGAGGATAAGGTGTTGGCATCCCTTAAGAACATTGAAACACAAATACAAGCACAAGCACAAATAGTGCACTCTCACACACAATCCATTGCGAAGCTTGAGTCCCAAATGGGACAAATAGCCAATACAATGAGCCGTAGGAACAAGGGTAAGCTGCCTAGCCAAACTATACAAAACCCCAAGGGATAGTATGAGGGTGGGGGTACGAGTGACAAGTTTTTGCTGTGTCGACTAGGATGACTGTTCGTGGGGAGGAAATTGTTGAAATTCCGAATGCAAGAGAAAAAGAGGTACACATTAACTCGAATAAAGAAAAGGATGTGGATAGAGTTAGGAAAGAGAATAAATCGGTCCCAACGAATTATATTCCGAGAATGCCATATCCACCAAACGTTGAGGAGCCGTCTAATTTATCAAAGAAAAATTAAAAAATGGAAGATGTCCTCGAGGTGTTTAAATAAGTAAAAATTAATATTCCATTCCTCGATGCTATTAAACAAATTCCCGCTTATGCTAAATGTTTAAAAGACATGTGTATGCAAAAGCGCAAGCTGCGCAGTCATACTCCTAAAAAGGTCTTTCTCATGAAAAAGTGAGCTCAATTTTCCAACATGCTGCTCCAAAATATAAAGATCCAGGTGCGCCTACGATATCATGTGTCGTAGGTGACACTATCATTCATCGGGCTCTCCTTGACTTAGGAGCTAGTGTCAACCTCTTACCTTATCACGTCTATAAACAACTAGGTTTAGGTGAACTTAAACCTACGACCGCTACTATACAATTAGCGGATCCTTCTATTAAAATACCTAGAGGAATCGTCGAGGACGTCTTGGTTAAAGTTGATAAATGCTATTATCCTGTCGACTTCACGGTCCTTGACACTGAATCCGTGCTAGATGCTAGGGAACACACTCCTGTAATCTTAGGCCGTCCATTCTTAGCAACCGCTAACACTCGTGTTAACTGTCGGATGGGGGTAATGAAGGTGTCATTTGGGAACATGAACTTAAAATTAAACGTTTTTAATGCTATGGATCAACCTCCTAAAGACGATGATTACCTATGTGAGGCGGAATGTGAGGTAAGACAGAATATTGAGCCTAACAAAGAACTAAATATGGGTGAGGAAAATAATATAATCTGTAATGAGTGGAAGAATCCTGACAACCAAGACCCGAATGATGAATTTACTCAAAAGGTAAGAAATCAATTTGAATGTAATTTGGGAGAACCGTCGGTCGAATTAATTCAAAGCGACGTTATTTCTACTTATCACCGGGCTCTTCCTGATATCCTAAGGGGTACAAAGCCCGATTTTCAACCTCCATAAATCTTGAAGCTAAAGACGTAAAAGATAGCGCTTCTTGGGAGGCAACCCAAGCTTTAGTTCGTCTGTTTATATTGTTTTTTGTCATTTTTGGGTCTTTTTGAGTCAGTTTTGGTCATTCTGAACAGGTTTGGGGGTCGGAGCAAACTTACTTTCAGCTTATATACAAAAAATAAAGAAAAAGAGGAAAAATAGAAACTCGCACGCGTGGCCCGCTCGCGCGAGGTTGACCCTTAGTGAAATTTTTTTTAAAACCTTATGTAATATATAGCCTCAGTATCACCTCGCGCCAGAATTTGCGCGCGCGAGGGGTTCGTTCGCGCGGCCTGCACGCGCGATCTTGGGCCTTAGAGATTTTTCTTTTAAGTTTATAAAACAGGCCTCTGCTTTACCTCGCGGAGGGATTCACTCGCGCAGCCCGCTCGCGCGAGGCAGGGTTTTTTGGTTTTTCTCTTTCCTTCTTTTACATTCTCTTTCCCAAACCTGGTCAGTTATTTTTCCTTTCTGTTTGTTCTTGTCAGCTCTTTTAGATTAAGTTCACATTTGTTTTCTTAGTTATGTTTCTGTTTGCTTTTATTCATTTTCTTTACAGTTTTTCAATTATCGTTTAGTTTAGTTTAACTTGTTGTTTATTTAGTACAGATTTTTTGTATATTTTTATTTTTATTAGCTTTTCTTATTCTTTTGTTAGTTTAGTTTTCTTTTGTTAAGTATTAACAGGTGAAGTAGTGTCTCTATTTGGAGCATTGGAACTGTATTGCTATGTTTATATATGTGTGAGTGCCGAGATCAAGGTATTATCGTTCTTTTTTTACCTGCTGTCCATTCTTTCGTTTTATTATTTCATTGGGGACAATGAAAGGTTTAGGTTTGGGGGTATGCACTCACATTATTATATACACCAAAACTTTTATCAAAATTTTGAAAATTTTTTCGATACTTGTGCTTAAATAAATGATGTCACCTACGGTTTTGCAATCTCTAGTTGATACTTCGTGTTATAGTACTTGGATTGTTATAGAATGGTAAACATGAGAAGATGTAATTAAATATTTGCTGAAGTCATGATATGACATTTTAGGTCATGTATCGTTTGAATCGTAGTTTTATATCATAGTTTTACACATAAACTTATGCACTGCACGTAGTCGCTTGAATACATGTTTGATGTGAACTATAATATGATTCGGATTTCTAGATAACACAAAGTGGAGACTAAACCCGGTGAGATTTTGAGCTTATCTTTTCTTTTTAGAGGGTTATAAATACATTTTGTGTTTATCGAATTTCATTAAAATAGCGCATTAACTCATTGTTATAGTCACATTATTCTTGTTTTGGTTGATAGTCAAGTTAAAATATTTGCTACCATGCTAAATAATCTTCCATTGTAAATGTTGAAGAACCATGTAACCATAGGACATGATTTTAGGCCTTCTTTGTTTGCTACTGACCGATAAATGATAAATTTCCTTAGTTCTCCCCTTGAGCCGTTAAAATGCCATTTCTTTCTTTAGTTACCATTATCCTATTTTTGCTTCAATTTGGCCAACTTGGAGTTCACCCCTGAAAGATTGATCAACTTTTAGTGGTGGTAAGGCGATGTGTCGTTTGAGAAGAAGAAGAAAATAAGATGATGTTTGGGGTGGCTACAAAAAGAAAGGGAAAGAGAGAGAAATGTTAAGAAAGGGTGGTAGAAAAAAAAAAGAAGAAGGTTGAAAAAGAAAAATATGAAAAAAAGAAGGGAATGAAAAGATGAAGTTGGTAGAAGAGACGAATGAAAGAAATCGAACATGCCTTACAATGCCATTCTCAGATTTCCTACCTAATGAATCATTTCTATCCTTTTTCATTGCCTGAGTCACATTACAACCTTTGAAAAGTCCTATTTGATCCTAGGAAACATGGTTTGGATATGAAAACAATGGGAAGGGGATTAAAATATGGTAATGACTAATTTTTCTTGATTGTTGGCATCCTATCCATGAGACTACAATTCTTTCATGTCATGCATCTTTTTCGAGTCATATGTGAGCATTTCTCGTTTTGAAAATATATTTCCTTTGCTCCCATATATTAAAAAAAAATTACACCTATTTCTGAGTGTTTCATTTGAGAGTGCAATAGACATTGTGAGATTCGTAGTAGAGACATAGTTAAATGGTTTTCTGAGTTATATTCCAAGTTCATGACATGCGCGTGTTCATTTGACTGTCATATCACACACGTGCAATTTTATGAGAAAATCTATGGATTTATACGATGCATGTGCTTATGATTGTTTTCATGATGTCGGTAGACGTTGGTTATGTTTCTTTATGTTCGTTATTCTATTTCGAATCATCGTTCTATGATAAGGAGTATTGATTGTTTTGTTTTTCGTTTGAATAAAACTTTTCAAATTTATAAGTTAATAAAGATGGTTGTGGGTGACTTGTTGACGAGAAGCCTCACGAGACTTCACTCGTCATATTAAGGACACCTAGAGGTTTAAAAGGCTTGTTGCATAAGCTAAATGCAATCGTGATCCATGCAAAAATGGAATAGATTTTTATTAGTAGTTTTATTTTTATTTTCTTTTTGCTCGAGGACTAGAAAAATGAAGGTTTGGGGGTGTGATCGGGAGAAAACAGATCCTAATTACATGCTGTGGATATCGCAGGTTGACTTACCCACAGCTTTCTTCAAAATCTTTTCTAAATTTCAATTTCAAAACAAATGAGTCGCCACTTAATTTTAAAAGGAAAATTAAGAAACCATTTTAAAGGAAACTGATCTTTTGCGAAACCAAAGATTAACTAGGTCCGGGGATTATGGAATGAGAGAGGAAGGAGCCCGTTGGACTAAAACACCCTCTCTCATCCTATCTTGCGATAAGCCTTTACTCAACATCCTTTAAATCAAATTTATTAATCTAAGCATGCCCTCAACTAATACATATATACGTATACATCACAAAAGCATGTCCAAAGGGGTGTAAAATTGCAATTGACAAAATATCATTCATAAGTCAAGTAATTCAAATAGCAAGCAACATGATATGCAATAGGGAACAAGAGAGCTTACCCGGGATCCAGCTGCGAATATTAAACGTGCAATGCATGCGATTGAATAAAATCTAGGAAGAGAGTCTCTAGTCCATATATACATATAAGGCAAATCCTAACTCTAAGGTGTCGCGCGTAAGGTCAAAAATCAAGTAAAATCAAGAAATTTAATAAACTAGAGAGGGATCAAGAAATCGTACCTTAATAGCGTTACAAAACAAAGGGTTAGTCCACATGATATGAAAAATACGATGTTAGAAATAACAATCCTAAAATTTCTAGCTTAAATTTATCTAATGTATTTAAATCCAAAGCAAATAAGTCCTAATTATAAGTGTCAAACCATATGGATGAATTAGGACTTATAATTGGATTTAAATACATTAGATACATTAGATAACTTGGAAAGAAAACATTAGATAGATTGGTAAGACAACTTGGAAAGAAAACAAGATCACAGAGGATTTGTATGTGGTTTGGCCCCGTTAATGAGGTGACCTACATCCACGGGTGCGTCAGTGCGCTTCTCACTGGCAGATCACCGGCGGGCCTGGTGAGCCAACAAGATGGGCGGCACTCCCAGTAATACCGGCCGGGTGTATGCGTGTATATTGGTGAGTTCTCTAATATGTGTCTGTATGCCTAGAGAGTTGATATTCGGATCCCCTTTGAGAGGGCAGGTGGGCTCTTTTATTGGTACAAGAGTCCACCCTTACATGGTAAGTTTATTTGGATTAGGAAGCCTAATCTAATCACAATAGATTTGCACAATATTTGGTGAGTTTCCTAAGTAGTTAAGGAAACCACTGATTCTTACTTAATAGAGTTGCAGCCGTACAATGAAACTGCAGGGAGCACGATTGATGTCGTGATCCTCGGGGCCTTACTACGACCACCCGAGTATCCCAGTCGGCAACAGCAGTACCCCTCGGGAGCGTGGGCTCCATGCCGCAAATCCGGCTTCCCCGGGTCATTGGCTGAACACGTGGCGGTTAAGCAATTACAAGATATTTCTGGACATATCAGCTGCCCCCCATTTTCAGAGCTGAGATGACGCTTTGTCAGCTGAGATTGGAAAATTAAGAACGCCCTTCACAGACCGTCCGGGAAAGGGTTAGGTCCCCCGCCGGACCACGGCTGACATGGAACGACCCGGCGGCGCAAGGACCAAGCGATAGCTATGCAGGCCTGAGATCCCCGACGCCACGTGCCTACTGGTTACAAATATAGTTCGGGCTCAAAGAATCCAGTTTAAGAAGTAACTGAATCGTCCAGCTGGCAGCTAAACCATCATGTCCCACACTTAATGCTCACGCTTTCTGAGGCGACGCCCCACGTGCCCGAAACGACAGTTTCGGCGGGAGAGTATGTGAACCATTCGATCAGATTGGATCCCAACCGTTCGTGCTGCTTATATAAGGAGCACTCATTTATCCTTGCTTCTTCACTACACAACATCAGCTGAGTCGCCTGAGCAAAATCTCCGAGCCCCCTTTCCTCTACTGTCTTTGCTTTTCCAAACTCTGATCTGCATCAAATGGCCTCACATATTGACCTAACATCGGACGAGGGGCTTAAGGCATTCCGAGAAGACTGCCAAATTCCAGACGACGTTGTGACCCGTCCATTCGTTGAAGGAGAAGAAGTAGTTCCTCCTTTCTTCCTCATCAGCAGCTATCTGCTGCTCATCGTGGGATTACGCTTCCCTCTACCGGTCTCCTTCTGCGACCTTCTTCAGGGGTTGCATATTCCACTACACAGATTCCGTCCAAACGTTGCCCGCCTCCTATGGGGGGTATCAGTGCTGAACGAGCGACTGGGGTTATTCCTCCGGGCCGCTGACGTCGCGAGGTGTTACATACTGGGCATTGACAACGGAGGCCCCTACTTCCGCCCCAAGACCGAGGGGAAAGATCTTGTCCGAGGTCTAGACTTCCCGAACAAGAACTGGCAACGGTACCCTTGGGTCATGGTTGCCGGCAACTGGCTGGAGAATGACGGTCTCTGCCCTCCTGCGGATTATAATCCCGATTCCTGCAAACAGGCTTTCACCGCCCTTCGTGGAGTCGTCCCTTCCGAGGATGACATGGAGGCGTTCGACCAAGCCATTGAGGCCGGTATGTCGTTCTCCTATTTGAAAGGGAGACCTGCGGAGAACGCGGTTGCCGGACCTTCTTCTGCAACTCCTGCCACTATGGCTTCTGGGTCGCGCCGCTATACCCGATCCATGGCGACCGGGGCGCGCCCTGCCGGCCGGGCGGGCTTATCCGAGGGGCCGGTCACCTTGTCCACCAGCAGTAGTTCCTCCTCATCTGAGGATGTAAGCCCGCCACCAGGCCCATCCAGGAAGGGAAAAGAGAAAGCAACCGGGGAAGGGTCTCCTCCTGCGCCAAAAAGGAGTCGGGCAGAATTACCGGCCGAGCATCGGGTGCCCCTCTCTTGGACGGGTTCATCCTTGGCTAATTTGGAGGAACGCCTGCAAGCTGTGGAGAAACAAACCGCTCACTTGCAGACGGGATCCCTCATGCAGGAGGTGGACACTCATACCCTCGAGCTTACTGTCAAGGATCTGGCGGCGAGGGTGGTGGCCCTGGAGGAAGAGGTCAAGGTTTTGAAGGGCCAGAGACCTTGAAGGCATTTTTTTATTTTTTTTTTACCGGGAAGGCTATTACAATTGTCCCCGATTCCTGTATAGTTCACCCCTTACAGCAATGAAAAGGTCCTCGAGGCCAACTTTTTCCTTCATTATGCCCTTCAAACTACATATCAATTCTGTGCGACTCTGTGCGGTTAATACCCGACCAGCTCGCAAACATACCCGGGCTATGGCTCGGGCCTGGACCGTTGCTACCACGTGTCAACCAATCATTTGTCAGGTTAGATCCTAACGAATGGAGACGTGGGAGTAACCGAACCGCTCGCGAACTAACGGAAACGTCTTTTCGTGTATTTAATGCGCGCGCCTTTTGAGGCGACTCCTCACGTGACCGAAGCGACGATTTTGGGCAGGATATCTTCTGGACTGCTGGATCTGTTCTGATCTGGGCCGTTCGAGGTCTTTATATAAGGAGCACTTGCCCCACCTCCTGCGCACCTTCCTGATTCTCTTCTTTCTGATCTTTCTTTCCTCTCTTCCCCGTTCCTTTTTCATTTTGAAGCGAAACTGGAGAGAATGAACCTTGTGAGGTTTGAGCGGGAGTGGGACTTCTCTCTTCTTAGATTCGGTGCGTTTTTCGAGTCCGGTGGAACCCTAACTCACCTGAACCGAACGGGTGTTCCTTGCGTTGTTCTGAGAGAGTGCTACCTGGTGCTAAGGAGCATCTACTCGCTACCATTCAGGTTAGTAACTCTGCCCCCCCTGTATATCAGGTTTGGGGTTTTCGATCCCTTCGCGAGTCGTCCTTTGTGTCAGTTCCTTCCTGTCGGAGGGCCAGAGATGGAACACTCCGGCTTCAATTCCGCGTCGAGATCGGAGAGTGAACAGTATCGGTCAGGGTCCCCCGGTGCCAGCCTAGGCCAGCCCCTGAGTCCCTGTCCGACCACCAAAGTGGGGCCAGGATCCCCATTCGTCTGTCCAGTAATGAGTCGTTTGAGGAGGCCCCCGTCGCCTCCGTTTTGAGGGGTTCGGGCGACGAGTTGCCTGAGGAGACCGACCGCGTGGTCTTCGCTTGCGAGTCCACTTCTTCTGTTCTACGCTCTGGAGACCTTCTCCGGATCAGGGAGAGGTACTCCCTTCCTGACGGTTGCGCCCTAGCCGTAAATACCGGCGGCGCGCATCTATATCAGTCGGGGTTCGTCACCCTGTTCGAGGATGCGATGATGGCGGGCCTCCGACTTCCACTTCACCCTGTGGCTCGGGACATGTTGATCTTCCTCGACATCGCTCCCGGCCAGTTGGCCCCCAACGGGTGGAGGTTCTTGATGGGGTGTATATCGCTGTGGCCCCAAGTGTTCGGGTATGAGCTTACCCTACAGGAGTTCCTCTGGGCTCACCGACCATTCCCCGTGCATAACGAGTTGGGGTTTTTCTCGTTTTCTGCCCGTCCGGGCAGGAAAATCATTGACAACTGCCCCAGCAATAATAAAGGGTGGAAGGGAAAATTTCTCCAGGTGTCTACCCTTCGCCTCTATGAAATGGCTCCGGGGATCCAGCTGAGGACATCCTGGGCCAGGGAGTTGAGGGGTAAGGCTGCCCTTCCGACCTCATCTGCTATCTATTCGGAACATAGTGGATTACTGACCAGTTTTCTTTTTTCGTTTACAGCGGGTTCAGCAAAACCCCCAAAAATTCCTGAGGTGTGCCAGGCCAGAATCCTGAAACTAGCGGGGCAGCCCACCAGCATCTGGGACGTACTATCCCGGTCGGGAGAGTTCACCGTTACCTATTCCCCTGAGCAGCCTATTCCGGCCCCCGGCTTCACGCCCATCATCCCTGGTGAGTATTTCAGTGACATTATGCGTTAAACGGTACTTGTACTATTTCTGCCCCTTGCACCTCTGACCGTACAATCTTTGTTTCTACAGAAATGGCTCCCAAACGCAATTTTGACCAGCTGCGGGAGAGACAGGATGCCGCCGCCGCCGCCACTACTGCTGCGCGGGTGGCAATCGCCCAAGAAAAAAGACCGGCCACCGAGGTTCCAGGCGGCGATCGCCTGTTCAGGCGCATTCGCCATGGGACAACTACCCGTCCAGAGCCCGTGGGGGCATCGGCTCCTCCTAGGCCGGCTATTGAAGAGCCCGTGCCCAGGGCTGACATTCCGTCGGGCTTGCCCCCGGGCGGGCATGATGAGGCCCGGGAGAGGCTAAGGCCCTGCCTCGCACCAAGCCAGGTGACGGCGTGTGCCGAGCTATCTCCCCAAGGGATCCAAGGATGGCTATATAGCGTCTCCCACCTGGTGAGTGTTCTGATTTTTTCTTTTTGTTTAAACGTGGACTTACCCTGTACTTATTACTTGCTTAACCGATGTGCATTCTTCCTGCCGCAGGTTGGCTGCATAGCCGCGGGATCTGAATCCTTCCATTCTTCCCTGGCCGAGAAGGTGAGCGCCGCTGAAGCCGCCCTTTCAAGGGAGCGGAAAGAGCTACAAGTAGCGAAGGCTGCCCTGGCCATGGAGAAGAGCAAGGCAAAGTCGCTGGCCTTGAACTTGGGGGCGGCTCAGGCGGACCTGGCAGCGGCTTTGGCCGAACTGGAAGCTTCCCGGGCCCTTATCGCGGCAGCCGAAGCCCAGGCCAAAGCGGTGACCGAGACACCTTCCGCGGAGGCCTTGGAGGGAGCTTTTGACGATGGCTTCTTCCAAGGTTATGAGGATCTGAAGCGGCGGGTAGCCCAGGATCACCCCGATTGGGTCCTCTCGGCCTACGTGGGGATTGACTCGGATTACTGGGACATTGGTGAGGATCCTGGAGCCGGTGAAGCTCCAGCCGCTGGCGAGGGTCTGGCGGCCATTGGAGATCCTGTGGTCATTGCTGAGGCCACCGAGCTTGCCCCGGAGGGAGGCTTAGCGGAAGGGGGACTCGCCATTCCGGGGGAACGGACCGGGGAGACCGAGAACGTGATCAATACGGAGAACTGACTTCCTGGCTCCTCCTTCCTGTTGTTTGCTTTTATTGTCTGCAGATTTTTATTTTTCGGGGAGGTTACTACAATTGCCCCCCCAAGCTTTGTACACACATTTTAATTAATGAAAAGGCCCTTGAGGTCATCCTTCCGTTAATTTTGTTGTACTGTGCTTTTAACTTTTGCTAGTATCCGTACGGCTTTGGCCAACCTAACATCTGCCTTAGCAAATGCTTTAGGACCGTAACCCACAGAACACCTAGTCGGATGGTATAATTCCCTGTTTTGGCCTTAGCATTGCCCTTTGTGCCCTTGCCCCCTGCCCCCCAAGCATTTTGCTAAGGCAGGAGTGCGGGAGTGTAGGACTGAATGGCCGTAGGAAATCGACCTGGAACATGGGTGGTTGCAAGAGCGTTTGAAGCTTGCCATTGTCGGCCACCTAGGGGTTCGGCCCCGTCGTTGGCTGGACCTAGGCAAAACTTTAGTTAATTTCCTGTTTAGGTATGGAACCCTCTTGCCCCCGGGATTCCTGTTAAGGCGGGGGCGTGCTGGGGATCAACCATAGGAAACCGACCTGGGACATGGGTGGTCGCAGGGTCCTTTGGTGCCTGGGTTCGGAGCCCGAGGTCTTTAGTGCCTCGGGGTTAGGCCCGAGGTCTTTTGTGCCTCGGGGTTAGGCCCGAAGTCTTTTGTGGCTCTGGAATAAATCTTTTAAAACAAACTATCAATTTTATTCAGGAAGCAATAATTCGTAACGGTTGCTCAGGTCGAGCTACAAGAGAAGATTATTCCTACAGTACTACTCCCCTGTAGCCGGATGCTATTGATAATACTTTCGGAGGTGTTGCACGTTCCAAGGATGGGTGAGATCATGTCCGTCCATGCTCTGTAGCCAGTATGTTCCCAGTCGGTTGACCTGAGTTACTATATACGGTCCTTCCCAGTTTGCTCCCAACTTCCCATGACTTGGGACTCTGGTAGACTGATTCACTGCCTTAAGGACGAGGTCCCCAACCTGGAAACTACGATGCTTCACCTTACTATTGTAGTATCGCGAGACCCTTTGCTTGTAAGCTGCCACCTTGAGATAAGCTTGGTCTCTTTTCTCCTCCACCAAGTCTAGTTCCGTCCTGAGGGCCTCTCCATTATCTGGGTTATTGAAGGTGGCCACCCGGTATGTGGGTAGCCCGAGCTCTGTGGGGACTACTGCCTCGAAACCATAAGTCAAGGAAAAGGGGGTTTCGCCTGTTGCCACCCGGGGTGTGGTGCGGTAGGCCCACAGAAGGGCTGGGAGTTCGTCGGCCCACAGGCCATTGGCACCTTCGAGCCTCGTCTTAATCGACTGCAAGATCGTACGGTTGGTCACTTCGGCCTGACCATTAGCTTGTGGGTGCTCAGGAGAAGAGTAATGGTTCAATATTCCGTAGTCCGAGCAGAACTGTCTAAAGACGGGTGTATCAAACTGTCTTCCATTGTCGCTAATCAGGACTCGCGGAATACCGAACCTGCTAAGGATATTTCTCTCCACAAAATGTTCCATCTTCCTCTCGGTTATAGTTGCCAGGGGCTCGGCCTCCGCCCACTTTGTGAAGTAGTCAACGGCTATCACAGCAAACTTAACCTGCCCTTTCCCTGTTGGCAGGGGTCCCACGATGTCGATTCCCCATTGGGCGAATGGCCAGGGACTTTGGACCGGGGTCTGAACCTCTCCCGGTTGGTTTATCATGGGAGAGTACCGTTGGCACTTGTCACACCTTCGAACGTACTCCTGCGAATCCCGGGACATGGTTGGCCAGTAGTACCCCTGTAGTAGGTCCTTTCTTGAGAGTGTCCGACCCCCTACGTGGTTCCCGCACACGCCTTCGTGAATTTTGTACAGTATTGCTTGAACTTGCGTAGGATGGACACAACGAAGGTACGGGATGGTGAACCCCCTTTTATAAAGGACACCGTCGAGGACATGATATCGTGCTGCTCGGTACTTGACCCGCCTTGCCTCCTCTTTCTCATCCGGTAGCCTTCCTGTCGTCAAGAAAGTCATGATCGGATCCATCCAGCTGGGTCCCAGAGTGACCGGGTCGACCTCCATGCCTTCTGAGTTGATCACACTCGGCTCGGGTAGGAATTGTATCCTTATCCCGGGCAAGTCTGACTCAGCCGACGATGCGAGGCGGGTGAGCCGGTCAGCCCTGGTGTTTTCTTCTCTAGGTATTCGAGTGATGGAAAATCCTTAGAGTTGTTTGGATGCTGTTCGGACGAGGGCTAAGTAGGCCATCATGCTATCTTCCCGTGCTTCGTATTCTTGGTTTACCTGATTGACCACGAGCTGGGAGTCGCTGTAGCTTTCGACCTGTTGTGCACTCATCGAAATGGCTAACTGTAGCTCGACCAGGAGGGCTTCGTACTCGGCCTCGTTGTTGGAGGCACGAAACCCGAATCTCAAAGCATATTCGAGCTGGATGCCATCGGGGGTGGTCAGGATAATTCCGGCTCCGCTGCCCTGCCGGTTGGAAGAGCCATCTACATGTAATATCCAAGTGGGGATGCCGGCGAGCAATCCGGGCGGTAAGGCCGGAGGCTCGGGTTCTTCGATCGAGTTTTCAGGATAAGTAAACTCTACCAAAAAATCTGCGACGGCTTGTCCCTTGATGGCCGTCCGCGGTCTGTAAGTTACCTCGAACTCCTCCAGTTCCAAAGCCCATTTGACGAGCCTTCCGGATGTGTCCGGCCGAGAGAGAATTTTGTGGAGAGGTTGGTCTGTCAGTACTACGATGGCATGGGCCTGGAAGTACGGGCGGAGCCTTCGTGCCGAGGTAATGAGGGCGAAGGCCAGTTTCTCGATGCGGGAGTACCGGATTTCTGCGCCTTGCAGCGCTCGGCTTGTGTAATACACTGGGAACTGTATCCCGTGCTCTTCCCGAACAAGTGCTGAGCTGACTGCCGATGGTGACACTGCTAGGTAAAGGAATAGTTCCTCTCCGGCCGTAGGTGTCGTGAGTAAAGGTGGAGAGGCCAGGTATTTCTTAAGTTCCTGGAACGCCTCCTCGCACTCCTCCGACCATTGAAAAGCTTTACGGAGGATTTTAAAGAGGTAGGCAACGGTCAGTTGCTCTGGAAACGAATCTATTCAGTGCGGCCACCCGTCCGGCTAAGCTTTGAACTTCTTTTGTTGACTTAGGTGACCGCATGTTGATGATAGCCTGGATTTTGTCGGGGTTTGCTTCGATCCCCTGTCTGCTGACTAGATGGCCGAGGAACTTCCCGGACGAGACCCCAAAGGTGCATTTGGCCGGGTTCAACCTCATCCTGAACTTTCTCAAAATGCTGAAGGCCCCGGTCAGATGCTCCAGGTGGTCGGTATTTTCCCGGCTCTTGACCAGGAGATCGTCCACGTACACCTCCATGGATTTTCCGATGAGGTCTCTGAACATAAAATTGACCAGGCGTTGATACGTAGCCCCAGCATTCTTGAGGCCGAAGGGCATAACCTTGTAACAGTACGTGCCTTGGTCGGTGATGAACGCCGTCTTCTCTTCATCCCCGGGGTACATGCTGATTTGATTGTACCCCGAGTAGGCGTCCATGAACGAGAGGAGTGAGTGGCCTGCCGTTGAATCGACAAGGAGGTCTATCCTGGGCAGCGGATAACAGTCCTTGGGGCAAGCCTTGTTGAGGTCGGTGAAGTCCACACACATCCTCCATTTGCCATTGCTCTTTTTGACCAGAACGACATTGGCCAACCAGTCGGGGTAGTAGACCTTCCGAATGGAGTTAGCCTTTTGGAGCTTCTCGACCTCCTCACTTACAGCCCTTTGTCTTTCGGGGGCCATACCCCTTCGCTTCTGCTTTACCGGACGGCAGTCTGGGCTGACATTGAGATGATGGGACATCACCCGGGGATCGATCCCGGGCATGTCCTCGTGACTCCAGGCAAAAACATCCTGGTTTTGCTTCAGGAACTGGACCAACTTTTCTTTCAAGGCGGGCTCCAGCAACGCGCCTACGTTGATCGTCCGATCCGGGTGCTCCGAATCCAGCACAACTTGCTCCTGTTCTTCCATAGGCCCTATCATGTCCCTCGGGTCCCGGGGGTCCATTTCTTGAATGTTCAGTGTCTCGGCGATTGCCCCCCGGCGCAACGAGCTAACATAACAACTTCGACCCGTGGTCTGGTCTCCTCGCAAGAATCCAGGGCCCTGGGGTGTTGAAAACTTCACGGTCAAGCTGTATGTGGAGACAACTGCTCGGGCCTTATTGAGAGTCGGCCTCCCGAGGATGACATTGTAGGACGATGGGGCTTCCACTATCACGAAATTGGTGAGCACGGACACCTGCTGCGGGTAGGTCCCCATGAGGACTGGGAGCTCGATCATGCCGAGCGGTTGAGTGCTGGATCCGTTGAGTCCGACCAGGGGAGTAGCAACTGGCCGGAGTCGATCCCGATCGATTCCGAGTTGGTCGAATGCTGCCGTGAACATTATGTCGGACAAACTGCCCGTGTCTACTAGTACCCTTTGGACCATATAGTTAGCTATAGACAGTGTGACTACCAGCGGGTCGTCGTGGGGGCAGTGGAGACCCTGTACGTCGTCGGACGAGAACGTCAAGACGTCGGTTGGTGAGGGGCCGGTGGATTGGACATGCCATACATCCGCTCGGGATGCTCAGGCGTGCCTCTTCCGCGCCGACTGTGAATCACCTCCGCCAGATGTTCCTCCGGAGATCACGTTGATGTGGCCGAGCGGTGGTGGAGGCTGACCGGGAGCTCGGGCATCCTGTCGGGGTCGTCTGTCTGCTGTGACAAACTCGGCAAGATGGCCCTGTTAGATCAGCTTTTCGATTGCTATTTTCAACTTGAAGCAATCCTCCGTTTCATGGCCGTGATCCTTGTGATAACGGCAGAACTTCTCCCGATTCCTCTTGCCGGGAGGGGCTCTGAGCTTGGTAGGCTGCGGAAGCAGCCTCTGCGCCTCTGCGGCGGCCATCACCTCATGTATGGGTCGGGAAAGAGGCGTAAAAGCTGTTGGGGGCTGACCCCTAGCCTCTCTTTGATCTTGCTTTGGCTTCTTTCCCAGACCTTTCTCAAATCCCTCGCGTTTGCGCTTTGCTTTTGGGGATTCGTCTCCTGTCTGGCTGGTGCGCTTTGCCTTCAGGAACTCTTCGGTGTCTATGTACTTCCCTACTCTTTCCGAGAGTTCCACCAGGGTTGCCGGTCGATTGCGATGAAAAGACGTGGCCACCTTGGTGTGCTGAACTCCCGAGCAGAAAGCCATGATAGCGGCGGTCTCATTGAGGTTGCGAATCAAGAGCCTCTGCTGGTTGAAACGATCTACGTATTCCCTTAAAGATTCCCCCCTTTGCTGCTTGACAGCGAGCAGCTGGGTGTCTGGCTGTGACCGGTCCAGCATCCCGACAAACTGACTGATGAAGAGTTTGCCGAGGGTCTTGAAATCGTCAACCATCCGCGTCTTCAGAGCATGGAACCATTGTGCGGCTGATCCCTTTAGAGTACTGGGGAATGCTAGGCATAGCAGCTCGTCCGTAGTAGTGACCAGTGCCATCTGCGCCTTATAGGTGCGGATGTGGTCCACTGGACTCCCCTTGCCATCGTATGAGCTGAGATGAGGGGGCTTGAACTTCCACGGAATTGGGAACTGTGTCAATCGGGCCGTATAGAGCGACTCCGTTTCTGTATTAGTGAGGTCGTGGCCGGATTTGTGGTTCAGCCTCTCAATCTGCTGCTGCAGCTCCTCGACCTGGGCCTTGACGTCAGTACGCCCGGTCCTCCTCTCTACATCTGAGTAGTGAGTTGGGTCGGACGATGATGCCTCGTCCTCGAAGCGCGTCGATCTTGGGGATAGCACCCGGCTGCGAGTTCGGGATAGCCTGTGCCTGAGATCCTCCCGGCTTAGGGCGGGGGGGGTCGTCGGCCGGTTCCCTAACCTTTCGTCCGGATGCTTCTCCCCTTGCAGCTCGCCGCCGTTCGATGAGGATCCGGGCATCCTCTACTCGTCGCGCTCGGCGAGGGACATACCGAGGTCCTTCCTGTGGGCGCTTGGCAGGCTGGCTACGTTCTCCCTCGGCCCGGCTTTCCCGGTTTAGTTGGGACCCCGGAGCGGACCTAGTTTTTCCGCGCGTCCGGGCAGGCCTCTTACTGGGAGCGCTCTTTTCGGGCCTCTGACTGGGAGTGCTTTTTTCAGGCCGCTTCTCCGACGAAGGGCTTTTCTCGTGGTCCTCGACCACTTTTTCATTCTGGGCTATGAGCGCATCTATTTGCTGTTGTGTCCGAAGCTGGCCCTCCAAGAGCCGCTCCAGCGCTACTGCGACCTGGTCGGAGGTCATAGAGGTCGCCCGCGTCTCGATCTGTAGATCCTCCTGACCGGTTGAATCGGCGGTCTTCTTGCCCTTCTTCTTTGGCATGTTGATCAGTCGAAGATTTTTTGTTAACAAAGAAACCGTGTCGTTTCCCACAGACGGCGCCAAACTGATGATGCCGAAAATTGGTAAGACAACTTGGAAAGAAAACAAGATCACAGAGGATTTGTATGTGGTTCGACCCCGTTAATGAGGTGACCTACATCCACGGGTGCGTCAGTGCGCTTCTCACTAGCAGATCACCGGCGGGCCTGGTGAGCCAACAAGATGGGCGGCACTCCCAGTAATACCGGCCGAGTGTATGCGTGTATATTGGTGAGTTCTCTAATATGTGTTTGTATGCCTAGAGAGTTGATATTTGGATCCCCTTTGAGAGGGCAGGTGGGCTCTTTTATAGGTACAAGAGTCCACCCTTACATGGTAAGTTTATTTGGATTAGGAAGCCTAATCTAATCACAATAGATTTGCACAATATTTGGTGAGTTTCCTAAGTAGTTAAGGAAACCACTGATTCTTACTTAATAGAGTTGCAGCCGTACAAGGAAACTGCAGGGAGCACGATTGATGCCGTGATCCTCGGGGCCTTACTACGACCACCCGAGTATCCCAGTCGGCAACAGCAGTACCCCTCGGGAGCGTGGGCTCCATGCCGCAAATCCGGCTTCCCCGGGTCATTGGCTGAACACGTGGCGGTTAAGCAATTACAAGATATTTCTGGACATATCAGGTTGTAACTTAGTATATATTCTTCCTATTCCTTCCGTGTGAGATCGACCTGGACTTATCCAGTATTACTTGCACGATCACCTACACTTGGGTGTTGCACAAGAGCGTACAACGATTTAGTCGTGTCAAGTTTTTGGCGCCGTTGCCGGGGAAGGCAACTAGGTTAGGATTTTACTAAGTTATTTCCATTTTTTTTCTTTCTTTTTCTTAAAAAAAATTACAAATAAAAATTGTTGGACTTTTTCTCTCACACGATAAACATAAAAATAAATAAAATTTCTATTGTTTAAAAATTTTGAGTGAAAATGTCTTATCCATATTACCCACCATACAACACAAACATCATGAATAGGTACACTTTAGGTAATGAAAACTATCCCACGAGTTGGCAAGCACCCACTTATGACGCACATTATCAACCCGAGTGCTACCAACCACCACAATGGGAATATGATAGTGGTAGTCCCCCATATTATCAAACGTATCAAGAACCTATACATGGAGAGTTCTATCAATCCCAATGGGGATATAACCAACATGAAAATGTAGGATATAGTAGTAGCTCCCACGATTACCAAATGCACCAAGACTTTCCCTTTGGCGAGTCTTGTCCACAAACACATTGGGATGGGAATTACTACCAACAACAATGGGGCAAAACTTCATATAGTAATAATGAGGAGAATAACTAAGTTGAGGATAATGGTATGTTAAAATTGCTACTTAGTGAAATGAAAAGGCTAGATAGTGCACTTGATAAGTTAGAAACTAGATATCAACAATCATATGCTAGCCAACCTTTAGAAGACTATACCAATCCTTCAACACTACAACCTAAATTTCAAGACACTAATAATGGAATGGAATTAGAGGATAATGACAGGTGTATAATAATGTCTGAACTCCAAAACCAAACCATTGAGCATGAAGTTGTAGAAACATCTTCTCCTCAATATGCAACCCCAGACATCAACTCCTTCACTGCCTTGATAAAGTTGCAGAATTCCTTTGTCCAGAGAACCTCAATAGATGACATATATAGTGAGGAGAGTTACACGTATGAGAATGAGGTTTTAAAAGATGATGAGAGTTTAGGTGATTGCACGCAATTAGGAAAGGATGAGTCCCCTGTTGACTTTACCCCTACCTTTGATAGTGACCCAAGGGAGGATGTTATTGAAATTTCTAAATTCAATTTAGATTCATCTGATATTCATGAACTCTCACCTCTTTCAGCCGAAGAGGTGGTTTCATTAAGTTGCCCATCACCTATCCTTGCTATTAATCGAAGCTCTCATCCCAAGCTTGAAAGTCATGTGTACCCCATTAATGAACAAATAGAATGTGTTGTGGAAGAGGATGGTAAGGATTCTAGCACATATATTTCGCAAGATTTTAACTTTCATAATTCTTTGAGAGAGGACTTAAAAAATTTCGGGCCCACGTTAGATGATCTTAAACTTCAACAAGAAGCTAGTAATCTGCTAGACTGCTTGACCTTCTTGAGTAATTATGACATTGAGGCTCAAATAGATACCTTTATCCAAGTCCAGTCCAAAACCATGTGCATAGAACAGAAATTAAATTCCTCTGATCATATCTCCATGGATTCTATTCTAGAACAAAAGGAGGGTAAAGAAACTTTATTAGAACATCATCTAGACCCTGCCCCTTTTATTGAACCATGGCCTCCGCCTGTTTTTGATAAAAAAAAATAGAGGCTATTATAGAAAATACCAACACCAAAGATCTTTCCTTGAGTATAATTCCTAAAAATTGTGGCATTTCTCTTATAACTGTCTCCAACAAATTTAGGGGCCATGGGTTTTGCATCATCTCCTCTGGCCTTGAGCCTGACATTAGTTGGGGGGAGTTGCATATTTATGAGGATCCCTATATTCTTTTCACTATTAAATTATTTCATTGGGAAGATCCTGAAAAAATTCGGTTATTAATCTATGATAAAAATCTTGATTAACCGAATTTATTTACAGAGTAGTTCTATTATATTCTCTATTTTTCCTTGTTGCTACTAATGATTTTGTAGGTAACTTAAAAAAAAAATTGGATATTAATGCCTCGAGGTAACATCCTTCTTTCTCTCACTTTACTTTACATGTCCAAATGCTTAGTTTAGAACATTGAGGACAATGTTTAGTTTTAGTTGGGGGGAGTGAGTCATTGCATGCCTCGTTTATTTCTTTTTATGCTTTCGTGTCAATACAACTGCTTAGCAACATGCAACTTAAACTCAGTAAATTGAAATTGTCAAAAATTTTAAAATTTTTAATTTTATTTTTAAAGATAATAAGATGGTTCTTATATTTCTCTCTTAGTTAATGTAGTTAGTTATGATGCATTAGTGTTATTTTTTGCATGTTATTAGTATGTGATACACTATGGTAGTTTGTGTAGTATCTTAGTTATAGTATATTTTATGCCTTTTAAATCTTCAAACAACTTTGAGCACGTTGTGACAACCTTGTACATAGCTAAAATGGATTAGTAAGCATAGCTTAGGTGTCTTGAGAGACTGTAATGGAGACTAATAACCCAAATGAGCTTTTGTGCCATTCTTTTATCTTGAGGATTTTATAAATTAGTCTTACTTTTTGAAAAGCGTATTAATTCATTGAAAGTCTCATTTTCTTCTTCATTTTGACTGATCACTAGAAGAGAACGTTCAGGATTTTCCAAAATTTAGAGCTCTTGAATTTACTGAAATAAATAATCCTATGAACTTAGAAGATGATTTAGGCTATCTTTTGACACCTATATGTTATTTCTTTACTTCACCTCTTGAACTTATCATAATCGCCTTGTCTACACAATCCTAAAGTCTTTACCTAACTCCAAATTAGGAGTTCAAGCCTCAGTTCTTTATTTAGGTGTGATTGGGATGTGTTACATTGACAGAAGTTTGGTTATGTGAATAAGGAAAAGTTGGCAGAGAAAAAAAATGGGAAAAAAAAGAAAAAAAGAAAAAAGACAAAGAAAAGCATGAAAAGAAAAAAATAAAAAATTTAAAAATAATAAAAGTTCCAATGGTTGTTTCAAAAGAAATAAAATAATAATAAAAAGAGGAGTGTGGAAAAAAGAAAACAAAAAAAAAAGAGAAGAAGACAAAGAGAGAGATTGGAGATGTGGGGGAAGTTTGAAAAATTGTAGTAGACATTCCAATCACATCCTTTGACCCAATTGAATATTACGAACCTCTTTCTTCTTCATCGAACACCTCTTTTTCAAAGTCCTGATGATTTTAAGTTGATTGGATTAGAAGTTAAGGTAAAGAGAGAGTTCTCCACGGTATTTCGCTCTTCTAGTGAAAAGGGTCCTGTCATGAGACTTTGTGCACTATAAAATTTCCGTTTTTCAATTTAGATATGAGAAGCATTAGATTCCATTCACATTTACTCTTTATAGCTTCCATATCATGAGTGATAATTATTACACCTAATTCGGAGTGATTTCATCTTGAGAGTGTAATCCCGGTGAGAGTCGAGTCAAAATGAACGTCTTGATAGTATCTTAGGTTATGCAAGCTTTGAAATTAAAGTTTTGTATTTTGGTTGTATTTTGATGTGGAACATTATAATGACTTTGATAGTAGATTAACTGTAATGTGTGTGTTGCATGGCTACGACATACTAGAGAGTTTCATGGGATTGTTGAGCTTAACTATATTGCGAAATGAGAGAAAAATTTCTTGAAAACATTTAAATGAAAACCATTACCATAACCATGAATTTTGTGGGTAGATTCACTGCAAACCCTCACGAGACAACACTCGTCGACTAGGGGGAACCTAGGGGTTTAAAGGCTTGTTGCATACGCTAAATGCAATCGTGATTCCTGCGAAAGTGAGTTAGGATTTTTCTTTTCTTTATTTTCAATTTCTAGAGTTTAAATAAACATTGCTATAGTTTGCTTCATTGCTAGGGACTAGCAACGAGCTAGTTGGGGGGGGGTGATTCGAGGTGAAAAGTGCATGTTCATAGCGTATTATATGGTCCTTTATGCATACTTTTATCCCTAAAGTCCCTACATTTAGGAACACTCTAGTAACAATGTTCTTTTTATTGTGTTAATGCTAAAACATATGTTTATGCGTTGTTTTATAGGTATTAGGATGTAAATCAATGAAGTGGAGCTAAAGAAAAGTGATTCTGGTGAAGAGAACAACAGAAGCAGCTGAGAAAACGCCAATTTTGACAATGAAGACTTCAGATTTGGAAGATTTTCCAAGAGATATAAAATGTAGATCCTTGAGTTATAGTTGCGTGGCCGTAAACGGGAGATAAATCCGATGTCCGAGTAAAAGGTTATGGCCATTCTCCCATCGGTGCGCAGAGTTGTCAAAATCAGAGAGTTCAATCGATTGAACAGAGTTCAATCGATCGAACCTTCAATCGATTGAACAGAGTTCAATCGATCGAACCTTCAATCGATCAAACTTTATATTCACCCAAAAGTTGCGTAAACTCTGCGGGAACCCTACATATATGTCGTTTTAACGCCAGACGAAGGGAGGACTCTCCAGAACGCAAAAAAAACAGCAATTTAGGGTAGTTTTAGCGTTAGATTAGGAGTAGATTCGTTTATATTCTTGTTTTTCTTCCTCTTTTCCATTGATTTATTGAAGATTATTGAAGATTCAAGTTGGTTTCATGATTATTACAAGTTTATTTCAGATTATTTTCAGGTTTTTCTATTCCTTTATCGTATTTGATTGTTTATTGTTATAGTTGTTCTGATTGTTTGGTTTACTGTTTCTGTATTAGTTTTATTATGTTTTTGTAGTTTAGACATTGGAAGTATGTGATGAAATATTGATTCTTAGCCTTTGCCATGTATGATATAGAAAGCCTGGTCTTGATCGATCGAAGGTATTTCGATCGATCGAACCAGAGCCATAGTCAAGCGATCGAAGACAATTCGATTGATTGAAGGATGATGCTGTCCGATCGATCGAGAGCGCTTCGATCGATCGAACATGTTAAATCTTAAGATGATTCTTTTAAGTAATCCATGGCTTTCTATTTTAGAAATCTGTCATCAAATTGTCCCAATAAGCTCAATTTGTCACAACAGTTTTTAGAACTTAAAGCCTTAAGGCTATTTTCTTCAATGACTTTTGAAAACCACTTTGAATGCTAACAACATTTAGAGTGAAAGTAATTACCATTGTTTTAAACCGTCTTCCAAGTATTTTAAATCACTTGTGATGATGTAGTCCCGGTCATGAAAGGGCTATTGATTCTATATCTTTAGAAAAATACGGAATGCTGAAGAGGAATGAACTCCATAGAACGTTAATGAATGTGTATGGTAGATGGTTAGAATCAATGTGGATTCACGTGTTTCCAACACCTTTAGTTTATTTATTTAATTTATTATATTTCGTTATGCTTTAGTTTATTATTTATTTTAATTTAATTAACTAGGATTCGTTAGAACGTCCACCCGTTTATTCATATTTTTCATTTCTTTAGGTTGTAACTTAGTATATATTCTTCCTATTCCTTCCCTATGGGATCGACTTGGACTTATCCAGTATTACTTGCACGATCACCTACACTTGGGTGTTGCACAAGAGTGCACAACTTTTTAGTACTGTCAATAAGGACCAATACGATGATGAGATCGGTCATCTTTACAAAGATATTGACCGTTTTAAGGCCAACATATAGTTCTTCAATAATGAAATCGGTCTCCTTCTTCCTGTAAGTGTGCGGAAGAGCTACCACCTAATGGAAATTTTTTCATGTCAATGAAGGAATTTCTTGACGGTGGTTGGAGGAATAAATCAAGTGGTTTATCAGATTTGCCGCTTGGGAGGCAAGCTCTAAACGAGCCCCACAACTCTATTGAGGCTGAAAAGGAGGAGTTTGATTGGCCAAGTGATCATATTTCGGCTAAAGACCCTTTTGAGGGTATAATTGAGGTAGCTCACCGAATTGAACGTGCATTTGAGGCTTTGGCAAGGGCCCATGTAAAAAAAATTATGGCCAAGGTGGAGGAGTTTGAAAGGCCAAAAATTTTCATTTCGGCCATAGAGCCCCTCCCTAATGTTGAAGACGACGAACCGCTCGGGGGGCAAACTTCACCGAGATCGATTGACTCTAAATCGGTCCATGAATATTTTGAACAACTTTCCTTGAGGGAGCTAACCCTTAAGGAGTTGTTTAATTTTTTCAGTCTAATAATAGTGATCGTTAAATCTGGTAAATTTTACCAGATTATTAGTGAAGATATTTTCTTGCCTTATCTCATATAAGCCCGGACCGCTATAAATCAGCAAGCTGGTCAAGCTACCAAATCACCTCGTGTCATCTCGACAAACTGCATTCCAATGCATTCTTAGCATTCTTAGGATTATTTTTAGGCAAATTAAACAGTCTTTTTATTTTTCTAGGATTCAATTGCTTATTGTAATTTTTCTTTTCCATCAATTAAATAAAACATCTCTTTGCTTCTTTCATCACTTTCTATACTTGTGCGCTTTAGTATTGTCTAGGAATCTTTAGGTGAGGGTACATTCCTACTCACCTTTCATAATCGCCTTTTAGAAATTTAGATTATGAAACCTTACGTACCACTCACACGAGTGATTTTAGGATATTTTGTGTTTTATCAGTTTGGGTCTACCTCACAAGACTCTGGCATGCCCGAACAACAAATATAGCAAACACCTTAAAAGTAGTTGGCTAATAAAAACCACTATGTAAGACTTTTTGTGCAGTTTTTTGAGAAGCAAAATGGCCACCGCACGCCTCAGAATGACATGATGCCAAGATAATGGTTGTATCATCATTTAGAATGCAATGTCGGATGACTTGGTCTATATATAGTACTTGAAAAGATAGGGGTCATAAAAAAAGAAATGGCATGCGAACGAGAGGAATCTCTTCTTATCTTGTATTGATCAATGCGGAAGGGTTTCTCCTATTACTAAATAATTAACTATGTTTAAATACCAAGGTAAACTGGAGACAGCCAAAAGTTGTTCATTAGGAAATGCATCTTTTGTAAGCATGGGTTCAGTGCTATCTATAAAAGTTAGCCTTGAAAGATGATCTGTGACCACATTCTCTACTCCCTCTTTGTCTTTGATAGTTAAATCAAATTCTTAGAGTAGGACTATCCAACGGATGAGCCTTTATTTTGCATCCTTCTTGGATAGTAAATATTTAAGGGCTGAGTGGTCTGTGAAGCAGACAATTGGCGACCCTATTAAATATAAGCAAATTTGTCCAAGGTAAAGTCTATAGCCAGCAATTCATTCTCCGTGGTTGTGTAGTTCATTTGAGCTTGATTAAGAGTTCGAATGGCATAATAGAATACATAAGGATTACTGTCCTTCCTTTGACCTAGAACTGTGCCAATGGTGTAGTCACTAGCATCACACATTAGTTCAAAAGGTAAACTCTAATCGGGAGCCCCGTGTTATGAGCGCAGAGGTAAAGAGTTTCTTTAGTGTATTGCATGGTTTCTGGCAATCATTCGACCATTCGAATGGTGCATCTTTGACAATCAGTTAACAAAATGGTCAGGAAATCACACTAAAGTTTTGAATGAATCTACGATAGAATCCTGTGTGTCCCAAGAAAGTGTGAATGTCTCTGACTATACAGGGGATAAGAAGATTCGAGATAATATCTATTTTTGCCTTATCAACTTGGATACCTTCGGCAAATATTATGTGGCCAAGAACAACTCCCTTGGTCACCATGAAGTGACACTTTTCTCAAACTAACACCAAATGTTTATCTTCGTATTTTAGATAGAACATGTTTAAGGTTTTCTAAACAATCATCAAATCTATGGCCGAACACAAAAAAGTCATCCATGAAAACTTCTAGAATTTGTTCGACCATATCGCTAAAACTACTTAGCATGAATCATTGAAAAGTAGCAGGTGCTTTACAAAAGCCGAATGGCATTCTTTGATAAGCAAAAGTACTGAACAGGCACATGAATGTCATTTTTTCCTGATCTTTAGGAGCTACTTCAGTCTGATTATATCCACTATATCCATCCAAGAAACAAAAGTTGTGACCCGTTACTCGTTCTAACATTTAATCCATGGATGGCAAGGGAAAGTGGTCTTTTAAAGTCACAATGTTTAGTTTTTGGTAGTCAATACACATCCTCCATCCGGTGGGGACACAGGTAGGTACTTATTTGCTTCTTTATTTGAAATGATAGTTATGCGTGCCTTTTTTGGAACTACTTGGGTTAGACTAACCCACGAACTATCAGTAATAGGGTAATTTATCCCAACATCTAGTAGTTTCAAGAATTCCTTTTTGACAACCTCTTATATGTTAGGATTCAGACGCATTTTCATTTTTTTTGAAGGCTTTGTGTCTTCTTCCAAGTAAATCTTATGCATGCAAATAGATGGGCTTATGCCTTTGAGGTTCACAGTAGTCCATCCCAATACACCTTGATGTTGCTTTAATACTTGGACAAGTTTACCCTCTTGTTCAGAATCTGAGGTAGATGATATAATAATGGGATAGGTTTTATCAATTCCTAGAAAAACGTATTTGAGTTCCTTAGGGAGCTCCATCAATTCAAGATCAGGGAATTATAAGTTAGAGGGTATTGCGAGTTTAGTTTTAGGAGGGAACAGCTCATATGATGTCACCTACATACATTCAGGTTATACTTCTTCTATCGTATCCATCATTAGACATGTCAGACTCAGGTTAGATTCTTGTGGATTATACTTATCAAATTGATAGAAAGCATTACTCATAACTGCTTCCACAAGATCTTTATAGCCAACAAAACCAGACTTATCCTCCACAATTATTTCTATGAGGTTAACTTCTTCCTCATCCTCGTATTCTTCAAGTCTGGGATTCGAAATGATTTTGACATTCAAAGTCATATTCCTAACTACGAGTGTCATAATGCCATTTCGTATTTGTATTATGGCAACTATTGTAGCTAAGAATGGACGTCCAAAAATTATCGGTATTTGTGCACAAGGATTGGCAACAGGTTCAGTGTCTTAAATCACAAAATCTATTAGGAAGATAAAAGTATCTATATGTACAAGGGCGTCTTCTAGCATTCCTCTTGGATATTTAACTAATCTATCTACGAATTGTCGAGCAACTTGGGTAGGTTTGAGTTCACGAAGACCCAATTGTCTATAAACAAAGTATGGCACTAGATTCACACTTGATCTGAGATCGAGTAGTGCATTATCGTTCTTTTGATTGCCGATTATGCATGAGACTATAGGGATACTAGGGTCTTTAAATTTTGCAGGCAGCACGTTTGAATCATCGCTTTCTTGGCAAGCAAGATAAGCATGTTTTTTTGCACTTTCCTGCCTCTTGACCATGCATAAGTCTTTTAGGTACTTCGCATATGCAGGTACTTGTTTAATGGCATCTAGGAGTAGAAGGTTTATTTTTACATGTTTAAACATTTCCAAAAACTCTAGATTTTTAGGGTATGTTTGATAACCCAATTAAGTGCTGAAAATAAAAAGATTTAGCACTTATTCTTTTTCAGTGCATTTGATAACGTACCACTTAATTGAAAAAGGAGCAAAATAATCACTGAAAACTTTAAGTAAAAAATTTCTACTGAAAATAATCACTGAATGCATTCTATTTCAATAGTTGAAGCACTATTTTCAGTATTACAAATTCAATCACTTAAAATTTTCAGCACTTAAAATCCAGCACTTAATTTTCAGCACTTAATTTTCAGTTTTATCAAACACACCCTTAGTCTCATCTTTTGGTTTTCTTAATCTTTAAGGGTAAGGCGCAGGGAAAGGGCACTTTAGAACTTCTTTGTTAAAGGGTTCCTTTCCGGGCCTTCTCTTAACTTCCTCTACTTTGACTGGAGGTTCTTCATGTGATTTTGAATTATCATTGATAGCTCCTCCTCATCCACCACTTCATCTTCTTCTTCTTCAACAGTAGGAAGTGGCATGTCCAGCCTAATTATTTTGCTACTTCTTAGGGTAGTCACGACTTTAGCACGTTACTAATTGTTAGGACCATTTTTATGCCACTTAAGATTTGGAAGTGGTTAGGATAGAAACATCCCTCCCGTCCACTCATGTCGAGCTTCCATTCTCTCCGTACTAGCAGACATCCTACTCATCCTTTGAAGCATTTGTTGCAACACAATTGGGTTAGAGAGTGGATCCTCTTCTTGTACCTTTTAATGATGTGGTACATGTACATTAAAGGGTTGGGCTTGATTTTGACTATTAAATTTGTTTTGTTGGAATTACTGAGATAGCCTATTTTGTTGGCCTTGGAATTGATTATACGGTTGTTGTGGTTGGTATTGGTTCTATGTCCCCACATCATTTTTCTAATCAAAACCAGGGTGATTCCATCTATTGTTGTTATTAGATTGGTAATTATTTTTATTGTAGTAATTCCTTGACCCTCTATATCCTTGCATAGCATTTATTTCCATACGATTTTGTTCTTGAAAATATGTCACATTGGGACAGTATGGGGCAGTGTGTCCCAATATGCTATATGTGCCATAAGGTTCTTCAGGTAAGATCTATCTAGAACTTTATCCTTTTATTCCTAGACCTTCCAACTTTTGAGCTAATTCTTCATACTTCGCCATCAATGTACCCTTAGTATTCAATTTATAGATATACTTTTCTTCTCTACCTGATATTTGAGTTCTTGTGTCTTCTTGGTTAGTCCATTCATGAGCATGTTCGGATAACCATTCACAGTGTACCTCAACTTCTTCAGTGTTTTTGCTAAGAAACTCACCAGCACTCATAGTTTCAACCAGTTTTTTAGTTTCATCATTACGGCCTTCAAAGAAAAAGCGCATTGTTCACCATTTCTCAAACCCATGATGTGGGCATGAGAGAAGCAAATCTTTGAATTGTTCCCATGTTTGAGTGAAGGATTAACTATATTTTTGTTTATATGAATTGATTTGGCGTTTAAGTTCAGAACTTATACATGCCGGGAAAAACTTCTTTAAGAAAGCTATGTTCAACGAATGCCAAGTATATATTGAATTTGGTTTCAGGGACAACAGCCATGCTTTCGCTTTATCCTTTAAGGTGAAGGGAAAAAGCTTTAACCGCGTTACATCCAAAGGACAGTTTTGGGTGAATGTATTACAAACACCCTCGAAGTCCTTCGCATAAAAGTATGCCTTCTTGCTTTCCATCCCATGAAAGGTAGGAAGTTGAATCATGCCATTGTGAAATTTGAATTCACCCACATGTAGAGGAATGAGAATGTAAGAAGTTGTGCGCATGTGTTTTGGTTGCATAAGTTCACGCAAAGGACACAACGAATCCTCGATTGGTGCAACCATATTCTCACCATTTTCACTTCTATCATCGTTAGACATTGTGGCAAATATTAATGGGGTAGCAACAAGATTAACAAAGCTCGAAGAATCAGATGAAAAATGTGAATCTTCGTTAATACCCGCAATGGAAATTTCAGACATGAAAGAGAAAGGACTACGAAGATCTTAAACTAAAGAACTAAAAGAAAAAGAAAAAATAAAAATAGGTAAAGGATAGAACGAGATAATCTAAGCATATAGCTAGTTGCCTTCCCCAGCAATGGTGACAAAAACTTGACACGATGAAAAATGTGTGTGCTCTTGTGCTATGTTCAAGTGTAAACAATCGTGGAAGTAATACTGGATAAGTCTAGGTCAAACCCACAGGGAAGGGGAGAGTGAACTACTTAGACTAACTCCACAAGAAAAATAAAATTCATTAGTATAATGGAAGGCGTAGAACACAAAGTTAAATCACTAATTAACTATTCAGTATTTAAAAGGGCTTCACTTAATAAAAGGAAAGCATTGGGATCACACGAATCCACTGTCACGCCCCGACATAGTAAAGTAGGGAAAAATTAAAATTTCCGCCTTTGGACCCGTGGATACGTGACTGGTTTGAGGATCGCGTGCTTGTCCATACAAGAAAGAACGAAAAATAAAGTAATAACAATAATTAGAAGCAGCATAATAAGCATGGTCATTCTTGGCATATAAAATATTATACATAATCAGAGTCTTAAATCTATTATTACAACCCACAGAAAGAAAAGGACAGATAATAACTTCCTAGGCGTAATACCCTACAATGTAATAATAAGATCGGCATCTAGTGCCTCAACTACAAATAAAAGATAAATGAACAAAAGTCTTCACTTCTGCCAGTTAGCTCAAAACTATAGCCTTCCTTAGTGTAATACCATGTATTTTCAATAATAATTTATGTACTGAGATTCTATATACTTCCCTTGATCATATATGAAATTTCATCTTCGATCAATCGAAGCTCTTTCGAGCGATCGAGCATTTCTGAAGTTCAAGCAATCAAACACTGTTCGAGCGATCGAAACCATACCGACATGAATTTAATACGTGGTCCCTACAATCAATCAAAGCCCTTTTAATCAATCGAACTAGCCGATCTGAGTTCAAGCGATCGAAGTACGTTTGATCGATCGAGAGTGTAATCATTTGAATTCCCGATTTCTCTCAGAAATAGCCATCTTCCCTCTCTCTTCTCTCTATATATATACATTGGTTCTCGTGTGTTTGAGTGTTTGGGAAATTAGAGAGTTGATAAAAAGAGTGCATATGCTTATGTGTTAATATATATACATATACATCTATATATATACACATACCTATATATATACTCACAGCTTGGGAGAGAGGGAGAAGCAGAAGTAGGAAAAAAGAAGAAGAAGAAAAGAGGAGGAGATAGAGAGAGAGATAGAGACAAGGCAAAGGAGAGAGAAAGAGCCATTGAAGCTTGGAAGCTAAAGCTTAGCCAAACGCGCCCTTATGATCTTTTGGTGAGTTCCAAACTCACTTGGTAGCTTAGTTATGATGTTTTACAAGTTTTTGTACATTTCATAAGCATCCAAACACACCCTACCAAATTCTGGACATTCGCTACAGAATCTAGAGAAGACGAAGTTTGAGTGGTTGAGCTGCATTCAATCGATCGAACATCCCTATTTCTCAAACAACCAAAATGACTTCAATCGATTGAGACTATCTTGACTTCAATCAATTGAGAAAACTTCGATCGATCGAGCATCACTTTTCCTCAACCAATTGAGAGGACTTCAATCTATCGAACATAGCAGAACATGGATATATTCCTTAAGTTTATAATTCATAATTGGGTAGTGTTTAATCATTGTTTCGTGTTCCTATTATGTGATATTATGAGTTACGGAGGTAATGGGATATGATAATGGGATTAAGATAATGTGGTAAGAAATGTAATAGGGTTCGAAATGTTAGTAACAATACACTGCAATTACGAGATAAGGTTTGGTTTATGATGGTGGTTAACATTGGTTAATCGTGGTATTAGTGGGGTATTGGTAATCATCAGTACAAGTTTGTCAGTATCATAAGTTGGTCGTGGACATAATCTGTGTGGGATGTGAGCCTTATGTATTGTGTTAGTAAGAAGTACTGATGCATATTGTTTATGAACAGACGATACTCACAAGAGTTCTTAAAGGCGATGAATAGTAGGAGTTCTTAAAAGCGGTGAACATGAGTATTTATACTTCCATAGATTGGTCATTCTATGTGAACGATGTATAGTGTTTGCAAGAGTTTTTAAAAGCGGTGAATAGTAAGAGTTCTAAAAAATGGTGAACAAGAACACTAGTATGTCGTGATGACATAATCAATTAGGTACTTTTAGTTGGTATTGGATTAAGTCAGCCTTAGAGTTGGGAGACGATGAGAATCGGTTAATGTTGCATCAGAATAAAGGAAGAAATGATACTACTAATATCACTGCTTTATCTCGCTCATGACTAATAATTACTTTATTTCTATGAGGTTGTGTGTGTTAGTTCTTACTCAGCTTTCAGTAAGTTGATGGCCTTTATTGCCTGAACATTCCCTGTCCAGACTACCCTATCCCTAACAATACAGGTGCTAGAACTTACGGTGATTAATACTACCCAGAGTTGGATCACGCAGAGGGTGGCCACATTGATGCCGGCCATATGGGAGAGGAACATTATGTTGACGACTATCCTTTCTCCAGCTAAAGACTTAAGATAGTTTATCGAGTTTATGTTTAACCTTTATATTTCTGTTGAACGTTGTTAGTTAGCAGGTACATGGGCATATGTTGTCTCCAGACCTATTGTGATCTTGTGGAGCATACTCTGATATTTGTAATAGTGATACTGCTTTTATATTTTAGTTTTTTCCTATTCCTGTTTATCTTATGGACTAGTACTGTGTGGTGTGGATAATTAGTGACTTTCACTTGTCATTCCATATGGACCCTAAAAGGAAATTCATTTTTCTCTATTTTTGCTGCTTTGGGGCGTGATAGGGATTTTTGTATCAGAGCCCTAGGTTTGTGATACTCTCGTTGACAAAACGATTCCACACTATCTGGTCCTAGTATTTAAGATCCTTAAGATGAGATATGAGTTTAAGATAAGTTTTCCTTCTGACAAAAGTTAGTTTCCTTTGCAGGTTAGCATTATGGATGGAGCTAGCTGATCTGGAGTTTTATCATGACCAGATACACCAGACAGCTAGTAGATATCTAGAGGAGGATCTGTGGAAGGCTCTTTATGTGATTGGGAAGACTCTCCCTATAGAGATGCATATGGATGCTTACCATTTAGCAAGGATTGGTAAGGATATTCACCAGTAGATTCTACGTTTGATCGAGAGCAAGTTAGAGATGGTTTCTTGAGCTTCGAACGATTCTTGGAGGACCTATTAAGCAGCCCCAATAGTAGCACCTTCATCACCAATACCTGAGGTACCCATTCTAGAGCCACATGAGCAGCCTGAGGAGCCAGAGTCACCAGAGGCTGAGCCAATAGTTGATGCTGACGCAGAGGAGAATCGCACCAAGGATATTGAGCCTATCGAGGATGACGAGGAGCCAGAGGAGGACCCGGAAGAGGACCCAGATTTAGGCGATGAGGATGTTTTGGCTAGAGAGGATGACATAGTATGAGATGAGCCTATAGGGGATGTTACAGTCGAGCCAGAGGAGGTTTTTGTGCCAGAGGTACCAGTTGTGTTTGATTTACTAGCAAGACCTGTATTACATGTACTAGATAGTGCCAATATGGCAGCTAAGTGGGTAGCAGCAATGGTTGCACAACCAGTTGGAGTTGTGATAGGAGGAGTTGCATTAGCAGAGGCTATGGCCCTAGTTGGGGATTTTGTTGGGTTGTTTGTTGATGTTGCCGGGCCAGCATTTGATGTCGAAGAGATGGAGGTGGACGATATCGTTGTTAAGGATTGGGATATATGAGTAGTAGTTGGAGGACTTGCTGCACCAACAGAGGCCAATCTACCTATGGAGATGGATGTTGCACTAGAGGATGAGGCACCAGTAGTAGGATCAGACGCTGACAACTTTTGAATTAGGATCTGCAGGGTTTAGCTTTTGTTAGTTTATATCACGACATGTTCATCCGATTTTTGGGAGCTTGAGAGATAGCTATTTGAGCATAGCTTTGTATAGATGTTATCCTTAGTAGTACTATCGTACTAACTGACCTTAGCACTGTGTTTTGGTTTATCCCATGTGGTACACAGTTTGACTAATGTGTACTATGCTGTACATCTTTTGATATTTATATATATCCGAGCAGTACTTTCGCTATTGATTGTATGTTTAATTGAAATGTGTTGTTTAGTAAAACTGTTAGTTCTTGCTGCTTCTCGCTCTATCTTGTTTTCGTTTTCGTGAGAAGACTTTCAGCTGATCATTTAGTCTCTTGTATGCGACACTCGTTATCATTATGGTTATACCAAGGAATCAAGCACGGTTAGGAGCCCCTATTCCTGAAGGTATGGATCCAACGGGAGTTTTTGAAGCTTCATGCAAAGCATGGAGCATGTGGGAGATACATATAACCACTCTACTTACTAGAGACTCATTGCACCACCGCCACCAAGACAGATTGGTGATAAGTTACTCGAACATTTTTACGGATTATGCCCAGAGAAATTTGGCAAATTTACAAAATCATGGTAGGCAGAGTAGTGGATACAGAAAATGGAACTGATTTTTAAAGTGTTGGAATGTACTTAGCAAGATAAGCATTGTCTTGCCACCTTTCAGTTTGACTTATGTCGCCGCAGATTGGTCAGAAGCTGACCAAGCCACTGTAGGGATAAGTTCTGCAAGGGTAATCACTTGGGAGACATTTAATGATTTTTAGAAAAGTATTTTCCGGAAGATGAGAGAGACCAACAAGAGAGGAACTTTCTTAATCTGGTCCAAGGAGGATGGACTGTACGGGAATATACAACACAATTCGAGCTTCTATCTCATTTCTCTCAACATGTGATAGACACTCCATAGAAGAAGGTAAAGAGATTTCACCAAGGATTGAACCCCCACCTCAGATATATGATGGTTGGTCATCTAATCAGTCATTCGAAGGAATTGTTAGATTTGCTACAGGATTGGAGAAAGATACCTATCCAACACAGTATCTACAGATAAATGGACCTCAGTCGTCAAGAGGATTTCAGCTGCGGAATTTCCAGACCCAGCCACCAAGGAATACCCAAGGGTGGAGACCCCAAAGAAATTTTCAAGAGAAAGAAAACCTGGGAAGGAACTTGGAAGCCACAGTAGGGTTACTCTCGACCCCATCAATATCGCTAGCAAGGACCACAACCGCAGGCATTACTAACAGCCTCGCCAAGCAATAATAGATTTTAATTATAGAAAGTGTAACACCTGTAATTTTCTTTCATTGATAATATCAGTTTTTTGAATTTCTATATTAGACTGACTATATTATTATATTATTATTTTAATTATCTGATGGTACGGCCAGTAGTAACCGTACCGACTCGGCTGTAATAAGATTTAACTTAGTCCCAGACCCAAACCCGGACCCAGACCCGGACATTAGAAATAATACTCGGTTGCACATAAATCGAGACCAACATGTATACCGAGGAACTTATGCATGCAAACCGAGGAAGTGGCACAAAACCCGAGGTGAGCTCCACATGGCGGGCCATATGGAAGCTACATGCAACCCCATTGACACATGTCACCACCCTATATGACACTTGTCCACATGTGGGACACTTGTCATTGCATGTGCACATGCAAACATGCATGAAGACACCTCCCCCTCCACCATCTCTATATAATCATGCATATACTCATGCATTTCATTTTCTTTGGCCTAAAAATCTGCACATGGAGAGAAGGCTAGGAGGTTAGGGATACATAGAGAGATAAAAGAGAAGTTAGGAGGAAAATCAAGAGTTGATCCTCCATTTCCTTGTGAGCACCTTCATATACACACTCATATACTTACATCCACATCACCATGGGGACTTAGGAGCTATGATTACAAGTCTTAGAAGTCCAAGAAGATTCCTAGAAGAAAGAAAATTCAAGAAGTTAAGAAGAAGAAGGAGTTCATCCTTGAAGTTTGAAGTTCAAGCTCTGTTAAGCTCAAAAACAACAGCCAAGCTCAATTTCAAGCTTTGGTGAGTAATTATGAGTAATCTAACTCAATTTAGAACATATATAATATGTACTAATGTTTAGTAGAAGTTTGACGTTGTTGTGTTGAAGTTTTCATGACACGCAAGACAAATCCTTAAATCTGAGAAACTGAAACTCTCAGCAGAACATAGTTTAGTAAAATGAATGTTTTGGGCAGCTCAGAAATACAAATTAAGCTAGGTTTTTTTGTGGAAACATCTAACTCATATATCTACAAATAACGATTCTATATCTCAGTATAGAAATCACTCCTTCATGGGTGAAATGTATGTACAACGCAGTGTTATAAATCTGAGAAACTGAAACTTTCAGCAGAACATAGTTTAGCAAAATGAATGTTTTGTGCAGTTTAAAAATGAGGATTAAGCTAGATTTTTTTGTACAGAAATCTAACTCATTTATCTACAAATAACTCTTCTATAGCTCTGTCTAAACACCCCTCCTTCATAGGTGAAATTCACGTACAATGTAGTACTATAAATCTGGGATAGAACAGTCCGAGATATAAGAAATGTCTTATAAAATAAATAGTTTGAGTAGCTCAAAAATGTAATTGAAGCTAGATTTTTTTTGCACATGAAGATATTCCTATTATCTATAATATTTTAGTTTTGAGTTTGATCTACAAAGCAATTTATCATGCCCAAATAAATCATGTTAATTCAGTCAACACAGTGAAAATGTATCTTGGCAGATTGTACAGCTTTTTGTATAATGTTTTGTTTATGCATGGTGTTGATTGTTGATGCTAGTTTTTCGGTACATGTGTTATGAAAATCTCGTGCTATAGTAGTGCTATCGCGTAGATGAGTATGTTAAGGGTTTCATCTTTATGTTTTATTGATTTTAAATCCATGATTATAAATCCATAAGCTACGTGAATATAGTCTAATGACCGTTGAAAGTTCATACTCAAACTATAAGTATATTGTATGGTATGATTATTTCATTGATAAGTGATCGGGAAAGTTTCCATCGTAAGTATATTGAGAGGAAAACGGAATGTCGGACGTGTAGCGAAATATTAACGGTTATAAATGGATGATATTAATGAACTAAACTACGAAACGTGAGAACGCGTAAAATAATGATAAAACCTTCGATAACAGATTTAATGTGAATAAGGGACATTGGACCTCGTTTCTAGTCATGTGACTATCGGTCAAAGTTGATTCGTGAACTTTTGTGTCATGTTTGGATAATTCTTGAAAAGTTGGTCTCTCGATTATTCCATGGAGTCGATTGGTGAGTTATGTTTGTTCCTTGATCTGAGGATCGGCATGATGTGTTCGGTCAAGTGCGGATGACCTGAGGATCGTCGTGACGTGTTCAATCAAGTGGTTGATTATTTTTCCGCACCCTTAGACTGAGGATGGGCATGACGTGTTCGGTTATGTACGGGCGACCTGAGGATCGGCATGACGTGTTCGTCCAAGTGATTATTAATTTCCCGTACCCTTGGTCTGAGGATGGGCATGACGTGTTCGGTAACGTGCGGGCGACCTTAGGATCGGCATGACGTGTTCGACCAAGAGATTGTTAATGTCCCGCACACTTATGCCATTTGGGCGACAGTTTGAGTGCCAGTTGGACGACAGTTAACTATTCATTATTGAGTGTTGTTCTTTCTTGACTAGTAAATGCGATTGGAGTTACGTCTTCTTTCAGTCAATGTCATTGGTCAGTTCAGTTAGGGGTTAAGTTTCAAAGGGAATGATTGGGTTTAAAAAAGACATGGTTTTGAGAATGAGAAAACACGAACAAGGCATAGTATCGAGAATAAGAAATGATGAACGAGATATGGTTTCAAGAAATAAGAAGAGATGAAGAATAACTTACCTTAAGAGGTGGTAACCTTAAGGGGACCCTCACTTAGCGTAACCGCTAATGGCTTTTCATGCCGCTGGACCTTCCATGTCCGGCCTTTGCAGGACCAGACAGAGCCGACTACTATCAAGATGCTGACTTTACTACTGAAGACTATGCTGGTGAAGATTACTACGAGGAAGGCTACGGTTTCGCCAGCTGAAGACTTTGGAGCTTTTATTTTATTATAGGTCTGTTATTATTATGTTAGTGATGTAAGAGTTTAGCTGGTCTTGTAATATGTATCTTTTGGATATCTTTTTGGCCTGTAATATACTACTGATGTAAGACTTGGATGTTTTAAATTTCGGCTTCAGCTGAACTTAGTCACTTTCCCATATCACATTATTGTTATAAGCATGTTTGGACAATCAGATGACACTCACAACCAGTCACGTGTCTACGAACCCATAAAGGAAATTTATTTTTCCCTATTTTTGGTACTTCGGGGCGTTACAGAGATTTTTGGTATCAGAGCTTTAGGTTTAGACGCGCTCACTGATTGTCCTACACCTTAAGTTATGAGCCTAAGATTTACCTCGTATTAGTACTGACACTAAATTCGCTCCTCTTGCATGACTATGGAGTCGAGCTTTGTTCATGATGATTTCGGAGGTCACTATAATTGCGACAGTCGTATCCAGCCTATCGACCCTGTACTATATCGACAGCGGATCTGGTAGAGGGCAAGGCATATCTTGGAGGAGGACATACAGAGAGTTGTGCTTACTGATACATTGCAGTATCCGGATCGAGTGTGGCCCGAGTCAATCCATGCTTCAGAGACTAACATACTTATTCACCATGACCTTATCAGCATGACTCAGGACGAGGCACTATATGACGATATACTCTTCCTGAGTAACTATATTCATCTTTCTGATTTAACTCCTTTTGAGTAAACCCACTATTTTCTACCATTGGTTGCATTAGATCAATTATCCTTATGATGAACCTTGGGATGTCCTTTATTGTTTCACTAATTGAAAGTTATTCGTTGTCCTCTCTGATTTCACTTAACAAGATTTTGGATCATTCTGATCAGTGATAAATTCAATTGTGAAATCATTTTCTTTCTGATGCTAATAAGTCATCTCTCTGGACTTATCACCATGAAAATCGATTCCAATAATTCATTTATAAACCAATCATTGTAAGTCATTTGGACTTATAATCTGTTAAATTAATCTTTGTAAATCGTTTGGACTGTCAACTATTTGACCAACTTTTGCAAGTGCGTATCCCTTGACATTATTGCAAAGGATCTCTTTGTATTTGTTCACCTAAGGAACTCAAGCATATTGCACCCCTTTGTAAATTAGTCTTCATTTCCTTTCATTTCACAAATTCTTCTTATTGGTAACCTTGACTTTTATCATTAAGGCTTCACCTAAATTATTGGCTCATGAGACAAGGAATTCTTATGTCCTACCTGGGAGGCCTTACACCTATAGTCATTGCATTACTATGATTGTCCTATAGTAATCATCTAATGGTTATTCTCAGATACTCATTCTATATATTGTGATCCTATGTACAAGTGATTGATCACATACCTCTTCATTTTTAACTCAGTACATAATGAGTATTCATTTTGTTATAAATTCAACTCCTTACAAGTGAATTCAATCCTACTCCAATTACCCGTAACAACTTATATGCTTGGTATTAATTAATGCATGGAGAAATTGCTTAATGACTTGTGCCATCACCTACGATGCCAAAACTCCACGACGATTTCATGACGACACGCAAAGGAACTCAATCACAATAACACGCTTAAAAGGATGCCACGACCCCTACAAGTCATAGAAGACAATCATGAGACCAACTAGACTTCTCAACCATCGCATCAAAAAGTTGATAGGCAGGAATCTTGCCCGATTAACGACACAGAAGAAAAAAACTAGTATCCCGAACAACTACTCGAATGCAGCCCACAATCATTGAGGAAAACTCTAGATACATCAAGAATCATCACAAGAGGCAAAGAAACAATGAAAGGAAAGTTAATCAGACTGCCGTTCAGACACATCCAAAGCAACGTGATATCTGCGAGAGCTACGGAATATCTAGACATCACTTCAAAGAATGCAAAGCACCGAAACATGTCACAAGTTGATAGGCACAGTGCTTTAATTGTGGAAAGACTGGATGTGTGCGCAAAGATTATCTAGAACGAGGAACTTAGAACAAGGTTCCACCACAAAGAAGATCCTGAAAGAGAACTTGCAGATCACCAAATTAATCTCAGCATTGAACAAGTTGAAAGACCGAAGGTGCCATATTCAATGTCAGAACTATGAATTTCACTTGGCATTGTTTCAGCAAAGAAGTTTGGATGTATGAAACAATTTATGAGAAGGTCTGATTAGTTAGCTAGTGGGAACCTCACAACCTTAAAATTTGAGATATGATTAGTACCTTGTACTTTCTAAGACCTAGCAAACTCTAGATTTTGAGGACGAAATCCTTTGATAAGGTAGGTAGAGATGTAGCACCTGAATTTTTCCAGAAATTCCACATAGGATATTAGAAATTAGTGATGTTGCCACAAAGGTTGTCAGGTATTCGCAATATTTTTCACATTAGTATGTTGAAGGAGTATCATCAGGGCGTGACACCACATGTAATCGACTTTAAGGACATTGAGGCGAATAACATGTCTTACACAGAGAAACCCATCAAGAGTTTGGGTCGAAAAACCAAGAAGCTGAGGAACAAGAAGATCCCATTGGTGAAAGTTCAATGGAATCATCATGACGAAAGAGAAGCTTCGTGGGAAATGGAGTCAGAGATGCGAGAGAAATATACTTTTCTGTTTTGTACCTAGATATGCTCTGATTTCGAGGATGAAATCCTTTAATAGGTGGTGGAAGATGTAACACCTGTAATTTTCTTTCATTGATAATATTAGTTTTTCGAATTTCTGTATTGGACTGACTATATTATTATATTATTATTTTAATTATCTGACGGTACAGCCGGTAGTAATCGTACAGACTCGGCCGTAATAAGATTTAACTTAGTCCCGTACCCGGACCCATACATTAGAAATAATACTCGGTTGCACGTAAATCGAGACTGACACGTATACTAAGGAACTTATGCATGCAAACCGAGGAAGTGGCACAAAACCCAAGGCGGGCTCCACATAGCCGGCCACATGGAAGCTACATGCAACCCCATTGACACATGTCACCACCCTATGTGACACTTGTCCACATGTGGGACACTTGTCATTGCATGTGCACATGCAAACATGCATGAAGACACCTCCCCCTCCACCATCTTTATATAACCATGCATATACTCATGCATTTCATTTTATTTTGCCTAAAAATCTACACATGGAGAGAAGGCTAGGAGGTTAGTGATACATAGAGAGATAAAAGAGATGTTAGGAGGAAAATCAAGAGTTGATCCTCCATTTCCTTGTGAGCACCTTCATATACACACTCATATACTTACATCCACATCACCATGGGGACTTAGGAGCTGTGATTATAAGTCTTAGAAGTCCAAGAAGATTCCTAGAAGAAAGAAAAATCAAGAAGTTAAGAAGAAGAAGGAGTTCATCCTTGAAGTTTGAAGTTCAAGCTCTATTAAGCTCAAAAACAACATCCAAGCTCAAGTTCAAGCTTTGGTGAGTAATTGTGAGTAATCTAACTCAATGTAGAACATATATAATATGTAATAATGTTTATTAGAAGTTTGATGTTGTTGTGTTGAAGTTTTCATGACATGCAAAGCAAATCCATAAATCAGAGAAACTGAAACTCTCAGCATAACATAGTTTAGTAAAATGAATGTTTTGTGCAGCTCAAAAATCCGAATTAAGCTAGGTTTTTTTGTGGAAATAGCTAACTCATATATCTACAAATAATGCTTCTATAGCTCAGTATTGAAATCACTCCTTCATGGGTGAAATGTATGTACAACACAGTGTTATAAATCTGAGAAACTGAAACTTTCAACATAACATAGTTTAGTAAAATGAATGTTTTGTGCAGCTCCAAAATGAGGATTAAGCTAGGTTTTTTGTGTGAAGAAATCTAACTCATTTATCTACAAATAACGCTTCTATAGCGCAATCTAAAAACCCCTCCTTCATAGGTGAAATTCACGTACAATGCAGTACTATAAATCTGGGACAGAACAGTCCGAGATATAAGAAATGTCTTGTAAAATAAATAGTTTGAGTAGCGAAAATTAATTGAAGCTAGATTTTTTTTGTACATGAAGATATTCCTATTATCTATAATGTTTTAGTTTTGAGTTTGATCTACAAAGCAATTCATCATGCCCAAATAAATCATGTTAATTCAGTCAACACAGTGAAAATGTATCTTGGCAGATTGTACAGCTTTTTATATAATGTTTTGTTTATGCATGGTGTTGATTGTTGATGCTAGTTTTTCGGTACATGTGTTATGAAAATCTCGTGCTATGGTAGTGCTATCGCGTAGATGAGTATGTTAAGGGTTTCATCTATATGTTTTATTGATATTAAATCCATGATTATAAATCCATAAGCTACGTGAATATAGTCTAATGACCTTTGAAAGTTCATACCCAAACTATAAGTAAGTTGTATGGCACGATTATTGCGTTGATAAGTGATCGGGAAAGTTTCCATCGTAAGTATATTGAGAGGAAAATGGAATGTTGGACGTATAGCGAAATATTAACAGTTATAAATGGACAAACTACGAAACGTGCGAATGCGTAAAATAATGATAAAACCTTCGATGACAGATTTAATGTGAATAAGGGACATTGGACCTCGTTTCTAGTCGTGTGACTACCGGTCAAAGTTGATTCGTAAACTTTTGTGTCGTGTTTGGATAATTCTTGCAAAGTTTGTCTCTCGATTATTTCATGAGTCGATTGGTGAGTTATGTTTGTTCCTTGATCTGAGGATCGGCATGACGTGTTCGGTCAAGTGCGGATGACCTAAGGATCATCATGACGTGTTCCATCAAGCGGTTGATTATTTTTCTGAACCCTTGGACTGAGGATGGGCATGACGTGTTCGGTTATGTACGGGTGACCTGAGGATCGACATGAGTGTTCGTCCAAGTGATTATTAATTTCCCGTACCCTTGGTCTGAGGATCGGCATGACGTGTTCGACCAAGAGATTGTTAATGTCCCGCACACTTATGCTATTTGGGAGACAGTGTGAGTGCCAGTTGGGCGACAATTAACTATTCATTGTTGAGTGTTGTTCTTTCTTGACCAGTAAATGTGATTGGAGTTAAGTCTTCTTTCAGTCAATGTCATTGGTCTGTTCAATTCTGGGTTAAGTTTCAAAGGGAATGATTGGGTTTAAATAAGACATGGTTTTGAGAATGAGAAAAGACGAACAAGGCATCGTATCGAGAATAAGAAATGATGAACGAGATATGGTTTCGAAAAATAAGAAGAGATGAAGAATAACTTACCTGAAGTAGTGGTAACCTTAAGGGGACCCTCACTTAGCTTAACTGCTAACGGATTTTCATGCCACTTGACCTTCCACGTCCAGCCTTTACAGGTCTAGATAGAGCCGACTGCTATCAAGATGCTGACTTTACTACTGAAGACTATGCTGGTGAAGATTACTACGAGGAAGGCTACGGTTTCGCCTGCTGAAGACTTTGGAGCTTTTCTTTTATTAGAGTTCTGTTATTATTATGTTAGTGATGTAATAGTTTAGCTGGTCTTGTAATATGTTTCTTTTGGATATCTTTTTCGCCTGTAATATACTACTGATGTAAGACTTGGATGTTTTAAATTTCTACTTCCGTTGAACTTAGTCACTTTCTCATATCACATTATTGCTATAAGCATGTTTGGATAATCAGGTGACACTCCCAACCAGTCACGTATCTACGAACCCATAAAGGAAATTTATTTTTCCCTATTTTTGGTACTTTGGGGCGTGACAGAAAGCCAAGGCACTTTGCCAAGTTTTGCACAGCCCCCAGAGTTAACCGCTGAATGGATCTCGTCTGCTGGAATTGCAATAAGCTGGGACATTTGAACAAGGACTGTCGTGCACCACGAGGAGGATATTATGGGGCACTAGTTTAAGGAATTCAAGGACCTCCAGATCTGAAAAGGATGAATGATATCATTCCAGTGGAGTTAGGCTTTAATACTGATGAGTAATAATATTTAGAAGGTACACTTGTACTCTTTCATAGTCCAGTTAAAGCTTTATTTGATATTGGAGCTTCACGTTCATTTATTGTTGTTAAGATTGTACGTCAATTGAGTTTAGAACCCCAGATAGTTGAGCCAGCACTGAATGCTGTGTCACCTTTGGGAGTGACTGTTAAGTTGGGTAAAGTGTGTAGAGATTGTCCATTGACATTGGGAGATACGAATCTTCCAGTAGACTTGGTAGTATTGTCAATATTAGAGTTCGGTATTATCCTACTTATGGATTTGTTGACTAAGTACAGTGCCAACCAATTGCCTTACAAGGATGATTGTATTTCTGATGAAAGGAAGACCGACAATCAAATTTCAGTGTCAGCTGGCGAACGACATGTTTCTTGCAAGTAGTTTGGCTGTAATCGGGAGTATAAGTACAGAACTCAAGATAGATCAGATTCATACCATATAAGATTTTCAGGATGTATTCTAGGATATTATGGGACTTCCACCAAAAATAGAAATAGACTTCTGTGTGTAATTAGCACCTGGCACATTGCCAATATCTAGGACTCTATACAGGATGGCACCAACTGAGATGTTAGAACTGAAGAAACAAGTTCAGGAGCTTGAAGATTTAGGATTTGTCTATCCAAGTACGTCACATTGGGGAGCACCGGTCCTGTTTGTGAAGAAGAAGGACGGAACACTTCGACTCTGTATATACTACAGGGAGTTGAACAAGGTAACAATCAAGAATAGATATCCACTACCTCGGATAGATGACCTATTCAACCAGTTACAAGGATCAAGGATCTTTTAAAAGATCGATCTACATTCAGGATATCATCAATTATTAGTTAGACCGGAGGATGTATTGAAGACTGCATTTAGAATAAGATACGGGCATTATGAGTTTTTGGTTATGCCTTTTGGATTGATAAAGGCGCCACCAGTATTTATGGACTTAATGAATAGGGTATTCAGACCATATCTAGATAAATTCATTATAGTATTCATTGACAACATCTTGATCTACTCAAAGACGGAGCAAGATCACAATGAGAACTTACAGATTGCCTTGCAGATGCTTCAAGATAGTAAGTTATATGCTCAGTTCAGTAAGTGTGAGTTTTGGCTACAAGAGGTCAAATTCTTGGGACATGTTATATCTCAAGATGGTATCTCTATGGACTCATCCATGATTGATGCAGTCTTAAGCTAGAATAGACCGACTAATGTGATGGAAGTCAGAAGTTTTCTCGGATTAATAGGATATTATAGGAGATTTGTAGAAGGATTTTCCAAGATAGCAGGACCTTTGACAAATTTGACAAGGAAGGAAATAAAGTATGAGTGGAAAGACAAGCATTAGCGTGCATTTCAGGAGTTAAAGGAAAGATTGACTTCTGCACCAATACTCGTGATACTAAGAGTGGAGAAAGGTATGTGGTCTACAATGATGCATCGTACCAAGGACTTGGTTATGTACTAATGCAAGATGGGAATTGCATATGGATTAAGACAGTAGAAGGTACATAAGAAGAATTATCCAACGCATGATTTGGAGATAGCAGCAATAGTGTTTGTATTAAAGATATGGAGACAATATCTCTATGGGAAAAAATTTGATCTATTTTCTTATCATAAGATCTTGAAGTATTTGTTCTCTCAGAAAGAGTTGAACATGCGACAATGAAGATGGATGTAGTTACTCAAGGATTATGAATTTTCATTACAATACCATGCAGGTAAAGTAAATGTCATATAAGACACTCTGAGTCGAAAACCTAGACTAGTAATCGCTACATTACTAATTTGAAATTAGAAAGCATTGAAAGGGTTTGCTGAATTCGAGCTTCAGCCAGTGAAACCAATGAAAAGACAGCATTTTGGATGTTTGATGGTACATCTAACTTTGATCATTCATATCATAGCAGCTCAACAGACGACAAAAAGATTTGAAGTTATGGTTCGCGAAGATGTCAGCTAAGGAGCCAAAAATTTGGAGTATCAGTACAGATGGAGCCTTACTATGTAAAGGCAGACTCTATGTATCTGATAAAGATAATCTGAAGAAAGAAATATTAGATGAAGCACATAAGTCACGGATGACGATTCATCTTGAAGGTTCAAAGATTTACAAGGAATTAAAGAGGAATTTCTGGTAGGAAGGAATGAAGAAAGAGGTAGCTGAGTATGTATCTCAGTGTCTTACTTGTAAGCAGGTAAAGGCATGACATCATAAACCACCGGGACTCTACACAACCATTACCGATTCCTCAATGGAAGTGGGAAGACATAACCATGGATTTTGTGGTAAGATTACAGAAGTCACAGCAGAACCACGATGCTATTTGGGTAATCGTGGATTGACTTACAAAGAGGCACATTTCATTACCTATAGTATGACATATCCATTAGAACGTTTGAGCCGAAAGTATCTACAGCACGTACCACAGTTACACGGAGTACCTGTAACTATCTTGTCAGATCAAGATTCACGCTTTACTGCAGAATTTTGGAAGAGTCTCCAAACAGCACTGGGAACAGCACTAAACTTGAGTTCAACCTTTCATCCATAGATCGATGGTCAGACTGAACAAGTCAATCAAGTGATGGAGGACATGCTACGCGCTTGTGTTATTGATTTTCAGAGTTCTTGGGAGACACACCTACCTTTGGTCGAATTTGCCTATACAATAATTATCATACAAGCATAGGGATGGCACCGTTTGTAGCTTTGTACGAAAGACCTTACCGATCGCCGCTATGTTGGGCCAAAGTCAGAGATACTCAACTTCTTGGACCAGAGATAGTACGAGAGAGCAGCGAGAAGATTCAGATTATATGTGAGAAGATGAAGACAGCTCAGATGCAACACAAGAGTTATGCTAACAAGCGATGCAAAAACTTAGAGCTTGCCGTTGGAGATCACACGCTACTCAAAGTTTCACATGTTCGTGGCATTGTTCGTTCTGGTCAGAAGAGAGGCAAGCTATCACCGCGATTCATCAGACCATTCGAGATTCTAGAACGTGTTGGGAAAGTACTTATCGACTTGCATTGCTGCCAAAGATGTCAGGAGTGCACAACGTGTTCCACATCAGTATGCTAAGGAAATGTGATCATAACCCAGTGCACGAGATCAACTTGAAAGATATCAAAGTCAATGATAACGTTACATTCAACGAAGGACCGGTTTGCATTATAGACCATGGAATCAAGAAGCTCAGGAACAATGAGATACCACTAGTCAAGATTCAGTGGAAGTATCATGATAAGGGAGAAGCTTTGTGGGAGTTAGAGTCAAAGATGCGAGAGAAGTTTCTATTTTTGTTATAACTTTGTGTGCTTCTGATTTCAAGGAAAAAATCTTTTATTGAGTGGTGGATGATGTAATACCCTGTACTTTCAATAAATATTTATGTAGTGATATTTTATATACTTCCCTTGATCATATGTGAAATTTCATCTTTGATCGATCAAAGCTCTTTCAAGCGATCGAGTAATTCTAAAGTTCAAGTGATCGAACACTGTTCGAATGATCGAAACCCTACTGACATAAATTTTATACATGGTCCCTACTTCAATCGATTAAAGTCCTTTTAAATCAATCGAACTGGCCTATATGAGTTCGAGCAATCAAAGTATGTTCGATCAACCTAGAGTGTAATCATTTAAATTCCAGGTTTCCTGCAGTAACAGCCATATGCCCTCTCCCTTCTCTATATATATGCATTGATGCTTATGTATTTGAGTGTTTAGGAAATTAGAGAGTTGAGAGAGGGATTGTATGTGCTTATGTGTTAATATATATGCACATATATCTATATATATACACACACCTATATATATACTCACAGCTTGAGAGAGAGAGAAGCAGAAGCAGGAGAAAAGAAGAAGAAGAAAAGAGGAGGACACAGAGAGAGACAGAGGCAAGGTATAGGAAAGAGAGAGAGGCATTAAAGATCGAAAGCTAAAGCTTAGCCAAATGTGCCCTTACGATCTTTTGGTGAGTTCCAAACTCACTCGGTAGGTTAGCTATGATGTTTTACAAGTTTTTGTACATTTCATAAGGATCCAAACACAACCTGCTAAATTTTGGATGTTTGCTACAAAATCTAGAGAAGATGAAATTCGAGCGATCGAACTGCGTTCAATCGATTGAATATCTCTTTTCCTTAAGCAGTTAAGAGGACGTCAATCGATCGAACATAGTAGAATATTGATATGTTCGTTAAGTTTATAATTCAAAATTGCATAGTATTTAATCATTCTTTCGTGTTCCTATTATGTGATATTATGAGTTACGGAGGTAATGAGATACGATAATGGGATTAAGATAATGTGGTGAGAAACACAATAGGGTTTGGAATGTTAGTAACAGAACGGCGCGATAATGAGACAAGGTTTGGTTTATGATGGTGGGTAACATTGGATAATCTTGGTGTTAGTGGGGTATTGGTAATCGTCAGTACAAGTGTGTCAGTATCGTAAGTTGGTTGTGAACACAATCTGCGTGGGATGTGAGCTTTGTGTATTGTGCTAGAAAGAAGTACTGATGCATATTGTTTATGAACGGACAATACTCGCAAGAGTTTTTAAACGCGGTGAACAGTAAGAGTTCTTAAAAGCGGTGAACATGGGTATTGATACTTCCATAGATTGGTCATTATATGAGAATGATGTATAGTGTTCGCAAGAATTCCTAAAGAGGTGAATAGTAAGAGTACTTAAAACCGGTGAACAAGAACACTAGTATGTCGTGATAATATAATTAGTTGGGTGCTTTCAGTTGGTATTGGGTACAGTCAGCCTTAGAGTTGGAAGACGATGAGAAATAGTTAATGTTGCGTCGGAATAAAGGAAGAAAAGATACTATTAATATCAATGCTTTATGTCGTTCATGACTATTAATTGCTTTATTTCTATGAGACTATATTAGTTAGTTCTCACTCAGCTTTCAGTAAGATGACGCCCTTTATTGCCTGGACATTCCCTATCTAGACTATCTTCTCCCTAACAATGTAGGTGCTAGAACTTACAATGATGGATGCTACCCGGAGTTGGATTACGCGAAGGGTGGCCCCATTGATATCGGTCATACGGGAGAGGAGTATTATGCTGACGACTATTCTTATGCCAGCTAAAGACTGAAGATAGTTTATCTAGTTTATGTTTACCTTTTATATTGAATTGAACATTGTTAGTTAACGGGTACTTGGGCATATGTTGTCTCCAGACCTGTTGTGATCCTATGGACCATACTCTGATGTTTGTAATAGTGATACTGCTTTTATATTTAAGTTGTTTCCTATTCCTGTTTATCTTGTGGACTAGTACTATGTGGTGTGGATAATTAGTGACTTTCACTTGTCATTCCCTATGGACCCAAAAAGGAAATTTATTTTTCTCTGTTTTTGCTGCTCCAAGGCGTGAAACTCAGTGTACTCCTCTTCTGGAAATTCAACCTCTGGAAGATCTGGACATTTAATTGTCAAGGACATAAAATTCCTCAGCTTTACTGCATGCTTATTGAGTAAACCTACTACACTGAATAGGCTCAGAAAACACTTGTTAATCCGTTAAGCAAGTGAAAGGTTCCATTTTCTCTTCTTTAATGAAAGCATATCTATAGGTCTCGATTATTATAGTCTCAAGGTAGTGCATATGTTTAGGAAGCATTCAATGATATTACCATCATCTTTGAAACACAACTGACATCGATTGACTGATCACTTTGGACTATCAGTCCAATCCTTACAAACTCAACACTTTACTTTAAACCCTAGGTTCAATCTTTACAACTTGATACTTTGGATCGCCGATCCAATCTTTGGACCACATACCCAATCTTTCACAAACACGACCCTTTGCATGCATCTGACATAAGTGCCGTTGGCCTGGAATATCGTCGCTTTCCAGTCATGGGTTACGATCTTATCATCGAGCCTAAACGGCTAATTGACATCTATTCTCTTCTCATCGTGTCCAAATGGCTAATTGGCATCTACCTTATGGCCTCATTACTTGGTAATCCCAATCTTATTCCATTCGGCCATGGTTAATTCGTCATCTTGCTCCAATTGGCCACTTACTTGACATCTGCCCATCAGCTATTAACCATCTCAACAACTGAACCCAAACTCTTTACTCTTTCTCGATCTGACTAATCAAATGAACGAAATACAAGGAACAGACCGATGGATATGATCATCTTGTTATTAGAGTTATCGCAACTAATGCATCGCCAACTAACACGAGTCGTACAAGTCATCAAAGCACATTATTCTCAGAGTCGTGTACTAAATACATCCCATTAAGGTTCACATGGTTCACGTATGGTCTCCTGGATAAGTTCTACCGATTAATCGCATCATCGTGTTAAGATTTCATCTTCCTCTTTCCTTCATAAAGTAGTACGTTACTAAGGTAATACTCCAATGACATAAGGTACAATTTCTAATAAGCATATGCAAGTATATATATCAAGTATAACCCAAGGTACAACTATGATAGCTCATGGTATAACCAAACTTAGCATAACCTATTATATATAGATGTAACAAACTAATCTTTCAAACTTTGCTGAACTCGAGCGCTCACACCTAGCCCATTCATTAGGCTCGAGCGCTCGTTCTTGGTCCGGCCACTCGGGTTTAGCAGTTCAAAATAGTGGTAGTTTTAGCAACTCAAAATTCAAGCTTTGATCTTTATGAATGTTACATGTTACATGCATGGCTCTAGATTGTTGATATAACTTATAAAAACATGTCTCTAATTGAGTATGAAGACTCACCAAAGATCTAGATGATCTAGATTAAGAAATGTGATGAAAAAGTGTGTGTACGTAATTGAACTTCAAGAAATCCTCAACATCAAGCTTCTATATAACTTCAAATAAGCTCCATAAGTCTTGATCATCCTCTAAACTTCTTGAACTTCACTTCCAAAACTTCATAGAATATGTGATACATGTGTTTGTGTGTGTTGATCATAAAATGAAAGGCATAAAAGCATGTGTATGAGTGTGTTTGTGTATGGAAGCATATGGACTCTTATACTCTCTCTCTGTCAAAGATACTCTCTGTTAAACAGAGTTTCCAATGCCCAAAATGCTAAGACTAGTGGGTATTTACAGGCTTTTTAGAGCCTAGGGGAAAAATAGTCATTATACTCTTTTTAAGCTCGAGCGCTCTTAAGGTTCGAACGCTCGGGCATCCTGGTTCAACAATCTTTCCTTTGTTTTAAGAGTTCAAAGTCCCGAGTATTAACATCTATAAGAACTAATCATCAAAGTTTATTCATAAACGATCGTAACTAACATATACGAATCCAAAAATACTGAAATATATCCATACACTGATAAATATAGGTAAAATGGTCGCTATTACATCTCTTCATCACCCAACATTCATCCCCAAAATCTGAGCAGACTCAATAAACAACTCCAAGTACATCTCTCGTATAACAGACTCCATCTCCCTAGAAGCTTCGCATTTGTTATGATGTTTCCATTGAATTTCACCAGCGGGATCTCCTTATTCCTTAGCATCTTTATCTCTCTCCAAAGATGTGTACTGGGCTTTTGGTATACATCACTCTACTGTCCACCTCGATATCTTTAAAGTCAATTTTGTGCGTTGATCTATGCACATACTTTCTCAGCATGCTGATGTGGAACATGTTGTGTTCTCTAGACATCATCAGCGACAGTGTTAATCTATGGGCAACTTTTCCCATGTGTTCAAGATTCTTGAATGGTCTAATGTTGTGAGGCAAAAGCTTTCCTCTCTTTTTCCGAATCTCACCACTCCTCTGACTGGCGAAACCTTTAGCCGAATGTGATATCAAACATAGAATTCTAGGTCCTTCAAATGCTCGTTCACATAACTCTTCTGTTGGCTCTGGGCTGCCTTCATTGGTTCCTTGACAATGTTGATATTTTCATTAGTCTCCTAAACCATATCTGGTCCCAACAGCTTACCTTCTCTAACTCCTTCCCAGTAAAGAGGTGAATGACACAGTCTTCCGTAGAGTGCATTAAACGGTGCCATCTTGATGCTTGAGTGGTAGCTATTGTTGTAAGCAAACTCAATGAGCGGTAGATGTGTCTCCTAAGTGCTTTCAAAGTCTATCATGCATCCTCGCAGTATATCCTCCAATACTTGATTCATCCGTTCCATCTGTCCATCTATTTGGGGGATGGAATGTAGAACTCAACTTCAGTGAGGTTCCCATAGCTGCTTGTAGACACTTCCAAAATCTAGCGGTAATATGTGAATCACGATCAGAAACAATCGAAACGGGTACACCATATAGTCGAACAATCTGCTACAAGTAGATTCGGTCCACAACTACCCAAATACCATCATGGTTATGTTACGACCTTGGCGAACCCACAACGAAGTCATAGAAATGTGCTCCCACTTCCATCCTGGTACTGGTAGCAGTTATAAAAGTCCTGTGGGCATCTGATGTTTCGCCTTGACTTGCTGACAACTAAAACACTTTGAGACATGCTCCTCAACTTCTCTTTTCATGCCTTCCCACCAAAATATATCTTTAAATCCATGTACATTTTTGTACTCCATGGATGAACTGTTAATCTTGACCTGTGTGCTTCATTCATCACTTCCTCTCTTAACCCGTCGTCCTTTGGCTCACAAAGTCTGCATCGACACTGGAGACTTCCATCTTGCTCAACTCTCCATTCTTTCGGATCCTTAGCTACCGCTTTCTCAAACCATTAACTTAATCTTTCACCCTTCTTCTGAGCTTCAATAATTTTACTAATAAGGGTTGGTTCAACGAAAAGGCACCCAAAGTGTCTTCCTTCCTCTGAATCACCAGCTTGAAAATCAAATTCAGCTAAAGTCTCCAATGCTTGCCACTCTCTGATCATCAAGGAAACAATCGTACTACGAGGTTTCTTGCTTAACGCGTCTGCAACTACATTTGCTTTACTAGGGTGATATTGTAAAGTCAAGTCGTAATCCTTTAGTAACTCCGTCCAGCGTCGTTGTCTCAAATTCAGTTCATTTTGAGAGAACAGGCACTTGAGACTATTTTGATTACAGAATAGATCAAACTTCTATCCAAGCAGATAATGTTTCTAAGTCTTGAGAGAGCACATGATAGCTGCTAGCTCCAAATCGTGCATTGAGTAGTTTACCTCGTGCGGTTTCAGCTGCCGCAATCTATAGGCGATCACTTTTCCTTCTTGTATAAGCACGCATCCGATTCCTTGATAAGAAGCATCACTGTAAATAGTAAATCTTTCTCCACTCATTGGGATGATGAACACTAGTGCTGAAGTTAACCTCTCCTTTAATTCATGGAAGCACATTCATACTTGTTTAGCCATTCATACTTCGAATCCTTCTTCGTTAAGCTGGTCAATATCTTTAAAAATCCTTCTACAAATCTTCGGTAGTAACCCACTAATCCAAGGAAGCTCCTTACTTCAGAGGCATTAGATGGCCTAGTCCAACCTAAGGCTACATCAATCTTGGACGATTCCATCGCAACTCCTTTCGAAGAGACTACATGAACCAAAAATTTGACTTCTTCCATCCAAAATTCACACTTGCTAAGCTTAGCATACAACTGATGATCCTTGAGGGTTTGTAATGTAATCCGAACATGCTTATCATGTTCTTCTTTCATCTTTGAGTAAATCAATATGTCACCGATAAACATGATGACAAACTAATCCAAGTATGGTCGGAACACCAGATTCATCAGATCTATTAAAATAGTAGGTGCATTAGTGAGTCCAAACTACATAACCAAGAACTCATAGTGACCATATCTAGTCTTGAAAGCCATCTTTGGTATGTCCTCTGGTCGAATGAGTAGTTGATGGCATCCCGATCGAAGGTCTATCTTCGAGAAGGTTGTTACTCCCTGTAACTGATCAAACTGATCATCTATCCGTGGGAAGGGGTACTTGTTCTTGATTATGACCTTGTTTAACTCTTAATAGTAAATTCAAAGTCAAAGAGATGTCCTTTTTCTTCACAAACAACATTAGTGCCCCCCAAGGCGAAGTGCTTAGCCGAATAAATCCCAAATCTACCAACTCTTGAACTTGCTTGTTCAAATCCTGCATCTCCATCGGGGCCATCTGGTACGATGTTTGAAAGATTGACAACATTCCTTGTGCCAGTTCTACATAGAAATTGATCCCCCTCTCTTGTGGTAGTCCAACAATAACTTGGAACACTTTCAGAAAGTCTCAAACCACGGGCATATAGGTCATAGAATTCTTAGCACTAGAACTCTCTATGGTGTCCAGACAATAAGTTAAAAATGCATCACCCAAGTGGTCACACTGAAAATAGAAAGACGTGCTCCTTGGTACGGAGAATAGAATCGACTTACTAGCATAATCTAGCTTGGCACGATACTTCGTAAGCCAGTCACTCCAAGCATCACATCAAATTCCTTCATCATCAATAAGATCAAATCAGCTAGAAGAACTCAGTCTTGTATGCTTAGAGTGCAGTCCTTGTACACCTTACTCAACTTAACTGACACTCCTAGGGGCAAAATAGCATTAAGGGCATCCTTGAGCATCTAGGGTTCTAATCCTAACTTCAAAATAAGTCTAAAGGTAATAAACAAATTCGTAGCTCCCGTATCCATCAAAACTCTAATCCAATAATCATGTAATAGGAGAGTACCTTCCATATCTACGGTACTTCCTCCTCTTCATAGTTGGTTTCTTTAGGAATGATCACATTGAGCCTATCTTGGGGGGTCGCTCTATAGTATCGTGCTCGGCAATCTCTAGCAACATATCCTAGTTTGTCGTAGTTGTAATAGACGATGTCAATGTGAAGATTCTTCTTTGAACACCGGCACTCTTTGGCAAGATGCTCTGGTGTCCTATAATTATAGAAATTCCCTAACTTTCCTCCGATAGCAACAAGTTTTCCTTGTGGTACTGCTGGTTGATTACGAGGAAAGGTCATCTAAGGCTTCTTCTCTCCATTCTAGTTCCTTTATGTTCCTTGATATCTGCCCGAGGCAGGGGTCTTAGAGTAAACTGTCCTCTTACTGGGGGTCGGGTAGCCAGTTGTTTGGGTCCTTGAAATCTATCTTTCTCCAACCCGAATGCCAATCTCTTCAATGCTTCGAACGTTGTATTCAGATATCCAAACATAATATGGCACAAATTGAGATTCAACCATCTATGGTACCTCTTGATCTTCTTCTATAGTGTATCTATCTTATGCTAAGTGAAATGAGACAGCCTCTCGAATTGTGTAGTGTACTCGCACACCATCATGTTGCCTTAGGTTAAGTCTATAAGCTCCCTTTCTCTTTGGTTTTTTTTTCTTTAGGGAAGGACTTCTCCAAAAACTTCTCCCTGAACACAGTCCACATCATCCTCTCTAATGCTTCAGCTCCCATTGTTGCTTTCTCAGACTCCCACCAATTGTCAGCAGCATAGGTAAGTTAGAATGTAGTTAGATGATGCTTCTCTTCTTCGTCACACCTTATCCTCTAAAAATGTGGTCCATATTTTTTAGGAACTTCTCAGCTTGCTAGGCTTCGCTGATTCCATCGAATGTATCAGGACACAGAGCTTTGAATCTCTTGAGTATCTTGGCTCTGATGATCAACTGCAGAGGTGCAGATTGGTGGTTCACCCGATTGTTATTATTATTGTTATGATTTCCACGATGGTCGTCACTGCTATACTCTAAGAGTTGTAGAAAGCTTCAAAAGCTCCAGTAGGATCCATGTTCTCGAGAATGGGGGCCCTCCCTCATAGTTGCCTTGCGTTTCTCGTTACGTCGATCATAACGTCAACCTACACGATCGACCTAATGTTACTCACCAATCCTCGAAGCAAGATATGACAATCATAAGGTAAGAGAATGAACACCCAAAGCAGTAAACATAAATATCTAGTAGGGACGAGCACTTAGAAATGATAATAGGCATAATCATGCAACTAATTTATGTATACGGCCAAAAGCATTTACAGTATTGTATGTTAAGGGAATTTACATCACATTTACACATATTCCACCACCATCAAAATCATATACAACATGTATATAAAAGAAAGTGGGCTACATGATCTGAATAGTAAAAATAGAAAGGGAATCTAGATCGTAGGGATCCGATCCCAGAAATACTCCACATCTGGCTCGAACAGAGGCAACTCATATGCTAAAACATCATCTCCTCTGGTGGCACCCAGTCAAGACACAAATCAAACTCATCAACCATCTCAAAATAGAATCATCCTTAGGCTGAATGTCTGGCATCTGTCCGTGGTCGGGTAACCAATCTCCATCAACTACATGCTGTGGCAGGCCTGGTCTTGGAGCAAAACCTTGGGCCACCTAAATCACCTCGATCTCCTCACCATCGGCATCATACATAGGCATGACCTCTCCCTCCTAACCATCATCCTCATCCTCGTCCTCGTCAGGGTCATCCTCCCGCTCCCCCTACTACTCGCCATCATGGTCGCCCTCATGTCCATCCTCATCTCCCTCGGCCCATCCTCATGAACGTCATCGTGATCCCCCTCATCCTCGGGCTCATTATTAGAATCATTCTCAGGCTGATCCCCACCTCTATTACCTCCTCCATAGGGTCCTCCTCTAGGTTGGCATCAACATCATCATCATCATCCAACTTTAGCTCAGGTACGATTGGTGCTGGTGGTAATGGCTACACTAGTGGTGGTGCCTGAGCAGCATGAATAGGTAGCATATGAGAGACTAAAGTCATAATCTCCTAATAATGCAAAATATCTCGTAGAATAGTCTCCATCTCTTGATTGATTCATAAGAGCGTGAGTACTGAGTATAGAGCCTTAACACATACCCTCTACAAGTCCTGGATACCATCAATGTGTATAGCTCTCCAAAGGTCATCTATAACCAGATATTGTGCATATGATCCAACCCTCTTGAGATGTAGCTCCTGATTAGCGAGCTGGAGGTAGTCGGGAAACAAGAAGTATATTCCAAATGCATCCTCAATGAAAATTGGCTCAATGTAGACCTGAAAATGAAACAACCTTAAGTTAGTACTAGCGCAAGCTATCTTGAGGATCAGAATTTACAGGACAATCAACGAGTATGACTAAACCTAGTGATTTGATACCAAAAATCCCTATCACGTCCTGGCATATAAAAGTAGGGAAAAATTAAAACTTTCACCTTTGGACCCGTGGATACATGAGGTTTGAGGATCGTATGCTTGTCTATACAATAAAGAACCAAGAATAAAGTAATAACGATAATTAGAAGTTGCATAATAAGCGTGGTGATTCTAGGCATACATAATATTAAACATAATCAGAGTCTTAAATCCATTAGTACAATCCACAAAAAAGAAAATAATAGATAATAATTTCATGGGCTTAATGCCCTACAATGTAATCATAAGATCCGCATCTAGTGCCTCAAATACTAATAGAATATAAATGAACAAAAGTTTTCACTTCTGCAAGCTAGCTCGCAAACCCATAGCCCTCCTCAGCGTACTCCTCTTCTGGGAATTCAGCCTCTGCAAGATCTGGACGTTTGATTGTCCAGGTCATAAAAGTCGTCAGTTTTACTACAAGCTGAGTAAGTAAATCTACTACACTGACCAGGATTAGAAAACAATTGTTAATCCATTAAGAAAGTAAACCATTCCATTTTTTTCTTATTTTATAAAAACATATCTACAAGTCTCGATTATTCTGATCTTAAAGTAGTGCGTACGTTTAGGAAGCATTTAGTGATATTACCAGGATCTTTAAAACACAACTGACATCGATTAACTGATCACTTTGGACTATTGGTCCAATCTTTACAAACTCAACACTTTACTTTGAACCCCAGGTTCAATCTTTATAACTCGACTCTTTGGATCGCCGATCCAATCTTTGGACTACAGGCCCAGTCTTTCACAAACACGACCCTTTGCATATATTCGACACAAGTGCTGTTGGCCTGGAATATCACCACTTTTTGGTCATGGGTTACCATCTTGTCATCAAGCCCAAATGGCTAATTGACATCGATTCTCTTGTTATCGTGTCAAAACGGCAAATTGACATCTGCCTTATGGTGTCAACTTCTTCTATTCAGCCTTGGTTAATTCGTCATCTTGCCCTAATTGGTCACTTTGACGTCAGTCGATCGGCTATTAACCATCTCAACAATTGAACCCAGACTCTTTACTCTTTCTTGAGCTAACCAAGCAAATGAATGAAACACAAGAAACAGACCGAGGGATACGATCATCTTGTTATCAGAGTTATTGCAACTTACGCATCGCCAACTAACACGTTTCATACAAGTCGTCAAAGCACATTATTCTTGGAGTCGTGTACTTAAGTACATCACATTAAGGTTCACATGGTCTTCGTGTGGTCGCACGTATAAGTTCTACCGATTAATCACATCATCGTGTTAAGATTACATCTTCCCCTTTCCTTCATAACGTGGTACGTTACTAAGGTACTACTCCAATAACATAAGGTACAACTTCTAATAAGCATATACAAGTATATAAATCATGTAGAACCTAAGGTACAAATGTCACAAGTCATGGTACATCTAAACTTAGCATAACCCATTACATATACATGTAACAAACTAATCTTTTAAACTCTGCTAAACTCGAATGCTCGCGCCTCTTGATCGCTCGCACTTGGCCCGTGCATTCGGCTCAAGTGCTCGCACTTGATTCGAGTGCTCGGGTTTAACAGTTCAAAATAGTTGCAGTATTAGCAACTCAAAATCCAAGCTTTGATCTTCATGCATGTTACATGCATGGCTCTAGATTGTTAATATAACTTATAAAAACATATTTATAAGTGAGTATGAAGACTCACCAAAGATCTAGATGATCTAGATGAAGAAATATGATGAAAAAGTGTGTATGTACTTAAAGTTCAAGAGTGTGTGTGTGTGTATGTACTCACCATAAGTCTTGATCCTCCTCAAAACTTCTTAAACTTCACTTCTAGAACTTCATAGAAGATGTGATATATGTGTCTGTGTGTGTGTGTGTGTGTGTGTTGATCACGAAATGAAGACATGCAAGCATGTGTATGAGTGTGTTTGTGTATGGAAGCATAAGAACTCTCATGGTCTCTCTCTTTCACTCTCTCTCTCTCTCTCTCAATCTCTCTCTCTCTCAAACACACTATCTATTAAACAAAGTTTCCAATGCCCAAAAATGTTGAGAATGGTGGGTATTTATAGCCTTTTTAGAGCCCAGGGGCAAAACAATCATTACACTCCTTTTAAGCTCGAGCGCTCCCAAGGTCCGAGCGCTCGTACCTCCTGGTTCTGCAATACTTCCTTTGTTTAAGTGTTCAAAGGCCCAAATATTAACATCCATAAGAATTAATCATCAAAGTTTATTCATAAACGATCATAACCAACATATGCAAATACACAGATACTAAAATACACCCATAAACTGATAAACACAGGTAAAAGGGTCAGTGTTACATCCACATTCACCTAACCTCTACCATGCACATTCCTTAATGTTCTATGGAGTTCATTCCTTTTCAGCATTCTGTATTTTTTTAAGGATTAAGAATAAATAGTCTTTACATTAACCATGTTGTTTGACATGACTAATATGTAACTACATCATCTACAAGTATATGAAATACAACAAAGATGGTTTAAAACAATAGTTAAGACTCGCACCCTCAAGGTGTTAGCATTCAAGTTGGTTTGCAAAAGTCAATGATGAAAAAGGCCTTAAGGCTTTAGTTCTAAAAACGTTTTTGACAAACTGAACTTACTCGATCAATTTGATAACAAATTTTGAAACACAAAAAGTCTTGGAATGCATCAAAGAATTATCTCAAGAATGTCATCGTTCAATCGATCGAAATAGCTTCGATTGATTGACTTGAGCTCTTGTTCAATCGATCGAATTGGCTTTGATCGATCGAACACAGATTTTTTGTAGAATGCATGGCAGAGGTTAGAGATCAACGTTTCATCATGATCTCCCAACTTCTAAACTACTCTAACATTATTAGGGTTACAGAAAAAGCATTTTTATCGTTCATCATTAATAAAGTTGCATTTGGTTTGAATCTAAACATGCAAACTATGGATCAAATACTAGAAAGAGTGGCGAGTTATAAGTATTATTGTTTCTTAGACGGATACAGTGGATATAACCAGATCAAAATTGCTCCTGAAGATCAGGAGAAAATGACCTTTACATGTCCGTTCGGTACTTTCGCCAACAAAAGAATGCCATTTGGCTTATGCAACGCACCTGTTACCTTCCAGCGGTGCATGCTCAGTACATTCAGTGATATGGTCGAGCAGATACTTGAAGTGTTCATGGACAATTTTTCTGTGTTCAGCCATAGTTGTGAAGATTGCTTAAAGAATCTTGAATGAGTGCTAGCACAATGCGAGGACAAACACCTAGGACTAAACTGGGAAAAATGTCATTTTATGGTAACCAGTGGGATAGTCCTCAGCCACATCATTTCTGATGAAGATATCCAGGTGGATAAGGCGAAAATAGATATAATCTCAAACCTTCTTGCCCCCTGAATAGTTAGAGTTACTCTCTCTTTCCTGGGACATGTAGGTTTTTATAGAAGATTTATCCAAAACTTTAGTGCTATTTCCCGACCACTCGGTTAATTGCTTGTAAAGGATGTTCCTTTTGACTGGTCGGATGCCTGTCAAACTTCTTTTGATACACTAAAGCGGCTCCTCACAACTGCACCGATTATCTGAGCTCCTAATTAGAGTCTCCCATTTGAATTAATGTGCGATGCTAGTGATTACGCCACCGGCGCAGTTCTAGAACAGAGGAAGGATAATAAACCTTATGTTATATATTACGCTAGTAAAACTCTTAACGAAGCTCAAATGAACTACACAACTATCGAAAAAGAGTTGCTATAGTTTTTGCCTGGGATAAACTCAGATCTTATCTGATAGGGTCTCAAATTATATGTTTTACAGACCACTCTGCCCTTAAATACCTTTATCCAAGAAGGATGCGAAACAAAGACTTATAAGATGGATACTACTACTATAAGAATTTGACCTAACTATAAAAGACAAAAAAAGGAGTTGAGAATGTGGTCGCTGACCATCTCTCAAGGTTAACCTTTGTTGACAAAATTAAACCAACACCGATTAAAGAAGAATTCCTAGACAAGAAGCTACTGGTTGTTTCTAGCTTGCCCTGGTACGCAGATATTGTAAACTATTTAGTCACGGGAGAAACCCCCGGGCATTGGTCAAATTAGGATAGGAAACAGTTCCTCTCGTTCGTGCGTCACTTTTTCTTTGATGACCCCTAACTTTTCAAATATTGTGCTGATCAAGTCATCAAACAATACGTTCTGAATGAGGATATAACTGTAATCCTAGTATCATACCCTTCTAAGGCTTGCGGTGGGCATTTTGCTTCCCAAAATACTGCACAAAAAGTATTATACAGCAGTTTCTACAGGCCCACCGTATTTAAAGATGCCTTCTCTTTCCACAAAACATGCCAACGCTATAAAAAGCTTGGTACAATTTCAAGAAGGAATTCTATGCCTCTAACCCCTATAATCATAATTGAGATATTCGATTATTGGGGCATAGATTTCATGGGCCCAATTACCAAATTCGAATAATTGTGAGTACATACTCCTTGTTGTGGAGTATATATCAAAGTGGGTGGAAGTAATATCAGCGTGACACAATGATCATAGAACAGTAATGTCCATTCTAAAGGATCATATTTTGTCACATTTCGGAACCCTGCGAGCGTTAATAAGTGACCAAGGCAAGCACTTCTGTAATAGCCTTTAGAGTCAATCCACAAGAAATACGGGGTTAATCACAAGATCGCTCTAGCCTATGACCCACAAACTAACGGGCAGGCTGAGTTGGGTAACCAAGAAATAAAACATATTCTCAAAAATACGATTAGTTCCAACAAGAAAGACTAAAGATACAAACTGACCGACGCTCTATGGGCGTACCGTACTGCACATAAAACAAATATGAGAATGTCCCTGTATAGACTGGTGTACAGAAAGGCTTGTCACCTCCCTATCGAGATTGAACATAAAGCATATTGGGCGACACGCTCATTAAACTTTGACATCATGGAGGGAGAGCAGCTATGAAAACAATAACTCACAGAGCTAGAGGAAATCTGCCAAGATGCGAATGACTTTGCGAAGTTGCATAAGGAAAGGCTGAAGGCTCGCCATCATCGAACGATCTTTCGTAAAACATTTGAGCCCGGACAGAAAGTCTTACTATATGACTCTCGCCTTCACCTTTTCAAGAGCTCTGCTCTAAGTGGACATGTCCTTTCATACTTAAATCTGTCCTTCCGCAAGAAGCTGTTGAGCTCAAAAATCCCAAGAATGATGATAGTTTCAAGGTCAATGGCCTAAGATTAAAACCGTTCTTAGAGAACTTCCAACCAGAAGCTGAGCACATCCAGCTGGATGAGCCCAGCTATTCCTCTACTTAAAACACCAAAGAGTGTTCACACATTGTTGTAGTATTCCTTATTTTTATTCCACTTTATTACATTTTTTTATTTCTATTTTGTCTCTGTCTTTTTGAGTGTCACTTCAATTCTAATCCACTATTCTATCTTATTTCTCCCCCATAGGCTGTTTAAAATAAAAAAAAAATGATGGTACATGGTCCATGTTTTCGATTAGCTCATGGGCTGATTTGGAAGATCAAAACCCCATATGGATTGCCGACAAAATTGTATTCTACCTTTTTCCTTACCAAGGGCTAGACGCAGATGATGTAATTGACTTGACCCAAGGGTACATCCCTTACCCTCCCGCCCTCCTTAACATTAACCCTTTTGAAAATATGGATTTTCCCGAAGAGGAAGGAGAGCCGGAAGGGTATTTCATTGGGGAGGTGGACGACGCATTCCTACAACAGTGGGAGAATGACTCAATGTAGGAACTAAGGAATGAAGAAGATTTACAAGATATGGTGCCCGAATTCCATAACACTGTCTTCATATATGTGGAACTTCATCGTCATCGAGTCGATTCCATATATTTATATGCACATGAGATATTTGTTGTTCCGGCTTCAATGCCCTCTACCTGCTAGTGCGCATAGTTCTATCACGCCAATAGTGAGGTTAATTCCTTGTCACCACTCATTTTATTTTCACTTTTCTTTGCTCGCCCTTTCATTTTTAGTTCTTTCATTTGTTTTATGTTGATTCCCTTTCTTTCCTTTTATTTTCTTTTGTTATTTTAGTCCAAGATTATCACTATGAATCCAATGCTTCTACCTATGTTCCTTACGCATTTACTATTTCATGGACCACCTGTAGGATCTCCTGGTACTCCGCCACAAGCGGAAAGTCAGTTGAGGAGCTACACTCCTCTATCCGTGTCTCCATCCAAACTACCTCTTGGTTGTGCATTCAATTCTTTGGACATTTTCAGACTTGCTCGATGATATCCTTGCTGCTTTTAGACTATTCTTGGAAAGGGAATTATTAAGTTTGGACTCCACCTTTGAAGATTTGGTGGAGAATGAAACAATTGTGGAAGAAGGAATTTTCATGTTCGAAGAATAGTGATTCACTTCAATTGTATTTATTCATTTGTCTATCCTTTCTCAATTGAAGTGTAACCTAGACAACAAATTACTAGTTTTGGTTTTTATTTTGAGTGTTTCTTTGTAATAAGGTCTTAGGTACCAATTTTGGGGCAATAATTTTGCAAAAGGATGCTAATAGAAAATTTATATTCATCAAATTTACAATTTTATATTATTATGATGGTCATTTTTGACTTACATGTCCTGTGAATGAACTGTTTTTATCATATTCCTGTATGTCCAAAGTGGTTTCTTTTAGTTGGGGGTACAAGGATGCTCTGCTTTTTGTTCTGGAAAATTTCATGTTCGATTGATCAACCCCTTCTCGATCGATCGAGAACTTGGAAATCTCAAGCGATTGAAAAACCTTCAAGCCATCTAACTTTCAATCGATTGAAAGATCTCGATCGCTCAAGCCTTGTTTTTAATGAGGCATCCCCAACACTCTTCTTCACTCTCTCTCATTCCCTCACACTCTTAAGCAATTTAGGATAGAGAGGGGACTCATAGGCGATTTATCTTCTCCCTAATCACTCATGCCTATTAAGGAGTATGGATTACCCCCCACCATCATCGTCATCATCACATACTTCCCCTTACTACGCGTAATCCGAAGTAAGGGCTCTTTGACCCTCTTCATTCAAATTCTGCTATAACCATGAGGGGGTGCTCCACACTGGTCTTAAGACCATTTAATAAACGTTTAGGTCATAGATTTCTAGTTTTCTTTTCATTTCTATGTCATCTTTTGTCCCTGCTGAATTTTTGTGCTCGATTGATCAAGCTGGGCTCAAGCGCTCGAGCCAGGCCCTTTTTCGATCAATCGAGAAAGGTTCGATCGATCGAATCCAAGCAATGACAATTTCTTTTCTTTTCTTCCCTGATTTGATTTGTTTTTTCTTTTCCTCTATTTTCAGGATCCACAAGATGAACCCTATCATAGGATACCACAAGTCTAAAGCCCTCGATCTCACTATACCTAATCTGGTATCCGCTCACGGGTTTCGGAATGATGAGGACCGAGTTTGGTTTTCCCACTATTTTCAGGCACGGACGATGATGCTGGAGCATCCGTTTGAGTCTCTGTGGCTATCTGCTCCATGGTTCCTGGCAAGGATTAGGGACATGCCCGTTTGGTACGATATATTGGTTCAGGCCAAACGGGTAAACATCACTTGGATTCGTGAAGCGTGTGCGACGATGATCAATGATCCCGTGGATGCATTCACATATCGGTGTTTATTTCGAGGTTGCAAGATCATTTTCAGCCCTGTTACTATGGCTAACACTCTAGGGGTACCTGAGGTACCCGACTGCTTCTACCCTCATTTACCAAGTGCCATAGAGACTTTTCCCTCCGCTATCATACATGAGATTACAAGAGGAGCTGTTCAGATTTGGAATGGCGTTTCTCTTATCGAGTATCAGTTTCTGACCGAGAAGTATCATCTCCTCCACCTAGCGCTAGCCAATTATATTTTGATGTCTTCTTACCATGAGAAGTTGGTACCATGGTATGCTCATGTCCTTTATGCCATTGGGACGGGATAGCGCGTCCGTCTGCCTCACCTCTACATAGACTTTTTCATCCAGCAGACGTGGTATATTGCCGCCAAGCTACATCTGAAAGGCACCTGACCCATCCATCGAGTGATTGAGCAAGCTGGGCTACTACCTTTGGCCATAAACGTTATTACACAGGCATCCAATCGGTTTGGTGAAACGGCAACACGTCGTTTAGACGTGCAGAAGAAGAGAAAATTCAAAGGGAAGGGAAAGGAAAAGGTTTGAGGCAAGAGGAGTAGAGGACGAGGCACTAACACTGAGGCTAATGCTTCTGCGATGTCTTCTGAGGCTGAGAAGCATGATTCAAATGAGGAGGTTGATCCCGTGGAGGATGTTGAATGATTTGAGCTGAGACAGTGATCTCATGCTCATGCCCAGGGAGAGTAGTCTTCCGTGTCTCTCCCGACTCTCCACACGTTATTTTTAGAGGAGAGAGAGGAACAGATCCGACTTGAGGGCCTGTGTACCCATATATCTGCATAGTTGGATGTTATTTTACTTCATTTGGGAGTTGACATGTCACTCCATCATCCACCACCAGCTACAGTACCTACTACAACCCCTTCTGCACCGTCCATTTCTGTTTCGTCATCTTCCACAGCTCCACCCACTGATCCAGCTACTCCATCCATGTCGACAACACTGTCGATTCTATCTGAGACCCTACTTCCACCACCTCTAGTTGTGCCAATTCCTTCTGAGACTATTCCCTCGAACACGACTACGAGTGACCAGGCGATGGCTCCTACTGTGGTTGGAAGTGGAGGTGCTGATGCTCCAGACGCGTCGATCGAGATCTTATCTGATGTGGCCGATGCTTAGTTATTCATGCTAGTTGAGAGCACGAGAGTTCTATTGTATTTTTTTTCTTTTATTTTCTCTCTCCTCTCTCTTAGTACCTTTTGGTGGACATTTGGACATTATAATCACTGTTTTGTACTTTTATTGTTTTATCATCCCAGTGATTAGTTATTTTATTATGTATGGATCATGCGCTATCATTCTATATTATTTCTTTTGATCTTGGCTGTTTGGAGATTATATGCTTAGGTTATTGGTTGCTCTGCTTGCCAATCATTAAATTGATTTAATCAGGAGGTACCCATCTAGTTTTATTTTGAAAATCAACTTCTGAGGACATTGTTGTTTTCAGTTGGGGGGCAGGGGAAAGATAGGTATTCACCCGTATTTTTCTTCACATTTAGCATGTTGAAATTTTGACAAAAATAATACAATTTCCATAAAAATTAAAATTTTGAATAACTTTGAACCTTCACTCCCGATTAGTTGTTATTAAGCAATGATGCATTCACATTAGTCTCAGCTTTTTATGAATTACGTTCATGTATTTTTCGAGTTTCACTAGGATAATCGTGTATGTTGACCTTTTATGTATTGAACACTTATTTGCACTCGTTAATAGCTATGCAGAAAATCTAAAATAGGGTTAATACGATTATTGTGTTGAAAGAATGAGTAATGGAAACTAATTACCCTTAGTGAGCATTTGATCCAATCTTCATTTCTGAGGGAATTATCACAAAAAATTGAATTGTTTTTTTTGAATATGCATATTAAATTCGTTGAAATAGTATCAGTAAATTCTTCATTTTGGCCACTTATTAGAGGAGAATGTTTAGGATCTACCAACTAAACGCAATAAACACTGTAATGCTAAAACTATGAAATTAAGAAAATGATTTAAACTATCGTTATTCGCTCCTTAACCTTTTCATATACCTTTATCTACATTTAAGAACCTATTTCGTGCCCAACCCCACACTGATTAAATATTGCCAATTCTAGTATGAAAATCCAAACTCCTAATCTTATACTTTGACCACAGTGAACCCCATTGCACACCTAATATGAGTAAAATGTTGAAGTATGTGACTGGAAGGGAATAGTTGCGGGAGTGGTCTCATATAAAATTTTTTTTATATATACAAAGAAACATTAAAAAAGAAAAAAAAAAGAGTAATAAAGAAAAAAAAAAATTTAAAAATAGAGGATGGTTGGAATGATGTGAAGAACAAAAAAATTAGACTCCATCACATGATAAAGGTGTGCAACTCCTTCCCCTCTCATTTCTATCCTACTATATAAAAACCGATATGTCAAAACCTTAATGATTCTGAATGACTTAGTTTGAACATGAATGTGTAAATTGAGTTATCCACGGTATTTCGCTCCTCTAGTAAGTAGTATCTTTTTTGTGAGGCTATACACTCGAAACGTCCGTCTTTCATAGAGTTATGCATGAAAGCATTAGTGTCCCAAAAATTTACTCCTATCAAAGCTTTCATGCAATGTACGATCATTTTTAACTAAGTTTCAGTAAGACGTTCTTTATGAGTGTGAACCAATGTGAGGATTGAGTTGAAACTACAAGTTCTATAGGTACGATAGTCCAAGCAACTCTTAATAAGGTTTAATACATAGCAGTTAATTTCACACACACGTAGATGCATGGATGTGACACATATGCTATATCTATCTTGGTGGCATGAAGAGCATGTGAATTTCTTTCATGGTTTTATTGAGAATAATATGTCTTTGCAGAGCTGAGTTAGCAGTTGAGCGAGAGGGAGTGTTAGAAGTTGTTCTTTATTTCTTTTGAATTTAAATAAAAGAATTTTGTGGGTATATTCACTGCAAACCCTCACGATACAACACTTGTTCACTAGGGTAAACCTAGCAGTTTAACGGCTTGTTACATACGCTAAATGCAATCGCGATTCCTGTGAAAGTGAGTTAGGGATTATCTTAATTTGTTATAAGTTTATTTTATTTCCTTTTAGTCATTGTAGTATTAGTTTCGCTTGCTTTAGTATCGGTCTATCGCTAGGGACTAGCAATAAGCTAGTTGGGGGTTGTGACAAGCGGGAATATTTGTAAAATATAACCACGCTAAAAGAAGAAAATGCACTAATTTAGTTTGCAACTCCCTAGTTTATTTGCAATTTGTGTTATAATGCCAGTTAACTCACAATGTAACGAATCTGTGATAAGTTGTTGTTTTAGCTGTTATTGGTGCAGATTGCTGTTGTGCTGTGTGTAGGAATAAATGACAGACAAAGGATAAAGCTGAATTACAAGCAAAACAAGCAAAAGACGAAATGTTGAGTTCAAGCGATCGAGGACCACTCAAGCGATCATGATTTCGATCGATTGAAGACAGTTAAACCGCTCGAGTATTCTAGAAGTTCAATCGATCAAGCAAGGTTCGATCGATCGAACATGGCTTTTATCAGAACTTACGCGCTCGCAGCGGGGACATCTTTTGTAACCCTAGCCTTAGATTTTTCTATATACACCAGTTATATTCAAGTCTAGAAGGATGCCAAATTTTGTTTTCATTAGTTTCATATAGAGAGATCACGATTTCGATCAATTGAAGACAGTTAAAGCGCTCGAGTATTCTAGAAGTTCAATCGATCGAGCAAGTTTGGATCGATCGAACATGGCTTTTATCAGAACTTACGCGCACACAGCGGGGACATCTTTTGTAACCCTAGCCTTAGGTTTTTCTATATATACCAGTTATATTCAAGTCTAGAAGGATGCTAAATTTTGTTTCCATTAGTTTCATATAGAGAGATAGAGAGTTTATAATGTTTTTTGTAGATTTTAAAGGTTAATTTCGAATGTTCTTGGATTTTCAGTAAGTTTGATCTTAATACAAGTTACAGGTTCTGCTATTTTGGTTTATTTATAATCTGTTTATAGTTTTATGCAGTATTAGTAGTAATAATCGTAGTATTGCATGTTAAATTATTTATAATCCATAGTTTTTCATAGCTTTTATGTTTAAATCACAAACAAACAAGACTTTAATAAACATTTACGTAAAAAAGTATTCTGTGACTCTCCAGACCATGTATGAGTAGTCCTAAGGTTGGGAGATCATGATGAAACAGTGTTCTCTAGCCTCTGCCATGCACCAGGAAAACACCTGCGTTCAATCGATTGAAGTTAGTTCGATCAATCGAAGTAGAGATACAGTCAAGCAATCAAATTAAGTTCGATCGATTGAGGGATGACAATTCTCGATCGATCGAGAGCCCGTCGATCGATCGAGACCTTAGATTCTTGAGAAGGTCCTTCGTAGTATCCCTAGACTTTTTGCTTTTGAAATTTGTTATCAAACTGTCCCAATATGCTCAGTTTGTCACAGTGGTTTCTTGACACTAAGCCTTAAGGCATTTTTCTTCAATAACTTTTGCCAACCACATTGAATGCTTATACCATCCATTGTGCGAGACTTAACTATTGTTTTAAACCGCCTTCACGTATTTAAATTAACTGTGATTGAATAGTCCCATTCAGGAAAGGATTATTGAATCTATATCTTTTGAGAAATACGGGATACTGTAGATGGATGTAATCCATAGGGCTTTAACGACCGTGCATGGTAGATGGTTAGGTCAATGTGGACTCGTGTGATCCTAATGTTTTCTTTCATAAAGTAAAACCCGTTTTCAAATATTGCCTTAGTTATTTAGTTAATAGTGGTTTAATTTAGTTGCATCAATTTAATTAGTTAGTAATCTGTGAAACTCTGTGTTTCACATCCCCTTTAAACAATTGAATTTTTATTTTCTTTTTGAGCTTAGCCTAAGTTTATAACTCCAACCCTTCCCTGTGGGATCGACCTGGTCTTATCCAGTACTACTTTCATGTCTACCTACACTTGGGTATAGCACACAAGCGCACACAAGATTTTTCTTGTGTCACTAAGCTTACTTCATTTTCCAAACCGTGCTATGCCTTTCAAAGGTGAAACTTTTAAAAATGCATACTTTCCTACCTCGAACTCTAACGATCTTCTACCCGCATCTGCATAACTTTTGTAACAACTTTAAGCCATTTGCAACCACTATTTTATGAACTTGATCTAGTCACTAGTGATTTAAACTATCTCCGGCCCCAAAAGCTGTCTTTCACCAACTTCTGTCCAATAAACTGGCAATCTACATTTCCTTCCATACAAAGCCTCAGGTGCCATTCTAATACTGGTTTGAAAACTATTATTGTAGGAAAACTTAATTAATGGCAAATGAGTTTCCCAGTAGGACATAAAATCCATGACACACACTCTGAGCATGTCTTCTAAAGTTTGAATCACCCTCTCGAATTGACCATCTATCTGGGGATGGAAAGTAGTACTAAAATGTAAAGCTATCCCCATGGCTCTCTATAATCCTTCCCAAAATATCGACACGAATCGGGTATCACAATCTATCACTATCGATACTGGTGCCCCATGAAGTCTAACAACTTCTCTAACATAAATTTCTGAAAGCTTTGACAGATCTATAATCTTAATCGGTAAGAAAGGGCTGAGTTGGTCAGCCGGTCAACAATGACCCAAATGCTATCATTTGACTTCAGGGATCTCACAATCCTGATACAGAATCCATCGTTATATGCTCCTACTTCCACTCTGGTATCTCTACAGGTTGTAATTCCCTGCTAGATTGTTGATGTTTCATTTTCACTTGCTGGAAAGTCATACACTTAGCCATAAAATCTATGACTTCCTGCTTCATAAAACTCCACTAATAAACCTCCCGCAAATCTCTGTACATCTTGGTACTACCTGGATGTACTGATTATCTAGTGCTGTGAGCTTCCTCCATGATTCTTTCTCTTAGATCTCTAGCTTTAGGAACAGACAGATGGTTAACACACCTTAGAACACCATCTTGGAAGCTTAATTTCGACCTTCTACCCTAAAGTAATTCATCCACTATCCTCTTAAAATATGTATCTAAAAGATGATTTGACTTAATTTCACCAATAAGACTTGGATGTGTTACAATCGCATCCATTAAACCACCCACTCTAGGAACTACTTCAAGCTCTAATCGTTCAAATTCTTTCACTAACTTTTCTTGTGCTTTTAAGGTACAAGCTAAGTTCTCTGACGATTTTTGGCTCAAACAATCGGCGACTAAGTTTGCCTTTCCCGGGAAATACTGAATCTTCAAATCATAGTCTTTCATTAATGCGAACCATCTTCTTTGTCACATATTAAGTTCCCTTTTAGTAAATAAATATTCTAGGCTCTTGTGATCAATGAAGATTTTACTCGTCTCCCCGTACAAATAATGTCTCCAAATTTTCAAAGCAAAGATAACTGCCACTAATTCCATGTCATGTGTCGGATAGTTTTTCTCGTGAGGTCTCTGTTGTCTTGACACAAAGGCTATTATCTTATCATCTTGTGTCAAAACAAATTCCAAACCCTAATGAAAAGCATCGCTACAGATTCTAAAACCCTCGGTACCTAACGAAATTGCAAGTATCAGTGTTGAAGTCAACTTGTTCTTTAATAAAACAAAGCAATCTTCATAGTCCTTGTTCCACACAAATGGTACATCCTTCTTCATTAGCTGCATCATCAGTATTGCAATTCTGGAAAAGTCTGTAACAAATCTGCTATAATATCCAACAGACCTCAAGAAACTTCAAATCTCTACACATTAGTTGGTCCTGACCAATTCATGCTGGCTTCTATCTTTTGCAGATCCATAGAAATACCCTCTTTAGAAATCACAAGCCCTAGGAAAGTGACACTTGTCAATCAAAACTCGCTTTTCTTCAATTTTCCAAATAACTGTTTCTCTCAAAGTCATTGGAAATCTAACCTCAAATGTTGTTTATGCTCCTCTGGAATCTTAGAATAAATTATGATATCATCTATAAATATAATCATAAACTTATCTAAATAAAATTTGAAAACACGATTCATCAAATCCATGAAGGCAGTTGGCCGATTAGTAACCCCAAACAACATCACCAGAAATTTATACTGCCCACAGTGGGTCTTAAAGATGACTTCTCTACATCCTCAACCTTAACTTTTAGTTGATGATACCCTGACCTCAAATGAATCTTTGAAAACACCTGAGTCCCCCATCATATGATCAAATAGGTCATCAATATGTGCCAACGAATACTTGTTTGATTGTCACCTTGTTGATCTCCCAATGATCGATGCATATGCACATTGTCCCATCCTTCTTCTTCACAAATAGCACATACAGACCCTACAACAACACCTAGGCTAAATAAAACTTTTGTCTAACAACTCTTGTAACTGAGAGTCTTAAACTCCTTTAGTTTAACGGATGTCATTCGGTATGGTTCACGTAAAATAGGTTGAGTCCCAGTATTACATCAATACCGAACTCAATCTCTCATTCAATCAATACATTAGGTAACTCTTTTGGAAACACATTTAGAAATTCTCTAACTATTGAAAAATCTTCAAGTTTTAAATCTATGCCTCTGGTATAAAGAATGCTACACAAGAATCCATAGCAACTTCTTTAATAATCGGCAAGCCTCAATGACTGACACAATGTATGACGGTAATAAAACACCCCTACCTTGGAAATAAAAAACATCTTGATCCAGAATACGGAATACTACCCCTTTGCTATTACAATCAATGATCGCATGATTAGATACTAACCAATCCATTCCAAAGATTACATCAAAGTGTTGGATTACTAATGGCTCTACATCAATGGTTAATCCCTTACCATTTATATCAATTCCACATCTCCTAAACACACATGAATTCACTACTAGAGCTCCTCCAAACGGTATTACAATAGATAAATCATAATCTGACATAAATGAATGTGTGGACCTCGAATCTATGAGTACATTCGCTAGATGTGAGCAAATGGGAACCATACCTGAGACAGTGGTATCAGTAAAATAAGTCTCCTATGGCCTAAGCTAAAATGGTCTCATCTCTTGTTGTTCCCTCCTTCGTCATGTAAGAGTATTAGACGCAGAAGAACCAGAACCTATAGCTCCCTATGCTTTGTAGGATAGTCCTTGGATTGATGTCCCAGTTCCCTATTAATAAAGCATTAACCCCTCATATCCATGGTTAGATTCGCATAATTCCTTGCTATATATCCTGGTTGCAATCAGATATTGCAAGTATTTTGAACTTGGTTGCACCATCCCCAATGGAACTTCTGATAGGTTTGACATCTCAGCTTGCTCCCACCAAAACTACTACCACTGCTAGCCGATGAACCCACCGAACTTTTCCTTTTTGCACTAACTTGCCCACTAAATTGGCTCGATACTACTCTCTTACTTGGTTAACTTGATATTGGTTGCAAGTTTGGAGTATACCTAATGTCCCTCTTGCAATGGAAGCAATATCCAATGCCTCAGCGAAGGTCTGAAGCCAAAATACAGTCACACAACCCTAGATATCATCTCTAAGTCCTGCCTTTAACTTTTTTGCCTTCACATTCTTAGTTGATACGATGTCCCCGGTTAACCTTGCCCAACTTGTATATTGAGATGAATATTCCCAAACTATTATCCCACCTTGCAACTTATTAATAAACTCTTAAGCTTTTTGGTCCTCGAACAACTTAGGAAAATATTGTTCATTGAATATCCCTATGAATTGATCCCATAAGGTTGGTTGACCGGACCCCAGTTTAGTATGCCACCAATACCGTTCCTCTTCTTTTAGCGTATCAGTCACAAATAGAACTTTCTGTATCTCTGAACACAACAGTACTATGAAAATCTTCTCTACGTCTAAATTCAAAAAATCAGCCCTCATCGGATCGGCCTCCCCTTAGAATAATGTTGGTTTTTGTTTGTAGAATTGTGAGATGGTGACTACCTCCTCACTAGGGTTTGAATTTGGATTCGGTTGTGCTTGCCTTTCCTTAATTACATATGTTTCTACCACTCATACTAGTCCTGTGAGGGCTCTTGCAACCCTTTCTATTCAATTTAGCAATGGGTGTTCACCTTCAGACATTATGCATGGCACCCACAATATAATACACACATGCACGTTACTTAATTGATTCACATAGCATGCTAATCAACATTAGAAGCATGCAAAGTAAACGTGTATGCATGAACATATAACTACGTGTCGTTGTGTACATACTACACGTCGTATACATCTCTCGTTCTCTAGCCTATTGCTCTAAAACCAAAAATTGTCACACCCCATCTTGCCACGCGTGGAGTATGACCATGTAACAAAGGATTACCCAAACTAAAACACCAATTATTTACATAGATTAATGAAATACCAATTTGAAAACTCGCAGATTCGGTCAATTGGTCGGGGATCCAATCAACGATTTCTGCGTCACAGAGAGCACATTCTAAGACAACATGATCCTGTTGACTAACCTAATATCCAATCGACAAAGTTTGCAAAAAGGGTTGCCAAATCTAATTGACTGGCTCTATCCCAATCAACTATACTGGTGTAACAGAGAGTTCAGTTCCAAAAATGTTGATCCAGTCAACTATATTAGCTAATACAGTCGATTGGTTTTATGCCTGTTAAAAACTGCTTTAAATCAAAAGTGAATCCAGACGACTGTACTCTCGATCTGTAGACTGTACTCCCAATCAATCGACTAGTTTACACCAATAGAGCATTCTACAGTAAAACTCAAAACTAAGTATTACACACACACTACCAAGGCACAAACCACAAACAAACCATCCTGGAAGTTAATAAACATAATTATAAACATAATCAAACATTACCAAACTTACAACAAGAGTTCTGAGTTATGAAATTACATAATCTACAAGATTACAAGTTTATATACATGTTCCCTCAAATCTGTTACACATATTCAGAACTATAAACATACAAACAAGAAAGAACTCCTAGCCCCTTCTCCATGCTTTAATCACCTCATCTTTGAGTCCTGGATTAAACATATTGTGGTTCTTATGTACCATAACATAAAAGGAAAATAGTTTTCTATAAGCATTACACTTAGTGAATAATCTAAACATGATTGAATGCTAAACATGTGCAATGAAACAATTTAACATATAACACATATCTGTGTTCACTGAACTATCGGATTAATGGTCCACTCAGACTCGAAGACCTAGCCTTGGCCCTGTGGTCCCTTCTATTCCTTGGACATCAGTTCTTAAAGTGGATTTCTTCTTCTTTTCCTCGCTAATTTTTCCATAATGAACCATTTTCCAAGTCTTCATTGACCACATATCACATAAGCACGTAGTCACATAAGTATGGCAATTTGTACATAATTGACATGTTTAGCACAAACCTAGCATCTTTATGGCTTCTAAGCATGAACTCATTAATTCTAAATATGTCATTGAAGCATTAACATATAAGCATATCCAATTGGTCTAAACTCACCCTTAACAAATCCTACTCAAATTTAACTTAGAGAAGCTGATTCCTTAGCAAGTTCAATTCCCACTCCAGAGTAAATCCTACACATTGTTGGTAAATTGACTGTCATCGATTAAAAATGGTTACCAAAATTCAAAATTTAAAACTGGAAAGAAAGGTATAGAAATGATAGTCTCAACTCCACGAATTCGAATATGGCTTTGGTTCGCAAATTGGACAATGGACGGTGACGGAACGGCAAATGAAGCTTCGTGTTCTCTCTCTAACTCTCGTCGACTTCTCTCTCTCTTCTCTACTCTGTTTTCTTTTATTTTTTAATTATGAGAGACACATGTCTCTTCCTCCTTAAACCTTGATAGGACTCATGACCCTTAACTCAATTTACCTCCCCCCAACTGCTAAGTTCCACTATAAAACCCCCAAATATTTCATTAACTACCCAATTATCTAAATGGATGTTTGTTTATATCCCATACGGGTCCCAAACATGGTCCCAAATATTTTATGAAGCTTCTCTCGTACGTACTAATTATGAATCATTTGGAATAATGCCCTTACATGGGTACCCATGCTAGTACCGAAAGCTAACATATAAAGCATTATAATGTGAAAACAACTTTAAATGCACATCCATTTAAACATATAAATGCATCTAAATGCAAATTATATCAATGGGGCCCTTACTGGGTCTCACCTAAATACATGTCCCAACTAACAAGGAACTTCAAACTATGTTCCTCACTAAAAACTTTTCTACTGGTGAGTTCACAGACCCACCTTAATTCATCAGATACACTAATTACATTAACTAATGCATATAAACTAATTATTAATCCTTTTTCCTGGTATAGGCATTATAGTCTCTCTTTCCTCTCATACACCACCGTCGCCAGCATCCTTCCCCCCTCCCCCCTTTGTCGCCATGACCCCCACCTCCCGTTGCCCCACCCTCCAATCACCACTACCCTGTAGATACCCAATTGTGACTACACTATCAGGATTTAGGGTGGACAACTTTTTAGGGTATTCAATGATGAAAAGTACCCTGTGAAAGATACTGGATTCTGTACAATCAAAAGATCCAACTTCAAAATGTGATTCAAAGGTCAGAAAGCCCTTCTTCAATAATAAAAACCAGATTTTATCAAAATTGTCACTCAAAATTCATATTCACTCAGGATTAAATGACCATGAAGTATTCAAAATTCAGTATTCTAGGTATTTAGAGGTTCAATTTCAAAGAAAAAACTCAAAATCAATACACGTAGTAAAGAAATTTTAAAAAGGGAGTCAGATGATTTTAAAAAGATGATGAAAGTTTAACAGGACTTCCGGACTTCAATTGCCTTCAATTTTCATCTCAATTCTTCCCGGAATATGTTTGTACTAAAATTCAACTCAAAAACTTTCCAATTGGACACCAAAAAGAATTTTTACAAAAATTTTGAAAAGTAGTATGCATGAAATTTGAAACATAGTTTTAGGGGAACCAGGGGAGCCATAATAGTACTTGACGGCTCCTATATGGGGATGGACGCTTACATGGGAGCCACCTCCCACATATTGCACCCTTCATCAATTCTTTCTAGTTCCAGACCCTTCCAGGAGGTTCCATTACGAAGAAATGAACCTAAGATTGCGTGTAGGCACTAAAATGGTCATTTTTGCCCTATTTTGATCTCTAAAATCCTTGTTTTAACCCTAAAAACTTAAGAATTAAGTTTTTTAAACTCTATACATAGATTGATATGAGATCATTTTTGACACAATAGAATACACAATGGAATATAGGATAGAAGACAAGTGAATATACTAGAGATACATTAGAATGCACTTGAATTCAAGAGATTTCTAGAGAGAGAAAAGTGAATTATGAATTGAATTCTTCTAAAACTAATCTTAAGATTATTAGATTAGATAGTTAGATAAGAACTTTGACATCAATTGCCTCCCTAAGCTTTTACCATTGATGAGTGCTTGAAAAACTGGACGTTCACTTGAAGAAGGAGATCCTTCAAACTCAATTTTGAAGTATAACTAAGAATCCCCCAAGAGGTAAACACTAGAATTCATTTCTAATCTCTACTTTTGATGTAGATCTACAGTCCAAGTCCTCCTTGATTTTATTGATACTATATGATTAGAAATTCATTTTTACTTTGATTTTCATATTTTGATTTCAATTTTGATTCAATCTTTCTCTTTAGTTTAGATCCATGTGTACATGATTATATATATGTATCTACTTTGAATTCTATGATGGTTTGAAAGTATGATCTATGAGAAGGATGATTCCTATGTTCATACATTTCTCTTGATTATTCCTATTACCTAGAATTCCTATATTTAATTTCATCTCTAATAGGATATTTGTAAGACCCTTTGATCCATGATCTGAAGTTCTCCATAGAACTTGGGGGAAAAATTGGTTGGGAATTATGCCAATCATGTTGATCCATGAGTTTGATTTCTCTAACAAACTTAAATCATCACCTAAGATGTTTTCCTCACTTTAAAATGAAGTAATTGAAATTCAGAAAAATAGATTGAATTTGTCCATAAATTTTGGTCCATCAAACCCCATAGTTTGGTGGATTTCAAATTTTTTGGGTAAACTTTGATGAAATAGCTTTCATTTGATCCATTTTAAGAATCATTAGGATCCATAGGCTATTTTTAGAAATTGGTTAGAAATTGGTGACAGATTTAAACATAGTCTCTTGGTACTTGAACCCTAGAAAATCTATGATAGTTATCAATGATCCACTTTTTGAGGATGATTCCTAACTCATGTATCTACATGCTGATGTAAAATCGTGAGTATACAATCTAGTTAAGGTCATTTTCTAAGCAATGAAGTTGACAAAACCATTCTGAAATTTTCTAAGTTCTATCACAAGCATGATTATGTACACAAAATGGTCACACCTTGATCGTTTAACAACCATTGATGAATAAAACTTGGATTAGAAATCATCTAGGATAAATGGATGAGAGATCAAAAGCTTAGATCAACATAATTGACATGATTCATGAAGTTCTATTATGTCTTGCATTTATCTTGTCAAATGATACCAATTTCCATAATAGTAGAGTATGGTTAAAGTAATTTTTCAGAGACCTCACGGTCACAAAATGTCCATGGTTTATTTTTTTCAAAAACCTCAATGAAATAGATTTCCTTTGACACCAAAGTAGACCTTCATATGATTTTTGTAGAATTATTTATGATTTTTACAAGAACAATGGACAGTCCTGATCCAATGTTCCCAAAACTCTTATTTCTTAAATTTTAAAAATGCTGCGAGGTCCTACTTTTTGTAATAGTTCCCTACGACACGTATCTAACTTTTTGTAAAAGGATTTTAATATAGCTTATATTTAAGACCACTTTTAATAGGTTTTAACAAAGGTCACTGAATTTGGAAATTTGATTGATGAGTCTTTCATATTGTTTGTCATACATATAATTTCTTGCTTTGGTTTTTTGCAATGCTTGTGTATTCTTTGGTGTCTTAGTGCAGAGAGTTGAATGTCGTGGATCCGGACTTTGATTTGTGGATTTGCCACTTCTACATATGGCTTAGTACCCATGTATCATATGCTTTTCTCTACCCTTCTCCTAGAATTTTTTTAGGTTTATAACTTTGTTTTCAATGACACAATTCCTTTAGGACAGTCTCCACTTAGAGACATATTATCTAGGATTGTTGCATGATTGCATTTCCTAATTCATTTCTTTTTGCTTTTGTGACTCCACTTGAGTCAACTCAATGTAAGTCTTCTCGTTCCATTTTTGCATATCATAGCACGTTTCCTTTTATTTGCACCGGTCCCAAGCAGGCCTAACCACTGTAAGTATACTTATCCCTTGTATTGCTTGTGTATCCAATTACTACTTGAATTTAGTCTCTTGAAATGATTTTCATTGGATGCTCGTTTGCCATGTATATTATTCATTATGTCTGAGGAAACAACACCTATTATTAAGAATAATGATATTTCAATGAAGGCCTACCATTCGGTAGGGCGAGAAGGGTGTACTTTAGTCCCACTAGGACTCTTTCCCCTCTCGTATCAAGACCCCTGAACATTGTTTCTGGTGATGAAGGGCGAGTAACCTTATTCATTTTTGGGCAAGTCAAAATTTGGTTTCCTAATTCCCGATAAAAATTAGGTGGCGACTCTTTTGTCTCTAGGATCATGATGAGTTCTAGTTCTTAAAGTGTGTGCCTTGTATTTGTCTCGAGACACTATCAAGTTCGATAGAACCTTTCTCCCCCCGGATGATCCATAATCCAGCGACTCTACTATGGATTGGAACATGAAACTGCTGGTTTCTTATTCTTCAAGGGTTTGACTTGAGCCAATAAATGTCCATGTTATTAATTCGATAATCGTGTTGTTTTTGCTTGCATTTGCACTTGCATTGTTCTTTCACCGCGACTACTTGAGACCATTGCCTTGTGGGTGGAGGGCCCTCTTTTCTCCATTCGTCAAGAGACTTGGTAGCATGTAGTCATCATTAGCATTGTACTGCAAGTGGTATGTATAGCCTTTGGCTTGCTAATTGACCTTGTTGAGACTAAAACTCAGCCTTTGCATATGGTTTCCATAGAACCATTGAACTAGGATCTTGATTATCATCTTGATTAGGACTATGTGACAAATTACTTGCGATTGACCGTAAGGGATTATGTGGACGATGAGGATGTATATGCGAATGCATCATCAAACCTTGTATGGTAGGTTCCTCCAGGATAGTATGTTCTTTATTGGAATATCCAATCACTATTCAAGGATATCTTTTGAAATTTTCTGAAAAGATTTTAAAATACGAGAATTTCTTTGAGAAATCCATGTCTTTTAAAAATTTTGGGTATGCCCTTTTTGAAAATGCACTTTGAAATTCACTTTGACAAACCTTTTCAAAATTCTCCCTAGATTTTAGAAATTTTCAAATTTCCTACCCCTGTTTTAAGAATCTTGATTTCATACCCCAAGCATTGATGGTTCAAATTGTTTTTAAAATTACAAATTCTCCCGCTCTTTTCAAGATTTTATGAAAATGACTTTGTAAACCTGTGCCATCAAGAATTTCAAAGTCATAATCCTTAGATAATGATTGGATTCATAAGGTAATTAGCATCCTCAAGGGATGTTATGTGATTATGTGTTATATGCTTGGTTTAAAATAGACGAAGATGTAGTGCATTTAGAATAAATTGCATTTCATTCACATTGCTGTAGACACCCCAATTTTGACCGACCGTCGAATTTAGGAGAGTGTCACCTCCGTATCCGATGATGACAAGAACCGAAAAATGAAGTATTCCAAGCTCTTCAGGAAGTTCTCCAAAACGCGATAAAATTTCACAGAAAGAAGAAAATACCAGGTATTTAGGAGAATTCAGGTATAAGACATGACTTTTGGAAAGGATCTTCAAAAATAATTTGCTTCAAAAAGGGTGAAGACCTAAAGAGGGAATCTTAGCTAAAAACGGCACACGGCAGACTGCCGCGGCACTCACTGAGTGCCGCACGGCAGTCAGAGAGTGCCGGGCCGGCATTCACCAAGTACCGCCAACAATTTCTGACTGCCGTTCACTTTTAAAGTCTGTGTTTTGCAGTGCAATATGTATGCGTATGCGAATAAGAACAAAAAAAACTGATAAAGCAAGACTGACAAAAACGCGGCAATCCATTAATTACCGCGGCATTTGATGAATGCCGCACGGCAGTCATGAAGTGTCGCGATGGCAGTCATGGACTGCCGCTGTGGCATTCACGGACTGCCGCGACAGTTTCTTGACTGCCGCCCTGGGCAGCAGTCTGTCTAATTTCAGAAAGTACACATTGTACCACCAAATGAGATGTTTACACATGTCTTTTACTCCGAATTTGCTGAAAATACTTGGTAGTTTTTGTCTATAAAAGGAGGGGACCAACCAAGAGAAAAATATTGGGGGGAATTGGAGAAGGAGCACAACACATACAAAAAATACACTACCATTACACCAACATTTTAGAGAGAAAAGAGAGAGTTAAGAGAAAACTAGGAAGAAGAGCTTGGAAGATCTTCAAAGAAGAGAAACTTTGAGGATAGTTGGAGGTGATCCTCTAACTATAAGTTGTTTTATTTGCATTCTTTCCTTTGAATCCTCAAACTATTTTGTTTTCCTTGCTTCATTTCTTTTATTGTTCATGCTTCCTTCTTGAGACTCTTGGAGATCCTCAATATCTCTCTTGAAATCTCTTGAATATGATCTTTTGAATCCCATGAAAGCTTATGCTTCACATGGAAGTCAAAGTTTGATCATCATAAACAAATTGATGGATCCAAGTCCATACTCATGACTTGGGTCCTCTAAGCTTGAGTTTTCATGGAGTCTCCTTATATTCCTTGAAAACTCATGAGTTTTAGTCATGTCTTCATCTCCAATGGCCATCAAATGGTAGGAGGAAGTGGTTTTGAGTCTAAGTCCATCTCCATGGCTTGGGTTCCTTATCTTGTAGATTTCATGAAGTCCATCCATAATTCATTTGAAACCTATGGGAAATAAAAGTCTTTAGTCTCCAATGACCATCAAATGGTAGGAGAAGTTGTTTGGTTTAGACCCAACTTCATGGTTTAATAGTTGGAGTTACCAAATAAAAGTTGAACTTGACAAATGAAAACAGTGAGTTCACAAACTGTTTTTGATCAAAGATTTTTAGTTCGAAATCTAACCGTTGAAATCAAGTGAAACCAACGGGAAAGTGTCAATAACACAATGTTCTACCACTGTAATTTTTGTTTTTAGATGGTTCCACGTTTAGAATGGTTTGATCATGGGTTTTGTGAGGTAACAACAATCTGTCCAGAGTTTCAGAATAGTTTCAGAACAGTGACACTCTTTTGAAATAATTAAATCAGAGTTCTAATAAAGTGTTTGTGACTCCAAATAATTTTTTCTATGAATTTTAATGTGTTAGGAAGTCACCCTAAAAAGAACAAAGCATTTATGATTTTTTTTTGCTATTTTTAAAAAATCAAACAATATCTCTGGACAGAGAGTTGTACATCTCTGAGTGATGTCTGATGTTTGTCTTTTTCCCTGAGATCCGACCGTTGAAACTTTGATTTTCTTTTTGATTTGGAAACTAGACTCACAGGGACATCTTGTGTCCAAAATTCACCAACATCAAACCATGAGAGACGTGCTTTTTATTTTCTTAAAGGTCTGGTCTGCTCTCTGCAATTTTCAGAGTTTTATGACACATTTGACCAACTTTGTAAATAATGGTCCAAATGACTTTTCTATGACCTAGGGCTTAAACCATGTTTTAATAATGATTAGTTGAGCTTGAATTCAAAGTTTAAGAGTATTTCATAGTTCATCCTTGTCCATGTGCATATTCATCCACATGGTTTGGCACTTGTAATTAGGACTTAGTTGCTTTGGATTTAATTACATTAGATAGATTTAAGCTAGAAATTTAGGATTGTTATTTCTAACATCATATTTTGCATATCATGTGAACTAACCCTTTGTTTTGTAGCGCTATTAAGGTACGATTTCTCGATCCCTCTCTAGTTTATTAAATTCCTTGATTTTATTTGATTTTCGACCTTATGCGCGACACCTTAGAATTTAGATTTGCCTTATGTGTATATGTGATTAGAGACTTTCTTTAGGACTTTCTTTTGTGTGTATGCATTGCACGTTTAATATCGCTGCTAGATCCCGGGTAAGCTCTCTTGTTCCCTATTGCACATCATATTGCTTGCTAACTGACATATGTGGCTTATGAATGATATTTTTGTCATTAGCAATTTTACACCCTTTGGACATGCTTTTGTGATGTATATATATATATGTATTAATTGAGGGCATGCTTAGATTAATAAATTCGATTAAAAGGATGTTGAGTAGAGGCCTATCGCAAGATAGGATGAGAGAGGGTGTTTTAGTCCGACGGGCTCCTTCCTCTCTCATTCCATAATCCCCGGACCTAGTTAATCTTTGGTTTCGCAAAAGATCAGTTTCCTTTTTGAAATGGTTTCTTAATTTTTTTTCCTTTTAAAAATTAAGTGGCGACTCATTTGTTTGTTTTGAATTCGAAATTGGAAAAGAATTTTAAAAGAAAAGCTGTGGGTAAGTCAACCTGCGATATCCACAATCTGGCGACTCTGCTGGGGATCAAACCCAGAATCTCTGGTTTCGCAGACCAGAATTCTGATTTTGGGTTTACTCGAGGATTAGACTTGAAAGCATCCTTTTAATTGAATCAATTAATCTTTGTGTGCCTGTTGCATATCACTTGCATGTCCAGCCAGTCGATTGCACGGAACTATGACCTTGGAGGCTCGGGGCAACCCGGTCGGTCAAGTCATCATGGGACTGTGTGATCACCCTTGATCTCGTACCATGATTTGGTATATTAAGCATCCTATCGGATGTGTGTCAAGGGTCCCTTATTTGACCAAAACCCAGCTTTTGCACAGTAGTTTCCATAGAACCTTTCAATATTAGGAAATCAATTCTTGGTTAGGGCTATATGCTAGGGAGTTTTGTATGCCCAAAGGGGATTATTTGAGATGATGATGATACTTGCTTGATGAAAAGTGTATAACCCCTTAATCACTTTTAGCAATTCCTTCTCATGTCCCATGACATTTGGGAACATGCTGAATCTTGGTTATAAGGTTATACTTCTTATATCATGTTAGCTAAGCATCATTGACCTTGTATGCATCCAAAATTCATGAAAAGTACGGTGATAATCCGATCATGTGATCCTTTTACCCAAAGAATTTTAAATCCATCTTTGAAAGCAAATGGATTTTTTTTTTTTTTGTAATCTTTATTCCAAAGTTTTCAATTGCTCTTTCAAAAAAATCTTTGAAGTTCACTTTTGATTAAGCCCCAAACTAATCTTTGAGAATTGTTTTTGGAAGAAATGCTCTTCAAATGAATTTCAAAGCAAAATTTCAATCCAATCATAGTTATTGAGAAACATTTTTATTTTTTTCAAAATCCTTGAGAATTGTTTTTGAAAAATCTCATCATTTAAAGAAATGCTTTTCAAATGAATTTCGAAAATATTTTGCCCAACCTTTGAAAGGGTAGTGAGGATCACAATGATAGGTAAAATTAGCGCACTTGACATGGGTGAGGATTTATGTGCTTATGTGTTAGGATTAGAATTTTCCTTTCTTTTTCATATACAGTAGGCACACACACACGTGCATTTCATCCGTGTGCCACATGTGCGGTGCATGCATTCAGTTGCATCAAACCATCAAAGCATGAACATGTTTGTCACATTAACCAATATCATTGCATGCATGTAGCATACAAATCCACAACATCTTCCTCCCAATTAAGATCAAAATAATTCCTCGAAATTCCTTGTCTCCTGAAAATCGATTTTGCATGCGGGCCTTTCATATCGTGGACCTGTAGAAAGAGTGGAACAACCAGATCCCCTAGTGAGGACACTTCTAATTTTCTTGGGTTCGTCTTCTTGATTTTAGGCGAACATGGACCATCATCTTGAGATTGATTCGCCAACGACCATAAAAGATTTGGAAGAGAGAGTGAACATGCTGCAAGCCACTATTGAGCAACAAAACTTAAAGGTGAATCAATTGGAGAGGGTAACGCTTGAGCTCTATCAGCAAGTGGGTTTGAATGGGGTAGTGATGAACAAGTTGGAGAAGAGAATAATGGATCACCCGGCCAAGCACCAAAATCCACATCCAAGCTTAACCATTCACCAAGGCCCATATCCATGCCCAATCCCAATGAACCAAAGAGTTATTTCAAGCTCACGTCTTAATCCAAAAGCCAACTCAAGTTCAAAATCGAATCCGAAATTAAGCCGAGCCGGCAGGTCAAGAATATTCACCAAGCTTGGCATGACATTATCCATGGCCCTTGGTCACCTCATCAGAAGTGGTCACCTCAATCCCCTGGACCCAAGGCCACCATCAAATCCCTTACCTCGCAAATATAACATATCTTTGTACTGCGCCTATCACCAGACTCAAGGCCACAGTACCAATTCTTGCTCGAGACTCCGCCATGAGATCCAGGATCTCATTGATCAGAAAATCATCACTCCTTCGCCGAATCTATCGAGTGACCTTTGGCATAATGATCTTGACTTGCAAGCTCTTCACTCTCCGACCTCTCAATCCCAGCCATCACTAAAAACCCTCAAGGGATTTGCTACATCCATAAGTGCGCGACAATCAATTGGCCCTGGTCCAATCAACAAATGTGGAAAAGGTATTGACAGTACGGGGTATGAGTCAGATGAATATTGTCCCGCTAAAAATTGGGTCATGGACGTGGATAAGATTTCTGCACACATACTGTTGGGGGAAGACGAACTCGAAAGTTCAAATAATGCTAGTAAGGTGATAGTGTTTTGAAATACTGCTTCTAAAGCAAATATGGATGCTCCTGGGGACCCGATCAATTGAAAATCATCTGTGATACTCCAGTTGAGACCAAGTCAAGTCCAGTAATCGAGTCATGTCAAGTAGGAGTCAAGTGTCAAGTCCAGTCGAGTCTTTAAGTCAGTCGGTTGTCGAGTTTATCTAGTCAAGTGATGTAACCCTTTTTCCCCTGCTAGTTGAATAAAATGTCTCATTCTGTTTGATTCAGTGTTCCAAGTCGTGAATGTATGGATCATTAAGCCAAAAAAAAAAATAGAGAAGAGAAGAAAAAAATGAAAATCAAATTACTTTTTCAAATGATCGTGAGAAATACTTTGTTAATAAATCTTTGCATTGAAAAGGATCCCTAAATGATCAAAGCAAGTTCTGTGCCAAATCCAAGGAGTACTAGAGAATTGATTAGCTTTATTTTAAGAATTTAAAGATGCTCTTGCTCAATCTTGAAAAGATGAACTTGGAACTTGAAGCTTGCTCACCATCCCCTTTTCTCAAACACCAAGCCTCAAAGATGAGCCCAACCAGTCTAAAGCCATAAACTTGGTCCTTGATGGTAGCCAGACATTTTGAATGAACTTCTTCTTCCAAGTAAAAAAAAAAAGAAAAAAGAAAGAAGCTCGCTAGGAAAAAAAAAACCGAAAGGGCGCCTAGGCAAAAGTTAGAGCAAAAAAAAAAATAATAATAAGATGCGTGTTGATTTCAAAAATCCTAATCCTAGCCAGTCAAAATCATGGAGATAGTAAGGGAGAGAAAGGAAAGGAAAAAAAGAAAAGAAAAGGCAGAGAATAGATAAGATTGAGAATTCTTGAGTACTTCAAAATAAATAATTGGCACATAAACTACCTCAAGACTTTGTGTTGTTCTAAAGAAATTAGAAATGAAAAGAAAGATTTGAAAGTATCAATTAAGCTCACATTTTTGTGAGAGGCTCAATGGCTAAGAGGGCATAAAACAATGCAAAGATATCTTTGAGAAAAATAAAGAGTGATTTGGAGGGCTGATATCGCTTTGTGAATATGACAGAGTATGAATAAAACATGATGAGAGTTATAAAGATTAACTGGCTAGTGAAAAGGTTAATGAATCAACCGTCAAATGAAAAAAAAAAAAAAAAAAAAAAGAATAGAGAATAAAGGAAAAAGTAGTTCATCATGCTACACAAGGGCTAACACAAGTGATATGCACTCCCTAGATGGCAACATGGCTCGAAAAGCCCACCAATTCTTGAAACCGTTTCTTTCAAAGCCTCCTACCTTGATGAACTACGCTTGACCTGATTCCCACTTGGGGATACGTAGGCAACCTGCTCGGTTCGGTCATTTGCCCTATCATCTCATCTTTCTTTCAGGCCTCGGCCGAACTACTTTGGACCTGATTCCCGCTTGGGGATAAGTAAGCAAACCTCCCAAGGTTCTCGGTCCATAACCATCCCTACAACTATAAGCATCACCCGTTTGCATCTTTGGTTTCCTTCCTTCAGGCTAGGGGCAAATTCACATTTGCTGGAAGCCGCATACATATCGACAAACCAGGGGCAAACTTTGTTTGCTGAACACCTCATTTAATCCCGAAAGCAATGCCTCTGAATCTTATTCAAACTAGGGGCAAACTTCGTTTGCCAAAATCCCTCTATATCAAAAACAAGCTCTCAAGTAATCAAGTTTGTTTTGAAAGGATTGAAATAGAGTGACTTCCATTCTATAAGCTAAAGCACCAATGTGAAGCACGTTCTAGATGGGTAAAGAATTAGCTAAATCAAAAGGGGAAGTTTTTCAAAGTTTAGATTTATCAGCAAAGTACTACTATTAGTAAGATAATGAATAAATCAAAGATGAGATGATACATTATTCATGATGAATGCACATTGATTCATAATGAATGTAGAGTTTGAGTCAGTCGTCTTGAGTAACGGGCTTTGTCTGGTCTGTCCTTAGATAAGCCAATAAACGGTCTCAGATGTGTGGGTTTAAGATGATGAGTAAAGATTTGAAAAGTCTCCATAAGCATCCTATGGGCTATACGAGCAGAAGTTTCAAACACTATCACGTCATAGCGCTAAAATAAGAGGAGTCCAAAACTAGGGGCAAAGGTGACTTCCCTCTTTTGACAGAACCGATATGTTCCTTCCAAAGGGCCGTAAATGCAGAAAATCATTCTTTCTATCAGTTCTGTTCAAATTCTTTGAGTCTGAAAACTCCCCAAAATTTTGAAAATTCAACTCTCGGAGTTTGTGGACTCCCGAAATTTTGTGAAATCAATTCTTTAAGTCCGAATACCTAAATTTGGTTCTTTGAGCATGAGGAGACTCCAGAATAAGCTTTAGTCCTCAAAGACAGCTTCTCTTCATAAAGTATTAGTCCTCAAAAGCAGCTTCTCTTCATTAGTCCTCAATGGCAGCACCATGGGTGTTAGTCCTCAATGGCAACCTTGCATTAGTCCTCAATGGCAGCACTATGGGTGTTAGTCCTCAATGGCAACCTTGCATTAGTCCTCAATGGCAGCACCATGGGTGTTAGTCCTCATTAGCAACCCTGCATTAATTCTCGGCAGCAGTATCATTCGTGTTAGTGATCCTCAAAAGACACCGGAGTATAAGACGCAAAGCGCATCTCAGTCGATCAGATGATTCTTGGGAGACATCGGAGTATAAGCCCGTGGGCTCCCAATTCCTAAAAATTGAAAATATTTGAGCCTGTGGGCTCCCAACTCCTGAAAATTAAAGATCTTGAGAATGTAACGAATTTACATCCTCGGTTTCCGCAACAAATTTGCGTCGATCCTTTGTCCTGCGAATATAACGAATTTATATTCTCAGTTTCCGTAACATATTTACGTCGATCCTTCATTTTGAAATGTAACGAATTTACATTCTTGGTTCTCGCAACAAATTTGCGTTAATCCCCTTTCTGAGAATATAACAAATTTATATTCTCGATTTCCGTAACATTTTTGCGTTGATCCTTTGTTTGAGAATGTAACATATTTGCACTCTCGGTTCTAGCAACATATTTGCGCTAACCCTCGTTTTGGAATATAACGGATTTGTATTCTCTCGATCCTCGTAACATATTTACGTCGATCCTTCATTTTGAAATGTAACAAATTTACATTCTTGGTTCTCGCAACATATTTGCATTGATCCTTTGAGAATGTAACATATTTGCACTCTCGGTTCTCGCAATATATTTGCGCTAACCCTCATTTTGGAATATAACAGATTTGTATTCTTTCGATCCCCGTAACATATTTACGTTGATCCTTTGTTTAAGAGTGTAACGAATTTGCACCCTCGGTTCTCGCAACATATTTGCGCTAACCCTCGTTTTGGAATATAACGGATTTGTATTCTCTCGATCCCCGTAACATATTTGCGTTGATCCTTTGTTTGAGAATGTAACATATTTGCACTTTCGGTTCTCGCAACATATTTACGCTAACCCTCATTTTGGAATATAACGGATTTGTATTCTCTCGATCCCCGTAACATATTTGCCCTGATCCTTTGTTTGAGAGTGTAACGGATTTGTACCCTCGCTTCTCGCAACATATTTGCGCTAACCCTCGTTTTGGAATATAACAAATTTATATCCTCAATCCTCGTAACGAATTTACGTCGATCCTTCATTTTGAAATGTAACGAATTTACATTCTTGGTTCTCGCAACATATTTGCGCTACCCTCGTTTTGGAATATAACGGATTTGTATTCTCTCGATCCCCGTAACATATTTGCGCTGATCCTTTGTTTGAGAGTGTAACAGATTTGTACCCTCGCTTCTCGTAACGTATTTGCGTTAACCCTCTTTTGGGAATATAACAAATTTATATTCTCAATTTCCGCAACAAATTTGCGTCGATCCGTTGTCCTGAGAATATAACAAATTTATATTCTCAGTTTTCGCAACAAATTTGCGTCGATCTTTTGTCCTGCGAATATAACAAATTTATATTCTCAGTTTCCGCAACAAATTTGCGTCGATCCTTTGTCTTGAGAATATAACAAATTTACATTCTCAGTTTCCGCAACAAATTTGCGTCGATCCTTTGTCCTGCGAATATAGCAAATTTATATTCTCAGTTTCTGCAACAAATTTGCATCGATCCTTTGTCCTGCGAATATAACAAATTTATATTCTCAGTTTCCGCAACAAATTTGCGTCGATCCTTTGTCCTGCGAATATAACAAATTTATATTCTCAGTTTCCGCAACAAATTTGCGTCGATCCTTTGTCCTGCGAATATAACAAATTTATATTCTCGGCTCTCGCAACAGATTTGCGTTTACCCTCGTTTTGAGAATATGACAGATTTATATTCTCGATTCTCACGAGAGATATGGTTTACCATCGAAATCAAATCGAGAGCATTTTTCATGACCCCCGTAACAGATTTGCATTGGTCAAGAATTAGGTGATCTTCCAACGCATCACATAAAGCGCGTCGCACGTAGGGAAGACATGATAAGCATGACATTTATACAACCAGGTCAACTCAGAAAATACCATTGCATAGCACTTGCATCACGATAGGATAGGTACATCCATCCGTGTGTCTACCTGTGTCTGTGTGTGTTCGACCCATGCCTGAACTACGCTTTGGTCTGATTCCTGACGGGATACGTAGGCAGCTCGCCGAGGAGCACGACCAATTAGAATTCCGCTGCACGCCTATTTTTTTTTGCAACGCATTTTGTCTTTTTACCTAAAATTCGACAGTCTGGCCAAAGGCCTGTCTTCACACAGGCTTTGACATTCACTTATGAGACGCGTTGCTCCACAAGCTCTGTCAAAGAGGGGCAAACTGTAGACACCCCAATTTTGACCGACCGTCGAATTTAGGAGAGTGTCACCTCCGTATCCGATGATGACAAGAACCGAAAAAATGAAGTATTCCAAGCTCTTCAGGAAGTTCTCCAAAACGCGATAAAATTTCACAGAAAGAAGAAAATACCAGGTATTTAGGAGAATTCAGGTATAAGACATGACTTTTGGAAAGGATCTTCAAAAATAATTTGCTTCAAAAAGGGTGAAGACCTAAAGAGGGAATCTTAGCTAAAAACGGCACACGGCAGACTGCCGCGCACTCACTGAGTGCCGCACGGCAGTCAGAGAGTGTCGGGCCGGCATTCACCAAGTGCCGCCAACAATTTCTGACTGCCGTTCACTTTTAAAGTCTGTGTTTTGCAGTGCAATACGTATGCGTATGCGAATAAGAACAAAAAAACTGATAAAGCAAGACTGACAAAAACGCGGCAATCCATTAATTACCGCGGCATTTGATGAATGCCGCACGGCAGTCATGAAGTATCGCGACGACAGTCATGGACTGCCGCTGTGGCATTCACGGACTGCCGCGACAGTTTCTTGACTGCCGTCCTGGGCAGCAGTCTGTCTAATTTTAGAAAGTACACATTGTACCACCAAATGAGATGTTTACACATGTCTTTTACTCCGAATTTGCTGAAAATACTTGGTAGTTTTTGTCTATAAAAGGAGGGGACCAACCAAGAGAAAAATATTGGGGGGAATTGGAGAAGGAGCACAACACATACAAAAAATACACTACCATTACACCAACATTTTAGAGAGAAAAGAGAGAGTTTAGAGAAAACTAGGAAGAAGAGCTTGGAAGATCTTCAAAGAAGAGAAACTTTGAGGATAGTTGGAGGTGATCCTCTAACTATAAGTTGTTTTATTTGCATTCTTTCCTTTGAATCCTCAAACTATTTTGTTTTCCTTGCTTCATTTCTTTTATTGTTCATGCTTCCTTCTTGAGACTCTTGGAGATCCTCAATATCTCTCTTGAAATCTCTTGAATATGATCTTTTGAATCCCATGAAAGCTTATGCTTCACATGGAAGTCAAAGTTTGATCATCATAAACAAATAGATGGATCCAAGTCCATACTCATGACTTGGGTCCTCTAAGCTTGAGTTTTCATGGAGTCTCCTTATATTCCTTGAAAACTCATGAGTTTTAGTCATGTCTTCATCTCCAATGGCCATCAAATGGTAGGAGGAAGTGGTTTTGAGTCTAAGTCCATCTCCATGGCTTGGGTTCCTTATCTTGTAGATTTCATGAAGTCCATCCATACTTCATTTGAAACCTATGGGAAATAAAAGTCTTTAGTCTCCAATGACCATCAAATGGTAGGAGAAGTTGTTTGGTTTAGACCCAACTTCATGGTTTAATAGTTGGAGTTACCAAATAAAAGTTGAACTTGACAAATGAAAACAGTGAGTTCACAAACTGTTTTTGATCAAAGATTTTTAGTTCAAAATCTAACCGTTGAAATCAAGTGAAACCAACGGGAAAGTGTCAATAACACAATGTTCTACCACTGTAATTTTTGTTTTTAGATGGTTCCACGTTTAGAATGGTTTGATCATGGGTTTTGTGAGGTAACAACAATCTGTCCAGAGTTTCAGAATAGTTTCAGAACAGTGACACTCTTTTGAAATAATTAAATCAGAGTTCTAATAAAGTGTTTGTGACTCCAAATAATTTTTTCTATGAATTTTAATGTGTTAGGAAGTCACCCTAAAAAGAACAAAGCATTTATGATTTTTTTTTGCTATTTTTAAAAAATCAAACAATATCTCTGGACAGAGAGTTGTACATCTCTGAGTGATGTCTGATGTTTGTCTTTTTCCCTGAGATCCGACCGTTGAAACTTTGATTTTCTTTTTGATTTGGAAACTAGACTCACAGGGACATCTTGTGTCCAAAATTCACCAACATCAAACCATGAGAGACGTGCTTTTTATTTTCTTAAAGGTCTGGTCTGCTCTCTGCAATTTTCAGAGTTTTATGACACATTTGACCAACTTTGTAAATAATGGTCCAAATGACTTTTCTATGACCTAGGGCTTAAACCATGTTTTAATAATGATTAGTTGAGCTTGAATTCAAAGTTTAAGAGTATTTCATAGTTCATCCTTGTCCATGTGCATATTCATCCACATGGTTTGGCACTTGTAATTAGGACTTAGTTGCTTTGGATTTAATTACATTAGATAGATTTAAGCTAGAAATTTAGGATTGTTATTTATAACATCATATTTTGCATATCATGTGAACTAACCCTTTGTTTTGTAGCTCTATTAAGGTACGATTTCTCGATCCCTCTCTAGTTTATTAAATTCCTTGATTTTATTTGATTTTCGACCTTATGCGCGACACCTTAGAATTAAGATTTGCCTTATGTGTATATGTGATTAGAGACTTTCTTTAGGACTTTCTTCTGTGTGTATGCATTGCACGTTTAATATCGCTGCTAGATCCCGGGTAAGCTCTCTTGTTCCCTATTGCACATCATATTGCTTGCTAACAGACATATGTGGCTTATGAATGATATTTTTGTCATTAGCAATTTTACACCCTTTGGACATGCTTTTGTGATGTATATATATATGTATTAATTGAGGGCATGCTTAGATTAATAAATTTGATTAAAAGGATGTTGAGTAGAGGCCTATCGCAGATAGGATGAGAGAGGGTGTTTTAGTCCGACGGGCTCCTTCCTCTCTCATTCCATAATCCCCGGACCTAGTTAATCTTTGGTTTCGCAAAAGATCAGTTTCCTTTTTGAAATGGTTTCTTAATTTTTCCTTTTAAAAATTAAGTGGCGACTCATTTGTTTGTTTTGAATTCGAAATTGGAAAAGAATTTTAAAAGAAAAGCTGTGGGTAAGTCAACCTGCGATATCCACAATTGCATATACGACTCACGAGTGCGATGCCTCTAATATACTTTCGAGAGGAAAAGGAAAATTTTCCTAAGAAATTTTAAAATTTGAAATAGACCAATTTCTTTAATTTTGAAAAATGTTTTGAAAATGAAAAAGGAAATGATCTTCCAACTTTGTAAATCCATCTTTTTGTAAATATCATTCTTTGAAATTCTATTGCAATAAAACACCACCGAATTATTTAAAAATCCCTAGTAAGACACCAGAAGAAGAAATTGGACCTACAAGTTGTACTCCTTCCTAGGTCAAAGCTATGAATAGCATATTGAGTATATCAGAGTTTGGGGAATGATTAGCCGAATCAGTCAGGGTTGGAAAGAGGAAACATGAAGCCGATATGGATTCTAGGATGACTGCAATAGAATCGACTATCAACCAAATCAGTGGCAAAAATGATGAATGTAATAAAGCAATTGGCTGACATAACACCTCTGATCCCACCTCCTGCACCTTGTAATGATGATGAGTGGTTTGAAAAATTGGCTAATCTAGGGATACAAACTCTAGATCAGGAAACCCTTGACAAGCTCACCAAGAGTGGTATACTGGAGAATGTAACCCACTTCACCAGAAAAATTAATGACTACAAGCATGATGAGGAGGGATTGTTTAATATGCCCAATGCAAGGCCTTTAAAAAAGTTCAAAGGGCCACTTTATATGAACAATCATCCACTATCTGATAGCAATGTATTGGCACCACAATTTCCAAAGAAACCATGTCGGCAATAAACGGGAAGGTATCAAAACTAGGGGCAATCAAGTTTAATAAAAGAGAATTTTTTGAGTTGGGAATGTCTTTAAGCAACGCGCTTGAGAGAATGTTAGAAAGGGGATATCTCAAAAAGTTAGAGCCATGGCCAGAACCAAATCTGCTTCCACCAAAATTTAGAACTCATTTGTATAGCAATTTTCATCAAGGGTGTGGACATAGTGACACGAGAATTTTCTTGTGCGCTCTTGTGCAATACCCAAGTGTAGGTAGACGTACAAGTAATATCTGGTAAGACCAGGTCGATCCCACAGGGAAGGTGCTGACCTATTGAATTAGACTATCCTCTAAAAGAAAGCAAAATAAAATGAATAAGTTTAAATGATGGTGCAGAACACAAAGTTCCACAAACTCAGATTACTAACAAAAATAATTTAAATTAACTAAACAATCTAACTAGCTAATTAAAACAGTATTTTAAATTAGGGTGTTTGACTTTAAAAGAAAGTGTTGGGATTACACGAATCCGCAGTAACCTAACCATCTACCATGCATTTGCCTTGAAGCATAATGGAGTACATTACCTACAGTTTTCCGTATTCCTCTAAAAATAAAGAATCCATGGCCCTTCCATGACCGGGACCATATCATCACAGTTAAATTGAAATACGCAAAAGCGGTTTAATTCAATAGTTAAGACTCGCATCCTCAATGGTGTTAGCATTGAAGATGGTTTGCAAAATGTATTGAAAGAAAATGCCTTAGGGCCTTAGTTTTAAAACTGTTTTGACAGACTGAGCATTTATTTGGGACAGAATGATAACACATCTTAAGACAAAAGGTCCTGGAATACTGCAGGGAACATTCTCAAGAATCAGGGAGTTCGATCGATCGACGCGCCTTCGATCGATCGAAGACCTTCATCCCTCAATCGATCGAACTGACTTCGATCGCTTGACTGTCTCTGGTTCGATCGATCGAACTAACTTCGATCGATCGAACACAGCGATTATTCTGCTGCATGGCAGAGGCTGGAGATCACTGTTTCATCGTGTTCTCCCAACCTGGGACTACTCAGACATCGTCTGGAGTGTCAAGGATTGGTTTTTAACGTAAGAAAACATTAATACTATGTTTGATTGTGAGTTATTCATAAGAAATCTAAAAACTATGGTTTTGTAATTATTTAGCATGCAATATCACAAGATGATCAAGTAAACTATGACTAACACGTGCAGAATATAAATAAGCAGTATATAAATAACCTGGAATAGAAGATACTCGTATGAACTTCAAGAAATCCAAACCACACTATGAAAATTCAAGGAAAAACCTACAAAAACCAAACAAACTCTCTATCTCTCTCTATAAAACTGTTGAAAACAAAAGTGGGCGTCCTTATGGACGTGTATAAAACGCATATATATAGAAAAACCTAAAGCACTAGGGTTAAACCCGCATTCTGCTGCGCACGCAAATGTTTCTGGAAATACCCCGTTCGATCGATCGAACAGATCTCGATCGATCGAACCCTTGATCTTCAAGCGCTTCAACACTCTTCGAGCGATCGAACGTTCGATCGATCGAACCTTCTTCGAGCGATCGAACTCCACATTTCAGCTTTGACTTCTTTTGTTTGCCTTCCAGCATTCCATTTATTCTGATGTTCATCTGTTTAGTCCGCACAGCAGTGATCTGCATAAACAACAGCTAAAACAATACAACTTATCATAGATTAATCATACTGTATAAAAATCAGCCTTGTAATGCAAACTGCGGATAACACGGGAAGTTGTGATAAAAACTAATACAATTCTTCCTTTTAGCGCGGTTGTATTTTACAAATACCCCCGCTTTGCACAACCCCCAACTAGCTTATTGCTAGTCCCTAGCGATAAAGCGAAAATAAAATAAAATAAAAACTCCTAGACTAATATTACCACTACTAAGAAACAACGAAAAACTAAAAACAACCTAAACTAATATAGAGAGAAAAAAAAAAAACTAACTCACTTTCGCAGGAATCGCGGTTGCATTTAGCGAATGCAACAAGCCGTTAAACCCCTAGGTTCCCCCTAGTGGACGAGTGTTGTCTCGTGAGGGTTTGCAGTGAATGTACCCACAAAATTCCAATTTTAAGCTCAAAAAGAATTAGAATAACTTTGTAGAATTTCCCCTTCCATTAAACTGTTAATTCAACTCTACAAGGATATAATATCCTCTATCAACCCATGAAAGAGATCCACATGCTCCCCTATATTACCAAGTAAAATATACAAATGTATTACCATCATGCACCCGTGTGTGTGTGAAATTAACAACCATGCGTCCAACCCTTATTAAGAGTTATCTAGATTATTGTACTTTGGAAACTTGCAGTTTTAGCTCAATTCTCACATTGGTCACACTCAAAACGAACGTCTCTCAGAAACTTGCTTTACAATGATCGCACATAGTATGAAAGCTTTGATAAAGATGATATTCTAAGTGCTAATGCTTTCATACTTGACTCTATGAAAAACGGACATTTAAGAGTGTATAGTCTCATGAATGGAATACTACTTCCTAGAGGAGCGAAATACCGTGGATAACTCAACTCACACTTTCATGTTCAAACCAATTGTTGAGAATCTTCAAGACTTTGAATTATGGCTTTTATTTAGTAGGTGGGGGTGTTGTAGAGAAGAGTGTGCTTTTTAGTATGTGATGGAATTTCCACTTCTCTTTTTATTCTTTATTCTTTTCTCCACCCAATCTCCCATTCATTTTCTTTTCTTTTTTTTTTTTTTTTTTTTTTTTTTATAAATTGGAATATCCCACAACAACTTCCTTCCATTTCACATACTTTGATGACTCATTCTCAATAAATTTATCAAACAGTTCAATGAGGTCAAGGTATAAAGCAAGGATTTGGATTCTTGTGATTTCATTGGAAATATTTATTTGAGGTGGGATCAGGAATGAATTCAATGAATGTAGGTGGCTATGTTAGGTAAAGGAATGGGTAAACGATGGCTTGAATCATTTTCTCAACTTTCAATTTTTAGCACTTAAGTGTTCATCGAGTTTAATTGGTAAATCCTGAACGTTCTCCTCTAACAAGCAGTCAAAAATTTTTAACGAAGACTGAGACTTAACAACGAATTCACAAATGTACGCAAGAAAAACCATTTGACAATGTATGAGAATCCCCTCAGAAATGAAGATTGGCTCAAAAGCTCACAAAGGGTTATTAGCTTCCACTACTTGTTCTTTTCGCACAATATTCATTTTAACTCAATTTTCAAGTTTTCTACATAGCTGCCAATTAGTGTGCACAAGTATTGGGTACATACTAGCTTTACAACTGCAATTCATTTCAGTGATACAGAAAAACGCGTGGATTTAATCCATAAAAAGATAAGAATACTACAAATGTATCATTGTCTAATTAACAAGCAGGAGAGGTTATTCAGAGTTAATCTATCAATACAATTCAATAAAAAAAATTTTAAATTTTAACAGACTGTGTTCTCATTAAATTTAAAACATTATCAAGTGCAAAACCTGATCATTATGGGTGTATACCTATCTATTATCTCCTACCCCCAACTGAAAACAACAAAGTCCCCAGAAGTTGATTTTCAATAAATAAAATAGATGGGTATCACCTGTACGGAGCAAATTTATGATCGCAAGCGAGCAACCTAGCATAGAAAAGTAGAACACAATCTCCAAAACAGACAGGATCAATAGATAACAATAATATGATAAAACCATGATCCAATCAATCTAAACCACTGGAATATGATCAGAATAAAATAAACTACAAGTAGTGATAAATACTGTCCATACAATACCAACTGAACCAGATAATACAACCACAACCACCACATATACAACCAACCAAAAATATAACAAGAATCAGAACACTACGAACCAAAAATACATAAATACCACCTCCCCAACTAAGACTAATCGACCCCAGACGGCGTATCATCTGCTACATCAGAAGGGATGTCGATGGGAGCATGCGGCAAGACGGTAGTAGCAGGGGCAGTAGTGGGTGGCTCGGTAGCAGTAGTGAAAACAGGATCAGCAGCCTCAGAAGCTGTGGCAGCAGATGATGGATCAGTAAGTGGTGGATCGGTAGGAGTAGCAACATGCGGGGCAGAAGGGGTAGCTGTGGGATGGTGAGCAGAGTGAACAGCCTGATCAACCCCTATCTGAATCAATATAGACTCCAACAAGGTCTGTATATGATCCATCCGGCCCTCGAGTCTAATCCTGGCCTCTCTCTCCTCCAATAATAGCTCGCGAACTGTCGGGAGAGGCACAGAAGAAGAAGACTCTCCCTGGGCACGAGTCTGCGACCGCTGTCGCAGCTCAAACTGCTGAACCGCAGCAACTGGATCATCCTCATCATCCGAATCAAGCTCCTCCACCTCGGTGGGAGTCCCTGAAGCTCCGGCCTCCGTGTCTGTACCGCCACGCCTCTTCTTCCTCCCCCTCACCCTCGCTGTCCCTTTCCCCTTGCGCTTCCTCTTCTGGGCATCGGAGCGGCGAGCAGCCGCCTCGCTAAATCGGCGGGGAGAAGGACGGATATCATCTCCAGCGAGCTCGAGGAATCCGGCATCAGCCATGACCCTCTGAATGGCCCAAGCACCCTTCAGGTGCTTCCGGGACGAGATATAACGGGTGGGGTGGACCATAAAGTCGATGTATAGGCGTGGTATACAAACAGGTTGTCCCGTCCCCACGGCGTATAAGACTCGCGCATACCAAGCCGCGATCTTCTCTCGATAGGACGTCACTAGGAGGCAATTGCTGAGGACCAAATGAAGCATGTGATAGTCGTCGGTAAGAAAGTGGTCCTCGATCAAAGCATCGCCATCCCAAGACGGAACAGCGCCTCCAGTGAGCTCTCGTATAATAGCGGACGGTGGGGTCACTGGGGCATCAGGCCGGTGGGGGCAAACATAATCAGGTACCTCTGGTACCCCCAACGCGGCAGAAACGGTGGCGGGACTGATGATGAACGGCCGGCTCCGAAAGAAGGCATGATAGGTGAATGGTGTAAACGGGTCGCTGATCATCGTCGCACATGCACCTCTAATCCAGGATAGGTTGACCCTCTTGGCCAACGACAGGAGATCGAACCAGTGAGGCATAGCCCGGATCCGTGTGAGGAACCATGGGCTCTCAGTCCATATGTGCTCAATAGGTCTCTCAATCATGACCATCCGAGTCTGGAAGTACCGCTCGAACCAAACCCTATCCTCGTTGTTCCGGAACCCGTGAGCAGGTACCGGATCTGGAATAGTACGGTCGAGGGGCTTGGACTTATGATAGCCCGTCACTGGATTCATCTTGCAGTCCTGAAAATAAGACCACACAAGATACAGATAAGAATAGGAAGAAAAAGAGACAAAACAAACACTGCTGGAGTTCGATCAATTGAACTGAGTTCGATCGATCGAACTGGAGTAGACTTCGATCGCTTGAAAATTGTTCGATCGATCGAACATCACCCCTTCGATCGCTCGAAACCAGTTCGAGCGATCGAACACAGCGGTGTTCAAAAATCGCAGAAACAAAAAGAAAACCAAAGTTACGCTAATCAAAAGACAATCCTAAGACCAAGGGGACACCCCCTTGGGATTTTCTAACACGAACATAGAGGAAAAGAAAAATACAAAAGAGTGGGACCCACCTCGGTGTATACCCTGCAGTGGGGATGGACAGATGGTGAGATGACGATGAGGATGCTCAAAGGATTGATCAGGGCTCCCTTTTGGATGCCAGAAACGAAAGTTTGCCGAGTCGCCCTCTCCTCTGTCTTCGAGCGATTGAGAGTGAGGGTGAGGGAAATGAAGAGATGTCCTGAAGACGCCTCGTTTAAATGGTTCGTTCGATCGATCGAACTGTGTTCGATCGATCGAACACAAATCCCTCAATCGATTGAACATAAACTATAAGCGCTTGAACATCCAGGTTTCGATCGATCGAACTGGGTTCGATCGATCGAACACAAAAATTCCAGAATTCAATGGGATATGAACCACATCACCCCCAACTATCAAAAACAAATCTGGACATGCAGATAGACTGAAAGAACAGTTGAAGAACAAGCATGTAAGACAGAATTTCATCCCCAGAATAGTAAATTCCAATTTATAGCAAAATAAAACTTTATAATTGTATTCAAAGTGCAACATCATCATCCCCAACTGTGGTTAAAACCTTATTTACTAAAGAAAACCAAAAATAAAACTAAAACTAAAACCAAAAACATTTTGTCAAGGATTACACTCCAGTTGCTAAACAAGAATTGAAATTGAACAGAAACAACTGAAATATAGCACTAGTCTTCGAGTATAAAGATTTCCTCTTCCACGATCTCTTCATAATCTGCCGACTCTTCAGAAGTGAAGTCCAAACTCGATGATTCCCTTTCCCAGAACAATCGAAAAGTAGCAAGGACATCATCAAACAAGTCTGGAGTCTCCAAGGAATTGAAAACCCACGCAAGAGGTGATCCGGATGGAGACAAGGATAACGGAGTGTGAATGCGCAACGGACTGTCCTCTCGCGGCGGAGTGAGTGGGGGCCTTATGTAGGGCCCAAGACCATGAATCAGTTGATGTGGAAGGAATACCGGGATGCCATTTAGGAACATAGTGACAATCCTAGACAAAAGACAACAAACTGAAATTAAAACAACAGAACACAAGAAACACGAATTAACACAAAAAGAAAATCAAAGAATAGAAACAAGAATTACAAAGAAATGTGACAAGTTCCAACCTCACTATTGGCATTGGTTCCCAAAATGCACTGGCTGGTAAGGGGCATTGGAGCCTGAATAGCAAGTAGCTCAGGTGCACATAGCGGTATGGGACCAACTCAAGCACGAGGAAGTCATCCACAAAAACAAAGACGGCATTGTGGCGTTCTGGGACGACATCCTGAAGGTCATGATCCTCCCATGGCTCCCACATATCGTCATTTTCCCACTGTGCCATGAGTGCATCATCCACCATGCGTCCCATATACAGGTCTTCTTCCTCATCCACCTCTTCATAATCCTGAAATCCCATATTTTCGTATGGATTGATGTCCAGGAGGGCTGGCGGATATGGAATGTACCCTTGAGCAGCATCAATGAGAGAATGAGCAACAGGATCTTGATGAAGCAAGGGGCAAGGTGTGAGTTCACCCTCAGTCCAGGTGCCACAACAACATTCTGAATCAGCCCAAGAACCGATTGAATGGACATCATCACCTCGCATATTCACCTGCAACAGAGTGGTTTAATGAATAATGGATTAGAACTAAATCACAAACACGAAAGAAAGCACAAGAACCAAAAAGAAACAAAAGAGATAAAAACTAAAATGCAAGGAAAGAAAAGGAATACAACAACAATTTGAAATTCCACTTCGGATTTTTAAGCGTGAGAATAGCTGGGCTCATCCAGCTGGATGTGCTCGACTTCAGAGTGGAAATTCTCCAAGAACGGCTTCAATCTTTGGCCATTGACCTTGAAACAATCATCGTTCTTTGGATTAACAATCTCAACCGCCCCATGTGGAAAAACAGTTTTTACGATGAACGGGCCTGTCCACCGGGAACAGAGTTTTCCTCAAAAAAGATGGAGGCGAGAGTCATACAGCAACACTTTCTGCCCCGGCTCAAATGATTTACGAAAAATCGTACGATCGTGTCGAGCCTTCAACTTTTCCTTATGCAACTTTGCAGAGTCATACGCATCTCGTCGTATTTCCTCTAGCTCTGCAAGTTGGAGCTTGCGTAGCTGACCTCCCTCTTGAATATCAAAGTTCAATGAGCGTGTCGCCCAATAAGCTTTATGTTCAATTTCAACAGGAAGGTGGCAAGCTTTCCCGTAAACTAGTCTATACGGGGACATACCAAGATTCGTCTTATAGGCAGTGCGGTATGCCCATAACGCGTCAGTCAATTTGTATGCCCAGTCTTTTCGATTGGAACTAACCGTTTTCTCGAGAATATGCTTGATTTCTCGGTTAGCCAATTCTGCTTGCCCATTTGACTGTGGATGATAAGCAAGAGCGATTTTATGATGGACTCCGTATTTCTTGAGAAGTGACTCCAAGGGCTTATTGCAGAAATGCTTGCCTTGGTCACTTAGTAAAGCTTTCGGAGTACCAAAACGAGACAGAATATACTCTCTGAGAAATGACATGACTGTTCTGTGATCATTTCGTCTCGTTGGTATCGCTTCTACCCATTTCGATACATACTCTACAGCAAGGAGTATGTACTCACAGTTATTCGACTTGGGAAATGGGCCCATAAAATCTATGCCCCAACAATCAAATATCTCAATTGTGATGATAGGGGTTAAAGGCATAGAATTCCTTTTAGAAATGGTTCCAAGCTTTTGACAGCGTTGGCATGTCTTACAAAAGGAATAAGCATCTTTGAAGACTGTGGGCCAGTAAAAACCGCTTTGCAACACTTTTTGTGCGGTCTTCTGTGACGCAAAATGGCCACCGCATGCCTCAGAATGGCATGACGCTAATATTACGGTTATATCCTCGTTGGGTACGCACCGCCTGATGACCTGATCAGCACAGTATTTGAAAAGGTATGGGTCATCAAAGAAAAAATGGCGTGCAAACGAGAGGAACCGTTTCCTATCTTGATTCGACCAATGAGTCGGTGTCTCACCCGTGACGAGGTAGTTTACCACATCAGCGTACCAAGGCAGACTACTTACTGCCAGTAGCTGTTCATCTGGGAACTCATCTTTAATGGATTAGGATTCAGTGTTATCGGTAAAAGTCAACCAGGATAAATGATCCGCAACCACATTCTCTACTCCTTTCTTGTCCTTGATTGTTAAATCAAACTCTTGGAGTAAGAGTATCCAGCGGATAAGCCGTTGTTTAGCGTCTTTCTTTGACAAAAGATATTTGAGGGCCGAATGATCTGTAAAACAGACGATTGGCGACCCTATCAGGTAAGACCTAAACTTGTCCAGAGCGAATACTACGGCCAGCAGCTCCTTTTCAGTAGTAGTGTAATTCATTTGAGCTTCATTTAAAGTTCGGCTGGCGTAGTATATCACATGTGGCTTATTGTCCTTCCTCTAGCCTAGAACTGCGCCAATGGCGTAATCACTAGCATCGCACATTAATTCAAAAGGCAAACTCCAGTCGGGTGCCTGTATTATAGGTGCGGAGGTGAGTAGATCTTTTAGATCCTCAAAGGACTTTTGGCAACTCTCTGACCACTCGAAAGGTGCATCTTTGAAAAGAAGTTGACAAAGGGGTCGAGAGATTGCACTGAAATTCTGGATAAATCGACGATAAAAACCTGCATGTCCCAAAAATGAACGAATGTCTCGCACTGTACGGGGGACAGGTAGATTTGAGATTATGTCGATTTTAGCCTTATCCACTTGGATTCCTTCATCGGATATTATGTGGCCTAGAACTATACCCTTGGTCACCATAAAGTGACACTTCTCCCAATTCAAGACTAGGTGTTTGTCCTCACACCTCATTAAAACCTGTTCGAGATTGCTGAGGCAATCCTCGAAGCTATGGCCGAATACTGAAAAGTCATCCATGAAAACTTCAAGGATGTTTTCGACCATGTCACTAAAGATGCTTAGCATGCACCGCTGAAAGGTAGCCGGTGCATTACATAAGCCAAATGGCATTCGTCGGTAGGCGAAAGTACCGAATGGACACGTGAACGTGGTTTTCTCCTGATCTTCAGGAGCAATCTCAATTTGATTATACCCACTGTATCCATCCAAAAAGCAGTAATACTTATGACCCGCCACCCGTTCTAGCATTTGGTCCATGAATGGCAAAGGAAAATGATCCTTTCGGGTCACAGTATTTAGCTTCCTGTAGTCAATGCACATCCTCCATCCAGTGGGGACACGTGTCGGTACTAATTCACCCTCTTTGTTCGGAATGACTGTTATGCCCGCTTTCTTTGGAACTACTTGGGTAGGACTAACCCAAGGACTGTCAGATATTGGATATATCATCCCAACATCAAGCAGTTTAAGCACTTCCTTTTTAACCACTTCTTGCATGTTGGGATTCAGACGCCTTTGCATTTGCCTTGAGGGTTTGGCGTCTTCCTCCAGATATATCTTATGCGTGCATATGGATGGGCTTATGCCTTTGAGGTCAGCAATTGTCCATCCCATAGCATCTTTATGCTTTTTCAGCATTTCCACTAGCTTACTTTCCTGTTCATGAGTTAAAGCCGATGAAATAATTACAGGATAAGTTTTTCCAGTTCCTAGGAATGCATATTTCAGCTCTTTTGGGAGCTCCTTCAATTCTAACTCCGGGAACTGAAAACTAGAGGGCATGACCAACTTGGTTTTAGGAGGCAGTTGTTCATATGGCATTACCCACATGCAATCGGCTCTATCCTCCTCTTTCGTATCCATCATAAGACACGTCTGGTTTAGGTCAGCATCCAATGGAGTTGACTCTTCAGGCTGATAGTTATCGCCAAATTGTGTCATCACAACTTCCAAAGGATCTTTGTAGTCGACCAAGTCAACTTCATCTTCAATGACCGTGTCTATATAATGGATTTCCTCCTCATCATCGTATTCTTCAGGTCGGGGATTGGAAAAGATCTTGACATTCAATGTCATGTTCCCGAATACGATTGTCATGATACCACTTCTAATCTTGATTGTGGCATCGATGGTGTTGAGGAACGGCCTTCCAAAGATAACCGGGATATGTGCACCAGGATTAGACACAGGTTCTGTGTCCAATATCACAAAATCCACCGGAAATACAAATGAGTCTATTTGGACCAGGACGTCCTCTAATACCCCTCTAGGGTACTTCACAGATCTGTCTGCCAACTGCAAAGCAACTCGAGTGGGTTTGAGTTCACCCAACCCTAGCTGTTTATAGACTGAATATGGCAGCAGATTCACGCTTGCTCCTAAATCAAGGAGTGCGTTGTCTATCTTTTGATTCCCAATTCTGCATGAGACAGTAGGTGTACCGGGATCTTTGAGTTTTGGAGGCAACTCGTTTTGAATGATCGCGCTAGCTTGGCACGCGACATAAGCATGTTTCTTCACGCTTTGCCTCCTCTTGACCGTGCATAGATCTTTGAGATACTTAGCATAGGCCGGCACCTGCTTGATAGCATCTAGGAGTGGAAGGTTAATCTTAACTTGCTTAAACAATTCCAAAAACTCCTGATTCTTCGTCTCATTCTTGGGTTTCTTCAACCGTTGAGGATAAGGTGCAGGAAAGGGGCATTTTGGTGGTTCCTCCTTAACAGATTCCTTTCCCGGCCTTCGCTCAACTTCTTCTTCTACTCTAGGAGCTTCGGTGTTTGCCTTTATTGGTTCGTCATTAGTAGACGGCTCCTCCTCTCGAGCAGATGGTAGCTCAACTTCTTCATCCAACACTTCCCCCTCTTTGTACACTTCGGGAGTGGACAGAGGTATGCTTTTCTCTATGATTTTTCCACTTCTCAGTGTGGTCACAGCTTTAGCATGTTCTTGATTGTTAGGACCATTGTTATGTCCCTTGGGGTTCTGAAGTGGTTGGGCAGGGAATGTTCCTCCTGAGCTCTCTTGCCGTGCATCTATCCTCTCTAACGTGGCAGACATTTTACTCATCATTTGGATGAGTTGCTGCGTTAGATTGGCATTAGCAAGTGGCTCCTCTTCTTGTACCTTCTTGTGCGGGGGCACATAGGCATTAGTTTGTGGTGCATTGGAGGGTTGAGCTTGATTGTAATTATTAGTTCTGTTTTGATTGTAATGCTGAGATGGCCTATTGTTTTGCCCTTGATATTGATTGTTGTTGTAGGGCTGCTGTTGATATTGATTTTGGGCCCCAGCATTATTTCTCCAATCAAAACCGGGGTGATTCCATCTATTATTACTTTGAAAAGTATTGTTGGAATTCCCCGCCCCTCGAAAACCTTGCATGGCATTCATCTCTACAGGGGCTTGCTCTTGAAAATATGGCACATTAGGACAATACTGAGTTGTATGTCCCAACATGTTGCATGTGCCACATGGTTCTTCAGGCATGACTTGCCTAGAACTCTCTCCTTTCATGCTTAACTCTTCCACCTTCTTTGCTAGCTCTGCATACTTAGTCATGAGGCGATCTTCATTGGTTAGCTGATATAGGCTTTTCTCTTCTACACAGGATATCTGTGATCGTGAGATATTGTCAGAATTTGACCATTCATGAGCGTATTCAGCTAACCATTCGAAATGGGCTTCAGCCTCTTCAGTGTTTTTTCGCAGAAATGGCCCAGAGCTCATTGTTTCCACCAACTTCTTTGTTTTACCATTCAATCCCTGATAAAAGAAACTGATCGTTCGCCATTTCTCAAACCCATGGTGTGGGCATGAGAGAAGCAAATCTTTGAAACGCTCCCACGCTTGTGTGAAGGTTTCATTGCTCTTTTGTTTATAGGAATTAATTTGACGCTGAAGATCTGTGGTCATGCGAGTAGGATAGAATTTCTTCAGAAACGCGGTGCTCATCGCATGCCAGGTGAAAATTGAATTAGGCTTTAGGGAGTGAAGCCACGCCTTCGCTTTATCTTTCAAAGTGAAGGGGAATAGCATTAAATGCGTCACCTCCCTAGGACAATTTTGCGAGAATGTTTTGCAAACATCCTCGAAATCGGTGACATGTAAATATGCCTTCTCGCTTTCCATCCCATGAAAAGTGGGAAGCAATTGAATCATCCCATTGCGAAACTGAAATTCGCCATTATGCGGTGGGATTTGAATGCAAGAGGGCGTAGGTGCATGTTCTGGTTGCATTAGATCGCAAAGAGGATGGAGTGTCTCATCAATTGGCACCACAACATTGTCACCATTTTCACTCTGATGATCATCCATTGATGCAGTTGGAGTGATTATCGGGTTGATGGAACTATCAGAGTCAGAGCGGTAGAATGGATTTCCAAAGAATCCTTCAATAGAATTCTCGGACATGAACTAGGAGAGTCCCTAGGGTGAGAACTTACCTAAAGAACTGAAAAGAATAGAAAAGGAAAATAGAAAGAGATGAAGAGAGACTGAGGTAATCTAAAGAATTGATCGTCGCCTTCCCCGGCAACGGCGCCAAAAACTTGACACGAGAATTTTCTTGTGCGCTCTTGTGCAATACCCAAGTGTAGGTAGACGTGCAAGTAATATCTGGTAAGACCAGGTCGATCCCACAGGGAAGGTGCTGACCTATTGAATTAGACTATCCTCTAAAAGAAAGCAAAATAAAATGAATAAGTTTAAATGATGGTGCAGAACACAAAGTTCCACAAACTCAGATTACTAACAAAAATAATTTAAATTAACTAAACAATCTAACTAGCTAATTAAAACAGTACTTTAAATTAGGGTGTTTGACTTTAAAAGAAAGTGTTGGGATTACACGAATCCGCAGTAACCTAACCATCTACCATGCATTTGCCTTGAAGCACAATGGAGTACATTACCTACAGTTTTCCGTATTCCTCTAAAAATAAAGAATCCATGGCCCTTCCATGACCGGGACCATATCATCACAGTTAAATTGAAATACGCAAAAGCGGTTTAATTCAATAGTTAAGACTCGCATCCTCAATGGTGTTAGCATTGAAGATGGTTTGCAAAATGTATTGAAAGAAAATGCCTTAGGGCCTTAGTTTTAAAACTGTTTTGACAGACTGAGCATTTATTTGGGACAGAATGATAACACATCTTAAGACAAAAGGTCCTGGAATACTGCAGGGAACATTCTCAAGAATCAGGGAGTTCGATCGATCGACGCGCCTTCGATCGATCGAAGACCTTCATCCCTCAATCGATCGAACTGACTTCGATCGCTTGACTGTCTCTGGTTCGATCGATCGAACTAACTTCGATCGATCGAACATAGCGATTATTCTGCTGCATGGCAGAGGCTGGAGATCACTGTTTCATCGTGTTCTCCCAACCTGGGACTACTCAGACATCGTCTGGAGTGTCAAGGATTGGTTTTTAACGTAAGAAAACATTAATACTATGTTTGATTGTGAGTTATTCATAAGAAATCTAAAAACTATGGTTTTGTAATTATTTAGCATGCAATATCACAAGATGATCAAGTAAACTATGACTAACACGTGCAGAATATAAATAAGCAGTATATAAATAACCTGGAATAGAAGATACTCGTATGAACTTCAAGAAATCCAAACCACACTATGAAAATTCAAGGAAAAACCTACAAAAACCAAACAAACTCTCTATCTCTCTCTATAAAACTGTTGAAAACAAAAGTGGGCGTCCTTATGGATGTGTATAAAACGCATATATATAGAAAAACCTAAAGCACTAGGGTTAAACCCGCATTCTGCTGCGCACGCAAATGTTTCTGGAAATACCCCGTTCGATCGATCGAACAGATCTCGATCGATCGAACCCTTGATCTTCAAGCGCTTCAACACTCTTCGAGCGATCGAACGTTCGATCGATCGAACCTTCTTCGAGCGATCGAACTCCACATTTCAGCTTTGACTTCTTTTGTTTGCCTTCCAGCATTCCATTTATTCTGATGTTCATCTGTTTAGTCCGCACAGCAGTGATCTGCATAAACAACAGCTAAAACAATACAACTTATCATAGATTAATCATACTGTATAAAAATCAGCCTTGTAATGCAAACTGCGGATAACACGGGAAGTTGTGATAAAAACTAATACAATTCTTCCTTTTAGCGCAGTTGTATTTTACAAATACCCCCGCTTTGCACAACCCCCAACTAGCTTATTGCTAGTCCCTAGCGATAAAGTGAAAATAAAATAAATAAAAACTCCTAGACTAATACTACCACTACTAAGAAACAACGAAAAACTAAAAACAACCTAAACTAAGATAGAGAGAAAAAAAAAAAACTAACTCACTTTCGCAGGAATCGCGGTTGCATTTAGCGAATGCAACAAGCCGTTAAACCCCTAGGTTCCCCCTAGTGGACGAGTGTTGTCTCGTGAGGGTTTGCAGTGAATGTACCCACAAAATTCCAATTTTAAGCTCAAAAAGAATTAGAATAACTTTGTAGAATTTCCCCTTCCATTAAACTGTTAATTCAACTCTACAAGGATATAATATCCTCTATCAACCCATGAAAGAGATCCACATGCTCCCCTATATTACCAAGTAAAATATACAAATGTATTACCATCATGCACCCGTGTGTGTGTGAAATTAACAACCATGCGTCCAACCCTTATTAAGAGTTATCTAGATTATTGTACTTTGGAAACTTGCAGTTTTAGCTCAATTCTCACATTGGTCACACTCAAAACGAACGTCTCTCAGAAACTTGCTTTACAATGATCGCACATAGTATGAAAGCTTTGATAAAGATGATATTCTAAGTGCTAATGCTTTCATACTTGACTCTATGAAAAACGGACATTTAAGAGTGTATAGTCTCATGAATGGAATACTACTTACTAGAGGAGCGAAATACCGTGGATAACTCAACTCACACTTTCATGTTCAAACCAATTGTTGAGAATCTTCAAGACTTTGAATTATGGCTTTTATTTAGTAGGTGGGGGTGTTGTAGAGAAGAGTGTGCTTTTTAGTATGTGATGGAATTTCCACTTCTCTTTTTATTCTTTATTCTTTTCTCCACCCAATCTCCCATTCATTTTCTTTTTTTTTTTTTTTTTTTTTTTTTTTTTTTTATAAATTGGAATATCCCACAACAACTTCCTTCCATTTCACATACTTTGATGACTCATTCTCAATAAATTTATCAAACAGTTCAATGAGGTCAAGGTATAAAGCAAGGATTTGGATTCTTGTGATTTCATTGGAAATATTTATTTGAGGTGGGATCAGGAATGAATTCAATGAATGTAGGTGGGCTATGTTAGGTAAAGGAATGGGTAAACGATGGCTTGAATCATTTTCTCAACTTTCAATTTTTAGCACTTAAGTGTTCATCGAGTTTAATTGGTAAATCCTGAATGTTCTCCTCTAACAAGCAGTCAAAAATTTTTAACGAAGACTGAGACTTAACAACGAATTCACAAATGTACGCAAGAAAAACCATTTGACAATGTATGAGAATCCCCTCAGAAATGAAGATTGGCTCAAAAGCTCACAAAGGGTTATTAGCTTCCACTACTTGATCTTTTCGCACAATATTCATTTTAACTCAATTTTCAAGTTTTCTACATAGCTGCCAATTAGTGTGCACAAGTATTGGGTACATACTAGCTTTACAACTGCAATTCATTTCAGTGATACAGAAAAACGCGTGGATTTAATCCATAAAAAGATAAGAATACTACAAATGTATCATTGTCTAATTAACAAGCAGGAGAGGTTATTCAGAGTTAATCTATCAATACAATTCAATAAAAAAATTTTTAAATTTTAACAGACTGTGTTCTCATTAAATTTAAAACATTACCAAGTGCAAAACCTGATCATTATGGGTGTATACCTATCTATTATCTCCTACCCCCAACTGAAAACAACAAAGTCCCCAGAAGTTGATTTTCAATAAATAAAATAGATGGGTATCACCTGTACGGAGCAAATTTATGATCGCAAGCGAGCAACCTAGCATAGAAAAGTAGAACACAATCTCCAAAACAGACAGGATCAATAGATAACAATAATATGATAAAACCATGATCCAATCAATCTAAACCACTGGAATATGATCAGAATAAAATAAACTACAAGCAGTGATAAATACTGTCCATACAATACCAACTGAACCAGATAATACAACCACAACCACCACATATACAACCAACCAAAAATATAACAAGAATTAGAACACTACGAACCAAAAATACATAAATACCACCTCCCCAACTAAGACTAATCGACCCCAGACGGCGTATCATCTGCTACATCAGAAGGGATGTCGATGGGAGCATGCGGCAAGACGGTAGTAGCAGGGGCAGTAGTGGGTGGCTCGGTAGCAGTAGTGGAAACAGGATCAGCAGCCTCAGAAGCTGTGGCAGCAGATGATGGATCAGTAAGTGGTGGATCGGTAGGAGTAGCAACATGCGGGGCAGAAGGGGTAGCTGTGGGATGGTGAGCAGAGTGAACAGCCTGATCAACCCCTATCTGAATCAATATAGACTCCAACAAGGTCTGTATATGATCCATCCGGCCCTCGAGTCTAATCCTGGCCTCTCTCTCCTCCAATAATAGCTCGCGAACTGTCGGGAGAGGCACAGAAGAAGAAGACTCTCCCTGGGCACGAGTCTGCGACCGCTGTCGCAGCTCAAACTGCTGAACCGCAGCAACTGGATCATCCTCATCATCTGAATCAAGCTCCTCCACCTCGGTGGGAGTCCCTGAAGCTCCGGCCTCCGTGTCTGTACCGCCACGCCTCTTCTTCCTCCCCCTCACCCTCGCTGTCCCTTTCCCCTTGCGCTTCCTCTTCTGGGCATCGGAGCGGCGAGCAGCCGCCTCGCTAAATCGGCGGGGAGAAGGACGGATATCATCTCCAGCGAGCTCGAGGAATCCGGCATCAGCCATGACCCTCTGAATGGCCCAAGCACCCTTCAGGTGCTTCCGGGACGAGATATAACGGGTGGGGTGGACCATAAAGTCGATGTATAGGCGTGGTATACAAACAGGCTGTCCCGTCCCCACGGCGTATAAGACTCGCGCATACCAAGCCGCGATCTTCTCTCGATAGGACGTCACTAGGAGGCAATTGCTGAGGACCAAATGAAGCATGTGATAGTCGTCGGTAAGAAAGTGGTCCTCGATCAAAGCATCGCCATCCCAAGACGGAACAGCGCCTCTAGTGAGCTCTCGTATAATAGCGGACGGTGGGGTCACTGGGGCATCAGGCCGGTGGGGGCAAACATAATCAGGTACCTCTGGTACCCCCAACGCGGCAGAAACGGTGGCGGGACTGATGATGAACGGCCGGCTCCGAAAGAAGGCATGATAGCTGAATGGTGTAAACGGGTCGCTGATCATCGTCGCACATGCACCTCTAATCCAGGATAGGTTGACCCTCTTGGCCAACGACAGGAGATCGAACCAGTGAGGCATAGCCCGGATCCGTGTGAGGAACCATGGGCTCTCAGTCCATATGTGCTCAATAGGTCTCTCAATCATGACCATCCGAGTCTGGAAGTACCGCTCGAACCAAACCCTATCCTCGTTGTTCCGGAACCCGTGAGCAGGTACCGGATCTGGAATAGTACGGTCGAGGGGCTTGGACTTATGATAGCCCGTCACTGGATTCATCTTGCAGTCCTGAAAATAAGACCACACAAGATACAGATAAGAATAGGAAGAAAAAGAGACAAAACAAACACTGCTGGAGTTCGATCGATTGAACTGAGTTCGATCGATCGAACTGGAGTAGACTTCGATCGCTTGAAAATTGTTCGATCGATCGAACATCACCCCTTCGATCGCTCGAAACCAGTTCGAGCGATCGAACACAGCGGTGTTCAGAAATCGCAGAAACAAAAAGAAAACCAAAGTTACGCTAATCAAAAGACAATCCTAAGACCAAGGGGACACCCCCTTGGGATTTTCTAACACGAACATAGAGGAAAAGAAAAATACAAAAGAGTGGGACCCACCTCGGTGTATACCCTGCAGTGGGGATGGACAGATGGTGAGATGACGATGAGGATGCTCAAAGGATTGATCAGGGCTCCCTTTTGGATGCCAGAAACGAAAGTTTGCCGAGTCGCCCTCTCCTCTGTCTTCGAGCGATTGAGAGTGAGGGTGAGGGAAATGAAGAGATGTCCTGAAGACGCCTCGTTTAAATGGTTCGTTCGATCGATCGAACTGTGTTCGATCGATCGAACACAAATCCCTCAATCGATTGAACATAAACTATAAGCGCTTGAACATCCAGGTTTCGATCGATCGAACTGGGTTCGATCGATCGAACACAAAAATTCCAGAATTCAATGGGATATGAACCACATCACCCCCAACTATCAAAAACAAATCTGGACATGCAGATAGACTGAAAGAACAGTTGAAGAACAAGCATGTAAGACAGAATTTCATCCCCAGAATAGTAAATTCCAATTTATAGCAAAATAAAACTTTATAATTGTATTCAAAGTGCAACATCATCATCCCCAACTGTGGTTAAAACCTTATTTACTAAAGAAAACCAAAAATAAAACTAAAACTAAAACCAAAAACATTTTGTCAAGGATTACACTCCAGTTGCTAAACAAGAATTGAAATTGAACAGAAACAACTGAAATATAGCACTAGTCTTCGAGTATAAAGATTTCCTCTTCCACGATCTCTTCATAATCTGCCGACTCTTCAGAAGTGAAGTCCAAACTCGATGATTCCCTTTCCCAGAACAATCGAAAAGCAGCAAGGACATCATCAAACAAGTTTGGAGTCTCCAAGGAATTGAAAACCCACGCAAGAGGTGATCCGGATGGAGACAAGGATAACGGAGTGTGAATGAGCAACGGACTGTCCTCTCGCGGCGGAGTGAGTGGGGGCCTTATGTAGGGCCCAAGACCATGAATCAGTTGATGTGGAAGGAATACCGGGATGCCATTTAGGAACATAGTGACAATCCTGGACAAAAGACAACAAACTGAAATTAAAACAACAGAACACAAGAAACACGAATTAACACAAAAAGAAAATCAAAGAATAGAAACAAGAATTACAAAGAACGAAATTGAAGAACTTGAGAAAGCTTAAAAGAAGGTGATGAAGTGATGGTATTTAGAACTGTTGCTATTAAAGCCAATATGGATGCTCTTAAAGAAAGAAAGAAAAAAAAAAGAAGAAGAATAAGTGAGTCACAGTGGCACTCCATTTGAGATCAAGATCGAGTCGAGTCAAGTTGAGTCAGTTCTATGTTTTGTGTATATCATATTTGGCCTTGTGGTCGAGTCTATCTTTTATCAAGTTGTTTTGAGTCAATGTCGAGTACTACAATCCTTCTATTTCTAGTAATGGAATGAAATCTTTATTTTCCTTAATCTAAATGTGCCTAAGTCATGAATCAATTAATCACTAAGATGAAAAAATGCCACTTCTTGAATTTTTGTGGAAATTGCTCTATTAAAAAAATTTTGCATTGAAAGAACTCTCAAAAGGATCGAAGTCTATTTTGTGAAAACACTGAAGAAAGCTAAGAATTGATTAGTCTTACTTTAAGAATTTTAAAGATGCTTTTGCTTAAATCCTAAAAAAGATGTATTAGAGTGTAACTTGGGACTTGCTTGACACCATTCTTCCCCATTTCAAAACCACTAGCCTAAAAGAATGAGCTAATCCAATTAAAAGCCATGCCAACCTGTCAATGTATACTCAGTCCTTCATGGTAGCCAAACATCTCAAATGAACTACTTCTCACCAAAAAATAAGAAAAAAGAAAAGAAAAATAAAAGAAAAGCTCGCTAGGATGAAAACCTAAAAGGGCACCTAGGTAAAAGTTAGAGCACACAAGAAAAGAAAAGAGAAGCTCGCTAGGATGTAAACCTAAATGGGAACCTAGGCAAGAGAACAAAAGAAAAAGAAAAGAGCTCGCTAGGATGAAAACTTGAAAGGGAACCTAGGCAAAAGTTAGCGCACAAAAGAAAAGAAAAGAAAAGAAAAATGAGAGGTAGTTCAATTTCTTTCAAAGCTACCACAAGTGACCTGCTTTAGAAAATCAGTCTATATTGGACCTGATTGGCGATATGGCTTGAAATAACACACCCCGGAGTAGCCAAAATAGGAAAATTTTAAACAAAATTTTAAACATTTTCTCTTTTGGGTCCGTAAGTCCGTGTCAGGTCAAATACCTCATGATTGTCCACAACAATAAAGAACCGATATCATAAAAACAAGCAGCGGTAATAAACATGGTGGTCTAGGCATACATATATATATATTAAACATCAGAGTCTTAAATCTCATTATTATAGAACCAAGGGAAAAGAAAGAGAATAATATCTAGGGCATAAGCCCTACAAGATAATAATAATAAACTGGCAGCTATTGCCTCAACATAACAAAAGATAAGTAAACTAAGAGTCTTCCAATCATGCAAGCTAGCTCGCATATCCAAAGCCTTCCTCAGCGTACTCCTCTTCCGGATACTCTGCCTCTACGAGATCTGGTTTGATTGTCTAGGACTTGAAAGTCATCAGCTTTACTACAAGCTGAGTGAGTAAACCTACTACACTAAACAGGCTCAAAAAACACTTGTTAATCTGTTAAGAAAGTAAAACGTTCCCCTTTTTATACTTTAGAAAAATATTACATTAAGTCTTACTTAATCATAATCTCATCATGACTCATACGTTTAGAAACACTCAATGACAGTTTTCATTCTTTAAAGTACAACTGACATCAACTGATTGATCACTTTGAACTATTGGTCCAATCTGACTTGACGAATCCACTTTGAACCACATGTTCAATATCTTATGACTTTACTTTGGATCACCGATCCAATCTTTGGGCCACAGGCCCAATCTTACACAAACTCGACTCTTTTCATGTATTCTGGCATAAATGTTGGATTGGAATATCTTTACCTTAGGGCCGTTGGGTTACCATCTTGCCATCTTTACCTTACGGCCTCATTACTTGGCATCTTTACCTTATGGCCTCATTTTGTCCGTCGCCGAAGGGAAGGAGTTGTTGTCCAAAAAAGAGATGTTTGCCTTCGTTCTCACTCAAGCTAAAGCTCAGTCTGCTAGCTCAAGTCGCAAGTCAAGTAGCGAAAAACCGCTTCTTTTTTTCGGTTCCGCAATCGTATTCCATTCAGCCTTGGTTATCAAGCACTCTGGTGTACCGCCGTTGGCCTAGAATATCTTTACCTTACGGCCGTTGGGTTGCCATCTTGCCGTCTTTACCTTACGGCCTCAGTACTTGGCAACCTAATCTTATTCCATTATGCATAGTGTAACCTGTTAACCATCTCAACACAATGACCTTAACAGTACAGATAAGGTACTACTACTATACTTGCCACCATGGCATCGACAACAGACAGTACCTGCTTGCACCACAAAATAAATTCAATGGTATGGGCTCACAAAGGATTTGGTCATAAGAGGAGAATGAGCCACGTGATTATTTTTGTAGTTGGCCAGAATGATGGGTTTGAACTCAGGATGATAGCGGTTATTCATTGGAACAAGTCAATATGATAGTAAATAACCGCCAACGGCCCATGTTTGTCACACATGCATACAAAAATCTACCACATATGTTAAAACAGTTATAAAGAAGTAGAATAACTGCTATTTAGTTGAGAAAGGTGGTTACAAAGCAGTGGAGAATGGTGGCTACAAGGTAGTGGAGCTATGATAACACATCGCCATTATTTAAATGGCTTAGTGAGAGATAACCACCTAAAACTACAATAGTCAAGGGTAGTTTTATGGGAAATGACCACCCATGAACAACCACATCATGGGATAGTTATATAAGAAGTTATTATCTCTAAATAACCACATCATGTTCATCAGTCACGTCATCAGTCCTGGATTATTTATTATGAATTTTTTGAAGATAATATATACCAGAAAATACCCGAAACGGTTTTAAATATGTAATTATAATTATACAGAGAAATCAGTACTTAGAAGTATTTTTATTAAATACTAGATATTAAAATACACCACCAGTATTTATTTCATAATTTTCGGAGCACGTTCGGTATTTTTAATAATTAATATACTTATAAAATAGCTCCTTATTAATTATTAAAAATACTGGACTATAATGTTATAGCTTTATAACTTACATTATGTAATAAAATAGTCCCAGGGTTATTACCCTAGGTATTTATTAACTATTTAAAACTATTTAAAACTGATATTTTATTATTTATATTAGCCATATAAATAATAAATATATAATATATAATATAATAATGACATATAGAATATTAAAATAATATTCTATAATATTAAAACCTTAATGGTATAATTAAAAATTATTTATAACTATTAAAACAAATTAAAACCCTTTTATACTAATTAAAACTAATATTACTAATAATAATATTATTAATATCTCAGACCCGACGGGTCAACCCGAACCGACCCGGCCTAAACGGGTAACCCGTATACACTCTCAAGGAAACCCAATCGCGTGACCCGATGGGTCCGACCCGACCGACTCCTAAACGGACTACCCATTTCTACAAACAAAGAAACCCAAACCAAAACCCATTCGGGTTGATCCTAACCCGAACCCGAAACCCACTTATACTCATAAACCTATCCTACCCATTAACCCAAACCCTAACTAGACCCGGACAAAACCTTGACCCACACACAGACACAACACGACCCAACCCGACTACCCGAACAAGACCCGACGTCAAAACGACGTCGTGTCATTTAAAGGACCCAGGGGTCCTACTCGATCCAAACTAACCCAGACCCTTACCCATACCTACTCACATACTGACCCGGTCCGTTTACCCGAACCCAACCGAAATCCAGCCCGACGTCAAAACGACATCGTGCTACTTAAGTTAACCCACGGGTTAACTTAACCCGGCCCAAACCCATACCCTGACCCTTCTACACACACATTCTAAACCGACCCTAACCCGACCCGAGTCCGGGTCTTATAACCCAAACCCAAACGGGTCTTCACCTTCTTCTCCGGCGAGTTGGCATCGCCGGAAAGTCGCGCCTCACCGGAAAACTCCTCTCTCTTCATATCTCTCTCATCTCTCAACGAAAATCTATGAATCCAACGGCATTGTGACCGGAAATGACCCCTCTATCACATACTAGGAACTCTTGATTCGGTTTATTCGTTTGGTTTACCTACCAGTGGATTATCATTTTCGGCCAAGAAAAGGATAATGGCCTGCATGGTAGGACTAAACCTACACCAATTCGAAAATTGCTACAAGGAGGTTCCTCTGGATTCACTAGGGTCTGATTAGTGTGGTTTTTAGGGGGTATGGTCACACATGACAAATCAAGCTCCTCGGTTGAGCTTTAATGGTGGCCGGTGCATAACCAGAGCTTAGGGCTCTGTTTGACTGCTTGCATGTGATCCTAGGGAGTGCCTAAGTGACATGCAGAGGTTTAGGGAGTAAGGGGAGGCTGGTTTACCTCAAAGGGATCTCAATCTTCTCTGATTTCTCTCTTCTTCTTCGTTTTCCCTTCTCTTCTGCGTGCATGTGTGTGTGTGTGCGTACAGTGAGGCGTAGGGAGAGCACAGTGAGAGAGTGTAGTGTGTGTGTGCTGGGAAGAGATGGACAAAGGTGGTGGTGGTAGTGTACACAATGTAGGGGGGGGTGAGTGTATAAACCGAGGGTGAGGGAGATTGTTCTCTCAAGCTCTCTCTCTCTCTCTCGGGCTCTCTCTGTGTATCTCTAATCTGTAAACACAGATTTGTGGGGTTGTGAGAATGATATGAGGGTGAGGGGGTGCATTTATAGAGGGAAGGTGAGGGAGATTTGGTTGTGTGTAGTGGGTGCACTATTGTATACCTAAGTATGTGTGTTGTGTGTTTCTAAGGGTAGACTATAGGTAGGGTCCACATGACCTATCAAGAAATGGTGTGGGCCCTACTCTCAGGTTGTGCATATGGATGTGTTCTTGAGTCCCAAAGTACGTGCATGTGTATGTTATGTGTATCCAAGGGTAGATTATCAGGGTGGGGTCCACTTAACTACCAAGTGGTAGTGTGGGTCCCACTCTTGAGTTGGTGTACTGGAATGTGTTGCTGAATCATAGTATAAGTGCAACACTGCGAGAGTGAACGCAGATATGAGATATGAATGAGTGGAGCTATACACACGCCTATATTCAAGTACGTCTATTCTAATAAGTCCTAGATTTAAATTGACGTAGTCGTTGTCAAGACGATTACTAAGGATCCTACTAAGGACTCCTAATTATGGTCACCCTAATGGGCCTTCTGTAACTGTATCTTGGGTGACGTCACTATTTTAAATTCCTACGTGGAATTTCTGCGGGGAATTTCTGGGTGCTACAGTGTGTTCCCCTTCTTTCTGTTAGAATTGGAGGTATGATTTACCACTCCAATTTCTTGTAACCGTTCCTGTGCTTAGTGAAAAATATTATCTTTTGGGCATTTATTTATTTGGTGAGATTTCTGTTTTATTTTAAAGTCCTTGATTCTGTCAAAGCATCGAGAATCCAAAGGAAAGTGTTGTTCCTCTACTTTCCAAATCGCCTGATCAATATTTTCATACTCAGAGGACGTTTGTTGGAAAATAATACATTTTCTTGGCACGCTTATGCATAAGAACATTTTTTTGCCATAAAGTATCGACAAGGTGCAACTATTATTTTTGCCGTTGCCTTATGGCCATAGCGACATCTTCACAATATCACAAACACATTACTCTTTTACAAACCAAACACTGGAACCAGACCGTTGGATGCGATCATCTCATTACCAGAGTTAACACAGCTTACATGACATCATGTAACGCGCGGGGTACAAGTCGTTATGCACATTATTCATGAATTATCGTACTTACGTACGTCTCATTTGATTTTTAGAGTTTTCATATCTCGCACGTATACGTCTTGATACGAACCCCGCCAATAATGTGATGAAACCCGTAACACGATTAATGTCTCGGACTGTTCTACTGTCAGATTCAATGGAAACCGCGACCCAACACCTATAACAGATGCGAACCTTGGTATAAAGGATGAAGACGCCACAATCAAGGATGGAAAGCTCGATTGATAAGTCCAGGTATGAACGCCACAGAGTAAATCTGATAAGTTTGAATAGTTCTTCGAAGAACCAAAGACAAAACTCTCACAATATTATTAATGATAAAAAAAAATTGAATATTACAAACCCTAAACTGTTTAAATAGCTGAGGCTTATGGTTGGGCCCTATAAGCCTACGAAATATTATGGCCCAATATAATTCACCCCAAAACTAAAATAAAAACAAACTAACAAATATGAAAAGTTCCTAAGTTGGCATGCAAGCCTATGATTTATTCTAGAGCTTGAATCATAGACACCCAGCCTTGTGGATCACTAGTATCCTCCTTTGGGCCACAAAGATTAGTCTCAACCCAAATTTGTTGAACCAGCCCATTGAGATTGTCCTTGAACCGTTTTGCTCGTGCCCTTGTAACTGGACTAATTGGCACGTGGTTCGGGTCCGCATTCCACCTTGTGCTAGCCACCATGTTCTCATCATTCCCCTCCTCTTGAAAAGGATTTGTCCTCAAATCGTCACCTACATCAAAAGGAGATAAATCAGCAACATTAAAAATAGTACTAACATTATACTCACCAGGAAACTCTAGCTTGTAGGCATTATCATTGATGCGCTCAAGAACTTGAAAAGGACCATCGCCTCGGGGAAGCAATTTAGAACGCCTTTGTGCAGGAAATCTTTCTTTTTTCATGTGTACCCAAACCCAATCTCCGGGTTCAAAGATGATATTCCGTCGCCCTTTGTTAGCTTGCGTCGCATATTGCTCCGTTCTTCGCTCAATATTGAGCCTTGCTTTCTCATGAATCTGCTTAACAAAATCTGCTTTCTTTTTGCCATCTAAATTAACATGCTCAGTAACAGGTAAAGGAGATAAATCCAAAGGAGTTAAAGGATTAAAACCATACACAATTTCAAAGGGTGAAAATTTAGTAGTAGAATGGATGGTACGATTATAAGCAAACTCAACATGTGGTAAACATTCTTCCCATGTTTTGATGTTCTTTTTAATAATAGCCCTTAACAAAGTAGATAAAGTCCTATTTACTACTTCGGTTTGACCATCAGTTTGTGGATGACAAGTAGTAGAAAATAATAACTTAGTCCCCAACTTACACCACAAGGTCTTCCAAAAGTAACTCAAGAACTTAACATCTCTATCTGAAATGATGGTTCTAGGCATACCATGTAATCTCACAATCTCCTTAAAGAACAAATCAGCAACATGTGAAGCATCATCAGTTTTGTGACATGGAATAAAATGTGCCATCTTGGAAAATCTATCCACAACCACAAAAATTGAGTCTCGACCGTGTTTAGTCCTAGGTAAACCTAACACAAAATCCATTGAAATATCAATCCATGGTTCACTAGGAATTGGAAGAGGTGTGTATAAGCCATGGGGTTGTACTCTAGATTTCGCTCGCCTACATGTGACACATCTACCACAAATCCTCTCAACATCTTGTTTCATGCGTGGCCAATAGAACTGTTCTTGCAAAACGGCTAATGTTTTAACTACCCCAAAATGTCCCATTAACCCTCCCCCATGTGACTCCCTCACAAGCAACTCTCTCACAGAACAACTTAGAATCCACAATTTATTTTCTCGAAATAAAAACCCTTCATGCCTATAGAATTTATTATGGGCAATTTTTCCACAAGATTCAAACTCTTCAGTAAAATCTAGGTCTAAAGGATATAATTCTTTAATATGCTCAAAACCAAGAATCTTAGCATCAAGAGTGGAGATTAGAATGTACCTTCAAGAATGTGCATCGGCAACGATGTTCTCCTTACCTTGTTTATATCGAATGACGTATGGAAACGTCTCAATGAATTCAATCCATCATGCATGTCGCTTGTTCAGCTTGTGTTGGACTTTAAGGTGCTTTAAAGACTCATGATCAGTGTGAATCACGAACTCTTTTGGCCACAAGTAATGCTGCCATGTCTCCAAAGCTCGAACCAATGCGTACATCTCTTTGTCATTAGTGGGATAGTTTAAGGCAGCCCCACTTAACTTCTCACTAAAATATGCAATTGGTCTTCCTTCTTGCATAAGCACTGCGCCAATACCTAATCCTGAAGCATCACATTCAATTTCAAAAGTTTTGGTAAAATTAGGTAAAGCAAGTAAAGGTGCATGAGTTAATTTTTCCTTGAGTAATTGAAATGCCTTCTCTTGCTCTTCCCCCCATCTGAATCCAACATTTTTCTTGATGACTTCGGTTATTGGTGCAGCTATACTACTGAAGTCTTTCACGAACCTTCTGTAAAAACTAGCAAGTCCATGAAAACTTCACACATTACTTACACTAGATGGGCTTGGCCATTCTTGGATAGCACGAATCTTTTCTTCATCAACCTGTATTCCTTGTGCACACACAACAAAACCAAGAAACACAAGCTTATCGGTGCAAAAAGTGCACTTCTTTAGGTTAGCAAACAACTCTTCCTTTCTAAGTACATCTAACACAAGTTTTAAATGCTTCAAATGCTCTTCCAAGTTTTTGCTATAAATAAGGATATCATCAAAATAAACAACCACAAATTTTCCAATGAAAGCACGCAAAACATGGTTCATCAATCTCATGAAAGTACTAGGAGCATTAGTTAATCCAAAAGGCATAACTAACCATTCATACAAACCATATTTGGTTTTAAATGCAGTTTTCCATTCATCACCTTCCTTTATTCTAATTTGATGATACCCACTTTTCAAATCAATCTTAGAAAATATACAAGAACCATGCAACTCATCTAACATATCATCTAAGCGAGGAATAGGGTGTCGATACTTTACCGTTATGTTGTTGACGGCTCGGCAATCAACGCACATTCTCCACGTCCCATCCTTCTTAGGAACCAAAATCACTGGAACGGCGCATGGACTCATACTTTTCTTACGTACCCCTTTTCCATCAACTCACTGATCTGCTTTTGTAGCTCCTTTGTCTCCTCGGGATTGCTTCTATAGGCTGGTCGGTTTAGAATGGTAGCACCGGGCACGAAATCAATTTGATGTTCAATCCCTCGAATAGGGGGTAAACCATGTGGAATCTCCTCAGGAAAGACATCACCAAACTCCTGCAAAAGAGAAACAACAGAACTAGACAAAGATGAGTCAATTGGGTTAGTGTTTAAAAATGCCTCTTTGTACAAAAGTACAATCATAGGCTGATTTGAAAACAACGCTCGTTTGATCTCACTCTTTTTTGCATAAAAATTCTTTTGGTTTCCCTCTAATTTTCCCTCAATGGCTGCATTTTTCTTTTCTTTTCTTTTTCTCTCTCAATTTTCTCACTCTTTCTCTTTTGTTCACTCTCTTTCTTTTGATCACTCTCCTTTTGCAACCTCACTTGATCTTCATAAACTTGCTTCGGTGTCAAAGGCACTAAGGTGATTGTCCTTTGATTAAGCACGAATGAATATTTATTTGTGAAACCATCATGCTTAACACGTCGATCAAATTGCCATGGCCTCCCTAACAACAAGTGTCCAGCTTGCATCGGAACCACATCACTCAAAACTTCATCTTCATATTTCCCAATACGAAAAGGAACTAATACTTGTTTAGTCAACCTTACTTCTCCACTATCATTGAGCCATTGCAATTTATATGGCCGTGGATGCTTGATTGTTGGCAGCCCTAATTTCTCCACCAGAGTTGTGCTAGCAACGTTAGTGCAACTCCCCCCATCGATGATCACACTATACACCTTATCTTTGACATGATATCTCGTATGAAAAATGTTCTCCCGTTGCACCTCATCATCTTCTTTAACTTGCATATTTAGAGCTCTCCTTGCCACTAACAAATCCCCTTGGACAGCGTACTCTTCATCATCGGCATCCTCCAATGGTGGCACAGATTCGTTGTCATCTTCATCTTCGGTTTCAATCTCACCATTATCTCGTAACACCATAACTCTCTTGTTCGGACATTGGCTAGCTATGTGTCCCCTACCTTGGCACTTAAAACACTTAATATCACGGTTCTGAGAAGTAGACGAATCGGATTTACCTTGATTTCCATGGCTGGCCACCTCTTGTTTTTGCTCAGTTTTTGGCTTCACCAAAGGCTGCTTCTCATCTCTTTTCCAATTATTTGGTTTGCAAGCGGATGTATTGGAATTTTGGCTTGGATTTTGGCTTGGACGTGTGCTGCTGCCCCTCCTCTTGAGTTGATTCTCAATTTTAATAGCCATGTGTACCAAATCCTCCAATTCAACATAGTGTTGCAATTCCACTGCATTGGCAATTTCCCGATTCAGCCCAACTAAGAATCCAGTCATTGTAGCCTCTCGATCTTCCTCTACATTCGCTCGAATCATAGCAACTTCCATCTCCTTATAATATTCTTCTACACTCCTATTACCTTGCCTCAAACTTTGCAACCTGTTATACAACTCCCGATAGTAGTAGCTTGGAATGAACCGCTTCCTCATAATAGTTTTCATCTCCTCCCATGTCTCTATTGGATGCTCCATATTTCTCCTCCTATTTAGTACCAATTCATCCCACCAAATAATAGCATAATCGGAAAATTCAATTGTAGCAAGTTTTACATTCTTAATCTCGGAGTAATTATGGCAATCGAATACTAATTCCACCTTCTTCTCCCATTCAAGATATGCTTCCGGATCAGTCTTTCCTTGAAACGAAGGAATCTTCATCTTAATACTACCCAAATTATTATCTTCTCGATTCCTAGCTTCTCTAAACCTAACTTCTCTACCCCGACCACCATATCTCCTATGATTATCTATTGACTCCCGATCATTTTCTTCATCTCAAAGTCTTCCCCAAAATACTCCCCTCTTTGTACATTATTGTTGTCTCTGTGGTGTACCCTCTTCAACTCTATCCAATCTCTCATGTATCGGTTCCAATTCTACCCTCATCATCCGCCTCATCTCCCCCACTAAAGCTTGCATTTGTAGATTCGTAACAACTGGCTGTTGAGCCTCTTCATTTGTGACTCTTCCCTGATCTTGAGCCATAATCCCTGCAAGAATGGATTAGAAATATAACAGATCCTCACTACACTCCCTCACGTGTTCCACTCAAGAGTATGTGATTCACTCGTGTTTACACTCAAAAATCAAGTAGGCTTTTACCCTCTTATGTGCTCACCACTCCTGCCTTTTTCCACTCGTAGTAATTCTCACTTAGTTCTTATGAAACTGATCAAACAGTGACCAGAATTTCTCAATAACAATCCACACCCAAACTAGACCAATCAAATTTGGAAGTTGAAAGCACGACTAAAAACGAACGCGGATGGCTAGGTTTCCAAAAGCACAAAAAAAAATAGAATTTTCGGAAAAAAAATTTTTTATCACACTATGGAGTAAGGTCAGATTTGGACTCCTTAGGTCCCCAATATGGTAAAACAAAAATAAAATTTTAAGCCGAGTTGTTTATTTTTTATTTTTTTTTTATCGCGGCTTACCGATCTCTTCTCTTCTCTTCTTTTCTTCTCTTTTTTTTTCTCTTTTTTTTTTTTGAATAATTAGGCAGACTTCACAGTTCACGTATCTGATTCAGAAACCCTAATTCTTGAGAAGGAATAAACCACAATAACAACGATCACGAGAATGAACAAACACGAAGTAACAAGAGCAAATCACAGATCAGATTCGCAAACCCTAAACACGAAATTCCAGATCGTAATCGAACACCCTTTTTTTTTTATACGGTTCAGAAACCAGAACGAATAAGAAAACGAACAGAAACAAAAACGAATAAGAACAGAACCAGAAGAAACGAATAAGAACAGAAACAAAAAAGATATGATAAACCTGAGACTAGAACTGTGCTCTGATATCAACTGATACGAACCCCGCCAATAATGTGATGAAACCCGTAACACAATTAATGTCTCAGACCGTTCTACTATCAGATTCAATGGAAACCACGACCCAACACCTATAACAGATGCGAACCTTGGTATAAAGGATGAAGACGCCGCAATCAAGGATGGAAAGCTCGATTGATAAGTCCAGGTATGAACGCCACAGAGTAAATCTGATAAGTTCGAATAGTTCTTCAAAGAACCAAAGAGAAAACTCTCACAGTATTATTAACGATAAAAAAACTGAATATTACAAACCCTAAACTGTTTAAATAGCTGAGGCTTATGGTTGGGCCCTATAAGCCAACGAAATATTATGGCCCAATATAATTCACCCCAAAACTAAAATAAAAACAAACTAACAAATATGAAAAGTTCCTAAGTTGGCATACAAGCCTATAATTTATTCTAGAGCTTGAATCATGGACACCCAGCCTTGTGGATCACTTGTATCCTCCTTTGGGCCACAAAGATTAGTCTCAACCCAAATTTGTTAAACCAGTCCATTGAGATTGTCCTTGAACCATTTTGCTTGTGCCCTTGTAACTGGACCAATTGGCACGTGGTTCGGGTCCGCATTCCACCTTGTGCTAGCCACCATGTTCTCATCACGTCTACTAGTTCATGTCATCCTTCACTTACCATATGAACATATTCTTTGTTAAATCAGTAGGCTCGAGCACTCGGGTGAGCTCGAACGCTCGCCTTCTTAATTCTAGAATCCTTCTTCTTTTATTATATAAGTAATCCATTATTAAGGTACCACTCAATCAGCATGATGTATAATGTCTACTAAGCACATGCAAGCATATATAACAAGTACAACACCAAGGTATAACATTCACAGCTTGTGGTACCATTAAAATATAATGGATTAACATAAAACTATCATGCAAAAACTCATTCTTACAAGTACTACTGAACTCGAGTGCTCATGCTTCTCAAGAACTCAGGCCTGGCATGCTCGTTGGGCTCGAGCACTCGCACTTGGTTAGATCGCTCGGATTAAGTAGTTCAGAACAGTGACAGTTTTAGCCATAGTTTTTAAGCTTTGATTTTTATATATGTTACATGCATGGATTTTGATTGTCAAGAAAACTATAGAAAATATGTTTTTGAGCGAGTAAGTACACTCACTAATATTCTGGAAAAAAAAGTATACTCACTTAAGATCTAAATGATCTAGATGCGGAAAATGATGAAGATATGTGCGTGTGGTTGATCCAGCTTCAAACATTCTTCTTCAAGCTTTAAGAGTGCTTCAAGAGCTCAAATTTCTTTCTCTTCACTTTGATCCTCAAGGACTAACTTCCAGAACTTTATGGTAGTTGTCATGCTTGTGTTTGTGTGTGTAGGAGGTGAATGGATAAAGAATTGAAGCATATACAAGTGAATGTATGTATGTTTGTGTATAAGGCTCAAGGACTCTCTCTCTCTCTCTCAAATGCTCTCTGTTTTATAGAGTTAAAAATGTAAACAAAATGCTGAAGGATGCCTAGTATTTATAGAGTTTTGAGACCCTAGGGACAAAAAAGTCATTTCACTACTTTTTAGCTCGAGCGCTCCTGTCTTGAGTGCTCCGGCACCTCAAGCGCTCGGGGTTCCTGGTTCAGCATTCCCTCTAATGTATTAAGAGTTCAAATATTAAGGAAATAAACATTCGGATTAACTATCATCAAAACTCATTCATAAGCAATTATAACTTACATATATGAAACCAGGAATACGGGAATACATCCATATAAAGATAAATACTGGTAAATGGGCCGATGTTTCATGAAAAGCCCTCTAATTCTTGAATCCCTATTCTTTCAAAACCTCTAGAGTACTTGAACTACATTTGACCTAATTCCCACTTGGGGATACATAGGCAACCTACCTACTTTGGTTGCTACCCTTGCTATGATTTAGCCTTTTCTTCCAAGCCTTGCGTGAACTACTTTGAGCCTAATTCCTACTCGGGGATAAGTAGGCGAGTGTCATTTGGTTCTCAGTCCATAACCTTTGTCCAATATACTAGGGGCAAACTTTCGTTTATCTGGAGCTACATACGTATCGCCCAACCAAGGGCAAATGTTATTCATGATGATTACTTCCAAGCTATATATAAACACACTTTTAATATCTCTAAGATAACCTTGAATGCCCTCTATCACATCTTCAAACTAGGGGTAAACTGTGTTTTCCCAATGATCCATTTATCTTGAAAGCAAGCCCTCAAGTCCCCTTTAAATAGGGGCAAACATCGTTTACCAATACCCCCTTTTCATTAAGGGCAAGTCCTAAGCCGTCAAGTATGTCTTTGATGAAATTTGAAATGGTTCGTCTTTTATTCTCTAAGCTAAGGCACTAATTTGAAGCACATTTTGGTGAAAGCAAAAGGTTGATTAGATTAATAGGGAGTGATTTCAAAGCATTACTTTATCAGTTGAGTATTATCGCACTAAGATGAGAAGTGCCTATGAAAAGCAAAGAGATACATCAAATATGACAAACGGACATTAAGACATGGCAAATTGAGTTTCTTCCTCCAAACTTCTGTTTCAGTGTCAAGAGTATTGTCCTCCTATGTCGATGTCTGTCAGTTGTTGAGTCTGTCATCATCTGGAATGTATGGGTTCAGAGTGATCTATAAAGAATTTTGAAATTGTAACATTTAAGTGCATCCAAAGGCGATACAAGTAGAAGTTCCAAACACCATTATTGCATCAATTAATTATGGTAAAGATGAAATGTTGAGTGGAAGAATCAGATGGTTGATGAGAATTGGAATCGAATCATAAGAATGCTAATTAGTCATGTTGAAAAGTAAACCTCCATTGAAAGCAAAGCCTCTACTTATCGTCGAAGTCTCTTAGTCTCAGCCTCTACTTATCATCATAGAAGATCCCTCAATCTCAGCATATGATTTTCATCACAGACGATCCCTCTATCTCAATCTCTATAAACTGTCTCTGCCTCTGCAAATTGTCTTTATCTTTGTATATTATCTTTGTCTCTGTATCTTATCTTATGTATATCATCTCAGCCTCTGCATATCATCTCTACCTCTACAAATTGTCTCTACCTCAACAATTGTCTTAGCCTCTACATAATATCTTTGTCTCTGCAAATTGTCTCTGCAAATGCAAACTTATCCATGTCTCTGCAAATTGTCTTCGTCTCTGTAAATTTTATCAGCCTCTCTCCATGTCTCTACAAATTGTCTCTACTCTTTGTAAATTGTCTCTGCGCTTGGAAAAGTATCTCTACTCTTTGCAAAATCCTTTATGCTCTCTGTAAATTATCTCTACAAATTATCTTTGCTCCCCCGCAAATTATCTCAATCTTTGTACACTCTATCTCTACACACTCATTCTCTGTAGATTATCCAAAGAATATAGACATCCTCTACTTCACCTAAAGGCTATGAAAGCATGTTCAAATGCACTAAAATTATCCTCTGTGAGAGAGAGACAAAGCATTTTGCATTGTGTTCATCAGCACCAGAAGAACCACTAAGTAAGGTTTTCCCAAACACACGCAACTCGAGCACTAGCATACTGCGTCGACATTTAGGATAGAAGCATTTCATCCATGTTATTGATTAAGTGTTTTTTATCTCCTTGAGCATTCGAACTACATTTTGGTTTGAGTCCTGGAAAGGATATGAAGGTAGCTCCAGCGGAGCACAACTAGCAGCAGCATCGACGTAGCATCGTCGACCAAGCATTGTCTTTTATTTTTGTATTTGTAATTTCTTATTTTTCTTAGATTTTAAATTTCTTGATTTTTGTGGTCTTTTGTTTTTCCTTAACCTTTTCAGTATGGTTCTGGCTCTGGCAGTCACTTACAGTTCACGCTGTTCTCAACAAGCTCTGCCAAAGAGGGGCAAACTGGATACACCAAATTTTGACCACACTATTAGGATTTAGGGTGGGCAACTTCTTGGAGGATTCAATGATGAAAAGTACTCCATGGAAGGTACTGGATTCCACATAATCGAAAGATCAAACTTCGAAAAGTGATTTCAAGGTCGGAAAGCCCTTCTTCAAGCATAAGACCTGGTTTTGTCAAAATTGTCTCTCAGAATTCATATTCACTCTTGGTTGAATGAACATGAAGTATTCTAAATGCAATATTCTAGGTATCCAGAGATTCAATTCAAAACTCGAAATCGATGCACATTGGAAAGTAATTCTGAAAAGGAAGTCGTTTGATTTCAAAAAGATGATGAAAGTTTCGAAGGAATTCTGGACTTAAATTGACCTTCAATTTTCATCTCAATTCCTTTCAGAATATTCTTATACTAAAATTCAACTCGAAGCTTTAAAACGGTACATAAACGGACAATTTTGGACACCAAAAAGCATTTTTAAAAAAATATGGAAAAGCAGTGCGTATGAAATTTGAAACAAAGTTTTAGGGGAACCAGGGAGCCATAATAGTAAGTATAGGCTCCCATATGGGGATGGTGGCTTAGGTGGGAACCGCCACCTAGATATTGCACCCTCCATCATATTTTTCTGGTTCCAAACCCTTCTAGGAGGTTCCCATTATGAAGAAATAACCCAAAAACTACGTTTAGGCATTGAAATGGCCATGTTGCCCTCTTTTGTTATCTAAAATCCTTGTTTTATTCCTAAAACTTAAGAAATATGTTTTCTAAACTCTGTACATAGATCCATATAAGATCATCTTTGACATAGGAGGGAATACAAATGAATATACAAGAGATACATTATGAATTGAATTCCTCTAAAACAAATCTTAAGATTATTAGATAATTATAGAAGAACTTTGACTTCAATTGCATCCCTAAGCTTTCACCATTGATGAGTTCTTGAAGAGCTAAAATTTTACCTAAGCTTTAGCCCTAGTTTGATCTCTCTAATAAACTTAAATCATCACCTAAGATGTTTTTCTCACACTTTAAAATAAACTAGTTAAAATTTACCAAAATAGATTGATTTTGTCCATAGAATTTGGGCCATCAAACCCCTTATTTTGTTGGATTTAAAAATTTTTGGGTAAATTTTGATGAATTAGCCTTCATTCGATCATTTTTTAGTATCATTAGAATTCATATTCTACTTTTAGAAATTGTTGAGAAATTAGTTGGCAGATTTGAACATAGTCTCTTGGTACTTGAATCCTAGAAAATCTATGATAGTTATCAATGATCCACTTTATGAGGATGATTCCCAACTCATGTATCTACATGCAGATGTAAAATCATGAGGATACGATCGAGTTAAGGTTGTTTTCTAAGTGTTTAAAATTTTTTTCAAAGTTCTATTACAATCATGATTATGCATACAAAATGGTCACACCTTAATCGTTTAACAACCATTGATGAATAAAACTTGGATTAGAAATCATCTAGGATAAATGGATGAGAGATCAAAAGCTTATATCAACATGATTGACATGATTCATGAAGTTCTATTATGTCTTGCATTTATCTTGTCAAATGATACCAAATTTCTAGAATAGCTGGTTAAAGTAATTTTACAGACACCTTATGTTCATAGAATGTCCATGGGTTTATTTGTTTCATAAGCCTCAATGAAATAGCTTTCTTTTGACACCAATAAGACCTTCATATAGTTTTGGTAGAATTAATTATGGTTTTAACAGGAACAGTGGACAGCCTTGATCCACTATTCCCAAATTGAACTTAAAAAATGCTATTGAGGTCCTACTTTTTGTACAAGTTTTCTAAGACATGTCTCTAACTTTCTGTAAAAGGATTTTAACTCAGTTCATAATTAAGACCACTTTTGATAGGTTTTTCATATACGTCACTGAATTTGGAAATTTGATTGATGACTATTTCCTATTGTTTATCAGGCATATCATTTGCTTGCTTGGGGTTTTTCCAATGCTTGGGTATTCTTTGATGTATTAGTGCAGAGGATTGAATATTGTGGATCCGGAATTCAATTTGTGGAATTGCCTCTTCTACATGTGGCTTAGTGCCCATGCATCATGTACTTTTCTCTACCCTTCTCTTAGAATTTTTCTAGGTTTAACACTTTGTTTTCAACGACACAATTCCTTTAGGATAGTCTCCGCTTATGTGCTTATATGTTAGAAACATCGTATCTAGGATTTTTGCATGATTGCATTTCATAATTTCTTTCATTTTTGCTGTTGCCACTCCGCTTGAGTCAACTCAATGTAAGTCTTCTCGTTCCCTTTTTGCTTGTCATAACAAATTTCCTTTATTCGCATTGGTCCTGGGCGGGGCTAGCCACTATGTGTATACTTCTCCCTTGTATTGCATGTGCATCTAATTGCTACTTGAACTTATGCTCTTGAAATGATTTTCATTAGATGCTCTTTTTCCATGTATATATTATTTAATATGTTTGAGAAAATAACACCTATTATGAATTAGAACAAGGATGTTTGAATGAAGGCATACCATTCAGTAAGGCGAGGAGGGGGTGCTTTAGTCCTACTCGGGCTCCTTCCCCTCTCATACCAAGACCCCCGAACCTTGTTTCTGGTGATGAAGGTCGAGTAACCTCATTCATTTTTGGGCAAGTCAAAATTTGGTTTCCTAATTCCCGATAAAATTTATGTGGCGATTCTATTGTCTCTAGAATTGTGATAAGTTCTAGTTCTTGAAGTGTAGCCTTTGATCTGTCCCGAGACACTGTCAAGTTCGACAGAACCTTTCTCCCCCTAGATGATCCACACACCCCAACTCTGCCGCCTCCACCACCACCATTCTCCCTCTTCGACACTCAGATTGCAAACCCTCATTTCTTTACCTCACTCTGACCCAAACTCGCCAGCCATTTCCCAGCTCCAACTTGCTGGCCATAACACAGTACGAAGAGAACCCCTGGTCCATTGCCTAAGGTACGAAGAGAACCTTATTTTGGATTTTGTTTGCTAGCCATTTATGCACATAAATGTATTTTGTGTATAAATTAGGGCTTTTGCTTTTATATCTACATATAAATGTATAAAATGCACAAATGTCTTAATTTTGCCTGGCTCTATTTTCCTTTTGAATTCTTTCATAATTTCTTATAGAGCTTTTAAATCATCACCTTTTATGTGATTTAAGATTGACTTCAACAATCTCAAATTTTTTTTGCAGAAGGTGTTAAGCAGAGAAGGCTATGAATCAGTTTTAGAGCCTTCCAGGTACCACTAACTTCCCACTTTAAATTTGGCCACCTCTAAGTTTACAAATTTTCAGCTCCAAAATTTCCATTGACATAAACCATTGGTCCAAGTGTTGGTATTCATCAGATTTTTACATTTTCGATTATATTTTCGATAAAGGCACATTCACTTTTAAATTAGGGTACCTAATTTTAAGTTTAAAAAAATTAGTTTTTTACCTTTTACTTTAATTAGTAAGGGCATCTCACTTATTTTACTACATATTATATTTTACAAATCAACTTAAACCACCCTAACTGACAAAAATCAGTGCAAAATAAACTTAAACTAACCTCAATTGAAAAAAAAATTCAGTGCAACACAGTTATCGATATACTCAACTTAAATCCAAGACCACCTCCAAAAAAATATTGAACTCCCATATAGCCATAGCAACTAAGGAAATCAAAAGAATCAAGCATCAACACTGGTATAAAAGTATTATAACCGTGAAAAATCAAGAACTTGAACTATGATATTCAACAATACACCATCAACTCTTGGAATCAGCACGAAGACTAAATATTATTGTATTTTAATAACTTGAATTAACTTAAAAGTCAGGACTGAATAGAACATAGAATAAAATTTTAAAAAATTTGTTAGAGAGCAAAAAAAAATTATTATTGAGGCAATCGCTTCGTGCTTCCAAAGATTCATATCTTTCTCATCACCATCGGCTTTTCTCAACATTTTTCATAGTTATATTGCTTTCATACCAGTGTTGATTCTTAATTATGCTGATCTCCTTAGTTGCTATGGTTATGTGAGAGTTCATTTTTTTTAGTTGGGTTTAGATTTAAGTTATGTATGTCGAGAACTGTGTTATACAGATTTTGTCAGATAGGGGTTATTTTGCAATGATTTTGTCAATTGAAGTGATTTAAATTTATTTGTAAAATGTAATATGTAGTAAAATAAGTGAGGTGCCCTTATTAATTGAAGTAAAAAGGTAGAAAATGGATTTTTTTAAACTTCAAAATTAGGTGCCCTAATTAAAAAATGAATGTGCCTTTATCGGCACCCTTTCGATTAATTTTCAATTTTTCCATTTGATTAAGATGTTTATTTTTTGCTCAGTTTTAAAAAAATTCTAAAAATCTTATTTGGTTGTCTATTATTGGCTGTTGGATATCTTTTAGATGGAGCATTTTCAATATTTCTTTGTGCAAGGGACAATGTGATGTTCTTACATAATTGATTTGTCAAATACCCGCAATATAGAAACAGATATTTGTTCATTTGAGGAGAAAGCTATGCTGGTAAGAATCTGTTTCTCATATTGTAGACACCCTATTTTGTTGGCTATCAGATTTAGTAGACCCATAGCTTGGTGGTTCACAATGATCGAAAAAGACTCTAAAAGGACTCCTGGAAGTTAGTTCTCACTCAAAATGCTCAGAATGACCAAAAATGCCCATGAGAGCCCAAACACTTCCAGATTTGGACCAAATGTTCTGGAAACATGCTGTGTTGTAAGGAAAGTCATAAAATCAGTTTTTATGCAAAATCAGATAAAATCATTAGCTCCCAGAGACCACCGAAATTCTCAAAAGTTCTCAGAAAGTCCCCGTTAACCAGTTTGACCAAGGATTGACCAAGTTTGACCAATGTTTGATCGAAATTGTCCAACTTTGCTGAAAATCTCAAAGATCATTCTAGATCATGTAGAAAGTACTAAAACAGGTTTTAAAAGAAACTTGGATAAAAACGTCAGCTCTCGGGAGCTCCCAGAGGTTCGCAGAACTTCTTGGAGGTCCCTAGTTTGACCGATTTGACCTAAAAATGGACATTGAAATTGGAGTATCGTATCATTTTCAAACATTTTTCATGGATACTCGAGGTCAATAGCTTTCCAATGGTATATCGCACATAATTCCTGGATTTAAAACGAATTTATTATGAATTTTTTAAGGTGAAAAAGGCGATCAAATCGACTTTTATCGTGAATACAGCAAAACTTTTCAAAGTGACCTATTTCCAAACTATTTTTTATGTAAATTAGACTCTATTACCTTTCCAACGGTATATCACAGCCTCAGCTTGGAGTTCATACACATTTTCTGTGAATTTCGGACAAAATAGGGCATTTTTACGAATATCAAAACCTCTGGGGGCCTAAATACAAGTTTCTGGGCGTCTGATGAGTAGTGTCACATCGGCATTGGGAAGCTACCGCGGCGGCAAATGGCCAGTGCCGCGGCGGCACTCAACCACCATAGAATCCATTTTTGTAATTTATTTTGGGGTCCAAATTGAATAATTAAAGACCAAAACAATGTAGTTTTATGTTCACAGATGCTTGGGACCAATGTGAACACTTTCTAAATCACAAAACCACCCCAAATTGCCCTATATAAACCCCCTTTGCACTTCATTTTGGGGGGACAAATTGCAAAGTTCATAGAAGTTGTAGAGAAAAAGAGAGATAGAGATAGGTTTAGAAGAAGGAAATGGAGCATCTCCTACTGAATGTCTATAAGAAGTGAGTTTCAATCTTGTTTTCTTCCATTACCCTTCTTATATTTCACATTCTAGTCTTTCCCAACCACCATTTTTGAGCAATCTTGAGTTAGGAAGCCACTTCCATGTCCAAATGTGAATATCTATGAGTGAAACACCAAGCTTCAAGTCCAATATCACATTGCTTATCATCTATTGATTGCTATTTATTTTATTGTTTACATACTATGCTCATCTCTTCTCACCTCATTTCTTTTTTATTTTTCTTTGATTACTTACATGCTTATCATCATCTAGATAACATGTTGTTTGAGGAGGGTGAATCCTTATGGATAGTACCTCTTGACCTCAAAGGCATGTTTGATGGATGATGATTTTATCTTCAATACATTCATATGTATTCTTGAAGTCATATTCTCAAACAAAACTATGTTTGTGCAAGAAATATTGGGTGTTCTTAATATGAGTTTTATGTTGATATAATCTAAGAGGTTATAATCTCCATTTGATGTTGAAAATATGCCTTCAAAATTCCTATTTCAAAACCCCTCTAATTCCCAACATTTGGACTCCAAGAAACAAACCTTGTTTTCTCAGGAAATCTTCAAAACAGTGAATGATCTGAGTTCAAAGATTTTTCTAGAACTCAATACTCAATGTATGGATGCAAGACAACTTGGAAATTCTTCCTAACTCATTAGAGAACACCCATGATTTTTGGATTGGTTTAAAAACACTTGGAAGGATTCCATTTTGGCCCAAACATTCAATCCAGACATTCTGTTTTTACTGTCACGGCAGCTTGGTTGAATTTCAACTTATTTTTCAGAACACGTTTCCAAAAGGAGTGGTCCCAACTCATTTTTCCTTGAACTTCAGTGTCTTAGGGAACTGTATGTATAATATGGGCCTCTAGATGTTTGGTTTTCATTTTCTAAGATTTTTCAACATTTCAGTCGAGAGTACGGACTCGGTTTCTGAGTATCTCCTATTGTTTATATGATTTCTCTCAATCTGTAATAGTTATTGAGGATTGGTTTTTTGATTTTTGTTCTAGACACACTAAGGATGATCTCCTTACAAAATCATGCATTGAAAACATTTCTAACCCTACTTTTCATTTTCCAAAAGATCAAGTCACTGTTCTGTCCACTATTCACAGCAAGCATTCTTTTACTTTCATTCTTTGATTTAATGCTTACATGCACTCCAAATTTGTTCATATCTTAGGAAGTAGTTCATACTACATTTGTACATATCCTATGATGATTTCCCACAATGCATCCATTCATCTTTTTAGACTTCTAAGTCACTTTAGGAAGTCCATGTACACAAACACACAACAACCTTTGCACATTCTAGGATCATACATTGCATCCATGCAAGATTTGGGGCTTTTGTGAATCCTAATCTAAGAAGATTATAAGGAATGAACTTGATCACACGTTAATGCTCCCCCACAATATAATCTTCCTTTCTCAGTTTTAATTTCAGCACAAAAAGCACAAAAAATAGAAAATAACTCAGAACGATTTTTCATTAAATATAGCCAAGTTACTCTTGAATAATCATCCATAAAAGTAGCAAAATACTAATACCCCTTTTTGGAGGTTATACGGTGAGGACCCCATACATCATAATGCACTATTTCAAAAGGACTAGATGCTCTTTTATTGACTCGGGGAGCAAATTAAACACGGTGATGCTTCCCCAACTGACACGACTCACACTCTAAAGACTGTAAAGAAAATAAACTAGAAACTAAGAGCTTCAAATTAGCCAATGAAGGGTGACCGAGGCAGCAGTGGATCTGATGAGGTAAAACGGTAGCAGGACAGGCAGTGGGTGAAGGAGCAGGGACAGGATCACCATCAAAGTAAAAGAGTCCATTGGACTCATGCCCGACGCCAAACGTCTTCCGAGTCGTCAAATCCTGAATAAGAACAGAATTAGGAAAAAAAGAGACACAACAGTTAAGATCCTTAGTCAACTAACCAACATACATTAAATTAAAGGATGAACGAGGTATGTACAAAACAGAAGACAATGATAAAGATGAAGAGGGTTGAGCCATCCTGATTCCTTCAATAGGAGTTGAGGACCTATCCGCTAAAGTTATTGGGGGAAGAGACGATGATAGCCGGATAGATATAAAAAGACTAGATATACCTGTTAAATGATTACTAGCACCAGAATCAATTACCCATGGGGAAGAACCTGAAGCAATGCAAGTAGTATGTATACCTCCATGCTGAGCTAAGGAAGCAGATGAGGTGGATGCCTGGTGTACTGCCTGATACTGAAGCAACTGAGAGCATTCCTCGAGAGAAATAGAAACGGTATCCATAGGAGCAGTAATAGGAGAGTACCCAAAATTAGAGAGAGCAGCATTCGTAAACTAGGAGGGAAGACCATGGAGCTGCCAGCATGTATCTATGCTATGCCCATCCCGAAAACAATAAGTGCACTGGAGAGTCTGGTCTCTACCACCCGAAATTCCCTCCACGTCTTCCACGGTTAGGACCACCACCCCTACCAGGTGCTGGTGGAGTATTAGTAATAAGGGCGGAGCGATCAACAAGCGAAGGGGAGGGAGGTGGGTCCCGAGGGGTGCTCCGTAAGACACACTGATATATCTCGGTAAAAGTAGGAAGAATATCACTCCCAAGAATTTGAGACCGAATAGCCTCATATTCAGGTTTGAGTCCGGCAAGAAACTTCATAACCAACATTTGTTCCCTCTGTTTCCGTTGATCCTGAACACTGGTGGTAGGGGGCATAACAGTATTCAACTATTCATGTCACCAATTCATAGCAGTAAAATAATCAGTAACAGACAAATTATTCTACTCAAGCTTGAAATACTGAGAGGACAAATCATGCATCCGTGTTAAGTTACTAGAGTAAAGAAGGTAGAGATACTCCCAAAGTGCCTTAACAGAGCCTAAGTGATTGCATAAATCGGCAACATCCGGTTCCATGGAATTCCAGATAAGAGTCACAAGTTGAGCGTCCAGTTATTTCCATGCCTTAGCAGCTTTTTCATCAGCGATAGGTGGAGACTCAGTAAGATAAGCACCTTGGCCTAAGCCCGTAAGGGATATGGTAATAGCATTGGACCATTGAAGAAAGTTGCTACCATTCAACTTACGATTAGTGTGTTGGGTAGTGGTTTTGGAATCCGTATTTGTTGAAAAATATTGAACATTAGCCATGAATAGTGACTGTGAATAGTAGTTATCAATGAACAGTGCCTGTGAATAGTAGCCAATGAACAGTGACTATGAATAGCGCCTATGAACAGTAATTATGAATAGTAGTCGATGAACAGTGATCGTGAATAGTAATTGATGAACAGTGATCATGAATAGTAGTCGATGAACAGTAATCGTGAATATTGGCTGCTAGGGTTAAGGTTTATGTTTAAAGAAGAAATAAAATCAAATCTTCATACAGATTTGATAATCCAAACTTCTTGATTCACGAAGAAGGCAAAAAAACAAAGATAATGAGCAATCCCATAGGCGGGAGGCTCTGATACCATGTAAATATGAAAAGTATGATAGGAATATCTCTTTTGGTATATTCAACATTACATGAGAGAATACAATGAGCCTTTATATAGGCTTGATCTAACCTAGATTGTTTACTCTTTAATCGATGTGGGACAACCATATATATGCATATACTATATTTACACATATACCCTTTAACAGTTGAGAAGCCCATGGGCTGTGCAGGAACGACTGACACAGTGCAGGAAGCCATTGTAGGCAGGTCGCAAATGGTAGAGACCAAGTCAGAGTATGGAGAACAGCTAGGAGGGTTGGTTGCAAGTGGAGAGAACCCTTGAGGGCTGGCTGGAGGAGGAGAGAGGCACGACGAAGGTGGTGCGGATGGAGGATGGGCTGGGCGCAGGGGTAGGGCGTATGGGCTTTTAGGGTTGGCTTTGATATTAAGTAGAAAAATAGAATTTGTGGAAAAAGGAAAAGGAAAATGAGAGAACTAGAGAACGTGAGATGCCAAAAGGGTTACATAGTGGATTGACTTAACTAATTACAAGGCTCACACACCTATACACGTAGGGTGGAAATCCTATAAAATAACATTCCTATCCAATAAATCATGGGATTATAAACTAATAAAAAATAAAATAAAATCATATCATATCATCCCTAATGAATTTGATTTTACAATCAAATCTGGGATTATATTCCTATATTCCAACAAAGTTTAACTTAGTTACCATGGAATGCTTCACAAACTATGCATCTAAAGGAAACAAATCTTGCAGACACACGATGAGCTATTGATCTGCATAAAAATAAAATAAAAAATTCTCGACACCACCGCCCAATCTCCTTTTGCACCGATCGAATGCCCTGGTAAAATGTTCAACCTGTCGAGCACCTCTAATGTCATGCGAATGCATGGGTTAAATTCCCGAGAATTCGATCCATCAAGCTACATTATCTTGCCTCACTCCTTGTTGTAGATAATTTTACTTTTCTCATTTATTTTCCTTCTTTTATTAGTCATTTTATCTTGGGTCATGTTGACCGTATTTATTTCCATTGATTTTCTTTTATTGTGGTTGATGTCCTTCCCTTTTATTCTATCTTTGTAAGACTATATATACATGGGAGTGTAAAGGAGTAAATTATCTTTTTTCCCAAATCCTTTTTGGTATCAGAGCCAAATTCGTTTTTGGCATTGTTTCCCGCTTTCACCTTTGGCGGGTGGCGACCTGTTGCCTACCGGACCTCGCTTTGCTCTCAACTTGAAGCCTCTGTCTGACAACTCTCCTTGCGCCAACTCCACTACCCCCTATGTGCCTCGTCCAGCCTCTGTCCACCCCCTTTGGGCCCTGTCCAGCCCTAGGATAGCCCTTTCAGGCCCTATCCAGTCCAAGGTCAGCACTTTCGGGCCCTGTCCAGCCACATTCGAGCCTTGTCCAGCCTTCAGCTAGCCCTTTGAGGGGGAGTGGTGGAGTATATTATAGTGGCTCGAACCGTTCAAGATTTGGGTCTATTGTTGCAACCATTTTACTTGTTTGAACAAGAAGTTGTCATTTTTGGTGATTTATTGTGGATGATCACTCCCACAATCTCAGCCATTATTAGTGGATGGTATTTCCCACTCTTGTCAACTTTCATGAATAGTCTTGTTGTAACCTTATCATTTCATACTTCTGTGGTTTATTCCCACCCTTAGTTTACGGGAGAGTGTTGGAGATAATTTTTCTTTTCTTATTTATTTTCCTTCCTTTATTAGTCATTCTTTCTAATACATGGGAGTATAAAGGAATAACATTATCTTTTTCCCAAACCTTTTCTCCTCATAGAGACCAAAAAGGCACACTACCAGGAAAGTCAGATAGCTTCTCCTGTATTCATAATGAAGAGAAGCCTCCCCAAATTCGTTTATGTACTGTATTAGGGGAGTGGCAGTGAAAGCCTTATATTTACACATATATATGTTATAAACATAAAAGATAAATGGTCATAGTTTATTATTTAGTAGCTCGAGTACTAGCCACGGGGACTCAATGAAAGTCGATGAATATTCCTATTGCAGTATCAACACTACGAGTTAAATCAATTTTATAACTATATAATTCAGACCATATTTTCTAGTATCCTCCCTATGTTCATTGATATATGTATATCTTTATATATACGTATATGTATATCTTTATATATATATGTTTATATATCTGACAGTTTCTATGTAAAATTAGATTGAGTTGTCATTTTTTTATTTAGTCTTTTCTATTTATTTTTATGTACAGCATGGAGTCGCTCCAAATGGAAGCTTAGCATTGGCATAATATCTCCTTATGCTGCTCAAGTTGTGGCAATCCAAGATAAGCTTCCGCAAAAGTATGAGAACATTGATGGTTTCTCTGTGAAGGTTAAGTCTATTGATGGGTGTCAGGGTGGAGAAGAGGATATCATAATAATAACTACTGTGCGATCTAACAGTGGTGGATCCATTGGTTTCGTATCTAGTCCTTAGAGAACTAATGTTGCTCTGACAAGAGCTCGGTATGGAGCCAAAAAGATTTTTCTCATTTCACTAATTATTGCTTTTTAGTCTATCTATTTTGAATTTACATTTTTTCTTGCCTTCCCATTGCTTTCTAGGCACTGCCTTTGGATTCTAGGAACTGAAAAAACATTAGCAAACAGTTAATCAGTTTGGCAAGCGTTAGTTCGTGATGCCAAGGATCGTCAGTGCTTCTTCAATGCTGATGAAGATAATGATATGACCAAAACCATAATTGATGCAAAGAAAGAGCTTAATCAATTCAAAGATTTGCTTAGTGGGGATACTATACTTTTCAGTAAAGCACGGTGGAAGGTATGTTTCCTTCATTTTAACATCAATTTTCCCAAATTGTAGAACTTTTTGTGTTAATCATCTTTAATTTGCTTAGTGGTTTTTGGCTTTATTCTTTAGACATTTTTTTTCATTGGGTCTTCAGGTTCTTTTGAGTGAGAACTTCAGAAAATCATTTGGAAAACTGAAATCTGTCAGCACAAAGAAGTCAGTTATGAACCTTTTACTAAAGCTTTGTAATGGCTGGCATTCGAAGAACAGGAATGTGGACTTAGTTTGTGAAAACTCGTCACAGATCTTGAAACAATTCAAGGTTGAAGGACTCTATATTGTTTCAACAATTGACATAGTAAAAGAATCTGGGTATAAACATTTTTTTTTGTAACAATCTGGGTATAAGCAGGTTTTGAAGGTTTGGGATATACTTCCTTTAGAGGAGATCCCAAAAATTGGAGAAACGTCTTGATAGCATATTTGTTATGTACACTGATGATTATATCAGTCGCTACAAGGTGAAATTTTTAAAGGGGTATATTCAATCCTTTGCGTTCTACTCGGTCTGAGTTTTTGTTCCTAAGCACTAAGATTTGACGTAAACTGCATTTTGCATCTTTGAACTATGCACCAATTTACAATTTGACCCTTCATTATATATATATATATTGGTTTTGTTTTGGTCTAGCAATTTGATCTTTGAACTTGTAGACCAATTACAAGTTAATTCATTTCTTTAATTTTTTGTGTTCAGAGATTTGGAAGTGCCAAAGAGTTGGGTGACCTCTTATGACATTGTCCGGCTTAAGATTATAACTAACAATGCAGAAGGTAGTGAGTCAAGTGATGTTGATGTTGATGGAAGAAATTTTGTAGAGAATTTGAAAGTAAGTTAAAGCTTGTTGCTGATGATATTCTACTCATTGTCACCTGGGGTGTTGAACCACTTGCTTTACGACCATGATGGTGCAGAATTGGATCTCCCATTTGAAGTAACATAGGAGGAGTTGGAGATAATTCTTTTCTCTAGAAACACCTTCATACTTGGAAGATCGGGCACCGAGAAAACAACGGTTTTAACCATGAAATTATTTCAGAAGGAGAAACATCACCATATTGCTTCAGAAGGGTTTTATGCAGTTGGAAGCAGTACGAGTACTGGTGCAAGTGAGAGGAACGAGGTTGGCGAGTGCATTGGAGGGACTGGGAGGACAGTCTTGCGCTAGCTCTTTGTGACAGTTAGTTCGAGACTGTGTTTTGCTGTCAAACAACATGTTTCCCAGTTGAAAAGGTGCGTTGTGATGCAGTCAATAAATGTGGTTCTGTTTAGGGTCATGGATTCAGTAAGGGAAATGAAACTGAAACACTAAGCTTTGTTTGGTTTGCAGATTTGTGGTAGGAAAAGAAAGAAGTAAGGAAAATAGTTTCTCTTGTGTTTTCCCTTGTGTTTTTCTCCATGGTTAAATAATATTAGGGCTTTGTTTGGCTCTTGGATTTAGTGAGGGAAAATAAAAGAGAACACAGAGGAAAACCTTTACCTTTGTTTGGTTAACAAGGAAAACAATGAGGAATATATAGGAAAGAAAATAGAGTAAGTTGAGAAGTAAGTTAAACATTTTGGATGTTGTGAGTCATTTCTCTCCCTCAATTCGTGTAGTACAATTATATTTTGGATTTTTTTTAAAATGTTAGTGTTATTTAAACCCAAGGGAAAACAAGAGGGAACTAGTTTTCCTTCTTGTTTTCCTTTCTGTTCTCTTTTACCTCATGAAATCCATGAACCAAACAAAATATAAAAGATAAAGAGTTCCAGAAAATTTTCATAACTCAAGAAATAAGGGAGGAAAGTGACTCACAAAATCCAAAATTTTAATTTAATTCCCACTACATTTTCATTTTATTCCTTTTTTCCTCACTATTTGCCTTGGTAACCAAATAAAGGAAAGATTCACAAACTGAAGTCCATTGTGTTTTCCTTCTTTTCGCTCACTTAATCCATGAATCAATCAGAGCCTAAGGGAAACAGTATTTTTTTTTTTTTTAAAATTAAGAATCTAGCTCTTAAATCCTCCTCCCACGATGCTATGAAGCACTTAAACGCTACACGACAACAGCTTAGGTTTAGTTTAGGTATTTCAAATCACACAATGATTATGGAAGTTGGACTTCATTCGTTCAGAAGATTACCATGACTGTATATACAGGCTAGGGGTAAAAAATTGTCAGGGTTGAGTAGAAATCTAAAGGTGAGAAAGCTCAACGTAATTGTACATAATCTAAATGTAGATTTTTGTATAGTTAGGTTTCTGTTCCCAAATAGCTATACTTTCAATTTTAATCTGTATTTTTAGAATTGGGTGACAAGTATGAAATGTTTCCTTTTCTCCATCGACCATGAAATGGATTTGAGGATGTTATGTATTCTTCGCTTATATCGACATCCAGATGCTTTCTTCAATTCCTATTTGTGGATAGAGATTGACATTAGCTTCATCTTATTCATTTTCTAATTTATGCCTGGTATATGTACAGCTTTGCTCAAGGTGGGAAATATTTGGCAGAAAATAGGTCTATGGACATAGATGATATGGGTCAATTTAAGGATATACCAGATTCTTTTGTTGGCATTACTCCTAATAAATTTCCTCTTGTCATAACATTTCACAAGTTCCTAATGATGCTTGACGGAACATTGGGTAGTTCATGTTTTGACCGGTTCAGTGCTGCAAAGGTTTCCCATGGTACAATTAGAAGTTCAAGGTCAGTTGCATTGGAGACCTTTATAAGAAATAAGGAGGTTAACTATGATAGATTCTGTTCCTTTTACTGGCCTCATTTTAATACCCCGTCGAGAGTGTTTATTGAGATAAGTTCTCACATTAAGTGTGGTGTTCAACCAGGGGAGGCCCGTGATTCTAAACTCAGTAAAGAGGATTATGTTTTACTCTCTGAGGGTCGGGTGTCCTCTTTGAGTAGGAAGAAGAGAGAGGTACTCTATGATATTTTCAGTGTTTATGAGAAAATGAAGATCGAAAATGGTGATTTTGATTTAGCTAATTTAGTAATTGATCTTCATATTCGACTAAGAAATGAAAGATTTGAGGGCGACAAAATAGATTTTGTGTATATCGATGAAGTGCAAGATCTTACCATGGGGCAAATTGCTCTTTTCAAATATATTTGCCGAAATGTTGAGGAGGGCTTCGTTTTTTCTTGTGATACAGCCCAAACAATTGCAAGGGGCATCGATTTTAGGTTCGAAGATATAGGATCTTTGTTTTATAATGAGTTCATATTGGCATCAAGAGGTGATGGAACTTCTGGAAAGAAGGAGAAAGGAATACTATCGGGAATTTTTAATCTGACCCAAAACTTTCGTACTCATGAAGGTGTGCTCAAATTAGCACAGAGCATAGTTGAGCTTCTTTACCGTTTCTTTCCGCAATTTGTTGATGTTTTGAAACCTGAATCTAGCCTTATTTATGGTGAAGCTCCAATTTTGCTCGAGTCCGGGAATGATGAAAATGCAATTGTGACTATTTTTGGAAGCAGTGGAAATGCTTGTGGGGACATTGTTGGCTTCGGAGTTGAGCAGGTCATATTAGTCCGAGATGAAAGTGCTAGGATGGAAATTTCTGATTTTGTCGGAAAGCATGTGCTTGTTCTTACCATTTTGGAGTGCAAAGGCCTAGAGTTTCAGGTGGGGATAATCTTTCTTTATTCCTTGTGAACTTTTATATCTACTGTTTTGATGGAGATTACAAGTTTCAACTGTATTAGGCTCTGTTTGGTCTGAGGATTTGAAGAAGGGAAATAAAAGAAATGTAAACGGAAAACTATTACCATGCGGGTTTTCCATGCTTAAATATCATTAGAAGTTGAAAATTACGAAATATAATAGAAACTCAGGAAAAAATGAAGGGAAGGGACTGACAGAATACATGATTTTTATGTTATTTTTCATTTTGTTTTCTTTTGCCTTCTTATTTCACTCACTGTGTTCTTTATAAACCAAATGAAGAAAAGTGTTTTCCTCGGCCCCTTGCTAAATCTGGGAACGAAACACAGCCTTTAAGTCTAACACTTTATTATTTTCTTCAAATCAAGGATCAAAATTTCATTTCAGTCTGCCCAGAAATGGAAACATTTCGGAAACATTTCTGTAACATGTGGAAACAGCGGAAAAAATTGGAAACATTGAGAAACATGGGAAAACATAACTTCAACCTTATATGTATGCCTGTATAAAGCTAATAATTGATGAATAGAACATTTGAGAGGTCTATATATGTAGAGATACATTAAAAATATGTAGTTAAAATTGAAAATGCAGAGGATTAAGTCACCAATCTACTGTCAAACACGTCATAGAATCCACAAAACACTTCATAGAATGCGAAAGATACATACAAGTACATAGTAAGCTAATAAGCCATCTCTAAAATAAAATGGTTGTTCATATGGCAAGTACACATCCACATGATTATCTCGATGGAAACAAGTATGTTTCATTGGAAGCAAATGAAAAGATGCGGAATCATAGGTTTGTTTTGATGGAAACAAAATAAACAAAGACGTTTTGATGGAGTCCATGGAATTTTGAGATTCCATGGTTGTTTCGTTTCCATGACCTAGGAAACAAAATTGTTTCAGCCGTTTCGATGGGCACAGAAGGAAATTTTGATCCTTGCTTCAAATTAATTTTCAGTTCTCTGAATCCTTTTCATCTATCTTTCACCAGATGTGTTATTGTACAACTTTTTTGGCTCATCGCCTTTGAAAAATCAATGGAGAGTAATATATGAATACATGAAGGAACAAGAATTGCTTGATTCTACTTCTCCCTCTACAAAATTCAAGGAGGAAAGACATGATGTGATGTGTTTGTTATAATTTAATTGATAAAAACTATCATGCGGAAATTATTTTATATGCCAAGATCTTGAATATAATACACCTTAAGAGTTAAAATGTAATTTCACATACCGTTATTCACCATTGACATTGATAGAGAAGGAATTGGAACCCCTTAGATTACTTTACTCTAGGCTTTTCTTCTTCTCTCTGTCTCTCAATTATGCACACCCTTATTTCTATAATTGATTGAGGTTAACTTTCATGGGGTAGAGTGTACCTTTTATAAATGAGAGAAGAGGGCCTATTAATGACTGTCATAAAGACGGTCTTGGAATACGTAATGACTTTCATAAATATTTCCTTGAAATATGAAAAGTCCTTTATTTAATAACTGTTGAAAGATGAACTATTCAATCATTGATTCTCTCAAAAATTAATAACGCATATCTTTTATATATATACATACATATATATATTAATTGGGACAATCTTCTATTGTCTAAATAGTTAGTGGAGTCCAACTAAAATAGAAGGCTAGTGAATCACATTTAATAGGACTTCTAAAAGTCACATAGGAATTTACATTCTCCCACTTGGTCCACTAGACCGATTATGATACTTGACTTAGTTGGATTCCACATATAAAACTTTAATGTGATTACAAATTTTCATAATTAGCCAATACACCCAAACTGTCAGTTACTGTTATACTAAGATTAGCATAGACTATCAATGTGAGTCATAGCGGTTGTACAACATTTGTGTCGTATTCCCTTCCATGCACCACGCCATTAATAACATGTACTAACCTTAGTCTATTATTCTGTAATGCCCATGTAATGTGTCTTGTTAAGACATTTCCTATTTATCAAACAATAAAACATAAATTGTGCACACATAATTGAAAACAGGAAATAAACAGAAACAAACTTTAATTGCGCATAAGTGTCAATTACACTACAACTGAACTATCCATCATTTACATCATTGATTACTCAAAAGACCCATCCTTACAACATGTTCCTTATATGTCTTTGGAGGTAATCCCTTAGTCAATGGATCAGCAATCATAAGAGTAGTGCTCAAATTTTCAATTGAGACTTGCTGTTTCTGGACTCTTTCTCTAACAACCAAGTACTTAAGTTCCATGTGTTTGGAACCACTAGAATACTTTCCATTCTTAGAGAAGAAAACTGATGTGGTATTGTCATAATAAATTTTCAGCGGCTTGGCAATAGAGTCAACAACACCAAGTCCTGAAATGTAATTCTGCAACCATAAAGCATGACTCGTGGCCTCAAAACATGCTACAAACTCGGCCTCCATCATGGATGAAGCAATAATGGACTGCTTCACACTTTTTCCACGAGATTGCTCCACCAGCTAGCAGAAACACAAAACCTGATGTGGACTTTCTTCTATCTAAGCAACCACCAAAATCCGAGTCTGAATACCCGATCACTTCTAACTGATTTGATCTCCTATATGTGAGCATATAATCCTTCTTTCTGAGTGAAACCTTTAGCCACAAGTCTGGCCTTATATCTCTCGATATTGCCTTTACCGTCGCGCTTGGTCTTAAAGACCCATTTACAGTCGACTTTCTTATAATTATTAGGCAATTAAACGAGATCCCAGACACCATTCTGGTCCATCGATTTTAATTCTTCATTCATAGCATCGATCCATTTACTAGAATTATCACTTTCCATAGCTTGTAAAAATGAAACCGGATCCTTACTAATCCCAATGTCAAAATCAGATTCTTGTAGATACACCACAAAATCATCTAAAATGGGGGGTTTTCTTTCCCTCTGAGATTTCCTCAGAACTGCGGGCTGTGGTGGTACTACATTATTTTCAATGGAAACATCCTTATGAAGTGGTGAATCATTTCCATTATGTTGTTCATTTCCCTCAACTGGTTGAATAGCTTGAGGAACAACAATTTCTCATGGAGGAAAGGGTGGTGGGATACCCACTCTTAATTCCTCAAGATTAACCTTTCTTGATTCATCATTCCCACTAATTTCGCCATTCTCTAAGAATCTGGCATTACCGGTTTCCACAATTCTCGTACTATGGTTAGGACAATAAAATTTGTACTCTTTGGACTTATAAGGATAACCAATGAAATATCCAGATATGATCCTTGAATCAAACTTTTTCTCATGTGGGTTGAAGATCCTTGCTTCTGCTGGACAACCCCAAATATGTAAATTTCTCAAACTAGGCTTCCTACCAGTCCACAACTCAAAAGGAGTTGTTGGGACAGCCTTACTAGGAACCCTGTTCAAGACATACATTGCAGTCTTTAATGTTTCACCCCACAATGAATTAGGTACAGTTGAAAAACTCATCATACTCCTAACCATATCCAAAAGTGTACAATTACGCCTTTCAGCAACTCTATTCTGATATGGTATACCTGGCATTGTGTATTGAGCACAAATGCCATGCTTATCAAGAAATTTGGCAAATGTGGGGAATTTTAGTTGAAGAAAGCTGGTGAATGTTTTTCTCTTGCAAAGCTTTACGAGATTACAGCCAAGGTGTATGCTAAGGGCAACTATTTTACAGAGTGCTTATCAGTATGCGCCAAAGGAAAATTATTCAACATGGGTTTACAGTACATCAACTGCTGGAAAGAAAATTCCCAGAAGAGCAAGTTAATCGGGAAAACAAGTAACGAAATACACAAAGTTGAACAAGAGTTTCTCGAAAGTTGTGCAAATAGCTATTATGAGCTAAAAGATAATAAATCCATGATGAAATTTGTTAGAGCTTTTCACGCAATGGACTTGGGGCGCAACTTCTTGAAGTCCTTGGATTGCCTCGATGAGCTCTTGATTTTGGAAAAAGAATTCGGAAACTTCTTGGAGGCTGCAAAGATTGCAAAACTACAAGGTGATATTCTACTTGAGGTTGATCTTCAGAGGCAGGCTCGTCATTTTAGCGAGCCATCTTTGCTTGTCCTCTGGTACGTGTTTCAAAATTCTCTATGGGTTTCTGGAAGTAGGGGTTTTCGATTGAAGCATTTTCCGCAGAAGGATGATCTTTTGACAAAGAGAAATGCTAGGAAGACTCGGTTTTTCACACCGAATCTCACAATGGGGACTTAATAGCAAATTTCACAAAAACATTTGGGACCCACAAACTCAAAACTCAGCACTCTCAACCTTGTCTAGTAAAAATCCCCCAATTCAAACACATTACAAGCCCTACATGAGAGAAACCCAGCCTCCCCTTCAACTCCCCCTCCTCCCCTGCGACCACCGGCTCCCTCCATAATCGGCCGGTGGTTTGAGCTCAGGCACTCTCTCTCTCTCTCTCTCTCTCTCTCTCTCGCCCTCTCTGTCGCGAGCTATCACCGTTTCATCTCTCTCTTTCTGCTGTGATTTTCTCTCTTTCTTGGCAGCTATAATGAGGCAAGGGCCTAATTTCCTTAAATTGGCTAGAAAAGAGCAGTGTTTGGCACTTGGGACAAGGTTGAGATCCAAATACAAGATCAACTACCAATTTTACCTGTTTTTCCCCAATTAGGAGGTCCAATATTTGCACCCGAAAGATGGGATTTACCTAGAGAAGGTGAACCCGGGTAATGAGGTGTGGGTGTGAATCTCAGATCCATAGGGAAAAATGTTAGTGCCATTGAGGTCAAGTTCACTGGGAAGCAAGTTTATGATTTGTAAACAAGAGAGCTTGTGATAAGATGTAATTATGATCATATTGTTAATTACAAATTTGCTTGTTGAATTTGTGTTCTTTGTATTTTCTCTACAGGCAATTTTCAATTAGAGTATATACCAAAGGATCTAATACTTGGGAAACGTAGTGTTCAACCACTTTGTAATTTTATCTCTGCTCTTGTGTTCCAACTTCCAACTTTCTTGCATTACCAGGAATTCTATGTTCATGGGCATGGAAATTGGAAACCAAAAACTGACTCTCCTTTCTTAAGGCTCTGCTTGGTTTATGGATTTTTCTTGTGGAAAATAATTAAAAACATTGAGGAAGTCGTTTGGTTTGTTTGGTTTTTAAGGAAAACAAAATGATGTATTCTCAAACAGATTGCAAATTGGCAACTTGCAAGTAATTGATCTTTAACTAGATTCTTGAAAGGTTCAGATTTGCTAAGATGTCCGCCCTTTTGTTATTATCATTATTTTTTTCCCAATCAGAGTTTCCCATAAAAAAAAATAAAAATTTGTTCTCCATCTCATTGTTTATTGTTTCGTAGAGGACAATCGAAACTTACAACAATCGATCATAAAGAGAGAGGAAAAGAACCCAGTAGGATGAGAGAGAGAGAGAGAGAGAGAGAGAGAGAGAGAGAGAGAGAGAGAGAGAGAGAAGAGCAGATTTCATTCTTAAAGAGACAACCCACAAAATACCAATGGGCATTCTAACTTCATTTAGCTCATGTTACACAAAATTTTAACATTACAATCAGATGTGCATTCATACAATAAACAACTGAATTCTTCTTTTCGTAATTTTGCTCTCACTTGAAACAAACATAACCGCAGAGTCACATTTGACAACGAGACAAACTTACCATCTCCCAATCCCCACTTCTAATCTGCACTCATTTTTCCAATGGGTATGGCACCCCCATTCACCAGTGTAAAAGGATTCATCTCAAGGAAACTGAAATCCAGATCTGTAGGAAGAGTGATGAAAAGAAACAAAAGCTATCATCAACATCATGGTTCTCGATAATTCATACGCCCAATAAATAACTTAAAACGCAAACATAAATACACACAACCAGAATTTTTACAGAAAAAGTTGAATATCTCTTTCTCCAATAAAGAAATGAAAAAGAACTACAACTATTCGCCAGGGATTGAAAATCATACAAAATTCAATTATATAACTTCTTTCATTCGTGGAAATCCAACTATATTTCGCCCAATAAAGATCTCTACACCATTTTCATAATTAGTGTACTGTACACAAATTTGGAGGAGATTAAATCATTTGATAGGCAGAGAGGATGCATTTTTTCATAGCCAAGTACTGCATACCTTGAAATACAGATAACACACCCGGGATGAAATCACCAATTTTCCCTCGAACCTGAGTTCAGAGATGGACAATCAGTAATTCATATCCAAACTACACGAGTATCAAAAACACACACAAAAGCCTCTATAATGAAGAGCAACAAAAGTGTCATTTGAAGTTAAAATAGGAAGTTTTCAACAAATACGGATCTTTCCAGGCAGAAAAAACAGGCGCAACTGATAAGAAGATGGGTAAGCTGCATATATGCAGTGGACATGGCACACTTATGGTTCCTATATCATATTTGTAAGTAATAACCTTTAATGTAAACCAACATCAAGAAAGCAACAGATTTCTTTATAATTTTCTTAACATTATGTCAAGGTACATGGACTTTTCATCCTTGAAGAACACGATTACCAACTTGTACGTGTGAAGGAGCTTCTAACATGGAGACCAACCTAAGTTTTATTGGAAGTAACACAGTGATAGATCACTTAGAAATCAGTACAATATGTATTAGAACATACCTCCAAGGGAAGTGTGGCGATCAATGCAGCACATGCCTCCAAGTTCATGGGTTTCTCAGTTGGAAGAAATATAGTTTTGACCTGTACGAGTCAGAAATTTAATCAATTCCGCCTAAATATACTTGGATTAATTGCTCTAAAACCTACAAATCAAACCAGTTGAAAAACTTGAAGGTATATCTATATGTATATACATATGAACTTAAAGATGACCCATTTTTAGGGATTAATCAAATGGGTTCTCAGCAAAACATGAAACCCATATATGGAAATGATATAATTTACTTTAAATTAATTTCTCTAAAACCCACAAATCAAAGCAGTTAAAAAAATATTTGTACATGTATATATATATAAATGGGCTCGTGATCCCAAACTTAAAGATGAGAGATTTTTAGAGATTATTCACATGGGTAGTCAGCAAAACCTGAAATCCATATATGGTAATGATTGAATTTTCTTAGAAATTGAATTTATGGGTACCTAGATGGAAAACTTCAAAGTTCACAGCTTTTACTAAACTTATGAAAGAGGTATCTGGAAAATGGAAAAAAGTAATGTTAATACATTGAATCACACAAGACCAGTGAGATGTAGACATATATATATATATATAGAGAGAGAGAGAGAGAGAGAGAATCAGAGCACCAAGAGAGAGATGAAACGGCGACAGCTCGCGAGAGAGAGAGGACGAGAGAGAGAGAGAGAGAGAGAGAAAGAAAGAGAGAGCACCTGAGCTCAAACCGCCGGTGAGAGAGAGGGACAGAAAGTCACCGCCGATTATGGAGGGAGCCGGTGGTTGCAGGGGAGGAGGGGGAGTTGAAGGGGAGGCTCGGTTTCTCTCATCTAGGGCTTGCGACTTTGTTTGATTTGGGGATTTTTACTAGTCAAGGTTGAGAGTGCTGAGTTTTGAGTTTGTGGGTCCCAAATGTTTTTTGTGAAATTTGCTATTAAGTCCCTCGTGTGATATTCGGTGTGAAAAACCGAGTCTGCGTAGCATTTCTGTTTGACAAAAGCCAAGTTGTTTGTAGAGAATGACTCAGATCTTTTCAATGAGTTTGTTTGCACTGAGGTTCAAATTTTATCGAATGAACAGAGTAGCTTGTTTGAGTTAAATCAACTTTTCAATTCCTCCAAACGACAAAGAAGTATGAGAGGTAAAACCTATCTATTTGGAAAATTCTGGGTGCACATCTTCATTCAAAGACTCCCAAGTACGAGCGGGAGGATGAATTGGTAATGGAACAGACAAAGCATTCAGAGGAAAGGATTTTGAAGGAATGTGTTTCTGTTGAAACACTGGTTTTCTTTTGGAATCTGTGGAAAGATAGCATTGTGAAAATGTTGGAGTACCTAGAGTCTATTGAAACCCAAGAGGGTGGTAATAAATATCTAGGTTACGGTGAGTTCTGTTTGAATTATTTTGGTGTTTGTAGGCAATTCAATAATCTGAATTTCAATTATATTTTGATAAACTCTGAAGCCATTTGGGTGAGAGGAATTGATGATAGATTTCTTAAGAGGAAAGGGAGATTGGTTTCTGCTGATCCTCGCCATTTTGTCTCTGCTGCTCGTAGTCATTGGCGTGATGTATTACTTAAAGTTGGTATGAAGGTGTTAGAAACTCTTGAAGCTCTCTATAAATTCTCAATCAGAAATTCTTTGTCTGTGTTTTGTCAAAATAGCTGTTTTATTCATATTTTTGAGGTCTCAAACTTTCTTGTGGAGTCCGAGTTTTGAACCAGGACATTGCAGAATTTTCTTGATCTTTCTACCGAGTAATTCAAAAATGTGTTTCCTTTTGACCGAAAAATGTCATTGAGAGAGAATATGATTCCTCTTAGGGGTACAGAGATTTCCAGAAAATTACTTGTAGAAGTTATTTGTGGAAACCTTGGTGGTACAGTGAGCTATGGTCAAATAGGGAAAGTGGTAATGGTGTTGCTTGGGTCTAGAAAGCCAAGTAATGAACTACGTGAGGAAATTGTTAAAAGGTTTAACTGGAATCCATCATGGAAGGCTTTCATTGGGAACCTCAGTGTCGCCGGGAATATTCCAGAATTTTCTCAGGGGTCTCAGTTCCTCCTTCAAGCTCTCGAAGATACTTGCAACGCCAACTAGAGCAAAGTAAATGACTACTTTGACCCATTTTGTTTCTTATATCTAATCGAGGGCCTTCTTCTTATGGTATCGTACTTTCGCGGATTCTTTTTCACTACAAAATCTTCTTTTGTTGAATGGGTTTTCTTTCAAGAATCAAATACCAACCTCAATGATGGATTAGTAACTGATATGCTATTCTCTCTGGGGGGGACGTCTTTGATTTCGTGACCAAAATAGTGGGGCAGTTTCTGTGTAATAAGGAGGATACAATCCAATGGATTAAAATGTGTAGAATCAATGTCAATTACTACTATCCACTGCTCTTGTTGAGACTGTTCATTATATTGTGTTTACTGTGTTTGAGCTCCAGCAATTATTCTGACTTGCTGTATGGTTTGCTGGGGAAGGATTATATTACTTCAAAGCTCCCAAGGGAATTCTTAGATGTCCTTCGAAGAAGAAGGAGGCAACGTAATTACGTAGATATAAATGTAAATGCTCTTGCAGAAGCTTTCAAAATGATCGGGGATCCTCTAGTGATTGTGAGCTTGGGGAAAGAATGCTCAAAAGACGCATGCAAGGATTCTATTTTCGTGAGCATGGGAGTTTCTCAATGCAGAGAGGACATCCTAAGATTGTTATTTCCGAGAAATCTTAGAGCTCCCCAAGAATTGACTTATTCATGCAGTGGAGAAGTTCCTTTGAAAAGTGACGATCAAGGGAAAATTTTCAAGGTTACATCTTCCAACTTGGTTTCCGTGGATCGTCAAAAGATGCATACAAACACTGGAAATGGAGGAGGCAACCTACAAATAGAGTGGGGGCTCTTTCAGGAATTTTGTGATGCTTTAATGTCCGTGGAGAAGACAAAAGATGGAAGTTTAATGACTTTTAAGTACAGTAATGCAGCGAAATTAAAGGTACTTATAAAAATTTTGGCATTAGTGTGAGTGACTCGCCTTGAATAATATTATGATGAAATGATACATTTTCAATATTCCTCCTATCTTTTTCAGGTGGAGGTGGAGAAAATTACAAAGATGCTAGCTGATGCCATGACCACGAGGAAGAACACTTGTGATGCTGAAGATGGAAATTTTTGTGGTGAAGCAAGTAATATGCTTGATGAATTGAAGCACTTCTCTTCTGCTTTGGATATGAGGTCAGCCTATAAATTTAGCTTGTAGCATATTAAGAGCCTTGGATTTTCGTGTCACACGCATCCAAAGTACACGGAGAATTGTTTTCCTTTCCTTTCGTCTAAATCCGCAAAACCAAAGGGAGCCATATACAAATAACTACAATTTCGTTATTGACAGCTCTATGGTATTAGAGACTAATTTTCTGTGAACCAGATGCTCATTGAATCAGTGTCGTTTGATCATGGTTTCTATTCATCATGTTTATGGCAAGGATAAAAACTTGATGGGGGGGGGGGGGGGGGGGGGGTTTCCGTTGTTTAATTTCAGTGACAAGGACCTTGAGCAGAACATCTCCAGAAGTGTAGAAATTTTAAGGGACTTGCAGTTAAGGGGGCCAAAGTTGGAGAGCTTTCTGAATCAACTGTACATTGATATTGTAAATACAAATGATGTGGGGGAGACATCGGAGAATCATTCTGACATGGGAGCTGATAGAAAACAGAAGATGAAGGATTTGTAGCAGACTACTGTTGCTTCTGAAAGCAAAATCAACAGCAAGAACAGTTGTGAAAGCTGCAGCAACAAGGGGAAAGGAAATAGCAAGTCCAAGAAGACCAAAAGGGGGAAAGGAGGTCGGAGAAAATAAATTGGCGAATCAAACTCCAAAAGGTATATATTACATGGAAATTTTCTTCATTTTTTTTTTGTGCATGTGTGTAAATATTACAATGTGGTTCTTCGATGTAATTTCTACTCAGGGGTTCTTTTTTGTTGCCATGGAAGTTCTTTTTTGTACTAAAAAAGGGCAAGAAATCATGTGAAGGACATATCTGTCTTTCATAGGCTAAAGTGTTGTTGCATTTTACTCCTATTTGGTGCTGTAAATGTAGTGCTGATGTTTATACTAGATGGTTAAACAGGATTGATAAATGCAAAACATGGAGGTTTTGTATGCCTCTTATATATTTGGTTGTTTGGTTTAGAGATGATGTAACAATAGAAGAAAGTCATGTTGAACTCTAATATGTTTCTAGAGACCTGAGCATATGTTTGTAACAAAACTTTTGGAATTTACTCTCACCAGCTGAAATTACATGAACATTTTATTTGTCAAACCTAAATTCAAAGATATAAGTCTTATTTACGTCTGCAGCTATGCTTATGTGTTGCATACGTGCTGCATACGAGGAAATGAATTGGGATTGACGTAATTCTATGGTCCTCAATTTCTATAACAAATGCTTCATGTTATTAATGCTTTTCTACTACCCTACTTCTCTCTCTCTCTCTCTCTCTCTCTCTCTCTCTCTCTCTCTCACACACACACACACACACACACACAAACACACACACACACCCCAAATGCAGCATAACAATTATGGAATATATTCCCAAAATTAATTATGGCATGTATACAGGAGGCTATAGAGGTTGTCATGCCCTGACTAATATATGTAGTAAAATTCAAGGTTATTAAATACATTTCCCAAATCATGATTCGAAAAATTATCATCTTGTTCATTCACGTATTTACAACTTACATCCCAAAAGTAAATATTCTTTTATCCATGCCTTCTTAAATTTGGAAAATGCTATGGTTTTTAATTGTATCCAAAAAATTTATCAATAATGCTCGTACACAACTTCAGCCACACCCCAAACCACAATACATGTTTTAAATGCATGTACCTTGTGCTATGTGAATTTTTCACACAGGGCTTACACTTTTTTGGGAAGCACAAGGTACGCATTTAAAGCATAGTTGTGGTTTGTGGTGTAGTTGAAGGTGTGTGCCTAGCAATGTTGAAAATTTATATTAGCAAAGAGCATATTTGGTTTTCGATTTGTTTTCGTTTTTTGTATTCACGATTGACCAAATATGAGAGAAATTCACTCCAAAAATGCAAACAAAAACCGCAACAATATCATACAAGCCCTTGATTTTTTATTCAGTATAGAATCAAATTTTTGAAGGGGAGCCTTGGCGCAACGGTGAGAGTTGCTGTTGTGTGACCAAAAGATCACGGGTTCGAGTCGTGGAAACAGCCTCTTGCAAAAAATCAGGGTAAGACTGCGTACAATTTACCCAATGTGGTCCGACCCTTCCCGGACCCCGCACTGCGGGAGCTTCGGGCACCGGGCTGCCCTTTTATAGAATCAAATTTTTATTCAGCATAGAATCAACTTGCTCAAAGATAGTTCGCATGAATCACTATGGCATGGCAGAAATATATGTCATCTCAACAAACCACAAGTCTCTCACCATGTATAATGATCTGCATTTGTTGCCATATTGATTGACACGTCTACATTATATACTTCACATCATATACATGTCTTTTAGAATCTTTGAGGCAGACCAAACAGAGAAAACTTTTTAACAGAATAGTAAAAAAAAAACCACATGATGAACATGAGATTTAAAGCCAATTGGAATACAGAATGTAGATGTTAAAGCATTTTGCTTTGCAAGGAGAAACACTTAATCTAGAGTCTGGTTAAAGAAGAAACCTTTCAAACAAACAATATGAAGCAACTATATTCATGTGCTGCAGTAACTCTTTTGACAAACTTCTGAACCAAAACAAATGCTGCAAAAAAAGTGTGAGAATCCAGAATAAAAAAACGTACCATGAAATGAACATCAACAAGTCAAATCAGAAAAATGTAATTTGCCTTTAGCAAACCATCAAGATTGGCATATATCTATGTAGTCACTTAACTACTTAAGTGATATTGACTCAAACATAAACTACTCATAATTGAAAGACAAAAAAAAAAAAAAAGAAAAAAAGCCAGTCGCAAGTGACAAAAACTCAAGTTGAAGGAGGCAGAGGATTATCTTAACCTGAGATCAATCCCATATCTCCTTTACTTTCACCCACGTCTTCAATTAATATTTTATTATTTTCAAAAACATTTTGACACCCAAAACACTAAGTTCAGTTTTGGGTGTCATTGGTACCGAATAGCTTCATCCTGGACAAAGGAGACCTCAAGTAGCCTTCAACCTCGAATTTCTTGGGAGAAAGCTGGCGGTACTTTTCAAACTGTTGTTTAGCTTCATTGTTCCTATCAAGAAGGCTAAATATCATTCCCTTACAGAAATAAGGCCTGAAATCATTAGGGTCCTCCCTTTGAAGCTCCTCATAGATCTTCAATGCCTCGTCCAAATTCTTCTGCAAGAAGTGTATTTGTGCCATTATCAACCTCACGTCCCTGGCTTCCTTGACCTTATTCTCTTCCTCTGCAATTTTAAGAGCTTCTTCCAATCTAACAATCACTGCTTCCCCTTCTCCGCATCGGTCCATTAACAGGGCGTTCTCAAACAATGCCTGGAAAGACAGTGGATTCAATCTCAAGATGTCCTCGAACGCGTTACGGGCGTCTTTGGCTTTACCCATTTCGTTCAACAACCTGGCCAACAGGAATTTCCATTCGATGTGTTCCGGTTGAGCCGACACCAGCTTTTTCAGGATCCTCAGAGCTTCCTCGTCCTCTTCTTCCCCAATCTCAAGCTTTTGCTGCAACAGAAACTTCAAGGAATCGATTGCTTCCGGGTTCGATTCCAGAAATTGGGACAACAAGGGTGCTGACGACAATGACGATGATGATGATGATGATGATTCCTCTTCCTTGGTGGTGGTGGCTTCCTCTGTCACTGTTTCGGCGGCTCGGGCGGGAAGTTGGTCGAACTTTCCGATCATCATGGAGGCGGCTGCGGCTGCGAAAACAATGGCGGAGGCGGTGGTTTTGAGATTTTGGAGGATGGGGATGGGGTGGTTTTGAGAATTAGAGGAGGAAGCTCTAACCCTAACACTGCTTCTGCTGCTGGGCCTACCACTAGTAGTAGTAGTAGTAATACATAATAGTGAAGTGGAGAGTGATTTTGTTGGTTTTGGGAAATGGAAGTGGGTGGTTGAAGAAAGAGAAATGGAGGATGATGATGATCTGAGAATTGTAATAGAAGAAGTAGGTGGCGAAGAATTGAAGGAGTGGGAGAGAGATGATGAGGCTATGGTTGATGATGCTAGAGCCGATGAGGAGTCCATGATGCTGATAGTGGACACCAATACCATAGTGGTAGACTGCTTGTTTCTTTCTTCTTTACTAATGTTAGGGTTTTTCTTTCCTTTCCTTTCTTTTCCTTTTGTTTGGGTGGAGATTTCAAGGGAAAGTGTTTTGCAGCTTCGAAAAAAAAAATTAATTGAGGTTCAAATTGTGGGGTTTTTAGGGTTTTGGCAACAAAAATGATAGGGATACATACCAAACGACACACTAAATGATCCACCAGCTTTAAATGCATGTACCCTGTGCTGTGTAAGTGATGCACAAAAAAGTGTGAAAAATTCAAACAGCACAGGGTACATGCATTTAAAACACAGTGTGTCATTTGGTGTGTCATTTGGTGTGTATCCCTATCATTGTTATTTCAGCAATTGATTTGTGGTTGGAGTAATAATATACTTATGAATTGAGAAATTCTAAAATACAGCCATATTATACTAATCCATAATATACTTATGGAAAATGGGAAAGTATTTTTTTACGAGGTAGATGTGGATTTCTTTCTTTCTTTCTTCTTTTTTTCTTTTTTTTTTCTTTATTTTTTTTTCCCCAAAAGTTTGTCACATGTGATTGTCACATGTGATGCAACTTTTTTGTGTTTGGGATCTTTTATTGACACATCCGGATAGTTTAGCATAAAATCCAAAATATGATTTGTAACTTTGGGCCCAAAATGGAGTACATTTTTTTTTTACAATTTTTACAACTATGAAAACCAATTCTTGTTTTTAAAAACCAAAGAGGAGAGAGAGATAGACACATAATATTTATTTATCTTATTTATGTGCCCAAGAGTTATTCTTTCAAGTTATAAGACACCCCCATTTTTTACCCCACCCCACAGGAAAGGGGCCCACCGAGCACGTAAATCAAGGAAAAGGAGGCTGGCATCCAAACCAGAAGTGTTGAAAGTTAAATTGGAGCCAAGTCAATATCAGCAAATCATCATTAGGAACTCATAGCTTCTTAATACCCCGTATTTTTCTAATACAAATATTATATTTTAAAATATGATAAGTATCAGTTTAGTTTTTTATTGTGGAGTGTTTACAAGTCCTGTATATATTTAACGATATAATTAACATAGAAATTAAGTACTCGGGTCATGTATACCCATTGGGCTAGAGTTTTAAATACCTAGCAATGTATTTTGGGCCCATATGAAGCCTTTTTGTGATGCCCAAAGCCAAAAAATGGAATTTAATATTTATTTTAGTGTTTTTAGTTTTTAAACTTAATCTAACCCCTAGCCACCTCTCTTTCTCTCGACTCACATTCTACACACACATAATCTACATCCAAGAAGAAGAAGAATGTGGAGAAGGAGAAGGAGAAGGAGAAGAAGGAGAAGGATGATTGGAGCTCTCAAAACGCTTTCATTCTCAAAGTTCTATTATTTTTTTTCTCTTGTTTTGTTGAGTAAATCATACCCAGTTTGTGATAAATTTATCCAGCCAATAAAAAAGTGCCACGAGAGATTTGACATGGTAAGATAAGTAACTAAGTGGGAATTGACGTGGGAACAGTTACAAGCAGTTTGCCATTTCAGTCTATTTGAAAGAATTAACTACTAAGGGACACTTGTTGATCATTGAAGAATAACTGAAGGACAGATGTCAACCCGAGGCAATGCCACATGATTAAACAGTTATCAGTTGAGAGAATGATCATTTTGCAGAGAGATTACTGTAAGGCTTCGACAATTATAAATAGAGGGAGTCTGTGATCAAGAGGGATATCTCTCGATTAACATCAATCAATACACTTTTACATTTCCATTGTACTTTTATCAATACTTTTAGAGTTCGAATTAGAACACATTTGAAAATATCTTCAAGGTTATAGATTGTAGTTTATTTTACTTAATAAAATAGTCTGTTACTTTACTTTTTTTTTCTTTTACTATTCTTTTATAGGAGTAGTTATACTTTACTTAGTTCGAAGTTCTTCAATTAGTCATATCTGTACACGTTTGAAGTCCTTATTAAGGCATCGAATATCACCACAATCTCCCTGGTGAGGCGCAGTTTAGATACTTATTACATCACACACATTGGCAATTTGCTTGCCTGACACGGTCGCATTTATATAATTCTATATATATCCTTAGAGGAATTTTCCAACCAAACATTTTTGGCACGCCCGGTGGGACTCGAGTGTCAAAAGATGACAAATAGAAACCTTCGAAGCAATAGGTCTATAGACAACGTCAATGTTGGTGTTAATAATGCAAAAACTGGTAGTTCTCCACACCAAGATCCACAAAGCAGTAATACTGGGAATCATGTGAATAATGAAAACCCAGAAGTAGGAGTTGAAAATTTGAATCCAATTCCAATTAATGGAAATATTAGTTCAGAAGTTCAACATGATTTGGTGAATCAGTTGACACCAGTGTTAAATCATTTAGGAAACATGATTCAGAATGTTAATACTCTGATCACTTCCCTTCACAACAACATACCACACTTACACTAGTAATGGTGCCAAGTGGAAATCCTTCTGTGATTCGACAGAATGGAAGAGATCATACTCATGGAGTATTTTAGCCAAATCCTTCGATTCATGCAAATGGGCCTTCTTTTAGGCCTAATTCACAATAAAGTTTCTATATGCCTGTCCCTAATCCTACTACTCCAATGTTTGAAGGGACACAAGGGTATCATATAGGACATGGTCAAGATCAAATCTATAGACCAATGAACATTGAAGAACCTAGGCCTAGAGAGAACCTAATAGGCCAAAATGGGAGAGTAAATAACAATCCTATATTCCAGACCCTACTGGAATAGGTGTGGGTCTAAGAAATGAAAATCCTAGAAGGGTGGATAATGTTCTCCAACCACCTCTAATACCAACAATGAACCTATGGGCCAACCAGGTCATCAACAATCACTTAATATGGTTGATAGAAATGACATAATCAATTTAATCCATGAAGTTTTTGGACCCATGGCTCAGGGGATATAAACTCCAGTATGTAGGGAGCCTTATCCTAATTGGATTGATAGGATTGAATTCCCTTGGGGATTCAAGTTCCCCACCTTTACTATGTTTCCTGGCGATGGAAGTCAATCTACAGTTGAACATCTAGCAAAATTCATCAGTCAGTGTGCTGATGCAGGAAATAATATCTTAGGCTTCATCTATTTTCTAATTCATTAACAGATACAACATTCACATGGTTTATCAATTTGGATCCTAATTCGATCCATGATTGGACACAAATGGAAGAATTTTTCCCTACCCAGTTCTTTCAAACATAACCAGAATTTTCTATGGCTGATTTAGCCAGACTCTATCAAAAACCTGATAAAAGGCAACCCAGTTCATAAATAGGTTCAAGAGGGCTAGAACAAAGTGTAAATCATTTTGCCAGAGCCTGGATTTGTTAAATTGGCTCAAAATGGCCTCGAATTTAGACTTCGAAAGAAGTTTGACGCATTAGAATTTAGAGATCTCGTCGAATTAACTGCTCGAGTATCTAGATATAAAGCTTTACGAGAAAAAGAAAAGGAAAGGAATGCTTCTTCATTACAAACATATTATAAAGATCCCAATTATGAAATAGATGCTGCAGAAATAATAGGGAAAGAGCCTTTCACATGCAAAAGTCTTGTGAAAAAAAAATATTTCTGCTGAGTCATATAAATCTAAAGGATCATTCAAGAAATTTTCTTTCGATGCTTATAAACTTGATGAAATTTTTGATCATTTGCTAGAAGGAAAAATAATCAAGTTGTCCGATGAGACAAAATTACCTTCTAATGATGAATTAAAAGGCAAAAAAATGTTGCAAGTGGTATAATTCCTGGACTCATTCAACTAACAATTGTACTATTTTTCAAGACAAGATTCAAGACCTGATCAAAAAAGGGAAGTTGAAGTTCCTTGAAAAATAAATGAGAGTCGACGAAGATCCATTCCCAGTAGTACAAGAAGTGTCCATCAATGTTCATGACATTTCCCTCGAGGAAAACGCAAAGGAAGAGGACCAAAAGAAAAGGTTTAAAGAGATGGCAAAAAGGAATCTTGAATCTCCCACTTTCAACCAAGAGTATGCAAAAAACCTATGCATCAGTTGCGGGAAAAGATATGCTGAGATCTATGTTGAAAGGGTTGGGGCTAAAACAGGCAGAAAAAACAAACAACCTTTATTCGAACAAAAGAGGATGAATACTTCGTATGAACCTGCACTTCAGCCAATCATGAATGTTGGGAGATGACAATTCAAAGGTCCAATTTACCAAGCTTCGATGTATGCTGAACCAGTGACAGCAAGGTATTCTCCAAGACCAATAGCTCATTTCAGAGCCAATTATTCAAGGAATTTTTATGTTGGTAATTCTGTTCGAGCAGCAAGAAACATGCAATATGTAAGGCCAGTTACATCTCACGTATCAAAGAAATATCCTATGGTACAAAGTGAAAGACAAGCCCAATTTATACCATCAAAATTAGTACAAACCAATATGGTACAAGCTGAGATGATTATGGCAACCTCGAATTCATCACCAAAAGTTGGTGAAACATCATAATCAGATATGCCTACGTTGGTGCCAGGAGTACCAAATTGGTTTGTCATGCAAGATGATAGGATCAAGAATATGGTGGATCAACGAAGATCTCAGAACAAAAATAGGATGATCAAACCTCCATAGGTTGAAATGAATACATGGAGTATGCTTCAGCATCCTAAAGAAAAGAACCAAAAGATGGTTCCCTTGATAAATAGGACTCAACAAAGAAGACTTCAGAGGAAGTACACCATGTGGAAGGAATTTTCCAACATGGAGACTCAAGGCAAGAGTTGGAGAATAGGATTGAGAAAGATTCTGGTAGTACTTCGAAGCCTAATCCTAGATTTGATGGTAATATTAAGATGGATAATGATACTATGTCTGAGGAGAGTATCATTAAGGCCAAGGTTATAGAGTTAGAAAAATCCATGAGTATTGATGGAGGTGATGAAGAAATGATAATGGTGGAATCCCAAATTTTGGAAAAAATACTGAGATTAAACACAATGATGAAATTGTCAAGAATGGGAATATGCACATCCAATTTGGCACATTTCCAGAGTAGATGGAAGTCAACACTGCCACTTTTACATTACCAAAGGTCTTCGAAGCAAAAGAAGATCAACAAATGGATGAAGAAATAGAAATGGAAATATCTACTGAAGATGTGTCTGAGGTAAATCTTCCTAAATTCATTTTCAGTGATTGTAATCTTATATATTCATTCGAAGAGCCATCATCAGAAATGACTAAGCACCTTAAACCATTATATATAAAAGCTTGTTTAAATGGAGTTCTTTTAAACAAAAATTGGTTGATAATGGTGATGCTGTCAATATTATTCCTCAATGTACCTTGAGAAAAATTAACAAACAAGATTCAAAATTAATACAAACTCACATTATGAAATCATGATTTATTGGTGATAAAAAAATACCAAGGGAGTAATACCTATTGAAACTATAGTAAGTTCGAATAAATCCAAAAATACTTTCTTTGTGGTGGATGCTAATCCTAGTTATCACGCCTTACTAGGAAGAGATTGGATTCATGCTAATTGATGTGTTCCTTCTTTAATGCATCAGAAATTGTTGCTTGTGAAGGAAGATCATGAGATTGAAACAGTGAAGGCTGATACTCAGCCTTTCTATGCTAGCTCTAACTGCGTCGAAGCTCAATTGTATCAGAAGAATGTTAAACCAATTGACCTTAAAGAATCAGAAGATGAATCCTCAGAGGAAAATTGGGATATTTTGGCTGATATGCCATTTGGTTCTTTGGAACCATTGGATGATGACAAGGTGGTTTAATGATTCATGCATCTATGGAAATATAAGATGTGGAAGAGACCATTCGACTAGTCTTACAAAAATTAATGATTGAAAATTTAGAATCAAGAATTGAAAAGGATTCGATCATAAATTAGTCAGATTATGTCTTCCAAAAAGATCCACAAGATTTAAAAGATATTGGCCGTGAAGAATTATCTGTAATGCCAGAAAGTTCTATACAAGAAGAGTCACAAGATCCTTTATTAGAAATCAATTTAGGATCAGAACAACAAAAAAGAATTACTTATTTAAGTTCTAAACTTGGAAAATATGGCCAAAATAAACTGGTCGAATTATTAAAAGAATTTCGAGATTGTTTTGCTTGGGATTATAATGAATTACCAAGACTCGAAAGAAGCTTAGTGGAGCATAAATTGCCTATCAAGGTTGGATATAAACCAGTGAAACAGCAACCTCGAAGGATGACAATAGAAGTCACCGTGAAGATTAAAGAAGAAATCAAAAGGTTGCTCAAGGCAGGTTTCATCAGAACTGCCAAGTATGTTGAATGGCTTTCAAATGTTGTTCCAATTATGAAGAAAAATGGAAAATTAAGAGTCTGTATTGATTACAAAAACCTTAATTTAGCCACACCTAAGAATGAATATTCTATGCCAATAGTTGGTTGATTAATTGATAGATCTGCTGAAAATACTATAATGTCCATGATGGACGGTCACTCAGGATATAATCAAATATGTATTGCTGAGGAAGACATTCATAAAACTACATTTAGATGTCCAGGGAATAGGTACCTTCGAGTAGGTACAAATGCCTTTTGGTCTGAAAAATATAAGAGCTACTTATCAGAGGGCTATGAATGCTATTTTTCATAATATGATTGGAACATTTTTAGAATGTTATATAGATGACATAATTTTTAAATCAAAATCATTTGATGATCATCTAATGCACATGAGATTAGCATTCGAAAGAATGCGATTTTTCAAACTTAAATTGAATCTATTGAAATGTGATTTTGGAGTTAGTACTGGAAATTTTATGGGGTATTTGGTACATGGAAAAGGAATTTAGGTGGATAAGAATAAAGCTCAAGTAATTATTCAAAGTAAACCCCCTTCGACCAAAAAGGAATTGCAAAGATTCTTAGGAGAGGTCAATTTCATTCGAAGATTCATTTCCAATACTGCTGGAAGAACTCTAATATTTTCTCCTCTGTTGAAATTAAAGGATTATAAAGAATTAAAGTGGGAAGAAAAACACCAAGCTGCTTTTCAAGCCTTGAAGGATTATTTGGTGAAGCAACCAGTGTGAATACCTCTAAGAAAGGACAGGCCTGTGAAATTGTATATCTCAGCACCAGAAGCATCAACTGGGGTCTTATTAGCTCAGGATAATGATGATAAAAAAGAACAGGCTGTTTATTATCTTAGTAGGTTCTTGAATCCTATCGAATGCAAATATTCCTTTATGGAAAAATTATGTTTATCTTTATATTTTGCAGTAATAAAACTGAGATATTATCTTCTTCCCACTGAAGTTTATGTTATTGCTAAGTATGATTTAATTAAGTATATGTTGACTCGACCTATTTTAAGGAATCAAATTGGTAAATGGATTTTGACTTTATCAGAATTCTATTTATTGTATGTACCACAAAAGGCAGTAAAAGGGCAGGCCTTAGCAGATTTTTTGGCTGATCACCCAAATTGGCTCGAAATAGAGGGAAATTACGAAATTAGATATATATAACTATTAGTCCATGGAAATTATGGTTCGATGGATCAAAAACTGAATTTGCTGCAGGTATTGGGTTCATTATTGAATCACCTAAGAAGATTAAAACCGAATATGGTTTTAAACTTGATTCAACTCAATTTAGTAATAATCAAGTTAAGTATAAAGCTCTGATAATGGCTCTTGAAACTCTCTTAGATCTTAAAGCTACATTTGTAGATATTTTTGGAGATTCCCAATTAGTCATAAACCATATGAATGGGGGGTATAAATGTATGAGTAGTGCTTTAAAGATATGTTATGACACTATAATGGGTTTATTATCCAAATTTGATAATGCAAATCTCTTACATATTCCTAGGGGTTTTAATGAAGAAGCCAATGATGTGGATAAAAAGGCATCTGGATTTAGAACAAGTATCGAAGATGTAAGTATAGAACAATTTACTTATAGGAAATCGTTGCCTGTATTGGAAGATAGATTACCTTTTGTTAACATCTCAAATGTTGAGGTTCATGATGATTAGAGAAAACCAATCATAGATTACCTCTCAGGATTAGATGAAAAGCCTAGTCGAAGCAGAAGATTGAAATCTGTCAATTATATCATGTATAATGGAATATTGTTTAAAAGAGGAAGTGATGGATTACTACTCGAATGTTTAAGTAATCTTGAAGGAATTGAGGCTATAGCTCAAATTCATGAAGGATTGAGTGGTGCTCATCAATCTAGAATTAAAATGAGATGGTTACTTCGAAGGCACATCATTTACTGGTCAAAAATCTTAAAAGATTTTATTGAATTTGCTAAAGGATATCAAGAATGTCAAAAACATGGTCCTTTGAAACTTTTACCAACTACTGATCTTCAATATGTGGTGAAACATTGGCCTTTTAGAGGGTGGGCCATTGATGTGATAGGGAAAATTAGTCCTCCTTCTTCAAAGGCCATGGATTTATTATTTTAGCCACAGATTATTTCACCAAATGGGTAGAAGCAGAATCCATGCAATCTGTGACTCAAACAACAGTTATCAAATATTTAGAGAATACAATTTATAGATTTGGTATTCCTCAAACCATTGTATTTGATAATGCATCTAAATTCGAAGGGGATGTGGTTGCTTTTGCAAATAAATTGGGGATTACCATGTCGAAATCAACCCCATATTATGCCCAATCTAATAGTCAGGCTGAAGCAACTAATAAGATCATAAAAGAAAATATGGCTAAAGTCATAAAAAATAATCCAAGGATGTGGCATGAGATTTTGCCAGAGGTATTATGGGCATATAGAACTTCGAAGCAAACAAGTACAGGGGTATCTCCCTATGCTTTAACTTTTGGTCATGAGGCAGTTTTACCAATTGAGATAAAAGTTAATTCTCTTCGAATTATGAAGTAAAATCAATTATCCTTGGATGATTATCAAACATCAATTGCTATTGAATTAGAAGACATTGATGAACAAAGAGTCAAGGCTCTTAATATTATCCTGATACAAAAGAAAATAACAGCAAGAGAATATAATATAAAAGTTCATCCAAGAACCTTTGATGAAGAACATTTGGTTAGGAAAACAATATTACTTATTGGAGATCCAAAGTATGGGAAATGGTCCCTTAAGTGGGAAGGTCCATTCCAAATCCACAAAGTTTTTGAAGGTGGATTATACCATTTAAAAATTTTAAGTGGTTATGTACATGTAGGAAAATCAACGGTAGATTTCTAAAACAATATTATTCAACTGTTTGGGAAGCAAGAAATGTGGAATAAAGATGCGACATTAAAAATAAGACCATATATTCACATTCGAAGTAATTACAAACAAGATTTTGGTAAGATACATAATTCTATGGTATGATCCTTTATACCAATTTACCTATAAACTGAGCCTTTAGCCTAAAACTATCTCAGGACCTAGTATACTATTTTGATTGACTAAAAATGAATTTTTGCCTAGAAGTTGATTCTTAGTTCTTCAAGGGCTTAGACTCAAACTCTGTCTTCAAAACTAGAAGCTTGGCTCGAACATCTTCTCGATTGGTCTTCAAAGCATTCAGTTTAGTTTCCACAAGCTCAAAAGATTATCTCTCTTTGCAGAAAGTTTATCAATAACAATGTTGCTCTCGTTAAATTCTTCTAACATCTGGTTCATTTCTAAAGTCTTTTCTGTCGTATACTCCATGTCAATCTTCAACTTTTTCCTTTCTTCGATAACTTTTTCAAGAAGAAAACAGTTGAAATCAAAGGTTGGCATAAGCTCTGAAATTGCTTCTTTGTCTGGGACAGAAATTTCAGAACTATCCAACATGAATTGACTCAAAATTTTTAAAGCCCTTTGCACTTCTTTATCTTCAAAAAATTTGAATGTAATTTTACTAAAGAGCCTTAATGTAGCAACTGCTACTATGGGTTCCATCGAAGGCACTTTTGGCTCACTTTGACCTATCATTTGCTTAAAGAACTCTTGAAAATCAGTCAAGGCAGTGTCTTCTGTCTTCAAAACATATTTTAAACTGTCCTTGAAGTCCTTTACTTCTTCAGGAGTAAGATTTGGGGGGGAGAGATATTTGAAACATCCCAGAGCTTGAGGGAGCAGAAGTAACATGAGCCACAAATGGATCTTGTTCTGTTGCAGCTTCAGGATCAGAACTTGTGCTGGCCTTCGAAGGACTAGTTTCAACTCCAACACCAAGATCAGTCTGGCCAAACAAAGAGATAAACAGTTATTTAGAACCTGCTTATGGAGAAACACAAAAACATTAAGGATACTAGGAAAAGTTTTGATGACTTACCATTGATTGATATTCAAGCAATAAAGGCTAAATATTCAGCAAGGGGATTCCTGAATTTTTGAAACCTTGGGACTATGGGGTTCTATTTGTGGAATCAGTGGAGTAGATTCAGGTTCAGGTTCCACCTTCGAAATGGGAACTGCTGGAATGGGAGCTTTCCCAATAATCTTTGAGCCAGTAACTGATTCAGTCGTTATCCTGGATTTCCTTCGCACAAGTTGTATAGTATGGCTCGAATCTTCTTCTTCATCAGATTTTTTACTTTCAGTTGCTTGGGGAGGACTCTCTGCTGGAAGAATTAATCTTCTCTTAGGTGTGGAGGGTGGAAGAGCAGCTAGAAGAAGATAGGAGATGAGGTACATCCTTCAAAGTTTTGGGTTTTGGTGAAGAACTTTCACCAGTTGCTTTCCCTATTTTGCAAAGTTTGGACAGCATTAATTAAAAGATCTTTTCATCATTTAAAGGAAAGGAGATTGAATTGATAAACTATTTACCTTTTGTCTTCGAGTCAAGATGCCTCAGGAGATGACATTTGTCCATTGACATTGACATCAAATTTTCCCACCAGCTTGAGAAAGCAGGTGTGCAGGTTGTATATGCTGGCAGAGAAGTAAACTCCAGGTTGCTAACTTTGTTATGATAAACTGCTAATACAGCAGTTACCACTGATTCTGGTACCCTCGAAGTTGCCTTATAAGCCATAAATGTATTGGCTTAACTTCTAATTGGGAAAGGAATTGATTGAGTGAGACCAAACTGTCTCAAAAATTGTTTTGAAAGATAGAGCTCACCATTAGATTTAACGCTGAGATTGTTTTTGAAAAAAAGATCTCTGCTGATTAAAAAGCTTCTCCATGCAGCTTTCAATTCAACTGGATTGGCTGCTCTTATTGGTGAGAGGTCGAAGAAGAAAGAAAGTGAATCTTTGAAAGATTCTTCAACAGTAAGGCAAAGAAAAGTCCATGAGGGACAAGATTTTTTCTAAATCCTAAGTTGTGAATTTCTGGAAAATAGGCATAAGGCCATAATTGCAGAATCCAGAAGGGACCACCTTGAGTTGGGAAAAAGGGGTCATAACACAAATCAGAAAAAGATCTATATAGAGACCCTAGTGCAAAAGGAGCCAAAGCTAGTCTTCGACCAGCAACTAGGACTTTGGTAATATTAGAAAATTCAAGAACAACTCTCTGAGAAGAGGTACATAACAAATGCTTCGAAAGCCAATAAAGAAGAAAACAATAATACTCTATATCTGATACCTCTCCTGATGAATTTTTATGAGAAGTCATAAAATTGGTGTATCCTAAGGACTTAGGATCAGATCGAATTGGGGGCTATCAGACTCGACCATATATGGGTGGGCAACTTCCCCATAAGATAGAAACCCTAATAGATGATAAATATCTAGGACAGTTGGACCTATGGGACCAAAACAAAGCTGGAAATGATTGAAGATAGGGTTCCAGAATCATAAAGCCCCAGCAAGAAGGTTATGGCTGGTTTTGACAGATATTTAAAAAGGTCGACATCATGATAGATTCCTGTGGTAATCAAGGTTTCTCTCTTTTTGTTCAAAATCCTCTCGACCCATACTGGCCAATCATTTATGGGTTTAGGCCAATGTCGAAACTTTAAATCATTCCTTGGAATAGGAATTTCCTATTGGTATGCTAGGTGTTGTTGTCCTAATCTGGGGTAATATACATGAAGTTTGAGGTTAGGGGTACTTAAGCAAGGACCAACGACAATGGAGGATTCCTGGTTGGGAAAGGTTACAGGAACAAGGATTTCATTGATCAGTGAAGTTTCTTTTTCCATTCGAATACTTCGACTGTTCATCTTGAATGATTTTCTCGAAATCATCATAAACTTTCTGAAGTTGGGTATTGTCTCTAGATGTGGTCATTTCATAGAAAGAAAAGGCAAGTGTAAATCACAACGAGAATAAGATGCAAGAGAGATAGAATAGAGAAGAAAGGTTTGTGGAAGTTAAATGGATTTTCTCTCTTTATCTCTTGTCTATTTATAGCCTTTGGTGTCTTTTGGGAAGAAACACATTTATTAAGAAAGTACGAGTTGGTTACTTAAATAACCGTTATTTTAAATAAAAATACGTTCTGGTTTAGAATGAGCCATTTTAGTTTGGTTAAAACATACATGAATTTTCATTCATTGAACTTAGTGGCATTACAAATACAAATTACAGACATAATTGATAATAATATGGGAACCTGTAAGTCACGAGATTGTGAAATATTTCCCAATAGTAAGCAAAGTACTCTGCTTCTATTTCTATCTCAAGACTTAAGTTCCTAGCTTGCAATGCAAATCTATTTTTACTTCAAAGGGAGAAATAAGCAACCTTGAGTTGTTCTTCATACTGATTTAACTGAGAATTAATCTTGGCCAAGGCTTTGCGAAGACCTCGAAGTTCTTTGGCTAATGGAGTTTTACCTCGAAGAGATATGCCAATAACTTTGGCTTCATCTTTGAGATACGCAATTTGACCTTCAAGGTCAGGCTTTGAATAATAGGAAACATTACTCTCTTTGTCAGAACTTCCACACCCATAAAATGTATTTGTCTTTAAACTCTGATACTTCATCAAGAAGCGCAATTGGACCTTCCTTGAAACTATCATATAGATCTGTCAAGTAATTTAGGTGATTAACACTTCCTTGATGACGAGAATACCACCTTACATGAGTAGGTAAGGTTTGAAGGGTGAAATCAAGTTTGGTTTGAACAAGTGTTGAAATGCTCCATTCATGGCATAAGATGTGGCAACTCCAATCAAAATTGATTCGAGCCTTTGGTTCTTGTAGTATAGAGAATGGGGAGATGTGAGAAGGCTACTAGAAGCCTTTGTGCTTGAATAATTAAGCATGAGGAAGGTGATAAAACAAGAGGAGTATGTTCGAATATAGGATCATTCTTGCACAATTGGTCTAATTTTAAGAAAGGATCACTATTATCCTCAAATGGGCCAACCACTTAAACTTTTGTGTTAGGAAAACCCAATAATGAGTGATAAAAAAGAAGCACTCTTTCCTGGTAATCTTTTTCGAAAAGTTTACATTTAGAGAGGAAAGCTGAGGAGTAGTGCTCATTGGAAAACATTTCATAAGATGCTCTTACATATGTGTGAATAGGAGGCCTACCTTGGGGAGTTGAGACATTACCTCTTTGGAATCTTTCACTAGGAGGGCTGGTATAAGAGATTAGCCAAGCATTCAACAAGTTTTGTTCTCGAGAGAGGCGATTCAAAATGGATAATATGGTTTTATTATTTTACTTCAAATGAATCTTTCAGTTTCAGGATATTCGAAGTTTGGATGAATAACTGAAGGTACTGTAGTTGGTGTTTCAAGGCTCATGCCTTTGTAATATCCTATGCCTTTTCCATGGGAGATAGGTTGTTCCCAAGCAGGAGGGAATGTTTGAGAATTATAAATTGACTTCAAAGGACTTGAAGAAGAAGTTTTCTCTGATGAAGATGCACTGGGTCGATTTAGCATTTGATGCCATTTTCCCCACTTCGAGTACGTAAATGGTTCAGGAGGGAACTCAGGAGGATCCCAATTGGTTCGATAAGGATTTTCAGGGCCTTTTGTGGCTAAAATTACTTCTTCAGGAAGGTCTAAAGGAAAACGATCAATAGTATTAAACGAAGATTGGGAAGAAGACATGCTTAGTGAAATAGATTCGAAGCGGCAAGTGAAGTTCTAAATGCCAAAACTAAACAAAGATGGTATGATAATAATAGTCAATGCGAAGATGGATGTAGATTTGAGCTCTCAATTTAACCATGTTCAGAAGGTTGCATGAAAATCTCAACTGCCCAGCATGATCTTGACATATCTCTCGATCAACATAAACCATTACACTTTTACATTTCCATTGTACTTTTATCATTACTTTTAGAGTTTGAATTAGACACCTTCAAAGTTATCTTCAAGGTTAGATTTTAGTTTATTTTACTTAATAAAATAGTCTGTTACTTTACTTTTTTTTTTCTTTTACTGTTCTTTTATAGGAGTAGTTATACTTTACATAGTTCAAAGTTCTTTAATTAGTCATATTTTTACACGTTTGAAGTCCTTGTAAAGGCATCGAACGTTACTACAATCTCCCTGGTAAGGCACAGTTTGGATACTTATTACATCACCACATTAGCAATTTGCTTGCCTGGCACGCTCATATCCTTAAAGGAATTTCCAACCAAACAGTAGTGTCTCATTATTTTCTATATTATATTACTTCTATTTTATGAGTTTTGAAGTTGTTAACTGATTAACTGAATTAGGTCTAAAAAAAACTCATGATCAAGGTCCGGTTTGCTCTAGAATACGAAAAAATAGTTTTCTCTTTACTCCAACTTTTTTAAGATCTGAATTTTAAAGGTAGACTCCTAAAATACCTATACAACTACCCTTAAAATAGTTTTTGATTTTCTTACATAAAGGGTAAATTGTTAATTTCATATTTTGTGATTTGAATGTGGTAAAACCGACTCTTGATTTGGATTCTATGCAAAATTTTACACGAGATAGACTCTTGAATTACTTAAAAACGTTAAGGAATGAGAGAGTTATGACATTTCAAAGTTGGATATAGTAGGCTGTCCAAATAGTGCATTCTGCCTAGATTTTTATTTTCAAAAATTTCATTTATACCCCCAAAATTTTAAACGGACGTATAGAGGTCTACCGACTTCGGATTTGGTCACGGTTTCAAGCATGATACTTGTAATTCTGTTTATTACAGTATGAAATACTTATTTTATATATTTTTTTGGATTTTTTTATAAAATTCCTTATTTTAGTATAATTACATAGTTACTCCAAAACTTTTAAAAATGATGTTTTGGTCATTTGGCAATTTTGTACACTCCTTATAAATCATTTCATATGTTTTTTTTTTGTAATTTTTCATTAATTATTGATAATTGTAGCTATTTATTTTAATTAGTATGGTATAATTTCCATTTCTAAAATAGTAGGATATTTTGTTTTGATCCATAAAATTACAAAGTTGTGTCAAATTATTTATTTGATATTTCAGCATTTATGAACACAATTTATAATTTGGTAGTTGAGTTGAAAATCATTGTGGATTATTAGTAAAATCACTATTTAGTAGCTGATTTAATTGAAAATTTTATTATTTTAATTGTCTTTGCTATTTCTAAAATTTGGAAAAAATACAGAAATATTCTTGTGGCACTTTGAACCTATTAAAAATGGTTTCATGTATAAAATATATTTGGGTAGATCTGTTGAATTATGGTCTAATTTTTATATTTATTTTTAACTTCTATAATTCATAGTTAATTATCTGTAATTTGTAAAAATATGCCGTCAGGATTGGTAGTCTTAGAATGCTGTGAGGACCAGTATTTTGAGTTTAGAATACACCTTAGCTGAAATTATATAAAAAAAATGCCCTTGTAAGAGCATGAATCATTGTCTTACCTTTTCACTGTGAACATGTGTTTAAGTTTCTATTGTATTAGCATGAATTGTAGGAATCGCAACTTGTCTGCTTTTCCAATAACAAACTTTATTGTGTTAATATACGAAGGTGAGTAAATCTTGTAGCCTTAATAGATGCCAGTTGTGGTATTTATTATCATAGGTTGGGAATTAGAAAATTTTTGATTCGCTATAAAGAAATGTGACTAAAATCATATCATAATATATGATGATTGTTAATGTGAGTAAATTTGTATTATGTACAATAATAATTGATGTGTTATTCTCATATGGCTAAGAATTTTATATGGAACTATGAGTAAGAGTCTTACTCTAGTTAATGATTGGAATTTGGAAATTGAGGTTTAAACATTTCACTGGCTAATGGAAAATTTTGGTTTTATTCTTATATATTGAAGAATATGAATCATTTGAGATTCAACAGGGATTTTATAATTGATGTATTACTCTCTTATGGTGGAGACTTGAGAATTCGATATTGTTTATGAAATTGACATAATTTGATTTATCTAAATGATGGATATGGAATGGCAGTGAATATGTGATATGGATAATGATAGTCCACGTGGAAATCTCATATGGTGGAGAGTCATGAATACGTTGATATTGTATATGGAATTTACATTACTTGATTTATTTAATAATGGATATGAACTTGGTATAAATATGTGATATGAATATATTCATCTTATTGTTATGTAGTTATGTTATGAAATGAATCTAAAGGAAAAATCCAAATCCATCACCACAACCCTTTTTGATTTGTTGTTGAATCTACTGCTTACAGAGAAACTAACCCTTATGTCTTGCGGCAAGTGGTACTCATGTCCAATCAGAGGTGTATACCATGAAGAATGGGTTTGGGGGTTGATGCCCTCTTTGTTTTGTTCACCGAATAGTGGTGTTTTATCCCGTCTCAATATGTGATGTTGGATCTTATGCGCATTTTAGCCGAATAGTGACTTATTATTAAATTTTCATACATCGTAGCTATTCTGGATTGGGGCACACTAGATACTCGATACGCCCGATTGGAGTAAGTGTATGAGGTGGACCTAAAGGTATGTAGGTTTTGGCACGATGTGAGGTACAATTGTGGTAGTAAGTGTGGATTTGGTACAAACTAAAAATTGTACGCGCTTTAACGGTGTAATGTTCTAACATGTTTTCCTGGAATAGAGTGGTAGGCCACACGCACACTTTTGTCGGGTAGCCTACTACAAAGTGATATTTACATGATTTGAAAATCTTGAATAAGAAACTAACTGCCCGAGTCTCTTGTTGGAAGGGATGATGGAACTGATGTCTTATTACGATATTGTATAGTATTTTTGTTGTTCACATGATAATGGTTTGCTTATATGTTGATCGTGAATAAGAAAGTAACTACCGAAGTCTCTTGTTGAAAGAGGTGATGGAACTTATGTCTTGTCACGATATTTCGTATTGTTGAATCTGTTGTTTGATATGCGTGAATATGTTAGACTATGATGATTTAATGTAAAGTACTATTTTCGACATTTCTTTGTTTGATATTATTATAATTGAGGTTATTTATTGCATTTAAATACTTATTTGTAGATATACGAATAATCTGTCCCACACAGGTAGTAGTGTTTTATATTATTTAAAAATAGTAAATGAATTGGTAAAATTAAGGCACTCAACATCTTAAAGAGAAATTTTGTTTAGGACATTTTTCGTGTTTTATATTTTCCTTGAAAATGCCGTTTAGAGTTTCAAGATTGGAATTTACATCCAGGTGGTCGAGTGGACAGATTGCGTAACTCTTCCTTTCTGCATGTTTGGTCTTAGGAATGGGAAGACCTTTAATTCTCGAGTCTTATACCTGTTGGTCAACAATATTAGGAAGAGCTTTCATGTTTTGGGTTGTTTGAGATAGAGTCGTAAGGAAGAACTATTAGTTCGTTCAGGTTTAACATTTAAAATGTTATTTTGTATAAATTTCAATGATTGCAGGAGGGTGGGTCCGCTAACATTTTTGAGCAGGTTAGACCTCCCCTACGTAAGGTAAGTAGAGTTGATATTTAGTATGAGCACGAGAAACTAAACTGTCATCCCTTGGTTCAAACCTTGTGGGTGAAACTAAAGTCTTGTGTCTCATCACGTTATTATTGTAGAAGTTTAGAACCTCTTTCTATTTGGAGCATATTAAAAATAGTTAATGACCTCAGAAAATTATAAAGAGTTGTACGGACATGTAAAACTTAATTTCGGATAGTTGGCATGTTTGAGTTTTTACTAAAAATGTAGTTAAGGACTTGGTGTTGGTCTATTTCAGCGGAGGTACTCACGTCTTGTCATGACATTTTAATTTTGGTTTCTTTTCATTTGATCATGGATTATTTTGGGTCTCATGTTTTACCCATACCAGTTTATACTGACCCGGATGTCTCCATGCATCTCGAGTGCGTTCAATTTATGAACGTAGCCAGAGAATGTTTTCAGGTTATGATCGTTATATCCAGTAGTGGCTTGGATCATGTTGGTGATGAGAACATGGCGGCTAGCACAAGGTGAAATGCGGACCCGAACCACGTGCCAATTGGTCCGGTTACAAGGGCGCGAGCAAAGCGGTTCAAGGACAATCTCAATGGGCTGGTTCAACAAATTTGGGTTGAGACTAATCTGAGTGGCCCAAAGGAGGATACTAGTGATCCACAAGGCTGGGTGTCCATGATTCAAGCTCTAGAATAAATTATAGGCTTGCATGCCAACTTAGGGACTTTTTATATTCATTAGTTTCCTTTTATTTTAGTTTTGGGGTGAATTATATTGGACCTTAATATTTCGTGGGCTTAAAAGGGCCCAACTTTAAGCCTCAGCTATTTAAACAGTTTAAGGGTTTGTAATATTGAGTTTTGATCATTAATAATATTGTGAGAGTTTTCTCTTTGGTTCTTTGAAGAACTATTCGAACTTATCAGATTTACTCTGTGGCGTTCATACCTGGACTTATCAATCGAGTTTTCCATCCTTGATTGTGGGTCTTCATCCTTTATACCAAGGTTCGCATCTGTTATAGGTGTTGGGTCGCGGTTTCCATTGAATCTGACAGTAGAACGGTCCGAGACATTAATCGTGTTACGGGTTTCGTCACATTATTGGCGGGGTTCGTATCAGTTGGTATCAGAGCACAGTTCTAGTCTCAGGTTTATCATATCTTTTTCGTTTCTGTTCTTATTCGTTTCTTCTGGTTCTGTTCTTATTCGTTTTTGTTTCTGTTCGTTTTCTTATTCGTTCTCGTTTCTGAACCGTATAAAAAAAAAAAAGGTGTTCGATTACGATCTGGAATTTTGTGTTTAGGGTTTGCGAATCTGATCTGTGATTTGCTCTTGTTACTTCGTGTTTGTTCATTCTCGTGATCGTTGTTATTGTGGTTTTTTTTTCTTCTTGGAATTAGGGTTTCTGAATCAGATACGTGAACCGTGAAGTCTGCCTGATTATTCAAGAAAAAAAAATACAAAAAAAGAAAAAAAAAAGAGAAAAAAAAAGAAAAAAAAAAGAAAAAGAAAAGAAGAGAAGAGAAGAGATCTGTAGGGGAGGAAAAAAAAAAAAAAAAACTCGGCTTAAAATTTTATTTTTGTTTTGTGATATTTGGGGTCTAAGGAGCCCGAAGCTGACCTTACTCCATAGTGCGAAAAAAAATATTTCCGAAAATTCCATTTTTTTGTACTTTTGGAAACCTAGCCATCCGCGTTCGTTTTTAGTCGTGCTTTCAGCGTCCAAATTTGATTGGTCTAGTTTGGGTATGGATTGTTACTGAGAAATTCTAGTCAGTGTTTGAGCAGTTTCATAAGAACCGAGTGAGAATTACTACGAGTGGAAAAAGGCAAGAGTGGTGAGCACATAAGAGGGTAAAAGCCAAATTGATTTTCAGTTTAAACACGAGTGAACTTGAGTGATACATCCTAGTTGAGTGAAACACGTGAGCGAGAGTTGTGAGGTCCTGTATAATTTTTTATCTAATCTTTGTTTTGCAGCGAAATATGGCCCATAAAGACGAAATTAATGCCGGGGAGGTTTCGGGAGAGACTGATCAGAAACTACTATTGGAGGCATTAATGGGTGAAATGAGGAGGGTATTGAGGACAGAGATGGAACAAGTTCATGAACGGATAGATAGAGTAGAGAATGCACGTGTGGAACAACCACAAAACAATGCTCCTCATGGACGTAGAAGAGAGAGAGTTCAACCGAGGGGAGTGAGAGTTGAAGAAGAGGAGTATTTTTGGGGAGACTTTGACGAAGAAAATGATCAGGAGTCAATAGATAATCATAGGAGATATGGTGGTCGGGGTAGAGAAGTTAGGTTTAGAGAAGCTAGGAACCGGGAAGATAATAATTTGGGTAGTATTAAGATGAAGATTCCTTCGTTTCAAGGGAAGAATGATCCGGAAGCCTATCTAGAATGGGAGAAGAAGGTAGAATTAGTATTTGATTGCCACCATTACTCTGAGGCTAAGAAGGTAAAACTTGCTGCCATTGAATTTTCTGATTATGCTATCATTTGGTGGGATCAATTGGTGTTGAATAGGAGAAGAAATAGGGAGCGTCCAATAGAGACATGGGAGGATATGAAAACTGTGATGAGGAAGCGGTTCGTTCCAAGCTATTATTACCGAGTGTTGTACAACAAGTTGCAAAGTTTGAGGCAAGGTAATAGGAGTGTGGAAGAATATTATAAGGAGATGGAAGTTGCTATGATTCGAGCGAATGTAGAGGAAGATCGGGAGGCTACAATGGCTAGATTCTTAGTTGGGTTGAATCGGGAAATTGCCAATGCAGTGGAATTGCAACACTATGTTGAGTTGGAGGATATGGTACACATGGCTATTAAAATTGAGAATCAACTCAAGAGGAGGGGCAGCAGCACACGTCCAAGCCAAAATCCAAGCCAAAATTCCAATACATCCGCTTGGAAACCAAATAATTGGAAAAGAGATGAGAAGCAGCCTTTGGTGAAGCCAAAAACTGAGCAAAAACAAGAGGTGGCCAGCCATGGAAATCAAGGTAAATCCGATTAGTCTACTTCTCGGAACCGTGATATTAAGTGTTTTAAGTGCCAAGGTAGGGGACATATAGCTAGCCAATGTCCGAACAAGAGAGTTATGGTGTTACGAGATAATGGTGAGATTGAAACCGAAGATGAAGATGACAACGAATCTGTGCCACCATTGGAGGATGCCAATGATGAAGAGTACGCTGCCCAAGGGGATTTGTTAGTGGCAAGGAGAGCTCTAAATATGCAGGTTAAGGAAGATGATGAGGCACAACGGGAGAACATCTTTCATACGAGATGTCATGTCAAAGATAAGGTGTGTAGTGTGATCATAGATGGGGGGAGTTGTACTAACGTTGCTAGCACAACTTTGGTGGAGAAATTAGGGCTGCCAACAATCAAGCATCCACGACCTTATAAATTGCAATGGCTCAATGATAGTGGTGAAGTAAGGGTAACTAAACAGGTGTTAGTTTCTTTTCGTATTGGGAAATATGAAGATGAAGTTTTGAGTGATGTGGTTCCGATGTAAGATGGACACTTGTTGTTAGGGAGGCCATGGCAATTTGATCGACGTGTTAAGCATGATGGTTTCACAAATAAATACTCGTTCGTGCTTAATCAAAGGACAATCACCTTAGTGCCTTTGACACCGAAGCAAGTTTATGAAGATCAAGTGAGGTTGCAAAGGGAGAGTGATCAAAAGAAAGAGAGTGAACAAAAGAGAAAGAGTGAGAAAAATGAGAGAGAAAAAGAAAAGAAAAATGCAGCCATTGAGGGAAAATTAGAGGGAAACCAAAAAAAGAATTTTTATGCAAAAGCGAGTGAGATCAAACGAGCGTTGTTTTCAAATCAGCCTATGATTGTACTTTCGTACAAAGAGGCATTTTTAAACACTAACCAAATTGACTCATCTTTGCCTAGTTCTGTTGTTTCTCTTTTGCAGGAGTTTGGTGATATCTTTCCCGAGGAGGTTCCACATGGTTTACCCCCTATTCGAGGGATTGAACATCAAATTGATTTCGTGCCCGGTGCTACCATTCCAAACCGACCAGCCTATAGAAGCAATCTTGAGGAGACAAAGGAGCTACAAAAGCAGGTTAGTGAGTTGATGGAAAAGGGGTACGTAAGAGAAAGTATGAGTCCATGCGCCGTTCCGGTGATTTTGGTTCCTAAGAAGGATGGGACGTGGAGAATGTGCGTTAATTGCCGAGCCGTCAACAACATAACGGTAAAGTATCGACACCCTATTCCTCGCTTAGATGATATGTTAGATGAGTTGCATGGTTCTTGTATATTTTCTAAGATTGATTTGAAAAGTGGGTATCATCAAATTAGAATGAAAGAAGGTGATGAATGGAAAACTGCATTTAAAACAAAATATGGTTTGTATGAATGGTTAGTTATGCCTTTTGGATTAACTAATGCTCCTAGTACTTTTATGAGATTGATGAACCATGTTTTGCGTGCTTTCATTGGAAAATTTGTAGTTGTTTATTTTGATGATATCCTGATTTATAGCAAAAACTTGGAAGAGCATTTGAAGCATTTAAAACTTGTGTTAGATGTGCTTAGAAATGAAAAGTTGTTTGCTAACCTAAAGAAGTGCACTTTTTGCACCAATAAGCTTGTGTTTCTTGGTTTTGTTGTGTGTGCACAAGGAATACAGGTTGATGAAGAAAAGATTCGTGCTATCCAAGAATGGCCAAGCCCATCTAGTGTAAGTAATGTGCGAAGTTTTCATGGACTTGCTAGTTTTTACAGGAGGTTCGTGAAAGACTTCAGTAATATAGCTGCACCGATAACCGAAGTCATCAAGAAAAATGTTGGGTTCAAATGGGGGGAAGAGCAAGAGAAGGCATTTCAATTACTCAAGGAGAAGTTAACTCATGCACCTTTACTTGCTTTACCTAACTTTACAAAAACTTTTGAAATTGAATGTGATGCTTCAGGTTTAGGTATTGGCGCCGTGATTATGCAAGAAGGAAGACCGATTGCATACTTTAGTGAGAAGTTAAGTGGGGCTGCCTTAAACTATCCCACGTATGACAAAGAGATGTATGCATTGGTTCGAGCTTTGGAGACATGGCAGCATTACTTGTGGCCTAAAGAGTTCGTGATTCACACCGATCATGAGTCTCTAAAGCACCTTAAAGTCCAACACAAGCTGAACAAAAGGCATGCACGATGGGTTGAATTCATTGAGACGTTTCCATACGTCATTCGATATAAACAAGGTAAGGAGAACATCGTTGCCGATGCACTTTCTCGAAGGTACATTCTAATCTCTACTCTTGATGCTAAGATTCTTGGTTTTGAGCATATTAAGGAATTGCATCCTTTAGATCTCGATTTTAGTGAAGAATTTGAATCTTGTGAAAAAACAGCCCATAATAAATTCTATAGGCATGAGGGGTTTTTATTTCGAGAAAATAAATTGTGCATTCCAACTTGTTCAGTGAGAGAGTTGCTTGTGCGAGAGTCACATGGGGGAGGGTTAATGGGACATTTTGGGGTAGTAAAAACATTAGCCGTTTTACAAGAACACTTCTATTGGCCACGCATGAAACAAGATGTTGAGAGAATTTGTGGTAGATGTGTCACATGTAGGCGAGCGAAATCTAGAGTACAACCCCATGGCTTATACACACCTCTTCCAATTCCTAGTGAACCATAGATTGATATTTCAATGGATTTTGTGTTAGGTTTACCTAGGACTAAACACGGTCGAGACTCAATTTTTGTGGTTGTGGATAGATTTTCCAAGATGGCACATTTTATTCCATGTGACAAAACTGATGATGCTTCACATGTTGCTAATTTGTTCTTTAAGGAGATTGTGAGATTACATGGTATGCCTAGAACCATTGTTTCGGATAGAGATGCTAAATTCTTGAGTTACTTTTGGAAGACCTTGTGGTGTAAGTTGGGGACTAAGTTATTATTTTCTACTACTTGTCATCCACAAACTGATGGTCAAACTGAAGTAGTAAATAGGACTTTATCTACTTTGTTAAGGGCTATTATTAAAAAGAACATCAAAAAATGGGAAGAATGTTTACCACATGTTGAGTTTGCTTATAATTGTACTATCCATTCTGCTACTAAATTTTCACCCTTTGAAATTGTGTATGGTTTTAATCCTTTAACTCCTTTGGATTTATCTCCTTTACCTGTGACTGAGCGTGTTAATTTAGATGGAAAAAAGAAAGCAGATTTTGTTAAGCAGATTCATGAGAAAGCAAGGCTCAATATTGAGCGAAGAACGGAGCAATATGCAACACAAGCTAACAAAGGGCGACGCAATATCATCTTTGAACCCGGAGATTGGGTTTGGGTACACATGCGAAAAGAAAGATTTCCAGCACAAAGGCGTTCTAAATTGCTTCCCCGAGGCGATGGTCCTTTTCAAGTTCTTGAGCGCATCAATGACAATGCCTACAAGCTAGAGTTGCCTGGTGAGTATAATGTTAGAACTACTTTTAATGTTGCTGATTTATCTCCTTTTGATGTAGGTGATGATTTGAGGACAAATCCTTTTCAAGAGGAGGGGAATGATGAGAACATGGCGGCTAGCACAAGGTGGAATGCGGACCCGAACCACGTGCCAATTGGTCCGGTTACAAGGGCGCAAGCAAAGCGGTTCAAGGACAATCTCAATGGGCTGGTTCAACAAATTTGGGTTGAGACTAATCTGAGTGGCCAAAAGGAGGATACTAGTGATCCACAAGGCTGGGTGTCCATGATTCAAGCTCTAGAATAAATTATAGGCTTGCATGCCATCTTAGGGACTTTTTATATTCATTAGTTTCCTTTTATTTTAGTTTTGGGGTGAATTATATTGGACCATAATATTTCGTGGGCTTAAAAGGGCCCAACTTTAAGCCTCAGCTATTTAAACAGTTTAAGGGTTTGTAATATTGAGTTTTGATCATTAATAATATTGTGAGAGTTTTCTCTTTGGTTCTTTGAAGAACTATTCAAACTTATCAGATTTACTCTGTGGCGTTCATACCTGGACTTATCAATCGAGTTTTCCATCCTTGATTGTGGCGTCTTCATCCTTTATACCAAGGTTCGCATCTGTTTTAGGTGTTGGCTCGCGGTTTCCATTGAATCTGACAGTAGAACGGTCCGAGACATTAATCGTGTTACAGGTTTCGTCACATTATTGGCGGGGTTTGTATCAGTTGTTATTAACAAGGTTGGAGTTCTAGACCTTGGACTTTAGTGAGGTTTTGTACCTTCGGGATTTTTGGCGCATGTGCCAATTGTTTTAGAAACTGATATTTGAGAGTTAGTATCGTTTATATTTCAATTTAAATTTATCCTGATTTCGGAGTTATGTCTATTTTGCTTTTAGATTGACAATTACCGTTTAAGCTTCTAGTTTATTTTATTGTTGTCAGGTAGTATTCCGATTTTGTGTTGTTAGAAAATTGGGATGCTACGTCTCGGATTTTACGGGAATCAATAGTCAACGTCGATTCCTGGCAGAAATCAACATATCAGAGTTCAGAAGGATAAATTTAAATCCAAAATCAAGTTTAAGACAAATCGGAGTTCGAATGAAGTCCAACCAGGATTCCCGGGATCCATGATCATCCGATTCTGAGAATCGGTGGCATCCTCAGCAAAGATCAAAAGTTCAGCTCATAGAACGTTAGAATCGGGCTCGGAATCAAGCCCGGGACAATTAAAAGACGATTTTAGGCATATTAAGTAAAGAATTAGCATCGTCGTAGGTCCATCACACTCCGAAACCATCGATTTTTGATAATTGATGGAAAAAAAGGTGGCTCCGGTTAAGATATCAACACTTCAAATCAAGGGATAATGGCACGGTTGCAAATTCAGGATCACCGAAAGTCTGTTCGGGCATGTTTGGATGAAAATAAAGATAAAAACAAGAATTTTGCTAGTTGAATCGGCCTAATCGGATAATCAGAGAAGAAAAGAGGGCCAATCGAAGTTTCGAAGCTTAGTCGGTGGGACAAGGGGCAAAATGGTCATTTTTCTCAAACTCAAAAATCCATGATCCAACCGTATCGATTCGAAGAGCTCATAAATACGAGTTCAGATCTTCTTGAATCACGCGAATCGGACATCCAGATAAAAAGATATCAATAACTGAAGATTGGATGATCCAGATCGAAGGGCGAAAGACAGGGGAAAATAGGGTCGGTTTTGAGTTTCAAACAATCTCTGATTCAATTATACAGATCTAAAGAGGACGTTAAACCAAGTCCAAATCTTTTTGAATCGTCCGAATCGGACATCCGGTTTGAAAGATTTTAACGATCGAACTTTTTGGGAAAAATCGACAGTCCCGATCGAGCAGTTGCAATTGCATAATAGGAATAGGGAACAACAATTAAAAAACTAAGCATTATGAATTATAAACTTAAAGGAACATCCAAGTTCTATTTGGTTTGATCGATTGAAGTCATCTCAATCGCTTGAAGAAAGTGAAGTACGATCGATTAAAGTCATTTCGATCGATTGAACTGAAGCTGGTCTCCGATCGATTGAAGTCATTTCGATCGATTGAGACTCAGTGTGTTTGATCAATTGCTCGAAGGTCGTCTTCTCCAGATTTTCGCAGTGAACGTCCAAAAGTTCTAGGGGTGTTTGGGATCAATATTAACTGTCCAAAACAAGTAAAACATTATACTAATGCTACCAAGTGAGTTGGAACTCACCGAAAGATAGTAAGGGCGTGTTTGGCAATGTCAAGCTTGAGCTCCTTCTCTCCAATGGTCTGCTATTCTCTTTCTGTCTCTGCCTTCTCTCTCTCCACCTTTATATCTCATTCTTCTTCTTCTTCTCTTCGTGTGTCTCTTTCTCTCTGACTATATATATGTATATAAATATGTGTGCACATGTATATATAAAGATGTGTGTATATAAATATAAACACACACACACATACTCTATTTCTCTCTAAACTCTCAACTCTCTCAAACCAAACAAACCTCACACACACAATTTAGACACATATGTATAGAAGAGAGTGAAGGGCAGGTGGCAATGTTTGATTGAACTATGGAATAAAAACCAGTCGCGTTCTATCGATTGAAGGTTCTTCAATCGCTTGAAAGTGATTTGGTCAGTTTTGATCGATTATAAAGGGGTTTGATTGATTGAAGGGGGGAACACGTAATAAATTTATGTCGGTAAGGTTTTGATCGATTGAACATGTTTCGATCTAAAAGCAGAAGTTCTCAATCGCTTGAAAGGGCTCCGATCGATTGAAAGTGAAAATTTCAGTACAGTCAAGGAAAGTATATAGAATCTCTTTGTATTAATAAATATTGAAAATACAGGGTATTACATCATTCACCACTCATTAAGGATTTCGTCCTCAAAATCGAAAACAAACTAAGGTCTAAAACAAAAACAGAAACTTCTCTCGCATCTTTGACTCTGGCTCCCACAAAGCTTCTTTCTTATCATGATGCTTCCACTGATTCTTCACCAACGAAATCTCCTTGTTCCTGAGCTTCTTGATTCCATGGTCTAGAATCCGTACTGGTTCTTCATTGAATGTAACGTTGTCATTGACCTCAATGTCTTCGAAGTTGATCTCATGCTCTGGGTTATGGGTACACTTCCATAGCATAATGATGTGAAACACATTATACACTCTTGACATCTTCGACGGCAACGCGAGTAGATAAGCAACCTTCCTAACATGCTCTAGGATCTCGAACGATTCGATGAATCGCAGCGATAGCTTATGTCTCTGCTATCAAAATCTAACGATGCCTCAAATAAGTGAAACCTTGAATAGCACGTGGTCTCCAACGGCGAATTCCATGTCTTTTATGTCGCTTGTTATCATGACTCTTGTGTCGAGTTTGTGCTGTCTTCATCTTCTTACGTACACCTTGAATCTTCTCGCTGGTCTCTCATACCATCTCTGGCCCAAGAAGTTGAGTATCTCCAACTTCGGCCTAACATAGCGGCGATCGGTAAGGTCCTCTGTGCAAAGCTTCAAACAGCTCTATTCCTATGCTCATATAATAATTGTTGTTATAGGCGAACTCGATCAATGGTAGGTGCGTCTCCCAATAACTCTAGAAATCAATGACGCAAGAGCGTAGCATGTCTTCCATCACTTGATTGACTTTTTAGTCTATCCGTCGATCTTCGGATGAAAAGCTAAACTCAAGTTCAGTGTTGTTCCCATAGCTATTTGGAGACTCTTCCAAAGTTCTGCAGTAAAGCACGAATCTTTATCTGACATGACAGAAACAGGTACACCATGTAACTGTACAACATGTTGTAGATACATCTGGCTTAAACTTTCCACGGGATACGTCATACTGTTGGTGATAAAATGTGCCATTTTCGTAAGTCGATCCACGATTACCCAAATAGAGTCATGGTTCTGCTGTGACTTCGGTAAATCTACCACGAAATCCATGGCTATATGTTCCCATTTCCATTGGGGAATCAGTAACAGTTGCAGTAATCCAGGTAGTTTCTGATGTTTTGCCTTTACTTGTTTACAAGTAAGACATTGAGCTACATACTTGGTTACTTCTCGCTTCATTCCTTTCTATCAGAAATTTCTTTTCAAATCCTTATACATCTTCGTACCTCCCGAATGAATAGTCATCTGTGACTTATGTGCTTCATCTAATATTTTTTTCTGGAGATTTTCTTTGTTAGGTACACAGAGTCTACCCTTACATCGTAAGGCTCCGTCTGTACCAATACTCCAGACTTCTGGTTCCTTTGCTGACATCTTGGCAAACCACAACTTCAAATCTTCCATTGTCTGTTGAGCCTCTATGATACAACTGATCAAAGTTGGCTTTACCATAAGGCACCCAAGATGCTGTCCTTCCATTGGTTCCACTAACTGAAGATCAAATTTGACTAAAACTTCCAATGCTTTCGTTCTCGCATTAGTGACACAACGATCATTAACCGAGGCCGGTGACTCAAAGAATCTGCTATGACATTTGCTTTGCCCGGATGGTATTATAATGAAAAGTCATAGTCTTTGAGTTACTCCATCCATCTTCCTTGTTGGTTGTTCAACTTCTTCTGAGAGAACAAATGCTTTAAGCTCTTATGATTGAAAAATAGGTCAAACTTTTCTCCATAGAGATAGTGTCTCCAAATCATCAATGCAAACACTATTGCTGCGAATTCCAGATCATGCGTAGGATAGTTCTTCTCATGTACCTTCAATTGTCTAGATACATATGCAATGACATTCCCATCCTGCATAAGCACACAACCCAGTCCTTGGTGTGATGCATCACTGTAGATCACATACCTTTCTCCACTCTTGGGTATCGCGAGTACTGGTGCATAAGTCAATCTTTCCTTTAACTCCTGAAATGCTTCCTCATGTTTGTCAGTACTTTATCTCCTTTCTCGTCAAATTTGCCAATGGTCCTGCAATCTTGGAGAATCCTTTGACAAATCTCCGATAATATCCTGCTAGACCAAGAAAACTTCTAACCTCTATTACGTTGGTCGGTCTGTTCCAGCTTAAGACTGCATCAATCTTAGATGATCCACTGAGATACCATCCTGAGATACAACATCTCCCAAAAATTTGACCTCTTGTAGCCAGAATTCGCACTTGATGAACTTCACATACAACTTACTATCTCGAAGTGTTTGTAAAGCAATCTGTAAGTGTTTCTTGTGATATTTCTTCGTATTTGAGTAGATCAAGATGTCGTCTATGAACACTATAATGAATTGATCCAGAAATGGTCTAAATACTCTATTCATCAAGTCCATGAATACTGCTGGCGCATTCCTCAATTCAAAAGGCATAACTAGAAACTTATAATGCCTGTATCTCATCCTAAACGTAGTCTTCGTCACATCCTCTGGTCGAACCAACAATTGATGATATCTCGAATGTAAGTTGATCTTTGAGAAGATCCTTGATCCTTGTAACTGGTCGAATAGATCATCTATCCTAGGAAGTGGATGCCTATTATTAATCGTTACCTTGTTTAACTCCCTGTAGTCTATGCAGAGTCAAAGTGTTCCGCCCTTCTTCTTCACAAACAGAACTGGTACTCCCCAAGGTAACATACTTGGGCAAACGAATCCTAAATCTTCAAGTTCCTGAACTTGATTCTTTAATTCCAACATCTCAGTTGCTGCCATCCGATATGGAGTCTTAGATATAGGTAATGTACCAGGTATTAGTTCCATACAAAAGTCTATTTCTATTTTTGGTGGAAGTCCTTTAATATCCTAGAATACATCTATAAAATCGTGTACAGTAGGAATCTGATCCATTGTTGGTTTCGTAATTGTGTTCCCGATTATAGCCAAATAACTTGCAAGAAATATGTCGCTCGTTGGCTGACACTGAAATCTGATCTTTGGTAGTCCTGGTATTAAAAATACAATCATCCTAGTAGGGCAATCCAAATTGGCACTGTACTTGGTAAGCCAATCCATCCCTAGGATAATGTCGAACTCTGACATCGACAGAACTACTAAGTCTGCTAGAAGATTTCTATCTTCTAAGGTTAGTGGGCAATCTTTACATACTTTATCCAACCTAACGATCACTCCCAATGGTGACACATTATTCAGTGTTGGCTTAATTATTTTGGGTTCTAAACCCAATTGACGCACAATCCTAATAGCAATAAACGAATGTATAGCTCTAGTATCGAATAAAGCTTTTGCTAGACTATAAAAGAGTACAAGCATACCTTCCAGATGTTGTTTCTCATCAGCATTAAAGCCTACTTCTACTGGGATGATAACATTTATCCTTGTCTAATCTGGGGGTCCTTGTATTCCTTGAACTGGTACCCCATGATACCCTCTGGGAAGTGCACGAAAATCCCTACTCAAATGTCTCGGCTTATTGTAATTCTGATAATTAGCATCCATTCGGCGGTTAACCTTGAGAGTTGTGCAGAACTTGGCAATGTGCCCTGGCTTTCCGCAATTAAAGCATTCCCTAGTATTGGTTGGTGGGGCTGTTAGCAATGCCTGAGGTTGTGGTCCTAGTTATTGATATTACTGGGTCAGGGATAGCTTGACTGAGGCTTCTTGGTTCCATCCCAAGTTGTCTTGTTGCCTTGAAAGTTACCCTGAGGTCTCTACCCTAGTCCATTTCTTGGTGGCTGGTTCTGGAAATTCCTCTGTTGAAAACCTCTTGATGACTGGGCTCGATTTCTCAGTGGTCGCTATGCTAGATAGGCGTCCTTTTCCAATCTTGTAGCAAATTTGAAAATCCCCTAAAACGACTAATTCAGATGACCAACTGTAGACACCCAATTTTGATCACACTAATAGGATTTAGGGTGGAAAATGTCTTGGAGGATTCAATGATGAAAAGTACCCCGTGGAAGGTACTGGATTCCACACAATCGAAAGATCGAACTTTAAAAAGTGACTTCAAGCTCAAAAAAGCCATTTTCCATGCATAAATCCCGATTTTGTCAAAATCGTCTCTCAGAATTCATATTCACTCAAGGTTATATGAACATGAAGTGATCTAAACGCAGTATTCTAGGTATCTAAAGATTCAATTTCAAAGAAAGGTTTGAAATTGATGCATATTGAAAAGTAATTTTGAAAAAGAAGTCATTTTATTTCAAAAAGATGACGAAAGTTCTGGAGGACTTTCGGACTTCAATTGAACTTCAATTTTCATTTCAAAACCTCTTGGAATATTGTTATACTGAAATTCAACTCGACAGCTTTTCAAGAGTACATAAGCAGATGATTGCGGACACCAAAAAGCATTTTTACAAAAATCTGGAAAAATAGTGCACGTAATTTTTGAAATAGGGCTTGTAGGCAACTAGGGGAACCTAAAAAGAAAATGGCGGTTTAGGAAAGTGGGGTGGCGGATCCCACCATAACCGACACCTATAAAGGGTGCTCTCCATCGCATTTTTTTTTGTTCCAGACCCTTCCAGGAGGTTCCCACTACGAGGAAATTGCCTAGAAACTGCATTTAGGCACTAAAATGGCTATTTTAACCCTCTTCTGATCTCTGAAAATCCTATTTTAACCCTGAAACATAAGAGTTAAGTTTTCAAAACTCTATATATAGATCTCATGCATTTCATATAAGATCATCTTGGAATATCTTGGAATATCTAGAGATCGTCTTGAAGAAGCTTTTAGTATACCTTGAATATACTTGAAGATATACGCACATATACTTTCAATTTAAGAGATTTCTAGAGAGTGAATGAAGAGTGAAATTTCCTAAACTAATCTCAAGATAATTAGATTAAAGAATTAGAGAATTGGACTTCAATTGCCTCCCTTAACTTCCAAGAGGTAGACATCACAATTCATCTCTAATTCCTACTTATATATATATAGATCTATAAGACTTGGATCTAGTTTAGTTTTGTTTTATTTGTTAGAACACTTATCTTCTTCCTCTCTTATTCTTCACACACTCACATAGCTAGATCCAAGTCTCTTTTGATTTTGTTGATAATTCTTAATTAGAGATTGATCTTCACTTTTGATTTTCACTTTTGATTTCATTATTCTATTTTAGTTTAGATCCATGCATACATGATTATATCTATGTGTATCTATTTTGAATTCCATGATGGTTTGGAAGTATGATCTATGAGAAGGATGATTCCTATTTTCATTCCTATCTCTCGATTATTCCTATTACCTAGAATTCCTATTGAATTTCATCTCCAATGGGATATTTGTAAGTCCCTTTGATCCATAATCTATAATTCTTCATAGAACTTAAGGGCTAAATGGATTGGGAATCATGATAATTAAGTTTATCTATGAGTTGATCTCTCTAATAAACCATCACCTAAGATGTTTTTCTCACATTTTAAAATGAACTAGTCAAGATTCAGCAAAACAGATTGGTTTTGTCAATAAGATTTGGTCCATCAAAACCCATAGTTTGATGGATTTCAAATTTTCTGGGTAAACCTTGATAAATTAGCTGTCATTCAATCCATTTTGAGAGTCACTAGGATCCATATGCTATTTTTAGAAATTATTGAAAAATCGATTGACAGATTTGAACATAGTCTCTTTGTGCTAGAATTATAGAAAATCGATAATAGTTATCGATGATCCGTCTTTTGGAGATGATTCCTAACTCATGTATCTATATGCCGATGTAAAATCGTGAGCATACTATCGAGTTAAGATCGTTTTCTAAGCGTTTGAAGTTGATACAACTATTCTGGAATTTTCTAGATTTAACTACAATCTTGATTATGTATACAAAATGGTCATACCTTGATCACTCAACAATAATTGGTGAATGAACCTTGATTTGGAAATCATCTTGGATAAATGGATGGGAGATAAAAAGCTTAGATTAACTTGATTAACACGATTCATGAATTTCTACCAAAATTTTAGAATAATAGACTCTGTTAAAACAACTTTTCAGACACCTTAATATCATGACATGTCCATCGAATTATTAGTGTTATAAACTACAATGAAATAGCTTTCTATGGACACCAAATAGAGCTTCACATGATTTTTGTAGAATTAATTATGTTTTTTACAAGAACAGTGGACAGTCGTGATCCACTATTCTCAAAACTCTTATTTCTCAAACTTTAAAAATGGTAAAGAGGTTTTAATATTTGGAGAAGTTCCCTAAGACATGTACCTAACTTTCTGTAAAAGGGTTTTAACCTATCTCATGTTTAAGACCACTCTTGATAGGATTAATTAGAGGTTGCTGAATCTAGAAATTTGATTGATGATGTCTTTTCCTTATTTATCATGCATATCATTTGTTTGCTTGCTTTTTTGCAATGCTTGGGCATTTCTTGGTGTTTTAGTGCAGAGAATTAAATGCCATGGATCCGGACTTCGATTTGTGGGTTTGCTTCATCTACATGTGGCTTAGTGCCCATGTATCATTTACTGCCTCTATCCTTTCTCTTAGAATTTTTCCAGGTTTACAACTTTTTTTTCAACGACACATTTCCTTTAGGATAGTCCTCGTTTATATGCTTATGTGTTAGAGACGTCTTATCTATGATTGTTGCATGATTGCATTAAATGTTTCCTTTCTTTTTGCTTTTTGTGACTCCGCTTGAGTCAACCCAATGTAAGTCTTCTAATTCCCTCTTATATATCATGACGTGTTTCCTTTACTTGCATCGGTCCTAGGTGGGACTAGCCACTATAAGTATACTTCTCTCTTGTATTGCATGTGCATCCGACTTCTACTTAATTTAATCTCTTGACATAATTTTCCATAGATGTTCCCTTTTGACATGTGTATATTACCTAGTATGTCTAAGGAAACAACACCAATTATGAATTAAGAACAAGGACATTTGAGTCAAGGCCTACCGTTCGGTAGGGCGAGGAGGGAGTGCTATAGTCCTGCTTGGGCTCATTCTCCTCTAGTACAAAGACCCCGAACCTAGTTTCTGGTAATGAAGGGCGATTAACCTTATTCAATTTTGGGCGAGTCCAACTTGGGTTTCCTAATTCTCGATAAAAATTAGGTGGTGACTCTTTGTCTTTAGGATTGCATGAGGAAGTTCTAGTTTTCCTGAAGTGTGCTCCTTGGATCCATCCTGGGACACTATCGAGGGAAACACCAGGACTCCCTCTCAACGCGGATGGTCCACAATCTGGTGACTCCATTGGGGATTTGAACGTGAAATTTATGGTTTCTTGTTCTTCGAGGGTTTGACTTGAGCCAAAGAATATCCTTGTTATTAATTCGATAATCATGTTTTTTCTGCCTGCATTTGCACTTGCATTGTTCTTTCACCGTGATTGCTTGAGACCATTGCCTTGTGGGTGGAGGGCCCTCTTTCCGCTATTTGTCAAGAGACTTTGGTAGCATGTAGTCACCGTTAGCCTTGTACCGCTTGTGGTATATAGAGCCCTTGGCTTGCTAATGGACCATTTATGAGACTAAAACCTGGCCTTTGCATATAGTTTCTGTAGAACCCTTTAATTAGGATCTTGATTATCATCTTTGATTTGGACAATGTGATGAATAACTTGCGTTTGCCCATAAGGGATTATGTGGATGAGTAGGACTTGTATGTGAAGGCATCATCAAACCTTGTATGGTAGATTCCTCTAGAGTAGTATGGTCTTTATCCAAACATCCAATCATTATCCGAGGATGATTTTTGAAATTTTTTAAAATACAAGCACTTCTTTGAAACACCCAAAGTCTTTTGACAATTCCAAGAATATCCCTCTTGAAAAATCGCTTTGAAATTCACTTTTGCAAAATCCTTTCAAAATTCTCTCTAAATTTTAGAAAATTTCAAATTTTCTACTTTGGTTTTCAAGAAATCAAGATTTCATAATTTGATGATTCAATTTAAGATTTTAGAGTTTTAAAATTTCAGACCTCGATTTTTGAAAATCATGATTTTGTACCACAAGCATTGGTGGTTCAAAAATGATTTTAAAAAATTACAAATCTACCCTTCAAGATTTTCATGAAAAATTCAATTTTGTAAACGTGAACCATCAAGTATTTCAAATCTAAAAAAATCCTCAAATGATGATTGGATTAGTAAGGTGATTAGCATACTCAAGGAATCTTATGTGTTTATGTGCTGATATGCTAGGTCTAAGCTAGATTAAGGTGCATTGCATTTAGATTAGATTGCATTTCATCTGCATTGCATACACTACACAAGCATTGCATATACGACTCACGAGTGCGACACCTCTAATACACTTTTGAAAAGAAAAGATTTGTTTCCTCAGAATTTTGAAAAAAAGATTTCTTTGATTTATAGAAAATGATTTTTTTTAATTTTCCATCTTTATAAATCCACTTTCGTAAATATCAATCTTTGAAAATTCTTTTGCAATAAAGATACTTGATTATTTTGAAAATCCCTAAATAAAACCAGAAAAGAAGATAGGACCAAAAAGTTGTACTTCCTGGGTCAGACCTCCGAACAATCATTTGATCAGATCAGGGTTTGAAGAAAGAATAGCCCAGTCAACAAGGGTTAAAGATATGACGTACGAAGCCAATATGGAAGTTAGGTTGGCTGCAATGCAAGCTGTGTTTAATCAGAACAGAGAACAGAATTAGGAACAACTTGCCACTATGATGAGAATGATCAGCAACTGACTAATCTGCCACCACCATCGCCTCTGGTGCATCACGAGGAAGAAGACTTTGGGGAGACAGTTCAACCAAAGGTTCAGCTAGATCAAGAAAATCAGGACAAGTTGTCTAAGATTGACAAGCTAGAGAGTGTGTCAGGAAGAGCAAAGGGGTGGATGAGTATTTGTTCGACGTTGAGGGGTTGTGTGACGCTCCGAAAGCCAAACTACGAGAAAAGTTTAAGATGCCGCATATTGAATTCTGTAATGGAATCGAAAATCCAAAGAGCCATCTGAGGCTTTATGTGGGAACTTTGCAGCATATGGGTATTGGGCCTGACTTCTTCGCTGTAATATTGTTTCCAAGAGTTTTGAGTGGGCCAGCACTTTCATTGTACTTAACTTTAGAACCAGCCATAACCAGAGATTGGGAGGCATTGACCAAAGCTTTCATGGCTCAATATTTGTATAACCAGTCATTTGATTTAACTGCAAGAGATCTAGAGACCACTAGACAGGAGTATAGGGAATCCTTCGCAGGTTTCCTTACTCATTGGAGGGAAAAAGATGCTTAAATGACTAGCAGGCCGACAGAAAAGGATCAAGTTAGACTGATCATCAGAAATCTATAACCCAAGTACTTAGAGAGGTTGGAGTTTTAGTCTATTGTAAGCTTCGAACAGCTATTCGATGTGGGGACTTTAGTAGAAGATGCCATCAGGGATGGAAAGATCAAGAAATAGAGCACAAGCAATCGGTATAGAAAGAAGAAAGGCCAGTCTATCATTAGTTTGCTGACATTAACACACTATCTCCTCAGCCTTTTCAAAAAAAGCATTGAAGCATGGCTAATGTAAAAGGGAATCAAAACCAGAAGCAGTCAAAAGAGAATCTACCAGAGCCTAATCCACTTCCGCACTTAAGAGAATGCTAAAAAAGGGGAATTTGCAGAAGTTGGAACCCAAACCAGAGCCTAATCCACTTCCGCTGAGTTTCAAAACTGAATTCTATTGTGACGTTCATCAAGGCTGTGGACATAGCATAGATAGATGTTGGAGACTTCGTCATGAGATTGAAGATTTGATTAAAAAATGGGCCATCTTCCCTCCTCCCGCTCAGCCAAATGTTAAGAAGAATCCTCTCCCTAATCATAAGGGAATCTACCAAATGTCAATTTTGTAGAATTGGGGTCTTAGATTTATAACCCTATAGTCTACATCACATCCTTGGATCAGCCAACTGTGGATGTTCAGCTCTCGAAAAATGCTGTAATTTGTATCTTGAGATATATAGAAGAGGAAGAGTGGGTTGAAGAAGCACTAGCCTTTGAAGAGGAGATAGCCAACGAAAATCTCACAATTGAATGGTGGGATCCTAATAACATCACTGATGATTTAATTTGGTATGAAGAAGAAAAGCTTATAGAATCAATCATCAAAGAAGAAAGCACTAAGCCAATAGAAGAACTGGTAGAGTCTATCAAAAGCCTTGAATTCGAGGATAATGATCTCATTGCAATGATGGAAGAAGAAGAAGATTGGTGGTATGATGATGAGGATGATTCCATTAATAACACCATAATCCCCGATGATTTTGTTTAAAAAATCACTGTTGTCACTGAAAAGTTAGCCAAAGAACTTGGTCTATCTGAATCACTAATGAAGCCAACCACTTGACCCGCTCTGGACGTCATTTCAAACCTCATGACTTAGAAAATCGTGGGAAAGAAACATGGAAAGAGAAAGAAGTTGTTAAAGCAAAAGAAGGTGATAAGGGAACCATAAGCGAAGAAGAAGATGAAATCCTAAAGCATGAAGAAAACATAAGCCTGGATCTCAGTATGGGGATTGCTTATCACATCTCACAAACATAAGCAGGCTATGCTCGATACACTCAATAGATTGGATGTTTCTGTTAACACTACTCTCGAAGATCTAGTGAACATGATCTCTACAAAACCTTGTAAGCATGTAATCACATTCATAGATGAAGATTTACCGCCAGAAGGGGCACACCCCAATAGGGCTCTATACATCACTATACACTGCCTGAAGAATAGAGTACCGGTTTGCTTGGTAGACAATGGATCGACTTTGAATGTATGTCCTCTCCAAACAGCTCTCAGAATGGGACTATCTATTTCAGAACTCTTGCCATCAACACAGACTGTGAGGGCCTATGATAATACTAAAAGGGCCATAGTGGGAATGATAAAGCTGAAAATTGAAGTTCGGCCATTTAACAAAGAAGCTGAATTCCATGTAATTGATATTCCAGCTAGCTTCAATCTGCTATTGGGACTCGTGGTTATATGTAAATGATGCAGTCGCCTCCACTCTCCATTAAAAAGTTAAGTTCATATGGAAAGAAGATGTGATGACAATCTTCGGGGACAGCTAGATCAAGGAAGAAGGCACAAGCCACGGCCCTGTGCTAGAAGTCCAAACACCGGAAGAAGAGATTGAGTTGGGAGGATTCAACTTTGTGGAAATGCTCGATAAATGAAAGAAACTATATGGGGATCAGCAAAAGAAATCCGTTTGGGATTGACTTAGCTATGACAAAGTGAAGAGACTTCCTGATGCGTCTGTTTGGGGCGAAGAAATCACTCTATTCAAGAAGAAGAAGCCGTTCATCATCGGACGAGAGTATAGAAAGATGTTTGAAAAAGGAAACCTAGTTGCCAAAGATCTAGAAGAAGAAGTGGGACATAATTGGATCCTTGAAGTCATGCCCTTGTACTTTGACCAGTATGCAAATCCTAAAGTGGCTCACATGGTGCGAAAGATGAATTATTTCCCTAGAATAGGACTGGGTCATCATCAACAAGGAATAACTAAACCGCCTAACTTCCATGAATAGAAAGATAAATCTGGGCTCGGGTATCAATTGACTGAAGAAAATGAGAAGAAGATGATAAAAGGAAAATGACTAATAGTTATTTCTGGGCCAAGAATCATGAATGGGTACTTTGTAAAAGAAGGTGATGACTTCCCCTTCTGTGGATTTCCTGAACCGTGGTATGATTCGGCTACCAAGAACATCAAGCCTAGGTTTAAGATTTCTTCAGACATGAGTTCTCCAACTATGAGGATCCGTTCTTGTATGCTCCATCTTCCAAGAAAGAAGGACAGGATTGGGCTGATTTGATGATAAGTGATGATCTGAACATACTAATGGGTGAAGAACTAAACATGCTGATGGATGCCGAAGAAGTACTGGGAAATGTGAAAGAAATCAAGCCGATAGAGGGAGCTCTGAACAATTGGGTGATAGAATCAGGAGTCAACAAATCCCCTCCCCCACTCCCCTGGAAGTATGTAAGGTCAATATGAGCCATGATGTTGAGTTTGCTTTTGCTTTTGATGTACCTAAAAATGTTAATGAAATGAACATAGATTTTGCTTACTCTTTTGTGTTTGACGATCTTGATTTTGAAATTTTTGAGGATTTGCAAATATTAATTGAAAATGAAAATGAATCTGCATGCAAGATTATTGAAGAAACTTTGCTAATAAACTTAAGTAATGAAGATAATCCACAAAATGCTCATATTGGCACCACACTCACTTCACAAGAAAGAAATGAACTAAATCAATTTATTAAAAGAATTTAAAGATGTTTTCGCTTGGTCTTATGAAGATGTGCCAGGCATTGATCCAGAGATTGTCCAACACCTATCCCTCTCTTTCCTAATTCAAAACCTGTTAAGTAGAAGTTGAGACGCACTACACCATATGGCCTCATTACTAACGGATATATCCGTTAGTAATATTTATACTAACGGATATATCCGTTAGTATTTTGGCGTTAGTAATATTACTAACGGATTTACTAACAGATATATCCGTTAGTAAAATTTTACTAATGGATATATCTGTTAGTAAATCCGTTAGAAAATGAAAGGATTTCTAACGGATATATCCGTTAGAAAGCAACTTACTAACGGCTATTTCAGCCAATTTTAAAAAAGATTTATTTTGAATACTAACGGTTTGTCAACTATTACTAACGGATATATCCATTAGTAATTGTCAGAAAATGAAATAAATACTAACGGATATATCCGTTAGTAATATGCATAAATAAAAAAATTATTTATTTATTTATATGCTTCCCAAATTTATTTTCTTCACTTAATTAACAAGTATATTAATCTATACCAAACACAAAAAATAAAAGATTAATCTATATACATGCCTAACCAACATCTTTATACCCAAAACAACAAAAATAATACATAATAATCATAAGTAAAGAGTTCATACATGTCTAACAAAGTCAGAAATTTAAAGAGTTGTTCCACTCAAACCTAAATTAGCAAATAAAACATATTTGAAATTTAAGTACTTAGATGAAACTACATCCATCGCTATTCAATCTTCTTAAACATAATTTAACCAACACTCGAGCCATATCACATATACCCCTTCAACAAAGCCTGCCAAAGTCTCGTGGCCATTCTGGGGAGGGTCCCACAAACAAGCATCGGGCTGCATCACTTCCTCGATATAAACCTTCTTTTCGGTTATACTAACGGGTTTGAAGTGACACGTGTTAGCTGTAGCATTCATCTCAACATACCCCTTTGCTAACTCTTTACCAAACTTATCATATAAGATAACTAAGGGTTTGCCGGTGGGAGTAGGCATAGAATGAGAAAAATATGGAATGTCCGTTGTGGGAAAAACATTGCTCAAGTTTTGAGCCAAATGAGTTGAGCGATTAACTGAATTCAAACTAAGTTCACTTAAGGGCGTACTCACCAATGGCGAGTTACTCACAGCTTCCAGTTTCGACACTAATAACTCAATTTTATCCTCAAAATTGTTGAGTCTTGAAATAATTTCATCCTTGAATGAGGCATCCTCTTTATTTTAGTCCAATTTTTTACTTTGCCACACCAAGTTGAACTAGTTGCTTCTTAGAGATGAGGGAACCCACTCCACGAACTCCTCCCTTGCATTCCTTCCCAAATACTTCTGCTAACTCATCACTCTCAAGGTCTTCACACATGTCCTCGCTATTCAAACTTCTACTTTTTCTTCTACTTCCAGCAGCCTTCACTTCATCCAATAGTATTCAAATGTCAAAATTTAGATAACAAAAAAAAAACAAACTATCCTAAAATTAAAACAACTCAAACAAACAAATATGTTACTTACATACATACTTTTAGCACTCTCCAACATAGTCCCATCATTATGCTCATGAGCCGCCAACCATTTGTCTACACGACTAACTTGGGTTCCAAGTTTTTCTTGGTTCTAGACATTGAAATTTAATGAGTTAGTTACAGAAAAGTTGCTAAGATTAAAAAGTGTAATCAATGATACGAACCATTAAAAAATGTTTCTGAGCATAGGAACGACGCCCAAGAGTGTGTCTACACTTCAACTATTTCCGATTGCTAGAGTTTGTAAGAGTTTGCTCCTGCTTTTTTGGATGACTCTCATTTTCTACAAACTTTTTCTAATAAATTGGATCAACACCTTTTGGACCTCCGTCACTAAAATTACCCTTCTTCAAAAGGGCCCGCAAGGAAGCTTTCCATGTCCTAAATTTTTGGGGCCATGCCTGTTCCGCCAATGGGCGAGCCACAGCTGGTGGAACATTTAATTCAAATTCACCCTAGTTGATGAATAGGATAGTAATGTTAAACATATATGATATAATTAATGTAAGACACCATTTGGAACTCAGAGCTTATAAACAAAAACTTACCATCATGGAATTCCAAACATCATCTTTGAAGTTCTTTGGTACTTTTCTAATATCTTCGTAGCTAATGGGAATGAGAGCTCTTACAAAATCTCTTGTCCGAGTACTCCATACCTTCACATACTCACCCATGAAAGACCCATCCTCTTCGATTATGACTTTCATTTTCCCCTTTGTGGCTTTGCCTCTTGATGACTCAGATGTTGGTAGGTCAGAAGAAGATGGGTGAGAAGAACTTGGGTTAGGATTACCTGCACTTGATGACATACTTTTGAATGCCTATCATTGGAATACAATGTGTTAGTTTGCCCATGCAATATTAGATCAATAATTATAATATTAAATCACATACCAATAACCAATTATTTCACATAGCAACGACCAAGTGTTTCACATAGCAACAACCAAGTATTTCACCTAGCAATAACTAGATATTAGATTAAGAAATAGAGGCTATTAATAATGCACAAAAAGTAATAGAACAAAAAGCACTTCAATCCAATATACATGTCAATATTTCAAAAATAAAAAAAACTAGGCAGAGCCATGCTGCTTCAACAGATTTTCCAAATGAGGTTGGTCTTCAAGAGTTGATTGGAAGACTATTGGTATCTCTAACTCGTCTACCCGACTGGTCAATCCCCTCGGTGAATATATAACCACCCACCAATTGGGATTTTTAAGGTCTTTTGAATAGAAGACTTGACTCGCCTCAGAAGCAAGAATGACAGGATCGTCTAGCTCACTACTGGAACTCTTAAACTTATCAAAATTAACCATCGGCAAGTTAAAGTCCGAGCAGTGTTTACAACCATTCGTCTTGTCCTCCACTCTCACCCAGTCGCAATAAAACACCACCTCTTTAAATATTGTGTAGTCCAACTCAATTATTTGTTTGATAACACCATACCACATAGTCCAAGCATCTTTGAGCCTTTTATCACCTTTTTTGGCCCTAAATTGAGTCCAAGCCTTCATGCAAACACCGCTATCTTGTGTGACAACAGTTTCGTCGTGAGACTTAGGAGAGAATACAAAGCCATTAACGTGGTACTTTTTGTATGTTTTAACCGTGTGGCTTGGCCCCTTCTTGGTTCTCACAACATATCTCGGTTCTCCACATTGAGGACATTGCTCCTTATCTTCATTACCATCCCAATACAAAACACAATTATTGACGCATGCATGAATAAAGTTTACCTTCATCTCTAAGCCTTTCATTATACTTTTCATGTGTGGATACTTCTCTGGCAAAGTGTTTTCTTTCGGGAGCCACCTTTTTAGGATGGACAAAAGTGTTGTCACACTATTTCCCGACCAACCAAATTGCTTCTTAAGGTTGTGTAGTTCCACAATCGCAGAAAGAGTTGTCTCAGGGCCCTCACAATAAGGGTACAATTTCTCAGTTGATAATCTTCTATATTCATTGTATTTCTCATTACCGACATGTGGCTCTTTTGAAACTCCAGCCTTTCCACCATCATCATCTACATCAGGTTCTTCGTGCATTCCGTAAGAAGCTTCAACAAGATTCTCCATCCCAAGCCCTCCAACCTCGATATTTTCTTCTTCAATGTTTTCTCCATGAACATCTTCTGCTGGTGGACGATCTATCGAATTCTTATATGGCTTTTCACCATGCAAAGCCCATACGGAATATAACCTGTCTATGCCACGCCTAATGAGATGTTTTCTAACATCGCTAGGTATGTGTCGATACTTATTTCGACAATTCTTACACGGGCAAGTTATTGTTGGAAACTTTTCAACATTGTTTGCATTTGCAAATTCAAGAAAATCTCCAACTCCCTTTATATATACCGGGCAAACTCTATCATTTTCATTCATCCACTCTTTATTAATAGGTTGTGACATTATGCAATATAACATTGAAAAAGAAAATAAAGCAAAGGGAATGCTAGTCACTATATATCCATCCATAAGAAATTGGGCACGAGAATAAAGAATAAAAATTAATCTAATAAGAATAAAAATTAATCTAACTCGCTATTAAAAGGAAATATTGTCATCTAATGCTTATAGGTTGTATGTGATTTTAATAATTTGATATTCAAACATCTATGCAAAACCACGAGGGTGTTCCTGTAGTTTAACTTTATCTCAGAGGAGGTCAGTGTAATTTATCCCAAAAAAAAAAAAGAGAATGGACAAATTTGAGTTACCTAAGAACTAGGAGCTTAATGCAAGGCTTGACTCAACAATCCCAATATTTATAATTTCCTCTACCTTTCTTCTAGAATTTCAGATCTTTTATATAAGATGAACCATTTTCCCTTCAAATCAAGATCTAAGAGAGAGAGAGAGAGAGAGAGAGAGAGAGCAAAATTTTGAGATATTAGATTGAATCATGAAGGAGGGGCAAAAGTTGAGGAAAATCAACTTATAGAATAAGGGACATTGAGTTAATTCATAAATTGGTTCTAGGTAATTGTCTGTATGATCATGTATCTTTAAACATTTCTAAGACAGTTTTAGTACAATTTCAGCATAGAATTTTCCAGTTTCAGCACACACGAATCACTTTTAGCAAATCATTGTTCAGTTTTAGCACAATTTCAGCAGATAATTTACCAGTTTCAGCACACACATTTCTAGTTCCAGCACATACTAATCAGATTCAGCACACAATTTTAGCACTTTTAGCACATACTAATCAGTTTTAGCACATACTATAGTCAGTTTCAGCACAATTTTAGCACATAATTTACCAATTTTAGCACATAAATTTCCAATTTCAGCACATACATATCTATGTCTTGATCTATCAATTATAATGGAGAGAGAGAGAAGTAAGAAAGATAAGGCAAATGCTAACATCTATTCCTAATGTGAATCAGCAACTTTTGACAATTCAGGTAACTTAAGCTATGACACATGTTATAGTTGGGAAACAAAAATTAACTTGCACTTACAATCTAGGAATTCACAAAATTTGTTGTATTAAAGTTTATTGACAATTTTTTTATGTTCAAACAAACAACCATGTTAAATTTGGGAGAGGAAGGAGATGACTACATAAACATCAAACATTTTAGTCCAAGGAATATAAAAAGGCCTCCTCGTATACATAATTAGTCCAAAAGAATTTAGGCTATGACATGTCCAAAAGAATTTAGGCTATGACATGTCCATTACATTAGCTTCTTTTAATCATGTCCATGGAAAAAAAAACAACCTAAATGGCAGCATAAAAATTGGTGCTTCAGCCTTCAGGGTTGTGAAATGTACATGGAATATAGAAAAAAGACCATTCTCTCTCTCTCTCTCTCTCTCTCTCTCTCTCTCACTCACTTCCCCCAAACACCTCCATAACAAGCACTTTTCAGTTTGGTTTAGAAACCAAAACCAATACAAAGGTCTCTCTCTCTCTCTCTCTCTTTTCCCCATACATCCTTTGTGTGTGTATGTATGAATATAGATACAAAGAGAGGAGGAGATAACAAGGAAAAAAAAGGAAAATCAAGAGAGGAGGGGAAGGAAAAAGACAACAAAAGAAAAGAATGTTTTGCTTGTTTTGTTTTTGTTTTTTTTTTTTTAATTTTTAAATTTTTTTGATTACATTCTTTGTATGTGAATGTAGATACAAACACTTCTCTCTCTCTCTCTCTCTCTCTCTCTCTCTCTCTCTCTCTCTCACTTCCCCCCAAACACCTCCGTAACAAGCACTTTTCAGCTTGGTTTAAACCAATACAAAGGTTTCTCTCTCTCTCTCTCTCTCTCTCTCTCTCTCTCTCTCTCTCTTCCCCCATACATCCTTTGTGTGTGTATGTGTGAATATAGATACAAAGAGAGGAGGAGATAGCAAGAAAAAAACGGAGAATCAAGAGAGGAGGAGAAGGAAAAAGACAACAAAAGAAAAGAATGTTTTGTTTTTTATTTAATTTTTTAAAATTTTTTGATTACATTCTTTGTGTGTATGTGCGAATATAGATACAAACACTTCTCTCTCTCTCTCTCTCTCTCTCTCTCTCTCTCTCAGTTCCCCCCAAACAGTAAGTGTGCTAAAGTCACACTTTCTCTTCTTTAGCACATGATCAATAGCTTTTAGATATTCCAACTTATAAAGCCACACTTTCTCTTAGAAGATATACTATCAGTAATTAAAGTGAGAGAATATTATTTATATATATATGTGTGTGTGTGTGTGTGTATGTGTGTGTGTGTTTATGGCTAAGAGGCACCTACAGTAAGTGCATGTCTAGTTTGAACAATAGGGAGTCATTAATACAGTAAGCGCACTAAGCTGAGAGACCTTAAGAATTTAAGCTTATTTTGTGATATATGTAAATTTAATGCCCATTTGGTAAACACAATTTTAAGGTTATTGAAAACATTGAATCCCTTTCACAACAAATTTTCACAGATTTTTAAAAACCAGCAATTAATGGGTCACGTGGTACCCTTAACGAATCCAAAAATTCATCCTAATACAAGGGTATATGGACCAATATACTTTCCTCAGGTGGGCTCCTCTTTTTGTAGTTAAAAGTTAGGAATATACACTGGAATACATACTGAATGATTTTGATGCTAGACAGCTTTGCTTTGGTGTTAACTAAATCTGAGAGCCAAAATCTAAACTTCAAAAAATATATTGTACCTCAATGATTCAATCCACTTCTTAGCACTTGCTTGCCCAGCCCGTAATCCATGAGTCTGCAAATAGGTCAAATTGATTGAGGCTATGCAGTAACATTGCAAAAATATAGATCAATAAAGACGATGAGAAGATGAACAATGGCAAGGATTTACCTTCTTCGAATTGACATAAATAAATAAAAAAATTATAGAATAAAATTCAGCATATACACTTACTTGAATCATAGGGCTCATGGTAGATTGCAAATATTTCAAAATTAAAGAACCACAAAGCAAGACATTAGCTTTATAATTGCTTCAGAAATATAAAATGTGAGATTGGTGCATATGCTGGACATAGATGAGGTGTCTCTTAATTATTGTATATCAAGAGTGTATGAGAGGAAAAGTCAAGCTACTCTAGCAAGTTAGGAAGTAAGCCCCTTACTCCACAAGACTCGAACCTGCAACCACTTGCAAAATGGAAAGAAAAGAGGTTTTGCTTCAATTTTTGCTCCTTATCAGATAGACATAACTAGTGATATTGAGCTGACAACTTACTCATTTAAAAATACAGAGCGAACTGGAAAGAAGAAGAGCAAAATCCATCAAACATTATTGCAGTGAGATGGAAAGGATCAATCAAATTACAGACGGAGCAAGTGCTCAGGCAGTGGAAAATCGAAGAAATGAGGAGTTTAAGGTGAAAGAGAAGGCAAATAAAATCAGATTGACAAGGAAATTTCCAGCAACATGTTTCTGCTTCTGAAAATCACAGGGACTCACCTGGTCAAATAGCAACTTGTAAATATAGCACACACACATATATGCAATTCTTATCAAACGTCAAATACAAACAAGTTTGGAAAGTCATCAAATACAAAAAAGTTTGGAAAGTTCTTACATTTAGGAATGGAAGTCTATAGCCAACAGAAGCATTGACAACTATGAAAATTTATTTGCATGATTTGAAAGTCTATGCACATAATTTAAAATGAGTATCAAATGTCATCTTTAAGTCAATCAAGCTAACCAGTAAATTCAACACCATGGCTAGCGCATTCTGTTTGAACGTAATCGATACTCCTTTACATACTTAATTCACATGGCTATATACTGATATTAACTCCAATAGGGAGTGCATGTAAGAGTTAATAGTGTGTTTTTGTAGTATTTGTAAAGAAAATGGGAAGAAGAATGTTCCTTTTTTGTGTAAAGACTCAACATTCCCGGACTAATATGCATTACATAAAAAACAAATGGAGTCTAACTGAACTCAACATATAAGCTAAGTGACACTTGAGAACACAACATATACATACATTATATATATATGGTACACTATTATATACAAACAGTTCTAGGTCTGGGACCAGGGGGATAATGAAGCATAGAAATGATGCATTGTCACATGGAGTTGTTACAGATAGTCCATAATTGGGATCTTACTTACCCTGCAACAATTCATACTGATAAATTGATAATAAACTCTATTAATGCAATCACACATGGATTCACACACTACATCAATGCGCATGTTCTATTTAGTTTACACTAAGCAGTGGCACTGTGAGTCCACTGATCACTCTTATGCTTAAGGAAACTTTTCTAATATTACAAGATGAAGAACATAAAAATAAAAATTAATAAATGTGAACATGACAAAACCTTAACCAAAAGAGTAATGGTAAAAATACCTAAAACAAAAAAATATAAGCATTTGACTCATTAATCAGAAAACTGACCTCAACAGCAGAAGCAAAATTTTAGAGTTCTTGTAGTGACTTCAAAATCTTGATGAAATCTTACCCAAATCTGAGAAGGATGCAAAATCTCTTGATGACATCTCCCCCAAATCTAATTTAACCTATCAATTAGTAGTAGTAAAAGAAGAAGAAGAAGAAGAAGGAAATCTAGGTTTCAATTTGAAGTATAAGAAGAAGAAGAAGAAGCCAACATTTACTGACAGACAATTTAGGCGGCGGCACGGGGACGGCGGTGCCGGGACGGCGGCGGCGAGGGGCGGCCAGAGGCGCCGATCTTAGACCTCCTCCTCTCTCTCTGTCTCTCTCTCTCTCTCTCTCTCTCTCTCTCTCTCGTCTCTCTTCTCCCTCTCTCCCCAAACCTAAAGTGGTTTGGTCTTTTTTGAGTGTTTATATCAATTCCTTTATTTTTCTTCCTTTCTTTATTTCTTTTACTTTTCTTCTTTTTTGTATTAATTTTAATTTCTATAAATATTACTAACGGATATATCCGTTAGTATTTTTTTAGAATCCGTTAGCAAAAATATATTACAATATGGATAGTCATTACTAACGGATATATATCGATTTAACGGATATATCCATTGGTAATTACTAATGGATATATCCGTTAGAAAGCATAAAAGTTGTCCGTTAGAAATATGGCCATATGGTGTAGTGATGCATGAGACCCGAATGGACTTTGAAAATTAAAGAAGAAGTTGAGAAGCAGTTGAAAGCTGGATGCCTGATGGTAACCCAATACCCTGAATGGATAGCCAATATAGTTCCTGTGCCGAAGAAGGACTGAAGGATCTGAGTATGTGTTGATTTCAGGGATTTGAACAAAGCCAGTCCCAAAGATGATTTCTTGCTCCAATATATAGATGTTTTGGTAGATAATACGGTGAGGCATGAGCTGTTATCATTGATGGATGGTTTCTAAGGGTACAATCAGATCTTAACGGCACCTGAAGATAGAGAAAAGACTACATTCACAACTCACTAGGGGACGTACAACTACCGAGTGATGCCGTTTAGATTAAAGAATGCCAGAGCAACCTATTAGAGAGATACTACTACTACTTTGTTACATGACATGATCCATAAAGAGGTAGAAGTCTATGTGGATGACATAATTGTCAAGTCCAAAAGAAGGAGAGGGCATCTAGCTGCCCACACCAAGTTCTTCGAAAGATTGAGAAAATACAGGATCAAATTAAATCCATAAAAGTGTACTTTTGGAGTAACCACTGGGAAGCTGCTAGGATTTCTCATTACACAGAGGGGAATTGAGGTTGACCCCACGAAGATCAAGGCTATTATGGATATGCCTCCTCCAGCAAATGAAAAGGAAATAAGAGGATTTCTGGGATGAATCCAATTCATCAGTCGCTTCATATCTAAGCTCACTTCAACTTGTGATCCACTTTTTAGCTTTTTGATAAAAGGGAAGAAATTCGAATGGGATGATCAGTGTCAAGAAGCTTTCAACAAAATCAAGACTTATCTGTTAAAACTGCCGGTCCTTTTACCCCCGAAGTCAGGGAAGCCTTTACTATTGTACTTATCCGTGTCAGAGAATGCTATGGGATGCATATTAGCATAAGAAGGAGATGAAGGGCATACAGAGAAAGCCATTTACTATTTAAAGAAGAGGATGGCCGGATATGAGCTGAAGTATTCTCCGCTAGAAGAGACATGTTGGGCTTTGGTTTGGGCTACTCGTCATCTAAGACATAAAATGTTGGCCTTCCCTATTGTTTTGATCTCCTGAATGGATCCTTTGAAGTACCTCTTTGAAAAACTAGCATTGACCAAAAGAATTTCCCGACGAACCTTGATGCTATCCGAGTTTGACTTGACACATGCTACGAGTAAATCTATTAAAGGAAGGGCTGTCGCTTAACACTTAGCAGAATATTCGATGAATCTGGGAAATGAAGAAGAATTCATGTTCCGTGATGAAGGATTGATGGAATTGAGAAACAAATGTGTGGAAAATACAGTATACCTTGTATCCAGAAAGGATATGGAGTACGGATCATCCTTGTATCCCTTGATGGAGCACATACCCCCTTCGCTATTAGGTTGAAGTATACCTCCATCACCAACACAGTCAAGTACGAAGCTTGTATCTTGGGGTTAGAAGCCGCATTGACTTGGGAAGTGAGAAAACTTGATATATTTGGGGATTCCAATCTAATCATATCTCTAGCTCGAGGAGATTGGAAAGTCAAAGAAGAAAAGTTGAAGCCTTATCATGAGTACCTTGATTCTCTACGAACTCGCTTCTTGCACATCATGTTCTTCTACCTACCTCGAGAAGAAAATCAACTAGCAGACTCCTTGGCTACTTTAGCATCGATAATTGAGATTCCTGTGGGGATAAAGTTAACTCTATTGATGATTGAACAGAGAGAAAAGCCATCTTATGAGATGATTGGGGAAATAGAAGAAGATGAAGAACTTCCGTGGTATACCGACGTGTGGAATTTCATTGAAAATAGGATATATCCTGAAGGTGCATCTGAGAAAGACAAGAGAGCCATAAGAAGATTCTTGGCTTAGTTCATGATTTGCGGAGGAAGTCTGCTGAAGAAATATTACAATGGGTTTAACTTGACATGTTTATATGGGAACAATGCGAAGAAAATGATGGAGCAAATTCACGATGGTGTGTGTGGTCCTCACATGAGTGGACACATGTTAGCCAAGAAGATTATCCGACAGGGATATTATTGGACTACTATGGACAAAGACTGTTACGAATATGTCAGAAGATGTCACAAATGTCAGATCCATGCCAATATGAAGCATGTGCCGCCATCACTACTATACAACATGACTAGCCCTTGGCCATTCTCAGTTTGGGGAATAGATGTTATTGGAGGAATCACCCCGAAAGCGTCTAATGGACATCAATACATCCTGGTAGTAATTGATTATTTCACAAAATGTGTGGAAGTAGAGTCCTATGCAACATTGAAGCTAAAGATATGGCCAGATTTATCATAAGAAATATAATATGTTGATATGGGGTCCCTCATGAGTTGATATCCGATCATGGCAGTCACTTCCAGAAAGAAGTTTTTGATTTACTAGAAGAATACAAGATCGTGCATTACATGTCAGCACCGTATAGGCCATAAACAAATGGGGCAGTTGAAGCAGCTAATAAGAATTTGAATACGATTTTGAGAAAGATGACCGATACATATCAAGAATGGCATGAAAAACTACCATATGCATTGTGGGGATACAGAACATCTATCGGAACATCTATTGGAGCCACTCCATATTCCTTGGCTTACAGAATGGAAGCAGTACTCCCAATTGAAATAGAACTACCATCGTTGAGAATTATGGATGAATCCGAGATAAGAAACAGATATGAAGAGCTAATGTTACTTGAGGAAAATAGGTTAGCTACAATCGAACATGTGAATGTGTATCAGAGAAGAATAGCTCGAACATTCAATAGGAAGGTTCGTCCAAGAAAACTTAAGGAAGGTGACCTTGTGCTTAAAGAATTAAAAGCACCAATTTTTATCCTAGAGGAAAATTCAAGCCAAATTGGGTTGGTCCATACATCATAAGAAGCTTCTCTCTGGAGGAGCAGCATACCTGATGGTTATAGATGGAGTTGAATTCAATCAGCCAATCAACATTGATCGTCTCAAGAAATACTATGCTTAAAACTTTCTTTCAAACCTGTTCTTTCAAAACCTCCTACCTTCGAGGAACTATGCTTGACCTGATTCCCACTTGCGGATACGTAGGCAACCTAATTGGTTCGGTCACTGCTCCTGAAAAACTCAGCCACACTTCAAATACCTTTCTTCAAACCTTGGTCAAACTACTTTGGACCTGATTCCCACTTGGGGATAAGTAGGTGAGCTTTCTTGGCTCTTGGTCCTTGAACCTTGCAAACTAGGAAAGTTTGCCCAAGAGCCTCAAGATATCACTGCCACAATAGGGGCAAACTGTGTTTGCCCAAACTATTTATCCCTATCAATAAGGGGTAAACTGTCATTTGCCCATACCCTGCTACCTGTCCTCTCTGGATCACTTGGCTATCAGAATTAAACGTCGAAAATGAAAAATCTGGTAATTCTTGATATTAAATTGAAAAGTTTTAAGCAATCTAAACATGTGAGTCTAATGTCAAGACTGAAACAGTATGTGGAATATTTCCAAAACTTCAAGATTATAGGCAAAGGCAATACGATATCCTACTACAAGGTAAAATTTTCATTTCAATCATGTAAATCCTCAGAAATTCAAGCGTCAGAATCTTAAGGCATTATTGAGTAAGGAAATCGTCACGAATTTCATTTTCTTGTAACCGAGTCCTGTGTGTTAGTATGCAAAGTGTCAAGCAAATCAACCTCGTGATAAGGAAATACAGAGTAAAGGATCGTATAAGCCAGCATCTAGCAAAGTCAGGGATACAAGCCCCTCAAGTCTTAAATAGAATACATCTACTTCAGTCTCAGTACAGAAAGCAAGAAAACAAGAAAGATAGTCAAGGGTATATATAAAAGGGTTCATCAGCGATGACGAGTAGCCCGTGGGTATCAACCAAGCGTGTCTGAGGCCGTAGAGCTATCATCATCATCAATTTGGCACCTTCACCTAGACATAGCAGTCTCACAAGAAGGGCTTGCATTCATCCGCTCTAGCTGTGATTGAAGCTGTCGGACTTGAACCACCTGTTAGAAGAAAGAATCAGTACAGGGTTGAAAATTCAATTACCAGAGTCGCATCTTGATCTATATAAGTCTAGCACATGCCATCCCACTACAAAAGAATAAAGATGAGATCAGAAAGATCAGAAGAATCTGAAGTAATGAGTTCAGAAATACTCACATGTCCCTTCCGGGCAAGGCTCCAAGCTCTCAGATTCTAGGCATAAGCTCGCTCATCATTGAAATTAGCTCGGGGAACCGACTCATATTGCTCTGAAACTAGCTGAGGCTCCATAATATCACGGGGAATCTCCACCAAAGATATAACTCTGCGCAGCATAGTCAAAGCTCGCCAATCATTTTCCGAAAAAAAAAGCTCGCCAATCACAAGAAAGAATGGGAGGTAAAGATCTGCCAGGGCCATCCACGAAAGAGCTCCCTTGTAAATGACAATGAGAAATTAGAAAACAAGCATTTAATTAGAAAATGAAGAAGCCATGAAATACCTGCGGGTCATTTGAAAGCGAGAAATTGGGCATCAGATAAGTAGCCCTCAAGACGTCATAATTCTCCTCAAACAGAGTAAATGAGGCAGAAGGAATTGCGTTCAAAGCATCAATAAGATCTTCATCTTCCAGATTCTGTGCTGACCTCATACATGAAGGCGGATCCTGCGACACTGAGAGTCGATCCTCCAAATCAGTCTGAGGAGCTACTCTCTCTCCAAGATACCACTAAAGAACAGAGGGACCCTTAAGAAGAATCCTCTCTCTAGTCATCTGTCTAGCCAAACCAATCTCAGTCCCATCACCATTGGTCGCCCAAGGATGCCAGTAAACTTGATCAAACCTGAGATGGGTTAGAAAATTCTGACAAGAAATGACATTATAAGCATCATTCTTGACACCTATGGCTTAGCGACGCCACTTCAGAGCCCGTGGAAAAATGTGTACCTCTTCCTCTCAAAATGATGAAGCTGTCATAGAAAAATACTCAAAGGTCCACATCTGCAAAGAATACATAGTAGTGGTCAGAAATAGAATATCGATGATGAAACTTGAAATAAAAATATTATGGTACCTCCCAAGCTCTCTAGAAGCCACCAAATCCAGGGAATTTGGCCTATGAATGCTCCCCCATATGACTATAAAGAATGGCTAAGCCAGCAGAGCCCCAATCAAAATCTACAATTTCCTTAAGATTTTGAAGGCTATCAAGCATGTTAAGTGTAATCCGCTCAGCTCGAGTAGAGAGAAGAGAGCAGCCAAGCAAATATAAGATAAAAGAACATGTAAGCTGTATGTTAGTGAATTGAGCTACTTTTTTAGAAGGCCGAAAGTTGTTGACAAACCATGTGATGCTCATACTTGATCCGTGAAGATCTCTCTGGGTTGGAATAATACCTAGAAGCCGCTCGATAATAGCAGGGGTGTCTGTGGATGTTCTTCGCAAAGGCAAGATGGCTATCTCACCAAAAGGCATGTGGAAAGTATTTGTGGAATCCCACCACCTCTCGGCAAGAGCTTGAATCATGGCTAGATCATTAGCAGATCTCTCCAACAAGGTTACAAGAGACCCAAAGCCCGCTTGTTTTACATTGACTAGTACTTGGGGACATGATTCTGACAATTCATTAAACCATTCAAGGCATTTTCCATGGCTACCATGACCTCTAAGGTACCCAAGCACATTCTAGAAGAAAGTTAAAGGATGATTCCTAAGAATATGCAAGAATTTGAAAGCACACATACATGAAGCAGAAATATTGTAAAGAATGGGTTACCTCTTGACAGAAAGCCCTGCTAGAGATGTGATTTAGTGGCTCATTCGTACCTAGATACTCCATGGATTGAGTTGATGAAGCTCCACCAGCTTGAAATTGATTTCTACCTGTTCTAGAAATCTCCCCTTGCCCATAGGAACTCCTGATTCTTGATATTTGAAGCTTAAAGCTAAGAGGTTGAAGATGATGAATAGTGAAACTGTTAGCACTTGAATCTCCTAGAATAGAGAGAAATTGATGAAATCAACAAAGTTTTGGGGGGTTTTGATGCATAAAATCTCTTAAAACATCAAGAAATTGCAAGATTTGAGCACCTTAGAAGAAAGAGGTGATACATTGGAAATAAGTTAAATGAAGAAAAATAAGTTTTTAATCCCATATTTATGGCTGGCGGCTCCCAAGAGGGCATGGGGAACTGCCACTTACTATTTATTTTTTGCCAAAACCCCATTTTGCTCTATATTTGCATTTTGACCCCGAAACTTTTGTTTTGACCCTAGATTGGTCCAATCTTGATGAATAAGCCTTAAGAGTGCTTGAAACTTGTTGAAATTAGTCTGAAGGACCCTTGGGAATTTGAAACTTGGTTGAACACTGAAGAAAAGTCCCCAGACATGAAGAATCGAGGTCACTGTAGCTTAAAAATGGCTAAGAATTGATAACTTGTAGTGAACTCCTATAGATTTGGGTTGATTGTGTATTATTTGGGTCTATTGTTGCTCAAGAAATACATCCAGAATGGATTTGCAGAAGATGTATTAGAACACAAGGTCTTCAAACCATGAGCAAGATATTTGAGAAATGGTTAGAATAAGCCCAATATGTTACAAGAATGTTTGAGCTGGTCGAAACACCAATTTGAGTCTCAGATTAAATCAGCTGGTCCTCCAAAATATGAGCCTTTTACTCACATCTCAGAAATCTTAGATATCTCCCCGAGCAGAGAACTTTCAAACATCGTCAGAATTACCTCCAGAAGAAAGGTATACTTCAGCAAATTTGTGAAATCAAAACCCATACATCTCTCAGAATCATAGAATCTCCCCAGTAGAGAATTTTCAGAAGTCATGTATCAGAATTGCCCCCAGAAGAAAGGGTGCTTTTTAGAATCGTACATCTCTTAGCCAGAAATACCTCCAGATAAAGGGTATCTCTCAAAATTTGTGTATCACAATTACCTCTAGATATAGGGTATCTCCCAGGATTGCCTCCAAGATAAAGGGTATCTCTCAGCATCGAGTATCAGGGTTGCCTCCAAATATAGGGTTTTTCTCAAGACTATGTATCTCTCAGCATCAGGGTTGCCTCTAGATAAAGGGTGTCTCTTAGAGTTATCTCCAGATGAAGGGTATCTTTTAGAATTTGTGTGTCAGAATTGCCTCCAGATATAGGGTTTCTCTGAGCATCGTGTACCAGGATTGCCTCCAGATGAAGGGTATTTCTCAAAATTCGTGTATCAGAATCACCTCCAGTTATAGGGTATCCCTTATAATCGTGTACATTTCAGAATTGTGTATTGGGGTTGTGTCCAAAAGTAGGGCATCTGTCAGAATCCGTGTATCTCTCAGAATTCATGCAAAAGATTTATCCCAGTAACAGGACCTATTTTAGAAGAATAGAAGAATTGTCTCCAGAAGAAGGACCTGTTTCAGAAGATTTATCTCCAAAATTATTATAGAAGATTTGTCCCCAGTAGAAGGACCTATTTCAGAAGCACGAAAGATTTGTCCCCAGAAGGACCTGATTCAGGAGTACACAGTATATCGTCCCTAGTAGGACTCTAAATCAACAATCGTCTAGGGTTTAGGACTCTACATCAGCATATCGTCCCTAGCAGAAGGACTCTACATCAGCAATCATCCAAGGGTTAGGATTTTACATTAGCAATCATCCAAGGGTTAGGACTCTACATCAGTAATCGTCCAGGGGTTAGGACTCTATATCAGCAAATCGTCCCCAGCAGAAGGACTCTACATTAGCAAATCGTCCCCAGCAGAAGGACTCCATGTCAGCATATTGTCCCCAGTAGAAAGACTCCACGTTAGCATATTGTCCCCAGCAGAAGGACTCTACATCAGTGATCATCCAGGAGTTAGGACACTTCATCAGTCATCCGGGTTTAAGGAGGCATTATTTTAGAGATCGTCCAAGCTTATGGCACTTTTTATCAAAAGTTATTTGACATGATTCAGAATTCATCCAAGATTCTCATCAGTTGTCCGAGATGTAGATGACACCTACAAACCTCAGACTCAGAAGAAAGACACCGACTAGACTCTAAAAATCATGCAAGATACAGATAGCATACTTCTCTTTAGACATATTCGACTATGAGAATGAAACATTGCATCCCTTGCATTAGATTTTTCATCTAGGGAACCCTTGAGGACGATTCCTCTAGCACGTGAACATTTTCATACTGCATCATTATCCTAGGGTAGGAGCATTTCAGTCGTGTTGTTGTTTGTATGTTGTTCTTTGTCTCCTCACGCGCTTGAGCTACGCCCTTGTCTGATTCCTGGAAAGGATACGTAGACAGCTCCAGCAGAGCACGACCAGCAGTAGCTAGGATTTAGCAGTCTCTACCCATCATTGCATTGCATTCTTTCATTCATGATTTCTTAATTTTATCAGATTCAAAATTTCTTGATTTTTGCAGATTTACGTTTTTCCTAAAATCTCTCAGTATGGTTATTGGGTGCCTTCTAGCTTTGGCACTCACTTGCAGTTCACGTTGTTCATAATAAGCTCTGCCAAAGAGGGGCAAACTGTAGACACCCAATTTTGACCACACTGATAGGATTTAGGATGGACAATGTCTTGGAGGATTCAATTATGAAAAGTACCCCGTGGAAGGTACTAGATTCCACACAATCGAAAGATTGAACTTCGGAAAGTGACTTTAAGCTCAGAAAAGCCCTTTTTCCATGCATAAATCTTGATTTTGTCAAAATTGTCTCTCAGAATTCATATACACCCAGGCTTTCAAAATGCAGTATTCTAGGTATCCATAGATTCAATTTCAAAGAAAAGTTCAAAATCGATGCACATTGAAAAGCAATTTTGAAAAAGAAGTCATTTGATTTCAAAAAGATGACGAAAGTTCCGGAGGACTTCCGGACTTCAATTGTACTTTGATTTTCATTTCAAAACCTCATGGAATACTTTCATACTGAAATTCAACCTGACAACTTTCCAATAGTATGTAAACGGACAATTTTGGGCACAAAAAGTATTTTTACAAAAATCTGGAAAAGCAGTGCACGTAAATTTTAAAATAGGGCTTGTGGGCAACCAGGGGAACTTAAAAAGCAAATGGCGGTTTAGGAAAGTGGGGTGGCGAGTCCCACCATAATCGCCACCTATAAGGAGTGTTCTCCATCACATTTTTCTAGTTCCAGACCCTTCTAGGAGGTTCCCACTGTGAGGAAATTGCCTGGAAACTGCGTTTAGGCACTGAAATGGCCATTTAACCCTCTTTTGATCTCTGAAAATCCTATTTTAACCTTGAAACTTAAGAGTTAAGTTTTCAAAACTCTATATATAGATCCCATGCATCTTATATGAGATCATCTTGGAATATCTTGGAATATCAAGAGATCCTCTTGAAGAAGCCTTAAGTACACCTTGAATATACTTGAAGATATACACACATATACTTTCAATTTAAGAGATTTCTAGAGAGTGAATTAAGAATGAAATTTCCTAAACTAATCTCAAAATAATTAGATTAGAGAATTAGAGAATTGGACTTCAATTGCCTCCCTTAACTTCCATGGATGAGTGCTTGAAGAACTTGAAGAACAGTTGAAGAAGAAGACTCTTCAAATCAACTTTGAATGCATAATTGAGAATCCTCCAAGAGGTAGACATCACAATTCATCTCTAATTCCTACTTTTATATATAGATCTATAAGACTTGGATCTAGTTTAGTTTTATTTTATTTGTTAGAACACTCGTCTTCTTCCTCTCTTGTTCTTCACACACTCACATAGCTAGATCTAAGTCTCTTTTGATTTTGTTGACAATTCTTAATTAGAGATTGATTTTCACTTTTGATTTTTAATTTTGATTTCATTCTTATGTTTTAGTTTAGATCCATGCATACATGATTATATATATGTATCTATTTTGAATTCTTTGATGGTTTGGAAGTATGATCTATGAGAAGGATGATTCCTATGTTCATACTTTTCTCTTGATTATTCCTATAACCTAGAATTCCTATTGAATTTTATCTCCGATAGGATATTTGTAAGTCCCTTTGATCCATGATCTAAAGTTCTTCATAGAACTTGTGGGATAAATTGATTGGGAATCATGATAATCAAGTTAATCCATGAGTTTGATTTCTTTAATAAGCCTCAACCAACACCTAAGATGTTTCTCTCACACTTTAAAAATGAACTAGTCAAAATTTAGCAAAACAGATTGGTTTTGTCCATAAGATTTGGTCTACCAAAACCCATAGTTTGATGGATTTCAAATTTTCTGGGTAAACTTTGATGAAGTAGCTTTCATTCAATCCATTTTGAGAACTTCTAGGATCTATATGCTATTTTTAGAAATTGTTGAGAAATTGGTTGAAAGATTTGAACATAGTCTCTTTGTGCTTGAATTTCATAAAATCTATAATAGTTATTGATAATTTGCATTTTGGGGATGATTCCTAGCTCATGTATCTATATGCCGATGTAAAATCATGAGTATATAATCGAGTTAAGATCGTTTTCTAAGCCTTTGAAGTTGATACAACTATTCTGGAATTTTCTAAGTTTAACTATAATCATGATTATGTATACTAAATGGTCATACCTTGATCACCCAACAACGATTAATGAATAAAACTTGGTTTAGAAATCATCTAGGATAAATTGATGAGAGATCAAAAGCTTAGATTAACTTGATTAACATGATTCATGAACTTCTATTATGTTTTATATTCCATTGTCAAATGATACCAAATTTCCAGAATAACAGAGTTTGTTTAAAACAAATTTTCAGAAACCTTAACATCATAACATGTCCATGGGAATATTTTTTTCATAAACTACAATGAAATAGATTTCTTTTTACACAAAATAGTGCTTCACATGATTTTTGTAAAATTAATTATGATTTTACAAGAATAGTGGACAGTCCTGATCCACTGTTCTCAAAACTCTTATTTCTCGAACTTCAAAAATGGTAAAGAGGTTTTACTTTTTGGAGAAGTTTCCTAAGACATGTATCTAACTTTCTGTAAAAGGGTTTTAACTCAGCGCATGTTGAAGACTACTTTCGATAGGATTCATTAGCGGTTGCTGAATCTGAAAATTTGATTGATGATGTCTTTTCCTTGTTATCATGCATATCACTTGTTCGCTTGTTTTTTTGCAATGCTTGGGTATTTCTTGGTGTTTTAGTGCAGAGAATTGAATGTCATGGATCCGGACTTCGATTTGTGGGTTTGCCTCGCCTACATGTGGCTTAGTGTCCATGTATCGTGTACTATCTCTATCCTTTCTCTTAGAATTTTTCTAGGTTTATAACTTTATTTTCAACGACACATTTCCTTAATTTAGGATAGTCCTTGTTTATATGCTTATGTGTTAGAGACGTCTTATCTAGGATTGTTGCATGGTTACATTACACGTTTCCTTTCTTTTTTGTTTTTGCGTCTCTGCTTGAGTCAACCCAATGTAAGTCTTCTCGTTCCCTCTTGCATATCATGACATGTTTCCTTTACTTGCATCGGTCCCAGGCGGGACTAGCCACTATAAGTGTACTTCTCCCTTGTATTGCATGTGCATCCGACTTCTACTTGATTTAATCTCTTGACATGATTTTCCCTAAATGTTCCCTTTTGACATGCATATATTATCTAGTATGTCTGAGGAAACAACACCAATTATGAATTAAGAACAAGGATATTTGAATCAAGGCCTACCGTTCGGTAGGGCGAGGAGGGGGTGCTTTAGTCCTGCTTGGGCTCCTTCCCCTCTCGTACCAAGACCCTCGAACCTAGTTTCTGGTGATGAAGGGTGAGTAACCTTATTCAATTTTGGGCGAGTCAAACTTGGGTTTCCTAATTCCCGATAAAAATTAGGTGGCGACTGTTTGTCTCTAGGATCGTGTGAGGAAGTTCTAGTTTCCCTGAAGTGTGCTCCTTCGATCCGTCCTGGGACACTATCGAGGGAAATGCCAGGACCCCCTCTCAACGTGCATGGTCCACAGGATCGCATAAAAATCCTCTATTATAATTAATCTAGTGGGAGAGAGGATTATAATTCATGTCACCTCACAGTCTTCCATCCACAGTTCGTTGTAAAATGAATAAGATACCGCGAGTCACAGATTCATCTTTGATCATTCCCTTCAGACGGTGTTCTACTCGTTGGTTACTAGATGTGAACTTCCTAGAGGATAGAATCAATGAGATGTATTAGAGGGTGACTTCCCCTCGGAGGCACTACTTGAAACAGATGTTGTTGATTATAATTGATGGTAAAACACTAGACTCATGTTTCATTAAGAGACTCCCTTGGAGTTTTAATGAAGTTATTGGAGTCTGAAGTGTCAGGAGTCACAAATTAATTTATAAGAGTTACATAGCGGTTGATTGTGATGGGCTTCCCAATCAGTTTATAAAGTAATGACCACCACTCAGAGGCATTATTTCATAAATTGATATTCTGACGACACTACATTTTGTATTGTTTATGAGGATTTCAATACGATATATTATTGTCAAATATCATGATGTTCATTTATTTATACATGTCTGTTATTTAATTCAGTTATCACAATGTCTGGATTCAACCCCCTTACCACTATTCTCAACCAAAACAAGTTAACTGGAGCTAACTATATGGATTGGAAAAGAAATTTAGACATTGTTTTGACTACTAAGTGGTACAAATATGTTCTCACCACACCTTGCCTATCCCCTCCAGCTCTTGATGCTCCTGTTGAGGCTGATGACGCTTATGCTTATTGGCAAAAGGCTGATGAGATGGCCTAGTGCTACATTTTGGCATCTATGTTAAATGTGTTGTAGTTCCATTATCAGCTAGTTGCCATAGCTGAAGTTACGATCTTCAGCCTCAATGAGATATTTGGTTCCCAAGGTCGCACTGCTAGATAAAGTACCATGCAGATGATCTTAAACACTAAGATGTCAGAAGGAACACTAGTACGAGAACATATGTTAAAATTGATTGGTTATTTTAATGTACTGGAAGTTCTGGGTGTCGAAATCGACCTTGAGACTCAGATTGTCATTGTCCTGAATTTGTTGCCATTGTCTTTCACTCAGTTCAAATTGAACTATCTTTTGGACAAGGCTGATTATTCATTGAGTGAATTAATGAACTCTTTAACGGTAACAGAGGGAATTATCAAGGGACAGTCTTCATTTCTCGATATTGAGAAGGCTGCCTCTTTTAAGCCTAAGCCTAAGCCTAAAGGCAAAGGCTGGAGGAAGAAGAAACAAGGGAACAAGGCTTATAAAGGTACACTTGGTCCCACTGGTGGGATCATGAAGGGAAATGTAAAGGGAAAAGGAAAGGTAGGTGCCAAGCAATCCAAAGGAAAATGTTTCAATTGCGGGGAACTAGGGCACCGGAAGAGAAATTATCTTGCATACTTGGCTAGGAAGAAGGCCCAAGGTATGGTCGAATCACTTGTAATTGAAGTAATTTATTTAACAGATACTTCAACTACTTGGTACATTGATTCGGGATCCACTAATCACGTTTGTAATTCATTACAAGGGTTCAGGTAGACCAGCCAGTGCAATGATGGGCAAATCAAGCTTACCTTGGGATCTAGTGCAATAGTTACAGCTGTTGCAGTTGGAGTCATAGTTTTAGTATGTCTTAATAATAAAACTTTGGTATTATAAGACGTTTTATATATGCCTACTGTAAGGCAAAATCTTATTTCAGTTTCATTACTTGAGAATAAAGGTTATTCAGCTAGTTTTGGTTCTGGAGTTGTGGTTAAAAAGAATAGTTCTTTTATTTATTCTAGTAATTTATCAAATGGTTTACTTTTAGTGACACCTATATCTTATGAAGTATCTGATATGGAATTGAATAACTTTGTGGCAAACATGCCTACTAAAAGAAAGGAACCTTCATATAATCCAACAAGACTTTGGCACATGAGGCTAGGCCATATTAATCTGAACAAGATTAACAGACTGGTTGAGGAAGGTGTTTTAGCTTCCTTGGTTGTAGAACCTATACCCGTCTGTGAATCTTGTTTGGAAGGTAAAATGACAAAGACACCTTTTTCTTCAAAAGGCAATCGGGCCAAAGCCTTATTGGATTTAATACATATAGATGTATGTGGTCCAATAAACATTAGAGCTAGAGGTGGATATGAATACTTTATTTCATTCATCGATGACAAAGTATCAAGGACATTCGATGAAATCAAGGTGGTGAGTATCTATCTAATGAATTTATTGACCATCTAACACAGAATGGGATTTTCTCTCAGCTGACTACACTAGGCACGCCTCAACAGAATGGTGTAGCAGAACGAAGGAACCAGACACTTTTGGATATGACTAGGTCTATGATGAGTTATTCTGAATTGTCATTGTTTCTTTGGAGTTTTGCGTTAGATACAGCAAAATGCATACTAAATCATGTTCCAACTAAGTCTGTTCCCAAGACACCCCGAGAGTTGTGGAGTGGACGAAAGCCCTCTCTGCATAACTTTCGGACATGGGGTTGTCCAACACCTGTTCTGAAGGGAAACACTGGGAAGTTGGAATCAAGATTGGAAGTCTGTTATTTTGTGGCATATCCATAGGGAACAAAAAGTGTTTATAAGCACAAACGTTGTTTTCCTGGAAGAGGATCATATTATAAACCACAAACCCAAAGGAAGGATAATTCTAGAAGAAGTTCAAGAAAAGCCCTCAAATGCCCAGTAGTTGACACAAAAATAAATTGTGCGCTCTTGCGCAACACCCAAGTGTAGGTGATCGTTTAAACAGTAATCTGGTAAGACTAGGTCGATCCCATGGAGAATGTTATAGCGCACTAGCTTAGACTATTCTCAACAAGGAAAATTAAAAATCAATGTTTTAGACGAAATGCAAAACATGAAGTTCCACAGATTACCAACTAATAAAAGTAAAGCAACTAAGTTAAACTAGTAATTAACTAACTAAGTAAAGCAATATTAAACTGGGTTTTAACTTTATAAAAGAAAAGCATTAGGATCACAATGTGGAAAAACTAAATCATTGTAATTTGTAGATAAGAATTGGCATCTCACAGATCACACGAATTACAATGATTTAACTCACGTACAGTCAATAGGAACTCATAACTTGTATAAGGTACGTGTTCTCAATCTTGAGACTATTATGAACACAGACTGTGGATGTGGCTGCTTTGACTTACCAATCAATGAGGTCTTAAAGATCAACATTTGGGTATCTTGGCCATGTCATGTTCATAGGGTTGTGAACATATAATGTCAAGATAGAATCTACCCTCTGTTAAAGTGTAAGCAACCCCTTGAGAATGTCACCAAGTTGATTACTAAGATCTGCAGTCTTATTGATAAGTAGTTATCAACATGTTTGGTAATTATGAGAGGTGAATGAGACTCAAGGAATAGAAGATGTAATCATCATTCAGGTTGACAGTAATAGTTATCCATTCAAGTTGACAGTAATAGTTATCCGACTACCTGAATATGATTATTAATGTTGATGGTAGAGGGACATTAATACACCATATAAGTCTAGTTATCATTTCAGTTAGGTTCTTCTGTGTTGGAGTGCAGCTATTATTTTATAGTGGAGTAAACGTTAACTGACCAGTTGGTTGATTTGCTGATCAAAGAGTTTGGTCATGGGAATTAACAACTGGTTTAAGCTAAAAATTAAGAACCTTGGAGGTTCCATTCTTAGCTCCTCTAGGATGCTTGGAAAGGCACTTGAGGATGCTATCAAGACTGGTTCGATCGATCAGAGTTGCTTGGATCGATTAAAATCTAGACAGGTTCAATCGATCGAAGCTTCGATCGATCAAAGCCACTTCGATCGATTGAAAGTTAGGTTGGTTCTGGGAATCTACAAATAGGAAGCTGCGTCCAGAAAATATAGTTTGTCATTTTATTATACCAAAAGCTATAGAAACTGTTTTAGGGTTCCCAAACCTACTCTATCCTCTCTATTAGGGTTCCCACCAACCCTAGTCTCTCCAGGAGCATTCGTAGGAGTTGTAAGAGTGAAGACCATCTGGTGCAGGCTGCTGGAAGTTAGAGAAAATCAGAATTGGGTTCAAGATCTGAGGTATATAATTCTTGTTCCCTCTCTTGTACGCATCTATAGAGTTAATGAGTAGTAGATCCGTGCTACTAATTAGTTTTATTAGCTACTCCCTCCGTCCCTTTTTTTGAGTCCATCTTTGGGAACTCAACTTATTAAGGGGACAAAAAGAATCTACACCTACTTTCCACAATTGCCCCTAATCATTACAATAACTTTTTAGTTTAGTCTTGGTGTAGATTTCAAGGAAGGGTAGTTTTGGAAAGTAAACAAAAATTGTATACCAATTTAGGAAAGTGGACACTAATTTTGGGACATCCCAAAATGAGATATAGGACTCAAAAAATGGACGGAGGGAGTATTTTTTTTCCCGCTGCGTTTGATTTAAAGTTTTTTGAAACCTAAATCCTACACTATGGAGTAAATCCCTTTACAATATTCCGTATTTCTCTAAGGATAAAGATTCAATAGTCCTTTCATGGCCGGGACTACATCATCACAATTGTTTTAAAATACGTGGAAGACGGTTTAAAACAATGGTTTCATCTTGCACCCTCAATGGTGTTAGCATTGAAGGTGGTTTGCAAAAGTCATTGAAGAAAAAGGTCTTAAGGCTTAATGTTCAAAAACAGTTTTGACAAACTTAGCTTATCTGGACAATTTGATGACATATCTCTAAAAGAGTAAATCATAGAACACTGACAAGGATCATCTCAAGATTCTACAAGTTCGATTGATCGACGCATTTTTGGTTGATCGAACTGCATCATCTTTCAACCGATTGAATTGTCTTCGATCGATTGAACACATGTATTCTGCAGTATGCATGGCAGAGGCTAGAGATCACTGTTTCATCATGATCTCCCAACTCTGAAACTACTAAGACAACATTTTAAGTGGAAAAATTGGTTTTTAATGTAAGACATAGTTAAGGCTACGTTTGGTTGTGTTTTTATCATAAAACTATTGAAAACTATGGTTTTAAGTTAAAACTAACATGCAAACCTATAATGATAACTGATTAAGACTACAAAAACTTCAAGCAGAATGTAAATAACAATTATACGAAACTTGGAATATTGAACTTGTAATACTCTTGCTAGAAATCCAAACCAAACCAATATCAAAACAATAGAACCTACAAAATCAAAGCAAACTCTCTATTTCTCTCTATAAACTGAAAAACAAAAGTGGGCGTCCTTCTGGACGTCTTTACAACATATATTTATAGATAAATCCTAGCTAGGGTTAATTACAGATACGTCTCCACTGCGTTCCCATAATATTCTGATAAAACATGTTTGAGCGATCGAACATATCTTGATCGCTTGCACTTCACATTCCTCGAGCGCTCTATAAGTTCTCAATCGCTCGAAGGCTCGATCTCTTGAACCCTCTTCGATCGCTCGAACTCCTTATTTCAGCTTTGAGATGTCTTATTTGCATTTGAGCTTTACCCGTTTCCTATAATTCATCCTTGCACATATCAACGCAGCATATCTGCACAAACTAATAGCTAATATAACCAAACTCATCATAGATTCATCTCATTGTACGTGAACTGGCATTGGAACACAATTTGCAGATAAATGGGAAGTTGTGAACTAAATTATTGTAATTTGTATTATAGTGCGGTTGTATTTTACAAATACCTCCGCTTGTCACAACCCCGAACTAGCTTATTGCTAGTCCGTAGCGATAAAGTGGAAAAAGAGAGAAAATAAACTAAAATAAGCTAACCTAAGCAGAAAGGAATTTGTAACTCACTTTCGTAGGAATCGCGATTGCATTTAGCGAATGTAATAAGCCGTTAAACCCCTAGGTTTCCCCTTGTGGACGAGTGTTGTCTTATGAGGGTTTGTAGTGAATATACCCACAAAATTCTCATTTTAAAATAGATAAAACATTGTTAAAACTACTCCCTCCTGGTTAACTAAAAACTCTACTCCACAAGGACACATTATTCTCAATCAAACCATGAAAGAAATCACATTTCCCTCGTACCACTAAGATAAATATAACATATGCATCACATTCATTCATCTGTGTGTGTGTGTGTGGAATTAACAGTTATGCATAAAACCTTGTTTAGATTTAGTTGGACTATCACATTTCTAAAACTCGCAGCTTTGACTCAATTTTCACATTGATTTACGCTCATAAAAGAGTGTCTCACTGAAACTTGCATAAGATTGACTACACGTTGTATGAAAGCTTTGATATGAGTAAATTGTTGGATACTAATGCTTTCACAATTGACTGTATGAAAAATGGTCTTTTTGGAGTGTATAGTCTTGTGAATGGAGTACCACATACTAGAGGAGCAAATTACCGTGGATAAATTAATTCACATGTTTATGTTCAAACTAATTCCTTAATAATCATTAAGACTTTGAATTAGGGCTTTTAGTATAGCAAATAGAACTGATAAGAGAGGAAATGCATATCTTTAGCATGTGATGGAGTCTATCTTTTTGTCACTTCATTCTTTTCACTTCTTTTTATGAAGCAACTCCCACAACCACTTCCCTCCAATCACATCCTTCGATAATTTAATCGTATGAGATGAATAATGAGGTCAATTAGGGTTGAATTAAATGATTAGGGGTTCGTATTTTCATGATAGAATCGGCAATATTCAATAAGTATGGGGTTGAACGAAACGGCTTCTTAAATGTATGTAAAAATATATGTATAGGTTAAGGACTGGCAATCGATGGCTTAAATCATTTTCTTAATTTCTTAGTTTTCACACTTTGGTGTTTATCAAGTTTAATTGGTAGATCCTAAATGTTCTCCTCTAACAACCAGCCAAAAATGAAGATTTATTGAGACTATTTTGACAAATTTTTACATGCATAATCAATAGAACCAATTCGAGATTATGTGAAAATCCCTCAGAAATGAAGAATGGATCGAAAGCTCACTAAGGGTAATTAGTCTCCACTACTCATTCTTTGAATGCTATAGTTGTATTAACTCCTTTATAGGTTCGTTGCATAACTATCAACAAGTGCGTATGGATGTTGGATACATGAATGTTCAACATATGCAATCATCCTAGTGATACTAGAAAGACGGATGATTATTATAATCCATAAAAAGATGAGACTAACGTGAATGTGTCATTACATAATAACCAACTAACCAGGAACGAAAGTTCAAAGTTGTTCTATCAATAAAGTTAACATTACTCAAATTATTTTTAGTTTTTATTATGTTTGAAATTGTATGTTCAGTGATTTTTCAATGAAAAGAGCCAAGGTGATAGGTGTGAATGTGCAGGTGAATACCTATCTACAATCTACCCCTAACTCAAAACAAAAATGTCCGCAGAAGTTGATTTTCAAAAAAAAAAATGGATATGTTTCACTAACAGCAGTCATAGCAACCTATAAGCAGACATCCAATTCCCAATCATAAGAGTAATAGATGTAGAAATATAAAACATCGCCTGTAAATAGCATAATAGCCACTCACTATAATAATGAATACAATAGCATGATCGAGCAGTGATCGCAGTCCAATAATACAAAAATGATAACTAGGAAGAGAGAAGAGAAGACAAAAGAAAATAAATACAACAAAAACCCTCACTCACTCAACTAGTATATCTTAATCAACCTCTATAGGGTCATCGACAGTTGTATTAGAAGGGATGTCGATGGTAATAGTGGTACTCCCATCTCCACCCTCAGCAACTGCTAGAGCAGTCATTGGGTCACTGGAAACCGGGGCAAGAGGTGTAGTCAACGAAGGAATACGATGGCTGGAGCTAGTGGAGGTGGTGGCTCAGTAGGTGGCAGAGCAGCGGATGAGGGCAGAGTAGTCGCAAATGGATCAGAAGGGGCGACAAAAGGTGCTATAGGGGTTGGTGTGTGTAATGACTGATCAACCCCCAACTGTACAAAAATCGCATCCAGCTGAGTGGTCAGATGATCAACCTTGCCCTCAAGTCGAATCCGTGCCTCTTTCTCCTCCATGAGTAATGTGTGAATGGTCTGGAGAGACACAGATGACGACTCTCCTTAGGCTGGAGCTCGTGTATGCTGTCGCAGCTTAAATCGCTCCACCTTAGTGAATGGATCAAGCTGCTCCTCAGAATCATGCTCCTCAAGCTCGAAGGCATCCCAGAAGCGGCTCCCTATGTGTCGGTCCCTCCACCTCTCTTCTTATTTACCCCAACCTTCTCCTTTCCTTTCCCTTTTCTTTTTCTTTTCTGTGCATCAGATCAATGAGTCATCATCTCACCAAACCAACTAGAGGCATTTTTAACCTCATCCATAGCCAATGGGAGCAATCCTGCCTGGGCAATAACCTGATGAATGGGCCAAGCACCCTTCAGGTGGCTCTTGGTGATAATATAGCGCATCGGCTAGATCATAAAGTCAATGTAAAAGCTAGGCAAACAAACTCGCTGTCCTATCCCAATGGCATAGAGAACTCGAGCGTACCATGGTGCCAACTTCTCATGATAAGATGTGAGGAGGATACAATTACATAAGGCAAGGTGGAGAAGATGGTAATCCTCAATGAGGTGCCTATCCTCGATCAATGAATGGCCATTCCACCTCAGAACGGCCTCATCGATAATCTCCTGAGCAACAATGGAAGAAGAGGTCTAAGGACACATGGCTGGTAAGGACAATCACAATCAGGCACCTTAGGTACGCCTAAGGCTGCAGCGATGGTGGCTGGGCTAAAAATGATCTCTCACCTGCAGAAGAACGAGTGATCTGTGAAAGGGGCGATAGGGTCCTTTATCATTGTTACGCAGGCCTCCCAAACCCAAGAGATGCTTATTCTTTTAGCTTGAGTTAGCATCTCAAACCAGCAGGGCATGTCCTTCATCTGTGCTAAGAACCATGGGACGGACAGCCAAACAGATTCCAAGGGCCATTCCAGCATAACTTTTCGGTGGCTGAAATATCGTGTAAACCATTATTGGTCCTGAGGATTCCAAAACCCATGGGCCAAGATCAGATCCGAAATGGTGAGGTCAAATGGCTTCTCCTTGTGATACCCCATTGTGGGATTCATTGCGTGGAGGCTGGAATAAAGAAACAAAAGTAACTAATCAAAATAGGGAAAAAGAACAAAAAACTATCTTCTGCAACTATTCGATCAATTGGTAATTTTTAATTGATTGAAATAGGGCCAGGCTCGATCGCTTGAGCCTAGCTTGATTGATCGAGCACAGCGAGTTGTAGAGACATTAATAAAATCGCAGAAAAAAAAAGAAAAGGTAAGAAACAAACCAAAAGAAGTGAATAGGTGGGGGCGATGATGATGATGATGTTGGTATGAGAAGGGTCCAAAATGGACGTAAGGGGGCGTCTTGGTGAGGACGGGGAGGAAAATCTCCCTGAGTCTCTCTCTATCTTTGGTCGCTAGGTAGTTTGTGAGAGAAAGAGAGACTGAGGAGGTGTATAGAAGACACCCCGTTTAAATACAAGGTTCGGGCGATCGAGAAAGTTCGAGAGATCAAAATGGAGTCCAAGCGAACGAAAAGATTTGGTCAATCGAGACGTGAATTATAATGTTCTCCTAATATACACAATCTGATCAACCCTAACTAACATCAATTGACCCAAAGCATACAGAACTATAATAAAAGCAGTTGGTGCATAGTATGTAGCCCATAAATAATCATCATTTCATTATAAAATTTATGCAAAGGACCATAGATATAAATTTCACAACATTTGCTTGCAATATTCTCCCCCAAATGGTACTTAGACCTTATTACAATTTAAAACTAAAACTAAAAAATAAAACATTTGTCTAGGATTACACTTCAACTCCAAAAAGAATGATCACATGAACATGAGTTGAAGTTGGCCACTAATCTTCGAATTTGAAAACATCATCTTCCACATTTGTCTCATTATAGTACTCGACCAACTCTTCTTCGCTGGAATACAAACTTAACAGTTCACAGTCCTAGAAAGATCTAAAAGCGTTAAGGATATCGTTGAGTGTGTCTAGGATCTACAAAGAATCTAATGCGCAAGCGAGAGATGATCTTGGTGATCCTGATAGGGACATGGATAAAGGACTATAACTCCTCAACTGTTCTCCCTCTCACGGTTGAGTGCCAGGGGACCTTATGAGAGGTCCATGAAATAGCAGATGTGGAAGGAACATAGGTACATCGTTGGGATTCATAGTGATAACCCTGGACAAAGAACAACAAAAGGAAATAAAAGGAAAGGAAGACAAGGAAAACAAGAAAACAGATAAATGAAACAAGAGAAAGAGAAAAATAACAAAAGAGAGTGTGACATTGGCTTAACCTCACTATTGGCATGGATGTACAGCATGCACTAGCTAGTAAGGGGCATTGAATTCTATAAAGAAAATATCTTGAGTGCACGTAGATGTAGGGAATCAACTTGATAGCAATGAAATCATCATCAAACTTAACAACAACATTGTGGTTCTCAGCCACGACATCATGTAAGTCATTGATGTCCCATGGCTCCCACATCTCATCATTCTCCCATTACTGTAGGAGTTCGTCATCTATCTATCCAACTCCGTTTCCCTCTTATTCTTCGTCCTCCTCATCAGAGGGGAATTTCATGTCTTCAAAGGGATTGATATCAAGAAGGGCTGGTGGATAGGGAATATATCCATGAGAGAGATCAATGAGAACATCCGCCCCAAGCCCTTCATATGATAAAAGGCAGAATGCAATTTCTCCTGCAGTTCAAGGCGGATTAGGGAACTCGGGATCCCCCCATGAGCCTAATGAGTAAGCAGATTGAGCATTGTCTATCATTCATGGTGTAACCTACAAATGAGTAGGAAAAATGATGGTAAAGTGGGTGAGGATATAGAGTCATAAACAGAAGGTAAACCAAAATAAACTAAAAGAAAGAAAGCATAAAACTAAAAGTTACAACTAAAGCAATATATTTATGGAAGTTTAAGTGGATGTGTAGTTGGGCTCATCCAGTTGGATGTGCTTAACTTTAGATTGAAAATTGTCCAAGAATGGCTTTAACCGCTGGCCATTAACTTTCAAGCTCTCATCATTCTTGGGATTTATCAGCTCAATGGCTCCGTGCAAAAATACAAATTTAACAATGAATGGGCCTGTCCACCTGGAGTGGAGCTTTCCTAGGAAGAGACGGAGACAGGAGTCATACAACAAGACTTTTTGCCCTGGCTCAAAGGATTACGAAAGATAGTTTTATAATGGCGAGCCTTCAACCTCTCCTTATACAACTTTGCAGGGTCATATGCGTCTTGGCGCATTTCCTCAATTTCTGCAAGTTGAAGTTTTCTTAGTTGATCTCCCACTTCAATATCAAAATTTAATGAGCGTGTCCCACATTAGGCCTTATGTTCGATCTCAACGAGGAAGTGACATGCTTTTCTGTACACTAGTTTATATGCGAACATTCCCAGATTAGTTTTGAATGCGGTATGGTATGCCCATAAAGCATCGGTCAGATTTTACACCCAGTCTTTCCTATTGGAGCTAACTATTTTCTCGAGTATGTGCTTGATTTCTCAATTGGTTAATTCTCCCTAGCCATTTGTCTGTAGGTGATAGGCTTGGGTAATTTTATGTTTAACCCCATACTTTTTAAGGAGTGACTCCAAGGGTCTATTGGAAAAGTGCTTGCCTTGGTCACTAATTAATGCTTTGGGGGTTTCGAAACATGAAAGAACATTTTCTTTTAGGAAAGAAATTACGATTCTATGGTCATTCCACCTTGTCGGTATTGCCTGCACCCATTTTGAGACATACTCCACAGCGAGGAGTATGTATTCATTGTGGTTTGATTTAGGAAAGGGGTCCATGAAATCTGTGCCCCAACAATCAAATATTTCTATTGTAATAATGGGGGTTAAGGGCATAGAATTTCATTTCAAGATTGTGCCAAGCTTTTGACTGCGTTGGCATGATTTTCAGAATTCATGGACATCGTTTAAAATGGTTGGCCAATAAAAATCGCCTTGTAAGACTTTGTACGTAGTTTTTTTTATGCAAAGTGGCCACTATATGCCTCGCAGTGGCAAGAAGCCATGATCACGGTTATATCCTCATTAGGTATGCAACGTCTGATGACCTGATCAGCACAATATTTAAATAGGTATGGGTCAACAAAGAAAAAGTGACAAGCGAATGCGAGGAATCTTTTTTTGTCTGGTATTGACCATTATTTAGTGGTTTCCCCTATTACCAGATAGTTTACGACATCTGCATACCATGGTAAGCTAGACACAACTAGTAATTGCTCATCTGGAAATGTGTCTAGTATTGGTAACAGTTCAGTTTTGTCCTCGAAGGTTATCCGCGACAAATGATCTGCCATGACGTTTTCTACTCCCTTTTATCTTTTATTGTTAAGTCAAATTCCTGAAGGATTGGTGTCCATCTAATTAGCCTTGTTTTTGCTTTTTTCATGGACAATAAATATTTAAGGGCCGAGTGGTCTGTGGAACAGACTATCGGCGATCCTATCAAATAGGCCCAAAACTTATCCAAAGTGAAAACTATAGCCAGCAACTCTTTCTCAGTAGTTATGTAATTCATTTGAGCATCGTTTAGAGTTCGGCAGCATAATAGATTACATAAGGTTTGTTATCCTTCTTTTGTCCCAAGACTGCGCCAATGGCATAGTTGCTTGCATCGCACATTAATTCAAAAGGGAGACTTTAATCAGGAGCTCGTATTATCGGTGCAAGCATTAGGAGTTCCTTTAGTGTATTGAAGGCTTGTTGGCAATCATCAGACCACTTAAAAGGTGCATTTTTAGCAAGTAGTTCACAGAGCGGTCGAGAGATATCACTAAAGTTTTGAATAAATCATCGAAAAAATCCTGTGTGTACTAGAAAAGAGCGGATGTCTTTGACCGAGCGGGGGATAGGCAGGTTTGAGATGATGTCGATTTTAGCCTTGTCGACCTGGATTCCTTTGGCTGAAATAACATGTCCGAGTACAATTCTTTTTGTCACCATAAAGTGACACTTTTCCCAGTTTAGCACTAGGTGTTTATCCTCACAATGTGAAAGTACTCGTTCAAGATTGTCCAAACAATTATCAAAGCTATGGCTGAACACAGAAAAATCATCCATAAAGACTTTAGGAATCTATTTGACCATATCACTGAATATGCTTAACATGCACCGCTGAAAAGTAGCAGGTGCATTACAAAGGCCAAAAGGCATTGTTCTGTAAGAAATGAACAAGTGAATGTTGTTTTCTCCTGATCTTCAGGAGCAATTTTAATTTGATTGTGTCCACTATACCCGTCTAAGAAATAATAAAATTTGTAACATTTGATCCATAAATGGCAAAGGGAAGTGGTCTTTCCGGGTCACGATGTTCAATTTTCAATAGTCAATACACATCCTCCATCCGATGGGGATGCGTGTGGATACTAACTCGTCGTCTTTATTCGGAATGACAGCTATGCCTACCTTCTTTGGTACCACTTGGGTCGGACTGATCCACGGACTGTCAAAGATTGGATATATGATCCCAACATCAAGTAATTTGAAAACTTCTTTTTTAACTACTTCTTGTATGTTGGGATTTAGACACCTCTGTATTTTGTTTGTGACGGTTTAATGTCTTCTTCTAGATATATTTTATGGGTGCAAATGGATGGGCTTATGCCTTTGAGGTCAGCAATAGTCCATCCCAATGCTCCCTTGTGTAACATTTGAACTAGTTTACCCTCTTGCTTAGAATTTAAAGTGGATAATATAATAATAGGGTATGTTTTCTCAATTCCTAGGAAAGCGTATTTGAGCTCCTTAGGAAGCTCCTTTAATTCCAGATCTGGGAACTGGAGATTTGAGGGCATAGCTAATTTTGTTTTTGGAGGCAATGGTTGATATGGTATTACCCACATGCATTCAGCTCTATCCTCCTCTATTGTTTCCATTATGAGACAAGTTTGATTTAGGTTGGCATCTAGTGGAGTATAATTTTTAGGTTGATAGACAGCATCAAATTGTGATACAACTACCTCCACAGGATCATTGTAATCCACAAAATCAGACTCATCATCGATGACAGTCTCAATGTGTCACGCCCCGAAGTACCAAAAATAGGAAAAAATAAATTTCCTTTATGGGTTTGTAGACACGTGACTGGTTGTGAGTGTCACCTGATTGTCCAAACATGCTTATAACAATAATGTGATATGGGAAAGTGACTAAGTTCAGCGGAAGCAGAAATTTAAAACATCCAAGTCTTACATCAGTAGTATATTACAGGCCAAAAAGATATCCAAAAGATACATATTACAAGACCAGCTAAACTATTATATCACTGACATAATAATAACAGAACTATAACAAAAGAAAAGCTCCAAAGTCTTCAGCTGGCGAAACCGTAGCCTTCCTCGTAGTAATCTTCACCAGCATAGTCTTCAGTAGTAAAGTTAGCATCTTGATAGCAGTCGGCTCCGTCTGGACCTGCAAAAGCTGGACGTGGAAGGTTCAGCGGCATGAAAAGCCGTTAGCGGTTAAGCTAAGTGAGGGTCCCCTTAAGGTTACCACCACTTAAGGCAAGTTATTCTTCATCTCTTCTTATTCCTCAAAACCATATCTCGTTCATCATTTCTTATTCTCGATACTATGCCTTATTCGTCTTTTCTCATTCTCAAAACCATGTCTTATTAAAACCCAAATCATTCCCTTTGAAACTTAACCCAGAACTGAACTGACCAATGACATTGACTGAAAGAAGACTTAACTCCAAACGCATTTACTGGTCAAGAAAGAACAACACTCAACAATGAATAGTTAACTGTCGCCCAATTGGCACTCAAACTGTCGCCCAAATGGCATAAGTGTGCGGGACATTAATAATTTCTTGGTCAAACACGTCATGCCGATCCTCAGGTCGCATGCACGTTACTGAACACGTCATGTCGATCCTCAGACCAAGGGTACGGGAAATTAATAATCACTTGGACGAACAGTCATGCCGATCCTCAGGTCACCCGTACATAACCGAACACGTCATGCCGATCCTCAGTCCAAGGGTGCGGAAAAATAATCAACCACTTGATCGAACACGTCATGACGATCCTCAGGTCATCCGTACTTGACCGAACACGTCATGCCGATCCTCAGATCAAGGAACAAGACATAACTCACCAATCGACTCCATGGAATAATTGAGAGACCAACTTTGCAAGAATTATCCAAACACGACACAAAAGTTCACGAATCAACTTTGGCCAGTAGACACACGACTAGAAACGAGGCCCAATATCCCTTTTTCACATTAAATCTGTTATCGAAGGTTTTATCATTATTTTACGTGTTCGCACATTTCGTGGTTTAGTTCATTAATATCATCCATTTATAACCGTTAATATTTCGCTATACGTCCGACATTCTATTTTCCTCTCAATATAATTACGATGGAAACTTTCCCGATCACTTATTAACACAATAATTGTGCCATACAATATACTTGTAGTTTGGGTATGAACTTTCAATGGTCATTAGAATATATTCATAACAATAGAAAACATAGTACGTAGCTCATGGATTTATAACGTGAATTTAATACCAATAAACACATAGACGAAACCCTTAACATACTTATCTACGCGATAGTACTACCATAGCACGAGACTTTCATAACAACACATGTACTGGAAAACTAGCATCAACAATCAACACCATGCATAAACAAAAAGTTGTACAATCTGCCAAGATACATTTTCACTGTGTTGACTGAATTAACATGATTTATTTGGGTATGATAAATTACTTTGTAGATCAAACTCAAAATTAAAACATTATAGATAATAGGAATATCTTCAATTACATTTTTGAGCTACTCAAACTATTTATTTTACAAGACATTTCTTATATCTCGGACTGTTCTGTCCCAGATTTATAGTATTGTATTGTACGTAACTTTCACCTATGAAGGAGGGGTTTTTAGAATGAGCTATAGAAGAGTTATTTGTAGATATATTAGTTATCATTTACCACAAAAAACCCTAGCTTAATTCGGACTTTTGAGCTGCACAAAACATTCATTTTACTAAACTATGTTCTGCTGAGAGTTTCAGTTTCTCAGATTTATAACACTGCATTGTACATGCATTTTACCCATGAAGGAGTGATTTCTAGACTGAGCTATAGAAGAGTTATATGTAGATATATGAGTTAACTTTTACCACAAAAACACCTAGCTTAATTCGGAGTTTTGAGCTGTACAAAACATTCATTTTACTAAACTATGTTCTGCTGAGAGTTTCAGTTTCTCGGATTTATGGATTTGTTTTGCATGTCATGGAAACTTCAACACAACAACATCAAACTTCTACCAAACATTAGTACATATTATATGTGTTCTAAATTGAGTTAGATTACTCACAATTTACTCACCAAGTCTTGAAATTGAGCTTGGGCTTTGGATTTGAGCTTTAGGATGCTTGAACTCAACTTCAATGGTGGATGTTCTTTGTTCTTCTCCTTCTTCTTTACTATTCTTCTCTCTTTTTCTCATGAACTACCCAAGTCCTAATTTTCTCTCCAAAAATTCAGATTGTGATCTAACTAAGAGAGTGTAGTGTGTACATGTGCTTGTTTATATAGAAATTCCATGTGCTAGGTGTCCTTTGCATGTTGCATGCTTAGGACATGTGTCCATTAATTGGACATGAATGGACATGTGTCCAAGAGGGTGGCATGTGGTTGCCACATGGCCGGCCATGTGGGCCCACTTCAAGTTATGTGCCAATTCCTCAGTTTACGTGCAAAAGTTCATCGGTATGCATGTCGGTCTCGAAGTATGTGCAAACTAGTGTTATTTCTAATGTCCAGGTCCGGGTACGGGACTAAGTTAAATCTTATTATGGTCGAGTCGGTATGGTTACTACAGGCTATATGGTAATAATACAACACGTCCATACTGTCACGTAATTAAAATAATAATATAATAATATAGTTGGTCCAATACAAAAATTAAAAAAGGCTGATATTATAATGACAGAAAATTATAGGTGTTACATCTTCCACCACCTATTAAAGGATTTCGTCCTCGAAATCTAGAGTTTGCAAGGTCTTAGAAAGTACATGGTACTAATCATATCTCAGATTTTAAGATTGTGAGGTTCCCACTAGCTAACTAACCAGACCTTCTCAAAAATTCTTTCAAACGTCCAAACTTCTTTGCTAAAACAATGCCAAGTGAAACTCATAGTTCTGAAATTGAATATGGCACCTTCGGTCTTTCGTCTTGTTCAATTATGAGATTAATTTGGTGATCTGCAAGTTCTCTTTTGGGATCTTCTTTGTGGTGGAACCTATTTCTGAGTTCCTCGTTCTGGATAATCTTTGCGCACACGTCCAGTCTTTCCACAATTAAAGCACTGTGCCTATCAACTTATGAGATGTTTCGGTGCTTTGCATTCTTTAAAGTGATGTCTAGATATTCCACAGCTGTTGCAGATATCACGTTGCTTGGGATGTGTCTGAACGGCTGTCTAGTTAACTTTCCTTTCATTATTTCTTTGCCTCTTGTGATAATTCTTGATGTATCCAGAGTTTTCCTCAATGATTGTGGATTGCATTCGAGTAGTTGTTCATGATACTGGTTTGTTTCTTCTGCATCTTTAATCGGGCAAGATTCTTACCTCTCAGCTTCTTGATGCTTGAGAAGTCTAGTTGGTCTCACGATTGTCTTCTATAACTTGTAGGGGTCGTGGCGTCCTTTTAAGCGTGTTATTGTGATTGAGTTCCTTTGCGTGTCGACATGAAATCGTCGTGGAGTTTCGGCATCATAGGTGATGACACAAGTCGTTAAGCAATTTCTCCATGCATATAAGTTGTTATTGGTAATTGGAATAGGATTGAATTCACTTATAAGGAGTTGAATTCATAACAAAATGAATACTCATTATGTACTGAGTTAGAAACGAAGAGGTACATGATCAATCACTTGTATGATCACAAAGTATAGAATGAGTATCTGAGAATAACCATTAGATGATTACTATAGGACAATCATAGTAATGCAATGACTATAGGCGCAAGGCCTCCCTGGTAGGACATAAGAATTCCTTGTCTCATGAGCCAATAATTTAGGCGAAGCCTTAATGATAAAAGTCAAGGTTAACAATAAAAAGAATTTGTGAAATGAAAGGAAATGAAGACTAATTTATAAAAGGGTGCAATATGCTTGAGTTCCTTAGGTGAACAAATACAAAGATATCCTTTGGAATAATGTCAAGGGATACGCACTTGTGAAAGTTGGTCAAACGGTTGACAGTCCAAAAGATTTACAACAATTAATTTAACAGATCATAAGTCCAAATGACTTACAATGATTGGTTTGTAAATGAATTATTGGAATCGATTTTCATGGTGATAAGTCCAAAGAGGTGACTTATAGCATTAGAAAGTAAATGAATTCACAATTGGATTTATCACTGATCAGAATGATCCAAAATCTTGTTAAGTGAAATCAGAGAGGACAACGAATAACTTTCAATTAGTGAAACAATAAAGGACATCCCAAGGTTCATCATAAGGATAATTGATCTAATGCAACTAATGGTAGAAAATAGTGGGTTTACTCAAAAGGAGTTAAATTAGAAAGATGAATATAGTTAATCAGCCTTACATGGTTTTAATTTATAACGTGCGCAAGGTCAGGGATGCATTTCTTCAGCGTGTTGATGGAATATCGATGTTGTAAACCTGAAACGTGTCTTCCCTTGGTAGGCCCTATGCGATCTGATCATTGGCTTGAAGGTGGAATGCAGTACTCATCTCCACTAATGTTCGCGGGGCGAGTCGTTCGTTGTGATTAAACGTGGTCGATGTCAGTAGTCCATGAGGTCGTTCGATTTGTTGAAGGTATGTTCTATTCTTGCGTCTTCCATCGTCTCGGGTTAAGTCAATATCTCATGTGCTCCTTGTAGTAGGGTTGACTTTGGTAGTGTAGCAGGTTGTGGCTTGAGTGGTCTAAAAAGCGATTCTGAATGGATGATATGGAGGTGTCTAAATAACTCGTTTCCATAGTCACTTGTGCTTGTGCCGTCAGCGGTCTTCCATAAACCTTGTATCAGTCTTCCAAATACACTGGTGGGATCGATCTCCTTAGGTATTATGTTGCTTAGCCTTTTGGACCTGTCCTCAGTTGTTTGAGATGATTCATCCATTGCAGAGATCGAGAAGAATCTTCTGTTCCTACGTATGAGTTCGTGTCTATAAGGTTTCTATCATACCTTATGTGAAGCAATCATAACCTGTTATATTTCACATTATGGTTATCGTCATAATACCGGTAGCTAGAATACGATGATTAAAACGATTGAACGATTGACCCAAAATGAAGCCGAGTCCGAAAAGACAGATGAATCCTCATAGATAGAAGTATAATAGTAGAATGGTGTGATCCATTCAAGAATAAAATGTAAATCTAACAATAATAGGATGACCGATTACTATGGAAGTAATCGTAGTATCTCAAGATTTGTAGGAAATGAAAGTAACTGATGGCATAAGGCCTTCAACGAATGAAATAAGAATTAGGTTTTTCATAAGTGAAATAGTCCAAACGAAATCCTACTGATAAAGAATAAGGTACCACCTGAGAGAGACAACAAGAGGTCAAGATGTACAGAGAGTACAACATTTTTGAGTTCCTAACAAAAACAAGAATAGAGAACTCATTTAGAATTATTTCAAATGAAATGAACTTGTAAGAATTTGTTCAAGGGATAGTAAGTCAAAAAGAATGACTTTGCAGTATTAGTAATCAAATTTATTTAGAATAATTTCAAAGACAATGAGCTTTCAAGATTTAAGTTTAAAGAATAATAAGTCAAAAGAATGACTTTCCAGCACTAGTGATCGAACTTGTTCTCAAAAGAATTTATCAAAAATCGGATGATCAAGGTACATACTCAACAATTGTTCTCTGGGGCATTTCAAAAAAAATAAAGGAAATGAATTACTTATCAAGGAGTGTATCACAATAATTATTGACGGTAATCGGGGCCACTTTACAAAATATATAGGTACCATTTTCAGAAGAAATGGCCATTCGAATAGAAGGCATCGATTTACTCAAAAGGAGTGGAATGAGTAGAAAGGATGTAACTGCTTACTATGGTACTCCCTTACCATATCTAAGGTAAAGTCTGCCTCTCTTATTATCTATTAAGGCCCTCTAAGAACTCCTCTGGGTCCTCCTCCTCCTCCTCGATGGCAGCTGGATCTGCTTCGTGGTTCTGCTCAGGCATCGGTATCATCTTGTCCAAATCAACTGGTGGTGCTGGATGGTCGTGTACATCATCTCCTGCTCTCTAAAGATCGTCTATTGGGTCAACCTCCTCGATCGGCTCGTTGTTGCTACTTGCCGGATTGTCCTTAATTGTCAGGTCATTGTCGTCATTTGTGTCGTCACCATTAGATGGGTCGTCTGCTGAGTGGTCACTGTCTGCAGAATCCTCTCCACTCGCTATGTCGTCATCGCTATCTGTATCCATTGGATCTGAATCGGCATCTGGCTCTGGTATGGGCTCGGGTGAGAATGGAAGTGTTGGTGAGGCCATGATAATCGGGAAGAGTATATCGTCATATAGTGCCTCGTCATGAGTCATGCTGATAGGCTCCTGGCGAATAAGTATGGTAGTCTCTAAAGCATGGATCGACTCGGGCTGAACTTGATCCGGATACTGCAATGCATCGGTATGCACGGCTCTCTACATGTCCTCCTCTAAAATGTGCCTCGCCCTCTGGCGGATCCGCGGTCGATATAGTACAGGGTCGGCAGGCTGGATACGACCATCGAGAATATAGTGCCCTCCAAAATCATCGTAAACAAAGATCGGCTCCATAGTCCTGCAAGAGGAACTAACTTAGTGTCAGTACTAATACGAGGTAAATCTTATGCTCAAAACTTAAGGTGTAGGACAATCAGTGAGCCCGTCTAAACCTAAAGATCTGATACCAAAAATCCCTGTCACGCCCCGAAGTACCAAAAATAGGGAAAAATAAATTTCCTTTATGGGTTCGTAGACACGTGACTGGTTGTGAGTGTCACCTGATTGTCCAAACATGCTTATAACAATAATGTGATATGGGAAAGTGACTAAGTTCAGCGGAAGTAGAAATTTAAAACATCCAAGTCTTACATCAGTAGTATATTACAGGCCAAAAAGATATCCAAAAGATACATATTACAAGACCAGCTAAACTATTATATCACTAACATAATAATAACATAACTATAACAAAAGAAAAGCTCCAAAGTCTTCAGCTGGCGAAACCGTAGCCTTCCTTGTAGTAATCTTCACCAGCATAGTCTTCAGTAGTAAAGTCAGCATCTTGATAGCAGTCGGCTCCGTCTGGACCTGCAAAGGCTGGACGTGGAAGGTCCAGCGGCATGAAAAGCCGTTAGCGGTTAAGCTAAGTGAGGGTCCCCTTAAGGTTACCACCACTTAAGGCAAGTTATTCTTCATCTCTTCTTATTCCTCAAAACCATATCTCGTTCATCATTTCTTATTCTCGATACTATGCCTTGTTCGTCTTTTCTCATTCTCAAAACTATGTCTTATTTAAACCTAAATCATTCCCTTTGAAACTTAACCCAGAACTGAACTGACCAATGACATTGACTGAAAGAAGACTTGACTCCAAACGCATTTACTGGTGAAGAAAGAACAACACTCAACAATGAATAGTTAACTGTCGCCCAACTGGCACTCAAACTATCCCCCAAATGGCATAAGTGTGCGGGACATTAACAATCTCTTGGTCGAACACGTCATGCCGATCCTCAGGTCGCCCGCATGTTACCGAACACGTCATGTCGATCCTCAGACCAAGGGTACGGGAAATTAATAATCACTTGGACGAACACGTCATGCCGATCCTCAGGTCACCCGTACATAACCAAACACGTCATGCCGATCCTCAGTCCAAGGGTGCGGAAAAATAATCAACCACTTGATCGAACACGTCATGACGATCCTCAGGTCATCCGCACTTGACCGAACATGTTATGCCGATCCTCAGATCAGGGAACAAAACATAACTCACCAATCGACTCCATGGAATAATCGAGAGACCAACTTTGCAAGAATTATCCAAACACGACACAAAAGTTCACGAATCAACTTTAACCAGTAGACACACGACTAGAAACGAGGCCCAATGTCCCTTATTCACATTAAATCTGTTATCGAAGGTTTTATCATTATTTTACGTGTTCGCACATTTCGTAGTTTAGTTCATTAATATCATCCATTTATAACCGTTAATATTTCGCTATACGTCCGACATTCCGTTTTCCTCTCAATATAATTACGATGGAAACTTTCCCGATTACTTATTAACACAATAATCGTGCCATACAATATACTTATAGCTTGGGTATGAACTTTCAATGGTCATTAGAATATATTCATAACAATAGAACACATAGTACGTAGCTCATGGATTCATAACGTGAATTTAATACCAATAAACACATAGACGAAATCCTTAACATACTCATCTACGCGATAGCACTACCATAGCACGAGACTTTCATAACAACACATGTACTGGAAAACTAGCATCAACAATCAACACCATGCATAAACAAAACATTATCCAAAAAGTTGCACAATCTGCCAAGATACATTTTCACTGTGTTGACTGAATTAACATGATTTATTTGGGCATGATAAATTACTTTGTAGATCAAACTCAAAATTACAATATTATAGATAATAGGAATATCTTCATGTACAAAAAAATCTAGCTTCAATTACATTTTTGAGCTACTCAAACTATTTATTTTACAAGACATTTCTTATATCTCGGACTGTTCTGTCACAGATTTATAGTACTGTATTGTACGTAACTTTCACCTATGAAGGAGGGGTTTTTAGAATTAGCAATAGAAAATTTATTTGTAGATATATGAGTTATCGTTTACCACAAAAAACCCTAGCTTAATTCGGACTTTTGAGCTGCACAAAACATTCATTTTACTAAACTATGTTCTGCTGAGAGTTTCAGTTTCTCAGATTTATAACACTGCGTTGTACATGCATTTCACCCATGAAGGAGTGATTTCTAGACTGAGCTATAGGAGAGTTATATGTAGATATTTGAGTTAGCTTTCACCACAAAAACACCTAGCTTAATTCGGAGTTTTGAGCTGCACAAAACATTCATTTTACTAAACTATGTTCTGCTGAGAGTTTCAGTTTCTCAGATTTATGGATTTATTTTGCATGTCAAGGAAACTTCAACACAACAACATCAAACTTCTACCAAACATTAGTACATATTGTATGTGTTCTAAATTGAGTTAGATTACTCACAATTTACTCACCAAGTCTTGAAATTGAGCTTGGGCTTTGGATTTGAGCTTTAGGATGCTTGAACTCTACTTCAATGGTGGATGTTCTTTGTTCTTCTCCTTCTTCTTTACTATTCTTCTCTCTTTTTCTCATGAACTACCCAAGTCCTAATTTTCTCTCCAAAAATTCAGATTGTGATCTAACTAAGAGAGTGTAGTGTGTGCATGTGCTTGTTTATATAGAAATTCCATGTGCTAGGTGTCCTTTGCATGTTGCATGCTTAGGACATGTGTCCATTAAGTGGACATGTGTCCAAGAGGGTGGCATGTGGTTGCCACATGGCCGGCCGTGTGGGCCCACTTTAAGTTGTGTGCCACTTCCTCAGTTTATGTGCAAAAGTTCATCGGTATGCGTGTCGGTCTCGAAGTATGTGCAAACTGGTATTATTTCTAATGTCCAGGTCCGGGTACGGGACTAAGTTAAATCTTATTATGGTCGAGTCGGTATGGTTACTACAGGCTATATGGTAATAATACAACACGTCCATACTGTCACGTAATTAAAATAATAATATAATAATATAGTAGGTCCAATACAGGAATTAGAAAAAGTTGATATTATAATGACAGAAAATTACAAGTGTTACACGATGAGGTTAACTTCTTCATCATCCTCGTATTCTTCAGGTCGGGGATTTGAAAAGATTTTCACGTTCAAGGTCATGTTCCCGAATACGATAGTCATTATACCACTTCTTATTCGCACTGTGGCATTGATCGTGTTAGGAATGGACGTCCAAAGATTACCGGGATTTGTGCACACAGTTTGGAAACAGGTTCACTGTTTAAGATTACAATGTCAACCGGGAAGACAAACGTGTCTATTTGCATAAGGACATCCTCCAACACCCCTCTTGGATACTTAATCGATCAATCTGCCAATTGTAATGCAACTCGGGTAGGTTTGAGTTTACCTAACCCTAGTTGTTTATAGACTGAGTATGATAGTAGGTTTACAGTCGCTGCTAGATCAAGTAGTGTATTGCCTATTTTTTGATTTCCAATTTGGCATGAGATAGTAGGAGTACTGGGGTCTTTAATAGTCGGGGGCAATTCATTCTGAATAATTGCGCTTACTTGGCAAGCAACATAGGCATGTTTTTTCACACTCTGTCGCCTCTTGACCGTGCATAAATGCTTTAGGTATTTAGCGTATGCCGGTACTTACTTAATTGCATCAAGGAATGGAATGTTTATTTTAACTTGTGTAAATAGTTCCAAAAACTCCTGATTCTTTACATCATTTTTGGGTTTCTTTAGTCTTTGAGGCTAAGGCACGGGGAAATGGCATTTTGGAACTTCATCGTTAACGGGTTCCTTCCATACCTTCTCTCTACTTCTATAGGAGTTTCATCATGTAATTCTAAGGTTTCATTATTAGTAGATGGTTCCTCTTTATTTTCCACTTCATCCTCTTCTTCTACAACGGTAGATAGAGGCATGTTTTCCCTATTATCTTGTCGCTTTTCAGGCTAGTCACGGCTTTAGCATGTTCGTGATTATTGGGACCATTATTGTATCCCTTAGGGTTTGGAAGTGGTTGGGCAGTGTCACGCACCGAAGTACCAAAAATAGGGAAAAATGAATTTCCTTTATGGGCTCGTAGACACGTTACTGGTTGAGAGTGTCACTTGATTGTCCAAACATGCTGATAACAATAATGTGATATGGGAAAGTGACTAAGTTTAGCGAAAGTAGAAATTTAAAACATCCAAGTCTTACATTAGTAGTATATTACAGACCAAAAAGATATCCAAAAGTTACATATTACAAGACCAAGTAAACTATTGCATCACTAACATAATAATAACAGAACTATAACAAAAGAAAAGTTCCAAAGTCTTCAGCTGGCGAGACTGTAGCCTTCCTCGTAGTAATCTTCACTAGCATACTCTTCAGTAGTAAAGCCCACATCTTGATAGCAATCAACTCTGTCTAGACCTGCAAAGGCTAGATGTGTCCAGCGGCATGAAAAGCCGTTAGCGGTTAAGCTAAGTGAGGGTCCCCTTAAGGTTACCACCACTTAAGGTAAGTTATTCTTCACTTCTTCTTATTCTCAACTATGTCTCGTTAATCTTTTCTTATTCTCAAAACTATACCTTGTTTAAACACAATCATACACTTCAAAACTTAACCCACAACTGAACTGACCAATGACATTGACTGAAAGAAGACTTAACTCCAAACGCATTTATCGATCAAGAAGGAACAATACTCGACAATGAATCACTTGATTGAACACATCACTGATGATCCTCAGAACAAGTGTGCGGGATATTAACAATCTCTTGGTCGAACATGTCATGCCGATCCTCAGGTCACCCGCACCTTACTGAACACGTCATGTCGATCCTCAGCCCAAGGGTATGGGACATTAACACTCACTTGGACGAACACGTCATGCCGATCCTCAGGTCACCCGTACATAACCGAACAAGTCATGCCGATCCTCAGTCCAAGGGTGCGGAAAAATAATCAACTATATGATCGAACACATCACGACGATCCTCAAGTCATCCGCACTTGACCGAACACAAACAAAACTCTCCAATCGACTCTATGGAATTACCGAAAGACCAACTTTGCAAGAAATATCCAAACATGACACGAAAGTTCACGAATCAACTTTGACTGGTAGTCACACGACTAGAAACGAGACCCAATGTCCCTTATTTGCATAAAATCTATTATTGAAGGTTTTATCGTTATTTTACACGTTCGTACGTTTTGTAGTTTAGTTCATTAATATCATCCATTTATAACCGTCAGTATTTCGCTTTACGTTCAACATTTCGTTTTACCTCTGAATATGCTTACGATGGAAACTTTCCCAATCACTTACCAACACAATAATCGTGCCATACAATATACTTATAGTTTGGGTATGAACTTTCCAACGGTCATTAAACTATATTCATAATAATGGGAAAAACATAGAACGTAGCTCATGGATTTATAACATGGATTTAATACCACTAAACATATAGATGAAACCCTTAACATACTCATCTAATTTTTAGGGCGGCTAACCAAGGAACTATGCTTTGTCTGGGAATACACCCAGAGAACCACACAGTATTATAACATGGCACCACAGGATGATGTATCCTCAAATGGTCCTAAATAAGAAAAGTGTTAAATGCACCATTAGGGGTTATAGTCCATTTCACAATATCGATACAACTTTTAGGTTTATGGAAATTTGACAAAACATTTCTAATTTCATTAATTTCAATGGAATTGGAGCCAGGCCAATTCCAATCCAAACCCCTAATTATGCTGCTAACTTTAGCATTAACATTAATTGTAGAGTCATAAACAATTCTATCAGAGTATTTATCCAACAAAGGACCCAAGGGAAGCCAATTATCAAACCAGAGAGAAGTATGGTTACCATTACCAATGCAATGAATTAGCTTGCATGTTTTGTCATAAGCATATGGAAACTCATGATCACTTATTTTTTGCCTGCTCTTTTTCATCTTTTGTGTGGCAGGGACTGATGAATAGATGTGGATTGCACTGGCAAGGTCAAAACTGGATTGACACTCTGATTCTATGGCTCAAAGGCTAAATGGCAATTCAAGCCAACATGTGATACCTAAAATGTGTCTTGGAGTGGCAGTCTATGGATTATGGAAGGAGAGAAACTATAGGTCGTTCAGGAACACCTCCAATGCTAAAGATTCTTCTGATGAACCTAATTTCTCAAGTTAATGCGCAAATCAAGTGAAATGGAGTAACCATTCAAATTTTGATAGGATTATTTGTAATTGGTTCTAACGGTCCGTGGGGTTTCTTTTTCTGCGTATTGTGCTGTTAGCCTTTTCTCTTTAGGTTTGCCTTGGATGGTTGGTTTGCCTTCAAGGTGCAAGTTGTATGCCTTTGAATTTTCTTGTTGGTTTTTCCTGTAAGGCAGGCCCATGTTTTTTTTTTTTGAGGTCAAGTTGCTAGATTAGCATCATGTCCTCATGTTTTGAGCTCATTGTATTATCCTGGGGTATGCCCCTTGTATAGTTTGTACATTCCCCTTTTTGGAATATATTTACCATTTTTCAAAAAAAAAACATACTCATCTACGCGATAGCACTACCATAGCACAAGATTTTCATAACAACACAGGTACCGGAAAAACTAGCATTAACAATCAACCCCATGCATAAACAAAACATCTTTCAAAAAGCTGTACAATCTGCCAGGATATATTTTCACTGTGTTGACTGAATTAACATGATTTATTTGGGCATGATCAATTGCTTTGTAGATTAAACTCAAAACTATAACACTATAGGTATTTGGATCATCTTCATGTACAAAAAAAATCTAGTTTCAATTACATTTTTGAGCTACTCAAAATATTTATTTTACAAGACATTTCTTATATCTCGGACTGTTCTGTCCCAAATTTTTAGCATTGTGTTATACGTGAATTTTACCTATGAAGGGGTCATTTTTAGACTAGGCTATATAAGAGTTATTTATAGATAAATGAGTTAGCTTTCTCCACAAAACAATCTAGCTTAAGTCTCATTTATGAGCTGCTCCAAACATTGATTTTACTAAACTACATTCTGCTGAAAGTTTATGTTTCCCAGATTCATAACATTGTGTTGTACATGCATTTCACCCATGAATGAGTGATTTCTAGACTAAGCTATAGAAGAGTTATTTGTAGATATATGAGTTACCTTTCTCCAAAAACAAACCTAGCTTAATTCGGATTTTTGAGCTGCACAAAACATTCATTTTACTAAGCTACATTTTGTTGGAAGTTTCTATTTCTCATATTCGTAACACTGCGTTGTACATGCATTTCACCCATGAAGGATTGATTTCTAGACTGAGCTATAAAAGTTTTATTTGTAGATATATGAGTTACCTTTCTCCTCAAAAAACCTAGCTTAATTCGAATTTTTGAGCTGCACAAAACAGTCATTTTACTAAGCTACATTATGCTGGAAGTTTCTGTTTCTCACAATTAAGGATTTGTCTTGCATGTCATGAAAACGTCAACACAACATCAAACTCCTACTAAACATTAATACATGTTATACATGTTCTAAATTGAGTTAGATTACTCACAATTACTCATAATTTACTCACAATTTACTCACTATTTACTCACCAAAGCTTGAAATTAAGCTTGATGTTGTTCTTGAGCTTGATTCAACTTCAAGGATGACTTCTCTTTTTTCTCTCAAGAATTAAAACTCCATCTCTCTCTCACAAATTTTAAGTGCTGGTCATAGAGACAAAGTGTGTATAATGCATGCTATATGCATGCTTATATAGAAATCCTAGGATCTAGGTGTCATGTGGCATGTGTATATGCCATGACATGTGTCCTACAAGTGGACATGTGTCCAAGAGGGTGGCATGTGGCTGCCGCATGGCTGGCCATGTAGGACCACTTTGGATTCTGTGCCACTTTCTTGGTTTACGTGCATAAGTTTCTCGGTATACGTGTCATTCTCGATCTACGTACAACCAGGTATTATTTCTAATGTCCGAGTCCAGGTTTGGGACTAAGTTAAATCTTATTACGGTGGAGTTGGTATGGTTACTACAGTCTAATCAGTAATCCTAAGATACATCAAAACTGTTACCCAACTAAAATAATAATATAATAATATAGCCGGTTCAATATAGAAATTCGAAAAGCTGATATTATTAATGAAAGAAAAATTACAGGTGTTACATCTTCCACCACCTATTAAAGGATTTTGTCCTCGAAATCAGAGCTTATCTAGGTACAAAACAGAAAAGGACATTTCTCTCACATCTCTGACTCCATTTCCCGCGAAGCTTCTCTTTCGTCATGACGATTCCACTGAACCTTCACCAATGGAATCTCCTTGTTTCTCAGCTTCTTGGTCTCTCGACCCAAAATTTTGATGGGTCTCACGGTGTAGGATACGTTGCTATTCACCTTGATGTCCTTGAAGTCGATTACATGTGGCGTCGTACCCTGATGATACTCCTTCAACATACTGATGTGAAAAACATTGTGAATACCTGACAACCTTGGTGGCAACGCGAGTCTATAAGAAACTCTTCCTACGCGTTCCAAGATTTCGAATGGTCCGATATAGCATGGCGACAACTTTCCCCTTTTCTGTCCAAACCTTACAACTCCTCGAACTGGTGATACCTTGAGTAAAATATGTTCTCCTACCTTATACTCTTTATCTGTGCAATGTTTGTCTGCATAGCTCTTATATCGATCTTGTGCTACCTTCATCTTTTCTCTGACAATAATTATCTTCTTATTAGTCTCTCGTACCATCTCTGGTCCTAAAAGCTTGCCATCTCCAACTTCGGCCCAACATAGTGGCGAACGACATGGCCTTCCATACAATGCCTCGAATGGTGCCATTGTTAGGAAACTATGTTCCCAGAATCCATTGACAGCGCGTATAAGTTGGTACTGCAAAAAAAAATACGTGAAAACTACGATAACCCTACAAGGGCGGAACTAGGGTTACCTTAATTTGCTAAAACGGATTGCTGTAGTAGGCGAATCGAGAACACGGGCTCGATAACAGCTCACGATCTTCTACCGTATTTCTTTGCTGCCAGAATATCGAACTGAGTGTGGGCTCTTTCGAAATCCTTTCTGTTTTCTGCTCTCCCTCTTTTACGCTCTCTTTTCTATTCCGAGTTATAATTCTCTATATAGAAAAACGCTAACTGAGGAGAGAGTCAAAGCAGCAAATATATATAGGCTACGATAGGGACCATAAGAGGTCAATAAGGAATAGGCTTCCTTATGGAATTTGGAAACCCTAATTCGAACTGAATCAGATTCCAATTTCCATAAATTATAATTCATACCAGTAAAGAATTATAATTGCACTCCTACCCTTATCTCAAAAATATATTTCGAGCTCCATGTTATTAAATGCTTATTATCTCCCATGTTAAGATTACATATATCCATTAATTAAATATAATTACTGACAATCATATTTAATTAATTTCTTAAAATTCCTTGAGATCCTCTGCTTAACTTATCTGATATGTCGGATACAAAATCCACCTGCAGGGTTTGACATAATCAAAACTTATAAGCTTTCTCAAGGGGATATCATCAATCCCAAAATTGAGACATGGATTCCATCATTAATTAATATCCACCACACAATTAATATTGCCACCCAATCCAATGAGATATTGACCCATTTAAGGATCTCACCCTTTTAGGGATCAAAGTGTAAATAACAAATGTACGTGTCTACAAATTAACTTAGGATTTAGAGCATAAGCACTCATAATAGTCATAAGGTATTAATTATCTTATAAGTCAGTATAAAGACAATTACCCCAAGTCAGTCTCGTTTAATACACAAAGTGTACTAGCATAGTGAGTTGAAACTATACCGTTTTCCATAGTCAAGACAAACCTACTACAACACCATGTTGCAGTCCTACTGATGGTGTGTCAAATCCCATCTAAGACTGCAAACCAAAATCTTGCATTCTATAATATCTGATGGCCTGATCTTCCGTGTGTAATCCGAACTCTACACACCAAACCACCTATTATATAGAATGAGAGACACACATGCATAATATTAAATAAATAATATAATACAAACATTGCCCACATAGATTCTCATAAAAAATGGATTAACTGATTTTATTAAATGAATAATAAATCAACTACATAAAGCATGGCTTTTAGTATATATCCCTAACAATCTCCCACTTAGACTCAAAGCCATGATATGACACACCTCACTCTTATCCCTTCTACATGACTGTTAAAAGTCTTGGCCGATAAGCTCTTGGTGAAAGGATCTGCCAGGTTATTTGTTGATGCTATCTTGGTCACTTCAACATCACCTCTTTGCACGATCTCTCATATCAGGTGATACTTACGCTCAATGTGTTTTCCCTTCTTGTGGGCCCTTGGTTCCTTTGAGTTAGCAATCGCTCCGCTATTATCGCAATAAAGAGTAATAGCCGATTGTACCGCAGGTAACACTCTTAGATCCATAAGGAAGTTTCTGAGCCAAACGGCCTCCTTAGCGGCTTCCGAAGCAGCCACATACTCGGCTTCTATGGTGGAATCAGCAATACATGACTGCTTGGTACTCCTCTAAGTAATGGCTCCACCTCCTAGGGTAAACACATATCCTGAGGTAGACTTTCTGGAATCCCTATCTGACATGAAATCAGAATCTGTGTACCCAATAGGTACAAGACTGTCTGCTTGGTAAACTAACATATAGTCTCGAGTCCTTTTCAGGTACTTGAGAATTTTTTTCACCGCAGTCCAATGTTCTTGCCCTGGATTAGACTGATATCTACTAACCATGCCAACAGCAAAGCGGATGTCAGGTCTAGTACATAGCATAGCATACATTAGGCTTCTTACTGCCGAGGCATAAGGAACTGCCTTCATCTTCTCTATCTCATCAGGTGTCTTAGGACACTGATCCTTAGATAGAGTAATTCCGTGTCTGAAGGGAAGGAATCCCTTCTTGGAATCTTGCATGCTAAACCTTGCAAGAATATTGTCAATATAAGTGCCTTGTAACAAGTCCAACATCCTATTCTTGCGATCTCGCATAAGCTTGATCCCTAAGATGTGACCGGCTTCTCCCAAGTCCTTCATATCGAATTGACTAGACAACCATACCCTTACAGAAGATAATACCCCCACATCATTTCCGATTAGCAAGATATCATCCACATATAGTACTAAGAACACCACCACTATTCCATCATGTTTCTTGTACACACAAGATTTATCCGCACATTGATCAAAACCAAAAGACTTGATTGCTTGATCAAAGCGGATATTCCAAGACCTAGATGCCTGCTTAAGTCCATAAATGGACTTCTTAAGCTTGCACAACATGTGTTCTTGGCCCTTCGCAATGAACCCATCTGGTTGCATCATATAGATGCACTCGTCAAGATTTCCATTTAGAAATGTTGTCTTGACATCCATTTGCCAAATTTCATAATCGAAATGTGCAGCAATGGATAAGAGAATCCGGATAGACTTTAGCATGGCCACCGGCGAAAAAGTTTCCTCATAATCGATTCCCTCTTTTTGAGTAAACCCTTTCGCAACAAGCCTTGCATTAAAGGTTTCCACCTTACTGTCTGCTCCTGTCTTCTTCTTATAGATCCACTTACATCCAATGGGTTTTATTTCATTGGGTGGTTCTACAAGATCCCAGACTTGATTGGAGTACATAGACTTCATTTCATATTTCATATCCTTTTGCCAAAGATCTGCATCTTTATCTTGGAGTGCTTCATTGTAGTTATAGGGGTCGGTACCTTGTTCATCAGGGACCCGATCATAAGACTCTCCCAAGAACATATACCGGTCAGGTTGAATAATAACCCTCCTACTACGACGAGGCACAACCCGTGTCTGTGTATCACTGATATTTTGTTGTGAAGATTCTGAACTTAATACACCATTATCTACACGTTGTACTGGTTCAAGAACCTGCGTGTTAATGGTCGGTTTAGGATCTACACGAGTTTCGATAATCCTCCCACTACGACGTGGTAATGGAATATCGATAACTCTTTCTTGTGGTGTTTCTTCTCGTACCGTTAGCATCGAAGAAGTATGTCTCAGTGTCTCTCCTCTCATTTCCTCTAGAACAATACGGCTTCTGGGCTTGTGTTCCATAACATAGTCCTCTTCTAAGAATGTGGCATTGGTGCTAACAATAACCTTCTGATCCTTAGGACTATAAACCAGACCACCCTTAGTTCCTCTTGGATACCCAACAAAGAAACATACTTCTGTTCTTGATTCCAACTTTTCTGCGTTCCCTTTCAGCACATGTGCTGGACTACCCCAAATCCGAACATACAGCAGACTAGGCTTTCGTCCAGTCCACAATTCTGTGGGAGTAGTAGGTACTGACTTAGATGGTACCAAGCTTAGAATGTATGCAGCTGTCTCTAATGCGTATCTCCAAAAGGAAATTGGTAAATCCGAGTAACTCATCATAGATCTTACCATATCCATGAGAGTCATGTTCCTTCTTTCTGTTACACCGTTCTGCTGAGGCATACGGGGTGCAGAAAATTGGGATGTAATCCCTTGCTCCAATAAGTATTCCCTAAACTCTCCCAAGAGGTACTCTCCACCACGATCAGATCGTAGTGTCATGATACATTTACCTAGACGCTTCTCCGTTTCAGCCTTGAAGTCTTTGAATTTCTCAAAGCATTTAGACTTACGCCGCATCAAATAAATGTACCCATACCTTGAGTAATCATCGATGAAAGTGACAAAGTACTCAAATCCTCCTCTTGCTTGGACAGTCATAGGACCACACAAATCAAAGTGAACCAGTTCCAACGGCTCTTTTGCTCTATAGCCCTTGGCCGAGAATGGCCTCTTGGTCATTTTGCCTTCCAAGCAGGATTCACAAACTGGAAGTGCCTCCACTTCCAATGAGCCTAATGGCCCATTTTGAACCAGTCTTTGAATCCTTTTCAAATTAATATGACCAAGGCGTAAGTGCCAAAGATGCGTTTGGTTCATCCTCGAAGGTTCTTTTCTCATAAATGGCAAACTATTTGTGTTATTCAATTCATTAAGTTGCAGTATAGGAGAGATAGGATTTATAATATAAAGATCATCCACCAATTGACCAGAACAAATAAAACGTTTATTTTCTTTAATAACTACTACTTTATTAAAATGAACCGAATATCCATTCTTTACTAAACTAGAAACTGAAACTAAATTCCTTCTATTAGAAGGTACATAAAAGCAATTTCTTAATATTAAAATCCTATCTTTACCAAAACTAAGATGTAGATCTCCTACTGCAACTGCTGCCACTCTCGTAGCATTTCCCATCTATAGATAAATCTCTCCATCACTGAGCTGCCTGGTTCCCTAGAACCCCTGCAAAGAATTGGATACATGATCAGTGGCTCCCGTATCTACACACCAGGTACCGGTAGATCGGACCGCTAAACATGTTTCAACGACTAGAAAATGAGATTTACCTTGATTGTTCTGTTTGGCGAGTTAAACTGGACATTGCTTCTTCTAGTGTCCTGGCTGCTTGCAAACAAAACATTTGCCTTTAGGCTTTCCCAATTGTCCTCGTGGCCTTTGGATTGGCAGAGGACCCGCGGCCTTCTTTTGAGCCTTTTTCATTTTCTTCTTGCCTTTCGGCTTTGCTGCAGAACCTTTCTCAAACACAAGAGCATTCCCTGACTTTCTGTTGAGACCCTCAGCTGCCTGGAGTTCTTTAAGCAGCTCTGCCAAGGTATATTTAAATTTATTCATGTTGTAATTGAGGCGGAATTGCTTAAAAGACTCTGGCAGTGACTGGAGTACGATATCGACCTGGGTTTCCCCGTCGATTTCAGCTCCAAGGATCTCTAGTTCATTAAGAAGAGATATCATCTTAAGAACATGATCCCTTACAGGCGTCCCCTCAGCCATGGTTGTGTTCATCAAGTCTTTTATAGCAACCTGCCTAGCAGCACGACTTTGATCCCCGAACATCTCTCGGAGGCTCTCCATCATGTCATAGGCACTGGTCATTGACTGATGCTAATGTTGCAGAACATTTGACATGGATGCCAAAATATAACACCGCGCCATCTCATCAGCCTTGACCCATTTCTTGTGAGCCTGGGTTTCCTCAGCGGTTGCCCCCTCACCAGGTTGCTCAGGACATTCTTGAGTAAGCACAAACTTGTACTCTTCAGCAGTTAACACAATATCCAAATTCCTTTTCCACTCTATATAGTTTGGTCCAGTAAGTTTGTTTTCTTTAAGTATAACAGCAAGTGGATTGAAAGTACCCATTTGAAAGCCTGAGAATCACATAACATAAATAATTACATTTGGGCAAAAATTACTATGGATTCGAGTTGAAAATATTGGTTCCCTCAACCATATTTGAAAGGAATCCGCCAGCAACCTGATACACCGCGAATAGTATGACTCGATGGGAAGCCATATACTATCCATCATTTGTTCAGATAGACAATTGCCTTTTAATTTTACTATCCAGGCAATGTACTTTGCCTAATAAAATTAAACTGCTGACTTGGTTTGGTCCTATAAATAATAACAGTACCTCAGATGGAGAGGATATTATTATTTATAGCTAAGTGTATACCATCACTTAATTCTAGGTCAAGAGTTCCATGAGGAACACCTCTGATGGAGAGGTGACCCACACCAACAATCACCCAAAACATTCTTTTAAAGAAGTTTGTACTGATGATTCCATGATCAACTACATCCGATAGGGAGGATGACACTAGAGCCATCACACAAATTAATCATATCATCTACAAACCAGTGATGGAGACCATGGGATTTATACTTGATAAATTCCCTCTCCCACTTAGAATTTTTAAAAAAAACTTGAGGGTTATAATTTTTTAGAAAAACTTTTTAATTTAATTAATAAAAAATAATGGAATACTTGACAAGGATTAATTCATCCTTACTTGTGAAATCCACATGTGTAGATAATAAAATTATTCGATTCTCATGATTTTAGAAAATAAGTACTTATGTTTTCAAATTATGGAATTAGTTTTATTTCTAAATACACATGTAGTTGTCCATCATTTTAAATTAATATAAATTAACCATACAGCTAGACATCTAAAATAGCTCTAGGAACGATTATCCATGTTGTCCTATCCATTAAACATAAAACAATAATAATCATTCAATCACAATAAATAAGGAAACCACAATAAAATAGGAATCCCACTATTATGGTCAAGCTGCAACTCTTGTGAAGAAATCCCACTGTTTTCTGAAACTGCCTTCAGAAACTACCTCCAGATTGCTTTCTGAAACTGCTTGTAAAGTGTCTTCACGAACTGTCTTCACGGATTTACTTGAGATATATTAAACAAACCCTATGCCTCCATAAAGGAGTTCACATGCTATTTCTTTGCAGTAAATTAACCACACATCAATCAAGCGTGGGATCCAATACACACAAATCCTATGCCTCCATAAAGGAGTTCACATGCTATATTAAAACAGCAAAATTAATCACGGATAAAACCATTGTGGGATCCAATAACACAAAATCCGCGACCATAATAGTGGAATAAGAACGCTGCAAAACAAGTGTTAGCACAGTTCTACGTTCTATCCATCCATCAAAACACGCATAAGATCTATTTTATTGGACAACATGGTTGCGTCCAACTCATACGCAGAATCAACGTTGCTCTGATACCACTGTTAGGAAACTGTGTTCCCAGAATCCATTGACAGCGCGTATAAGTTGGTACTGCAAAAAAAATTACGTGAAAACTACGATAACCCTACAAGGGCGGAACTAGGGTTACCTTAATCTACTAAAACGGATTACTGTAGTAGGCGAATCGAGAACACGGGCTCGATAACAGCTCACGATCTTCTACCGTATTCCTTTGCTGCCAGAATATCGAACTGAGTGTGGGCTCTTTCGAAATCCTTTCTGTTTTCTGCTCTCCCTCTTTTACGCTCTCTTTTCTATTCCGAGTTATAATTCTCTATATAGAAAAACGCTAACTGAGGAGAGAGCCAAAGTAGCAAATATATATAGGCTACGATAGGGACCATAAGAAGTCAATAAGGAATAGGCTTCCTTATGGAATTAGGAAACCCTAATTCGAACTGAATCAGATTCCTATTTCCATAAATTATAATTCATACCACTAAAGAATTATAATTGCACTCCTACCCTTATCTCAAAACTATATTTCGAGCTCCATGTTATTAAATGTTTATTATCTCCCCATGTTAAGATTACAGATATCCATTAATTAAATATAATTACTGACAATCATATTTAATTAATTTCTTAAAATTTCTTGAGATCCTCTGCTTAACTTACCTGATATGTCGGATACAAAATCCACCTGCAGGGTTTGACATAATCAAAACTTATAAGCTTTCTCAAGGAGATATCGTCAATCCCAAAATTGAGACATGGATTCCATCATTAATTAATATCCACCACACAATTAATATTTCCACCCAATCCAATGAAATATTGACCCATTTAAGGATCTCACCCTTTTAGGGATCAAAGTGTAAATAACAAATGTACGTGTCTACAATTAACTTAGGATTTAGAGCATAAGCACTCATAATAGCCATGAGGTATTAATTATCTTATAAGTCAGTATAAAGACAATTACCCCAAGTCAGTCCCGTTTAATACACAAAGTGTACCAGCATAGTGAGTTGAAACTATACCATTTTTCGTAGTCAAGACAAACCTACTACAACACCATGCTGCAGTCCTACCGATGGTGTGTCCAATCCCATCTAAGACTGTAAACCAAAATCGTACATTCTATAATATCTGATGGCCTGATCTTCCGTGTGTATGCCGAACTCTACACACCAAACCACCTACTATATAGAATGAGAGACACACATGCATAATATTAAATAAATAATATAATACAAACATTGCCCACATAGATTCTCATAAAAAATGGATTAACTGATTTTATAAAATGAATAATAAATCAACTACATAAAGCATGGCTTTTAGTATATATCCCTAACAGCCATGCCTATGCTTGAGTGATAACTATTATTGTAGGCAAACTCAATCAATGGAAGATGTGTCTCCCATGAACTCTCAAAGTCAATCATGTAAGCTCTGAGCATGTCTTCCATTACTTGATTGGTCCTCTCGGTTTGCCCGTCGGTTTGAGGATGAAATACTGAACTCAATTTTAGTGAAGTTCCTAAAGCTGTCTTGAAACTTCCCCAGAATTCTGTTATAAATCGAGAATCACGATCAGACACTATGCTGACGGTTACTCCATGCAATCGTACGACCTATTGTATGTATAACTGACTCAACTTCTCTACAGAGTATGTCATACTGTATGCTATGAAGTGAGTTGACTTGGTGAGTCGGTCCACAATCACCCAAATAGAGTCATGGCTCTGCTAAGATCGGGGCAGACCTACCATAAAATCCATGGTAATGTGTTCCCACTTCCACTGCAGAATCGGTAATGGCTGTAACAATCCTGATGGCTTCTGATGTTCTACTTTGACTTGTTAACAAGTAAGACACCTAGAAACATACTCTGCCACTTCTTGTTTTATGCCTTCCTACCAGAAATTCCGCTTCAAGTCTGTATACATCTTTGTACCTCCAGGATGAACGGTCAAACAGGGCTTGTGTGCTTCATCCAGAATGTCCTTCCTCAGGGTCTCCACATCAAGAACACACAGTCGATTCCTACATCGAAATCCTCCATCTGAGCCTACGATCCATTCCTCAAGTTCCTTTGCTGAAACTTTAGTAAACCACTTTTTCCACTATTCGTCTTTCTGCTGGGCTTCCAAAATACAATTGAGAAGCGTCGGTTGTGCTACTAAACATCCAAAATGGTGTCCTCCTTCTGTCTCTATGGGTTGGAGATCAAATTCTGCTATGGTTTCCAATACTTTCCATTCTCGAATCATGAGATTAGCAACTATCTCATGAGGTTTATGACTAAAAGCATCTGTAATAATGTTTGCTTTTCCAGGATGGTACTGTAGAGTAAAATCATAATCCTTGAGTAACTCCATCCATCGTCTCTGCCTCATATTTAGTTCCTTCTGAGAGAACAAGTATTTCAAGCTCTTGTGGTTTGAAAACAAATCAAGCTACTCCCCATAGAGGTAATGTCTCCATGTTTTCAGTGCAAACACAATTATGGCTAACTCTAGATCATGCATTGGATAACTCATCTCGTGTGGCTTCAACTGTCTCGATCCATATGCTATCACCTTCCCATCTTGCATAAGTACATACCCTAATCCTTGGTGTGAAGCATCACTGTAGATGGTATATCTTTTACAGCTCTTGGGTATTGCTAACACAGGTGCCGAAGTTAATCTCTCCTTCAGCTCTTGAAATGTACGTTCATGTCGATCCTTCCAATCGAACTTCGACTCCTCCTTCGTAAGACCAGTTAATGGGGCTGCGATTCTAGAGAATCCTTCTACAAATCTCCTGTAGTAGCCAGCCAAACCTAAAAAACTTCTAATCTCTAAGGCATTACTCGGTCTTTTCTAATCTAGCTCTGCGTCTATCTTTGAAGAATCCACTGATATCCCATTCTGAGAGACAACATATCCTAAGAACTTGACTTCTTTAAGCCAAAACTCACATTTTCTAAACTTTGCATACAGTTGGTTGTCCCTGTGTGTCTGTAAGGCAATCTACAAGTGTCTATCGTGTTCCTCCTTGGTCTTGGAATAAATCAGTATATCATCTATAAAGACCATAATAAACTGATTCAAGTAGGGCCTAAATACCCTATTCATGAAGTCCATAAACACTATTGGGACGTTGGTTAGCCCGAATGGCATCATAAGAAACTCATAATGTCCATATCTAGTACGGAATGCTGTCTTTGACACGTCTTCTGGTCGAATTAACAGCTGGTGGTATCCTGATCTCAAATCGATCTTTGAAAATGTCGTGGCTCCTTGTAATTGATCGAACAAGTCATCAATACATGGCAGTGAGTACTTATTCTTGATGGTTACCTTATTCAACTCCCTGTAGTCTATGCAGAGTCAAAGCGATCCGTCTTTCTTCTTTACGAACAGTACCGGTGCACCCCACGGTGATGTGCTTGGACGCACAAATCTCAAATCCTCCAACTCCTGTACTTGCTTCTTCAATTCTTGTATTTCTATCGGTGCCATCCTGTATGGGGTCTTGGAGACAGGCATGGTTCCAGGTGCCAATTCTATGCAGAAGTCTATCTCTCGCTTTGGCGGCTGTGGACCACTGCGAATGAGGAGCGGGTCCTGACGCTCTCCCTCGATAGTGTCCCGGGACGGATCCCAAGGAGCACACTTTAGGGAAAACTAGGACTTCCTCACGCGATCCTAGAGACAAAGAGTCGCCACCTAATTTTTATCGGGAATTAGGAAACCCAAGTTTGACTCGCCCAAAATTGAATAAGGTTACTCGCCCTTCATTACCAGAAACAAGGTTCGGGGGTCTTGGTACGAGAGGGGAAGGAGCCCAAGCAGGACTAAAGCACCCCCTCCTCGCCCTACCGAATGGTAGGCCTTGATTCAAATATCCTTGTTATTAATTCATAATAGATGTTGTTTCCTCAAACATACTAGATAGATATATACATGGCAAAAAGAAACATCTAATGAAAATCATTTCAAGAGACTAAATCAAGTAGAAAGCGGATGCTCATGCAATACAAGGGAGAAGTATACTCACAGTGGCTAGTCCCGCCCGGGACCGATACAAATAAAGTAAACATGTCATGATATGCAAAGGGAACGAGAAGACTTACATTGGTTGACTCAAGCGGAGTCGCGAAAGCGAAAAGAATGGAAACGTGCAATGCAATCATGCAACAATCCTAGATAAGATGTCTCTAACAAATAATCATATAAGCGGAGACTACCCTAAAGGAAATGTGTCGTTGAAATCAAAGTTGTAAACCTAGAAAAATTCTAAGAGAAAGGATAGAGATAGTACACGATACATGGGCACTAAGCCACATGTAGACGAGGCAAACCACAAATCGAAGTCCGGGTCCGAGGCACTTAATTCTCTGCACTAATACACCAAAGAATACCCAAGCATTGCAAAAATACAAGCAAACAAATGATATGCATGATAAACAAAGAAAACATGTCATCAATCAAATTTCCAGATTCAGCAACCTCTAATGAATCCTATCAAAAGTGGTCGTAAACATGAGCTGGATAAAAACCCTTTTACAGAAAGTTAGATACATGTCTTAGGGAACTTCTCCAAAAAGTGGGACCTCAATATCAATTTTATTGTTTGAGAAATAAATGTTTTGGGAACAGTGGATCAGGACTGTCCACTGTTCTTGTAAAAATCATAATTAAATCTACAAAAATCATATGAAGCTCTATTTGGTGTCAAAAGAAAGCTATTTCATTGTAGTATATGATAAAAATAAACCCATGGACATTCTGTAATCACAAGGTTTCTGAAAAAGGGTTTTAAACAGACTCTGTTATTCTGGAAATTTGGTATCATTTGACAAATGAATGCAAAACATAATAGAAGTATAATAGAAGTTCATGAATCATGTTAACCAAGTTGATTTAAGCTTTTGATCTCTCATCCATTTATCCTAGGTGATTTCTAAACCAAGTTTTATTCATCAATTGTTGTTGAGTGATCAAGGTATGACCATTTTGTATACATAATCATATTTGTAATTAAACTTAGAAAATTCCAGAATAGTTGTATCAACTTTAAATGCTTAGAAAACGATCCTAACTCGATCGTATGCTCACGATTTTACATCGGCATATAGATATATGAGTTAGGAATCATCCCCAAAAAGCGGAACGTCGATAACTATTATAGATTTTCTGAAATTCAAGCACAAAGAGACGATGTTCAAATCTGTCAACCGATTTCTCAACAATTTCTAAAAATAGTATATGAATCCTAAAAGCTCTCAAAACGGACCGGATGAAAGCTAATTCATCAAAGTTTACCCAGAAAATTTGAAATCCATCAAACTATGGGTTTTGATGGACCAAATCTAATGGACAAAACCAATCTGCTTTGCTGAATTTTTATCTAGTTCATTTTAAAGTGTGAGGAAAACATTTTAGTGATAGTTGAAGCTTATTAGAGAGATCAAACTCATAGATCAACTTAATTATCATGATTCCCAATCAATTTAGCCCTCAAGTTCTATGAAGAACTTTTAGATCAAGGATCAAAGGGACTTATAAATATCATGTTGGAGATGAAATTCAATAGGAATCCTAGGTAATAGGAATAATCAAGAGATAGGTATGAACATAGAAATCATCCTTCTCATAGACCATATTTCCAAACCATCATGGAATTCAAAATAGATATATGTATATATATATAATCATGTATGCATGAATCTAAACTAAAATTGAAGAATGAAACCAAAATTGAAAATCAAAGTGAAAAACAATCTCTAATTGTAAATTATCAATAAAAATCAAAGAGATTTGGATCTAACTATGTGAGTGTGTGAAGAACATGAGAGGAAGAAGATGAGTGTTCTAATAAGTAGAAATAGAACTAAGTTAGATCCAAATCTTATAGATCTATATATACAAAGTAGGAATTAGAGATGAACTATAGTGTTTACCTCTTGGAGGATTCTCAATTACAAGACCAAAATTGATTTGAAGATCTTCTTCTTCAAGTGTTATTCAAGTGTTCTTCAAGCACTCATCCATGGAAGTTGAGGGAGGCAATTGATGTTCAAATTGTGGTCTAATTAGCCTAAGTTAATCTAAATTCAATTCATAATTTTCTCTCTCTAGAATTCACCTAAATTGAAAGTATATTCAAAGTATACTTATCTCTCTTGTATGTGCTTCTATGTGTGTTTGTATCTCCAAGTATATTCAAGTGTATCTCTTCCAAGTGTCTAGTGTGTTAAGATGTGTGTGTGTGTGTGTGTGTGTTCTCATATGAGATGTATGAGATCTTATATAGAGTTTTGAAGACTTAGCTCTTAAGTTTCAGGGTTAAAACAGGATTTTTAGAGCTTAAAAGAGGGTTAAAATGGCCATTTCGGAGCTTAAACGCAATTTCCAGGCAATTTCCTCGCAGTGGGAAGCTTCTAGAAGGGTCTGGAACTCAAAAAGCTCCGTGGAGGACACAAATGGAAGTGGCGGTTATGGTGGGACCCGCCACCCCCATACCCAAAACCGCCACTTACTATTCTTGCTCCTCTGGTCACCCACAAACCCTGTTTCAAAAATCACGTGCACTGCTTTTCCAGATTTTTGTAAAAATGCTTTTTGGTGTCCGAAATCGTCCGTTTACGTACCGTTGGAAAGCTGTCAGGTTGAATTTCAGTATAAAAATATTTCCAGAGGTTTTATAATGAGAATTGAAGTCCAATTGAAGTCCGGAAGTCCTCCGGAACTTTCGTTGTCTTTTTGAAATCAAATGACGTCTTTTCCAAAATTGCTTTCAAATGTGCGTCGATTTCGAACTTTTCTTTAAAATTGAATCTCTGGATACCTAGAATACTGCGTTTAGAACACTTAATGTTCATATAACCCTGAGAGAATATGAATTCTGAGAGATGATTTTGACAAAACCGGGATTTATCCATGGAAAAGGGCTTTTCTGAGCTTGAAGTCACTTTCCGAAGTCCGATCTTCTGATTGTGTGGAATCCAGTACCTTCCACGGGGTACTTTTCATCATCGAATCCTCCAAGACGTTGTCCACCCTAAATCCTATCAGTGTGGTCAAAATTGGGTGTCTACAGTTTGCCCCTCTTTGGCAGAGCTTGTTGTGAACAACGTGAACTGCAAGTGAGTGCCAAAGCCTTGAAGGCACCCAAATAACCATACTGAGAGGTTTTAGGAAAAACAAAAAATTCGCAAAATCAAGAAATTCAAAATCAGAGAAAATCAAGAAATTACGAATGCAAGAATGCAATGCAATGCTGGGTAGAGGCGGCTAAGTTGAAGCTGATGCTGGTCGTGCTCCGCTGGAGCTGCCTACGTATCCTTTCCAGGAATCAGACCAGGGTGTAGTTCAAGCGCGCGGGAAAACGGAAAACAAACAACAACAATGCGGATGAAATGCTCCTATCCTAGGATGCTGGTGCAGTATGAAAACATGAAATGTGAAAGTGCTGGAGGAATCATCCTCAAGGGTTCCCTAGATGCAAAATCTAATGCAAAGGATGCAACGACTCTCTCTCACAGTCGAATATGCTAAAGGTATCTTGGATGATTCTCGAGGTTTTTGTCAAAGTTATTCTTCTGATCTTAAGGCTCGTAGGCGTCATCTGTATCCTGGACGACTCTTGAAATAGCGAAGTATCTTGGATGAATTCTGAGTCATGTCAAACAACTGGACGATTGCTGGTGTAGAGTCCTTCTGCTGGGGACGATTGCTGAAACAGGTCCTTCTTCTGTGGACGATTGCTGATGTAGAGTCCTTTTGCTGGGGACGATTGCTGATGTAGAGTCCTTCTGCTGGGGACGATTGCTGAAATAGGTCCTTCTTCTGTGGACGATTGCTGATGTAGAGTCCTTCTGCTGGGGACGATTTGCTGATGTAGAGTCCTTTTGCTGGGGACGATTGCTGGTGTAGAGTCCTTCTGCTGGGGACGATTGCTGATGTAGAGTCCTTCTGCTGGGGACGATTGCTGAAACAGGTCCTTCTTCTGTGGACGATTGCTGATGTAGAGTCCTTTTGCTGGGGACGATTGCTGATGTAGAGTCCTTCTGCTGGGGACGATTGCTGATGTAGAGTCCTTTTGCTGGGGACGATTGCTGATGTAGAGTCCTTTTGCTGGGGACAAATCTTCTGAAACAGGTCTCTCTGCCGGAGACAAATCTTCTGCTCTTCTGAAACAGGTCCTTCTTCTAGACAAATCTTCTGTAACAGGTCTGGAAACAAGTCTTCTGAAACAGGTCTCTCTGCCGAAGACAAATCTTCTGTTCTTCTGAAACAGGCCCTTTTTCCGAGGACAAATCTTCTGTGGCAGGTCTAGAAACAAATCTTCTGAAACAGGTCTCTCTGCCGGAGACAAATCCTCTGTTCTTCTGAAACAGGCCCTTCTTCTGGGGATAAATCTTCTGTGGCAGGTCTAGAAACAAATCTTCTGAAACAGGTCTCTCTGCCGGAGACAAATCCTCTGTTCTTCTGAAACAGGCCCTTCTTCTGGGGACAAATCTTCTGTGGCAGGTCTAGAAACAAATCTTCTGAAACAGGTCTCTCTGCCGGAGACAAATCCTCTGTTCTTCTGAAACAGGCCCTTCTTCTGAGGACAAATCTTCTGTTCTGATGCACGGATTCTGAGAGATATACAAATTCTGAGAGATGACCCTTCTTCTGAGAGCAACCCACGGATACACGATTCTGATTTTGAGAGAAACCCTACATTCTGGAGGCAACCCTGATATGCGATGCTGAGAAATACATGATTCTGAGAGAAACCCTACATTCTGGAGGCAACCCTGGATACACGATTCTGATTCTGAGAGAAACCCTACATTCTGGAGGCAACCCACGATTCTGAGAGAAACCCTACATTCTGAGAGCAACCCACGGATACACGATTCTTGGCATAAACCTTGTATTCTGGAGGCGACCCACGATTCTGATTCTGAGAGAAACCCTACATTCTGGAGGCAACCCACGATTCTGAGAGAAACCCTACATTCTGGAGGCAACCCTGGATACATGATGCTTGGCATAAACCTTGTATTCTGGAGGCGATTTTGATGCTCAAATTCTGAGAGATACCCTTTATCTGGAGGCAACCCGTGGATACATGATGCTTGCGAGAAACTTAATTCTGAAAGTTCTCTACTGGGGAGATCCTATGATTCTGAGAGATGCACGAATTCTGTATACCTTGACAATATCTGGAAACTCTCTGCTTGAGGAGATATCTGAGGTTTCTGGGACGCGAGCACATATTCTGGAGGCCCTGCTGATTCTTTCTGAGACTCATATTGGTGCTTCGACCAACGCAATCATTCTTGCAACACGTCAGGCTTACTCTAACCCTTTCTGAACATCTCGCATTCTGACCCATCTTCTGAAAGTCCTTTCTGGATGTAATTCTCAAGCGACAGTAGACTCAAATGTCCATTTTCTAAGACAACTCATAATCAATCCCAAAACGACGGGAGTTTGCCGTTTCTCGGCCACTTTCAGGCTGCGGTGCCTTTGATTCTTCTGATCTTTCTGACCATATCTTTCTTCTCTTTGCAGTGGGATGGCATGTGCCAGACTTACATAGACCGTGATGTGGCCCTGGTAAATTTCTTGACCTTTTCTTCTTATCTCATTGCTTTTTCAAACCCCTATACTGATTCTTTTCTTCCACAGGTGGCTCAAGTTAGGCAGCTTCAATCACAGTTGGAGCGGATGAATGCAGGCCCTTCTGGTGGGGCTGGTGGGTCTAGGCGAAGGCGCCAAATTGAAGATGATGATAACTCTACGGCCTCAGATATGCCTGCTTGGTACCCACGGGCTACTCGTCGTCGCTGATGATGATCATATGCACCCATGACTATCTTTCTGTTTTTCTTGCTTTCTGTGCTGAGACTGATGTTGATGTATTCTGTCTGAGACTTGATGGGCTTGTACTCTTGACTTTGCTTGATGCTGCTTTATGCTATCCTTCTGTTTCGCTTTGCATCCCTTGTCACGAGACTGATTTGATTGACACTTTGCACACTGACACACAGGACTCGATTTTTACAGGGAAAGGAAATTTCTGACGATTCCTCTTTCTCGACAATGTCTTTTGACTTGGATATTTGAATTTTCTAAGGATTTGCATGTTTTGAAAATGAGATTTTATCTTGTAGCAGGATATTGTGTTGGCTTTGCATGTAATCTTGAAGCTTTTGGAAATTTTCCACATAATGTTTCAGTCTTGACATTAGATTCACATCTTTAGATTGCTAAAAAAAACTTTTCAACTTAATATCAAGAATTACCAGATTTTTCACTTAGGTGCTTTAATTCTGATAGCCAAGTGATCCAGAGAGGACAGGTAGCGAGGTATGGGCAAACGACAGTTTGCCCCTAGTTGACAGAGATAAATGGAAGTTTGGGCAAACGCAGTTTGCCCCTAGTGTGGCAGTGATATCTTGAGGCTTTGGGCAAACTTGAAAGTTTGCCCCTAGTTTGCAAGGTTCTGGGATCGAGAGCCAGGAAAGCTCGCCTACTTATCCCCAAGTGGGAATCAGATCCAAAGTAGTTCGGCCAGGTCTTGAAAGAAAGTATGGTTGAGGGTTTCAGGAGCAGTGACCGAACCGAGCAGGTTGCCTACATATCCCCAAGTGGGAATCAGGTCAAGTGTAGTTCCTCGAATGCTGGAGGTTTTGAAAGAACAAGTTTTGAAAGAAAAGGCTTTTAAGCATAGTATCTCTTGAGACGGTCAATGTTGATTGGCTGATTGAACTCAACTCCATCTAGATCCATCAGGTATGCCGCTCCTCCAGAGAGAAGCTTCTTGATGACGTATGGGCCAACCCAATTTGGCTTGAATTTCCCTCTAGGATCGAAAACGGGTGCTTTTAAGGCTTTAAGCACAAGGTCGCCTTCCTCAAGTTTTCTTGGACGGACCTTCTTGTTGAATGCTCGAGCTATTCTTCTCTGATACACATGCACATGATCAATTGCGGCCAACCTTTTCTCATCAAGTAACATTAGCTCCTCATATCTATCTCTTAGCCAATCAAATTCTGGAATCTCGGATTCTGCCACAACTCTCAAAGATGGTAGTTCTATTTCAACTGGGAGTACTGCTTCCATTCCGTAAGCCAATGAATAAGGAGTGGCTCCTGTAGATGTTCGGATAGATGTTCTGTATCCCCACAGTGCATACGGTAACTTCTCATGCCAATCTCGGTATGTATCAGTCATCTTTCTTAGGATCGTCTTCAAATTCTTATTAGCTGCTTCAACTGCCCCATTTGTTTGTGGCCTATACGGCGCTGACATGTGGTGCATGATCTTGTATTCTTCTAGTAGATCCAAAACCTCTTTCTGGAAGTGACTGCCATGATCGGATATCAACTCATGAGGGACCCCGTATCGGCAGATTATATTTCTTCTGATAAATCTGGCCACATCTTTAGCCTTCAATGTCGCATAAGACTCTGCTTCCACCCATTTTGTGAAATAATCAATTGCTACCAGGATGTATTGATGCCCATTAGACGCCTTCGGGGTTACTTCTCCAATAACATCTATTCCCCAAACTGAGAATGGCCAAGGGGTAGTCATGTTGTATAGCAGTGACGGCGGCACATGCTTCATATTGGCATGGATCTGACATTTGTGACATTTTCTGACATATTCATAGCAGTCCTTGTCCATAGTAGTCCAATAATATCCTTGTCGGATGATCTTCTTAGCTAACATGTGTCCACTCATATGAGGACCACACACCCCTTCGTGAATTTGCTCCATCATCTTTCTCGCACTGTTTCCATATAGACATGTCAAGTTGAATCCATTGTGAGATCTCTTCAATAGATTTCCGCCACAAATCATGAACTGAGCCGAGAATCTTCTTATGGCTCTCTTGTCTTTCTCGGAGGCGCTTTCCGGATATTCCCCATTTTCAATGAAGTTCCACACGTCGGTGTACCACGGAAGTTCTTCTGCTTCTTCTATTTCCCCAATCATCTCATAAGACGGCTTTTCCCTTTGTTCAATCATCAAAGGAGTTAGCTTTATCCCCACAGGAATCTCAATCATTGACGCTAAAGTAGCCAAAGAGTCTGCTAGCTGATTTTCTTCTCGAGGCAGGTAGAAGAACGTGATATGCAAGAAACGAGTTCGTAAAGAATCAAGATACTCATGATAGGGTTTTAACTTCTCTTCCTTGACTTTCCAATCTCCTCGAACTTGGGATATGATCAAATTGGAATCCCCGAATACATCAAGTTTCCTTACCTCCAAAGTCAATGCGGCTTCTAGCCCCAAGATACAAGCTTCATACTCAGCAGTGTTGTTGGTGGAAGTGTACTTCAGCTTAATAGAGAACGGGGTATGTGCTCCTTCAGGGGATACCAGGATGATCCCCACTCCATATCCTTTCTGGTTTGCAGCTCCATCAAAATACATTTTCCACACATCTTCTTTTAATTCCATCAATCCTTCGTCAGGGAACATGAACTCTCCTTCGTTTTCCAGATTTATCGGATGTTCTGCTAAATGTTCTGCGACAGCCCTTCCTTTAACAGATTTACTCGTAGCATGTATCAAGTCAAACTCAGATAGCATCAATGTCCATCGGGAGATTCTTCCGGTCAATGCTGGTTTTTCAAATAGGTACTTCAAAGGATCCATTCGGGAGATTAAAACAACAGGGAAGGCCAACATATAATGCCTCAGACGACGAGTGGCCCAAACCAAAGCCCAACATGTCTTTTCTAACGGAGAATACTTCAATTCGTATCCAGTCATCCTTTTACTTAAGTAGTAAATGGCTTTCTCTGTACGCCCTTCATCTCCTTCTTGGGCTAACATGCATCCCATAGCATTCTCTGACACGGATAAGTACAACAGCAAAGGCTTCCCTGACTTCGGGGGTGAAAGAACCGGTGGGTTTGATAAATAAGCCTTGATCTTGTCAAAAGCTTCTTGACATTGATTGTCCCATTCGAATTTCTTCCCTTTTCTCAACAAGCTGAAAAGCGGATCGCAAGTAGCAGTGAGCTTAGATATGAAGCGACTGATGAATTGGATTCTTCCCAGAAATCCTCTTACTTCCTTTTCATTTGTCGGAGGCGGCATATCCATAATAGCCTTGATCTTTGTGGGGTCAACCTCAATTCCTCTCTGTGTGATGAGAAATCCCAGCAGCTTTCCGGTGGTAACTCCAAAAGTACATTTCTGTGGATTCAATCTCATTCTGTATTTCCTTAATCTTTCAAAGAACTTGGCGAGTGCTGTTAAATGCCCACTTCTTTCCTTGGACTTAACAATCATATCATCCACATAAACTTCTACCTCTTTATGGATCATGTCATGTAACAAAGTAGTAGCAGCTCTCTGATAGGTTGCGCCAGCATTCTTTAACCCAAATGGCATCACTCGGTAGCAATACGTCCCCCAGTGAGTTGTGAATGTAGTCTTTTCTCTGTCTTCGGGTGCCATTAAAATCTGATTGTACCCTGAGAAACCATCCATGAATGATAACAACTCATGCCCCGCGGTGCTATCTACCAGAACATCTATGTGTGGAAGCGGAAAATCATCCTTAGGACTAGCCTTGTTTAGATCTCTGAAGTCAACACATACACGGATCCTTCCATCCTTCTTTGGCACAGGAACTATATTGGCTATCCATTCCGGATATTGGGTTACCATCAGGAATCCAGCTTTCAATTGTTTCTCAACTTCTTCTTTGATCTTCAAAGTCCATTCGGGTCTCATGCGTCTCAACTTTTGCTTAACAGGTTTTGAATTTGGAAAGAGAGGGATGTGGTGTTGGACAATCTCTGGATCGATGCCTGGCATATCTTGGTAGGACCAAGCGAAAACATCTTTAAATTCTTTTAATAAGTTGATTAGTTCATTGCTTTCTTGTGAAGTGAGCGTGGTGCCAATATGAACATTTTGTGGATTATCTTCATTATCCAAGTTTATTAGCAAAGTTTCTTCAATAATCTTGCATGCAGATTCATTTTCATTTTCAATTAATCTTTGCAAATCCTCAGAAATTTCAAAATCAAGATCATCAGACACAGAAGAGTAAGCAAAATCCTCGTTCATTTCATTAACATTTTTGGGTACATCAAAAGCAAAAGCAGACTCAACATCATGGCTCATATTGGCCTTTACAGACTTCCGGGGAAATGGGGGAGGGGATTTGTTGACTTCCGATTCTATCACCCAATTGTTCAGAGCTCCCTCTATTGGCTTGATTTCTTTCACATTTCCCAGTGCTTCTTCGGCATCCATCAGCATGTTCAGCTCTTCATCCATTAGCATGTTCAAATCATCACTTGTCATCAGCTCAGCCCAGTCCTTCCTTTCTTTCTTGATAGGCGGAGTATACAAGAACGGATCCTCATAGTCGGAGAACTCATGTTTGAAGAAAATCTCAAATCCAGGCTTAATGTTCTTGGTAGCCGGATCATACCATGGTTCAGTGAACCCACAGAAGGGAAAGTCATCGCCTTCTTTCACGAAGTATCCATTCAGGATTCTTGGCCCAGAAACAACCATCGGCCCTTTTCCTTTTGTCATCTTCTTCTTATCTTCTTCAGTCAATTGATACCCAAGCCCAGATTTATCTTTCTGTTCGTGGAAGTTCGGTGGTTCAGTTATTCCTTGTTGACGACGACCTAGTCCCATTCCAGGAAAATAGTTCATCTTCCGCACCATATGAGCCACTTTAGGATTGGCATACTGGTCAAAGTACAATGGCATGACTTCAGGGATCCAATTCTGTCCCACTTCTTCTTGTAGATCTTTGGCAACCGGGTTTCCCTTCTCGAACATCTTTCTATATTCGCGTCCGGTGATGAACGGCTTCTTTTTCTTGATCGGAGTGATTTCTTCGCCCCAGACAGATGCATCAGGAAGTTTCTTCTCATAGCTGAGTCGATCCCAAACGGATTTCTTTTTCTTAGCTCCTTCATTTATCATTCCCACAAAGTTGAATCCTCCTAATTCATTTTCTTCTTCCGGTGTTTGGACTTCTAGCACAGGACCATGGCTTGTCCCTTCTTCTTTGATCCAGCTATCCCCAAAGATTGTTACCACATCCTCTTTCCAGATGAACTTGACTTTCTGGTGGAGAGTGGAGGCGACTGCATCATTCACATGTAACCACGGACGTCCCAATAGCAGATTAAAGCTAGCCGGAATATCAATCACTTGGAAATCAGCTTCTTTGTTTAATGGCCCGACTTCAATTTTCAACTTAATCATTCCCACAATGGCCCTTTTGGTGTTATCATAGGCCCTCACAGTTTGTGTTGATGGCAAGAGTTCTGAAATAGACAACCCCATTCTGAGAGCTGTTTGGAGAGGACATACATTCAAGGCTGACCCATTATCTACCAAGCAGACCGGTACTCTATTCCCCAGGCAATGTACAGTGATGTAGAGAGCTTTGTTGTGGTGTGCCCCTTCCGGCGGTAAATCTTCATCTGTGAATGTGATTACAGGCTTACAAGGCTTTGAAGAGATCATGTTTACTAGATCTTCGGGAGTAGTATTGACAGAAACATCCAAACGATTGAGAGTATCGAGCATGGCCTGCCTGTGTTTGTGAGAGGTCATAAGTAATCCCCATACTGAGATCCAAGCTTGTGTTTTCTTCAATTGCTTTAGGATTTCATCTTCTTCTTCGCTCACGGCTCCTTTACCAGCCTCTTTTGCTTTGACGACTTCTTTCTCATTCCATGTTTCTTTTCCACGATTTTCTAACTCATGAGGCTTGAAATGACGTCCGGAACGGGTCAAGTGGTTTGCTTCATTGGTGATCCAGATAGACTCAAGTTCTTTGGCTAACTTTTCGGTGCCAACAGTGATTTTCCAAACAGAATCATCGGGGATTATGGTATTATTAACGGAATCATCCTCATCATCATACCACCAATCTTCTTCTTCTTCCATCATTGCAATAAGATCGTCATCTTTGATTTCAAGGTTCTCGACAGGCTTTAGCAATTCTTCTATCGGCTCAGTGCTTTGTTTCTCGGTGACTGCTTCTATGGGCTTTTCTTCCTCATACCAGATCGAGTCGTCGGTGATGGCATTGGGATCCCACCATTCAATTGTAAGATTTCCGTTGGCTATTTCTTCTTCAAAAGCCAGTGCTTCTTCGACCCATTCTTCCTCTTCCATATTCCTCAAGATGCAAATTGCAGCGTCTTCCGGAAGTTGAACATCCATAGCTGGTTGATTCGAGGATGTGATGTAGATCTTTGGGTTATAAATCTGAGATCCTTCTTCTACAAAGTTAACATTTGGCATGTTCCCCTTATGATTAGGGAGAGGATTCTTCTGAACATTTGGCTGAGAGGGAGGAGGGGAGATGACCCCTTTTTCAATCAAGTCTTCAATTTCATGGCGAAGTCTCCAGCATCTATCTGTGCTATGTCCACGGCCTTGATGAAAGTCACAAAAGAACTCTGTTTTGAAACCCGGTGGAAGTGGATTTGGCTCTGGTTTAGGTTCCAATTTCTGCAAGTACCCTTTTTCTATCATTCTTTCAAGTGCGGTGCTTAGTGGCATCCCCAAGTCGGAAAATTCTCTTTTCTCTCTCGACTGTTTCTGATTTTGACTTCCTCTTGCATTAGCCATACTTCGACGCTCTTTCTGAAAAGGCTGAGGAGATAGTGTGTTGACGTCAGCAGACTGATGATAGACTGGCCTTTCTGTCTTTCTGTATCGATTGCTCGTGCTTTCTTTCTTGATCTTTCCATCTCTAATGGCATCTTCTATCAAAGTTCCCACATCAAACAGCTGTTCGAAACTCACAATGGACTGAAATTCTAGCCTTTCCAAGTATTCGGGCTGTAGATTCTTGATGATCATTCGGACCTGATCTTTTTCCGCTGGCCTGCTAGTCATTTGAGCAGCTTTAGCTCTCCAACGAGTAAGGAAACCTGCGAAGGATTCCCTGTACTCTTGTCGGGTGGTTTCTAGATCTCTTGCAGTTACATCAAACAACTGGTTATATGAATATTGAGCCACGAAAGCTTTGGCCAATGCCTCCCAATCTCTGGTTATGGCTGGTTCCAACGTCAAGTACCATGAAAGTGCTGCTCCACTCAAAACTCTTGGAAACAATAGAGCGAAGAGGTCAGATCCAATGCCCATGGGCTGCAAAGTTCCTACATAAAGCCTCAGATAGCTCTTTGGATTTCCGGTTCCATTGAAAAATTCAATATGCGGCATCTTAAACTTCTCTGGGAGTTTGGCTTTTGGAGCGTCACACAACCCTTCAACATCGAACAAATACTCATCCACCCCTTTGCTCTTTCTGATCACACTCTCTAGTTTGTCGATCTTGGCCAACTTGTCCTGAATTTCCTGATCTAGCTGAACCTTTGGTTGAACTGTCTCCCCAAAATCTTCTTCTTCATGATGCTCTGGAGGTGGTGGTGGTGGATTAGTTAGCTGCTCAATCATTCTCATCATAGTGGCAAGTTGTTCTCGATTCTGCTCCCTGCTCTGATCCAAGGCAGCTTGCATTGCGGCCAATCTGGCTTCCATATCCGCTTCGTATGTCATATCTTCAACCCTAGTCGACTCGGCTGTTCCTTCTTCTAACCCTGATCTGATCAAACGGCTGTTCGGAGCTCTGACCCAGAAAGGAGTACAACTTTTCGGTCCTATCTTTTCTTATCTGGTTTATTTAGGGATTTTCAAATAATCAGGTATCTTTATTGCAAAAGAATTTTTCAAAGAATGATATAAGAAGGTAGATTTACAAAGATGGAAATCATAAATGGAAAATCATTTCCTTTTTCAAAAACATTTTTCTTAAAATCAAAGAAATCTTTTCAAGCTTTCAAAATTCTGAGGAAAACAAAACTTTTCTTTTTTTAAAAGTATATTAGAGGCGTCGCACTCGTGAGTCGTATATGCAATGCTCGTGTAGTGCATGCAATGCAGATGAAATGCAATCTAATCTAAATGCAATGCACCTTAATCTAGCTTAGACCTAGCACATCAGCACATAAGCACATAAGATTCCTTGAGTATGCTAATCACCCTACTAATCCAATCATTATCCAAGGATTTTGAGTTTTGAAATTCTTGATGGTTCAGGTTTGAAAATTGAAATTTTTCATGAAAATCTTTGAAAGAGATGGGGAGATTTGTAATTTTCAAAAGAATTTTTGAACCATGAATGCTTGTGGTGAGAAATCATGATTCTTAAAAATTGAGGTGGGAATTTTGAAATTCTAAGATCTGAGAGGAAGATTTTGAAATTGAATCATCATGATTTCTTGAAGACCAAAGTAAAATTGTTTTTTTTTTTGAAATTCTCTAAAATCTAGGAGAATTTTGAAATTGAATCATCAAAGTGTGATCATGATTTCTGGAAATAGGAATTTTGAAATTCTCTAAAATCTAAGGAGAATTTTGGAAAGATTTTGTGAAAGTGAATCTCAAAGCAAATTTTCAAAAGGGATATTCTTGGAATTTTCAAAAGACTTGGGGTTTTTCAAAGAAGTGCTTATAGTTTCAAAAATTTTCAAAATTGTCCTCAAATAATGATTGGATGTTCGGATAAAGACCATACTATCCTAGAGGAATCCACCATACAAGGTTTGATGATGCCTTCGCATACACGTCCTCATCATCCACATAATCCCTTACGGGCAAGCGCAAGTAATTCATCACATTGTCCTAATCAAAGATGATAATCAAGATCCTAATTGAAGGGTTCTATAGAAACTATATGCAAAGGCCGGGTTTTAGTCTCATAAAGGGTCCATTAGCAAGCTCAGCGGTGTGGTTGACCGCCTCCCCGAGGGCGTGCCGTTCACACATAGGCTCTATATACCGCACGCGGTACAAGGCTAACGGTGACTACATGCTACCAAAACTCTTGACAAATAGAGGAAAGAGGACCCTCTATCTTCAAGGCAATGATCTCAAGCAGTCGCGGTGAAAGAACAATGCAAGTGCAAATGCAGGCAGAAACAACATGATTATTGAATTAATAACAAGGATATTCATTGGTTCAAGTCAAACCCTCGAAGAACAAGAAACCATCGGTTTCATGTTCAAATCCCCAGCAGAGTCGCCAGATTGTGGACCACTGCGAAATGAGGAGCGGGTCCTGACGCTCTCCCTCGATAGTGTCCCGGGACGGATCCCAAGGAGCACACTTCAGGGAAAACTAGGACTTCCTCACGCGATCCTAGAGACAAAGAGTCGCCACCTAATTTTTATCGGGAATTAGGAAACCCAAGTTTGACTCGCCCAAAATTGAATAAGGTTACTCGCCCTTCATTACCAGAAACAAGGTTCGGGGGTCTTGGTACGAGAGGGGAAGGAGCCCAAGCAGGACTAAAGCACCCCCTCCTCACCCTACCGAATGGTAGGCCTTGATTCAAATATCCTTGTTATTAATTCATAATAGATGTTGTTTCCTCAAACATACTAGATAGATATATACATGGCAAAAAGAAACATCTAATGAAAATCATTTCAAGAGACTAAATCAAGTAGAAAGCGGATGCTCATGCAATACAAGGGAGAAGTATACTCACAGTGGCTAGTCCCGCCCGGGACCGATACAAATAAAGTAAACATGTCATGATATGCAAAGGGAACGAGAAGACTTACATTGGTTGACTCAAGCGGAGTCGCGAAAGCGAAAAGAATGGAAACGTGCAATGCAATCATGCAACAATCCTAGATAAGATGTCTCTAACAAATAATCATATAAGCGGAGACTACCCTAAAGGAAATGTGTCGTTGAAATCAAAGTTGTAAACCTAGAAAAATTCTAAGAGAAAGGATAGAGATAGTACACGATACATGGGCACTAAGCCACATGTAGACGAGGCAAACCACAAATCGAAGTCCGGGTCCGAGGCACTTAATTCTCTGCACTAATACACCAAAGAATACCCAAGCATTGCAAAAATACAAGCAAACAAATGATATGCATGATAAACAAAGAAAACATGTCATCAATCAAATTTCCAGATTCAGCAACCTCTAATGAATCCTATCAAAAGTGGTCGTAAACATGAGCTGGATAAAAACCCTTTTACAGAAAGTTAGATACATGTCTTAGGGAACTTCTCCAAAAAGTGGGACCTCAATATCAATTTTATTGTTTGAGAAATAAATGTTTTGGGAACAGTGGATCAGGACTGTCCACTGTTCTTGTAAAAATCATAATTAAATCTACAAAAATCATATGAAGCTCTATTTGGTGTCAAAAGAAAGCTATTTCATTGTAGTATATGATAAAAATAAACCCATGGACATTCTGTAATCACAAGGTTTCTGAAAAAGGGTTTTAAACAGACTCTGTTATTCTGGAAATTTGGTATCATTTGACAAATGAATGCAAAACATAATAGAAGTATAATAGAAGTTCATGAATCATGTTAACCAAGTTGATTTAAGCTTTTGATCTCTCATCCATTTATCCTAGGTGATTTCTAAACCAAGTTTTATTCATCAATTGTTGTTGAGTGATCAAGGTATGACCATTTTGTATACATAATCATATTTGTAATTAAACTTAGAAAATTCCAGAATAGTTGTATCAACTTTAAATGCTTAGAAAACGATCCTAACTCGATCGTATGCTCACGATTTTACATCGGCATATAGATATATGAGTTAGGAATCATCCCCAAAAAGCGGAACGTCGATAACTATTATAGATTTTCTGAAATTCAAGCACAAAGAGACGATGTTCAAATCTGTCAACCGATTTCTCAACAATTTCTAAAAATAGTATATGAATCCTAAAAGCTCTCAAAACGGACCGGATGAAAGCTAATTCATCAAAGTTTACCCAGAAAATTTGAAATCCATCAAACTATGGGTTTTGATGGACCAAATCTAATGGACAAAACCAATCTGCTTTGCTGAATTTTTATCTAGTTCATTTTAAAGTGTGAGGAAAACATTTTAGTGATAGTTGAAGCTTATTAGAGAGATCAAACTCATAGATCAACTTAATTATCATGATTCCCAATCAATTTAGCCCTCAAGTTCTATGAAGAACTTTTAGATCAAGGATCAAAGGGACTTATAAATATCATGTTGGAGATGAAATTCAATAGGAATCCTAGGTAATAGGAATAATCCAGAGATAGGTATGAACATAGAAATCATCCTTCTCATAGACCATATTTCCAAACCATCATGGAATTCAAAATAGATATATGTATATATATATAATCATGTATGCATGAATCTAAACTAAAATTGAAGAATGAAACCAAAATTGAAAATCAAAGTGAAAAACAATCTCTAATTGTAAATTATCAATAAAAATCAAAGAGATTTGGATCTAACTATGTGAGTGTGTGAAGAACATGAGAGGAAGAAGATGAGTGTTCTAATAAGTAGAAATAGAACTAAGTTAGATCCAAATCTTATAGATCTATATATACAAAGTAGGAATTAGAGATGAACTATAGTGTTTACCTCTTGGAGGATTCTCAATTACAAGACCAAAATTGATTTGAAGATCTTCTTCTTCAAGTGTTATTCAAGTGTTCTTCAAGCACTCATCCATGGATGTTGAGGGAGGCAATTGATGTTCAAATTGTGGTCTAATTAGCCTAAGTTAATCTAAATTCAATTCATAATTTTCTCTCTCTAGAATTCACCTAAATTGAAAGTATATTCAAAGTATACTTATCTCTCTTGTATGTGCTTCTATGTGTGTTTGTATCTCCAAGTATATTCAAGTGTATCTCTTCCAAGTGTCTAGTGTGTTAAGATGTGTGTGTGTGTGTGTGTGTGTTCTCATATGAGATGTATGAGATCTGATATAGAGTTTTGAAGACTTAGCTCTTAAGTTTCAGGGTTAAAACAGGATTTTTAGAGCTTAAAAGAGGGTTAAAATGGCCATTTCGGAGCTTAAACGCAATTTCCAGGCAATTTCCTCGCAGTGGGAAGCTTCTAGAAGGGTCTGGAACTCAAAAAGCTCCGTGGAGGACACAAATGGAAGTGGCGGTTATGGTGGGACCCGCCACCCCCATACCCAAAACCGCCACTTACTATTCTTGCTCCTCTGGTCACCCACAAACCCTGTTTCAAAAATCACGTGCACTGCTTTTCCAGATTTTTGTAAAAATGCTTTTTGGTGTCCGAAATCGTCCGTTTACGTACCGTTGGAAAGCTGTCAGGTTGAATTTCAGTATAAAAATATTTCCAGAGGTTTTATAATGAGAATTGAAGTCCAATTGAAGTCCGGAAGTCCTCCGGAACTTTCGTTGTCTTTTTGAAATCAAATGACGTCTTTTCCAAAATTGCTTTCAAATGTGCGTCGATTTCGAACTTTTCTTTAAAATTGAATCTCTGGATACCTAGAATACTGCGTTTAGAACACTTAATGTTCATATAACCCTGAGAGAATATGAATTCTGAGAGATGATTTTGACAAAACCGGGATTTATCCATGGAAAAGGGCTTTTCTGAGCTTGAAGTCACTTTCCGAAGTCCGATCTTCTGATTGTGTGGAATCCAGTACCTTCCACGGGGTACTTTTCATCATCGAATCCTCCAAGACGTTGTCCACCCTAAATCCTATCAGTGTGGTCAAAATTGGGTGTCTACAGCGGCAAACCTGAGAGATCTTTAAATACGTCCTCCAATTCTCGCACTATCAGAATCTCTGCGATCGTGATCTCTGAGCTTATGACCTCGATGGCAGCCAAGCGACTAGTGAGAAAACCATCACTCAACGGGTTACTTTTGAAAGAAAAAGGGTTGACTTCCAGGTATCCTAAAGGTAATTGACTTACTGGTACAATCCAAGATAGAATGGCACTTGGTGAGCCAGTCAATTCCTAAGATGACGTTGAACTCCTTCATTGACAAGATCACCAAATCCGCGAATAGGTCTCTATCTTCTATGTTGATGGGACAGTTTCTGCATACCCTATTCAACTTAACAGATGTACCCATCGGAGATACGGCATTCAATACTACAGTAAGGTTTTGAGGTACTAAACCTAAATCTTGTATGACTCTACTAGCAATAAATGAATTCGACGCTCCAGTATCAAATAACGTTTTAACTCTTTTGCTGAAAAGAGTGAGCGTACCTTCCAGATTCTGATGTGCTTCGGCGTTAAAGCCTGCTGCTTCAGGAATAGCGGCATTCAGATGAGTCTTGGCAGCTTACCCTCGAGCGTTGGGTCCATTGTATCCTCAGCGCGGTGCCTTGAAATCTCGGCTCCAGTGACCTTTCTCTCCACAATTTAAGCATATGACTCCACCACGATCATGGTTCTTAGAGGTTATGCAATCTTTGGCATGGTGGCCGGGTATGCCATAGTTGAAGCAACTCCCTGGACCTTTTCCTTGGGCAATATAACCTCCTTGATATCCAACAGGGACTGGTGCTTGTGGTGTTACAGTTTTAGCTTGCTATGGTTGCCTCCGTGCCTGCTGGGGCTCCCTTTCTCCATTCTAAGTGCACTTTTTATTCTGATAATGCATGGGTGGCCTTGATCCTTGGACATTTTGTGATGGAAACCTACTAGTGACCTCTTCTGCTTCTATTTCTGTATATTTTCCATCTGTGTAGCCAACCCTACCAAAGATTCAAAGGATTGAGTCACGTAAACTGCAGTCGTCTCTTGTAGTGAAAGAGATAACCCTTGGTGATATTGTTCGTTCTTCTTTTCAGGTGTGTCCACCATGTGATGCGCAAAATAAGACAGGCCCTTGAATTGCGTTGTATACTCTTGAACAGACTTATTCCCCTGAGCCAATTCCATGAATTCTTTGTTCTTCAGATTTCGTTCTACTAATGGAAAATACTTTGCTAGGAATCGTTCCTTGAACACGGTCCATGTCATTTCCCTTATGGCTTTTTCTCCCAAAGTAGCCTCTTCCGCATCCCACCAGTCTACAGCGGCATATGTCAACTGAAATATGGCTAAGTGGCATTTTTCGGCCTCACTGCAATCCATGGCTTTGAAGATGAGATCCATCTCTCGTAGCCATTTCTCCGCTTTCCATGGTTCCATCATCCCATTGAACTTTTCTAGTCTTAATGTGCAGAAACGTTCAAGTAACTTATCCCTTGTCTACCTTGGGGGAGGTGCTGGGCAGTTGTTGTTGTTTCCTACATTGTTTGAAGCCCTCTTAATCCTTCTGACAAAGGATGAGAGTAGTCCTGTAGGGTCTATCTCATTAGGTATCTCCGGTTCTTCCTCGTTATGACCATTGTGGTTCCCCCTACGTCCTCCAGCCATCTGAAAACAATGCACAAGTTTTACTGCTAATATCCTTTGATTCCATACCGAGTCTTTATAGGTGGTCTTGATGTGTACCAAAGTTAAAATATAATGAGCATGCATATATTACTAAATGTCAATGGAATAAAGCAATATAACTGAAACCATTATATTAAACCAAAAAGATTTATATCAAAGTATTGCGTCCAAGGCCAGTACATACTATACAAGAGTTTAAGCATCTACTAGCTGTGCTTACAAAAAGAACATATAAAAAGTACTTACAATTGAAATATCTATAATATGAGCTATACCAAACAAAACTAATATGCACATCACTATATAGAAGTAATAGCAGATCTCTAAAGATCACATCAACGTGGTAGGGCATAGAAGTCTGCCTCATCATCAGTAACCGTAGGTGGTATCTCGTCCCCTGGAACGGTAACTACCTCCCCTGGCATAAAATCCAGCCACTGGTCAAACTCATCTGGTCCACCATTTGGTAATATCCATCCTGGTGCTACACCATCTCTGCCAACTCCATCCAAGTCGATGTCATCCTCATCGCCTAGCTCTACAACCTCTGGTGGCGCATTATCCAACTCGACAGCTAACTCGTCAGGCTCAACGACATCATCTGGATCCACGTTATCGTGTAGGTCAGACTGTGCATCAGGATTGTCCAAAATCAGCTCTATAACTGGATCGTCTACGGGGTCCTTTAACAACTCCTCCTCCTCTGGGTCCTCCTCAATATCAGCTGGATCTGCCCCGTGGTCCTGCTCGGGTTTCGGTACTATCACGTCTTCATCAGCTGGCAGTACTAGATAATCGTACACATCATCCCCTGGTCCCTGAGCATCCTTTACTGGATCGGCCTCCTCGATCGGTTCGTCGTCGCTACTCTCCAGGTCGTCCTCAATCATCAGGTCATCGTCATCATCTGTGTCGTCACTGTCAGATGGGTCGTCTGTTGTGTGGCTACTGCCTGTAGAATCCTCTATATTCGCTCTATCGTCATCGCTATCCATATCCATGGGGTCTGAATCTGTATCTGGCTCTGGTATAGGCTCGGGTGAGAATGGTGGTGCTGGTGCGGCCATGATAATCGGGAAGAGTATATCGTCGTATAGTGCCTCGTCTTGAGCCATGCTGATAAGCTCCTGGTGGATAAGTATGGTAGTCTCTGAAGCATGAATCGACTCAATCTGAACTTGATCTGGATATTACAGTGCATCAGTATGCACTGCTCTCCGCATGTCCTCCTCTAAAATGTGCCTCACCCTCTGGCGGATCCGTTGTCGATATAGTATAGGGTCGGTAGACTGGATACGACCGTCGAGAATATAGTGCCCTTCGAAATCATCGTGAACAAAGATCGACTCCATATTCCTGCAAGAGGAACTTACTTAGTGTCAGTACTAATACGAGGTAAATCTTATGCTCATAACTTAAGGTGTAGGACAATCAGTGAGTGCACCAAAACCTAAGGCTCTGATACCAAAAATCCCTATCACGCCCTGAAGTACCAAAAATAGGGAAAAATAAATTTCCGTTATGGGTTCGTAGACACGTGACTAATAGAGAGTGTCTCCTGATTGTCCAAACATGCTGATAACAATAATGTGATACGGGAAAGTGACTAAGTTCAGCGGAAGCAGAAATTTAAAACATCCAAGTCTTACATCAGTAGTATATTACGTACCAAAAAGATATCCAAAAGTTACATATTACAAGACCAACTAAACTATTACATCACTAACATAATAATAACAGAACTATAACAAAAGAAAAGCTCCAAAGTCTTCAGCTGGCGAAACTGTAGCCTTCCTCGTAGTAATCTTCACCAGCATACTCTTCAGTAGTAAAGCCCGAATCTTGATACCAATCAGCTCCGTCTGGACCTGCAAAGTCTAGATGTGTCCAGCGGCATGAAAAGCCATTAGCGGTTAAGCTAAGTGAGGGTCCCCTTAAGGTTACCACCACTTAAGGTAAGTCATTCTTCATTTCTTCATATTCTCAACTATGTCTCATTTATCTTTTCTTATTCTCAAAACTATACCTTGTTTAAACCCAATCTACCCTTCGAAACATAACCCACAACTGAACTGACCAACGACATTAACTGAAAGAAGACTTAACTCCAAACGCATTTATCGGTCAAGAAGGAACAACACTCGACAATGAATCGCTTGATTGAACACATCACTGATGATCCTCAGAACAAGTGTGTGGGATATTAACAATCTCTTGGTCGAACACGTTATGCCGATCCTCAGGTCACCCGCACATTACCGAACATGTCATGCCGATCCTCAGACCAAGGGTACGGGACACTAACAATTACTTGGACGAGCACGTCATGACGATCCTAAGGTCACCCATACATAACCGAACACGTCATGCCGATCCTCAGTCCAAGGGTGTGGCAAAATAATTAAGTACTTGATCGACCACATCATGACGATCTTCAAGTCATCAGCACTTGAGCGAACACAAACATAACTCTCCAATCGACTCTATGGAATTACCGAAAGACCAACTTTGCAAGAAATATCCAAACACGACACGAAAGTTCACGAATCAACTTTGACCAGTAGTCACATGACTAGAAATGAGACCCAATGTCCCTTATTCGCATAAAATCTACTATTGAAGGTTTTATCGTTATTTTGCACATTCGTATGTTTCGTAGTTTAGTTCATTAATATCATCCATTTATAACCGTCAGTATTTCGCTTTACGTTCGACATTCCATTTTACCTCTCAATATGCTTACGATGGAAACTTTCCCAATCACTTACCAATGCAATAATCGTGCCATACAACATACTTATAGTTTGTGTATGAACTTTCCAACGGTCATTAAACTATATTCATAACAATGGGAAAAACATAGCACGTAGCTCATGGATTTATAACATGGATTTTATACCAATAAATTTATAGATGAAACCCTTAACATACTCATCTATGTGATGGCACTACCATAGCACGAGATTTTTATAACAACACAGGTACCGGAAAACTAGCATCAATAATCAACACCATGTATAAACAAAACATCTTATAAAAAGCTGTACAATCTGTCAGGATATATTTTCACTGTGTTGACTGAATTAACATGATTTATTTGGGCATGATAAATTACTTTGTAGATTAAACTCAAAACTATAACACTCTAGGTATTTGGATCATCTTCATATACAAAAAAAATCTAGCCTCAATTACATTTTTGAGCTACTCAAAATATTTATTTTACAAGACATTTCTTATATCTCGGACTGTTCAGTCCCAGATTTTTAGCACTGTGTTATATGTGAATTTTACCTATGAAGGATTCATTTTTTGAACAGTCGTCGTGCTACGTTTCAGCTCACCTATGCCGCCACAGATTAGTGGGAAGCTGAGCGCGCCACTTTAGGGATAAATACTGCAAGAATGATGCCTTGGGAAACATTCAACGGAAAATTTCTGGAGAAGTATTTCCCAGAAGATGAGAGAGACCAACAGGAGAGGAGCTTTCTCAATCTGGTCCAAGGATGATGGACTGTGCGGGAATGCACAACATAGTTCGAGCGTCTATCCCAATTTGATCAAAATATTATAGATACCCCGTAGAAGAAGGTGAAGAGATTTCACCAAGGATTAAACCCCCACCTCAAATATATGATGGTTTGTCATCTAAATCAGTCATTTAAAGGGATTGTTAAGTTTGCTGCCGGACTAGAGAAGGACGCCTATCCAGCACAGCAACCACAGATAAATCGATCTTAGCTGTTAAGAGGATATTAACCATGGAATTTCTAGACCTAGCTGCCAAGGAATACCCAAGGGTGGAGGCCCCAAGGAAATTTTCAAGGGAACAAGAGAACTTGGGAAGGAAGTAGGAAGCCACAACAGGGTTATTCTGGACCCCAATAATATCGCCAGCAAGGACCACAGTCGTAGGCATTGCTGAGAGCCTCGCCAACCAATAAAGAGGGATGTTTTAATTATCAAAAGCTAGGCCACATTGCCAGGTTCTGCACAGCCTCTAGAGTTAATCGCTAGATGGATGCTGTTTGCCAGAAATGTAATAAGCTGGGGCATTTGAGCAAGGATTGCCTTACACCACGCAGAGGATACTATGGGGCACCTGCTCAGGGAATACAAGGACTCCCAGATTAGACAAGGATGAATGCTATCATCCCAGTAAAATTAGGATTTAATGCTGATGAACAATAATATTTGGAAGGTACGCTCGTACTCTTTTATAGTCCAGTTAAAGCTTTATTCGATACTGGAGCTGCACGTCCATTTATCACTGTTAAGATTATGCGTCAGTTGGGTTTAGAACCCCAGGCACTTGAGCCAACACTTAATGCAGTGTCACCATTGGGAGTGACTGTGAAGTTGGGTAAAGTGTGTAAAGAGTGCCCATTGACCTTGGGAGATATGAATCTTCCAGCAGACTTGGTAGTTCTATCGATGTTGGTAAACCAATGCCATAGCTTTGAAACAGGCCCTGTAAGCTACTCCTGGGTTGATAAACCCTCAGGTATTGATTTCTATACCCTCTGGTTCTTCAACGGGGCTTGGTCCTGCCTTTGATTCCTTCCCTCCTCGTTCTCTAGACCCCCTTTTCCCTTTAATTGTAGAAGAAAATGAGCTACTTTATCAATCAAATTCCTTTGAATGGTGTCCGCAGTATGCCCCTTCAAATCTTTTAAGGAATTTGCCCTTCCATCTGCTGATTGGATTTCTTGGGTAGACCGAGTAGTTGAGGTAAAAAAGTACTTGTAGAGGGCCCTTGATATCTTTGACGCCATCATGCTTATCCGAGAGAAATTCTTCAAGGACAAACCCCTTTTCTTTTCTTTACTCTTTTTTTGGTCGACCTCGGTCAATGCTTTCTTATTCCTCTGCGGCCCAATGAGCCCGACCATTCAAGACATCTACTTTCTCACCAGTCTTCCTACCCATGGTGAGGAATTGCTCCTAGTCTCTCTTCCTCCCTTGAAATTGAGTACCCTAAGAACGATAAAGGTTAGGGTATCGGTATATTACTGCTTTCAGCCAATTTATTTTGGCCTACATGGGATAAGGCGAGGTTACGGATTAAGAACATATAGCCTTCCTAATCTATTGGCTTAACTGCTTCATTTACTTCTCAGCCTCCTAAGAGTACCACCATATCACCCTGGCCCTGGCCTCGGGCCAAAAACTTGCTCTTGCTCCCCTTATTCTCTCCCATCTCTATCGTGGCATCCTTGAACTCATTTTTTCTAATTTTAAAACCTCTGGTGGAGCCCTCTGGCTTCTCCAATGTTGGCTCAAATCATACTTCCTTGAGATTAGCATAGTCGATAATTTTGATGCCAGCACTCTCCTATAACACTCTTCTGCTTTTTTCCTTCATTTTGCTGGTTTCGGCCCAAAGGGTCATTCTTTTGATCATATATTTTCTTTCTTTTATGAACACTTGGGTACCCGGTTGCTCCACCAATTTTTCCCTTTTTACCCTCGACTTCGATGTCTGAGCTGCTCCTCCATAGTCCTAGCCAAGCTCCTGAGACTGAGAGAGATGAACATAAAGCCATCTAGGCTAGCTTCTTAGTTGGCTGAGATATCTTGTACAACCCCATCATTCCTCAACACAAAAATAAGTGCGGGGTAGAATATTATAACGCTCCAGCCTTAGCCCAAAAATTTGGACTTCGGCAATTAATCCCTATTCCTCCTTTCAGGAATTTTAACCGAGCCATGGCCGGATGATCTCTCTTTTCTAATCTGGCCAAGATTAGGAAATGCGAGTCTAATAACAGGGCTGCTCGAGCAGGCCTGGAGTTTTTCCCATTTCAAGAGCTTCCTTCAACATCCACCGAGTTTGACACTTTGTGGTCCAAAATCCTTTCGGGCTTGCGATCTGAGCCCGTTTTTTCTATACTCAAATGTGTTTCTCCTCCCATTTTTGAAAATCTTCTCGTTCCACTAACCCTTTTGTGGATTAGGCTACAGGTCAGAAGAGGAAGGCCCTAGCGTCCAAAGTAATTCTGCTCACCCTGAAGTCATTACATTTGAGAACTTTTTTAAATTCAATTTTGGCCTAAGAGTGCACGAGGTCATGCAATCAGATATGAGATGGCATATTAGAGCACTTGAATAAGAACACAAGGAAAAAATGGTATGGGCGTACAAAAAATGCTTGTGAATGGCTAACTACTCAGCAGTGATTCCTTACGAGCAATTCTTCAAGCCTTTTGAATGTCGGGCTCCACTACTTGCTAAGGCCGATTTTGCCATTGTCATTCCGATGGTAAAAAAGCAAGCATCCTCGACGGTGGAGCCTTGGGAACAAGTCACCTATACCGGGCTACGTGATTTGGGTATGGTCGACAACTCATTGGCTATCTGGGTTGTAGAAACTCGAGAACCAGTTTTAGGTATTTTCCTTTTACGTTTCTTCATGCTTTCCAATTCCCAGTCTCATTTCTACCTTTCATTTTTTCTTTCTTAGAGGCCCTTCCAAGGGACCAATCGACCCCTCTTAGTGTGATCGATGTTTGGTCGGACGAAGATGTTCCTCTGTCCACTCGCCAACGTCGTAACATAACCACAGTCACCCTTAAGTCAAGCAAGGTACAAGTTCTCTCCTATGCTTCTTCTTCTTCTTATTGATAAATGAAGTTGACCCCTCTTTTGCTTGATCATAGGGGACCAGTGGTCTTGCTTCCAAGAAGGCATGGTAAGCTCCAATGAATCCTCCAGCTTCTTGGGCCAAGATGCCACCCCCAACCACATTACCTCTTCGGCCTCCTACCCCAGCCACTTTCCAGACAACTACCACCGATCCAACTCCGCCAATGACTTATGATCAATTGATGGCAAAGCTAGAAGATTAAGGGGAGTTGATGAGGCTAGGCAAGTCGTATTAAAGGGGAAGGCCAATATTGCGACGTCCAACACCGATAGCTCGACCACCGGTGAAACCTCTGAGACGACTAGGGATGAAAGGCCGTTGGAATCTAATCTACATGATCCCATCGATCTTAGTGATTCTGGGACTCTCCAAGATGCTGAAATTCTAACTGAGATAGACGTTAATAACCAGCCTCCTTCTGCTGGTTGGTCTCACACTGAGAAATCAACCACTCCTTCAATATAAATGCAAGAAAATCCCACTCTACCACCACCGCCGACTATCTCATCCAATAATTCCCCAATTATTTTGGTAATTCGGCCTCTTTTGTTATTGACTTTTGGCTACTGTTGTCACAATCATTATGCTGATCAAATTTCACTTACAGATTTCTAACACAGCTTCAATACCTGATATTAGTTCAGTATCCTCTATCGAAGCCTTCTTTACCCTTCTAGATCCCGAACAGCTTCGGCTAAGCCAATAGTGGCAGAGGCTAGTAGAGCTCCTTCTCAAGCTGAAAATCAACCGGCTAAGGAATAGTTCAGGACTATCTTTCAACGTAACCTCTCCCAACTTCCAAACATCGAAGCTTTCCATTTGGCCATAGGTGTCCTACTCTCTTGCCTAGATATATCTAAAGATATGAAGGCTCACCTCAAGGAACTTCAAGTTCGATCGATAGACTATCGAAATAGACATCGGGCTGCCACTAGGATTATGTCCGATATTGAACAAAAATCAAGGGTACACAAAGCTCAAGTTGATAGTCCCCCAATCTTGTCAAAATCAAGATATAAAGTGTACTCTACTTTAAAAGATTTGTAATGTGGAGTAGAGGTCGAACCCACAGAGATTGAAATACTAAAGCACTTTAATTTTAAAACCTAACACTAGTTAATTAAGAAAATAGAATCTTGATTTTGACTTTAATAAAACTAATAACAATGAAAACAAATCTAAACTAATAAAGCGATTAAAATTTGTCTTGATAAATATGTGTATTGAACCTAGGATTGCAAATCCACCACGAGCTTCATAATAAGGGTATTCTTGCATTCAATCATCTTATTACATGGGATGATAATGGGGAATTGTAGCTACAAGCCCAATTCCTTCTTCAAGAAGATAACTACGATTCAAGCACCAATATGATTCGTCTTCGGTTGGCACGGATTGTCTCACACTAAACTAGGGTTGCGGCACAATCCATCTTTCCTAGGCATGATATATTCAGCTACTTGATATCATAATCTAATTAAGTACCATTACATGTAAATAATCCATACAAGCACAGCAAATATAGATCATTAAGCACATCACATTCAAAATAGATCTAAGACAAGAATAAATTTGAAAGTAATGATTTAATCAATAGAAGTACGATTTTATTATAAAAAATCCTCTAAACATGTAATCATCATCCATACATAATATATCTAAAAGAAAAGCACAAAATACACCGTATTACTTGGCTAGGGTTTCATTGAAACCCTAGATCTAGGTATAAGCGGCCATAGAATCGATGAATGGCAAGAGATTGATGGAGGAGGCCATGGGAATCCTTAATCTTCTTCTACTTCTTCTCCTTGCTTCCCTCTCTTCAATGGCTAAAGTTTTAGTTGTATATGGATGTGTATAATGTTGTGTAACCTAAAATTTGATTTACAAAAGGATATATCCAGTTTTGAAAAAATTAGGAAGCTTTCCTAAACCAATTTGCACTAAAACTGCTATAAATTACATTATGGATGTAATTAGGTAGTTTTGCTCGCGTGGGTATCTTCAGTACACATAAATATGCATTTTTTATTTTTTGTATGGATCCCGTGAGCGGGCCGCTCAAGCGCGATTTTGGGAGGTCGCATAAGCGATGGGTTAAAATGTTGTGCGAGCGGGCCGCTCGCGCGAGGTACCTTTTTCTACTTCTTTCAGTCTATTTTTGCACCCTATTTAGCCTGGATTCTTATTTTCTTCCAAAACCTGCTAGAAAATGGAAAACAAAGTAAATATACAAGAATAGGATAAAAGGTACTTAACAAATGTGAATTAAGGCGAGTAATTAGGGCTTGTTCACTCCCGATCACACCCCTAAATCTACACTTTGCTAGTCCTCGAGCAGAAAGAATAAACCTACTAATAAAAATAAAATTCTACATTTTCGCATGGATTGTGATTGCATTTAGCATATGCGACAAGCCTTTTAAACCCGTAGGTGTCCCTAGTCGGACGAGTGAAGTCTCATGAGGGTCTCGTCAACAAGTCACCCACAACCATCTTTATTTCATTATAAAAGAAAATTTTAACTTATAACAAGAAAATTTTGTTTAAATTTTCAACCTTCAAAACATTTCATTAAAAAAGAAAACAATAATATTCAATATTCCTTATCATAAAATGATGATTTGAAATAGAATAACGAACAAGAAGAAACGTAATCAAACGTCCACCTACATCATGACAAACAATCCCAAGCACATACATCGTATAAATCAATAGAGTTTTTCATAAAATTGCACGTGTGTGATGAGGTAGTCAAATGAACACGCGTATGTCATGAACTTAGAATATAACTTAAATAACCATCCAACTATGTTTCAACTATGAATCTCACAATGTTAATTACACTCTCAAATGAAACACACAGAAACAGGTGTAATCTCTCTAATATATGTGAGGAAAGGAAATTTATTTTCAAAATGAGAAGCGCTAACATATGAATCAAAAAAGGTGCATGACACGAAAGAACAATATTCTCATGGATCGGGCGCCAATAGTCAAGAAAAATTATTCGTTACCATGTTTTAACCTCCCTCTAATCGTTTTCATATCCAAACCATGTTTCCTAGGATCAAATAGGACTTTTCAAAGGTTGTAACGTGGTTCAGGCAATGAAAAAGAATAGAAAGGATTCATCAAGTAATCTTCAGAATGGCATTATAAGGTATATTCAATTTATTTCATTCATTCTTCTACCAACTTTCATCTTTTCATATTCTTCTTTCATTATTTTTTTCTTATTTCTTTCCTCTTCTTTATTTTTTTTTCTTGTTCTTTTCTTTCTTTTTTTTTTCTTTTTCCAACTTATTCTTTTCCTTTTCGTTGCTTTTGAAATAAATATTCAATAAATACCAAGGCAACTACCCCAAATATCATCTTGTTTTCTTCTTATTCTCAATCGATACACCGCCTTATTACTACTAAAAGTTGATCAATCTTTCAACGGTAAACTCCAAGTTGGCCAAATTAGAACAAAAAAAAAAAGGATAATGGTGATTAAAGAAAAATGGAATTTTGAAGGCGCAAAGGGGCGAATTAAGAAAATTTTATCATTTATCTGGATAGGTTAAATGGTAAAAATGGAGAAAACGAAGAGGGCCTACCATCATCTCCTATGGTCATATGGTTCTTCAACGTTTGCAACGGAAGATTATTTAGCCTGGTAGCAAATATTTTAACTTGACTATCAACCAAAACAAGAATAATGAGACTAAATAACGAGTTAATGTGCTATTTCAATGAAATTCGACAAACACAAAATGTATTTATAACCCTCTAAAAAGAAAAGATAGGCTCAAAAGCTCACTGGGTTTAGTCTCCACACTATGTGTCATCTAAAAATCCGAATCATATTACAAATCACATCAAACATGGATTCAAGTGACTACGTACAATGCATAACTTTGTGTACAAATCTATGATATAAAACTCCAATTTAAACGATGCATATCCTAAAATGTTGCATCATGAGTTTAGAAAATGTTTAACCACATCTTTCCTTATTTAACATGCTATAACAATCAAAGTTACCTAACAAGAAGTATCGAATTGAGATTGCAAAAATATCGGTAACTTCGTTTATTTAAGCACAAGTATCAAATTCTTTTGAAAAATTAGTGCATAATAATGTACATGTGAGTGCATACCCCCAAACCTAAACCTTTCATTGGCCCCAATGAAACAATAAAATCAAAGAAAGGAGAGTACGTAACGAAGGAACGACATTACCTCGATCTCGGCAATCACAAACTAGGTGAATGAATAAGAATATGGAAATAAAGTTCAATTGCTCCAAATGGAGATATTAATTCACCTGTCAATACTTGACACAAGATTTTAAACAAACAAACGAACAAAGATAACTAATAGAAATATATATAAAGACTGCTACATACTTATTGAAAAACTAAACTAAAAATGAAAAGACTCAACGAAAATAATAAAGAAAAATAAGCACAAGCAAAACTATGAAAACAAACAAGGACTCGATCTAAAAGGATCTAAGGAGAACAAGCAGCAAGGAAAAACAACTGACCAGGTTCGAGAGAAAGGAGGTAAGAAAACAAAAGAGAAAACACAAAAAAAATCCCCCTCGCGCTGTGAACACGCTCCGCTCGGTCGTCCTGTCGCTTTCCCTCGATTGTGTCCTAGGACGAATCCCAAGGAGCACACTTCAGGGAAAACTAGAACTTCCTCACGCGGTCCTAAAGACTAAGAGTCGCCACCTAATTTTTATCGGGAATTAGGAAACCCAAGTTTGACTCGCCCAAAATTGAATATTGTTACTCACCCTTCAATATTACCAGAAACTAGGTTCGGGGGTCTTGGTACGAGAGGGGAAGGAGCCCAAAAGCACCCCCTCCTCGCCCTACCGAATGGTAGGCCTTGATTCAAATATCCTTGTTCTTAATTCATAATTCATGTTGTTTCCTCAAACATACTAGATAATATATACATGTCAAAAGGGAACATTTAAGGAAAATCATGTCAAGTGATTTAATCAAGTAGAAGTCAGATGCACATGCAATACAAGAGAGAGGTATACTTACAGTGGCTAGTCCTGCCCAGGATCGATGCAAATAAAGGAAAAATGTCATGATATGCAAAAGGGAACAAGAAGACTTACATTGGGTTGACTCAAGCGGAGTCGCAAAAGCAAAAAGAAGTAGAAACGTGTAATGCAATTATGCAACAATCCTAGATAAGATGTCTTTAACAAATTAGCATATAAACAGAGACTATCCTAAGGGAATTGTGTCATTGGAAATAAAGTTGTAAACCTAAAAAAATTCTAAAAGAAAGGATAGAGAAGGTGCACAATACATGGGCACCAAGCCACATGTAGACGAGGCAAGATCACAAATCGAAGTCCGGATCCACAGCATTCAATTCTCTGCACTAAGACACCAAGGAATACCCAAGCATTGCAAAAACACAAGCAAACAAATGATATGCATGAAAAACAAGTAGAAAATGTCATCAATCAAATTTCCAGATTCAGCAACCTCTAATGAATCCTATCAAAAGTGGTCTTAAACATGAGCTGGGTTAAAACCCTTTTACATAAAGTTAGATACATGTCTTAGGGAACTTCTCCAAAAAGTAGAACCTCTATACCATTTTTGAAGTAAGAGAAATAAGAGTTTTGGGAACAGTGGATAAGGACTGTCCACTATTCTTATAAAAATCATAATTAATTCTACAAAAATCATGTGAAGCTCTAATTGGTGTCAAAAGAAATCTATTTCATTGTAGTTTATAACTATTTTAGATTTTCTGAAATTCAAGCACAAAGAGACTATGTTCAAATCTATCAACTGGTTTCTCAACAATTTCTAAAAATAGCATATAAATCCTAGAAGCTCTCAAAATGGACTGGATGAAAGCTAATTCATCAATGTTTACCTAGAAAATTTGAAATCCATCAAACTATGGGTTTTGATGGACCAAATCTCATGGACAAAACCAATCTGTTTTGCTGAATTTTCATCTAGTTCATTTTAAAGTGTGAGAAAAACATCTTAGGTGTTGATTTAAGCTTATTAGAGAGATCAAATTCATAGATCTACTTGACTATCATGATTTCCAATCAATTTAGCCCTCAAGTTTTATTAAAAACTTTATATCATGGATCAAAGGGACTTACAAATATCCTATTGGAGATGAATTTCAATAGGAATTCTAGGTAATATAAATAATCAAGAGATAGGTATGAAAATAGGAATCATCCCTCTCATAGATCATACTTCTAAAACCATCATAGAATTCAAAATAGATACATATATATAATCATGTTTGTATGCATCTAAACTAAAATTGAAGAATGAAATCAAAATTGAAAATCAAAGTGAAAAATAATCTCTAATTATGAATTATCAATGAAAATCAAAAGAGATTTGGATCTAGCTATGTGAGTGTGTGAAGAACACGAGATGAAGAAGATGAGTGTTCTAATAAATGAAATAAGACTAAGCTAGATCCAAATCCTGTAGATCTATATATACAAAATAGGAATTAGAGATGAATTATAGTGTTTAACTCTTGGAGGATTCTCAATTATATAACCAAAGTTGAATTGATGATCTTCTTCTTCAAGTGTTCTTCAAGCACTCATCCATAGAAGTTGAGGGAGGTAATTGATGTTCAAATCATGATTTAATTACCCTAAGATTAGTTTTCTAAACTTCAATTCATAATTCTCTCTCTCTAGAATTCTCTCTTAATTGAAAGTATTTTGCAAGTATATTCACTTGTGTACTCTCTTGTGTATGCTTGTATGTACTTGTGTGTCTATATCCTCTTGTGTATCAAGGATGATCTCATGTGGATCTATATATAGAGTTTGTAAAACTTAACACTTAAGTTACAGGGTTAAAACAGGTTTTTCAGAGAGCAGAAAAGGTTAAAATGGCCATTTCAGTGCCTAAACACAATTTCTAGGCAATTTCCTCGTAGTGGGAGCCTTCTAGAAGGGTATGGAACCAAAAAAAATGCGATAGGGAACACAATTCATTGGTGGAGGTTATGGTGGGACCCACCACCTCACTTCCCAAAATCACCATCTACTATTCTGGTTCCTCTGGTCACCTACAAGCCCTGTTTCAAAAATTACGTGCATTGCTTTTCCATATTTTTGTAAAAATGCTTTTTAGTGTCCGAAATCATTTGTTTACGTACCGTTGGAAAGCTGTCAGGCTCAATTTCAGTATAAAAATATTCCCAGAGGTTTTGAAATAGAAATTGAAGTCCAATTGAAGCCCGGAAGTCCTCCGGAACTGTCATCGTCTTTTTTAAATCAAACGATGTCTTTTTCAAAATTGCTTTCAAATGTGCGTTGATTACGAACTTTTCTTTAAAATTTAATCTCTGGATACCTAGAGTACTGCGTTTAAAACACTTAATCTTCATATAACCCTGAGTGAATATGAATTCTGAGAGACGATTTTGAGAAAACTAGGATTTATCCATGGAAAAGGGCTTTTCTGAGCTTAAAGTCACTTTCCGAAATTTGATCTTTCAATTGTGTTGAATCCAGTACCTTCCACTGGGTATTTTTCATCATCGAATCCTCCAAGACGATGTCCACCCTAAATCCTATCAGTGTGGTCAAAATTTGGTGTCTGCAGTTTGCCCTTCTTTAGCAGAGCTTGTTGTGAACAACGTGAACTGCAAGTGAGTTCTAAAGCTTTGAAGGCACCCAATAACCATACTGAGAGGTTTTAGGAAATATAAAATTTGCAAAAATCAAGAAATTCAAAATCAGAGAAAATCAAGAAATCACGAAAATGCAAGAATGCACTGCAATGCTGGGTAGAGGCTACTAATTCTAAGCTGCTGCTGGTCGTGCTCCGCTGGAGCTACCTACGTATCCTTTCCAGGAATCAGACTAGGGCATAGTTCAAGCAAACGAGAGGACGAAAAACATACAAACAACAATACAGATGAAATGCTCCTATCTTAGGATGCTGGTGCAGCATGAGAACGTGAATGTGCAAGTGCTGGAGGAATCGCCCTCAGGGGTTCCCTACATGTAAAATCTAATGCGAGGGATGCAACGACTCACTCTCATAGTCGAATATTTCTAAAGAGAAGAATGATATATGTATCTTAGATGATTCTCAGAGCTTTATAGGAGTTTTTCTTCTGAGCTTGAGGTTTGTAGGTGTCATCTATATCTTGGACGACTTTAAAAGAGCAGAGTATCTTGGATAAATTCCCTGGATGATTACTGATGTAGAGTCCTTCTGCTGGGGATGATCGCTGATGAAGAGTCCTTCTGCTGGGGACGATTGCTGACGTAAAGTCCTTCTGCTGGGGACGATTGTTGATGTAGAGTCTTTCTGCTGGGGATGATTGTTGATGTAGAGCCCTTCTACGAGGGAGGATTGCTGATGTAGAGTCCTTCTGCTGGGGACGATGGCTGATGTAGAGTCCTTTTGCTAGGGACAATTGCTGAAACAAGTCCCTCTGCCGGAGATAAATCTTCTGTTCTTCTGAAACAGGTCCTTCTTCGGAGGATAAATCTTTTGAAATAGGTCTGGAGGCAAATCCTTTAAAACGGGTCTCTTTGCCAGAGACAAATCTTCTGTTCTTCTAAAATAGTTCCTTCTTCTAGGCAAATCTTCTGTTCTAATGCATGAATTCTGAGAGATACACGGATTCTGAGAGAAACCCTACATTCTGGAGGCAACCCACGGATACACGATTCTGAGATGTACGTGTTTCTGAGAGATACCCTATATCTAGAGGCAACATGATGCTGAGAGATACCCTATATCTGGAGGCAACACGATGCTGATAGAAACCCTATATCTGGAAATAACCCCGATACTTGATTCTAAAATACACGATTCTGATGGATACCCTATATCTGGAGGCAATTCTAATGCTGAGAGAGAGCCTATATCTGAAGGCAATACCATGCTGAGAGATATGCGATTCTGAGAGATACCCTTCTTCTGAGAGTAACCCACGGATACACGACGCTGAGAGATTCACGATTCTGAGAGATACCCTTCTTTTGAAAGCAATCCACGGATACACGATGCTGAGAGATTCATGATTTCTGAGAGATACCCTTCTTTTGAGAGCAACCCACGGATACACGACACTGAGAGATTCATGATTTTTGAGAGATACCCTTTTTCTGAGAGCAACCCACGGATACATGATTCTGATGGATACCCTATATCTGGAGGCATTTCTAATACACGATGCTGAAATAAACCCTACATCTAGAGGTAGTTTTGATACTCGATGTAGAGAGGAACCCTATATCTGGAGGCAATTTTGATACACGCATTGTGAGAGAAACCTTATATCTGAGGCAACCTGATACATGCATTTGGAGAGAAACCCTATATCTGGAGGCATCCCACGGATACAAATTTTGAGAGATGCCCTTCATCTAGATGTAATCCACAGATACAAATTCTGATGGTTACCCTATATCTGCTGATGGTAACACGAATTCTAAAAGTTTTCTGTTGGGGAGATTCTATGATTCACGAGTTTGCTTAAGTACACCTTTTTTCTGAAGGTGATTCTGATGATATCTGAAAGTTCTCTGCTTGGGGAGATATCTGAGTGAGCTCATATTCTGGAGACCCTACTGATTCATTCTGAGACTCATATCGGTGTTTCAACTAGCTCAAATATTCTTGCGACATGTCGGGTTTATTCTGACCTCTTTTGGATATCTTGCTTTGGGTTTGAAGATTCTGTATTCTGATTCATTTTTTACAAATCCATTCTGGATGTAATTCTCAAGCGACAGTAGACCCAAATGTCCGTTTTCTAAGACAACACACAATCGATCCCAAAACAACGGGAGTTCGCTGCAAATCAATAATTCTTTGGCTAATTCAAGCTGCGGTGCCCTCGATTCTTAATGTATGGGGACTTTTCTTCAACTCTGAACAGTTTTTAACCAAGATTCAAATTCCCAAGGGTCCTTCTGACCAGTTCCAACAATTTTTAAGCACTCTAAAGGCTTATTCATCAAGATCAGACCAATCTGGGGTTAGAGAGCAAAGCTGGTTTAACAAAGGCATAGATAATATGCAAAAAATGCTAGTTATTGAAGCGTATCTCAAATGCAGAGCATGATTAGTATTTGATCTAAATTCAAGTTTCTTGGCGAGGCAGGCCTTCTTGGCAATTCATATATCTAGATCCCAATCTTAAAGCAAAACTCAAATCTTGACTTTTACGCTATTCAAGTCTCCTGATATCTTAATTCTGATTCTCAATTGATAGGTATTCAAAAGACCTAATGATTTTAGCATGACTTTGACGTGCTTCATAAATCTTCAATCAACTTTAGCAGATATTCATAGAAGGCACTCTGATCTATTTCAACAATGGCTCAACTCATCATCCAAGACCGGTCTTAGCATCTTTCCATCAACCACTCAATGCTTCCTCTTTGACTAGGATTAATTGATGTAATAACAATGTTCGGGAACTTCTACTTGTTTCCATCTTTGGATGCTCTTAAAGTTTTTTTTTTGAAAATTTATTGTAGATCACTCTGGACCCACACACTCGAGATCATGACAGACTAGATGACGACAAACTAGACCATGATAGATATTGATAAACATTGACACAGGAAGTTGACATTCTTAACACTGAAGAAGAAGTTTGGAGGAGAAAACTCAATTTTCCTTAATCTTAATGCGCATTTGTCATGTTTGATGTATTTCTTTACTTTTATGTGCACTTCTCATCTTATTGTGATAATACTCAGTTGATAAAGTAATGCTTTGAAAAAAATACTCCATGTGGATCTTAATCAATCCTTTGCTTTCTCTGAAATGTGCTTCGAATTAGTGCCTTAGCTTATAGAATAAGAGATAATTCATTTCAAATATTTTCAAAGATATACTTGATGATTCAGGATTCGCTTATGATATGAGAGGGGGTACAGGCAAATGATGTTTGCCCCTAGTTGATGGTGATAAATGGAGGTTTGGGCAAACGAAGTTTGCCCCCCCTAGTGTGGCAGTGATATCTTGAGATTCTGGGTAAACTGGAAAGTTTGCCCCTAGTTTGCAGGGTTCAGGGACCGATAGCCAGGAAAGCTTTCCTACTTATCCCCAAGTGGTAATCAGGTCCAAAGTAGTTCGGCCGAGGTTTGAAGGAAGGTATTTGAAGTGTGACTGAGTTTTTCTGGAGCAGTGACCGAACCGAGTAGGTTGCCTACGTATCCCCAAGTGGGAATCAGGTCAAGCGTAGTTCCTCGAATGCTGAAGGTTTTGAAAGAGCAAGGATTCAAAAATTGGGGGGCTTTTCAAGCCATGTCATTAGACAGATATTTTGAAGCGGGTCACTTGTGGTAGCATTGAAAGAAACTAAACTACCTCTCCTTTTTCTTTTCTTTTCTTTTTCTTTTCTCTTTGTGTTTTTGATGGTTGATTCTTTTCACCTTTTCACTTGCCAGTCAATTTTAACATCTCTCATCATACTTCATACATGTTTTCAGAACAAGACTAGCCCTTCAAATCTTTTGGGCTTATTCAAAGAGAAATTACAAATCAAAGCTTTGGGATAATTTCATGTTTCCGATTTCTCAATCTTCTACATTCTTTTTTCTCTTCTTTCTTTTCTTTTCTCTCTAAAGTTTTGACTGTCTAGGATCAGGTTCTTGAAAACAACATGATTTTCTTGTCTTTTCATGCTCTAACTTTTGCCTAGGCACCCTTTTGGGTTTTCATCCTAGCGAGCTTCTTCTTTTTCTTTTTCTTTTTTCTTCTTTTTCTTTTGTGCTCTAACTTTTGCCTAGGTGCCCTTTTGGGTTTTCATCCTAGCGAGCTTCTTGTTTTCTTTTCAAGAGAAGTAGTTCATTTGAAATGTTTGGCTACCATCAAGGACAAGGTGTTCATGGCTTGCAGGTTAGAATGGCTCATTTTTCTGGGATTAAGATTTCAAAATGGGAAGATCAGGGGTTTAAGCTAGTCCTGAGTTGCTATCAAGCATATCTTTTCAAGATTTAAGCAAAATCAGCTTAAGATTCTTAAAGTAAAGACTAATCAATTCTTAGCTTTCTTCGGCGTCCGTGAAAAAATCAACTTTGATCCTTTCAGGATTCCTTTCAATGCACAAAATTATCAATAGTGTATTTTTCACAATAATCAAAGAATTGATATTTTCAGCTTTAGAGATTCATTCATTCATGATAAGGCGCATTAGATCAAGAAAATGAAGATTTTATTTCATTACTTCGAAAGAGAACGATTACAGTACTCAACATAGACTTAAACATAACTTGACGATAGACAGACTCGACAATAAGACTTAAATTCTAAAACATAAAACGGACTGGACTCAATTTGACTGGATCTCAAGTGGAGTGTCACTGTGTTCTGCTTATTCCTCTTAAGCATCTATTTGGCTTTAACAAGCAACTATTCCAAACATCATCACTTCATCACTTTCTTGAGCTTTCCATTTTCCACCAAAGGCTCAAGCTCCTTGGTTAACCCTTCAGGCCTATACTCATTGTATTCAAGGCACTGATAATCTTCCTTGGCAGATTGAATCAAGTTCATTTCCACAATATCAGGAAAAATTTCATAGGTCATTGGCGGCCCCAAAGCTGAGATATAAATTGTCGGGCCATAGCATTCAGATTCTATCTCAAGAGAATTGGCACTCTGTGGCGACTAAGCCCTTTGATAATTCGGAAGTGGATTTCTATTACCATTTGGCTGTATAGGAGGAGGGGCAATGATCCCCTTATTAATTAGATCTTGAATTTCTTGTCAGAGCCTCTAGCATTTATCTGTACTATGTCCACGCCCTTGATGAAAATTGCAGCACAAATCAGTTCTAAATTTTGGCGGAAGCGGATCTGACTCTGGGTACAGCTCTAACTTTTTGAGATATCCATATCCCCTTTCTAACATTCTCTCAAGCACGTTGCTCATAGGCATTCCCAAATCAGAAAATTCTCTTTTTTTACTTGATTTCCCCTGGTTCTGGTTTTTCTTTACAACTCTAATATTCTCATTTAGCAATTGTGGTGCCAATGCATTGCTATCAGGTAATGGATGATTGTTTAAATAAAGAAGCCCTTTGAACTTTTTTGAAGGCCTTGCATTGGGCATATCAAAGAATCCCTCCTTATCAAGCTTGTGGTCATCAATTCTTCTGCTCTTGTAGGTCGCATTCTCCAGTATACCACTCTTAGAGAGCTTGTCAAGGATTTCCTGATCCAGAGTTTGTATACCTAGATTGGCCAATCTTTCAAACCACTCATTATCATCACAAGGTGCAAGAGGTGGAGTCGGAGGCATTGTGTCAGCCAATTGCTTTATCACACCCATCATTTTCATAAGCAGCTTACTGATTTGGTTGACAGTAGACTCCATAGCAGTCATCCTAGCATCCATATTGGCTTCATGTGTCATCTGTCCAACCCTGACTGATTTAGCTGATCTTACCCCAAACTCTGATCTGATCAAACGACTGCTCGGAGCTCTGACCCAGGAAGGAGCATGACTCTTTTGGTCCTATCTTCTTTTATCTTATTTATTAGGGATTTTCAAATAATCAGGGGTCTTTATTGCAAAAGAATTTTCAAAGAATAATATTTTACAAAAAGTGGATTGAAATCATTTTCTTTTTCAAAAACATTTTCTAAAATTGAAGAAATCTTTTTTCGAAATTTCGAGGAAAACAATTCTTTTCTTTTTCGAAAGTATATTAGAGGCGTCGCACTCGTGAGTCGTATATGCAATGCTCGTGTAGTGCATGCAATGTAGATGAAATGCAATTTAATCTAAATATAATGCACCTTAATCTAGCTTAGACCTAGCATAATAACACATAAGCACATAAGATTCATTGAGTATGCTAATCATCTTACTAATCCAATCAGTAACCAAGGATTTTTATCTTTGAAATTCTTTGATGGCTCAGGTTTACAAAATTGAATTTTTCATAAAAAAATTTTGAAAGGAAGGGGGAAGATCTATAATTTTTAAAAGCACTTTTGAACCATCAATGCTTGTGGCGTGAAATCACGATTCTCTAAAATCGAGGTAGGATATTTGAAATTCTAAAATCTGGATTTGAATCGTCAAAGTTGGAATCATGATTTCTTCTTGAAATTTGAAAACCAAAGTAGAAATTTGAAATCCTCTAAAATCTGAGAGGAGGTTTTAAAATTGAATCATCAAAGTAGAAATTTTGAGATTCTCTAAAATCTAGGAGAATTTTTTGATAGGATTTTGCATAAGTGAATTTCAAAGCGAATTTTCAAAAGGGATATTCCCGGAATTTTCAAAAGACTTGGATTTTTCAAGGAAATGCTTGTATTTTCAAAATTCGTCCTTGAATAATGATTGGATGTTCGGATAAAGACCATACTACTCTAGAGCAATCTATCATACAAGGTTTGATGATACCTTTGCATACACGTCCTCGTCATCCACATAATCCCTTACGGGCAAGTGCAAATAATTCATCACATTGTCCTAATCCAAGATGAAAATCAAGATCCTAATTGAAGGGTTCTATAGAAACTATATGCAAAGGCCAGGTTTTAGTCTCATAAAGGGTCCATTAGCAAGCCAAGGGCTCTGTATACTGCAAACGGTACAAAGCTAACGGTGACCACATGCTACCAAAACTCTTGACAAATGGAGGAAAGAGGGCCCTACACCCACAAGGCAATGGTCTCAAGAAGTTGCGGTGAAAGAACAATGCAAGTGCAAATGCAGGCAGAAACAACATGATCATCGAATTAATAACAAGGATATTCTTTGGCTCAAGTCAAATTACCAATTGCCACTTGGAAACTTGATGATATGGGTAAGAGCCCAATAATTCTTTAAATTGTTCCCAAGTGTCATAGAGTGTTTTCCCATCTTGCATTACAAAGTTTGTTATGGATTTTTCTTATCTGATTAGTTCTTGTGATAGGGAAAAACTTTTGTAAAAATGCGATATGTAATGCTTCCCATGTTTTAATAGTGTTTGGCTCAAGAGATTGGAGCCAATGCTTAGCTTTATCTTTTAAAGAGAATGGGAAGAGTCGCAATTTTAATGCATCATCAGTTAGATTTTGGATTTTTAAAGTAGAGCACATATCTTGGAAATCTTTTAAGTGCTGATAAGGATCTTCTTTAATGCGACCATGGAATGAAGGGAGTAGAGCGATGGTAGATGACTTTATCTCAAAGTGAGATGCTGTCACCTCCGGTAATTCGATACCTGCTTGTGGCGTGTAGGCCGTAAGAATGAAATAATCTTTTAGCAGAGGAGGCGGAGGTATACTAGGATTATTTTCATTATTTCCATTGTTTCCAATGTCTGCCATTGGAATAGGTTTGATGTTAATAATTCGAGTTTTTCTTAAACGTTTAAGTGTGCTTTGAATTTCAGCCAAAAATAATGACGACGGTTTTGAAGTGAATTTTAAGGAAGCTATTTACTTTATTTTATTTTATTTTATTTTATTTATTTATTTTTCGCATAAGCTCCTTTGATGTGCTATCAGAAACACTATAATTTGATTACTTGAGAAACTACAAAACAAAAAGAAAAGTTAGTGACTAAAATAAAAATAAGAAAATAAGAAAATTAATACTGAATCTAATATTTATGAACTAACTAAACTAAAAGTAGTAATTTGCATTCTCCGGCAACGGCGCCAAAAATTGATCTTGTCAAAATCAAGATATAAAGTGTACTCTACTTCTTTTAAAGTAGAGTACACTTTATATCTTCCATACACATATTTACCAAAACAACTTTTAATCGCTTTCATAGCTTAGATTTATTTTCATTGTTCTTAGATTAATTAAAGTCAGAATCAAAATTCTGTTTTCTTAATTAACTAGGGTTAAGTTTTAAAATTAAAGTGCTATAGTATTCAATCTCTATGGGTTCGACCTCTACTTCTACACTATGAATCTTTTAAAGTAGAGTACACTTTATATCTTGATTTTGACAAGATAAATTTTTGGCGCCGTTGTATGATCCGAACTACATTTTTAGCCTTCAAAAGACATGCATTCAAGTCCTAATTACAATTTATGTTTGGCACCTGATAAGGAGTGAACAAGTTCTAATTACACGCCTTAATTCACATTTTAAGTACTTTTCATCCTTTTTTAGTATATTTATACTTTGTTTTTCATTTTCTAGTAGGTTTTGGAAAAAAGCAAGAATCCAAGCTAAATAGGGTGCAAAAACAGACTGAAAAGAAGCAGAAAAAGGTACCTCGCGTGAGCTGCCCGCTCGCGTGACATTTTAGCTCATCGCTCGCGCGACCTCCCAAAATTGTGCTAGCGCGGCCCGCTCGCTCGATCTGTAAAAAAAACCAAAAATGCGTGTTTCTGTGTACTAGAGATACCCACGCGAACGAAACAACCTAATTACGTCCAGAATGTAATTTACAGCAGTTTTAGTGCAAAATTAGTTTAAGAAAGCTTCCTAATTTTTCCAAAAACTATATATCCTTTTGTAAATCAACTTTTAGGTTACACAACATTATACACATCCATATACTACTAAAACTTCAGCCATTAAAGAGAGGGAAGCATGGAAAAGAAGAACACTGAAGATTCCCATGGCCTCCTCCATCAACCTCTTGCCATTCATTGATTCTATGACCGCTTAGACCTAGATCTAGGGTTTCAATGAAACCGTAGCCAAGTAATAGGGTTATTTCATGCTTTTCTTTTAGATTTATTATGTATGAATGATGATTACATGTTTAGAGGATTTTTTTTATAATAAATTTGTACTTCTATTGATTAAATCATTGCTTTCAAAGTTTATTCTTGTCTTAGATCTATTTTGAATGTGATGTGCTCAATGATCTATATTTACTGTGCTTGTATGAATTACTTACATGTAATGGTGCTTATTTGAATTGTGATATCAAGTAGTCAAATAGTTCATGCCTAGGAAAGACGGACTGTGCCGCAACCCTAATTTAGTGTGAGACAATCCGTGTTAACCGAAGATGAATTATGTTAATGCTTGAATCGTAGTTATTTTGTTGACGGAGGAATTGGGCTTGTAGCTACAATTCCCCATTATCATCCAATGTAGTAAGCTAATTGAATGCATGAATACCCTTATTATGAAGTTAGTGGTCAATTTGGAAGCTAGAGGTCGATTTGCAATCCTAGGTTCAATACACATATTTATCAAAACAACTTTTAATCGCTTTCGTAGTTTAGATTTATTTTCATTGTTCTTAGTTTAATTAAAGTCAAAATCAAAATTCAGTTTTGTTAATTAATTAGGATTAGGTTTTAAAATTAAAGTGCTTTAGTATTTCAGTCTCTGTAGGTTCGACCTCTACTTTCACACTACAAATCCTTTAAAGTAGAGTACACTTTATATCTTGATTTTGACAAGAACAATTTTTGGGGCCGTTGCCGGGGATTGCAAATTACTACTTTTAGTTTTATAATCTTAGTTTAGTTAATTCATAATATTAGATTAGGTATTAATTTTCTTGTTTTCCATTTTTGATTTGAGTCACTAACTTTTCTATTTTGTTTTGTAGTTTCTCAAGTAATCAAAATCTAGTGTTTCAGATTGGAAGTGCTTAGCACATGAAACGAGCTTACGCAAAAAAAAAAATTAAATAAATAAAATAAAGTAAATCGCTTCCTTTGAATTCAATTCAAACCACTGTATGTCAGGGTGCTGAGACGCACTATTTTCATTAGTTTAGGGGTGATTTTGCACGTGCATTCTTAATTTACACGAATCACTGCATTACAGAATAACTTTCATGCATCATAGTAGTTGTGTGCTTGTTGTCTTATTTGCGTGGTTATTTTTCGTAATCATTGAGTCAGTCATTGTTTTACTATCTTTTCCTTTAGTGTATGTTTGGTATGCGTTGAAGTAAACCTGAACTACATTTTTTCGATCCTGAACTTGAACGTACCCTAAGAGTTAGTAGGTCCACAACCCAAGCTTCTAGAGCTCGGTTGTTATTAGCCGACGAATCAACTCCAAAATCGTCGTCGTTATTTCTGCCCGAAATTCATAGCACACTTAAACGTTTAAGAAAAACTCGAATTATTAACATCAAACCTATTTCAATGACAGACATTAGAAACAACGGGAATAACAGAAATAATGAAAATAATCCTAATATACGTCCGCCTCCTCTTCTTAAAGATTTTTTCATTCCTACGGCCTACACGCCACAAGCAAGTATCGAATTACCGAAGGTGACGGCATCTCACTTTGAGATAAAGTCATCTACCAACGTGCTACTCCCTTCATTCCATGGCCGCATTAAAGAAGATCCTTATCAGCACTTAGGAGATTTCTAAGATATATGCTCTACTTTAAAAATCCAAAATATAACTGATGATGAATTAAAATTGCAACTCTTCCTATTCTTGTTACAAGATAAAGCTAAGTATTGGCTCCAGTCGCTTGAGCCAAAAACTATTATAACATGGGAAGCATTACATACCGCATTTTTACAAAAGTTTTTCCCTATCACAAGAACTTATCAGATAAGAAAATCCATAACGACCTTTGTAATGAAAGATGGGGAAATACTCTATGACACTTGGGAACAATTTAAAGAATTATTGCGTTCTTGCCCACATCATCAAGTTCCCAAGTAGCAATTGGTACAGGTCTTCTACGAGGGACTTGTTCCCTCGCTTTGTAGTACCGTCGATGCAGTTTGTGCGGGTACCTTCCTACACAAAAGCACCGATGAGGCATGGAAATTTTTTGAAATGTTAAGCGAAAACTCAATGCACCAAGCCACTTCGGTACGCCCTGAGGGGTGTCTTCCACCTAAACCCAAGAGAGAGAAGCATTTTGCGTCATGTCAGTCAATCAAAATACAAGAATTATCTAAAAAAACTTGACCGACTTATGGCGATGAACCAAACCCTCTTACAAAATTTGTTAATTATGTTCTGATCCTTCGCATTCTACGCTTGCATGCCCATCTGCGTCTCAATTTTCAGAATTCGTCGAGCAACACATATACTCCATTCAACAATCCCACAAAATAGTTGTAATCCTATGATAACAAATTTTCCTAATACTTATCGACCCTAATTTCAACAAAGTCAATATACACAACCTAACCCTCCTCCTACTCCACCTCCACATAATAATGAATTTGAGGAGAAAGTGTTAGCCTTACTTGAAAGTTTTGGTTCGATGATCCAGTTTGTACACTCTCACACACAGTCCATTGCAAAGTTGGAGTCCCAAGTGGGACAAATAGATATTACACTAAATCGTTGGACTGAGAGTAAGTTGCCAAGTCAACCTACTCAGAAACATAAGGGACAATACGAGGTGGGTGGTGCAAGTGAGCAAGTGAATGCTGTTTCAACTAGGACGACTATTAGAGAGGAGGAAGTTGTTAAGATTCCGAGAGAGGGTGAGAAAAATATAAACATTAATTCAAATAAAGAGAAGGGTGAGGGCACGAGTCAAATTAGGAAAGGGAATGTAACAATCTCGAAAAATTATGTACCGAAAATGCCCTTTCTACCAAATATTGAGAAATCGTCACAGTTTTCAAAGAAAGGGTCGAAAGTCAAAGATATACTCGAGGTGTTTAAACAAGTTAAAATCAATATTCCATTCCTCGATGCTATAAAACAAATTCCTGCTTATGCTAAATGTCTAAAAGACCTATGTAGTCAAAAGCGCAAGATACGCATACATACTACGAAAAAGGTCTTCCTCATCGAAAAAGTAAGTTCGATCTTCCAACACGTTCCTCCGAAGTATAAGGATCCTGGTACACCAATGATTTCATGTATCATAGGTGACACGATCATTCATCTGGCTCTCCTTGACTTAGGAGCAAGTATTAATCTCTTACCTTACACTGTCTACAAACAACTGGGTCTAGGTGAACTTAAACCCACAACCGCTACCATACAATTAGCGGATCGTTCTGTTAAAATCCCTAGAGGAATCGTTGAAGATGTCCTAGTTAAGGTTGATAAATGTTACTACCCCATCAATTTCATGGTCCTTGACACCAAACATGTGCTAGACGCTAGGAGCCATACTCCTATCATTCTTGGTCGTCCATTCTTGGCAACCGCTAATACGCGTGTCAATTGTCAAACCGGGGTAATGAAAGTGTCATTTGGGAATATGAACCTTAAATTAAACGTCTTTAACGCTATTGATCAACCTCCCAATGATGATGATTACCTATGTGAGGTAGAGAGTGAGGTAAGATGAGCTATTGAACCTAATAAAGCAATAAACAAGAGTAACGAGAATACTATGGTTAATATTGAGCGAACGAATTCGAATAATCAAGATCCTAATGACGAAGTTACTCGAAAGTTGAGAAATTAATTTGAACATGAACAAGAGGAACCGTCAAATGAATTAATTCATAGCAACATTCATTCAGCTTTCCACCGGAATCTACCTATTACCTTCAAGAGTACAAAGTCAGTGTTACGGCCTCCATAAGTTTAGAGCTAGAACGGTCTAGTTGAATATGTAAAAGACAGTGCTTCTTGGGAGGCAACCCAAGCTTTATTTCATCCGTTTCTCTTATTTTTGAACATTTTTGGGTCATTTTGAGTCATTTTTTAGCTTTCTGGACATGTTTGGGGGTTGGAGTAAATTTATTTTGAACTTATACACATAAAACAAGTGAAAAGAGAGGAAAAGACCAAGTCTCTAGAGCGGTCTGCTCGCGCGAGATTTTACCTTAGAGAAAATTTTTTAAAGTTTTTATATTACGCTCTTAGCTTTAGATAGCGCCTGAGATCGCGCGCGCGAGGGGTTTCCTTACGCGGCCCACTCGGGCGAGCCTATGACTTACAAATTTTTCCTAATGAACCATAAAAACACCCTCAACATTACCTCGCGAAGGGGTTCGTGGGCGCGAAGGTCGCTCGCGCGGCCTGCTCGCACGAAGGGGAAGTTTATGTGTTTTCTCTTTTGTTTTCTTACCTCCTTTCTCCCAAACCTTGTCAGTTATTTTTCCTTGTTATTTGTTCTCCATAGATCCTTTTAGATCGAGTCCTTTTTTATTTTCATAGTTTCGTTTGTGCTTGTTTTACTTTTTATTTTCATTGAGTCTTTTCGTTTTTAGTTTAGTTTTTCAATAAGTTTGCCACAGTCTTTATATTTATTTCTATTAGTCATCTTTGTTCGTTTGTTTGTTTATAATCTTTTGTCAAGTATCAATAGGTGAATTAATACCTCCATCTGGAGTAATTGAACTTTATTTCCATGTTTTTATTCATTCACCTGATTTGTGATTGCCGAGATCGAGGTAATATCGTTCCTTATGTACTCTCCTTTGTTTCATTTTATTATTTCATTAGGGACAATGAAAGGTTTAGGTTTGGGGGTATGCACTCACATGTACATTATTATGCACCAATTTTTCAAAACTTTTCAATACTAGTGCTTAAATAAACGATGTTGCCGTCATTTTTGCAATCACAATTCGATACTACTTGTTAGGTAACTTTGATTGTTATAGAATGTTAAACAAGGAAAGATGTGGTTAAACATTTGCTAAAGTCATGATGCGAAGTTTTAGGATATGTATCATTCGAATTGCAGTTTTATATCATAGAATTGCACATAAGGTTATGCACTACACGTAGTCTCTTGAATACATGTTTGATGTGAATTGTAATATGATTTGGATTTCTAGATAACACATCGTGTGGAGACCAAATCCAGTGAGCTTTTGAGCTTATCTTTTCTTTTTAGAGGATTATAAATAATTTGGTGTTTGTCGAATGTCATTGAAGTGGCGCATTAACTCATTGTTTAGTCTCATTATTCTTGTTTTGGTTGATAGTCAAGTTAAAATATTTGCTACCATGCTAAATAATCTTCCGTTACAAATGTTGAAGAACCACATGACCATAGGAGATGATGGTAGGCCCTCTTCGTTTTCACCATTTTTACCATTTGACCTATCCAGACAAATGATAAAATTTCATTAATTCGCCCCTTTGAGTCTTCAAAATGCCATTTTTCTTTAATGACCATTATCCTTTTTTAGTTCCAACTTGGTCAACTTGGAGTTTATCGCTGAAAGATTGATCAACTTTTAGTGGTGATAAGGCGATGTATCGATTGAGAAGAAGACGAAAACAAGATGATGTTTCGGGTAGTTGCCTTGGTATTCAATGAAAAACGAAAAAGAAAAAAAAAAGGAAAGAAAATAAAAAGAAGATAAAATAATAAAGAAGAGGAAAGAAATAAGAAACAAATGAAAGAAGAATATGAAAAGAAGAAAGTTGGTAGAATAATGAATGAAATACATTGATTATGCCTTACAATGCCATTTTGAAGATTACTTGATGAATTCTTACTATTCTTTTTCATTGCCTGAGCCACGTTACAACCTTTGAAAAGTCCTATTTAATCCTAGGAAACATGGTTTGGATATGAAAACGATGGGAGGGAGATTAAAACATGATAACGAATAAGTTTTCTTGACTATTGGTGTCCTATCCATGAGACTATTGTTCTTTCATGTCATGCGTCTTTTATGAGTCATATGTGAGCGTTTCTTGTTTTAAAAGCATCTTTTCTTTGCTCCCATATATTAGAGAAATTACACCTGTTTTTGAGTGTTTAATTTGAGAGTGTAATTAACATTGTGAGATTCACAGTTGAAGCATAGTTGGATGATTATTTGAGGTATATTTAAGTTCATGTCATAAGCATGTTCATTTGACTACCACATCACACATGTGCAATTTTATGAAAAACTCTATTGATTTATACGATGTATGTGCTTGGGATTGTTTTTCATGATGTAGGTGGACATTTGATTCCGTTTCTTCTTATTCGTTATTCTATTTCAAATCATCATTATTATCGTATAATCATCATTATACGATAATGAGTGTTGAATATTATTGTTTTCCTTTTTAATTAAGCTTTTTGAAGGCTAAAAATTTAAATATAAGTAAAAAAAATTCTTTTTATAATGAAATAAAGATGGTTGTGGGTGACTTGTTGACGAGAACCCTCACGAGATTTCACTCGTGCGACTAGGAGTTTAAAAGGTTTGTTGCATATGCTAAATGCAATCGCAATCCATGCAACAATGGAGTAGGATTTTATTTTTATTAGTAGGTTTATTCTTTTTGCTCGAGGATTAGCAAAATGTAGGTTTGGGGTGTGATTGGGAGTGAACAAGTCCTAATTGCACGCCTTAATTCACATTTGTTAAGTACTTTTTATCGTATTTTTGTATATTTTTACTTTGTTTTCCATTTTCTAGTAGGTTTTGGCAGAGGGTGCAAAAACAGACTGAAGAGGGTGCAAAAACAGATTGAAGGAAGCAGAAAAAGGTAGCTCGCGAGAGTGGCCTGCTCGCGCGACATTCCAGCCCATCGCTCGCGCGGCCCACTGGTACAATCCGTACAAAAAAACCAAAATGCATATTTCTGTGTACTGAAGATACCCACATGAACGAAATTGCCAAATTACGTCCAAATGTAATTTACAGCAGTTTTAGTGCAAATTGGTTTAGGAAAGCTTCCTAATTTTTGAAAAAACTATATATATCCTTTTGTAAATCAATTTTTAGGTTACACAGCATTATACACATCCATATACAACTAAAACTTCAGCCATTGAAGAGAGGGAAGCAAGGAGAAGAAGATGAAGAAGACTAAGGATTCCCATGGCCTCCTCCATCAACCTCTTGCCATTCATCGATTCTATGGCCGCTTAGACCTAGATCTAGTGTTTCAATGAAACCCTAGCCAAGTAACAGAGTGTATTTCATACTTTTCTTTTAGATTTATTATGTATGGATGATTACGTGTTTAGAGGAATTTTTTAGAATGAAATCGTACTTCTATTGATTAAATCATTGCTTTCAAAGTTTATTCTTATCTTGGATCTATTTTGAATGTGATGTGCTCAATGATCTATATTTGCTGTGCTTGTATGGATTATTTGCATATAATGGTGCTCATTTGAATTGTGGTATCAAGTAGTCAAGTAGTTTATGCCTAGGAAAGATGGAGTGTGCCGCAACTCTAATTTATTGTGAGATAATTCGTGCTAACCGAAGATGAATTATGTTGATGCTTGAATCATAGTCATTTTCTGGACGGAGGAATTTGGCTTATAGCTACAATTCCCCATTATCATCCAATGTAATAAAGTAATTGAATGCATGAATACCCTTATTATGAAGCTAGTGTACTCTACTTTAAAAGATTGACGGAGGAATTAGGACTTGTTCCTCAGCAACGGTGCCAAAATTGTCAAAATCAAGATATAAAGTGTACTCTACTTTAAAAGATTTGTAGTGTGGAAGTAGAGATCGAACCCACAGTGATTGAAATACGAAAGAACTTTAATTTTAAAACCTCACCCTAGTTAATTAAGAAAACAGAATTTTGAATTTGACTTTAATTAAACTAAGAACAATGAAAATAAATCTAAACTATGAAACCGATTAAAAGTTGTTCTGATAAATATGTGTATTGAACCTAGGATTGCAAATCCACCACTAGCTTCATAATAAGGGTATTTATACATTCAATTAGCTTATTACATTAGATAATAATGGGGAATTGTAGCTACAAGCCCAATTGCTCTGTCAAGAAAATAACTACGATTCAAGCATCAACATAATTCATCTTCGGTTAGCACAGATTGTCTCATACTAAATTAGGGTTGCGATAAACTCCGTCTTTCCTAGGCATGAACTATTCGACGGATTAAAAGTTGTTCTGATAAATATGTGTATTGAACCTAGGATTGCAAATCCACCACTAGCTTCATAATAAGGGTATTTATACATTCAATTAGCTTATTACATTAGATAATAATGGGGAATTGTAGCTACAAGCCCAATTCCTCTGTCAAGAAAATAACTACGATTCAAGCATCAACATAATTCATCTTCGGTTAGCACAGATTGTCTCACACTAAATTAGGGTTGCGGCAAACTCCGTCTTTCCTAGGCATGAACTATTCGACGGATTGTCTCACACTAAATTAGGGCTGCGACACACTCCGTCTTTCCTAGGCATGAACTATTCGACTACTTGATATCACAATTCAAATAAGCACCATTACATGTAAATAACTATATAAGCACATCAAATATAGATCATTGAGCACATCACATTCAAAATAGATCCAAGATAAGAATAAACTTTAAAAGAAATGATTTAATTAATAGAAGTACGATTTTATTATAAAAATCCTCTAAACACGTAATCATCATGTTACTAAACCAATTTGCAAATACGTGTGTGATGTGACCTAAAAATGTGATGTTCTCAAGGATCTATATTTGCTGTACTTGTTTGGATTATTTACATACAATGGAGCTTTTTTGAATTGTAATATCAAGTAGTCGAATAGTACATGCCCAGAGAAGACGGAGTGTGCTGCAACCCTAGTTTAGTGTGAGACAATCAGTGCCACTTGAAAATGAATTATGTTGGTGCTTGAATCGTATTTAATTTCTTGAAGGAGGAATTGGGCCTGTAGCTACAATTCCCCATTATCATCCAATGTAATAAGCTAATTGAATGCATAAATACCCTTATTATGAAGCTAGTGGTGGATTTGCAATCCTTGTTTTAATACACATATTTAGCAAAACAACTTTTAATCGCTTCCATAGTTTAGATTTATTTTTATTGTTCTTAGTTTAGCTAAGGTCAAAATCAAAATTCTGCTTTCTTAATTAACTAGGTTTAGGATTTAAAATTAAAGTGCTTTAGTATTTCAATCTCTATTGGTTCCACCTATACTTCCACACCACATATCGTATAAAGTATAGTACACTTTATATCTTGATTTTGACAAGATCAATTTTTGGAAAGTAGAGGTCGAACATACTTCCACATTTGAATTAAGCGCCGATGAGAGACATTGCTCGAGGACTAGCAAAATGTAGGTTTGGGGGTGTGATCGGGAGTGAACAAGTTCTAATGACATGCCTTAATTCACTTTTGTCAAGTACATTTGATCCTATTTTATTATATTTTTACTTCGTTTTCTATTTTCTAGCAGTTTTTGGAAGAAAGGAAGAATCCAGGCTAAATACGGTGCAGAAATAGACTAAAAGAAGCAAAAAAGGGAACGTCACGCGTTGGCCCGCTCGCCCGACATTTCATCCCATCGCTCGCGCAGCCCGCTCACGCAACCTCCCAAAATTGCACTTACACGATCTGTATATAATACCAAAAACACGTATTTCTGTGTGCTGAAGATACCCACATGACCGAAACTGCCTAATTACGTCTAGAATGTAATTTACACCAGTTTTAGTGCAAATTGGTTTAGGACAGCTTCCTAACTTTTCCAAAAACTATATACTAAAATCCTACTTCTATTGATTAAATCATTGCTTTCAATGTTTATTCTTGTCTTGGATATATTTTGAATGTGATGTTCTCATGGATCTATATTTGCTGTGCTTGTATGGATTATTTACATGCAATGGAGCTTATTTGAATTATGATATCAAGTAGTTGAATAGTACATGCCTAGAGAAGACAGAGTGTGCTGCAACCCAAGTTTAATGTGAGACAATCTGTGCCACTCGAAGATGAATTATGTTGGTGCTTGAATCGTATTTAACTTCTTGAAGGAGGAATTGGGCTTGTAGCTACAATTCCCCATTATCATCCAATGTAATAAGCTAATTGAATGCATAAATACCCTTATTGTGAAGCTAGTGGTGGATTTGCAATCCTTGGTTTAATACACATATTTATCAAAACAACTTTTAATCGCTTTCGTAGTTTAGATTTTTTTTCATTGTTCTCAGTTTAGCTAAAGTCAAAATCAAAATTCTGCTTTCTTAATTAACTTGGGTTAGGTTTAAAAATTAAAGTGTTTTAGTATTTCAATCTCTGTTAGTTTGACCTCTACTTCCACACCACATATCGTATAAAGAAAAGTAGACTTTATATCTTGATTTTGACAAGATCAAATTTTGGAAAGTCGAGGTCGAACTTAGTTCCACATTTGAGTTAAGCGTCGACGAGAGACTTTACTCGAGGACTAGCAACATGTAGGTTTGGGGGTGTGATCGGGAGTGAACAAGTTCTAATTGCACGCATTGATTCACATTTTTCAAGTACTTTTTATCCTATTTTATTATATTTTTACTTCGTTTTCTATTTTCTAGTAGTTTTTGGAAGAAAGCAAGAATCCAGGCTAAATATGATGCAACAACAGACTGAAAGAAGCTGAAAAAGGTACCTCGCGCGACATTCCAGCACGTCGCTCGTGCGGCCTGCTTGCGCAACCTCCCAAAATCGCGTTTGTGCGATCCGTACAAAATACCAAAGACACGTATTTCTATGTACTGAAGATAGCAACACGAACGAAACTGCCTAGCTAATTACGTCCAGAATGTAATTTATAGCAGTTTTAGTGCAAATTGGTTAAAGAAAGCTTCCTAAATTTTCCAAAAACTTTATACATCCTTTTGTAAATCAATTTTTAGGTTAGGTAACATTTCACACATTCATATACAACTAAATCTTCAGTCATTGAAGAGAGGGAAGCAAGGAGAAGAAGAAGAAGAAGACTAAGGATTTCCATGGCCTCCTCCATCAACCTCTTGCCATTTATCGATTCTATGGCTACTTAGACCTAGATCTAGGGTTTCAATGAAACCCTAGCCAAGTAATAGGGTGCATTTCATACTATTCTTTTAGATTTATTATGTATTGATGATGATTACGGGTTTAGAGGATTTTTTTATATTAAAATCATACCTCTATTGATTAAATCATTGCTTTCAATGTTTATTCTTGTCTTGGATATATTTTGAATGTGAGGTTCTCAAGGATCTATATTTGTTGTACTTGTATGGATTATTTACATGCAATGGTGCTTATTTGAATTGTGATATCAATTAGTTGAATAGTACATGCCTAGAGAAGACAGAGTGTGCTGCAACCCTAGTTTAGTGTGAGACAATCTGTGCCACTCGAAGATGAATTATGTTGGTTCTTGAATCGTAGTTATCTTCTTGAAGGGGGAATTGGGCTTGTAGCTACAATTCCCCATTATCATGCAGTGTAATAAGCTAATTGAATGCATAAATACCCCTAGTGTGAAGCTAGGGATGTATTTGTAATCCTAGGTTTAATACACACATTTATCAAAACAACTTTTAATCGCTTTCATAGTTCAAATTTATTTTCATTGTTCTTAGTTTAGTTAAAGTCAAAATAAAAATTCTCCTTTTTTAATTAACTAGGGTTAGGTTTTAAAATTAAAGTGCTTTAGTATTTCAATCTCTGTTGGTTCGACCTCTACTTCCACACCACATATCTTATAAAGTAGAGTACACTTTATATCTTGATTTTGACAAGATAAATTTTTGGAAAGTAGAGGTCGAACGTACTTCCACATTTGAACTAAGGGCCGACGAGAGACTTTACTCGAGGACTAGCAAAATGTAGGTTTGGGTTGTGATCGGGAGTAAACAAGTTCTAATTACACGCCTTAATTCACATTTGTCAAGTACTTTTTATCCTATTTTAGTATATTTTTACTTCGTTTTCCATTTTCTAGCAGGTTTTGGAAGAAAGTAAGAATCCAGGCAAAATACGGTGCAAAAATAGACTGAAAGAAGCAAAATAAGGAACCTCGCACGTTGGCCCGCTAGTGCGACATTTCAGCCCATCACTCGTGCGGCCCGCTCACGCAACCTCCCACAATCGCGCTCACGCGATCAGTATATAATACCAAAAACACGTATTTCTGTGTACTGAAGATACCCACGTGAATGAAACTACCTAATTACGTCCAGAATGTAATTTACAGCAGTTTTAGTGCAAATTGGTTTAGGAAAGCTTTCTAAATTTTCCAAAAACTATATACATCCTTTTGTAAATCAATTTTTATGTTAGGCAACATTATACACATTCATATACAACTAAAACTTCAGTCATTGAAAAGAGGGAAGCAATGAGAAGAAGAAGAAGAATAAGGATTCCCATGGCCTCCTCCATGAACCTCTTGCCATTCATCGATTCTATGGCTACTTATACCTAGATCTAGGGTTTCAATGAAACCGTAGCCAAGTAATAGGGTGTATTTCATACTATTCTTTTGGATTTGTTATGTATGGATGATGATTACGTGTTTAGAGGATTTTTTTTATATTAAAATCATACTTCTATTGATTAATTCATTGCTTTCAATGTTTATTCTTGTCTTGGATATATTTTGTAATGTTCTCAAGGATCTATATTTGCTGTGCTTGTATGGATTATTTACATGCAATGGAGCTTATTTGAATTGTGATATCAGGTAGTCGAATAGTACATGCGTAGAGAAGACAGAGTGTGCTGCAACCCTAGTTTAGTGTGAGACAATCCGTGCCACTCGAAGATGAATTATGTTGGTGCTTGAATCGTAGTTAACTTCTTGAAGGAGGATTTGGGCTTGTAGCTACAATTCCCATTATCATCCAATGTAATAAGCTAATTGAATGCATAAATACCCTTATTGTGAAGCTAGTGGTGGATTTGCAATCCTTGTTTTAATACACATATTTATCAAAACAACTTTTAATCGCTTTCATAGTTTAGATTTATTTTCATAGTTCCTAGTTTAGCTAAAGTCAAAATCAAAAGTCTTCTTTCTTAATTAACTAGGTTTAGGTTTTAAAATTAAAGTGCTTTAGTATTTCAATCTCTGTTGGTTCGACCTCTACATCCACACCACATATCTTATAAAGTAGGGTAAACTTTATATCTTGATTTTGACAAGATCAAATTTTGGAAAGTAGAGGTCGAAATTACTTCCACATCACATTTTGTCAAGTACTTTTTATCCTATTTTATTATATTTTTACTTTGTTTTCTATTTTCTAGCAGTTTTGGAAGAAAGCACGAATCCAGGCTAAATAGGATGCAAAAGCAGACTAAAAGAAGCTGAAAAACACGTATTTCCAGCCCGTCGATCGTGCGGCCCGCTTGCGCAACCTCCCAAAATCGCGCTTGCGCGATCCGTACAAAATACCAAAAACACGTATTTCTATGTACTGAAGATACCCACACGAATGAAACTGCGTAGCTGATTACGTCCAGAATGTAATTTATAGCAGTTTTAGTGTAAATTGGTTTAGGAAAGCTTCCTAAATTTTCCAAAAACTTTATACATCCTTTTGTAAATCAATTTTTAGGTTAAGCAACATTTAAAATTTTTTTTTTCGAAAAAGGGTACAATAAACAAAAAAGCCAAACGGCACTGTACAAGATACAAGGGGCATACCCCAGGATATACAATGAGAGCAAAAAGCATCAGGAAGATGCACCTAGGAGAGGAATTCCAACTCCCAAGGCTTGGTGAAAAAACCACCTAACAAAAACAACATTGCCAAGCAAAAAAAAACAGAGGCAGCCAAACCCAAACACAAAACCAAAAAAAACAAATTTTCTCCACCTAGCTAGTAGCCTAGGTAAGATGGGGTTATTTCGCCATTTGATTTTAATCTGGATAGAAATTTGTTGTGTAATCTTGTGAAGAATTTTGTCCTTCATCTTAACTTCGGCTTTGAAAGTACGAGCATTTCTTTCCATCCATATGCTGTAGACCCCCATCTGAAAACACATTTTCGATATTGTATGATGTGGAGTATTCTGCTTCCATATTCTAGCTGCCCATTCAACAAGTGAGTTCCAATTTAAGGCTGGGTTGGGAGTCTCAAAATCCGTAAAACACCCTGCCAAATAAAAGAGGAGAATGAGCACTCAAAGAATAAGTGGTCATGGTTTTCCATAGCTTTATGGCATAAGACACATGCCAATGGACATGGAGTATACATGAAAATTCTATCATGGGTAGAGAGCTTATTAATAATTGCCAGCCATGTAATGAAGCTATGCCTAGGAATGTTACCTGTGAACCAGGCAAGTTTATACCGAGGAACTTTAGGACCACGCTCCCTATGATTTTCCCAAGTATGCACAAAATTATACCTAGCATTAGGAGAGATACACCAAGTCACAGTATCAGGGTTGCCCACAGTAGGAGGAATGCTATGCATATTGTCTCTGATTTACCTAAGCTCAAGAGTGTTGGTTCTGGGCCATTGCCAATCCCCATTAACAATAATATCACTAACTTTGGCATCAAGAGGAATAGCTTCATCATAGGCTACCCTAGGCCCAAACTTATCTAAAAGAGGGCCTAGTGGGTGCCAATTATCATACCATAAGAAGGTACCACATCCATTACCAATCTTGTGTTTTAACATAGGTCTAAGCATATCCCGAAGTTTAAGAAGTTTCCGCCAATACCAGGAACATTGGGAAGGAGGTTTGACTTTCCAAAAGCTTTTATTTTTTAACATGCAAGTATGGACCCATTTGACCCAAAGGGAAATATTATCAGTGGAGAATAAAGCCCAAATATGTTTCAAATTGAGGATACAGTTCATTTGGGTTAGGTTTTTAAATCCTAATCCTCCTTCATCTTTAGATTTACAAACCCTATCCCAATCCACTTTAGCACCTTGGGACTCATCAATCCCACCAAACCAGAGAAACTTCTACCTACTTCAGAATATATTTAGGAAGAATGAACATACTAGACCAATAGTTATGAATACCCGCAAGCACAGAGTGTATCAATTGAACTCTACCAACAAACGAAAGGAACTTAGACGTCCAAGAAATGAATCGACTGCTAATTCTGTTAGTCAGATCATCACAGTGAAGTTTAGTAAGCCTAGAAGTGATAAGAGGGACTCCTAAGTATTTCACAGGAAGGCTGCCTTTAGAAAATTGGAGGATTTGACAAATAGCGTCTGAGACATCATCCTCAACACCTACAAGGAAAATACAACTTTTACTAGGGTTAGCTTGTAACCCAGTAAATTCCTGAAATTTTCGACAAGGTATGTCTCATAAGAGTAGCAGATGGCGCATTTCCATAAAACAACAAAGTAAGATCATCTGCAAAATAAAGGTGGGATATGCTTAATTTATCACATTTCCAATGATATTTAAACTCAGGGTTTGTATGAATGTTGTACTGGAGTAACTGGCTGAGCGAGTCCATAACAAGAACAAATAAGTAAGGGGACATAGGTACCCTCAAAGAAGCCAACAGATTCTCCATTAAAATTAATGGAGTATCTTGGTGTCGTGACACAAGCCTTAATCCACAATTTCATTTTAGGGGAAAAGCCAAGGATATCAATTAAATTGAAAAGGAACTCCCAACTAACACAATCATAAGCTTTCATAATATCAACTTTAGCAGCAGCTCGGGGTTGACCATTCGGCTTATGGTAAACCCTCAACAAGTCTTGGGCAAGAAGGACATTGTCACTTATCTTTCTACCCTTAATAAAAGCCGATTGAGCATTATCCACTATAGAGGGGAGAATAGTTTGGATTCTTTTGGTAATTATCTTGGAAATACATTTGTAAATAGTGTTACAACATGAAATAGGCCTAAACTCTCCCATCATAGATGGATTGGGAACTTTGGGAATAAGAGCGATAATAGTAGTATTAAGATCCTTTAAATGTTCCCCGAAAATGAAAAATTCTTGAATAGCTTTAATAACTAACTCACCAGTTAAATTCCATGTTTCTTTGAAAAAGAAAGCATTAAACCCATCAGGGCCAGGAGCTTTATTGCTATGGATACTAAAAAGAGTTTGTTTAATCTCATCACAGGTAGGAATACTGTCCAACACATTAATTTGATCGGAAGATATTCTTTTTTGGATGACATTTCTAAGATTAGCAACCCCAGGATAGTGATTAGTAGTGGGGGTCCCAAGCATAGTTTTAAAATATCGAATAGCTTCAACCTTGGCCTCTTCTTTTCCTATTCCTCCTATTCTTAATGGAATGATGGGAAAAAGCCGTGTTTCTGTCCCTAGCTTCAAGCCACTGGATCCTAGATTTTTGTTTCATAATCTCTTCTTCCAGTCTAATGGCTTCAAGAAAATCTCTATGAAGAATTCTCTCTTGATCTTTCAACTGAGTATTAAAAGGAAGGATATCAAGAGCAAGTTGACATTTCAAAAGAGCTTCGCTAGCCTTATCAGCCTTTAACTTATAGTCACCAATAGAGTCCTTAGCAAGCCTTTTCAGGGCAAATTTAAGATTTTTAAGTTTAGAAAAAAGTTGGAATTGCATATTACCTTCCATAGGATATCCCAAGTGCTTTGGACAACATGAGGGAATTGATCAAGTCTTGTCCAACAATTGTAGAATTTAAACAGCGTACCTTTCCTTCGGGACTCATTGAGAATTTTGATCAAAATAGGGGAGTGGTCAGATATGCCAGGGGATAAAAACTGTGAAAAAGAAGAAGGAAACTTCTCCATCCATTCAGGATTCACCATGGCCCTGTCAAGTTTTTTCCTCACAGTAGAGTTGGACCAAGTAAAGAAAAAACCTGTATATCTAAGGTCTTGAATACAAGCATCATTAACAAGATTAGCAAATTCTAAGGCCCCATTATCAATACCATGGTTCCCCCCAAAATATTCATGGGGATCAAGGATGACGTTAAAATCACCAAGACTAATCCAGGGAACATCTCCAGTAGAGGAGGAAATCAATCTCAAATCTGTCCACAAATTTCTTCTTTCTTGTATTGTATTACAACCATATACAAAAGAAGCTTCTAAGTTAAGTGACAAATCCATACTGGAGATAGCCACATGAATTAATTGTTAGGAACACGGGAGAACTTTAAGGAGTATTTTGTCAGGGTTCCAGCCTACCCAAATTCTGTCAACTGAGTTAGGTTGGCTATTAGTTACAAACTTCCAAGTAGGCATAAAAGTTTGTTGTATTTTAGATTGATTAGGAATCCTAACTGGATTCTGTAATACCAACAACATCAATCTGATTTGAAAAAATAAACTTAACAACTTCATTCCGTCTAGAGGGGTTATTAAGGCCCCTGATATTCCAGCAACCAAGATTCATTAAGAACTTTTGGAAGATTGATTCGTATTATCTGAAGAGCAATTAGAATTGTTCTTCATCCTTTGACTATCTTGTCTATTTTGTTGTTTCTTACTGTCTGGGATTAGGGGATTTATGGGACTAACCTGACCAGCAGATGAGGAGGCTTTAGATTGGCTAGATATGTTCGTTGAAGCTTTAGGTAAAATACATTCACTGACCTCCCCTCCTCCAGCTTGGTTAGCAGCTTTGGCTCCAGCAAAGGCAATATCTTTTGGGGCCACTTTACTTACAATAAAAGTAGGTGACACATTAGGATCATAAATTTCATCCTCCTTATTTCCATCATTTCCTTCTTGGTGGTGATCATCTTCACATAGAACATATTCCAAAGCTGCAAACTGGTTGGTACTAGTAGGTATGGTAGGCTGTATACGTAGACCTGTTGCATTTACCCCAGATGTGCCTGCATGTATTTTCAATTTCTCATCCTAAATTATCATTGCACATGGAACCTTGCTTGCTATTAATCTCAATACTTTTATTATAGATCATCTTTCCCTTTCCTTTAACTTTCCATGGATCTTCCTCATTAATTTTCTTAGGAGAAAGTCCTGAGCTTTTATTGCTTTGCATTTTATGAGGTTTTGGGATCTTAGAGCAGTCGTGGCCAAATCTTTTGCATTTTGCACATCTAATAGGATTCCATTGGTATTCAACATTGATAGAAATTCTAGCAGAGTCAGACCCTTCAACTTGAATCTCAAACTGGTGTAGGAGTTCAAATTTAGCACTAACTTCAATACAGATCCTGGCATAGGATATCCTCCTACATGTTGCTGTCATTTTATCCACATGTAGAGGTCGCCTAATAACACTAGAAATATGGCTTAGGCCTTCTTGGGTCCAAAATTCCAGAGGAACATTATAAAAGTGTACCCAAATGGGAACAGTGGATGGGACTTCTTCGTCTAGGACAAGACTTGGATACCAATTTTTCAATAATATTGGTTGCCCTGCTATGTGCCAGGGACCTCCTTCTAGAACACTTTCACTCTCTTCCTTAGTGTCAAACTTGAAAAAGAAATGACCAGAGTCTGTGGCCAGCATTTATTTTAAGGACCCTTTCTTTCCCCAAAATCTAGCAGTAGTATTTTTTACCAAGGTGTAGGGGAGTCTCTTTCCTATAAAGGAACCCACAAGGGTGTTATCCCAATTGTATATTCCAACAGAGGGAACATCACTTGATAAAATAAGCACTTTTCTATCTGCACCCTCTTTAGGCTTAATATAGTCGAGCTTGAAGTTAGGAGCCGGATTAGTCATAACTAATGAGGCCCAGCTTGGGTCATCTTTCTTCAAATCTGTATTAACTACCGGATGCAAATTTTGACCAAAAGCAAGAGATCCTGCTTTGTTGACCAAATTATCTTGGGAAAGTATTTTATTATCACTGCTGAGAGGAGTCACGTGGTTGCTTTTAGAAGACAGGGCGTCAGGAATTCCGGGTGTGTCCTTAGCACATGGGTGGGTAGGGGAAATATTTGCATGGTTTGCTTTGCCCACACGGTGCGCTACCAACTTAGAATTTTGAAGCCCACGTAGCATTTTAGGGAGCTTCTCACCAGACAAGGCGCCGCAATTAAGGGAAAAAGCAAGCTTACCCATGTGCTCATTTAAAGCGTCAGAGTCCTTTAATATGTGATCGTTGGTTCTAGGCGCGTGGGAATGGAGGAGGTGCTGTGTACTCGCCACAAACACATTGGGAACTTCTGCTGTAGCATCTTTTGAATCAACTAAATGCCTTTTTGTAAATCTGATTGGGTTTTACCACTTTGTAAGTGTTCATCTGTAGTAATCCCTTGGTTTTTAAGAATGGGCTGCCAAACTTGTATGTTACCTCTCCCATTAGACTCTCCACTTGAGGTATCAACATCACCATCGCTATCATTTGACCGGATCTTTATATTACTCCAGTCCCTACCAGAATAGTATCCACTCCTCTTGCCACCAGCCCTAGCTGGACACCGACCAGAGTTAGGCCTTTTGGAACCTGGCTTGGAACTAGTGATACCTTGCATAGACTTAAGTTTTTCCATCTCAATCACCATCTTTTGAATATGTTCTTGTGCTGCCTTGAGGTCCTTTCTAATAACATCAGTGGATTCAGTAGATCCAGAAGCATCAAGTTTAGGCTGGCTATGAATGACTTCTATATCTTCATCATTTATAGCATAAACTTCTGTTTGGGATGGATAAGAGATAACAAAGTCAGAAGAGTTCTCTTCCTTACTAGCAGTTTTTGACTTCCTCTTTAGAATCTCATTTGAATCTTGAATATACTTAAAATTCCTGCCTTTCATAGATGATTCATCATCATAATCACCTTGACAAGAAATATTATCCACCCAATCTTCATGTAATTCAATGTCATCTTCAGAATAGCCATGATTTGATACCACCTTCACATTTAGGAGATCTGAGGCACCTATAGATACAACCTCCTTCAATGGGCACCCAGTAGTGCTTTGGATTGTTTGATCCTTTCCTTCCAGATCTGGAGCAGTGATGTTTGTCAATATCAAGATGTAAAAAGTGTTCTTTACTTTTCAAAAGATTTGTAGTGTGAAAGCAAAGGTCGAACCCACAGGGATTGGTTAACTACAGCGACTTAATTTTAAAACCTAATTTTAGTTAATTATGAAAACGGATTTTGATTTGATTTTTAATTAAACTAGTAACAATAAAAATAAATCTAAATTAAGAAAGCAATTAAAAAGTGTTTTTATAAATATATGAAGGGAACCTAGGATTGCAAATCCACCACTAGTTTCATAATAAGGGTATTTATGAATTACTCTAGCTTATTACGTTGGATGAATATGGGGAATTGTGGCTACAAGCCCAATTCCTCCGTCAAGAGAATAATCATGGTTCAAGCACCAACATATTCCATCTTCGGTTAGCACGAATTATCCCACACTAAACTAGGGTTGTGACCTAATTCGTCTAATCTAGGCATGGATTATTCGGATACTTGATAGCACAAATCAATAAAGCACCATCACATGTAAATAATCTAAACAAGCACAGCAAGCATAGATCATTGAGCACATCACAGTCAAAATAGATCTAAGACAAGAATAAACTTTGAAAGCAATGATTTAATCAATAGAAGTACGATTTATTTATAAAAATCCTCGGAACATGTGACTGTCATCCATACATAATAAAACTAAAATAAAAGCATAAAATACTCCCTATTACTCGACTAGGGCTTCATTGAAACCCTAGATCTATGATCTAGTTGTCCATGGAAGTGATGGATGGCAAGTAGTTGATGGAGGAGGCCATGGGAATCCTTGGTCTTCTTCTTCTTCTCCTTGCTTTCCTCCCTTCAATGGCTGAAAGTGTGGTTGTATATTGTGTGTATAATATTTGACAACCACCTAATTGAAGTAAAATAGGGTATATATAGATTTACAACAAGTTTTGGGAGCTTTCCCAACCCGAAACGAACTGAAACTGATATATTTTACAATCTGGACGCAGTTAGGACGTCTCGTTTGCACAGGAGTCTTCAGTATACTAAAATACGCATAATTGGTTTTTACACCTCACGCGCGCGACATTTGGCACCTCGCGCGCGCGGATCGCGCGAGCGATTTCGGGGTTTTCGCGCGAGCGGATCGCGCGCGCGACTTGGCTTTTTTAGCTTCTTTTCTTTTGCTTTTTCACCCTGTTTAGCCTGATATACTCGAGTTCTTCCAAAACCTGTTAGAAAATAGAAAGTGAAGTAAAAATATACAAAAATAGGATAAAAAGATACTAACAAATGCTCGTTAAGGCGTATAAATAGGATTTGTTCTCTCCCGATCAAGCAGTAATACAACTTACAGGAGTAGATGAAACACATATAACAGATTGAACATTTAGAGCAGGCTCCCCACTAGTATCCAAAGGACTAGAGGATCCAGCTGCCTTTGGTTTAGCCACATTAAGAACTTGTATCATAGGAGCAGCTGAGATTGCAGTGGTAGGTTGGACATCTAAAGCATAGTCAACTCCTCCATTGGTAGACCCATCTCTAATCTGAACAGAACCATCCCCTTTGAGCAAGAATTTGCTCGCAAGTTCAGGGGAAAGAAAAAGACTGAGGACTAGACACATTAGCTTTGAGGAGAGGGCTACTGGATATGGCAATGGAAGAGACCTCACCACTCTGCTTAGATGCTTCACTCATCTTAAATTTATTAACAGATTCAACATATTTAACCTTAGGAAAGACTTGATTTCTTTTTTTCTTAGTGGAGCCCATACAACAAGAGTGGATGAAGGAGATCACAAGAAAAGCTAGAGAGAGGGAGGAGCCTTTCTGTCTAACTCATTTTGGATTAATAGTAACTTTGTATACTTGCCTTTACTATACTTAAGTTTTCTCTTTCAATCAATTGAAGCGGTTTCAATCAATCAAACTTGCATCAATCGATTGAAAGTGTGCCACCTGTCCTTAATCCCTTAAAGTCGTCTCGATCGATCGAACATGTCTGGAAATCTTATCTTCAGTTCATGCAAAGCTACTACCTTTCACCCACCTTTCCCTATATATACATGTATTTCATGTGTGTGTGTGGTTGCTGAAAACAAGAGAGTTCTTTAAGCAACATTTTACACATTCATATCCAACTAAAACTTCAGTCATTGAAGAGAGTGAAGCAAGGAGAAGAAGAAGAAGACTAAGGATTCCCATGGCCTCTTCCATCAACCTCTTGCCATTCATCGATTCTATGGCTACTTAGACCTAGATCTAGGGTTTCAATGAAACCCTAGCCAAGTAATAGAGTGTATTTCATACTATTCTTTTAGATTTACTACGTATGGATGATGATTACGTGTTTAGAGGATTTTTTTATATTAAAATCATACTTCTATTGATTAAATCATTGCTTTCAATGTTTATTCTTGTCTTGGATATATTTTGAAAGTGATGTTCTCAAGGATCTATATTTGCTGTGCTTGTATGGATTATTTATATGCAATGGTGCTTATTTGATTTGTGATATCAAGTAGTCGAAAAGTACATGCCTAGAGAAGACAGAGTGTGCAGCAACCCTAGCTTAGTGTGAGACAATCTGTGCCACTCGAAGATGCATTATGTTGGTGCTTGAATCGTAGTTATCTTCTTGAAGGAGGATTTGGGCTTGTAGCTACAATTCCCCATTATCATCCAATGTAATAAGCTAATTGAATGCATAAATACCCTTATTATAAAGCTAGGGTGGATTTGCAATCCTAGGTTTAATACAAATATTTATCAAAATAACTTTTAATCAATTTCATAGTGTAGATTTATTTTCATTGTTCTTAGTTTAGCTAAAGTCAAAATCAAAATTCTGCTTTCTTAATTAACTAGGTTTAGGTTTTAAAATTAAAGTGCTTTAGTATTTCAATCTCTGTTGGTTAGACCTCTACATCCACACCACATATCTCATAAAGTAGGGTACACTTTATATCTTGATTTTGACAAGATCAAATTTTGGAAAGTAGAGGTCGAACTTACTTCCACATTTGAATCAAGCGCCGACGAGAGACTTTGCTCGAGGACTAGCAAAATGTAGGTTTGGGGGTGTGATCGGGAGTGAACAAGTTCTAATTACACGCCTTAATTCACATTTGTCAAGTACTTTTTATCCTATTTTAGTATATTTTTACTACGTTTTCCATTTTCTAGCAGGTTTTGGAAGAAAGCAAGAGTCCAAGCTAAATAGGATGCAAAAACAGACTGAAAGAAGCTAAAAAAGGAACCTCGCGCATTGGCCCGCTCGCGCGACATTTCAGCCCATCGCTCACGCAACCACCCAAAATCGCGCTCATGTCATCCGTACACAATACCAAAAACACGTATTTCTGTGTACTGAAGATATCCACGTGAACGAAACTGCCTAATTATGTCCAGAATGTAATTTATAGCAGTTTTAGTGCAAATTGGTTTAGGAAAGCTTTCTAAATTTTCCAAAAGCTATATACATCCTTTTGTAAATCAATTTTTAGGGTAGGCAACATTATACACATTTATATACAACTAAAATTTCAGTCATTGAAGAGAGGGAAACAAGAAGAAGAAGAAGACTTAGGATTCCCATGGCCTCCTCCATCAACCTCTTGCCATTCATCGATTCTTTGGCTACTTAGACCTAGACCTAGGGTTTCAATGAAACCCTAGCCAAGTAATCGGGTGTATTTCATGCTATGCTTTTAGATTTATTATGTACGGATGATGATTACAAGTTTAGAGGATTTTTTTTATATTAAAATCATACTTCTATTGATTAAATCATTACTTTCAATGTTTATTCTTGTCTTGGATATATTTTGAATGTAATGTTCTCAAGGATGTATATTTGCTGTGCTTGTATGGATTATTTACATGCAATGGAGCTATTTGAATTGTGATATCAGGTAGTCGAATAGTACATGCGTAGAGAAGACAGAGTGTGCTGCAACCCTAGTTTAGTGTGAGACAATCCGTGCCACTCGAAGATGAATTATGTTGGTGCTTGAATCGTAGTTAACTTCTTGAAGGAGGATTTGGACTTGTAGCTACAATTCCCCATTATCATCCAATGTAATAAGCTAATTGAATGCATAAATACCCTTATTGTGAAGCTAGTGGTGGATTTGCAATCCTTGTTTTAATACACATATTTATCAAAATAACTTTTAATCGCTTTCATAGTTTAGATTTATTTTCATATTTCTTAGTTTAGCTAAAGTCAAAATTAAAAGGCTTCTTTCTTAATTAACTAGGTTTAGGTTTTAAAATTAAAGTGCTTTAGTATTTCAATCTCTGTTGGTTCGACCTCTACATCCACACCACATATCTTATAAAGTAGGGTAAACTTTATATCTTGATTTTGACAAGATCAAATTTTGGAAAGTAGAGTTCGAACTTACTTCCACATTTGAATTAAGCGCCGACGAGAGACTTTGCTCGAGGACTAGCAAATTGTAGGTTTGGGGGTGTGATCGGGAGTGAACAAGTTCTAATTACACGCCTTAATTCACATTTGTCAAGTACTTTTATCCTATTTTATTATATTTTTACTTCATTTTCTATTTTCTAGCTGTTTTTGGAAGAAAGCAAGAATCCAGGCTAAATAGGATGCAAAAACAGACTAAAAGAAGCCGAAAAAGGTACCTCGCGTGTGTGGCCATCTCATGCGACATTTCAGCCCATCGCTTGAACGGCCCGCTCACGTAACGACCCAAAATCGCGCTCACGTGATCTGCACATAATACCAAAAACACGTATTTCTGTGTACTGAAGATACCCACGTGAACGAAACTGTCTAATTACGTTTGTCAAGTACTTTTTATCCTATTTTAAAAAACAATTACTTCGTTCTCTATTTTTTAGCAGTTTTTGGAAGAAAGCAAGAATCCAGGCTAAATAGGATGCAAAAACAGACTGAAATTAGCTAAAAAAGGTACCTCGCGCGACATTCCAGTCCGTCGCTCGTGCGGCCCGCTTGTGCAACCTCCCAAAATTGCGTTTGTGCGATCAGTACAAAATACCAAAAACACGTATTTCTATGTACTGAAGATACCCACACGAACAAAACTGCGTAGTTAATTACATCCAGAATGTAATTTATAACATTTTTAGTGCAAATTGGTTTAGGAAAGCTTCCTAAATTTTCCAAAAACTTTATACATCCTTTTGTAAATCAATTTTTAGGTTAGGCAACATTTTACACATTCATATACAACTAAAACTTCACTCATTGAAGAGAGGGAAGCAAGGACAAGAAGAAGAAGAAGACTAAGGATTCCCATGGCCTCCTCCATCAACCTCTTGCCATTCATCGATTCTATGGCTACATAGACCTAGATCTAGGGTTTCAATGAAACCCTAGCCAAGTAATAGGATGTTTTTCATAATCATCTTTTAGATTTATTATGTATGGATGATGATTACGTATTTAGAGGATTTTTTTATATTAAAATCTTACTTCTATTGAATAAATCAATGCTTTCAATGTTTATTCTTGTCTTGGATATATTTTGAATGTGATGTTCTTAAGGATCTATATTTACTGTACTTGTATGGATTATTTACATGCAATGGTGCTTATTTGATTTGTGATATCAAGCAGTCGAATAGTACATGCGTAGAGAAGACAGAGTGTGCTACAACCCTAGTTTAGTGCGAGACAATCCGTGCCACTCGAAGATGAATTATATTGGTGCTTGAATCATAGTTATCTTCTTGAAGGAGGAATTGGGCTTGTAGCTATAATTCCTACCCTGACCCGCCACGGGTCCCGCAGGCGAGGGGGTGCTAATAAGAATAAAATAATAACAAGGAGCGGAAGGACTGAACATACTTGTAATACTCGGAGTCCTAGACCCGAAGCTTACCTGAAAAAAATTCTCTTTTAGAAAACCAACGTTTAAACTTTAAAATCATTTAAAGTCCGAAGCTCTGAAACACTTAAACTTTGAAACCTCAAAACTTTGATACCATTTTACAACGCCCCGAGTCCCAGACTCCAAGGTTTACTGCGAAAGCATAGAACAGCCTTTTTAAATCTTTAATAGGGAATCAAAATCTTTAAAAACTCACAAATTTGATTAAAACAATCGCGGAAGCATTCAACTAGTCTTTTGAAGAGCTTTGATTGTCGATTTAAAAGACATTAATAGAAAATCTTTATCAGTTCATCAAATGAACAACAGTGCAGCGGAAACATACAGATCTGGTAAACATTTATCATACTTCTTCTCAAGCTTCGTAAAAACAACTTTTGATAAGAAACTCAAACTTAGTTTTACATATTGAACAGTAATACCATGATTTACTTTCTTTTTCTTAAACCGTAGAAATCCTTAAAATAAAAACCCAAGGTTTTTATTAATGTTCTGAAATCAACACAAAGAATCATGCTCTCGCAATATCTTCCCTAAACAGGATCTTCACGAGTAAACTCTACTCCGATATTGAAAAACATTTATAAATCAGAGATCTAGTTTTCATTTAGAAAATATCTTTTCTTGAAACAAAACGTTTTCAAGATAAGTAGCCGAAAAAAAAATCAGAGTTAAGCTATCATGCTATTTAAAGGCGGGTGGACTAACACTTGTCCAATTAAATCATAACATGCTCTTTGAACCATCATTAAATTAAAATCCCATAAACTCGACCTTCAAACAAAGCGGAAGTTCATCATATCTCGGGAGCCTTACCCTTATCTATATCACTTGAAAAGGAAAGGTTTGATAGTCCATAAGCCAAAAGGCTCGTATAGTCATATAACTGCACAATAACATCTGTTATATAACATGCGTGAGTGCAATGAATGCCAATGTCATGTATGAAAATCACTTTTCGTGTATTTTCAAATACTCACCCTCAATCGTCAATATCATTACCCGGACCATGGGCTTCCCGTCTACGTAGGCCTAGCCTCACACGTGCGGGACTTTGGGCCTTACGAATTACACGGAGGCCTAGCCTTTACCGTTACGGGGGTTTCTTACAGCACATCCCGTAATTCGAATTCCTAGTGGTACCCATCTCACACGCCTACCCACAAATCTGGGATTTCTATCTTTCAAAACAAAATCCCTCCTAGAGGGTTTTATGCATGGATGTAATAACCTGCATTTTCATTTCATATTTAAATTTAAATTGTAATGTTTACTCTTATTTTAATTTAATTTCGCATGTCCTAAATATTATATCTTGTGTTACTCCATATTAAAATTCTTTTGGGGTCAAACTGCGATTATATGAAATTTAGCAACACCTGTATTGAATTTCAAATCTGTATTTCAAAACAGTCGAAATATTTCCTTTTTACTAAATATGTATTTTTATAAAATCAGAAAACCATTTCTTATATTAAAATGAATTTTCTGTATTTTTGTGGTGACCACCGCACCCCGAAAATACCAGTTTACTTCCAAAACTATCCGTTCTGCGTTAAACTTACACAGTTCGTGATTTAGACGTAAAGTGAGATGTGACTATGCTCTAATTTCCATTTAAGGCAAGTCATGATTCCCTTATGCCTTGTTTGGATGATGCCTCATTGTATGTGTAATTGTTATGCCATAAGCTTGTTTTGCCAAACACCTTGAGTTTGACCCCTACTAACCTATAGTGCCCCTTCAGCACTTGAGAATGTATACATACGTATGTATTATCTGTGTATTAACCCATTTATATGAGTTGTGTGTGTTTAGGATCGGAGTTAATCCTCCTAATTGTAGTGTATAGAAGGTTTATCTTGGTGGCCAAGTTCCCAAATTTCTCATCTATATAACTCACATTCACTCCTGCACACACTCACATTTTGTATCCTTGCAATTGAGAGAGTTAGAGGGTTACACAGAGAGTTCTGCAGATTTCATATAGAGAGAGAAAGCTTCAATCCACCATAGCCAAGCTTAAGTGGATTTTTTTTTCTATTGGTCTTTATTTCTCAACATCTATTTGAATCTACAATCCCAGTGAGTATTTCTAACTCACTAAGAATGTAATCTCATACTTACTTGCTGTGTATTGGTTTAATTTTGTCAACCTCCATTGATGATTTTACGTATGAATTTCAAAGCATGAAAACCATGAATTTCTAAACTCAATCAAAATTTATTGTTTAGAGATGAATATGGAAGATTATACATCCTACATGCCATGTTTGAAGTTATAGAGCCTAATTTGTTCATACCACAAAGTATATAAGAAAAAAAGTTTTGACATATTTTAGTTTTTCATGAAATTGGAGAGTTGTAGTTTGAATCATGCTAAATTGTTAATGGATTCTTAATCCTTGTGGAAAAAGGAAGAGATTCATATATTGTATGACATATATACTTACAGAATTGAAAATGGGTCAATTCAGTCCCTGTTTTCTGAAATAGAGCAGTTTCCACGAAGAAGATGAAGCCTCAGTAAAAACTCGCACCACGATCGCGTGCGCGAGAATAGCGCGAGCGGCCCGCGCGAGCGACCTTTCGCGCAAGAGGTCCGCGCGCGCGATCCTTGCTTCCCCAGGCAGACAGAAGAGTTTATATATACATAAATGAAAATTAGGCTGGTCGCGCGAACGAGGGTCGCGCGATAGACCCTTCGCGCGAGCGATCCACGCGCGCGACCTTGGCTGTTTCAGGCAGATAGAAAAGTATATATATAAAATAAAAAAAAAGGGAAATTGGGCTTATCGCGCGAGCGGCCCGCGCGAGCGACCTTTCGCGCGTGCGACTTCTGACAGTTTGTGGTTTTTGTCTGTTTTGTGTTTAGCGACTGTTTGGTTCAACTTTTAAGTACTGTTAAGGTTCTGTTTGGGAAATTTAGTTAATCAGAGCTCTTTTGGTTATGTTAGAATGATTAAAACATTGTATTATGACTTATCAATCCCAGTACGCGCGTTGTTCCTTTAATTCAGCGTGTTGCTGATGTTTAAGTGCATATCATTCATGTGGGGTCAGTGGTACATGCATGTGGGTGTTAGTCAGTGTGGGAAAGAGTAATGGTAGTGTGAAAAGAGTATGTGATTGAGTTTGTGTTGTGGTTGTGGTTGAGATTGTGTTGTGGTTGTGGTTGAGATTGTGTTTGTGGTTGTGGTTGTGATTGTGGTGAGGGTATCTTTGAAATGCGACGGTGGCAAATATGGACACTCCCTGATGCCCATGGAAGCGTTAAAGTGTGTGACGCCGACTTGGACACTCACTGGCACCCATGGTAGTGCTAAAGTGTGGCCTACGGACACTCCCTGATACCCGAGTCTGGATACTGCGTGAGGTTGCTCCGGTATTTGCATGGCGGTTTAGGTATTCAAAGTGTGAGGCAATGGACACTCCCTGGTACCCCGAACCAAAGTGTGAGGCAAACTGGACACTCCCTGGCGCCCCGTTGCTAAAGTGTGGCTATCTGAGTGTTTCAAGGATACCAGGAGTAAGATAGTGGGCTGTTGTGTCTGTCGAGAGAAAAGAGTCGGCAAGATGAGTGTGGTGCATTGTCTCATACACGAGTAACTGTTTTTATGAATGAACGACCTTTAATATATTCCTTGTTGTTTTAATAAATGAATTCTTTCTGCAGTTTAACTATTGATTTATACAAACTGAAAAATGGAAAAAGGTAATTGGGTATGCTTTACATTCAAAGTTATGTTTTTAATACTCACCAGCTTCTTGAAGCTGACGACGTTGATGCGTCCTGGACATTCGTGTCCAGGCTTTTCAGGTTATAACCAGGAGGAATCATACGACTATGCTAATTGAGAATGGCTGCTTTTGGAATGAGGAAACTGTTTAATTATTATATGCTTTAAGCTTATATGTTTTAAGACCGTTTTGTAATAAGGATGACTGTAACAGACATTAAGTTATTGTTTTGTTTCAAGGCGGTCTGTGCCTTTAGATAACCCGTGCTGTAATATTGTTTAAGTTAGGAAAATATTTGTAAGCTTTGATTGCTCTACTCTGATTATTATGTTTAGTTGTTCGACATTTGGGACGGAATCGATCCTTCAAACTGTCGCGACCTACGGGTCCATAAAGGAAATTAAACGCTTTCCTTATTTATGCTATGTCGGGGCGTGACAGGATTTAGTTGTATCAGAGCCAGGTTAGGGTTTACCAGTATAGACCCGATTCCACATTCCATTAAGTGTTACACACCCGATGATATGACAGGGAGGATAGACTCAGAACCCAAATGCCTAAGATTATCCTTGTCCTGACTTAAGTAGTACCTTTTTATCAGGTATGGATCCAGCTCATCCACTATATGTACCAGACAGATTTGGAGGACACTTTGTGATACCTGGGGCAGTGATCCCAGCCTTTCTCGACTTATATCATGTGGCCGTTGAGCAGTTGGCTACAGCGACTGTAATATCTAAGGTATGGCACCAGGTTCACGTGCTAGGCCTAGTTGACCTGACTCGTATCCGCCTAGAGCTTCGTTACTTTGCCGAGGCTCAGCGCTTGGTTTTGGTTGAGGTTTTGAGGTTGATCGATAGCGATGCTTTCTACCACCCCCTCGATATCCAGATTGTGCATGCCCATCTGGCTCAGCTGGAGATGCCCCCGCCAGTAGTTCCCATCGCCGAGGATGATGCCGAGGCTATTCATGTGGTCCCAGTAGGTGGGGAGATTATAGAGGACGGCATAGGTCTAGATGATCTCGCCGCTGAGCTTGAGGCTGAGCTAGCACTGGAGCTAGCCTTACCTGAGGAAATGGTAGTTGAGGCAGATGCCCCTGTACCTGCTTCATCGTCGACCCCTCCTAGCTATGACGGGGTTGGACCGTTCGTTGTTCAGCGATTTCGCCCTGTCGATTCACTAGATCTCCTGATAACCGCTTATGGAGACGATTGACTTTCTAGACATGGCTTTGTACATATTAACTGCTTTTGACTATTAGCTCTGTCTCTTTTTGCAACTGTAATTATATGCATTAGAGTGTAGGGCAATGACCCCGTTTTTGTAACATTAACTCTTGCATGCGTCCTAACCCATACAGATAGGGTAGGCATTGATCTGACCATACATGCTTTTTGTATCAACTTGACAAGAAGTGATATATATAAAATATACTCTTTTGAATGTTGTTGTCATTTAAATTGCTTCGTACACACTGTTGCATGCATGTTTCTCATTCTACTATCACTATCATGCATAGAATGGCTGGAGGATTAAGGAGGAACAGAAATCTAATCGAGGGAGCACCTGAGGCTGCCGATCCCACGGGAATATTTGAAGCTTTCATTAGACGTCTCGAAAGGGTTAGTAATCAGAATGAAAACCGACGAGACCGCCAGACTGGAGACAAATTGCTGGAGAGATTCCGTGCACTAAGGCCCGAGTAGTTTGCGGGTACAGCAGAACCCTGGAAGGCCGAACAATGGTTAAGACAGATGGACCGTATGTTCGAGGCTGTCCAATGCAACGAGATGGACAAGAGGAGATTGGCTACGTTTCAGCTGACCGATGCTGCCGCAGATTGGTGGGATTCGGTCATAGCTACTATCGGGAATGGAGCTGCAATGGTGATGACATGGGCTGCGTTCAAGGGGAGATTTTTGGAGAAGTATTTCCCGGCTACGGAGAGGCATAGAATAGAGAAGGAATTCATGGATCTGACGCAAGGAACCAAGTCGGTGCAAGAGTACACCACACAGTTCGAAAGACTGTCTCGGTTTGCCCCTCACCTGGTTGATACTGAGGAGAAGAAGATCCGTAAGTATAACCAAGGGCTGACACCGCAGATTCGCCGCCTGATTCTCGGCCACCTAGATAAATCGTTTGAAGGACTTGTTGGTTTGGCTACCGATCTGGAAGAGGATGCTCGAGTGAGCCGAAAACAATTTGAATTCTGATCGCCTCACAGGGGTAATTTTGGGAATAGACCACCAATGAACCGTACCCAGGGGCAGAAGAGAAATTTTGATGGAAGCAAGAAGACCCAGGCTATTACCTATCCGACTCAACCCCGAGTAGGAGAAGGAAGTAGTGGTGGAAAGTGCTTCAACTGTGGCAACCCTGGACATCTGGCTCGTGATTGCAAGGCACCAAGGCATGCTGCTCAGCAAGGGATAGTCTGCTTCAACTGTGGTGAACCAGGTCACATCAGCAGGTTCTGTACTGCTCCTAAGCAGGTGACTTATGGTCAACAGGGACAGACTCGTTTGAATGCTGTTATCCCTGATGCCGCTGGATATAATGGAACTGCGTACGAAGAAGGAGATTATGGAGAAGCTCAACCTGATCAGCAAGCAGTAGAAGGTACATTAACTCTTTTTAACTCCCATGTTAAAGTGTTATTTGATACGGGTGCTGCTCTTTCGTTTATATCTGTTAATACAATTCGGAGATTGGGTATTTTACCTCATCGCTTAGAGAAAGCTTTGAAGGCTACTTCGCCATTAGGAGCTGCAGTCAGATTAGGACACGTGTGCAAGGATTGTCCCTTACGGTTAGGAGACCGAGAAATCCCTGCGAGGTTGATTGTCCTATCGATGAAGGAGTTTGACATAATCCTAGGAATGGATTGGCTCTCTCAGAATCAAGTGAAATTGGATTGTGCGATGAAGAGAATTACATTCCCCGACCATGAGAATCAACCCTTTGATTTTCAATGTAACCCTTCGGGAGATATGTTCCTCACGAGATGTTTAGCCAACATCGAAGTCGTCAGTACAGAGGTGACAACGTCATCTATACCTGTAGTCAAGGACTTCGAAGAAGTATTTGAAGACATTTCTGGTTTGCCGCCCGAGAGAAGTATAGAGTTCTGCATTGAGCTTATACCGGGTACCGTACCGATCACCAAGGTTCCCTACAGAATGGCCCCCACAGAACTATTGGAATTGAAGGAACAAGTTCAAGAGCTCGAGAACCTAGGATTTGTACGTCCAAGTACATCGCCTTGGGGAGCACCGGTGTTATTTGTGAAAAAGAAGGACGGGACACTCAGATTATGTATCGACTACAGAGAATTGAACCGCGTGACTATCAAGAACAAGTATCCTTTGCCTCGGATTGACGATTTGTTTGATCAACTACAAGGAGCTACGACATTTTCCAAGATAGACCTAAGGTCGGGATATCATCAGTTGAGGGTACGGAAGGAAGATATACCTAAGACTGCGTTCAGAACCCGATATGGTCATTATGAATTTTTGGTGATGCCGTTTGGAATGACGAACGCCCCGGTAGTGTTCATGGATCTAATGAACAGAGTGTTCAAGCCTTATTTGGATCAGTTTGTCATCGTCTTTATAGATGATATTTTGATCTATTCCAAGTCAGGAGAAGAACACGAGCAACATCTTCGGATTGCGATAAAGACGCTCAAGGACCACCACTTGTATGCCAAGTTCAGTAAGTGTGAGTTCTGGTTACAAGAAGTGAAGTTTTTGGGACACAAGGTGTCATCTCAAGGAATTTCAGTGGATTCGTCCAAGACCGATGCTGTGTCGAACTGGGTTAGGCCGAGCAACCCTACAGAAGTTCGGAGTTTTCTTGGACTCGCCGGCTATTACCGGAGATTCGTTGAGGGATTTTCTAAAATAGCTGCACCATTGACTGGGTTGACGAAGAAGAATTTGAAGTTCGAGTGGACAGGGAAGCATGAGCGCGCCTTTCTAGAGTTGAAAGAGAGACTCACTACCGCGCCGGTACTAGCAATACCCAAGCCTAATGAGAAGTTCACTATCTTTAGTGACGCATCATATCAAGGACTAGGGTGTGTACTTATGCAAGATGGCAGAGTTATAGCCTATGGATCCAGACAGCTGAAGCCGAATGAGTTGAACTATCCCATTCATGATTTGGAGTTGGCGGCAGTGGTATTTGCACTCAAGATTTGGAGACACTATCTCTACGGTGAGAAGTTTGATTTAATCTCCGATCACAAGAGCCTCAAGTATTTGTTTACACAGAAAGAGTTGAACTTGAGGCAACGCAGATGGATGGAGCTGATCAAAGATTACGACTTCACATTGGAATACCACCCTGGTAAAGCTAATGTGGTCGCCGATGCTTTGAGTTGACAGACTCGGGAGACGATCGCCTCCTTAATGGTTAGAGAATGGTGAGCATTGGAAACGTTGGCGGAGTTCGATGTGCAGAGTGCTGGAGAAGGAGAGGGACAACTTTTCGGATGTCTTATCCTACAGCCTGTTCTTATCGACCGCATTATTGGAGCTCAGAAAGAAGATGAGAAGTTTCAGACATGGTTCGTGAAGATGTCAGAAAAAGACCCGACAGAATGGAAGGTTGGAGTCGATGGAGGATATCGGTGCAGGAATAGATTATGTGTGCCAAGTGATGGAGAGCTAAGGAAAGATATCCTGGAAGAAGCACATAAGTCAAGATATACAGTTCACCCAGGAGGAACCAAGATGTACAAAGATTTGAAGAGAAATTTCTGGTGGGAAGATATGAAGAAGGACGTGGCCGAATTTGTATCCAAGTGTTTGACGTGTCAACAAGTCAAAGCCGAACATCAAAGACCGTCAGGATTGTTGCAACCACTACCTATTCCTGGTTGGAAGTGGGAACACATAACGATGGATTTTGTAGTAGGATTACCCCGGTCGCAGCAGAATCATGACGCTATTTGGGTAATCGTGGATCGATTGACGAAGTCAGCTCATTTCATTGCTTATAGTATGACTTACCCGGTAGAGAAGATGAGCCGGATGTACATACAACAAGTTGTGCGACTTCACGGTGCACCTGTGTCAATAGTGTCAGACCGTGACGCACGTTTTACTTCTGGATTTTGGGAAAGTCTGCAAGAAGCTATGAGAACCTCGCTTAAGATGAATACTGCTTTTCACGCTCAGACAGATGGACAAACTGAGCGTGTTAATCAGATCATGGAGGATATGCTTAGGGCTTGTGTGATCGATTTTGAGGAATCATGGGAGACACACTTGTCGTTGGTTGAATTTGCCTATAACAATAGCTATCACGCGAGTATCGGTATGGCTCCATTCGAAGCATTGTACGGACGGCCATGTCGTTCCCCATTGTGTTGGGCAGAAGTTGGGGACACAGAATTGTTGGGACCAGATTTGGTTAGAGAAACCAACGAGAAGATTTCTTTGGTCAAGGAGAGGATGAGAACCGCTCAGAACCGGTATAAGAGTTATGCTGATCGACGACGGAAGGATTTGGAATTTAGTGTTGGAGATCACGTGCTTCTCAAGGTTTCACCAACCCGAGGAGTGATACGTTTTGGTCTCAAGAGAGGGAAGTTAGCTCCGCGTTTCATCGGACCGTTTGAGATTTTGAAACGTGTCGGGAAGGTAGCTTATCGACTGGCGCTACCACCAAAGATGTTTGGGGTTCACAACGTGTTTCACGTGAGTATGTTGAGGAAGTACATACGCGACCCCTCGCACGTGGTTAGTTATGACAATATTGAGACGAGTCATAACGTTTCTTACAAGGAGAGACCTGTGAAGATTCTAGATCAGAGTATCAAGAAGTTGAGGAACAAGGACATTTCGTTGGTGAAGGTTCAGTGGAATCACCATGACGAGAATGAAGCCTCGTGGGAAGTTGAAGCTGATATGAGGAAGAAGTACCCGGAGTTGTTTCATGACTAGTCAGTCTTGATTTCGGGGACGAAATCCTGTTTAAGGGAGGAAGGGTGTAATAACCTGCATTTTCATTTCATATTTAAATTTAAATTGTAATGTTTACTCTTATTTTAATTTAATTTCGCATGTCCTAAATATCATCTCTTGTGTTACTCCATATTAAAATTCTTTTGGGGTCAAACTGCGATTATATGAAATTTAGCAACACCTGTATTGAATTTCAAATCTGTATTTCAAAACGGTGGAAATATTTCCTTTTTACTAAATCTGTATTTTTATAAAATCAGAAAACCATTTCTTATATTAAAATGAATTTTCTGTATTTTTGTGGTGACCACCGCACCCCGAAAACACCAGTTTACTTCCAAAACTGTCCGTGCTGCGTTAAACTTACACAGTTCGTGATTTAGACGTAAAGTGAGATGTGAGTATGCTCTAATTTCCATTTAAGGCAAGTCATGATTCCCTTATGCCTTGTTTGGATGATGCCTCATTGTATGTGTAATTGTTATGCCATAAGCTTGTTTTGCCAAACACCTTGAGTTTGACCCCTACTAACCTATAGTGCCCCTTCAGCACTTGAGAATGTATACATACGTATGTATTATCTGTGTATTAACCCATTTATATGAGTTGTGTGTGTTTAGGATCGGAGTTAATCCTCCTAATTGTAGTGTATAGAAGGTTTATCTTGGTGGCCAAGTTCCCAAATTGCTCATCTATATAACTCACATTCACTCCTACACACACTCACATTTTGTATCCTTGCAATTGAGAGAGTTAGAGGGTTACACAGAGAGTTCTGCAGATTTCATATAGAGAGAGAAAGCTTCAATCCACCATAGCCAAGCTTAAGTGGATTTTTTTTTCTATTGGTCTTTCTTTCTCAACATCTATTTGAATCTACAATCCCAGTGAGTATTTCTAACTCACTAAGAATGTAATCACATACTTACTTGCTGTGTATTGGTTTAATTTTGTCAACCTCCATTGATGATTTTACGTATGAATTTCAAAGCATGAAAACCATGAATTTCTAAACTCAATCAAAATTCGTTTTTAGAGATGAATAGGGAAGATTATACATCCTACATGCCATGTTTGAAGTTATAGAGCCTAATTTGTTCATACCACAAAGTATATAAGAAAATAAGTTTTGACATATTTTAGTTTTTCATGAAATTGGAGAGTTGTAGTTTGAATCATGCTAAATTGTTAATGAATTCTTAATCCTTGTGGAAAAAGGAAGAGATTCATATATTGTATGACATATATACTTACAGAATTGAAAATGGGTCAATTCAGTCCCTGTTTTCTGAAACAGAGAAGTTTCCACGAAGAAGATGAAGCCTCAGTAAAAACTCGCGCCACGATCGCGCGCGCGAGAATCGCGCGAGCGGCCCGCGCGAGTGACCTTTCGCGCGAGCGGTCTGCGCGCGCGATCCTTGCTTCCCCAGGCAGACAAAAGAGTTTATATATACATAAATGAGAATTAGGCTGGTCGCGCGAACGAGGGTCGCGCGATAGACCCTTTCGCGCGAGCGATCCGCGCGCGCGACCTTGGCTGTTTCAGGCAGACAGAAAAGTATATATATAAAAAAAAAAAAAAAAAAAAGGGAAATTGGGCTTATCGCGCGAGCGACCTTTCGCGCGTGCGACTTCTGGCAGTTTGTGGTTTTTGTCTGTTTTGTGTTTAGGGACTGTTTGGTTCAACTTTTAAGTACTGTTAAGGTTCTGTTTGGGAAATTTAGTTAATCAGAGCTCTTTTGGTTATGTTAGAATGATTAAAACATTGAATTATGACTTATCAATCCCTGTACGCACGTTGTTCCTTTAATTCATCGTGTTGCTGATGTTTAAGTGCATATCATTCATGTGGGGTCAGTGGTACATGCATGTGGGTGTTAGTCAGTGTGGGAAAGAGTAATGGTAGTGTGGAAAGAGTATGTGATTGAGTTTGTGTTGTGGTTGTGGTTGAGATAGTGTTGTGGTTGTGGTTGAGATTGTGTTTGTGGTTGTGGTTGTGATTGTGGTGAGGGTATCTTTGAAATGCGACGGTGGCAAATATGGACACTCCCTGACGCCCATGGAAGCGTTAAAGTGTGTGACGCCGACTTGGACACTCACTGGCACCCATGGTAGTGCTAAAGTGTGGCCTACGGACACTCCCTGATACCCGAGTCAAGATACTGCGTGAGGTTGCTCCGGTATTTGCATGGCAGTTTAGGTATTCAAAGTGTGAGGCAATGGACACTCACTGGTACCCCGGACCAAAGTGTGAGGCAAACTGGACACTCCCTGGCGCCCCGTTGCTAAAGTGTGGCTATCTGAGTGTTTCAAGGATACCAGGAGTAAGATAGTGGGTTGTTGTGTCTGTCGAGAGAAAAGAGTCGGCAAGATGAGTGTGGTGCATTGTCTCATACACGAGTAACTGTTTTTATGAATGAACGACCTTTAATATATTCCTTGTTGTTTTATTAAATGAATTCTTTCTGCGGTTTAACTATTGATTTATACAAACTGAAAAATGGAAAAAGGTAATTGGGTATGCTTTACATTCAAAGTTATGTTTTTAATACTCACCAGCTTCTTGAAGCTGACGACGTTGATGCGTCCTGGACATTCGTGTCCAGGCTTTTCAGGTTATAACCAGGAGGAATCATACGACTATGCTAATTGAGAATGGCTGCTTTTGGAATGAGGAAACTGTTTAATTATTATATGCTTTAAGCTTATATGTTTTAAGACCGTTTTGTAATAAGGATGACTGTAACAGACATTAAGTTATTGTTTTGTTTCAAGGCGGTCTGTGCCTTTAGATAACCCGTGCTGTAATATTGTTTAAGTTAGGAAAATATTTGTAAGCTTTGATTGCTCTACTCTGATTATTATGTTTGGTTGTTCGACGTTTGGGACGGAATCGATCCTTCAAACTGTCGCGACCTACGGGTTCATAAAGGAAATTAAACGCTTTCCTTATTTATGCTACGTCGGGGCGTGACAATGGATGCCTCTAAGGTCTTCCCTTTTCAAAACCTGAAAGTCTTTGAGATCTTCCTTTTTCAAAATCGAAAGCCTTTAACGTCTTTCATCCCAAAATCATTTTCGTGATTTTCGTGATCATGCTCATGCTTATGAAATGTTATGACATATGCGAGCTCTAAGCATCCCGACATATTTAATATTTCATAAGACAGGTTATCAAAATATGCTATCAATTTCAAACAACACAATAGACATGCTGAATCGTCCAAGTAGACACATAAGATACAGCAAGTTAAGTAAACACTTAAAGCATCACAACTTAAGTAAACACTTAAAGTATCACACCTAATCAATTCATGTAAAATGTAAGTACACTGTTAACATATTATACAAATTTATTGAGGGTTATACGGAACTACCGTTCACCGAGGATTGACTGAATAAGTAATCAGAACAGAAACCGGAACTGCTCAAACTGTTACAAATCTCGATATACAATAATGCACGTATATCAGTGAGATATAACACCTCTAAGCACAAGTACAACTACTATTAAAGTAAAGTACAACTCTTAAAGCATAGGGTACAAGATCCCTTAGATCAAATCTGACTCAAGTATAAGAAAATAGGAGTTTTCACTCGAGTCAAATCTGACTCAAATACGAGACCTAGCTCGCGCAGGCCGCTCGCGCGAGATATGCTCAGAAGGGCCACGAGGTTATTTAAAACAATTTTCAAAAAAACGCCAAGTCACGCGCGCGGGTTGCTCGCGTGACCTCGCACGCGCGACCGCTCGCTCGGGTCGCGCGCGCGAGATGTCACAGTGTCGTCTTCTTTCTTCTTTTTCCCCTGTTTAGAAATCGAAGGTTGGTTTTTGACCCATTTTGAAACTTAACCAAAATAGGACTTTAAATATATGAAACTCTTCGTTGTTCCACGTAGATTCCAAATATAAAATCAGATTTTCATGATCAAAGCATAGCTCTTAGATTAATCAAAAATTTGAGAGACGACAAAATTTTAAATCGACCGTTCGTCGTAACCGCTATGAATTAGCTTTTGAAATTAAAAAGAGAGCCTCGTGGGATCGAGACCTTTCATTTGATATAAAGAAATCGAGTTTTGATCACAGTTTTTCTGCTCGCTAATTTCGGCCCCTTGACGATATATACATGGAATTCTATATATATATCTATATCAACTGTATCTCAAAACCAAGTCCTTTGTGGCCGAGTGGTAAGCTTCTTGGGTGTACCACCCAAGAGGTTTAGTGTTCGAGTCATGAGGAGCGTGGCCACTGGAGTATTCACCCGGCGCCTCCAGGCCTCGGGGGATTAGTCGAGGTGCGCGCAAGCTGGCCCGGACACCCCCGATTACCAAAAAAAAAAAAAAAAAGCTGTATCTTAAACAAATTGAAATCAATTTAAAATTGGTATCGGAACCTTACCCATTTCCATTACAGAAAGGTATGAAAAGAAATCCAATGATCCAAGCTTGAATTGAATTACTCTTTGAATATATATGTAACTATCTATGTATATATTTCTGCACACATATATATATGTTTATCACCCGAGAGAGAGTGTGAGAAAAGAGAGACAGAGAGTTGTTGACAGTTCATAGTTAGTGATGATGTGCGTATTTATAAAGTTGGTTTGCTTGGCCTCCAAGAGGCTTCAAGAATAACCCCACACGTACACACGAAACACACACTACACACTCCTACACACACTGCACACACTGTGCACAACTTATTCCTTTGGCTCCAAGTTCCACATGGGAATCTATCTCATGTGGTAGGCTCATGCTCCCTCGCACACACAGGTAAAAATTATACTACGAAATTTCAAATCTGGCATTTTTTTTTTGTTTGACGAAATTTTTTTTTTTTTAAAAGACGTTCTAATTTCTGGGTCATTACACTCTACCCCCCTTAAAAGAATTTTATCCACGAAATTCAAGTAAGGTCATCTGATAACAAAGCAATCGCAACGCTACCCAAGGGATGTTTCACACCTCGTCTTACAACACAGATATTCATTTACGAGTATTCAGGAATTTCAGATCGCACGAGCCTTTTTCCAAAGTACGTCATAACATTTCATCTCCTCTGAAGTAATTTTCTCAGAATACTAGTATCCAATCCTTAAATAGCATTCCTCAAAATTCCAAACGAGATTCAATTCTCAGAGTTCAACATCTACCGTAATACAGGTTGAGAGATTCTTCAACCGCTTTATATATTCCATACTATGATAATACCGTAAATAGGTTGAGAGATTCCTCAACCGTCCCATATACATCGTAATAGAATACGTTTTGAAATAATATCGTCAATCGGTTGACAGATTCCTCAACCATCCATATACACCATACTAGAATACATCAGGATAATACTATATTAGAATACACCATAATATAAGATGAGAGATTACTCATCTATATACCATAAATCGTAAACGAAATCATTAAGGAGTACCGTAATATCACGTCATACGATAATACTGTAAGGTATACTGTAAGATAGGTTAAGAGATTCCTCAACCATCCAATATCCACAGAAATGTACTAATCTCAAATGATTAATATTTCCAACGACGCTATCTTCGGTCCCGATTTATTCAACTCATATTCGCATGTACTCATGTCACATCGGATAACCCGAGTTCAAAATAGAGATTAATGTTTCCAATGTGTGAACCACAAAATACTTACTAGGACTAAGTCCAGGCAAAATAGCAAATGAGCTTTATGCTCTACCTCACGTGTTGTCTCAAATTCCTGTGCTCTTTGTAGATATAACTGTATATTACGATGTTCCCTATACATTTCTTCTGATGACATTGATATAATAACCTCAAAGATTCCATAGGATGACACAGTCACAGAATCATACGCTCTTTCCAGAAAAAACGTGTGAACTTGCACAGAGAGATTGTCACACCAAGAAGCTCCACTGAGACAACCAGTCATCAAAATCAAATGGCAAGGATCCATAGGGAAAACATACCCTACTCTTAAATGAGTGAATTCAATTGTTCAAAAGAATTCCCAAGGAATAAAGAGTACCGAGGTCTAACTCAAAGGAGAGACTACTCCAAAAAGTCAAGAAATTACCTATACCCGAACTCTCGAAATAGGGGGGCATAGGAATTACACAAATGCTCTCACTACCCATTTCACACATGAATCCAATTCAAGCCGCACTCATGGGTATAACACAATCGTGTACACGTCTCACGGGTATGCATAACGGCATAAACATATTCGTAGAAAGAAGTATTTCTAGCATGTTTGTCGTTGAACTAAACATGTAAGCATATAAGCAACTTAAACAACGAAGCATGTTATATCACATAGTCCCACAGGCAATCAAATATGCTTAATTCATCTTCTCAAATATACGTGCAGTTAAAACTTTAAACAACACATCATAAGTTATCAAGTAATAGACTAGTACATGATAATACGTTTCTCAAGTCATCGACTAATATGTCAACAAAACAATTTCTCAATCAACATGAGCACATAACCCGGCGTTCCGAAGTATTCGACCCGGTATGATCTGATACCATCTGTAGCGTCCCGCCCCGCCACGGGTCCCGCAGGCGAGGGGGTGCTAATAAGAATAAAATAATAACAAGGAGCGGAAGGACTGAACAAACTTGTAATACTCGGAGTCCTAGACTCGAAGCTTACCTGAAAAAAATTCTCTTTTAGAAAACCAATGTTTAAACTTTAAAATCATTTAAAGTCCGAAGCTCTGAAACACTTAAACTTTGAAACCTCAAAACTTTGATACCATTTTATAACGCCCCGAGTCCCAGACTCCAAGGTTTACTGTGGAAGCATAGAATAGCCTTTTTAAATCTTTAATAGGGAATCAAAATCTTTAAAAACTCACAAATTTGATTAAAACAATCGCGGAAGCATTCAACTAGTCTTTTGAAAAGCTTTGATTGTTGATTTAAAAGACATTAACAGAAAATCTTTATCAGTTCATCAAATGAACAACAGTGCAACGGAAACATACAGATCTGGTAAACATTTATCATACTTTTTCTCAAGCTTCATAAAAATAACTTTTGATAAGAAACTCAAACTTGTTTTTACATATCGAACAGTAATACCATGATTTACTTTCTTTTTCTCAAACCGTAGAAATCCTTAAAATAAAAACCCAAGGTTTTTATTAATGTTCTGAAATCAACACAAAGAATCATGCTCTCGTAATATCTTCCCTAAACGGGATCTTCAAGAGTAAACTCTACTCCGATATAGAAAAACATTTATAAATCTGAGATCTGGTTTTCATTTAGAAAATATCTTTTCTTGAAACAAAACGTTTTCAAGATAAGCATCCGAAAAAAAAATCAGAGTTAAGCTATCATGCTATTTAAAAGTGGGTGGACTAACACTTGTCCAATTAAATCATAACATGCTCTTGGAACCATCATTAAATTAAAATCCCATAAACTCTACCTTCAAACAAAGCGGAAGTTCATCAAATCTTGGGATCCTTACCCTTATCTATATCACTTGAAAAGGAAAGGTTTGATAGTCCATAAGCCAAAAGGCTCGTATAGTCATATAACCGCACAATAACATCTGTTATATAACACGCGTGAGTGCAATGAACAACAATGTCATGTATGAAAATCACTTTTCGTGCATTTTCAAACACTCACCCTCAATCGTCAATATCATTACCCGGACCATGGGCTTCCCGTCCACGTAGGCCTAGCCTCAAACGTGCGGGACTTTGTGCCTTACGAATTACACGGAGGCCTAGCCTTTATCGTTACGGGGGTTTCTTGTAGCACATCCCGCAATTCGAGTTCCTAGTGGTACCCATCTCACACGCCTACCCACAAATTCGGGATTTCTATCTTTCAAATCAAAATCCCTCCTAGAGGGTTTTATGCATGGAAGCCTCTAAGGTCTTTCCTTTTCAAAACCTGGAAGTCTTTGAGATCTTCCTTTTTCAAAATTGAAAGCCTTTAAAGTCTTTCATCCCAAAATCATTTTCGTGATTTTCGTGATCATGCTCATGCTTATGAAATGTTATGACATATGCGAGCTCTAAGCATCCAGACATATTCAATATTTTATAAGACAGGTTATCAAAATATGCTATCAATTTCAAACAACACAATAGACATGCTGAATCGTCCAAGTAGACACATAAGATACAGCAAGTCAAGTAAACACTTAAAGCATCACAGCTTAAGTAAACACTTAAAGCATCACACCTAATCAATTCATGTAAAATTTAAGTACACTGTTAACATATTATACAACTTTATTGAGGGTTATACGGAACTACCGTTCACCGAGGATTGACTGAATAAGTAATCAGAACAGAAACCGGAACTGCTCAAACTGTTACAAATCTCGATATACAATAATGCACGTATATCAGTGAGATATAACACCTCTAAGCACAAGTACAATTACTATTAAAGTAAAGTACAACTCTTAAAGCATAGGGTACAAGACCCCTTAGATCAAATCTGACTCAAGTATAAGAAAATAGGAGTTTTCACTAAACTGCCTGAGGTCGCGCGCGCGGGCCGCTTGAGCGGGACCTCGCTCGCGCGAGATATGCTCAGAAGGGCCACGAGGTTATTTAAAACAGTTTTTTGAAAGATGGCAAGTCGCGCGCGAGAGCCGCTCGCGCGACCTCTCGCTCGCGCAGGTAGCTGTCACACCCCAAATTTTCAGACAATTAAATATTAGTCAAGGGAGAATCCCTAAACCAATATCCAGTTGTCCAATTATTAGAGGTGATCGCAATGTAAAACATCACACAGTCTGTACAAGAAAAGAACTTAACCGACAAGCACAAAACCAATAAAATATCCAATCCATAAGGATCAAAACCTAAAGTTCCAGAAATCATAATTAACATCTCTCCATAAACATCATTCAAACACCAACTGAAAAAGTTAAATGGCCCACAATGCCAAAATCTAAAATGTTAAAACGCTCTAAAATATATAAATATTTATGCAATGAAAAAAAAAGTCTCCACAACTCTCCTGCAACTGGATGCCGTGAACTTCTTACTATCCCTGCAAATTTCGATCGGCTACGCTCCAAAAAGAACGCACCCGCGAGAAAAACTCAACGGGTCAGTCACATGACTGGTATGAGTTAAATAGCACTAATCACACACAGTATTAGGGATTGCTCACAATCCCTTACACCAACAAAAAAAATAAATAAATAAAAGTTCGGGCAGGAAAGTAGTTCCACTCACATAACGGGACAAAGGGTAGTTTCCCTTTTATGTGGCGGCCATATAGTTCCTACTCGAACTAGACCGAATAAATACTTACCCTTCTTAACTATGGTAGGCCAATACCTGCAAACACATTAGTAGGCCTACCATCCTGCATAAATAGATGTTAGTAAAAATAAAAAAATCATACTTTAAATGTTATTTAAAAATGAATTTATCTCCAAGAAAGAGTTGGAATTGGACAAAACTTAAAACACGAAAGATGTTCAAAATTAAATTTCCAAGGGAAGCCACGCGTCCCCACTCATTAATTCTACACACGTAAGTCAGAAATTAATTATTAAACTTCAGCTCATAAAACACTCGATATTCAGCAGATTCTGAAATTAAATCAAAATGGTGTCAAAATGACGTTTTTAGAAAAAGTGTAAAACACGAAAGTCGCTTGGATTGTCGGTTTACTTCCGGTTACGCGAAACGACCCTCAATTGTGAAGTTAAGTGACCAAATTATCTAATTTACTAATCTGATCCTATTTATTTTTAGTTCACAATGTTCCCAAATATTTTACGGTACACATACAATACTACATTTAAACTAACGGATGCCCACATAAGTTGTTTGATATGACAAGGATTCGACTACACAAAATATAACGAACTACATTACAACGTATAGCCGCAATTTAAGCACCCCATGTGTTTTAGTTAATTAAACCTTATGTTCACCACTTCGGCCACCCATCCATGGTTCAGCCTACACATATATCCCATGTGTCTCCTAACGTAATACTAACTCCCACTCCGGTCCCAACTTCCATGGGGTATCACTGGGATTTGAGTCTACACCGAAAGGCTAGTACTTACGTTTTTGACGTCAATAAACAATGTCTAAATACACATGAAATAGACTAACAAGCCGGGCATAAGGCTTAAAATGAAGAGACGGGTCATCCACGTAGTCGCCGTCTAATCACACAAGACGGGTCATCCACGTAGTCGTCGTCTAAACTCATAAGGAGTAGTGGTGAACACCCTAAAGGATTTTCTAATATTAATTTAAAAAAATATCTTCACATGGATGGTCTCACATTCACAAATTTTTGAAACCCAACATTTGATGAGATTGCTTATATCTCAATGAAAATTTTCACGTTATATCATAATAACGAAAACGAGTTTATCCCGACACATAAATCAATTTAGACATCCAATACGTTTTTAATCATATAAAAACTGCTACTGAAATTTAAATCTACAGCCCAAACGGAGCAGATTCAGGGAAAACTCAAAACACGAAAAGTGTGCAGAATTACGTTTTACATAAGACACGCGGACAGAATGTTCAAATTCAAAGCGAAGATTTTCTAAAAATTTTCTGAAGTTTCTGCAACTGTGTGAATTTAAAAAAAACGAATTTCACAATTATATTTCTTAATCACCATACTGAAATCCTCAATTTCTGCCCAAACGGTGCAGATTCAGGAAAAACTCAAAACACGAAAAGTGTGCAGAATTGCGTTTTACACAGGACACGCGGACAGAATGTTAAAATTCCAACCCACGAGTTTATAATGATTTTCTAAAGTTTCTGCAACTATGTGAAATAAATAAAACGAATTTTACATATATTTCTTAATAACTATAAATATCTCACATAGAGTTTTATCAAACTAACCAATCACCTAACCCTTTTCGAATACCCTTATATCATAATCACAAAGTCACACAAAGGGGAAAGAATATATCTAAATTACTTCAATCATAACAACGGGTATTGATCTAATACAAAGATTTAACCCTAACAATTAAATTTAACATGTACTAATTTAATTTTACTCTCGTATACATATATACATACGTGTATATATATATAATCGAATACACAAAATTTAACTCACCTTGTTTGGAAAAAATTTGGCTACACGGTGTATATGCTCCGCGATTCCCCACGCTCCTACACACCCAAGACCCTTCTTTTTCTTCTTCTCTTTTCTTCTTCTTCTCTTTTCTTCTTCTTCTTTCTCTTCTCTCTCTCGGCTGTATAAAAGGGGGTGGGGGAACTAGTGTTTCCTTTCTTTTTCTTTTTTTTTTTATTACCTTACCTAACTTAATATAATATAATATTATACTATATGTATAAATATAATACACACACACCCGTGCACTACTCATACACACACACACAAAACACACACCAACACATGCACATGGCACACACACCACACACAAGACACACACTAACACATGCACATGCCCCACACACCACTCACTACACACATTAAATATTAAACAAGGAATAAATAAAAAGAAAAGAAAAAAAAATCAATAATATCATTACAAAAACAAAGGTTGTTACAGTAGCACTGCAAGATGTCACAGTGTCGTCTTCTTCCTTCTTTTTCCCCTGTTTAGAAATCAAAGGTTGGTTTTTGACCCATTTTGAAACTTAACCAAAACAGGACTTTAATATATGAAACTCTTCGTTTTTCCACGTAGATTCCAAATTTAAAATCAGATTTTCATGAATCAAAGCATAGCTCTCAGATTAATCGAAAAACTGAGAGACGACAAAATTTTAAATCGACCATTCGTCGTAATCGCTATGAATTAGCTTTTGAAATTAAAAAGGGAGCCTCGTGGGATCGAGACCTTTCATTTGATAAAAAGAAATCAAGTTTTGATCACAGTTTTTCTGCCCGCTAATTTCGGCCCCTTAACGATATATACATGGAATTCTATATATATATCTTTATCAACTGTATATCAAACAAATTAAAATCAACTTAAAATTGGTATAGGAACCTTACCCATTTCGATTACAGAAAGTTATGAAAAGAAATCCAATGATCCAAGCTTGAATTGAATTACTCTTTGAATATATATGTAACTATCTATGTATATATTTCTGCACATGTATATATGTTTATCAGCCGAGAGAGAGTATGAGAAAAGAGAGACAGAGAGTTGTTGAGAGTTCATAGTTGATGATGAAGTGTGTATTTATAAAGTTGGTTTGCTTGGCCTCCAAGAGGCTTCAAGAATAAGCTCCCCACACATACACACAAAACACACACTACACACTCCTACACACACTACACACACTGTGCACAATTTATTCCTTTGGCTCCAAGTTCCACATGGGAATCTATCTCATGTGCTAGGCTCATGCTCCTTCGCACAAACAGGTAAAAATTATACTGCAAAATTTCAAAATTGGTATTTTTTTTCTTTGACAAAAAATTATTTTTTTAAAAGACGTTCTAATTTCCGGGTTATTACAATTCCGCATTATCATCCAATGTATTAAGCAAATTGAACGCATAAATACCCTAATTATGAAGCTAGGGGTGGATTTGCAATCCTAGGTTTAATACGCATATTTATAAAAACAACTTTTAATCGCTTTCATAGTTTAGATTTATTTTCATTGTTCTTAGTTTAGGTAAAGTCAAAATCAAAATTCTCCTTTCTTAATTAACTAGGGTTAGGTTTTAAAATTAAAATGCTTTAGTATTTCAATCTCTGTTGGTTCGACCTCTAGTTCCACACCGCATATCTTGATAAGATATATTTTTGGAAAGTAGAGGTCGAACTTACTTCCACAGTTGAATTAAGCACCGACGAGAGACTTTGCTCGAGGACTAGCAAAATGTAGGTTTGGGGGTGTGATCGGGAGTGAACAAGTTCTAATTACACGCCTTAATTCACATTTGTCAAGTACTTTTTATCCTATTTTAGTATATTTTTACTTCGTTTTCCATTTTCTAGCAGGTTTTGGAAGAAAGCAAGAATCCAGGCTAAATACGGTGCAAAAAAAGACTGAAAGAAGCAAAAAAAGGAACCTCGCGCGCGTGGCCTGCTCGCGCGACATTTCAACCCATCGCTCGCGCGGCCCGCTCACGCAACCACCCAAAATCGCGCTCATGCGATCCGTACATAATACCAAAAATACTTTTTTCTGTGTATTAAAGATACCCACGTGAACGAAACTGCCTAATTACATCCAGAATTTAATTTATAGCAATTTTTGTGCATATTGGTTTAGGAAAGCTTTCTCAAGGATCTATATTTGTTGTGTTTGTATGGATTATTTACATGCAATGGTGCTTATTTGAATTGTGATATCAAGTAGTCGAATAGTACATACCAAGAGAAGACAGAGTGTGCTGCAACCCTAGTTTAGTGTAAGACAATCCGTGCCACTGGAAGATGAATTATGTTGGTGCTTAAATCGTATTTAACTTCTTGAAGGAGGAATTGGGCTTGCAGCTACAATTCCCCATTATCATCCAATGTAATAAGCTAATTGAATGCATAAATACCCTTATTATGAAGCTAGTGGTGGATTTGCAATCCTTTGTTTAATACACATATTTATCAAAACAACTTTTAATGGCTTACATAGTTTAGATTTTTTTCAATGTTCTTAGTTTAGCTAAAGTCAAAATCAAAATTCTACTTTCTTAATTAACTAGGGTTAGGTTTTAAAATTAAAGTGCTTTAGTATTTCAATATATGTTGGTTCGACCTCTACATCCACACCACATATCTTATAAAGTAGAGTACACTTTATATCTTGATTTTGACAAGATCAATTTTTGGAAAGTAGTGGTCGAACTTACTTCCACAGTTGAATTAAGCGCCAACGAGAGACTTTGCTCGAGGACTAGTAAAACGTAGGTTTGGGGGTGTGATTAAGAGTGAACAAGTTCTAATTACACGACTTAATTCACATTTGTCAAGTACTTTTAATCCTATTTTATTATATTTTTACTTTATTTTCTATTTTCTAGCAGATTTTGGAAGAAAGCAAGAATCCAGGCTAAATACGGTGCAAAAAAAGGAACCTCGCGCGTGTGGCCCGCTCGCGCGACATTTCAAGCCATCGCTCGCGCGGCCCGCTCACACAGCCACCTAAAATCACGCTCATGCGATCCGTACATAGTACCAAAAACACGTTTTTCTGTGTATTAAAGATACCCACGTGAACGAAACTGCCTAATTACGTCCAGAATTTAATTTATAGCAGTTTTTGTGCAAATTGGTTTAGGAAAGCTTTCTCAAGGATCTATATTTGTTGTGCTTGTATGGATTATTTACATGCAATGGTGCTTATTTGAATTGTGATATCAAGTAGTCGAATACTACATACCAAGAGAAGACAGAGTGTGCTGCAACCCTAGTTTAGTGTAAGACAATCCGTGCCACTCGAAGATGAATTATGTTGGTGCTTAAATCATATTTAACTTCTTGAAGGAGGAATTGGGCTTGCAGCTACAATTCCCCATTATCATCCAATGTAATAAGCTAATTGAATGCATAAATACCCTTATTATTAAGCTATTGGTGGATTTGCAATCCTTGGTTTAATACACATATTTATCAAAACAACTTTTAATCGCTTTCATAGTTTAGATTTTTTTTCATTGTTCTTAGTTTAGCTAAAGTCAAAATCAAAATTTTGCTTTCTTAATTAACTAGGGTTAGGTTTTAAAATTAAAGTGCTTTAGTATTTCAATATCTGTTGGTTCGACCTCTACATCCACACCACATATCTTATAAAGTAGAGTACACTTTATATCTTGATTTTGACAAGATCAATTTTTGGAAAGTAGTGGTCGAACTTACTTCCACAGTTGAATTAAGCGCCAACGAGAGACTTTGCTCAAGGACTAGTAAAACATAGGTTTGGGGGTGTGATCAAGAGTGAACAAGTTCTAATTACACGACTTAATTTCATACTTCTATTGATTAATTCATTGCGCTTTCAATGTTTATTCTTGTCTTGGATATATTTTGAATGTGATATTCTCAAGGATCTATAATTGTTGTGGTTGTATGGATTATTTACATGCAATGGAGCTTATTTGAATTGTGATATCAAGTAGTCAAATAGTACATGCCTAGAGAAGACAGAGTGTGCTGCAACCCTAGTTTAGTGTGAGACAATCTGTGCCACTCGAAGATGAATTATGTTGGTGCTTGAATCGTATTTAACTTCTTGAAGGAGGAATTGAGCTTGTAGCTACAATTCCCCATAATCATCCAATGTAATAAGCTAATTGAATGCATAATACCCTTATTATGAAGCTAGTGGTGGATTTGCAATCCTTGGTTTATTAAACATATTTATCAAAACAACTTTTAATCGCTTTCATAGTTTAGATTTATTTTCATTGTTCTTAGTTTAGCTAAAGTCAAAATCAAAATTCTACTTTCTTAATTAACTAGGGTTAGGTTTTAAAATTAAAGTGCTTTAGTATTTCAATCTCTCTTGGTTCGACCTCTACTTCCGCACCACATATCTCATAAAGTAGAGTACACTTAATATCTTGATTTTGACAAGATCAATTTTTGGAAAGTAGAGGTGGAACTTACTTTCACATTTCAATTAAGCGCCGACGAGAGACTTTGCTCGAGGACTAGCAAAATGTAGATTTGGGCGTGTGATCGGGAGTGAACAAGTTCTAATTACACGCCTTAATTCACATTAGTCAAGTCTTTTTTATCTTATTTTATTATATTTTTACTTCATTTTCTATTTTCTAGCAGTTTTTGGAAGAAAGCAAGAATCCAGGCTAAATAGGATGCAAAAACAAACTGAAAGAAGCTGAAAAAGGTACCTCGCGCGACATTCCAGCTCGTCGCTCGTGCGGCCGGCTTGTGCAACCTCCCAAAATTGCGCTTGCGCGATCCTTACAAAATACCAAAAACACATATTTCAATGTACTCAAGATACCAACACGAACGAAACTACCGAGCTAATTACGTCCAGAATTTAATTTATTGCAGTTTTAGTGTAAATTGGTTTAGGAAAGCTTCCTAAATTTTCCAAAAACTTTATACATCCTTTTGTCAATCAATTTTTAGGTTAGGCAACATTTTACACATTCATATACAACTAAAACTTCAGTCATTGAAGAGAGGGAAGCAAGGAGAAGAAGAAGAAGAAGACTAAGGATTCCCATGGCCTCCTCCATCAACCTGTTGCCATTCATCAAATCTATGGCCACTTAAACCAAGATATAGGGTTTTAGTGAAACCCTAGACAAGTAATAGGGTGTATTTCATACTGTTCTTTTAGATTTATTATGTATGGAGGATGATTACGTGTTTAGAGGATTTTTTTATATTAAAATCATACTCTATTAATTAATTCATTGCTTTCAATGTTTATTCTTATCTTGGATATATTTTGAATGTGATGTTCTCAAGGATCTATATTTGCTGTACTTGTATGGATTATTTACATGTAATGGTGCTTATTTGAATTGTGATATCAAGTAGTCGAATAGTACATGCCTAGAGAAGACAGAGTGTGCTGCAACCCTAGTTTAGTGTGAGACAATCTGTGCCACTCGAAGATGAATTATGTTGGTGCTTGAATCGTATTTAACTTCTTGAAGGAGGAATTGAGCTTGTAGCTACAATTCCCCATAATCATCCAATGTAATAAGCTAATTGAATGCATAATACCCTTATTATGAAGCTAGTGGTGGATTTGCAATCCTTGGTTTAATAAACATATTTATCAAAACAACTTTTAATCGCTTTCATAGTTTAGATTTATTTTCATTGTTCTTAATTTAGTTAAAGTCAAAATCAAAATTATGCTTTCTTAATTAACAAGGGTTAAGTTTTAAAATTAAAGTCCTTTAGTATTTCAATCTCTGTTGGTTCGACCTCTACTTCCACACCACATATCTTATAAAGTAGAGTAAACTTTATATCTTGATTTTGACAGGATCAATTTTGGAATGTAGAGTTTGAACTTACTTCCACATTTGAATCAAGCGCCAACGAGAGACTTTGCTCGAGGACTAGCAAAATGTAGTTTTGGGGGTGTGATCGGGAGTAAACTAGTTCTAATTACACGCCTTAATTCACATTTGTCAAGTACTTTTTATCCTATTTTAGTATATTTTTACTTTGTTTTCAATTTTCTAGTAGTTTTGGGAAGAAAGCAAGAATCCAGGATAAATAGGGTGCAAAGAAAGACTGAAAGATGCAAAAAAAGGAACCGTGCGCGTGTGGCCTGCTTGTGCGACATTTCAACCCATCAAAAATTACGCTCGTACGATCGGTACATAATACCAAAAACACGTATTTCTGTGTACTAAAGATACCCACGTGAACGAAACTACCTAATTACGTCTAGAATGTAATTTAAAGCAGTTTTAGTGCAAATTAGTTTAGGAAAGCTTCCTTATTTTTCCAAAAAATTTATACATCCTTTTGTAAATCAATTTTTAGGTTAGGCAACACTATACACATTCATATACAACTAAAATTTCAGTCATTGAAGAGAGGGAAGCAAGAAGAAGAAGAAGAAGAAGACTAAGGATTCCCATGGCCTCTTCCATCAACCTCTTGCCATTCATCGATTCTATGGCTACTTAGACCTAGATCTAGGGTTTCAATGAAACTCTAGCCAAGTAATAGGGTATATTTCATACTATTCTTTTAGATTTATTATGTATGGATGATGATTACGTGTTTAGAGGATTTTTTTATATTAAAATCATACTTCTATTGATTAAATCATTGCTTTCAATGTTTATTCTTGTCTTGGATATATTTTGAAAGTGATGTTCTCAAGGATCTATATTTGCTATACTTGTATGGATTATTTACATGCAACGGTGCTTCTTTGAATTGTGATATCAAGTAGTCGAATAGTACATGCCTAGAGATGACAAAGTGTGCTGCATCCCTAGTTTAGTGTGAGACAATCCGTGCCACTCGAAGATCAATTATGTTGGTTCTTGAATCGTAGTTATCTTCTTGAAGGAGGAATTGGGCTTGTAGCTACAATTCCCCATTATCATCCAATGTAATAAGCTAATTGAATGCATAAATACCCTTATTATGAAGCTAGGGGTGGATTTGCATTCCTAGGTTTTATACACATATTTATCAAAACAACTTTTAATTGCTTTCATAGTTTAGATTTGTTTTCATTGTTCTTAGTTTAATTAAAGTCAAAATCAAAATTCTCCTTTCTTAATTAACTAGGGTTAGGTTTTAAAATTAAAGTGCTTTAGTATTTCAATCTCTGTTGGTTCGACCTCTACTTCCACACCACATATCTTATAAAGTAGAGTACACTTTATATCTTGATTTTGACAAGATCAATTTTGGAAAGTAGAGGTCGAACTTACTTCCGCATTTGAATTAAGCGCCGACGAGACTTTGCTCGAGGACTAGCGAAATGTAGGTTTGGGGGTGTGATCGTGAGTGAACAAGTTCTAATTACACACCTTAATTCACATTTGTCATGTACTTTTTATCCTATTTTGTATATTTTTACTTCATTTTCCATTTTCTAGCCGATTTTGGAAGAAAGCAAGAATCCAGGCTAAATACGGTGCAAAAATAGACTGAAAGAAGCAAAAAAAAAATACCTCGCGCGTGTGGCCTGCTCGTGCGACATTTCAGTCCATCGCTCGCGCGGCCCTCTCACACAACCACCTAAAATCGCGGTCACGCGATCCGTACATAATACCAAAAACACGTATTTCTGTGTACTGAAGATACCCACGTGAACGAAATTGCCTGATTACGTCCAGAATGTAATTTATAGCAAGTTTAGGGCAAATTGGTTTAGGAAAGCTTCCTAAAATTTCCAAAAACTATGTACATCCTTTTGCAAATCAATTTTTAGGTTAGGCAACATTATACACATTCATATACAACTAAAATTTCAGTAATTGAAGAGAGGGAAGCAAGGAGAAGAAGAAGAAGAAGACTAAGGATTCCCATGGCCTCCTCCATCAACCTCTTGCCATTCATCGATTCAATGGCTACTTAGACCCAATCGGGGCCTCTGGGAGCTGGTATCTTTCTGTTTTTATCCTCAGGGGATGATGTAGGACTCTCTGGGAATCTCTCTTAACTATTTCTTGATCGAGAACCAGGTTCCATCTCTGAATCTCTCACGGTTGATCAAAACTTTGCATTGGTCGGTCTGTAAAGCTGATTCGGGCCTTCGGGAGCTGATCTCTTTATGTTTCTTTCCTTTAGGGATGATGTGTAATTCTCGGATAATCTCTCTTAATTGTTTCTTGATCGGGAACCAGGACCCATCTCTGAATCTCTCATGGTTGATCAGATCTTTGCATTGGTCGGTCCAAAAAAAGCCGATTCGGGCCTTCGGGAGCTGAAATCGTTATGTTTCTTTCCTCGGGGGATGATGTAGGATTCTTGAAGAATCTCTCTTAAATTTTTCTTGATCGGGAACCAGGACCCATCTCTGAATCTCTCACGGTTGATCAGATCTTTGAAATGGTCGGCTCAAAAAGTTGATTCGGACCTTCGGGAGCTGATATCTTTCGGTTTCTATCCTCAGGGGATGAGCTGAGTCTTTTGGGGTTAAAATGGATCAGCTGGGGATAAAGCCTCATAAATCTTGACTAAAATGGACCACTGGGGCTAAACGGGATCACGAACGGGCTAAAATGGGTCAAAACGGGCCGAAATGGGCTGAAACGGAGCAAAGTCGGGCCCGCAGGGAACAGTGCCGCAGTGGCACTGGGCCACTGCCATGGCGATAGTTGGCCAGTGCCACACTGCCACTGGGTGGCCGAACTCTATTTGTGTATATCTCGGGTTTTTGGGCATTTCAAGCTCATTTTTGGCCATTTCAGGGTGCTTTTGCAGCCAAAATCCGTCAAAACGCAGCTTGTGCGTGCTCAGGTGAGTAATCTTTCTCCATGATTGGAATTTTGATTGGTGTTTTTGTTTGTTCCATTTTTTAAGCAAAAAATTTGGTTCTAGTCTTCCATTTTCTTGCAGATCCATGGCTTCGAGCTCAAGGAGACCGTCTACGAAGGCGAAGGAATGAATGAAAGCCGACCGCCAAACCCCAGACTTGATTTTACGGGACCCCCAACGTCATCTTTCAGCCGCGACTCTAGCGAGCCTGGTATGTGAAACTTTCGATAGTTTAGGACTATTTTGTGCATTGTGCTAGTTTTATGAACTGTAGTGTGCACGTAGAGTTTGTTGGAAGCTTGTTTTGTGCTCGTATGTTCATTTTGTGAAGTTGTACTTTGGGTCATGAATAGTGATTTTGTGCTCATTTTTTGTCATTTTTTGATGTGTGTAGGTGCCAGATGTGACATTGAAGGGCCATGGTAGCCTTGCTCATGCTTTTCTGTGGTACACCCAACTCTCGCCTGCCGTCAAGAGAATGGTAGATGATGCCGGGTTTGGCGGCTTTGTTCGCTTAGTTTCAAAGAGTACCAATGATCTGGGGCATTTTTACACTCTTGCTAAGTGATGGTGGGACACCAACAATACTTTCCATCTGCCATTTGGTGAGATGTCAATGACGCCTTTTGATTTTTCCATGATTATCGGCTTGAGGGTTGGCGGGAAGCGCCTATCTTGGATTACTTCTATGAGGTTGACCCGGAAGCTGTAGAGATGCTGATTGGGGCTGTTACTCCTAATTTGGAGAGGCACTAGTTCCCTTGTGGCTGGCTTTATCGGGCTAACGGCAGAGGGAATCACAACCGGAATAATTCTCAACTTCTGAGGGTATTTCTTCTGTATGTCCTTGGTTGCTCAATTTTTGCGACATGGAATGATCGGGTGAGCTTGAGGCTTCTTTCTTGCCTTGCGACCATTGGTGAAATCCCCTCTTTTGACTGGGGCGGTGCTGCCTTGGCCCACCTTTACAAGCATATAGGTGAGGTTTCTCTAGGCGATGTCAAATCGACGGGGGGATTCTGGCAAGCTTGGGAGGTATGCACTGCATCCTCTTTTATCTTCCAGCTTTTTGATTTCCGTACTTCTTGCCTTTTTTGATTTTCCCTTTATCTGTGCAGCTTTGGAGCTTAGAGTACCTGAAGGTGTTGGCTCCTTCCCCTGCTGATGAATCAGGTGAAGATGAGGACGGCATGGCTCCTGTGCCTTTGTTTCCTCGGGGCTTGAGATGGCGGAGAGATGTTGTCGGGTAAAGAGCAGGGCTCATTGGATTGTTCTCCTCATAAACTTCTTATCTGGGCTGACAGCTACTAGCGTTGATTGGACGCCAGTATTGATTGTTTTGTTTTTCGTTTGAATAAAATTTTTTAAATTTATAAGTTAATAAAGATGGTTGTGGGTAACTTGTTGACGAGAACCCTCATGAGACTTCACTCGTCCGACTAGGGACACCTAGAGGTTTAAAAGGCTTGTTGCATATGCTAAATGCAATCGTGATCCATGTAAAAATGGAATAGATTTTTATTAGTAGTTTTAATTTTATTTTCTTTTTGCTCGAGGACTAGCAAGATGTAGGTTTGGGGGTGTGATCGGGAGAGAACAGATCCTAATTACATGCCTTAATTCACATTTGTTAGCATATTTTATCCTATTTTTATGTATTTTTATTTCGTTTTCTATTTTAGAGCAGGTTTTGGAAGAAAACACTAATCCAGGTTAAATAGGGAGAAAAAGCACAAAGAAAGAAGTTGAAAAAAGCCAATCACGCGCGCGACCCGCTCGCGCAAAAATCCCGAAATTGCTTGAGCGATCCGCTCGCGCGAGGTCCCAATATCGCATTCGTGCGGCCCGCTCGCGCAACCTGTGTAAAAATCAAATATGTGTATTTCACTCTACTGATGATTCCTATGCGAAAGAAACTGCCTAATTACGTCTAGAAAGCTAAATACAGCAGTTTTAGTGCGAATTGGATTAGGAAAGCTTCCAAAACTTGCCTAAAATCTATATATACCCTATTTTACTTCAATTAAAGGGTTGACAATTGTTATACACAGCCATATACACAAAAACTCCAGCCATTGAAGAGAGGAAAGCAAGGAGAAGAAGAAGAAGACCAAGGATTCCCATGGCCTCCTCCATCAACCTCTTGCCGTTCATCAATTCCATGGCCAACTAAACCTAGATCTAGGGTTTCAATGAAACCCTAGCCAAGTAATAGGGTTTTATTTATGTTTTTATTTTAGTTTGTATGGATGATGATTACATGTTTAGAGGATTTTTTATAAATAAATCGTACTTCTATTGATTAAATCATTACTTTCAAAGTTTATTCTTGTCTTAGATCTATTTTGATTGTGATGTGCTCAATGATCTATATTTGATGTGCTTGTATAGATTGTTTACATGTATTGGTGCTTAATTGAATTGTGCTATCAAGTATCCGAATAGTCCATACCTAGGCTAGACGGATTATGTCACAACCCTAGTTTAGTGTGGGATAATTCGTGCTAACCGAGAATGGATTATGTTGGTGCTTGAACCATAGTTATTTTTTTGACGGAGGAATTGGGCTTGTAGCTACAATTCCCCATTATCATCCAACATAATAGGCTAAAGTAATTCATAAATATTCCCATTATAAAGCTAGTGGTGGATTTGCAATCCTAAGTTCCCTTCAAATATCTTTACAACAACTTTAATTGCATTCATAATTGAGATTTACTTTTATTGTTCTTAGTTTAATTAAAATCAAATCAAAATCTATTTTTCTTAATTAATTAGATTTTAAGTTTTAAAATTAAAGCACTGTAGTATTTCAATCTCTATGGGTTCGGCCTTTACTTCCACACTGCAAATCTTTAGAAAAGTAAAGTATACTTTTATATCTTGATATTGACAACATCATGGTCCATAACATAGTCCTCTTCTAAGAATGTGGCATTGGTGCTAACAATAACCTTCTGATCCTTAGGACTATAAAACAGACCACCTTTAGTTCCTCTTGGATACCCAACAAAGAAACATACTTCTGTTCTTGATTCCAACTTTTATGCGTTCCCTTTTAACACATGTACTAGACTACCCCAGATCCGAACATGTCGCAGACTAGGGTTTCGCCCAGTCCACAATTCCGTGGGAGTAGTAGGTACTGACTTAGATGGTACCAAGTTTAGAATGTATGCAGCTGTCTCTAATGCGTGTCCCCAAAAGGAAATTGGTAAATTCGAATAACTCATCATAGATCTTACCATGTCCATGAGAGTCCTGTTCCTTCTTTCTCCTACACCGTTCTGCTGAGGCATACGGGTTGCAGACAATTGGGATGTAATCCCTTGCTCCAATAAGTATTCCCTAAACTCTCCCAAGAGGTACTCTCCACCACGATCAGATCGTAATGTCTTGATACATTTACCTAGACGCTTCTTCGTTTCATCCTTGAAGTCTTTGAATTTCTCAAAGCATTCAGACTTACGCCGCATCAAATAAATGAACCCATACCTTGAGTAATCATCGATGAAAGTGACAAAGTACTCAAATCCCCTCTTGCTTAGACAGTTATAGGACCACACAAATCAGAGTGAACCAGTTCCAACGACTCTTTTGCTCTATAGCCCTTGGCCGAGAATGGCCTCTTGGTCATTTTACCTTCCAAGCAGGATTCACAAACTGGAAGTGCCTCCATTTCGAATGAGCCTAATGGCCCATTTTGAACCAGTCTTTGAATCCTTTTCAAATTAATATGACCAAAGCGTAAGTGCCAAAGATGCGTTTGGTTCATCCTCGAAGGTTCTTTTCTCTTAAATGACAAACTATTTGTGTTATTCAATTCATTAAGTTGCAGTATAGGAGAGATAGGATTTATAATATAAAGATCATCCACCAATTGACCAGAACAAATAAAACGTTTATTTTCTTTAATAACTACTACTTTATTAAAATGAACTGAATATCCATTCTTTACTAAACTAGAAACTGAAACTAAATTCCTTCTAATAGAAGGTACATAAAAGCAATTTCTTAATATAAAAATCCTATCTCTACCAAAACTAAGATGTAGATCTCCTACTGCAACTGCTGCTACTCTCGTAGCATTTCCCATATATAGATAAATCTCTCCATCACTGAGCTGCTTGGTTCCTTGGAACCCCTGCAAAGAATTGCATACATGATCAGTGGCTCCCGTATCTATACACCAGGTACTGGTAGATTGGACCGCTAAACATGATTCAACAACTAGTAAATGAGATTTACCTTGATTGTTCTGTATGGCGAGATAAACTGGACATTGCTTCTTCCAGTGTCCTGGCTGCTTGCAAACAAAATATTTGCCTTTAGGCTTTCTCGGTTGTCCTTGTGGCCTTTGGATTGGCGAAGGACCCGAGGCCTTCTTTTGATCCTTTTTCATTTTCTTCTTGCCTTTTGGCTTTGAAGCAGAACCTTTCTCAAACACAAGAGCACTCCCTGACTTTCTGTTGATACCCTCAGCTACCTGGAGTTCTTTAAGTAGCTCCGCCAAGGTATATTTAAATTTATTCATGTTGTGATTGAGGCAGAATTGCTTAAAAGACTCTGGCAGTGACTGGAGTACGATATCGACCTGGGTTTCCCCGTCGATTTCAGGTCCAAGAATCTCTAGTTCATTAAGAAGAGATATCATCTTAAGAACATGATCCCTTTTAAGCGTCCCCTTAGCCATGGTTGTGTTCATCAAGTCTTTCATAGCAACCTACCTAGCAGCACGACTTTTATCCTCGAACATATCTTGGAGGCTCTCCATCATGTCATAGGCGCTGGCCATTGACTGATGCTGATGTTTCAGCACATTTGACATGGATGCCAAAATGTAACACCGTGCCATCTCATCAGTTTTGACCCATTTCTTGTGAGCCTGGGTTTCCTCAGCGGTTGCCCCCTCACTAGGTTGCTCAGGACATTCTTGAGTAAGCACAAACTTGTACTCTTCAGCAGTTAACACAATATCCAAATTCCTTTTCCAGTCTATATAGTTTGGTCCAGTAAGTTTGTTTTCTTTAAGTATAACAGCGAGTGGATTGAAGGAACCCATTTAAAAGCCTGAGAATCACATAATATAAATAATTACATTTGGGCAAAAAATTACTATGGATTCGAGTTGAAAATATTGGTTCCCTCTACCATATTTGAAAATAATCCGCCAACAACCTGATACACCGTGATAGTATGACTCGATGGGAAGCCATATACTATCCATCATTTGTTTAGATAGGTAATTGCCTTTTAATTTTACTATCCAGGCAATGTACCTTGCCTAGTAAAATTAAACTGCAGACTTGCTTTGATCCTATAAATAACAACAGTGACTCAGATGGAGAGGATATTATTATTTATAGCTAAGTGTATACCATCACTTAATTCTAGGTCAAGAGTTCTGTGAGGAACACCTCTGATGGAGAGGTGACCCACACCAACAATCACCCAAGACATTCTTTTAAAGAAGTTTGTACTGATGATTCCCTGATCAACTACATCCAATGGGTAGGATGACACTAGAGCCATCACACAAAATTAATCATATCATCTACAAACCAGTGATAGAGACCATAGGATTTATACTTGACAAATTCGATTTACCATCAGCAACTGCCTTCCAGAACTATTTTCTGAAACAGCCTTCAGAAACTACCTCTAGATTGCTTTCTGAAACTGCTTGTAAATTGTCTTCACAAACTGTCTTCACGGATTTACTTGAGATATATTACACAAACCCTATGCCTCCATGAAGGAGTTCACATGCTATTTCTTTGCAGTAAATTAACCACACATCAATCAAGCGTGGGATCCAATACACACAAATCCTATGCCTCCATAAAGAAGTTCACATGCTATATTAAAACAGCAAAACTAACCACGGATAAAACCATCGTGGGATCCAATCACACCAAATCAGTGACCATAATAGTGGAATAAGAACGCTGCAAAACAAGGGTTAACACAGTTCTACGTTCTATCCATCCATCAAAACACGCATAAGATCTGTTTTATTCGACAATATGGTTGCGTCCAACCCATACGCAGAATCAACGTTGCTCTGATACCACTGTTAGGAAAGTGCGTTCCCAGAATCCATTGACAGCACGTATAAGTTGGTATTGCAAAAAAAATTACGTGAAAACTACAATAGCCCTACAAGGGCGGAACTATGGTTACCTTAAACTGCTAAAACGGATTGCTGTAGTAGACGATTCGAGAACACGGGCTCGATAACAGGTCACGATCTTCTACCGTATTCCTTTGATGCCAGAATATCGAACTGAGTGTGGACACCTTCGAAATCCTTTATGTTTCTGCTCTTTCTTTTTACGCTCTCTTTTCTATTCTGAGTTATAATACTCTAGATGGAAAAATGCAAACCGAGGAGAGAGCCAAATCAGCATATATATAGGCTACGATAGGGACCATAAGAAGTTAATAAGGAATAGGCTTCCTTATGGAATTAGGAAACCCTAATTCGAATTGAATCAGATTCATATTTCCATAAATTATAATTCATACCACTAAAGAATTATAATTGCACTCCTACCCTTATCTCAAAAATATATTTCGAGCTCCATGTTATTAAATGCTTATTATCTCCCCATGTTAAGATTACAGATATCCATTAATTAAATATAATTACTGAAAATCACATTTGATTAATCTCTTAAAATTCCTTGAGATCCTCTGCTTAACTTATCTGATATGTCGGATACAAAATCCACCTGCAGGGTTTGACATAATCAAAACTTATAAGCTTTCTCAAGGGGATATCATCAATCCCAAAATTGAGACATGGATTCCATAATTAATTAATATCCACCACACAATTAATATTGTCACCCAATCCAATGAGATATCGACCCATTTAAGGATCTCACCCTTTTAGGGATCAAAGTGTAAATATTAAATGTACGTATCCATATAATAACCTAGGATTTAGAGCATAAGCACTCATAATAGTCATGAGGTATTAATTATCTTATAAGTCATTATAAAGATAATTACCCCAAGTCGGTCCCGTTTAATACACAAAATGTACCAGCATGGTGAGTTAAAATTATACCGTTTCCCGCAGTCAAGACAAACCTACTACAACACCATGCTGCAGTCCTACCGATGGTATGTCCAATCCATCTAAGATTGTAAACCAAAATCTTACATTCTACAAGATTCGATGGTCTGATCTTCCCTGTGCAAGCTGAACTCTACACATCAAACCACCTACTATGTAGAGTGAAAGAAACACATGCATAATATTAAATAAACAATATAATACAAATATTGCCCACACAGATTCTCATAAAAAATGGATTAACTAATTTTATTAAATGAATAATAAGTCAACTACATAAAACATGGCTTTTAGTATATATCCCTAACATACTCATCTTCACTAATGTTCGCGGTGCGAGTCGTTTGTTGTGATTAAATGTGGTCGATGTCAGCAATCTATGAGGTCATTTGATCTGTTGAAGGTATGTTCTATTCTTGCGTCTTCCATCGCCTCGGGTTAAGTCAATATCTCATGTGCTCCTTGTAGTAGGGCTGACCTTGGTAGTGTAGCAGGTTATGGCTTGAGTGATCTCAAAAGCGATTCAGAATGGGCGATATAGAGGTGTCGAAGTAACTCATTTCCATAGTCACTTGCGCTAGTGTCGTCAGTGGTCTTCCATAAGCCTTGTATCAGTCTTCCAAATACACCGGTGGGATCGATCTCCTTAGATATTATGTTGCTTAGCCTTCTGGACTGGTCCTCAGTTGTTTGAGATGGTTCATCCATTGCAGAGATCCAGAAGATTCTTCTGTTCCTATGTTTGAGTTCATGTCTATAAGGTTTCTATCATAACTTATGCGAAGCAATCATAGCCTATTACATCTCACATTATAGTTATCATCATAATCCCAGTAACTAGAATACGATGATTGAAACTATTGAATAGATTGATCCCAAAAGAAGCCGAATCCGAAAAGGCATGTGAATTCTCACAGAGAGAAGTACAATAGTAGAATGATGTGATCCATCCAAGAATAAGATGTAAATCTAACAAGGATTGAATGATTGTTTACTACGGAAGTAATCGTAGTATCTCAAGATTTGTAGGAAATAAAAGTAACTGATGGCATAAGGCCTTCAACGAATGAAATAAGAATTAGGTATTTCATAAGTGAAATAGTCCAAATGAAACCCCACTGATAAAGAATAAGGTAGCAACTGAGAGAGACAATAAGAGGTCAAGATGTACAGAGAGTACAATGTTTTTGAGTTCAAGGCAAGAACAAGGACAGAGAACTCATTTAGAATTATTACAAATGAAATGAACTTGTTAGAATTTGTTCAAGGAATAATAAGTCAAAAAGAATGACTTTATAGTACTAGTGATCGAATTTGTTCTCAAAAGAATTTGTCAAGAATCGGATGATCATGGTATATACTCAAGAATTGTTGACTGAGGAATTTCTAAAAATTCAAGGAAATGAATTACTTATCAAGGATTGTATCACAATAATTATTGACAGTAATCGGAGCCACTTTACAAAATATATAGATCCCTTTTCTAGAAAAAATGATCATTAGAATAAAAGGTATCGATTTACTCAAAGGGAGTGGAATGAGTAGAAAGGATATGACTGCTTACTATGGTACTCGCCTACCATATCCAAGGTAAAGTTTGCCTCTCTTATTATCTATAACGAGTCCTCTAAGAACTCCTCCTCAGGGTCCTCCTCCTTCTCCTTGATGTCAGCTAGATCTGCTTCATGGTCCTGCTCAAGCATCGGTATCATCTCGTCCCCGTCAACTGGTGGTGCTGGATGGTCGTGTACATCATCCCCTAGTCTCTGAAGATCGTCCGCTGGTTCATTTTCCTCGATTAGCTCGTCAACGCTACTCGCCGGATCATCATCAATCATCAGGTCATCATCGTCATCAGTGTCATCACCATCAGATGGGTCGTCAGTTGTGTGGTCAGTACCTGTAGAATTATCTCCACTCGATATGTCGTCATCACTATCCGTATCCATGGGATCTGAATTCGCATCTGGCTCTGGTATTAGCTTGGGAGAGAATGGTGGTGCTGGTGCTCCCATGATAATCGGGAAAAGTATATCATTGTATAATGCCTCATCTTGGGCCATGCTGATAAGCTCTTGATGAATGAATTTAGTAGTCTCTGAAGCATGGATCAACTCGAGCTGAACCCAATCCGAATACTGCAATGCATTGGTAAGCACAGCTCTCCGCATGTCCTCCTCCAAGATGTGCCTCGCCCTCTGGCGGATCCGCTGTCGATATAGTACTGGGTCGGCAGGCTGGATATGACCATTGAGAATATAGTGCCTTCTGAAATCATCGTGAACGAAGATCGGCTCTATAGTCCTGCAAGAGGAGCTAACTTAGCGTCAGTACTAATACGAGGTAAATCTTAGGCTTATTACTTAAGGTATAGGACAATCAATGAGTACGTCTAAACCTAAGGCTCTCATACCAAAAATCCCTGTCACACCCCGAAGTACCAAAAATAGGGAAAAATAAATTTCTTTTATGGGTTCGTAGACACGTGACTGGTTGTGAATGTCACCGGATTGTCCAAACATGCTTATAACAATAATGTGATATGGGAAATTGACTAAGTTCAGCAGCAGAAATTTAAAACATCCAAGTCTTACATCAGTAGTATATTACAGGCCAAAAAGATATTCAAAAGTTACATATTACAAGACCAGCTAAACTATTACACCAGTAACATAATAACAACAGAACTATAATAAAAGAAAAGCTCCAAAGTCTTCAGTTGGCGAAACCGTAGCCTTCCTCGTAGTAATCATCACCAGCATAGTCTTCATAGTAAAGTTAGCATCTTGATTGCAGTCGGCTCCGTCTGGACCTACAAAGGCTGGACGTGGAAGGTCCAGCGGCATGAAAAAGCCGTTAGCAGTTAAGCTAAGTGAGGATCCCCTTAAGGTTACCACCACTTAAGGTAAGTTATTCTTTATATCTTCTTATTTCTCGAAACCATATCTCGTTCATCATTTCTTATTCTGGATACTATGCCTTGTTCATCTTTCCTTATTCTCAAAACCATGTCTTATTTAAACCCAATCATTCCCTGCAGAATTGACCAATGATATTGACTGAAAGAAGACTTAACTCCAAATGCATTTACTGGTCAAGAAAGAACAACACTCAATAATGAATAGTTAATTGTCGCCCAACTGGCACTCAAACTGCCGCCCAAATGGCATTCAAACTATCGCCCAACTGCCATTCAAACTATTTCCCAAAATGGCATAAGTGTGCGGGACATTAACAATCTCTTGGTCGAACACGTCATGCCGATCCTCAGGTCGCTTGCACGTTACCAAACACGTCATGCCGTTCCGCAGACCAAGGATACGGGAAATTAATTATCACTTGGATGAACACGTCATGCCGATCCTCAAGTCACCCGTACATAACCAAACACGTCATGCCGATTCTCAGTCCAAGGGTGCGAAAAAATAACCAACCACTTGATCGAACACGTCACGATGATCCTCAGGTCATCCGCACTTGACCAAACACGTCATGCCGATCCTCAGATCAAGAACACAAAACATAACTCTCCGATTGACACCATGGAAGTACCGAAAGACCAATTTTGCAAGAAATATCGAAACACGACACAAAGGTTCACGAATCAACTTTGACCGGTAGTCACAAGACTAGAAACGAAACCCAACGTGCCTTTTTTGCATTAAGTCTATTATTGAAGGTTTTATTGTTATTTTTCACGTTCGTACGTTTCGTAGTTTAGTTCATTAATATTATCCATTTATAACCATCAGTATTTCGCTTTATGTTCGACATTCCATTTTCCTCTCAATATACTTACGATGGAAACTTTCCCAATCACTTACCAGTGCAATAATCGTGCCATTCAGCATACTTATAGTTTGGGTATGAACTTTCCAACGGTCATTAGACTACATTCATAACAATAGAAAACATAGCACGTAGCTCATGGATTTATAACATGAATTTAATACCAATAAACATATAGATGAAACCCTTAACATACTCATCTACGCGATAGCACTACCATAGCACGAGATTTTTTTATAACAACACAGGTACCAGAAAACTAGCATCAACAATCAACACCAGGCATAAACAAAACATTATACAAAAAGCTGTACAATCTGCTAGGATATATTTTCACTGTGTTGACTGAATTAACATGATTTATTTGGGCATGATAAATTTCTTTGTAGATCAAGCTCAAAACTAAAACATTGTAGATAATAGGAATGTCTCCATGTACAAAAAAAATCTAGCTTCAATTACATTTTTGAGCTACTCAAAATATTTATTTTACAAGACATTTCTTATATCTTGCACAGTTCTGCCCCAGATTAATAGTATTGCATTTTACGTGAATTTCACCTATGAAGGACAAGTTCTTAGACTGAGCTATAGAAGGGTTATTTGTAGATAAATGAGTTAGCTTTTGCCACAAAAAAACCTAGCTTAATTATCATTTCTGAGCTGCTCCAAACGTTGATTTTACTAAACTACATTCTATAAAAAGTTTATGTTTCCCAGATTCATAACACTACGTTGTACATGCATTTCACCCATGAAGGATTGATTTCTAAACTGAGCTATAGAAGAGTTATTTATAGATAATTGAGTTAGATTTTACCACAAAAAAACCTAGCTTAATTACGATTTTTGAGCTCCTCAAAACATTCATTTTACTAAACTACATTCTGTTGGAAGTTTCTGTTTTCCCAGGTTTATAACACTGCGTTGTACATGCATTTCACCCATGAAGGAGTGATTTCTAGACTGAGCTATAGAAGAGTTATTTGTAGATATATGAGTTAGATTTTACCACAAAAAACCTAGCTTATTTCGGATTTTTAAGCTGCACAAAACATTTATTTTACTAAACTATATTCTCCTGAAAGTTTCAGTTTCTCAGATTTATGGATTTGTCTTGTATGTCATGAAAACTTCAACACAACAACATCAAACTTCTACCAAACATTAATACATACTATATATGTTCTAAATTGAGTTAGATTACTCACAGTTACTCACAATTTGCTCATAATTTACTCACTATTTACTCACCAAAGCTTGAAATTAAGCTTGATGTTGTTCTTGAGCTTGATGGAGCTTGAACTTCAACTTTAATGGTGTCGCCTTCTTCTTCTCCTATATGAACTTATAACTCTAGCTCTTTTTTCTTTACTTAAGTTTAGATTAAGAGAGACAAAGTGTGTCAATTGTGTGCATGTTCATGTTATATATAGAAAGTGCATTAGCTTAGGTGTCATTTGCATGTTACATGCATAGGATATGTGTCCATTAAGTGGACATGTGTCCAAAGGGATGTCATGTGGTTGCCACATGGCCGGCCATGTGGGGCCCACCTCAAGTTGTGTACCACTTTCTCGGTTTACGTGCATAAGTTCCTCAGTATACGTATCAATCTTGATTTACGTGCAACCGGGTACTATTTCTAATGTCCGGGTCCGGGTACGGGACTAAGTTAAATCTTAGTATGGCCGAGCCGGTGTAGTTACTACAGTCTAATATGATAATGCTACAACACGTCCACACCGTCACATAATAAAATAATAATATAATAATGTAGTCGGTCCAATACATAAATTCGAAAAACTGATTATTTATGAAAAGAAAATTATAGATGTTATATCTTCCACCACCTATTAAATGATTTCATACTCGAAATCAGAGCTTATCTAGGTACAAAACAAAAAAAGGATATTTCTCTCACATCTCTAACTCCATTTCCCACGAAGCTTCTCTTTCATCATGATGATTCCATTGAACTTTCACCAATGGGATCTCCTTGTTCCTCAGCTTCTTGGTTTCTTGACCCAAAATCTTGATGGGTCTCTCTGTGTAAGACACGTTATTCGCCTCAATGTCCTTGAAGTCGATTACATGTGGCGTTGCGCCCTAATGATACTCCTTCAACACACTGATATGAAAAAACATTGTGAATACCTGACAAACTTGGTGGCAACATCACTAATTTCTAATATCCTATGTTGAATTCTTGGAGAAATTCAGGTGCTACACCATTCCCCAAAACCAATTTTCTCTCAACCCTCGCCCTGAACTACACTCGACCTGATTCCCACTCGGGGATATCTAGGCAACCGCATCGGTTTGGTCGCTCCACCCACAAAAATAGGCCAATTCCTCTCAATCCTCCCTTGATCTACGCTTGACCTGATTCCTACTTAGGGATACATAGGCAACTGCATCGGTTCGGTCGACACTATCATAATCAACCCCTTTTCTTTCAAGACTTTGGCCCGAACTACGTTGGACCTGATCCCCGTTCAGAGGTACGTAGGCAGAATTTCAAAAAAAATAAAAAAAAAAAGAAAAGAAAAAAGAAAAATGGCTCGCTAAGTCGAAAATCCGAAAGGACGCCTAGGCAAAAGTTAGAGCTAAATCCAAAGCGAGCAATAACAAAAGAGAGAAAAAGAGCTCGCTAGGTCACCTAACTGGTGCCTAGGAAAAATTATGAGCATGTGAGAAAAATAAAGTCGCGGTCCTTACCATAACCCAGAAATCACCCTTCACACTAGGGGCAAACTTCGGCCACCCGTCTCGTTTGCCTGAACCTCCTCTAAACTAGGGGCAAACGTCAGTCATCTACCTCGTTTTCCTCACAACCATACATATCCCAAACTAGGTGCAAACTTCGGCCACCCGTCTCGTTTGCCTGTAATCGTCCTAGCATGCCCAAACAAGTACCAAAAGCAAATATCTGATCAAAATCATACTACAAACGTTTTCAGAAAAGCCAAAAGCATAAAATAAGCTTCTCCAAGTAACCAAGGTTCGCCGATAAACAAACTTGGAATATTACATAAGCAAGGATAAATGAAAACACAAAAAGTTCTTTCAGAAAGCAATCCCAAATATCAAAGACACTTGGAGGAAAGAAGCAGAATCAGTCAAGTCTAGTTATATTTTGTGTCTTTCATTTCTTCAAAGGTCTCTAGAAATAGGCTCTTGCTCGACCGGTCCAGCCCCAGATGAAAGCAGCAATAGTAGTGGCTCAGAAAGAAGAAGCGTTCTTTGATTGAAAGCGTGATCCAAACCATTTAGGGTTTCAGCTAGAACCCTGGCTATGAGATTCCTGCTAAATTTCTGCCCAAGGCACACGTGCACCAAGTCAGTAGAAGCACTCGAGAACAGAAAAAGCGAAGTCATGCACAGTATCAGAGCGACTACGCGGGTAGCATCATATACGCTAGGATTCCTAGGACTAGCATACCGGGCGATGATGGAAGCAATGTCAAGAACCTCACCATGAATTAGCCGGCAAGAAATTGTAGTGGAATAGTTCAGGTATTCAGCTAAGCCTCACGTGAGACTAGGGGTATCAGCAGAAGGGAAAATTAGGTCAAAGTCAGAATCAAAGCCAAGGATAGCACAGAACTCCTCAAATCAGGGACATATCTCCAGGCCGTTGAAATTGAAGACATGGTTCAGCGGGTCCCAGTGAACAATAGCGGTACGCATGAACTCAGTGTTCAGAGCCATCTGTGAAGAGAGAATAGCTCGGTCAGACTGCCGCTGAAGAGGTTGATCCGCTCCACACCATCTGTGATGTTCAGCCAAGCTGTGAGTTGAGCGGGATCATACAATGCCATATTTTCTGTTGTGGCTCTAGCAAAATTGAAAATTTTGGCAGCACCATCCCGTTTCATGGACTATCCCACCTGTAAGGCAAACACACTCACTATCACAAGGCTGCTCATCGCAGTAACATCAACAATCACAGAATCAAAATGCATAACCACCAGCCAAAGCAAGCACACAACTGCGCCTTCAAATAAGAAATTATCCAGCTCGAAAGGCAAAACATCATAATACGCTATCAAGGGTGATAAATCATCCTACACATCATCCTACACATTGTCGTACACATTGTCCATCAGTCACATTATTCACTAGTACAACCCAATTGAAAACATGGAATGGAGATAAAACAAAAATCCCTATTTAGGCGGCTTCAGTCTTCCTCTTTTTCGTCCTCTGTCGGGCCACCTGGAATGTACGTCGGCGATGGCCTCCTCCTACCACCTCTGTACCTCGGCCCGGTCCTCGATGATCCAGCACCATCCCCACGATACTACACACACAAATAAAATAAATGCAATCAGTAGAGAAACAACAAAAGTACAAAAATGAAGTTGAGTAAGAAAATTACTAAGGACGCCATCTGACTGGTGGTAAACTATCGCATACCATTCATCTATTAAGGGCAAAATCAGGGTTAGGACCTCATAACCTTAAGGAGCACAAAAATAGAGACATACCCGATGGTCTCGCGTGAGGACCAAAGACCGTAAGCTAGCTGCCAAGGCGTGGCCCTCGTCAGCATAACTCTAAGGGATGTTGAGGATGCTTGCTGGCTCAGTGGGATACCCACATATGACCCGTGGTACCTCCATAACCTGGGGAGAGCCATCTGCACCCAAAACATTAACGGTCCAATCCCAAGGAGGGATAGGATCAGAAACTGGGGGAACCTATCTCTTGTACATCTCGCGAAGCTGTAGGCACAAAATAAGTTAGGGAAAAGATGAGTCAAAAACATAGGCAACGGATAGAGACAAAAACGTAAAAGAAACTCACATCCAGGAGTGGGAAGTTGGGCACCAGGAAGCGGCCATGGTAAGCCTCATAGCCGGTCTCAGAGAGAAAGTGATCCCAAACATCAGTACCAGCTAAGGCTTCCAGCAAAGCATCACCAGAAAGGTCATCAGCATCCATCACATGAGGATTATGAGGGACGCGATACCTCAGACCGCCAACCACCTGTCGAGACACTCGTTCACCAAGGAACCATTGCCTTCTTTGGGTACTTTACGATGATTTGAAATAGAATAACGAACAAGAAGAAACGGAATCAAACGTCTACATACATCATGAAAAACAATCTCAAGCACATGCATCGTATAAATCAATAGAGTTCCTCATACAATTGCACGTGTGTGATATGATAGTCAAATGAACACGCGCATGTCATGAACATGGAATATACTTCGGATAACCATTTAACTATGTCTCGACTATGAATCTCACAATGTCAATTACACACTAAAATGAAACACTCAAAAACAGGTGTAATTTTTTAAAATATGTGAGTAAAGGAAATATATTTTCAAAACGAGAAATGCTCACATATGACTGGAAAAAGGCACATGACAGGAAAGAACGGTAGTCTCATGGATAGGATGCCAATAATCAAGAAAAAATAATCATTACCATGTTTTAATCCCCCTCCCATCGTTTTCATATCCAAACCATGTTTCCTAGGATCAAATAGGACTTTTCAACGGTTGTAACGTGGCTCGGGTAATATGAAAGGATAGAAAGGATTTATTAGGTAGTTTTAGAATGGAATTGTAAGGCATGTTTGATTTCTTTCATTCTCTCTTCTACCAACTTTTATCTTTTCATTCTCTTCTTTTTCATATTTCTTTCAATTTTTTTTTCTTCAACCTTATTCTTTTTTTCCTCTTTTTTTTTCTTTTCTTTTTCTCTATTCTTTTCCTCCTCGTTGCTTTTGAAACGAATATTCAATAAATAACAACGCAACCACCCCAAACATCATCTTATTTTCTTCTTCTTCTCAATCACACATCGCCTTAACACCACTAAAAGTTGATCAATCCTTCAGGGGTGAACTCCAAGTTGGCCAAATTGGAGCAAAAACAGGATAATGGTAGTTAAAGAAAAAAGGGCATTTTAATGGCTCAAGGGGAGCACAAAGGAAATTTATCATTTAATTGGATAGGACAAAGGTCAAAAGGGTGGAAAACAAAGAAGGCCTAAAATCATGTCCTAGAGTGATATGATTTTTCAACATTTACGACGGAAGATTATTTAGCATGGTAACAAATATTTTAACTTGACTATCAACCAAAACAAGAATAATGAGACTAAACAACAAGTTAATGCGCTATTTTAATGAAATTCGATAAACACAAGATGTATTTATAACCCTCTAAAAAGAAAAGATAGGCTCAAAAGCCCACTGGGTTTAGTCTCCACCATGTGTTATCTAGAAATCAGAATCATATTATAGTTCATATCAGACATGTATTCAAGCAACTACGTGCAGTGCATACGTTTGTGTGCAAATCTACGATATAAAACTACGATTCGAACTATACATGACCTAAAATGTTGCATCATGACTTCAGTAAATATTTAATCACATCTTTCCCTGTTTACCATTCTATAACAATCATAGTTACATAACAAAAAATATCGAATCAAGATTGCAAAAACGTCGGTAACATCGTTTATTTAAGCACAAGAATCGAAAATTTTCAAAAAATTTTAAAAAATTGCAGTATAATGTGCATGCGTGTGCATACCCCCAAACCTAAATCTTTCATTGTCCCGAATGAAACAATAAAACAAAATAAAGGAAAGTATGTAAGGGAGGAACGATATTACCTCGATCTCGGCAAACACAAACAGGTGAACGTACAATAATATGGAATCAAAGTTCAATTACTCCAAACGGAGCACTATTTCACCTGTTAATACTTAACAAAAGAAAATTAAACAAACAAATAAATAATAAAAGCTAACATATAAGTTTTTTTTTTAATTAGAAACTGAACTATAAGTAAAAGAACGTAATGAAAAGAAAACAAATAGAAACAAAACTATCTAAACAAAGACAAACTTAAATGAAAAAACTGAAAAAGAACGAACAGAAAAGAAAATAACTAACCAGGTGCGGGAAACAGAAGGTAAAAGAACAACAAGAAAAAGTGAGAAAATCCCCACCTCGCGCGAGCGACCCTCGCTCGCGCGAATCCCTCTGCGAGTTTAAGCAGAAGCATATTTTACGTTTGATAAAAGAAAATTTTCTAAGTCCTCAGATCGCGCGAGCGGACCGCTCGATCGAACTCCTCGCGCGCGCGAATTGTGGTGCGAGGTGATACTGAGGCTATATATCATAAAACAAAAACTTGAAAAATTTTGCCTATGGGAGAATCTCGCGCGAGCGGATCGCTCGAGCGATTTCGAGATTTTCGCGCGAGCGGGTCACGCGCGCGATTGGCTTTTTTCAGCTTCTTTCTTTGTGCTTTTTCTCCTTATTTAACCTGGATTAGTGTTTTCTTCCAAAACCTGTTCTAAAATAGAAAACGAAATAAAAATACATAAAAACAGGATAAAATATGCTAACAAATGTGAATTAAGGCAGGTAATTAGGATCTGTTCTCTCCCGATCAGACCACAAGCCCAAAAACAGTATTGTTCTAGAGGAAATGAGAAAAGAGACACCGAGACATACTTCTTCGATACCAACGGAACGAGAAGAAACACCATAATAAAGAGTTATCGATATTCCATTACCACGTCGTAGTGGGAGGATTATCGAAACTCGTGTAGATCCCGAACCAACCATTAACACGCAGGTTCTTGAACCAGTACAACGTGTAGATAATGGTGTATTAAGTTCAGAATCTTCACAATAAAATATCAGTGATACACAGAAACGGGTTATGCCTCGTTGTAGTAGGAGGGTTACTATTCAACCTGACCGGTATATGTTCTTGGGAGAGTCTTATGACTGGGCCCCTGATGAACAAGGTACCGACCCCTGTAACTACAATGAAGCACTCCAAGATAAAGATGCAGATCTTTGGCAAAAGGCTATGAAATTTGAAATAGAGTCTATGTACTCCAATCAAATCTGGGATCTTGTAGAACCACCCAATGAAATAAAACCCATTGGATGCAAGTGGATCTACAAGAAAAAGAGAGGAGCAGATGGTAAGGTGGAAACCTTTAAAGCTAGGCTTGTTGCGAAAGGGTTCACTCAAAAAGAAGGAATCGATTATGAGGAAACTTTTTCGCCGGTGGCAATACTGAAGTCTATACGGATTCTCTTATCCATTGTTGCACATTTTGATTATGAAATTTGGCAAATGGATGTCAAGACAGCATTTCTAAATAGGAATCTTGACGAGTGCATCTATATGATGCAACCAGACGGGTTCATTGCGAAGGGCCAAGAACACATGTTGTGCAAGCTTAAGAAGTCCATTTATGGACTTAAGAAGGCATCTAGGTCTTGGAATATCCGCTTTGATCAAGCAATCAAGTCTTTTGGTTTTGATTAATGTGCGGATGAATCTTGTGTGTACAAGAAACATGATGGAAGAGTGGTGATGTTCTTAGTACTATATGTGGATGATATCTTGCTAATCGGAAACGATGTGGGGGTATTATCTTCTGTAAGGGTATGGTTTTCCAGTCAATTTGATATGAAGGACTTGGGAGAAGCCGATCACATCCTAGGGATCAAGCTTATGCGAGATCGCAAGAATAGGATGTTGGGCTTGACACAAGGCACTTATACTGACAATATTCTTGCAAGGTTTAGCATGTAAGATTCCAAGAAGGGATTCCTTCCCTTCAGACACGGAATTAATCTATCTAAGGATCAGTGTCCTAAGACACCTGATGAGATAGAGAAGATGAAGGCAGTTCCTTATGCCTCGGTAGTAGGAAGCCTAATGTATGCTATGCTATGTACTAGACCTGACATCTGCTTTGCTGTTGGCATGGTTAGTAGATATTAGTCTAATCCAGGGCAAGAACATTGGACTGCTTTGAGTCTAAGTGGGAAATTGTTAGGGATATATACTAAAAGCCATGCTTTATGTAGTTGATTTATTATTCATTTAATAAAATCAGTTAATCCATTTTTTTATGAGAATCTGTGTGGGCAATATTTGTATTATATTGTTTAAGTAATATTATGCATGTGTGTCTTTCACTCTACATAGTAGGTGATTTGGTGTGTAGAGTTCGACTTGCACAGGGAATATCAGACCATCGGATGGTGTAGAATGTAAGATTTTGGTGTACAATCTTAGCTGGATTGGACACACCATCGATAGGACTGCAACATGGTGTTGTAGTAGGTTTGTCTTGACTGCGGGAAAAGGTATAGTTTCAACTCACCATTCAGGTACATTTTGTGTATTAAACGGGACCAACTTGGGGTAATTATCTTTATACTGACTTATAAGATAATTAATACCTCATGACTATTATGAGTGCTTGTGCTCTATATCCTAAGTTATTTTATGGACACGTACATTTGATATTTACACTTTGATCCCCAAAAGGGTGAGATCCTTAAATGGGTTGATATCTCATTGGATTGGATGACAAAATTAATTGTGTAGTGGATATTAATTAATGATGGAATCCATGTCTCAATTTTGGGATTGATGATATCCCCTTGAGAAAGCTTATAAGTTTTGATTATGTCAAACCCTGCAGGTGGATTTTGTATCCGACATATCAGATAAGTTAAGCAGAGGATCTCAAGGAATTTTAAGAGATTAATTAAATGTGATTGTCAGTAATTATATTTAATTAATGGATAACTGTAATCTTAACATGGAGAGATAATAAGCATTTAATAACATGGAGCTCGAAATAAATTTTTGAGATAAGGGTAGGAGTGCAATTATAATTCTTTAGTGGTATGAATTATAATTTATGGAAATAGGAATCTGATTCAATTCGAATTAGGGTTTCCTAATTCCATAAGGAAGACTATTCCTTATTGACTTCTTATGGTCCCTATTGTAGCCTATATATATGCTGCTTTGGCTCTCTCCTCGGTTTGCATTTTTCCATCAATAGTATTATAACTCAGAATATAAAAGAGAGCGTAAAAAGAGAGAGTAGAAACATAAAGGATTTCGAAGGAGCCCACACTCAGTTCGATATTCTGGCAGCAAAGGAATACGGTAGAAGATCGTGAGCATCGAGCCCGTGTTCTCGAATCGTCTACTACAGTAATCCGTTTTAGCAGTTTAAGGTAACCCTAGTTCCGCCCTTGTAGAGTTATTGTAGTTTTCACGTAATTTTTTTTGCAGTACCAACTTATATGCGCTGTCAATGGATTCTGGGAACGCAGTTTCGTAACAGAGTACTGCATTCCACCTTCAAACCAATGATCAGATCGCATAGGGCCTACCAAGAGAAGACACGTTTCGGGTTTACAACATCAATGTTCCATCAACACACTGAAGAAATGCATCTCTGACCCTGTGAATGTTATAAATTAAAACCCTGTAAGGCTGAGTAATTATATTCATCTTTCTGATTTAACTCATTTTGAGTAGACCCACTATTTTATACCATTGGTTGCGTTAGATCAATTATCCTCATGATGAACCTTGGGATGTCCTTTATTGTTTCACTAATTGACAGTTATTTGTTGTCCTCTCTGATTTCTCTTAACAAGATTTTGGATCATTTTGATCAGTGATAAATCCAATTGTGAATTCATTTGCTTTCTAATGCTATAAGTCACCTCTTTGGACTTTTCACCATGAAAATCGATTCCAATAATTCATTTATAAACCAATCATTGTAAGTCATTTGGACTTATGATCTGTTAAATTAATCTTTGTAAATCATTTGGATTGTCAACCGTTTGACCAACTTTCGCAAGTGCGTATCCCTTGACATTATTGCAAAGGATCTCTTTGTATTTGTTCACCTAAGGAACTCAAGCATATTGCACCCCTTTGTAAATTAGTCTTCATTTCCTTTCATTTCACAAATTCTTCTTATTGGTAACCTTAACTTTTATCATTTAGGCTTCACCTAAATTATTGGCTCATGAGACAAGGAATTCTTATGTCCTACCTGGGAGGCCTTGCACCTATAGTCGTTGCATTACTATGATTGTCCTATAGTAATCATCTAATGGTTATTCTCAGATACTCATTCTATACATTGTGATCCTCATGTGATTGATCGCGTACCTCTTCGTTTCTAACTCAGTACATAATGAATATTCATTTTGTTATGAATTCAACTCCTTACAAGTGAATTCAATCCTACTCCAATTACAAGCAACAACTTATATGCTTGGTATTAATTAATGCATGGAGAAATTGCTTAAGGACTTGTGTCATCACCTACGATGCCGAAACTCCACGACGATTTCATGTCGACACGCAAAGGAACTCAATCACAATAACATGCTTAAAAGGACGCCACGACCCCTACAAGTTATAGAAGACAATCGTGAGACCAACTAGACTTCTCAACCATTGCATCGAAAAGCTGAGAGGTAAGAATCTTGCCCGATTAAAGACGCAGAAGAAACAAACCAGTATCATGAACAACTACTCGAATGCAGTCCACAATCATTAAGGAAAACTGTAGATACATCAAGAATTATCACAAGAGGCAAAGAAACAATGAAAGGAAAGTTAATCAGACTACCGTTCAGACACATCCAAAGCAACGTGATATCTGCAACAGCTGCGGAATATCTAGACATCACTTCAAAGAATGCAAAGCACCAAAATAGCTCACAAGTTGATAGGCGTAGTGCTTCAATTGTGGAAAGACTGGACGTGTGCGCAAAGAGTGTCCGGAACGAGGAACTCAGAACAAGGTTCCACCACAAAGAAGATCCCGAAAGAGAACTTGCAGATCACCAAATTAATCCCAGCGTTGAACAAGACGAAAGACCGAAGGTGCCATATTCAATGTCAGAACTTTGAATTTCACTTGGCATTATTTTAGCAAAGAAGTTTGGACATTTAAAAGAATTTGTGAGAAGGTCTGATTAGTTAACTAGTGGGAACCTCACAACCTTAAAATCTGAGATATGATTAGTACCTTGTACTTTCTAAGGCCAAGCAAACTCTAGATTTCGAGGACAAAATCCTCTGATAAGGTGGGTAGAGATGTAGCACCTGAATTTCTCCAGAAATTCCACGTAGGATATTAGAAATTAGTGATGTTGCCACCAAGTTTGTCAGGTATTCACAATGTTTTTCACATCAGTATGTTAAAGGAGTATCATCAGGGCTTGACGCAATATGTAATCGACTTCAAGGACATTGAGGTGAATAACAACGTGTCTTACATAGAGAGACCCATCAAGATTTTGGGTCGAGAAACCAAGAAGCTGAGGAACAAGGAGATCCCAATGGCGAAAGTTCAATGGAATCATCATGATGAAAGAGAAGCTTCGTGGGAAATGGAGTCAGAGATGGGAGAGAAATATCCTTTTCTGTTTTGTACCTAGATAAGCTCTGATTTCGAGGACGAAATCCTTTAATAGGTGGTGAAAGATGTAACACCTGTAATTTTCTTTTCATTAATAATATCAGTTTTTTGAATTTATGTATTCAACCGACTACATTATTATATTATTATTTTAATTATGTGACGGCATGGACATGTTGTAGTATTATCATATTAGACTGTAGTAACTATACCGACTCGGCCATACTAAGATTAAACTTAGTCCCGTACCCGGACCCGGACATTAGAAATAATACCCGGTTGCACGTAAATCGAGGCTGACGCGTATATCGAGGAACTTATGAACGTAAACTGAGAAAGTGGTACACAACCCAAGGTGGGCCCCACATGACCGGCCATGTGGCAACCACATGACATCCCTTTGGGCACATGTCCACTTAATGGACACATGTCCCATGCATGTAACATGCAAATGACACCTAAGCTAATGCACTTTCTATATATAACATGCACATGCACACAATAGACACACTCTGTCTCTTATAATCTGAACTTAAGTAAAGAAAATAGAGCTGGAGTTATAAGTTCATAGAGGAGAAGAAGAAGGTGACACCATTGAAGTTGAAGTTCAAGCTCCAACAAGCTCAAGAACAACATCAAGCTTAATTTCAAGCTTTGGTGAGTCAATAGTGAGTAAATTATGAGTAATTTATGAGTAATTGTGAGTAATCTAACTCAATTTAGAACATATATAGTATGTATTAATGTTTAGTAGAAGTTTGATGTTGTTGTGTTGAAGTTTTCATGACATGCAAGACAAATCCATAAATCTGAGAAACTGAAACGTTCAGCAGAACATAGTTTAGTAAAATTAATGTTTTGTGCATCTCAAAAAAATCCAAATTAAGCTAGGTTTTTTTGTGGTAAAAGCTAACTTATATATCTACAAATAACTCTTCTATAGCTCAATCTGGAAATCACTCCTCCATGGGTGAAATGCATGTACAACGCAGTGTTATAAACCTGGGAAAACAGAAACTTCCAGCAGAATGTAGTTTAGTAAAATAAATGTTTTGAGGAGCTCAAAATTCGGAATTAAGCTAGGTTTTTTTGTGGTAAAATCTAACTAAATCATCTACAAATAACTCTTCTATAGCTCAGTTTAGAAATCACTCCTTCATGGGTGAAATGCATGTACAACACAGTGTTATGAATCTGGAAAACAGAAACTTTCAGCAGAATGTAGTTTAGTAAAATCAACGTTCGGAGCAGTTCAAAAATGAGAATTAAGTTAGGTTTTTTGTGAAAATATCTAACTCATTTATCTACAAATAACCCTCCTATAGCTCAGTCTAAAAACCACTCCTTCATAGGTGAAATTCACGTACAATGCAGTACTATAAATCTGGGACAGAACAATGCGAGATATAAGAAATGTCTTGTAAAATAAATATTTTGAGTAGCTGAAAAATGTAATTGAAGCTAGAAATTTTTTGTACATAGAGATATTCTTATTATCTACAATGTATTAGTTTTGAGTTTGATCTACAAAGCAATTTATCATGCCCAATTAAATCATGTTAATTCAGTCAACACAGTGAAAATATATCCTGGCAGATTGTACAGCTTTTTGTATAATGTTTTGTTTATGCATGGTATTGATTGTTGATGCTAGTTTTCTGGTACCTGTGTTGTTATAAAAAAAACTCGTGCTATGGTAGTGCTATCGCGTAGATGAGTATGTTAAGGGTTTCATCTATATGTTTATTGGTATTAACTTCATGTTATAAATCCATGAGCTACGTGCTATGTTTTCCATTGTTATGAATATAGTCTAATGACCATTGGAAAGTTCATACCCAAACTATAAGTATGTTGAATGGGATGATTATTACATTGGTATGTGATTAGAAAAGTTTCCATCGTAAGTATATTGAGAGGAGAACGGAATGTCGAACGTAAAGCAAAATACTGATGGTTATAAATGGATGATATTAATAAACTAAACTACGAAATGTACGAACGTGAAAAATAACGATAAAACCTTCAATAATAGACTTAATGCGAATAAGGGACGTTGGGTTTCGTTTCTAATCATGTGACTACCGGTCAAAGTTGATTCGTGAACTTTCGTGTCGTGTTTGGATATTTCTTGCAAAATTGGTCTTTCGATAATTCCATGGTGTCGATCGAAGAGTTATGTTTTGTATTCTTGATCTGAGGATCGGCATGACGTGTTCGGTCAAGTGCGGATGACCTGAGGATCATCGTGATGTGTTCGATCAAGTGGTTGATTATTTTTCCGCACCCTTGGACTGAGGATCGGCATGACGTGTTTGGTTATGTACGGGTGACCTGAGGATCGGCATGACGTGTTCGTCCAAGTGATTATTAATTTCTCGTACCCTTGGTCTGAGGATCGACATGACGTGTTCGGTAACGTGCGGGCGACCTGAGGATCGGCATGACGTGTTCGACCAAGAGATTGTTAATGTCCCGCACACTTATGCCATTTGGGCGACAGTTTGAATGCCAGTTGGGCGATAGTTTGAATGCCATTTGGGCGGCAGTTTGAGTGCCAGTTGGGCGACAGTTAACTATTCATTGTTGAGTGTTGTTCTTTCTTGACCAGTAAATGCGTTTGGAATTAAGTCATCTTTTAGTCAATGTCATTGATCAGTTCAGTTCTGGGTTAAGTTCAAAGGGAATGATTGGGTTTAAATAAGACTTGGTTTTGAGAATAAGAAAAGACGAACAAGGCATAGCATCGAGAATAAGAAATGATGAACGAGATATAGTTTCGAGAAATAAGAAGATATGAAGAATAACTTACCTTAAGTGGTGGTAACCTTAAGGGGACCCTCACTTAGCTTAACCGCTAACGGCTTTTCATGCCGCTAGACCTTCCACGTCCAGCCTTTGCAAGTCCAGACGGAGCCGACTGCTATCAAGATGCTGACTTTACTACTGAAGACTATGCTGGTGAAGATTACTATGAGGAAGGCTACGGTTTCGCTAACTGAAGACTTTGGAGCTTTTCTTTTATTATAGTTCTGTTATTATTATGTTAGTGATGTAATAGTTTAGCTGGTCTTGTAATATGTAACTTTTGAATATCTTTTTGGCCTGTAATATACTACTAATGTAAGACTTGGATGTTTTAAATTTTTTCTTCCGCTGAACTTAGTCACTTTCCCATATCACATTATTGCTATAAGCATGTTTGGATAATCAGGTGACACTCACAACCAATCACGTGCCTACGAACCCATAAAAGAAATTTATTTTTCACTATTTTTGGTACTTCGGGGCATGACAAATGGTCATGCATAGTACTTTTTGAGGCGATCCATGTTGATTGGTTCTTTGAATTCAATGCCATCGAGGTCCATAAGTTAGCTTGCTCCTCCAGAAAGGATAGTTTTGACGATATAAGGGCCGGCCCATTTGGGTTTGACATTCCGCGTGGATCAAAGATCGGGGCTCGCAATTCCTTATGGATAAGGTCACCCTTGATAATTTTCCTCGGACGAACTCTTTTGTTGAAAGCACTGGCTATCCTCTTTTAATAGATTTGGACATGGTCAACTGCCGCTAGGCGCTTTTCATCTATGACAGCCAATTCTTCGTACCTTTCCCTTAACCAATCCGATTCCAAAATTTCATATTATGCCATCACACGCAGGGGCGGTAGTTCTATCTCGATTGGAAGTACTGCTTCTATTCCATATACTAGTAAGTAAGGAGTTACTCCTGTGGACGTCCTTATTGATGTTCTGTATCCCCAAAGTGCGAACGGTAGCTTTTCATGCCAGTCTTTGTAGGTATCGGCCAATTTCTGCACTATGGCTTTGACATTCTTGTTTGCAGCTTCGACTGCCCCATTAGTTTGCGACCTGTATGGTGATGACTTATGATAAGTGATTTTGTTTTCCTCAAACAGATCCCTAACTTTAGCTTTGAAATGACTACCATTATCTGAAATAATCTCATGGGGGACTCCATAGTGACAGATGAGGTTCTTCTTGATGAACTTGGCCACTTCCTTGGCCCCCAACTTGCTATAGGATGCGGCTTCCACTCATTTTGTGAAGCAGTCAATGGCCACTAAAATGTATCGATTCCCATTTGTGGGCTTCGGGATGATTTCGCCAATGATATCGATTCCCTAAGTCAAGAATGGCCACGGGGAGGTCATACTATAGAGTAGAGATGGTGGTACATGCATCTGGCACTTGTGGCACCTTCTCACGTATTTACAACAATCTTTCTCCAATGTCGTCCAGTAGTACCCTTGTCTTACGATCTTTTTGGCTAGCATGTGATCATTCATGTGTGGACCGCACATCCCTTCGTGTATTTCTTCCATCATTCTTCTGGCGCACTTCCTGAACAGGCAAGTTAGATTGTCACCATTGTATCCTTTCTTCAACAATTTTCCCCCGCAAATGATGAACTGTGCTATGAACCATCGAATTGCTCTTTTGTCTTTCTCAGAAGATTCTAGGGGATACGCCTCCTTTTCTATGAAGTCCCAAACATCTTGGTACCATGGTTTTTCGTTCTCTTCTTCTCCGATTACGGCGACCATGTTAAATGAAGGCTCGTATCTTTGCTCAATTACTAAAGGCATCATCTTGACTCCCACGGGAATTTCGGTCATGGAGGCTAAGGTAGCCAGCAAATCTACTAGCTGGTTCTCTTCCCTTGGCAAGTAGAAGAATGTGATATTCTTGAGCTGTCTCTTGAGTCCATCGAGATGATCGTGATAGGGCTTCAACCTTTCTTCTTTCACTTTCCATTCTCCTCTAGCTTGTGATATAATGAGGTTTGAATCTCCAAAGACATCCAACTTCTAAACTTTCAGTTCTATGGCTGCTTCCATCCCTAGAATGCATGCCTCATATTCAGTAGTGTTGTTGGTGGAGTTATAGTTGAGCTTGACTGCCAGTGGGGTGTGGTCCCCATTTGGTGACACTAGAATCATTCCTACCCCGTAGCCTTTCATGTTGGCTACTCCATCAAAGTTCAACTTCCACTGTTCTTCCTTTATTTCCATGATATTCTCGTCCGAGAATGGAAAATCTCCACTTACTTCAGAATCAATGGCATGTTCAGCAAAATGTTCAACTATAGTTCTCCCTTTTATCGATTTGCTTGTCATATACTTGATATCAAATTCGAACAGTAGAAGCAACCAACGGGATAAACGACCGGTCAGGGTGGGTTTTTTGAGGAGGTACTTTAAAGGATCCATGCGGGATATGAGCACAACTGGGAAGGCCAGCATGTAGTGCCTCAGTCGGCGAGTGCACCAAACCAAGGCCCAACATGTTTTTTTGAGGGTAGAGTAGTTGAGCTCATACCCAGTCATCCTCTTACTAAGGTAATATATGGCTTTTTCGGAGTGGCTTTCTTCTCCTTTTTGGGCTAGCATGCAACCCATGGCATATTCGGAGACAGATAGGTAAAGGAATAAGGGCTTCTGACGAGTGGGTGGTGAAAGGACGGGCGAATTTTGAAGGTAGGCTTTTATTTTGTCGAAAGCAGCTTGGCATTGGTCATCCCATTGGAACTTCTCTCCTTTTCTCAGTAATTGGAACAAAGGATCACATGCAGTTGTGAGTTTGGAGATGAAGCAACTGATAAATTAGATTCTTCTAAGAAACCCTCTCACTTCCTTTTTGTTCTGTGGTAGTGCCATTTCTAGGATTGCCTTGATCTTAGAGGGATCCACCTCTATCCCCTTTTATGTGATGAGAAAACCAAGGAGCTTACCGGAGGTCACACTAAAAGTGCATTTCTTTAGATTCGACCTCATCTTGTATTTGCTCAACCTTTCAAAAAACTTTTCCAGTGCCACTAGGTGTCCTTCTTTGTCCTTGGACTTCACGATCATGTCATCTACATACACTTCTACTTCCTTGTGAATCATGTCATGCAGTAGAGTGGCGGCAGCTCTTTGGTAGGTTGCTCTAGCATTCTTGAGTTCGAAAGGCATTACTCTATAACAGTAGGTTCCCCAAGGTGTGGTGAATGTAGTCTTTTCCCGATCTTCTGGCGCCATTAGAATCTGATTGTACCCCGAAAAGCCATCCATGAATGACAGTAGCTCATGTCCCGCAGTGTTATCCACTAAGACATCGATGTGGGGAAGCGGGAAGTCATCCTTAGGACTGTCTTTGTTTAGATCACGGAAGTCGACGCACACATAAACTTTTTCATCCTTTTTGGGGACTGGCACGATATTGGCAACCCATTCCGGATACTCGGTAACAATGATGAACCCTGCCTTGAATTGCTTTTCTACTTCTTATTTCACCTTGAGTGCCCATTCTGTTCTCATGCGCCTAAGTTTCTGCTTGACAGGTTTAGAATTGGGAAGGAAGGGAATGCGATGTTGGAAGATGTCGGGATCGACCCCATGCATATCCTTATAAGACTAATCAAAAACATCTTTGAATTCTTTTAGCAAGAGAGTCAATTTTTCTTTTTCTTTTTTATTAAGAGTTTAGCTAATTTGCATAATTTGTGGACTATCTATTTCACCTAGGTTAACCGATAAAGTATCTTTGATTATTTCATAAGCAGGTGGTTTTTCAATTAGTAGCTTAAGTTTAATTGGGAGATCCCCAGAGGGATCGTGCATTCACAAGTATTAGACACAGAGGAGTAAGCAAAATCATCTTTCATTTCATTCATGACAGGTGGAGTGATTACATCAGATAGTGGTGGGCTTACAGCAGCCGACTCTGGTATAGACTTGATAATTGGAAGTACAGACTCTGGGGGAATAGGGGATAGGGAGACAGATGACTCTACATCCTAGTTGCTCAGACCCTCCTCAATTGGCTTGATCTGATCATCTTGGCTCTTGGCCCTCTTTTCTTCCTTTTCTTCGGCGAACTCTTCCCACATTTTCTCGATGGCTTCAGTGTCTAAATACTTTAACCAGTCTTCCTCCAGGGTTTTCTTAATTTCTTCGAGATAGAACGGATCTTGATAGGGGGGCCTTTCGCAGTCAGCGAAGATTTCCAGCCCAAGGTACCTTTTTCCAATGGCCTAATGGATCCAAGGTTTTGGGAACCCAAAATAGGGGAAACCATCCCCCTCTTTGATGAATTTCCTATTCAAGGTTTTGCGGTATGGTGGGAGACTCCTCACTCTTTTCTTCCATAGCCTCTATAGCTCGACGTCTTCTTCAATGGGCTTGTACCCCAATCCAAAAGTGCCTTATTGCCCTTTGATCTACGGGAACTCATGAATCCTCTGCTGGCATCAGCCCAATCCCATTCCAGGGAAGTAGTTCATTTTGCAGACGATGTTGACAACTGCAGAGTGGATCTCAGGGAACCTGTCTTGATCGTTGATCATGTGGACTTCTTCTATGAAGAATCCCCCAATTTCTCCTTCTTCTAGCTCAGGTATTTGGATTTCAAAGATGGGAGCGTAGTTTGGGAAATCTTCGTTTCCCCAACTATTGACAATGATGATTTTCACCTCCTTTTCATGAATGTACTTGATCATTTGATGCACAGTAGATGATACAGCTTTGTTGACATGTATCCAGGGCCTCCCGATCAATAAATTGAATAAGGCAGGTATGTCCATGGCTTTAAAGATTTCAGTGCTAACCAAAGATCCTACCCGGATTTGGAGAGAAACAGTCCCCATCACATTTCTCTTGGTGTTATCGTAAGCGCTCACGGATTGCACAGATAGTGTGATGTCAAGGACATTGACCCCCAAGGCGGTGGTAGAGCAAAAACATTTAAGGCAGAGCCTGTATCGACCAGACAGAATGGCACCTGTTATCCCTTACATCCAACAGTGATGTACAAAGCTTTGTTATGTGTAGACCCTTCTGGCGACAGGTCTTCATCGGAAAATGTAATGATTAGGTCAGGGGTGAGTGCGCCTAAGAAAGCCACCATGACTTCCGATCCAGCGTCGATGGGGACCTCAATTCCAGCCAAGGCATTCAACACAGCTTGCCTATGCTTGTAGGATGTTACCATGATGTCCCACATTGAGAGATGTGCTTGGGTTTTCTTCAACTGCTTTATCAACTCATTGTCTTCTTCGATGATCTCATCCATTTTTCCCTTTCCCTTGTCTTTGACCCAACTTTTTTCAATTACATCAGTGGTAGGATACGGAGGCTGATAATGACGGCCTGACAAGGGCTAGAGCAGGCCAGGGTAAAAGATGATCAATCTCGGCAGGAGTAGGCCATTCTACAGTCCCATCTTCTTTGAACCAGTCACAATCTATTCCCATAAATGGTTTCTCTAGCTCATTCCAGATAGAAGCATTGCTTTTATTATCGGGATCATACCATTTGGGGTCCACTACCCCTAGATCGTGTTCTTTCAAGAAGAATAGATCTTGTTCATCAGTCAGCTATTGCTGCCATTCATTGTCTCCTCCTTCAATCAGATGAATTCCCACAGATTCTGGGATGTTAATGAAGGGTAAAGGTTGACCTAAGGGGGTGATGTTGGTAGCAGGGTTGAAGTATACATGGTTGGACTCAATGAGGCTAATATTATGGCAGTTTGGTAGAGGATTTTGAGTGATATGGGGCTGGTTTGGAGGTGGCTCAATGACATTCTGGTCAATGAGGTCTTGGATATCATGGCGAAGGCATATGTAATCATCGGTGTTGTGGCCAGGGGCTTGGTGGTAGGTGCATCTTTTGGACATATCGCAGTTTGGCCGGAGCGGGGTATTTCGAGGCTGGAGTAGTTGGAGGTGGTCCTTTTTGAGGAGACGATCTAAGGCTGAGGAGAGGGAGATTTCTAGCTTGGCGAAATTACGAGAAGGCTTCCTCGGGAAAGGGAGATTGGAGAAGTTAGCTTGGTTGGGAGGTTAGTATAGCCTAGGAGGGTAAGCCATGGGCTGACTGCTAAGAGCATTGACATCCGCAGGATTGCGGGAGTAGTTGGGCCTTTTGTGACTGACTCGGAGGTTCTTCATTCTTGATCTTTCTTTCCCTGATAGCGTCTTCAATTCGAGTTCCAACTTCAAATAGCTCTTCAAAGATGGACATGGGCTGATAAAACAATTTTTCATGGTAGAGTTGTTGCAGGTTTGGGATTAGCATTCTCACCTGTTCCTTCTCAACTGGTCGATGGGTCATTTGGGCCACTTCATTCCTCCATCTGCTCAGAAATGCAGTAACAGATTCATTACTGTTATGCCGAGTAGTTGCCAAATCCCTAATTGTGACATCAAGTTCTTGGTTGTAGGAATAGTGATCAACGAATACTCAAACGGTGTCTTCCCATGTCCGAGTTTTGGAAGCTTCTAAGGTAACGAACCATGACAATGCAGACTTTGCAAGAGTTTGCGGGAACAGCATTGCAATATGCTCATGAGTGCAGCCCATTGATTGAAAAAATGTTCATACACAGCTTTATATAGCTCTTCGAATTTCCGATTCCATCAAAACGGTCAATGACAAGCATCTTGAAGTTTTCCGGCAGCTTCAGCTTAACAGGCTCAAAAAGTCCTTCCAAGTCTAGCATGTAATCATCAACCCCTTTACTCTTCCTCAATACGCTTTCCAGCTTGTTGACTTTGTCCATTTTCTCTTAGAACTTTTTCTTATATGCAGGCGATGGGGCCCCTTGAAACCAGTCTTCTTCTCCATTATTCTCGAGATGCGGTATGGATCCGAACGGTGGTGGTGGAAACATAGGGGCACACTGCTGCCACTACTGTTTCAGTTCTTCCATAAACTTCAGGACCTGGGCCAGGCTGTCGGATTGCTAGCTTATGGTGGCTCCTAATTCAGTGACCTTATTTTCTAGCTCTTCCTGATTCATGCTGAAATAACTTGTTGGGCTGATTCTAACCAAATAATTATCTGAGTTTCTGACCCAGGACAAAGATCCCAGTTGCTGGCTTTGAGAATCTATAGTGATCCTACAAATTCGAGAGGATTTGTATCAGATTATGACAGTGATGACTTTAGATAGACAAATAGCAGTGATTTTAACAGACGTGGACATGACTTGTGTGAGACTGACTTAGACAGTGCGTGCAGACCGATAGGAATGGTGCATGCAAATGAGACAAGCACGCAGATGTAAGCCCTAATCTATATGATGCTCCTACTTCTAATAGATAGCAGTTAAACAAATAAGGTCCTAACCATATAGAGTGTGCCAACTTTACTTTCTAGTACGATGACCAAGGGATAACATGGGTTTCTAGGGTTTTATGAAGGCTTTTAGGAGAGACAGGGAATTTTTGGTTGATTTGGACTGAGTTTCTTAGAGAAACTGGCACATCAGGGCATTTCTGGTTGGTTTGGACGAAGTTTCTGAGAGAAACTGGTCAATGCGATTCGATCTGGGACATCTGGATAGAGTTCCTAGGAGAAATGCGTTAATGCGGTTATATCTGGGATATCTGGATAGAGTTTCTAGGAGAAACGGGTTAATGCGGTTATATCAGGGATATTTGGACAGAGTTTCTGGGAGAAACGGGTTAATGCGGTTATATCTGGGATATCTGGACAGAGTTTCTGGGAAAAACGGGTTAATGCGGTTATATCTGGGATATCTGGACAGAGTTTTTGGGAGAAACGGGTTAATACGGTTATATCTGGGATACTTGGACAGAGTTTCTGGAAGAAATGGGTTAATGCAGTTATATCTGGGATATCTAGACAGAGTTTCTGGGAGAAACGGGTTAATGCGGTTATATCTGGGATATCTGGACAGAGTTTCTGGGAGAAACGAGTTAATGCAGTTATATCAGGGATATCTGGACAGAGTTTCTGGGAGAAACAGGTTGATATAGCGCGAGCATATGATGATGGTGATCATACTGTCTAGAAGGTTTTCATACTCCTATGTCTTAGGACCGATAAACAAGGTTTGCGGTGTATATCTTTGTGAGCATGGAGCAGACATCATTGTCATGGTGCCTAGGCAGGTCAACTTAATGTGATCACATATGAGTGATTGCCTTAGGAATCATAAGAAAGATGTTCTGCCTTGTGCCATATAAGCGTCTACACCGCGTAAGTAATCCCGTCAGGGCATACAACAGTTATATCACATTGTCCTACCTGAAAAGATAAATGAGCAGTCCTATGAAAGGTTCTACAGGAATCTATATGCAAAGGCTGTCAGAGAGGGTCTGTTGACGAGAGTTCCAATATACCGTCAGGGAGACAGCACGGAGGTTTTTACTATTTGTGATATACCTTGGAAGATACAGTATCAACGGTGACTTATGCCCTGACACAACAAGACCTTAACAATGTCAGCTCTGCGTTTCAGACACAGTCGGAGGGGGGAAATGAAAGAGTGCAATGCGGTGAACCAAACACAGTAAAAAGATGATTTTAAGGATGCTTCTTATGAGTCAAACTTCTGTATTATTTTGTTTTGAAAATAAATTGCCAGATTGTGGACACGCGAAATCCCACCTCTTGCTTGTTTGAAGTCATTTTGAAAAGGAAAAAGAAAATGGAAAAGGTCTGTTGAAAAAAAAAAAGAGTCGCCACTTGGTCTTTAAGGAACCAAGAAACCTAATTTGACTCACCCAAATAGATAAAGGGCACCGGCCTTTCATAACCAAAGAACTTGGCTCGGGGTTTTGGTACGAGAGAAGAAGGAGCCTTTGTCACGACTAAAACACCCTCTACTCGCCCCATCTTTCGACGGGCCTCAATTAGCATCCAAATAATCATCTTATACTATGTTTGGTTAAACAGTTAATATTTATGATAGGTATATTACATCACATAAGAAACTTGAAATGGAAGATCAAAAGATAAGATATCGTTCATAAGATCTAAGCCAAGTATCACACAATGCAAAGTGAAAGATCACACAAACAAACCTAGGAAAAACCATCTAATTATATATCAAGTAATTAAGTTTTCCTAATCTAAAGGGGACATGAATTTTTCTTGAAACAAATAAATCAAATAAAATAAGGATGCTCAGTAAGCTAGAATGATGCATGTTAATATTTGAGAAAAGAAGATCTCTCAATCCCTAGGATGGATGAGAAAGGAGGATTAGATCGAGGGGAAGCATGAACGTGTGATCATGATCATTCCTTATAATATTCTTATATTAGGAGTTACAAAAACCCCAAATCTTTGCATGGATGCAATGTATGTATCTAGAATGTGCCAAGGTTGTAGTGTGTTTTATGTTCATGGATTCCTAGAATGACTTATAAGTCTAAAATGTGTATGAATCAATGAATGAAATCATCATAGGATATGTACAAATGTAGTATGAACTACTTCCTAAGACATTAGCTAATTTGGAGTACATGTAAGCATCAAATCAAAGGATGGAAGTAACAGTATGCTTGATGTGAATAGTAGACAGAGCAGTAACATGATCTTTTGGAATGTGAAAAGTGGGGTTAGGAATGTTTTCAATGCATGATTTTTTATGGACATCTTCCTTATTGTGTCTAGAACACAACACAAAAAGCTATCTTTATTAACTATGACAGATTGAGAGATATCATATAAACAATAGAGGTTATTCAGAAACAGAGTCCGTACTGTCGAATGAAATGTTAGAAAATCTTAGAAAATGGAAACAAACGATCTAGAGGCCCATATTACACAGAAAGTTCCCTAAGACATTGAAGTTCAAGGAAAAAATAATTTGGGACAACTCTTTTTGAAAAAGGTTTCTGTAAAACAAGTTGAAAGTCAACCTAGGTGCTGTGACAGCTGAGGCAGAATGTTTGGAAGGAATGCTTGGACATCCCCCTTTTAAGTGCTTCCAAGTCAAGCCAAAAATCATGGGTGTTCTATAATGAGTTATAAAGACTTTCCAAGTGGTCTTGCATTCATATATTGAGTATTGAACTCAAAATAATTCTTTGAAGTTGAATGACTCACTGCTTTGAAGGTTTTGAGAAAACAAGGTTTATTCCTTGAAATCAAAATGAGGGGTTTAAGAGAGGGGTTTTGAAATGGGGGTTTTGAAAACATATTTTCAATACTTAATGAAGATTACAACCACTTAACAGGTCAACATTTGACTCACATTAAGAGCCTTGTTGGAGACATTATTTTATTTTGGAAATAACCTCAAGAATACATAGGGATGTATTGAGGTTGTAACCATCATCTATCAAACATATTTTGACGTCAAGAGCTACTATCCATAAGGATTCACTCACCTCAAACTTCATGTCCTCATCTAGATGATGATGATGAACTAGTAAGTAAACAAGAAAAGAGAAAGAAAAAAAAAGAATGAGATAAGAGGAGATGAACAAGAAAGTAAGTAAGCAAGTATATAAACAATCAATAGATGATATTCAATGATGTATTGGACTTGTAGTTTGGTGTTTCACTCATATGTGGTGACATTGGACATGTAAGTAGCTTCTTCTCTCTTAAATGCTCACTAAAATGGTGGTTGGTTGTATTGAATATGAAGTAAATGGTTGTAATGAAGTAAAAACAAAATTTAGAACTCATTCTTTTGTTTGGGAATCAAAGAAGGAAGCTTCTTTGCTCTCTACTCTAACCTTATCTCTACAACTTTCTCTCTAAAACTTTTCAAAGCTTGCAATTGACACCCCCAAAATGAGAAGTCAAGGGGGGTTTATATAGGCCAATTTGGGGTGGTTTTGGGGGTTTAGAAGTACTCACATTGGTTCCAATCATCTGTGAATATAGAACTACGTCGTTTTGGTTTATAATTAATCAAAATGAACCCCCAAAAGAAATTACAAAAATGTACCATTCTGGAGGAGAGTGTCGTGGCAGCACTGGGCCTGTGCCATGGTGGCATTGGGCCAGTGCCGCGGCGGCACTGCTCCTCATTCGTCCAGATAATCCTTTTTAGGCCCCCAGAGGTTCCGATATTTGCGAAAAGGCCATATTTCGTCCGAAATTCACAAAAAATGCATACGATTTGTGATATACCATTGGAAAGGTAATAGAGTCTACTTTACATAAAAAATATTAGTTCAGATATTGGTCACCTTGAAAAGTTTTGCGGTATTCGCGATTAAAGCCGATTTGATCTCCTTTTTCACCTTCGAAAATTCATAATAAATTCATTTAAAATCCAAAAATTATGTGCGATATACCGTTGGAAAGCTATTGACCTCTAGTATCCATGAAAAATTTTTGAAAAATTATACGATGCTCCAATTTCAAAGTCAGCTTTTGGTCAAATTGGTCAAACTTGGGGTTCCCGGGAAGTTCTGGAAACCTCTGGGAGCTCCCAGGAGCTGACGTTTTCGTTCGATTTTCTTTTAAAACTCATTTTAATACTTTCCACATGATCTAGAATGATCCCGAAACTTTTTAGAGAATTCAGACGACTTTGGTCAAACCTTGGTCAAAATTAGTCAAACTTGGTCAAACTGGTCAATGGGGACTTTCTGGGAACTTCCGGGACTTCCGAGGGTCACTGCGAGCCGACAATTCATCCGGTCTTGCTTTAGAACTTATTTTATTGTTTTTCTTACGATGTAGCGTGTTTCCAGAACATTTGTTCTGAATTCCGGAGCGTTTGGGCATTCAGGCGTATTTTGGTCATTCTGAGCATTTTGAGAGATAGAACTAACTTCTAGGAGTCCTTTTTGAGTCTTTTCGATCATTGTGAACCACCAAGCTATGGGTCTCCTAAATTTGATAGCTGATGATATGGGGTGTCTACAGGTACGGCTTCAACTCCAGGAAATCGTGTGCCTAAGATCTCCACAGCTCCTGGCAAGGCGTTCTTGAGCTGATTCCTAGACCTTTTACTCTTGCCCCTCCCTTATGGAAACGCATCTATTGTTGATGATCTCTCTAGCGTCCCCCGCCCAATGTGGGTTAGCTCAGGCACATTGTCGGGTCCGCTCGTAGCCTCGGCTATGCTCATCGTTCCCAGACATCCCCAAAGTTGGAGGGATACAACAGGTGCAATATGGGCACGTTTTCAAGTTCGCACAGGCACGCCATCGCGTGCATCTTTCCCGAGCTGATCCTGAATTTTAGGGAGTTCATCCTGTCAGGCCAGCAGTGCTTTAATTTGCTACTGAGTTTGTCGCTGGTTCTCCAGGAGTTGCCTGAGAGCCATAGTGATCTGTTCAAAGGTCATGGAGGCAGCCGGTTGGCTTGCCTGTGAATCTGCCAGACCTATTGGGGTAGTAGTCTTCTTACCCTTCATTGGTGGCATGTCGATCAGTCATAGATTTGTTTTGGAGAAAGCTTTTCAGTTCCATAGACGATGCCAAATTGATGATGCTAAATTTTGGATAGAGGTAGGAAGAATTAATTGTAGACAAGCGAAATCGGCCTTCCACTTCTTGTTTATTTGAAATTATTTTGACCGAAAAGAAAAAGAGTGGTCTGTTGAAAACAGATACAGAGTCGCCACTTGGTCTTTAAGGAACCAAAAAACCTAATTTTGACTTACCTAAATGGATAAAGGGAACCGGCCCTTCATAACCAAAGATCTTGGCTCGGGGTTTTGCTACGAGAGAGGAAGGAGCCTTTGTCACGACTAAAACACCCTCAACTTGCCCCGTCTCTCAACGGGCCTCAATTAGCATCCACTTAATCATCTTATACTATGTTTGGTTTGATAATTAATACTATGATATTATATTACATCACATAAGAATCTTGAAATAGAAGATCAAGGTAAGATATCATTCGTAAGATCTAAGCCAAATATCACACAATACAAAGGTGAAAGATCACATAAACAAACCTAAGAAAAATCATCTAATCACATATCAAGTAATCAAGTTTTCCTAATCTAAAAGGGGACATGGATTGTTCTTGAAACAAATAATTAAAGAAATCAAAATGTGCTTAACAAGCTAGAATGATACATGTTAATCTTTGAGAAAAGAGGACATCTCAATCCCTGGGGCGGATGAGAAAGGTAGATTAGATCGAGGGGAAGCATGAACGTATGAGCAAATTCATTCCATTTAATCCTCTTAGATTATGAATTACTAAAACTCCAAATCGTGCATGGATGCAATGCATGGTCCTAGAATGTGCAAAGGTTGTAGTGTATTTGTGTTCATGGACTTTCCAAAGTGACTTAGAAGTCTAGAGTATGCATGAATGTATGAAGAAAATTATTATAGGATGTATAAAAATGTAGTATGAACTACTTCCTAAGATATGAGATAATTTAAAGTGCATGTAAGCATCAAATCAAAGAATGAAAGTAAAAGCATGCTTTTATGTGATTAGTGGACAGAACAGTAAGTGGATTTTGTAAAAATGAAAAAGTGAGGTTAGAAATATCTTCAAGTCATGATTTTTTATGGAGATCATTCTTATTGTGTCTAGAACACATACCAAAAAGATAAAACTTCACTAACTATTACAGATTGAGAGAAATCATATAAAAAAGAGATGTTGCTCAGAGACAGAGTTCGGACTGTCAATTGGAATGTCAAAAACTCATAGAAAATGAAAACAAAACATCTAGAGGCCCATATTATACAGAAAGTTGCCTAAGAAACTGAAGTTTAAGGGAAAAATGAGTTTGGACAACTCCTTTTAAAAATTTTCCTGAAAAACAAGTTGAAAGTCAACCTATCTGCTGTAATAGTAAAAACAGAATGTCTAGAAAGAATGTTTGGTCTAAAATGGAACCATTCCAAGTGTTTCTAGGTCAAACCAACAATCATGGGTGTTCTATAATGAGTTAGGAAGGCTTTCCAAATGGTCTTATAATCACCCTTTGAGTATTGAGTTCAAGAGAAATCTTTGAATTCAAATCATTCACTGTTTTCAAGATTTCTTTGAGAAAACAAGGTTTATTTCTTAGAATCCAAATATTAGAGGTTTTAGAGGGGTTTTGAAATTGGGGTTTTAAAAGCATATTTTTAACATTAAATGGAGATTATAACCTCTTGGAATATCAACATCAAACTCATTTTAAGAACTTCCAAGATTGTTTGAGAGATTTGTTTTCATTTTGAATGTGACATCAAGAATACATAGGAATATATTAAAGTCATAATCATCATCTATCAAACATGTTTTTGAGGTCAAGAGCTACTATCCATAAGGATTCACTCACCTCAAACTTCATGTCATCATCTAGATGATGATGAACTAGTTAGTAAATAAAGAAAATAAAAAAGAAATGAGATTAAGAAGAGATGAGCATAATATATGAACAAGCAAGCCAAGCAATTAATAGATAATATTCAATGAGATTTGGACTTGTAGCTTGGTGTTTCACTCATACATGGTAACTTTGGACATGGGAGTAGCTTTCTATCTCATAAATGCTCACTAAAAATGGTGGTTGAGTGTATTCAATGTGAAGTAAAGAGGAGTAATGAACTAAAAGCAAGGTTGAGAACTCACTTTCTTGTTTAAAATCAGTAGGAGGAAGCTCACTTTCACTATCCTAACCTTATCTCTACAACTTTCTCTTTACAACTTTCTCTAAACTTTGTATATGCACCCCCCTAAATGAGAAGTCAAGGGGGGTTTATATAGGCCGATTTGGGGGTGGTTTTGCGATTTAAAGAGTACTCCCATTGGTCCCAAACATCTGTGAACAAGAAACTACATCATTTTGGTTTTTAATTAATCAAAATGAACCCCCAAAATATATTACAAACATGGACTATTTTGAGGGAGAGTGCCACAGCGGTAGTGGGCCTATACTGCGGCAGCAGTGGGCCAATGCCACGGCGGCACTGCTCCTCCATTGTCCAGATAATGTTGTTTAGCCCCCAGAGGTTCTAGCATTCACGAAAAGGCCCTATTTCATGCAAAATTCACTGAAAATGCATACGAACTCCAAATTGAGCTTGTGATATACCGTTGGAAAAATAATGAATACTTTTTATAAAAAATAGTTTGGAGTCAGGTCACTTTGAAAAGTTTTGCGGCATTTGTCATAAAAGCCGATTTGATCGCCTTTTTCACCTTCGAAAATCCATAATAAATTCATTTTGAATTCAGAAATTATGTGCGATATACCATTGTAAAGCTATTGACCTTTAGTATCCATAAAAAATGTTTGAAAAGTGACACGGCACTCTAGTTTTGAGAGTCAACTTTTTGGTCAAATCGATCAAACATGGGATCTCCAGGAAGTTCTGGGAAACTCTGGTAGCTCCCAAGAGCCGGCGTTTTTGTCCGATTTTATTTTAAAACTCATTTTAGTACTTTTCACATGATTTAGAATGATCTCAGAACTTTTTAGTGAATTTGAACAATTTTAGTCAAACCCTGGTCAAACCTGTGACGGGGACTTTTCGGGAACTTTCAGGACTTTTGAGGGTCTCAGGGAGCTGACGATTTCATCTAATTTTGTTTCAAAACTCATTTTTAGTACTTTTCTATGATGTAGCATGTTTCCAGAAATTTCGGTCCAAATCTGGAAGTGTTTGGGCTTTTAGGGGCATTTTGGTCATTCTGAGCATTTTGGGAGATTGAACTAACTTCCAGGAGTCTTTTTTTAGTCTTTTTCAATCATTGTGAACCACCAAGATATGGGTCTCCTAAATCTAATAGCCGACAAAATGGGGTATCTACAGTTTTGCCCCTCTTTGGCATGAACTTGCGAGGCAACGCATATCGCACACGAATGCCAAAGCATTGAAGAGATAAGTCTTTTTGGAGGCTATAGATTTTGGATAAAAGCATTGCAAAAGATTGCCAAAAACACGTGATGTTAAGGCTAGTACAGGTCGCGCTTGGCGTCAGTTGCCTACGTGTCCCTAGGGGAATCAGACCAGGACGTAGTTCGGGGCACAATGGAATAAACTATGCATGCACGTCAAGACAGGTGGATGCTATACTATGAGGATGATATGCAATGCATAGATGTGATGTGTATTGAGTCCTATTATGCCTAGTGCTCTGATCCTAGCATAAGGTAGTGCTGTGGGTGTATGCCACTCCGAGTAGACTTATGCTGTGTTAATGTTTATCTGACTCTTATGTAGCAGTTGATTCTGATAACGACATCAAAGTGTTAAAAACTCTGGGCCTCGGGGCAAACTTCTAAAACCTTGGGAAGTGCACTTTGTGGATAGAATCGGATGTGAGGTCCTTGATGATGATAACTGATGGACTCAAAAGTCTTGGATACCAAGCAATGGATGAGGAAGTTTCAAGATAACCGATAGGGAAGGGATTTCACAATGATTGACAGGAGAGAAAGCTCACGATAGTTGATAAGTGAGGAAGCTCACGGTGACTAACAGATGATGAAGCTCACACTAAATGACAGGCTATGGCAATAACCGATAGACGCAGAGTTTTGGATATCATAAAGTAATCTAGTTGTGACTAGGCAATGCTTGCCCTGGGAGCTAGGATATCAAGACTTTTGATAATAATTTTGATCAACGACCAACCCTTGTCCAATTCGGAAAGCAGGTTCAGGTTTCTAAAAAAAAACTGACGTTTCATGTTCTCTTCTGCCGAGGGTGGTAGGTGACTCTCTAAGAGTCTCTTTTAACTATTGACCGAGAACGAGATCGGATCTTGCTAACCAGGACCCAGGACCCATCTCTGAATCTCTCACTATTGATCGAATTTTGTGATTACTCAATCTAAAAGAGCCAGTCAGGGTCTTCGGGAGCTGATTTTGTCTATTGTGGATAGCGGGAGCTCTTTGAGAGTCTCTCTTGATTGTCGACTGAGAACCAGGACCCATCTCTGAATCGATCACGGTTGATTGAGTCTTGCTGACCAAGAACCAGGACCCATCTCTGAATCTCTCACGGTTGATCAAATCTTACGACGCTCAATCTAAAAGAGCTGGTTAGGGCCTTCAGGAGCTAATTTTGTCTGCTGGATTCTCTGAGAATCTCTCTTAACTATTTTTCCTTTGCATTCTGACCAAGAACTAGAATTCGTTACCGAAGCTCTCACGTTTGATCAAATCATGTGACGGTTTATACAAAAAATTGATCTTTACTCTCGGCATCATTCTTTTCCAATCTTTGCCTGCTAGGGGTAGTCCACTGGGGGTAAAACCTTGTAAATTTTGACTGAATTGGGCTACTGGGGCTGATCAGGGCCAGAAATGACCTGAAAAAGGCTAAAATGGGCCAAATGGGTTGAAACAGAGCAAAGCAAGGCCTGCGGGGAGTAGTGTCGCGACGGCATTGGATGGACATACTTCGTGTTTGTATATCTCGGATTTTTGAGCACCAAATGCTCATTCTTGGCCATTTTGGGGTGTTTTTTGAGCCAAAATTCGTCAAAAGACAGCTTGTACATGCTCAGGTGGGTGATCTTTTCCCATGATTGGAATTTTGATTGGTATTTTATTTTCCTCTATTTTCTAAGAAAAAAGCTTGGATTCAACTTCCATTTTCTTCGTAAATCCATGGCTTCAAGCTCGAGTAGGCTCTCTAAGAAGGCTAAGGAATGGGTAAGGGCCGAGAGCCAACCCCTAGAGTTGATTTTACGAGACCCCCAATGTCATCTTTCCACCACAGCTTTAACGAGTCAGGTATGTGATACTTTCGGTAGCCCAGGACTATTTATGTGAATTGCGTGAATCGTAGTGTGCACCTAGAGATTGTCGGAAGCTCGTTTCATGCTCATTTGTTGATTTTGTGTAGTCAGACTTCAGGTCGTGAATAGTGATTTTGTGCTTGTTCTTGCTATTTTTGATGTGTGCAGGTGCCCGAGGTGACCTTAAAGGGTCGCGGTAGTCTTGCCCATGCTTTCTTGTGGTATACTCAACTTTTGCCTACTGTTAAACAAATGGTCGACAAGGCGGGGATTGGCGATTTTGTCCATTTAGTTTGGAAGAGTACCAATGACCTTGCACACTATTACACTCTTGCAGAGAGATGGTAGGGCACGATAAATACTTTTCATCTGCCGTTTGGTGAGATGACGATGACGCCGTTTGACGTTTCCATGATTACCAGCTTGAGAGTTGGCGGGAAGCTCCTGATCTTGGACTATTTTTATGAGATCGATTTTGAAGTTGTTGAGATGATGATCAGGGCTATTCCTCCTAATCTGGAGGGGCATCAGTTTCCTTGCGACTGGCTTTATCAAGTTTATGGGAGAGGTCGAGTTTATGGGAGAGGGGGGCACAACCTGAATAACCATCAGCTATTGAGGGCATTCCTTCTGCATGTCATTAGTTATTCGATTTTCGCAACACAGAATGACCGGGTGAGCTTGAGGCTCCTTTCTTGTTTGGCGACTATCGATGAGATCCCTTCCTATAACTGGGATGGTACTATCTTAGCTCATCTTTATAAGTATATGGGTGAGGTTTCCCGTGGGGGCATCAAATCGACCGATGGGTTCTGGCGAACTTGGGAGGTATGTCTTATGACTTTTCTTTTTCTCTCAACTCTTCCTTGTTTTTGTTTTCTGATTTTCATTTTCTTGTGCAGCTCTGGAGCTTTGAGTATCTAAAGATGTTGGCTCCTACCCCTTCCGATGAGTCGGGTGAAGATGAGGATGGCATAGCTCCTGTGCCCTTGTTCCCTCGGGGCTTGAGATGGCAGAGAGATGTTATTGGGGTCAAAAGTGGGGCCCATTGGATTGTCCTCTTGAGGAATTTCTTATCCGAGTTGACGGTTGCTAGTGTTGATTGGACGCCTTGGGAGAACATTTCCTATGCTGCCCCAGAGGAGATTCAGGTAGTCAAGCCTCTCGCCACTTACCGACTTTTGATGGACAGTACTGAAGGCAGGCAGTGGTACCTCGGCGAGCAATTGTCCCGATAAGCGGTTGGTGGTCCGAGATACCATGTCCTCACACACCTCTTGTGATGGATGTTAACGACCTTTCTAGAGCTGCTTTGTTGACGGCTTTGGCTCGTACTGATGCTTGGGACCATTTTCGTTCCGAGTCTGGTTATGAGACTTGCCATGGCCGCATTCTAATGCCCAAATTCCCACTCCTAACTGTGAGCTTCTTTTACCTTTTTTTGTCTTTATTCATAACTTATGTTTTTGGACTCATCTTTTCCTAACTTGTTTTGTGCCTACAGTTCTGCAAAATGTATAGGAGGCAGGCTCCTCCGGCTGCTGATCCTATCCCTCCTTGGGATTGGACCATCAATATCTTGGGTGCCGATGGTTCCCCTCAGGTCATGGAGCTGCCACGAGTTACGTGTGGGTATCCTACCCAACTAGCAGGCATCCTCAACATCCCTTGGAGTTATGCTACGGAGGGTCATGCCTTGGCAACTAGCCTACGATCTTTGGTCCTTATGCAAGACCACCGGGTATGACTCTAATTTTGTGCTTCTTAAGGTTATGAGTTTCTAACCCCAGATTTTACCCTTGACAGATGATGGTATGTGACAGTTCACCACCAGTCAGATGGTGTCCTTGGTAAGTCTCTAACTCAACTCTGTTTTTGTACTTTTGTTGTTTCTCGCCTGATTGCTTTTTATTTGTGTGTGCAGTGTCATGGAGGTGGTGCTGACTCGTCGAGAACCAAGTCAAGGTGCAAGGGTGGCAGGAGGCCGTTGCCGACGAACACTCCGGGTGGTCGGACAGAGGACCAAGAAGAGGAGGACTGAGGCCTCCGAGCAGGGACTTTTGTTTTGTCTCCATTTCATGTCTTTGATTAGATTATACTAGTATATTTTGTGAATGATAGATGATGCGTAGGATGATTTGTCACCTTTCGACAGAGTATTCTGATGTTTTGCCTTTTAGGCCGGTAGCTTCTGGTTTTAAAGGCGCAGTTATGTGCTTATTTAATTTGGTGATCGTGTGATAATATATACATGTGCACTGTGATTCTGTGATTGTTGATGTTACTGCGATGAGCAGCCTTGTGATAGTGAGTGTGTTGGCCTTGCAGGTGGGATAGTCTGCGAAATGGGGAGGTGCTGCCGAAATTTTGAATTTTGCTAGAGCTGCGACAGAATATATGGCATTGTATGAACCCGCTCCACTCTTCGCTTGGCCGAACATCACAGATGGTGTGGAATGGATCAACCTTTTCAGCTATGGCTTGACTGAGCTGTTCTCTCTTCATCTAATGGCCTTGAATGCTGAGTTCATGCGTGCTGCCATTGCACACTGGGACCCGGTAAATCATGTCTTCAATTTTAATGGCCTGGAGATATGCCCCCTGTTCAAGGAATTCTGTGATATTCTCGGCATCAATCCAGACTCGGACTTGATTCTTCCTTCTGCTGATACCCCAGTCCTACTCATGGCTTGGGCGAATATCTGAATTGTTCTACTGCTATCTCCCGCCGATTGATTCATGGTGAGGTCCTGGACGTTGCCTTCATCATTGCTCGGTATGTTGATCCTAGAAATCCCAGCATCTATGATGCTAACTCTGGCCGCTCTGATCTTATGTATGACTTTGCGCTTTCTGTTATCGAGTACTTCTAGCGACTTGGTGCATGTATGCCTTGGACTGAAAGTGGGTAGGAACCCCATGGCCAAGGTTCTATCTGAAACTCTGAATGGTTTGGATAACGCCTTTAACCAAGGAACTCTTCTTCTTTCTTGGGCACCCTTGGTGTTGCAGGCTTGGCTATACGAGCGCCTCCAGCTGTGGACAGGTCGAGTGCCACCAGCTTATTTTTGCAGGGTCGTGCTTCATCCCACTTCACTTTTGCTGACTGGGTTCATTCCCACTTCACTTGGTGCTTCATTCCCACTTCAGCCTTGGGGATCACCCGAGAATGTGGTTGATGGGTCTGAGAGAGACTACTTTCTATCATCCTCGTCGATTAGCCAGGCAGTACGGGCAAGTTCTAGTGGCCCCTTGGGGATTCACTGAGCGGGTCTTTGCTTCCATAGTCAGGGCTGTCACCATCGCTGCTTTCATTAGGGGTTGGACCCGTCGAATAAAAGCCTATTTTTGAAGACCTTTGAAGAAATAAAAGACACAAAGTAATGCTAGACTCGACTGATTCAGCTTCTTCCTCCAAGTGTTTTTAATATTTACTGCTTCTTTGAAGAAGAACTTTCATGTTTTCTTTTATTCCTGCTTATGTAATATTTGAAGTTTGTTTATCAATGAACCTTTGTTACTTTGAGAATATTATTTTATGCACTTAGTTTTCTGAAAATATTTTGAAGTAAGATTTTGATCAGATGATGCTTTTGATACTTACTTGGGCGTGCTGAGGTGATTAGAGGCGCATGAGGCGGGAGCCAAAATTTGCCCCTAGTTTAGGATATGGGTGGTTGGGAGGTAAACGAGGTAGGTGATCGAAGCTTGCCGCTAGTTTAGAAGAGATTTAGGTAAATGAGGCAAGTAGCCGAAGTTTGCCCTGGCACGACTAAAAAGTTGTGCGCTCTTGTGCAACACCCAAGTGTAGGTGATCGTGCAAGTAATACTGGATAAGTCCAGGTCGATCCCACAGGGAAGGAATAGGAAGAATATATGCTAAGTTACAACCTAAGGAAAAGAAAATATCAATATACGAGTGGAGGTTCTAATGAATCCTAATCAATTAAATTAAACTAAATATTAAACTAAACATATAGAAACATAACTAATTAAATAAATAAACTAAAGGTGTTGGAAATACGAGAATCCACATTGATCCTAACCATCTGCCATGCACATTCATTAACGTTCTATGGAGTTCCTTCCTCTTCAGCATTCCGTATTTTTCTAAAGACATAGAATCAATAGCCCTTTCATGACCGAGACTATATCATCACAAGTGATTTAAAATACTTGGAAGACGGTTTAAAACAATGGTAATTACTTGCACTCTAAATGGTGTTAGCATTCAAAGTGGTTTTCAAAAGTCATTGAAGAAAAGGCCTTACGGCTTTAAGTTCTAAAAACTGTTGTGACAAACTGAGCTTATTGGGACAATTTGATGACAGATTTCTAAAACAGAAAGTCATGGAATACTTAAAAGAATCATCTCAAGATTTAACATGTTCGATCGATCGATCGATCGAAACGCTCTCGATCGATCGGACAGCATCATCCTTCAATCGATCGAAATGCCTTCGATCGCTTGACTATAGCTCTGGTTCGATCGATCGAAATACCTTCGATCGATCGAGCCCAAGGTTTCTAAAGAATGCATGGCAGAGGTTTGGAATCAATGATTCATCACATATTCCCAACTTCTAAACTACGAAAACATAAATAAACTAACGCAGGAATAGAAAACTAAAGTAATCAAAGCATCTAAACTAATAAACAATCAAATAGAGGGAATGGAGAAGAAAAACCTGTAAATAATCTGAAATAAACTTGTAAATAACTTGAAATAAAGTTGAATCTTCAATAATCTTCAATGAATCAATGGAAAAGATGAAAAATAATATGAATCTAACCTAATCTACTCCTAATCTAACCCTAAAACTACCCTAAACTGCTGTTTTTCGCGTTCTGGAGCGTCCTCGCTTTGTCTGGAGTCAAAACGACCTATATATAGGGTTCCCGCAGAGTTTACGCAACTTTTGGATGAAAATAAAGTTCGATCGATCGAGCTTAGTTCGATCGATCGAAGGTTCGATCGATTGAACTCTGCTCAATCGATTGAACTCTCTGATTTTGACAACTCTGCGCACCAATGGGAGAATGGCCATAACTTTTCACTCAGACCTCAGATTGACCTCCCGTTTGCAGCCACGCGACCGTAACTCAAAGATATACATTTTATATCTCTAGGAAAATCATCCAAATCTGAAGTTTTCATTGTCAAAATTGGCTTTTTCGCAGCTGCTTCTTTTGTTCTCTTGACCAGAATCATTTTTCTTTAGCTTCACTTCATTGATTTACATCCTAATACCTATAAAACAATGCGTAAACATATGTTTTAGCATTAATACAATAAAAAGAGCATTGTTATTAGAATGCACCTAAATGTAGGGACTTTGGGGATAAAAGTTTGCATACAAGATCATGTAATACGCTATGACCATGCACTTTTCACCTTGAATCACACCCCCCAACTAGCTCGTTGCTAGTCCCTAGCAATGAAGCGAACTACAGCAATGTTTATTTAAACTCTAAAAATTGAAAACAAAAGGAAGTAAAAATCTTAACTCATTTTCGCATGAATCGCGATTGCATTTAGCGTATGCAACAAGCCTTTAAAAACCTATGTTCCCCCTAGTGGACGAGTGTTGTCTCGTGAGGGTTTGCAGTGAATCTACCCACAAAATTCATGTTTATGGTAATGGTTCTAGTTTAAATGCTTTCAAGAAATATTTTTCCTCTCAGTTAGCAATATAGTTAAGCTCAACAATCTCATGAAACTCTCTAGTAAGCCATAGCAATGCAACACACACATTACAGTTAATCTACTATCAAAGTCATTAGAATATTCCATACCTGTTAATCTTCAACTGTGTATGTGAATGGACAACTAAAATACCAAGCTTCAATTTCAAACCTCGCATAACCTAAGACACTATCAAGATGTTCATTTTGACTCAACTCTCACCGGGATTACACTTTCAAGATGAAATCACTCCGAATTGGGTGTAATAATTATCACTCATGATATGGAAGCTATAAAGAGTAAATGTAAATGGAATCTAATGCTTCTCATATCTAAATAGAAAAACGGAAATTATATAGTGCATAAAGTCTCATGAAAGGATACTTTTCACTAGAAGAGCGAGATACCGTGGAGAACTCTCTCATTACCTTAACTTCAAATCCAATTTACTTAAAATCATCAGGACTTTGAAAAAGAGGTGTTCGGTTAAAAAGAAAGAGGTTCATGATATTTAATTGGGTCAACGGATGTGATTGGAATGTCTACTATAACTTTTCAAACTTCCCACATCTCCAATCTCTCTTCTTCTTTTTTTTATTTCTTTCTTCTTCCTTTTTTCCACACTCTTCTTTTTATTATTATTTTATTTCTTTTGAAACAACCATTGGCACTTTTTTTCTTTTTTTTTTCTTTCTTTCTTTTTTTTTTTTTTTCTTTTCATGCTTTTCTTTTTCTTTTCTTTTTTCTTTTTGCCAACTTTCCCTTATTCACACTAACAAAATTCTTGTCAATGCAACACATCCCAATCACTCCTAAATAAAGAACTGAGGCTTGAACTCCTAATTTGGAGTTAGGTATAGACTTTAAGATTGTGAAGACAAGGCAAATATGGTAAGGCTCAAGAGGTGAAGTAAAGTAATATCATAGAAGTAGGCCAATGTTTTATTATGCGTGTAAGGTCAAAAGATGGCCTAAATCATCTTCTAAGTTCATAGGATTATTCATTTTAGTAAATTCAAGAGCTCTAAATTTTGGTAAATCCTGAACGTTCTCTTCTAGTGATCAATCAAAATGAAAAAAATTGAGACTTACAACGAATTAGTACGCTTTTCAAAAAGTGAGAGTAATTTTATAAAACCCTCAAGAATAAATAAAGGCACAAAAGCTCACTTGGGTTATTAGTCTCCACTACAGTCTCTCAAAACACCTAAGCTATGCGTACTAATCCATTTTAGCTAAGTACAAGGTTGTCACAATGTGCTCAAAGTTGTTTGAAGATTAAAATGCATAAAACATACCATAACTAAGATAGTAAATAAACTACCATTGTGTATCACATACTAATAACATATAGAAAATAACACTAATGCATCATAACTAACTACATTAACTAAGAGAGAAATGCAAGAACCATCTTATTATCTTTAAAAATAAAATTACAAGTTTTAAAATTTTTGACAATTTTAATTTACTGAGTCACGTTTGCTAAGCAGGTGTAGTGACATTAAAGCATAAAAAGAAAGAAATGAGGCATGCAATGACTCACTCCCCCTAACTAAAACTAAACATTGTCCCTGGCCAATGTTCTAAACTAAGCATATGGACATGTAAAGTAAAGCGAGAGAAGGAAGGATGTTACCTCAAGGCATTAATATCCATATTTTTTTTTTATTTTCTTTGATTTTTTTGTTAAGTTACCTGCAAAATCATTAGTAGCAACAAGGAAAAAATAGAAAATATACTACAACCACTCAGTAAATAAATTCGGTTAATCAAGATTTTTATCATACAGTAATAACCGAAATTTTTGAGGATCTTCCCAATGAAATAATTTATCAATGAGAAGACTTTTGAGATCCTCATAAAAATGCAACTCCCCCCAACTAATGTCAGGCTCAAGGTCAGAGGAGATGATGCAAAACCTATGGCTGCCAAATTTGTTGGGGACAATTATAAGAGATATACCTGTGGATATCGCAGGTTCTCTTACCCACAGCTTTTCTTAAAATCTTTTCTAAATTTCAATTTCAAAAAAAAAAACAAATGAGTCGCCACTTAATTTTTAAAAAGGAAAATTAAGAAACCATTTAGAAAGAAACTGATCTTTTGCGAAACCAAAGATTAACTAGGTCCGGGGATTATGGAATGAAAGAGGAAGGAGCCCGTCGGACTAAAACACCCTCTCTCATCCTATCTTGCGATAGGCCTCTACTCAACATCCTTTTAATCAAATCTATTAATCTAAGTATGCCCTCAACTAATATATACATACATATACGTCACAAAAGCATGTCCAAAGGGTGTAAAATTGCAATTGACAAAATATCATTCAAAAGCCAAGTAATTCAGGTAGCAAGCGATATGATATGCAATAGAGAACAAGTAACTTATCCGGGGTCCAGCAGCGATATTAGACGTGGAAATGCATACACACAAAAGAAAGTCCTAAAAGGGGTCTCAAATCATATATACACATAAGGCAAATCTTAATTCTAAGGTGTCGCGCATGAGGTCGAAAAATCAAATAAAATCAAAGAATTCAATAGACTAGAGAGGGGTTGAGAAATCGTACCTTAATAGCGCTACAAAACAAAGGTTAGTGCACATGATTTACAAGAGGTAAAGTTAGAAATAATAACCTTGAATTTCTAGCTTAAATCTATCAAATGTAATTGGATCCAAAGCAAATAAGTGCCAAACCATATGGATGAATATGTATATGGACAAGAATAAACTATGAAATACTCTTTAAGTTTTGAATTCAAACTTAACTAATCATTATTGAAATGTGGTTTAAGCCCTAAGTCATAAAAAAAATTCATTTGACCCATTATTAACAAAGTTGGTCATATTTGTGATAAAATTCTGAAAATTGCAGAGAGCAGACAACGACTTTAAAAAGGGCAAAAGCAAGTTTCTCATGGTTTGATGTCGGTGATTTTTGGGCACAAGATGTCTCTGTGAGTCTAGTTTCCGAATCAAAAAGAAAATCAAAGTTTCAACGGTTAGATCTCCGGGAATGTAGAAAACACTAGACCTCACTCAGCATTTTACAACCTTCTGTCCAGAGTTCTTGCACGATTTTCTACAAATAGCAAAAAACTCCAAAATGCTTTGTTTTTTTTAGGGTGACTTCCTAACACATTAATCTACTTAGAAAAAAATATTTTAGGCCATGAACCCTTTATTAGAACTCCGATTTACTTATTTCAAAAGAGTGTTGCTGTGCTGAAATTCTGGACAGATTATTGTTACTTTGCAAAACTCAGGACCAAACCCTTTTAAACATAAAACCACCTTAAAACAAAAATTACAGTGGTGGAATATTGTGTTTTTGACACTTTCCCGTCGGTTTCACTTGATTTCAACGGTTAGATTTCGAACTAAAAATCTTTGATCAAAAACAGTTTGTGAACTCACTATTTTCATTTATCAAGTTCACTTTTATTTGTTAACCCCAACTATTAATCATGAAGTTGGGTTTAAACCAAACCACTTCTCCTATCATTTGATGGTCATTGGAGACTAAAGACTTTTATATTTGTGGATTTCAAATGAAGTATGAATAGACTTCATGAAATCTCAAAATGATGAACCTAAACCATAGAGATGAGTTTAGACCCAAAATACTTTCTCCTACCACTTGATGGTCATTGGAGATGAAGACATGACTAACATTCATGAGTTTTCAAGGAATATAAGGAGGCTCCATGAAAGCTCAAGCTTAGAGGACCCAAGTCATGAGTATGGACTTGGATGCATCCACTTATTTATGAAATAAAATGATGATCAAAGTTTGATTTCCATGTGAAGCATAAGCTTACATGGGATTCAAAAGATCACATTCAAGAGATTTCAAGAAAGATATTAAAGATCTCCAAGAATCTCAAGAAGAGAACATAAACCAAAAGAAATAGAAGAAGGAATTGGAAGCAAAGATTCTTAAGTTTACTTGACAAACAAAGAAAACAACAAAGGACTTTAAGATTAGAGTTTTAAAAGAAAGAGAGAGTATGAAAAATCTATGGTTAGAGGATCACCTCCAAATTATCCTCAAAGTTTTCTTTTCTTGGAAGATCTTCCAAGCTCTTCTAATGCTCTCAACTCTCTTTTCTCTCAAAAAATGTTGATGAAGTGATGAATGTTTTATATAGTGGGTAGCTCTTGTTGTATTCTCCTCCTTCTTTTTCTTTTTCTTCTAAGGAAGATCCCTTCTCTTTTATAGACAAAATTACCAGGTATTTTTGGTGAATTTTGGAGCAAAAAATAGGTGTAATTCTCTCATTTGGTGGTACAATACGTACTTTCTGAAATTAGGCAGACTGCTGCCCAGCGCGGCAGTCTATAAACTGTCGCGGCAGTCCGTGAATGCCGTCGCGGCAGTTCATGACTGCCGTCGCGGCACTGCATGACTGCCGCGCGGCATTCATCAAATGCCGCAGAAATTAATGGATTGCCGCATTTTTGTCAGTCTTACTTTATCAGTTTTTGTTCTTATTCGCATACGCATACGTATTGCACTGCAAAATACAGACTTTAAAAGTGAACGGCAGTCAGAAATTGTCGGCGGCACTTGGTGAATGCCGGACCGGCACTCTCTGACTGCCGCTGAGTGCCGCGGCAGTCTGCCGTGTGCCGTTTTTAGCTAAGATTCCCTTTTTAGGCCTTCCTCCTTTTTGAAGCAAATTATTTTTGAAGATCCTTTCCCAAAAGTCATGTCTTATACCTGAATTCTCCTAAATACCTGGTATTTTTCTTCTTTCTGTGAAATTTTATCGCGTTTTGGAGACTTTCTGAAGAGCTTGGAATACTTCAAATTTTTTTTCGGTCCTTGTCATCATCGGATACGGAGGTGACACTTTCTTAAATTCGACGGTCGGTCAAAATTGGGGTGTCTACAATACCACACTTTTTAGGAATTATACTCAAGGAAAGATCTTTGGTGTTGGTATTTTTTATATTATCAAAAATAGGCGGAGGCCATGGTTCAATAAAAGTGGCCGGGTCTAATTGATGTTCTAATGAAGCTTTACTACCCTCCTCTTGTTCTAGAACAGAATCTATAGAAATATGATCATAGGAATTTAATTTCTGTTCTATGCACATGGTTTTGGACTGGACTTGGATGAAGCTATTTATTTGGGCCTCAATATCATTATTACTCAAGAAGGTCAAGTAGTCTTACTAGCTTGTTGTTGAAGTTTAAGATCATCTAATGTGGGCCAAATAGTTTCTAAGTCCTCTCTCAAAGAATTTTGAAAGTTAAAATTTTGTGAAAAACATGTGCTAGAATCCTTACCATCCTCTTCCATAACACATTCTATTTGTTCAATATTAGGGTACACATGATTTACAAGCTCGAGATGAGAGCATTGATTGATAGAAAGGATGGGTGATGGGCAACTTGGTGACACCACCTCTTCGGCCGAAAGAGGTGAGGGTTCATGAATATCACATGAATCTAAATAGGATTTAGATTTTTCAATAATGTCCTCCCTAGGATCACTTTCAATGGTAGGGGTAGAGTCAACAGGTAACTCCTCTTTTTCTAGTTGTGTGGAATCACCTAAACTCTCATCATCTTTTAAATCCTCATTCTCATCCTCGTAACTCTCCTCACTATATGTGTCATCTATTGAAGTACTCTGAACCAAGAGACTGTGCAAATTTATCCAGGTAGTGAAGGAGTTGATATTTGGGGTTGTGTATTGAGGAGAAGATGATTCTACAACTTCATGCTCAATGGTTTGGTTTTGGAGTTCTTGTTGGGTTATCACTTTCGCGAGTGAGTTGTGAACCTCATTCGGTATAAACCCGTCCTAGTCCTCTATTTCCATCCCATTGTTAGTGTCTTGAAATTTAGGTTGTAGTGTTGAAGGATTGGTATAGTCTTTTGAAGGATGGCTAGCATGTGCTTGTTGATATCTAGTTTCTAATTTATCAAGTGCACTATCTAGCCTTTTCATTTCACTAAGCAGCAATGTTAACATACCATTATCTTCAACCTGGTTATTTTCCTCATTATTACCATATAAAGTTTCGCCCCATTGTTGTTGGTAGTAATTCCCATCCAAATGTGTTTGTGTACAAGACTCGCCAAAGGGAAAGTCTTGGTGCGTTTGGTAATCGTGGGAACTACTACTATATCCAACATTATTATTTTGGTTATCGCCCCATTGCGGTTGATAGAACTCTCCATGTGGAGGTTCTTGTTGCGTTTGATAATATGAGGGACTACAACTATCATTTTCCCATTGTGGTGGTTGGTAGCACTCGGGTTGATAATGCGCGTCATAAGTGGGTGCTTGCCAACTTAGGGAATAACTATTTTGATTTTCAAGTGTGTACCTATTATTGGCGCTTGTGTTGTATAGAGGGTAATATGGATAAGACATGTTTATCCAAAAATTTTAAATAAAATTTTTATTTATTTACTTGTGAGAGAAAAAGTCCAAAGTTTTTATTATTATTATTTTTGCTTAAATTATTATTAATATTATTTTTTTTAAAGTAAGAAAAAAATTGGAAATAACTCAGTAAAATCCTAACCTAGTTGCCTTCCCCGGCAACGGCGCAAAAAACTTGACATGACTAAAAAGTTGTGCGTTCTTGTGCAACATCCAATTGTAGGTGATCGTGCAAGTAATACTGGATAAGTCCAGGTTGATCCTACAGGGAAGGAATAGGTAGAATATATGCTAAGTTACAACCTAAAGAAAAGAAAATATCAATATACGAGTGGAGGTTCTAATGAATCCTAATCAATTAAATTAAACTAAATATTAAACTAAACATATAGAAACATAACTAATTAAATAAATAAACTAAAGGTGTTGGAAATACGAGAATCCACATTGATCCTAACCATCTACCATGCACATTCATTAACGTTCTATGGAGTTCCTTCCTCTTCAGCATTCCATATTTTTCTAAAGATATAGAATCAATAGCCCTTTCATGACCGGGACTACATCATCATAAGTGATTTAAAATACTTGGAAGACGGTTTAAAACAATGGTAATTACTTGCACTCGAAATGGTGTTAGCATTCAAAGTGGTTTTCAAAAGTCATTGAAGAAAAGGCCTTACGGCTTTAAGTTATAAAAACTGTTGTGACAAACTGAGCTTATTGGGACAATTTGATGACAGATTTCTAAAACAAAAAGTCATGGAATACTTAAAAGAATCATCTCAAGATTTAACATGTTCGATCGATCGATCGAAATGCTCTCGATCGATCGGACAGCATCATCCTTCAATCGATCGAAATCCCTTCGATCGCTTGACTATGGCTCTAGTTCGATCGATCGAAATACCTTCAATCGATCGAGCCCAAGGTTTCAAAAGAATGCATGGCAGAGGTTTGGAATCAATGATTCATCACATATTCCCAACGTCTAAACTAAGGAAACATAAATAAACTAGCGCAGGAATAGAAAACTAAAGTAATCAAAGCATCTAAACTAATAAACAATCAAATAGAGGAAAAGGAGAAGAAAAACCTGTAAATAGTCTGAAATAAACTTGTAAATAACTTGAAATAAAATTGAATCTTCAATAATCTTCAATGAATCAATAGAAAAGATGAAAAATAATATGAATCTAACCTAACCTACTCCTAATCTAACCCTAAAACTACCCTAAACTGCTGTTTTTCGCGTTCTGGAGCATCCTCCCTTCGTCTGGCGTCAAAACGACTTATATATAGGGTTACCGCAGAGTTTACGCAACTTTTGGATGAAAATAAAGATCGATCGATCGAGCTTAGTTCGATCGATCGAAGGTTCGATCGATTGAACTCTGCTCAATCGATTGAACTTTCTGATTTTGACAACTCTGCGCACCGATGGGAGAATGGCCATAACTTTTCATTCGGACCTCGGATTGACCTCCTGTTTGTGGCCACAAGACCGTAACTCAAAGATCTACATTTTATAGTTCTGGGAAAATCTTCCAAATCTGAAGTCTTCATTGTCAAAATTAGCGTTTTCTCAGCTACTTCTTTTGTTCTCTTGACCAGAATCACTTTTCTTTAGCTTCACTTCATTGATTTACATCCTAATACCTATAAAACAATGCATAAACATATGTTTTAGCATTAATACAATAAAAAGAGCATTGTTATTAGAATGCACCTAAATATAGGGACTTTGGGGGTAAAAGTATGCATAAAAGATCATGTAATACACTATGACCATGCACTTTTCACCTTGAATCATGCCCCTAGTGTTAAGGGTGGTTTCTGGGTTATGGCAAGGATCGCTACTTTATTTCTCTCATACCCTCATAATTATTTCCTAGGCACCAGTGAGGTGACCTAGCGAGCTCTTTTCTCTCTTTTATTATTGCTCGTCTTGGATTTAATTCTAATTTTTACCTAGGCATCCTTTTGGATTTTTGAACTAGCGAGTCATCCTTCTTTTCTTTTTGAAAGTCTGCCTACGTACCCCCTAGTAGGGATCAGGTCTGACGTAGTTCGGGCTGGGATTTCAAAAGAAGAGGATTGATTATGATGTGATCGAACCAATGTGGTTTCCTACGTATCCCTGAGTGGGAATCAGATCGAGCGTAGTTCAGGGCAAGGCTTGAAGGAGATGGGCAACTTTTTATGGGTGGAGCACCCGAACCAATGCGGTTGCCTACATATCCCCATGTGGGAATCAGGTCGAGCATAGTTCAAGGCAAGGCTTGAAAGAAATGGGTAAAAAGTTAAGCATAGTACTTTTTGAGGCGATCCATGTTGATAAGTTATCTGAATTCGACATCATTAAGGTCCATGAGGTAGGTTGCTCCCTCGGAAAGGATGGTTTTGACGATATAAGGGCTAACCTATTTAGGTTTGAATTTCCTTGAGAACGAGGTCACCCTTGACAATTTTCCTTGGATGAACCCTTTTGTTAGAAGCGAGCTATCCTCTTTTGATAGATTCGGACGTGGTCAACTGCTGCTAGGCGCTTTTCATCTAGGAGAGCCAATTCTTCGTATCTCTCCCTTACACATTCAGACTCTGAAATTTCACATTCTACCATCACCCGCAGAGATGGTAACTCTATCTCGACCAGAAGTATGGCTTCCATACCATATACCAATGAATAAGGAGTCGCTCCTGTAGATATCCTTATTGAGGTTCTGTATCCCCAAAGTGCAAATGGCAGTTTCTTATGCCAGTCGTTTTAAGTATCGGCTGACTTCTGCAGTATGGCCTTGACATTCTTGTTTATAGCTTCTACTGTCCTATTAGTTTGTGGCCTGTATGGTGATGATTTATGATAAGTGATTTTGTAATCCTCAAATAGATCCCTGACTTCTACTTTGAAATGACTCCCGTTGTCTGAAATAATCTCATGGGGGACTCCATAGCGACAGATGAGATTTCTCTTAATGAACTTGGCCACTTCCTTGGGCCCTAACTTGGTGTAGGTTTCAGCTTCTACCCACTTCGTGAAGTAGTCGATGGCCACCAAAATGTATCAATTCCCATTCGAGGCCATTTGAACAATTTCGCCAATGATATCGATTCCCCAAGTTGAGAATGGCCATGGAGAGGTCATACTATAGAGTAGAGATGGCGGTGCATGCATCATGTTTGCGTGGATCTGGCACTTGTGGTACCTTCTCATGTATTCACAACAGTCTTTTTTCAATGTTGTCCAGTAGTACCCTTGTCTTAAAATCTTCTTGGCTAGCATGTGACCGTTCATGTGTGGACCGCATACCCCCTTGTGTATTTCTTCCATCATCCTTCTGGCACTCTTTTCGAACAAGCAAGTCAGGTTATGACCATTGTACCCTTTCTTCAACAACCTTCTCCAGCAAATGATGAATTGTGCTACAAACCTTTGATTTGCTCTTTTGTCTTTCTCAGTAGACTCTTAGGGGCACGTTCCCCTTTCTATAAAGTCCTAGACATCTTGGTACCACGGTGTTTCCTTTTCTTCTTCGATTACAGTGATCATGTTGAATAAAGGCTCGTATCTTTGCTCAATTACCAGAGGCATCATTTTGACTCCTACGGGGATTTTGATCATGGAGGCTAGGGTAGCCAATGAATCTGCTAGGCTAGGCTATGATGTTGGACAATGTCAGGATCGACCCTAGGCATGTCCTCGTAAGACCAAGCAAAAACATCTTTAAATTCTTTTAGCAAGAGAGTCAATTTTTCCTTTTCTTCTTTATTAAGTGTTGAGCCAATTTGCACAAATTGTGAATTATCTTTTTCACCTAGGTTAATCGATAAAGTTTCTTCGATTACTTCATAAGTAGGTGGTTTTTCAATCAATTGTTTAGGTTCGATTGGGAGATCCTCGGAGTGATCTGTGCATTCACAAGTATTAAACACAGAGGAGTAAGCAGAACCGTCCTTCATTTCATTCATAACAGGTGGAGTGATTATATCAGACAGGGGTGGGCCTACAGTGGCTGACTTTGGTATAGACTTGATAATTGGAAGTATAGACTTCGGGGGAATAGGGGATAGGGAGACACAGACAGATGACTCTACAGTCTGGTTGGTCAGACCCTTCTCAGTTGGTATGATATGATCATCTTGGCTCTTGGCCCTCTTTCTTTCCTTTTCTTCAGCAAATTCTTCCCACATCTTCTTGATAGCTTCAGTGTTTAGATACTTCAATCAATCATCCTCTGGGGCATTCACGACTTCTTCCGGATAGAACGGATCTTGATAGGGAGGCCTTTCATAGTCAGTAAAGATTTCAAGTCCGGGGTGCCTTTGTCCGGTAGTCTGATGAATCCAAGCTTCAGGGAACCAAAATAGGGGAAGTCATCCCCTTCTTTGATGAACTACCCATTCAAGGTCTTGTGGTATGATGAACTACCCATTCACTTATTCCATGGATTTTATAGCTCGAGATCTTCCTCAGTGGGCTTATACCCCAATCCAAAAGTGCCTTTTTGTCTTTTGATTTGAGGGAACTCGCAAATCCCTTGTTGACATTGGCCCAATCCCATTCAAGGGAAGTAGTTCATTTTGTGGATGATATTAACAACCGCGGAGTGGATCACAGGGAACCTATCTTCATCATCGATCATGTGGGCCTTTTCAATGAAGAATCTTCCGATTTCCCCTTCTTCTAGTTCAGGTTTTTGGATTTTAAAGACGGGAGCTTAGCTTAGTAAGGCTTCATTTCCCCAACTATTGCCGAAGATCATTTTCATATTTTTCTCATGAATGTACTTGATCGTTTGGTGCACAGTGGATGATACCGCTATGTTGATATGCAGCCAGGGCCTCCCGATCAACAAATTGAATGAGTATGTCCATGACTTAGACGAGTTGAGTGCAAACCAAAGACCCTACTCAGATTAGGAGAAAAATAGACCTCATCACAGTTCTCTTGGTGTTATCATAAGGCCTCACAGATTGCACAGACGGAGTGATGTCTATGATGTTAACCCCCAAGGCGGTGGCAGTTCTCAGAGCACAAACATTTAAGGTGGAGCCCGTATCGTCTAGACTGTATGGCACTTACAGCTCCTTGCACTCAACGGTGATGTACAGAGCTTTGCTATATGCAGATCCTTTCGGTGGTAGATCCTCATCGGAAAAGGTAATGACTGGGTCAAGGGTGAGTGTGGCCAAGAAAGCCACTACATCCTCCGGTGTGGTGTCAATGGGGACTTCGATTCTAGCCAAGGTGTTTAACACGGCCTGTCTATGCTTGTAGGATGTCACCATGATGTCCCACATTAAGAGGTGTGCTTGAGTTTTCTTCAATTACTTTATCAACTCATTGTACTCTTCGATGACCTCATCCATTTTTTCCTTTCCCTTGTCTTTAACTGGTCCTTTCTCGATGGTTTCATGACAGGCTGTAGAGGCTAATAATGATGGCCCGACCTAGTCAGATGATCAATCTCTGTAGGAGTAGGTCCTTCAACAGTCCCATCTTCTTTGAACAATCGCAATCCGTTCCCATAAATGGTTTCTCCGGCTCGTTCCAAATTGAGGCATCACTTTCTTTGTTAGGATCATACCATTTGAGGTCTACCGCCCCTAGATCATGTTCTTCCAGAAAGAATAAATCTTGTTCATCATCTAGCTATTGCTGCCATTCATCATCTTTTCCTTCAATCAGGTGAATTCCCTCAAACTCTGAGATGTTAATGAGGGATAAGGGATGTCCTAAGGGGGTGATATAGGCAATGGGGTTGAAGGATACAGGGTCGGATTCGATGAGACTGGTATTTTGGTGGTTTGGCAGGGAATTTTGGGTAACATGGGGCTGTTTTGGTGGTGGCTCAATGATATTCTGGTTAATGAAGTCTTGCATATCATGGAAGAGGCGCATGCAATCATCAGTGTTATGGCCAGGGGCTTGGTGGTAGGTGCAATGTTTGGACATGTCACAGCTTGGTAGTGGCGGGGTATTTTGAGGTTGGACCAGTTGGAGATGGCCCTTTTTGAGGAGCAGTCTAAGGCTGAGGATAGGGAGATCTTTAGCTTGGCGAAACTGCAAGGAGGCTTTTTCTGGAAAGGGCGATTGGACAAGTTTGCTTGGCTGGAGGGTTGGTACGGCCGAAGAGGGTATGCCTTGGGTTGACTGCTAAGGGCATTGACATCTGGAGTGTTGCGGCTGTAATTGGGCCTTTTCGACTAATTCGGAGATTCTTCCTTCTTATTCTTTCCTTCCCTGATAGCATCTTCAATTCGAGCCCCAACTTCAAACAATTCCTCAAAGGTGGAGATGGATTGGTAGAATAACTTCTCATGGTAGAGCGGTTGTAGATTTCAGATTAGCATTCTCACTTGTTACTTCTCAACTGGCCGGTGGGTCATTTGGGCCACTTTATTCCTCCATCTGCACAAGAAGCAGTGAAGGATTCATTGTTGTTCTGCCGGGTAGTTTCTAAATCCCTGATTGTGACATCCAGCTCTTGATTGTAAGAATAGTGATCGACAAACACCCAAACAATGTCTTCCCATGCCTGAAATTTGGAGGCTTCCAAGGTAAGGAACCATGATAGTGCAGACTCTGCGAGATTTTATGGGAACAACATTGCAATGTGCTCATGAGTGTAGCCCATTGATTGAATGATGCTCATACACAGCTTCACTTGGCTTTTCGGATTCCCAGTTCCATCAAAATGGTCAATTGCAGGCATCTTGAAGTTTTCTGGTAGTTTCAGCTTAACATGCTCAGAAAGCCCTTCCAGGTCCAACATGTAATTGTCAACCCCCTTGCTCTTCCTTAATACACTTTCTAGCTTGTCGACTTTATCCATTTTCTCCTGGAGCTTTTTTTTTCATATGCAGGCGGTGGGACCCCTTGAAACCAATCTTCTTCCCCATTATTCTCATGTATAGTGACGGGAAGGGGTACAAGCCCTAGCGGTGGTGGCGGCACGAATCCCGGTGGTGGTGGGAACCTAGGTGGGTACTGTGGTTGCTGTTGTTTCAATTCTTCTATGAACTTCAAAACTTGGGCCAGGCTGTCGGACTGATGGCTTATGGTTGCTCCCAACTCAGTAACCTCGTTTCTAACTCTTCCTGGTTCATGCTGAAATAGCTTGCCGGGCTGATTCTGACCAAATGATTATCTGAATTTTTGACCCAAGACGAGGTTCCCGGCTGCTGACTTTGGGAATCTATAGTGGCCTAAAGATTTGAAAGTATTATATCAGATTCTGACAGTGACAACTTTGGACGGACAAATGATAGTGATGTTAACAAACGTGGACTGACATGTATACAGACTGACTGAAACAGTGCGTGCAGACTGACAGGAAGGGTGTATGAAAATGAGACAAGCATGCGGATGCAAGCCCTAATCTACATGATGCTCCTATTTCTAGAAGATAGCAGTTTAAACAAGTAAAGTCTTAGCCATGCAGAGTGTGCTAACTTTACTTTTCGGTATGATCACCAAGGGATAACAAGGATTTCCAGGATATTTCGAGAAGTTTGGACAGAGTTTTCTGGGAAAAACTTATTATATCTGGGTGATATGGATAGTGGTTCTGGTAGAAACTGGTTATATCTGGATAAGTTGGATAGAGTTTCTGGGATAAACTTGTTATATCTGAGTAAGTTGGACAGAGTTTCTGGGAGAAACTGGTCATATCTGGACGAGTTGGACAGAGTTTCTAGGAGAAACTAGTTATATCTGGTAAGTTCGATTGAGTTTCTGGGAGAAACTGGCTATGAGTTAGACAGAGTTTCTGGGAAAAACTGGTCGAATATGATGGTGATCATACTGTCTAGAAAGTTTTCATACTTCTATGTCTTAGGACCAACAAACAAGGTTTGCGGTGTATATCTTTGTGAACATGGAGCAGACATCCTTACCATGGTGCCTAGGTAGGTCAACTCAATGTGATTCACATGTGAGTGATTGCCTTGGGAATCATAAGAATGAGATCCTGTTCTATGTCACATAAGCATCTACGCCGCGCAGGTAATCCTGTTAGGGTATACAGCAGTTATATCACATTATCCTATCTGAAAAGATAAATGAACAGCCCTATGAAAGATTCTACAGGAATCTATATGCAAAGGCTGGATCCGTTGACGAGAGTTCCAATACACCGTCAGAGAGACAGCACGAAAGTTTTTACTCTTTTTAATTTACCCTAGAAGGTATAGTATCAATGGTGACTTATGCCCTGACACAACATGACCTGAACAATGTCAGCACCGCATTTTAGACATAGTCGGAGGGGGAAATGCAGGAGTGCAATATGGTAGACCAGACATAGTAAAAAGATTATTTTAAAGATGCCTCTTATGAGTCAAACCTCTATATTATTTTGTTTTGAAAATAATTATCCCCAACAGAGTCGCCAGAATGTGGACACGCGGAATCGGCCTTCCACTTCTTGTTTATTTGAAATTGTTTTGATTAAAAAGAAAAAGAGAGGTCTGTTGAAAATAGATACAGAGGCGCCACTTGGTCTTTAAGGAACCCAGAAACCTAATTTTGACTCACCCAAATGGATAAAGGTCACCGGCCCTTCATAACCAAAGATCTTAGCTCGGGGTTTTGGTACGAGAGAGGAAGGAGTCTTTGTCACAGCTAAAACACTCTCAACTCGCCCCGTCTCTCGACGGGCCTCAATTCGCATCCAAATAATCATCTTATACTATGTTTGGTTCGACAATTAATACTATGATAGTATATTACATCACATAAGAATCTTGAAATAGAAGATCAAAGGTAAGATATCATTCATAAGATCTAGGCAAAATATCACACAATGCAAAGGTGAAAGATCACACAAACAAACCTAGGAAAAATAGTCTAATCACATATCAAGTAATCAAGTTTTCCTAATCCAAAAGGGGACATGGATTGTTCTTGAAACAAATAATTAAAGAGATCAAAATGTGCTTAGTAAGTTAGAATGATGCATGTTAGTCTTTAAGAAAAGATGACCTCTCAATCCCTGGGACAGATGTGAAAGGTAGATTAGATCGAGGGGAAGCATGAACATATGATCGAATTCATTCCTTTTAATCCACTTGGATTAGGAATTACTAAAACTCCAAATTTTGTATGGATGCAATGCATGGTACTAGAATGTTCAAAGGTTGTAGTGTGTTTGTGTTCATGGACTTTCTAAACTGACTTAGAAGTCTAGAGTGTGCATGAATGTATGAAGAAAATTATTATAGGATGTATGCAAATGTAGTATGAACTACTTCCTAAGATATGAGCTAATTTAGAGTGCATGCAAGCATCAAATCAAAGAATGAAAGTAAAAGCATGTTTTTTGTGAATAGTGGACAGAATAGTAATTGGATTTTGTAAAAATGAAAAAGTGAGGTTAGAAATATTTTTAAGTCATGATTTTTTATGGAGATCATCCTTATTGTGTCTACAACACATACCAAAAGACAAACTTCAATAACAATTACAGATTGAGAGAAATCATATAAACAAGAGATGTTGCCTAGAAACAAAGCCCGTACTGTCGACTGAAATGTCAAAAAATCTTAGAAAAAGAAGACAAAACATCAAGAGGCCCATATTATACAAAAAGTTCCCTAAGACACTGAAGTTCAAGGAAAAAATGATTTGGGACCACTCCTTGTGGAAAAGTTTTCTGAAAAATAAGTTGAAAGTCAACCTATCTGCTGTGATAGTAAAAACAGAATGTCTAGAAGGAATGTTTAGACTAAAATGGGACCCTTCCAAGTGTTGTTTGGTCAAACCAAAAATCATGGGTGTTCTATAATGAGTTAGGAAGAGTTTCCAAGTGGTCTTGTAATTACCCTTTGAGTATTGAGTTGTTGAGAAATCTTTGAACTCAGATAATTCACTATTTTGAAGATTTCTTTGAGAAAACAAGGTTTATTTAGTAGAATCCAAATATTGGGGGTTTTAGAGGGGGTTTTAAAAACATATTTTTAACATCAATTGGAGATTATAACCTCTTGGAATATCAACATCAAACTCATATTAAGAACTTCTAAGATTGTTCGAGAGATTTATTTTCATTTTGAATGTGACTTCAAGAATACATAGGAATGTATTCAAGTCATAATCATCATCTATCAAACATGTTTTTGAGGTGAAGAGCTACTATTCATAAGAATTCACTCACCTCAAACTTCATGTCATCATCTAGATGATGATGAACTAGTAAGTAAATAAAGAAAATCAAAAGGAAATGAGATTAAGAAGAGATGAGCATAATATGTAAACAAGCAAGCAAAGCAATCAATAGATGATATTCAATGAGATTTTGGATATGTAGCTTGGTGTTTCACTCATACATGGTGACTTTGGACATGGGAGTAGCTTCTTATCTCATAAATGCTCACTAAAATGGTAGTTGGGTGTATTGAATGTGAAGTAAAGAGGAGTAATGAAGTAAAAACAAGGTTGAGAACTCACCTTTTGTTGAAAATCAAAAGGAGGAAGCTCACTTTCACTATCTTAACCTTATCTCTATAACTTTCTCTTTATAACTTTCTCTAAACTTTGTATTTGCACCCCCCCTAAATGAGAAGTCAAGTGGGGTTTATATAGGCCAATTTGGGATGGTTTTGGGATTTAAAGAGTACTCCCATTGGTCCCAAACATCTGTAGACAAGAAACTACGTCGTTTTGGTTTTTAATTAATCAAAATGGACCTCCCAAAATATATTACAAAAATGGATTGTTCTGGAGGAGAGTGCTGCGGCGGCACTGGGCCTGTGCCGCGGTGGCAGTGGACTAGTGCCACGGCAGCACTGCTCCTCCAACATCCAGATAATGTTGTTTAAGCCCCCAGAGGTTTCGGTATTCGCGAAAACGCCCTATTTCGTCCGAAATTCACAGAAAATGCATACAAACACCAAATTTAGCTTGTGATATACCGTTGGAAAGGTAATAGAGTTTACTTTTCATAAAATACAGTTCAGAGCTAGGTCACTTTGAAAAGTTTTGCGGTATTTGTGGTAAAGCCAATTTGATTGTCTTTTTCACCTTCGAAAATCTATAATAAATTCGTTTTGAATTCAGAAAATATGTACAATATACCGTTGGAAAGCTATTGACCTGTAGTATCCATGAAAAATGTTGGAAAAATGACATGGTGCTCCGGTTTTAAAGTTAACTTTTAGGTCAAATCGGTCAAACCTGAGATCTCTAGGAAGTTTTGGGAACCTCTAGGAGGTCCCAGGAGCTGGCGTTTTTATCCGATTTTCTTTTAAAACTCATTTTAGAACTTTTCACATGATCTAGAATGATCTCAAAACTTTTCAGTAAAATTGGACGATTTCGGTCAAACCTGGTCAAACCGGTCGACGGGGACTTTTCGCGAACTTCCGGGACTTCCAGGGGTCTCTGGGAGCTGACGATTTCATCTGATTTTACTTCACAACTCATTTTTAGTACTTTTTATGATGTAGCATGTTTTCAGAACTTTCGGTCCAAATTTGGGAGTGTTTGGGCTTTTAGGAGCATTTTGGTCATTCTGATCATTTTGAGAGATAGAACTACAAAAATAATAGGGATACACACCAAACGACACACTAAACGACACACCAACTTTAAATGTATGTACCTTGTATTGTGTAAGTGATGCACAGAAAAGTATGAAAAATTCAAACAGCACAGATCACATGCATTTAAAGCACAGTGTGTCATTTGGTGTGTCATTTGGTGTGTATACCTATCATTGTTGATAGAACTAACTTCCAAGAGTCTTTTTGAGTCTTTTTCGATCGTTGTGAACCACCAAGCTATAGGTCTCCTAAATCTGATAGCCAACAAAATGAGGTGTCTACATTAATCAAGAGAGATTTGAGTGTGGTTCGGCCCTTTTAATGAAGGAACATATGTCCACGTGGTGTGTCGAAGCAATTGCACTATGATATGAAAGTCGTCGGGGTTCGACAATGGCTTGGAGCTACCAGAAACTGGTCAGGCAGAGTATGAGTGTAATGTAAACTACGACTCTGTTGGATCGGAATCCCTCCTCTTGAGGGGGGTAAGTGTTGCAAGAGACCACTCTTATAAGGTAAGTGGTCTGATTAGGCAGCACAATCTAACTGCAATTGATTAGCACAAATCATGGGAGTTTCCTAACAAGATTAGGGAACTATCTACTCTTTCCATAAGTCTTCTACCTGAGATAGGAAACTGTCTGGGACTCTCTAGGGCACGCTATGAAGAGCTCCTGGACAACCTCTGCAACGGGGCAGAGCCGGGTAGAATTCCTGATCCATTGGTTAGGGATCAGGTGATACCGAGATGTTCTGGATACACGACTCGGGATAGCCATGCATCGGGCGCAATTAACGAGCAACTTGGCACTCCTTGCTGAAGTGGTGGAGATTAACCCTTGATGAATATTTTTGTACGTATCACCCAATGAGTCGCGGTCTCTATTCGATCCATTAACGAATTAGATGTATTGTCCTTATTTAGATCTATACTTTCCACCACTTATTCTTGATAACCATTAGCACGATGATATCATGCATGTCACGACATATATCTCAGAGTATGCATGTAAGTTACAACGCATACAATCACTATTCATATGCTTATGTAATGCAACAATCCAAAGTCCGCGCACAAAATTCAATGTCAAATCTCATGACGTCGATTCTTCATCCCCAAGGCTCTAAACCTAAACCCATAGCTCAAGGTCTATAGCCTTTTGCTCTGACACCACTACATGTCATTAACGAATTAGATGTATTGTCATTATTCGATCCATTCATGAATGAGTCGCGGTCTCTATTAGATCCATTCACGAATTAGATGTATTATCATTATTTAGATCCATACTTTCCACCAATTATTCTTGATAACCATTAGCACAATGATATCGTGCATGTCATGACATATATCTCAGAGTATGCATATAAGTTACAACGCATACAATCACGATTCATATGCTTATGTAATGCAATAATCCAAATTCTGCGCACAAAATTCAATGTCAAATCTCATTACCTCGATTCTTCATCCCCAAAGCTCTAAACCTAAACCCATAGCTCAAGGTCTATAACCTTTTGCTCTGACACCACTACATGTCATGCCCCGGAATGAATTAAGTGGTATCAGGTCACGTGGCACCATCAAGGCTTACCAACGATGATTAGAGTTCCTAAAAATGACTTAATAAAAGTTTTGATCCAAGAAAACCAACTTCCATGTAGTGTTTCAATGGTTATATAATACACATCCCCAAACACGTCTTATCGAGTTCTGTTTTCAAAGATAACATTTTCGTAGGTCAAAGGGTCCCTAAAGATACCACCGTACCTAATTAGAAGTTTTTCCAAACATTGGAAGTAGGAGAACAAAGTTTTGGCCAAGGAGTAGTTCGACCGGTCAAATTGCCCCGTTCAACCGATCGAATGGGGTTTGGGCAGAACCCAATCTCCAAAAGACCGTTTTCACAATTGCCGGCGTCTTTCGTAAACACAGTTAATTACAGGGGGCTTCCATAATAAAAGCCATTAATTTCTGACTATTCCGTAATAAATGCCACTAATAAATCAATACCTATTTAACTAGAAGAAACCAAACCAAACCATTCCAAACCAAACCCTTTCAAAAGCTTGTTAAACATTCTAAAGACTTGTAAAAATATATAAGCCATTTATACAACAAGCCATAGACCCTGGATTACAAGTACCAAAAGTACAAGCTTCACACGTCTCGGCAAATTGGGTCCTAAGGTGAACCAAATGACGTACTCACATAACAATTCTTATTACAAGCTGCACAGTTTAACAATCGGTACAAGTTAAACGTATATACAAATGTGATGCATGTTCTATAAGTATGAGAAGCTCCCGATCCTTCCTCGCCTCATTACTCGCGATTTTCTCCTCTTGTCCTTGCCCCTGAATGGTTGTTTATTTAACCACAGATATTTGGATTTGTTTAAGCTAACACTTAGTGAATAAATATCAATCAAGCACACAGATGACAAATATGTTCCAATCCATCATAACCAATAACTATTCAATCTCTAGGAAATAAGTGCACCTTCATCGATCTAAAGTCTTAAAACTCAATCATGACCAATACACCTTCGACATGTCGCGGTAATGCCTTTCTCGATAAGTGACCGTCGCCACTACTAATCATCCCTCTTCGAGAGGATGTCTCACGGTGAATTAGCAAAAATTCCTCTTTAACCCACATAGGCACATAAAACATGCTCAATTAGCACATAACACCATGCTTTTCATGTCAACATACCTTGGGCCTACTTTACACATTAGTTTTGCCCAATATGAACTGCACATGGTATCTACACACAATCCCAAGCATATCAATTCCATTAAACCATAGAACCATCCAAGAATCGAGATTAATATAATTCATTTCAATACGCTTAAGAACATGAAATATAAGTTCACTTCAACACCGGGTTCGATTTTGACACAAATTCGACCAATTTTGGATTATGGGTCCTACATGGGCGCCAAGAGTCTATCCATTAAACCCAAATTCAAAGATAGATATATGTAGGCCTTAACTCCACGAATCTAAAACCGCTCTCATATCGAAGATTGGAGGTCGTTAGATACTTGAATCGTTGAGAAGTGCTCAAGAACTTCCAAGCTCTCTTCTCTTCCTCTTCTCCTTGAATTGTTTGTAATGAGCTCTCTCTCTCTCTCTCTCTCTCTCTCTCTCTCTCTCTCTCTCTCTCTCTCTCTCTTATAAACTAGTCAATAGCCTGTGCTATTCACGGGTTGTACCATATCGCTACCACATATTTTGACAAAGATCGGTAAAATCACATAGAACTACGTGTGGTACAATTGCATACGAATTTTCAACCATAATTGAGAAACATAAAATTACTCTGACTGGAAATAAGGTTTAGCTTTTAATGCTTCCATGGTTTTTTCAAGAACGACACCTAAAATGTTATAATATTTTTTTTCAACGTAATATACATATACACACACACACACACACATATACATATATGATATAAGTAGAGAAGTTTAGTGAAGGGCATGGATATTGGTACTGAATAGTTTAAGGTTGGTGGTACCACCGATGTGGTACAATAGGTAAAATATTTGGGATCCAAAATTGGCATTTAAATTTGGGAAGCGTAACATTATTCTAATCTTAATGGGGGGTTGTTTTAAAGTATTTAGTGTTATGTGGCAAATCACGTTGTTTAAATGAGTATTACTCAGAATTTAGGTAATTATTATAATTCGAATGTACTTGAATTTTGAGTAGTTCTTAGATAAATATCATTCTTAGAATTTATAGTGTTAATATGCCAGTAAAATGGTTGTAAAACTCATTTGCCTTAAAAAAAATGAATCAGTAACCATAATTGAATTTTGATGTAAAAGTCAAAGAAAGATAGAATTTTAGTCTAGATTGAAGGACCAAGGCAAGTTGAGACTGTAATACCTGTAATTTCTCTACGTGTAATAATACGAGTTTTATGAATTTCTATATCTGGTCTATTATTATATTATTAATTTATTTGTGTGACTGTATCAGTGTAATATAATTACTAATTAGACTATAATCACTGCACCGACTCGACCGTAATTTGACTTAACTTAGTCATGTACCTGGACCCGAACATCAGAAATAATACCTGTCTGCACGTAAACCGAGATCGACACGCATAACGAGGAACTTATGCACGCAAACCGAGGTAGTGGCACAAAACTCGAGGTAGACCCCACATGGCCGGCCACATGGCAGCCCATGCACCACATGGCACCACCTCCCTTGCCACTTGTCCACCTCTAGGACACTTGTCCATACATGCACACCATGCAAGCATGCATGGTGACACATAATCCCTTCCTTTCTTTATATAAGGATGCCTATATTCATGCATTAGACTCTTGGTCATTTTACAATCAGCATATAGAGTTAGAGAGAGCTAGGAGATGAACTCCATGGAGAGATAAGAGATGCATGGAGATGGAGAAGAAGAACTAGGAAGAAGTCTCCACCATTGAGGTTGTGTTCAAGCTTCCTAAGCTCAAATCCAAAGCCCAAGCTCAATTTCAAGTTTATGTGAGTATTCTAACTCACTTTAGAACCTATATAGTATGTAGTAATGTTTAGCAAGAGTTTGATGTTGTATTTTGAGGTTATATGCAACATGCAAGTCAAATCTTCAAATCTGGGAAGCTAAAACATCCAGCAGAATGTTGTTTAGTAAAACGAACGTTTTGAGCAGTTCAAAAATGAGAATGAGGCTAGGTTTTTTGGTGGAGAAAGCTAACTCATTTATCTACAAATAACTCTTCTATAGCTCAGTCTGAAAATCACTTTTTCATAGGTGAAATGTACATGCAACGAAGTACTTTAAATCTGAGAAACTGAAACTCTCAGCAGAACATAGTTTAGTAAAATGAATGTTTTGTGCAGCTCAAAAATCCGAATTAAGCTAGATTTTTTTGTGGAGAAAGCTAACTCATTTATCTACAAATAACTCTTCTATATCCTAGTCTAAAAATGACTCCTTGATAGGTGAAATGCACATGCAACGCAGTACTATAAATCTGGGATAGAGCAGTCCGAAAATATAGAAATGTCTAAGTAAAATAAATATTTTGAGTAGCTCAAAAATGTAATTGAAGCTAGATTTTTTTGTACATGAAGCTAATCCAATTATCTACAATGTTCTAGTTTTGAGTTTGATCTACAAATTAATTTATCATGCCCAAATAAATCATATCAATTCAGTCGATATAGTAAAATTAAGTTCTGGCAGATTGTATAACTACTTGTATGATGTGTTTATTAATGATGCTTGCTTTCCGGTACCTATGTGGTTATGGATATCTTGTACTATGGTAGTGCTATCGTGTATATGGGTATGTTAAGGGTTTCATCTATATGGTTATTGATATCAAATCCATGTTATAGATCCACGAGCTGCACGCTAGGTTTCCGTTGTTATGAATATAGTGTGATGACCATAGAGAATTCATACCCAAGCTATGAGTATGTTGTACGACATGATTATGGCGTTGATAGTGATTGGATAAGTTTCCATTGTAAGTATATTACAACATAAAACAGGATGACGTATGTATAAACGTAACTTTGAAAGTGTATTCGGAAGGCCTTTAATAAACTAAATTCCGAAATGAGTGACGAATGCGTGGTCGGGAAAATGTAAGGGTCGGTTGTGCTATGTTAGAAGCAGATTATGATAAGGATAATTGTCGGATAGGTAATCTGGGCAACGGAGATCAGGATAGTAAGAAAAAGGGATGTGCGGTTGAGTTGTGATGCGGTGATTCTTTGAGTAAAGACTCCTTTCAGTTCTTCGTGACGAAATGGATGTTCTTGTACTCCGTAACGCTTTCGGTTCTTCGTGACGAAGCGGTGATTCTTTGAGTAAAGACTCCTTTCGGTTCTTCGTGACGAAGTGGATGTTCTTGTACTCCGTAACGCTTTCGGTTCTTCGTGACGAAGCGGTGATTCTTTGAGTAAAGACTCCTTTCGGTTCTTCATGACGAAGTGGATGTTCTTGTACTCCGTAACGCTTTCGGTTCTTCGTGACGAAGCGGTGATTCTTTGAGTAAAGACTCCTTTCGGTTCTTCGTGACGAAATGGATGTTCTTGTACTCCGTAACGCTTTCGGTTCTTCGTGACGAAGCGGTGATTCTTTGAGTAAAGACTCCTTTCGGTTCTTCGTGACGAAATGGATGTTCTTGTACTCCGTAACGCTTTCGGTTCTTCGTGACGAAGCGGTGATTCTTTGAGTAAAGACTCCTTTCGGTTCTTCGTGACGAAATGGATGTTCTTGTACTCCGTAACGCTTTCGGTTCTTCGTGACGAAGCGGTGATTTTTGAGTGAAGACTCCTTTCGGTTCTTCGTGACGAAATGGATGTTCTTGCACTCCTTAACACTTCGGTTCTTCGTGACGAAGTGGTTGATGAAAGATGTTTTGGTCGATGAAAGATGTTTTGGTTGATGAAAGACGAAGTGGTTGATGAAAGATGTTTTGGTTGATGAAAGACGAAGTGGTTGATGAAAGATGTTTTGGTTGATGAAAGATGAAGTGGTTGATGAAAGATGGTTTGGTTAGCAAGGGACACTTTGGGTTTGTAAATGATGTCGGATGTTAGAAATGAATGGTAGTGGCATTAAGAATGTCTAGACGGGTCTCCTGAATTGTTTGTATTCCTATCGAATACGTAGTCGGGTACGCTACTAGTTATAATTCGACGGTGAGAACGTAAAGATCCTAAAAGATATGTTGAAAGGTAGTAAATGTATTCCTATGGTGTTTTACTATATACGTTCCATTTGATTTAGTTTACTCACTCAGCTTTCACAAGCTGACGACGTTCATGTCGCTGGACATTCCCATGTCCAGCTTATCCAGGTAACGAGTACACGGGTCATGATGCTACGCAAGCGGAGAACGTGGAGGAAGAGTACACCGAAGATGGCTATGGTTATGCTAGTTAGAGAGAAGACTAGCAGTTATCCCCTGTGAATGTTTTTGATTATAACCAGAAGACTTAGCATATATTTTGTTATAGCTTTTGTAAGGCCCTAGAGCCATAAGACTCTGATGTATCTACCCTGATGTAATAGTTAACTAGTACTGTGGCCTTTCTTTGTAATATATCAATGTGAGCAGATGATGGTTTTATCCTTTTATTATATCGTTTAAATATTATTATTTGGTCATGGACAATTCGGTACTGCAACCAGTCACGTGCCTCAGGGTCCAAGATGAAAATTTTAAATTTTTCCATATTTTGGCTACGCCGGGGCGTGACAGGGATTTTTGGTATCAGAGCTTTAGGTTAAGACGTGTACACCGATTGTCCTACACACTTAAGTTATAAACTGTTAGATACCTTTTTCCATCCATAAATACATAAACCTTATGGTAGCTTTGTGATTAGCATGGCTCCTTATTACATCCCGGATGGATATGGAGGATGGGGTTGATGAGGAGATTGACCGAGCAGTGGGTATTGACCTAGCAAAGGATGTTGACCCAACAGAGGGTGCTGGTGAGGGGAAAGCAATGATAGTTATGGAGGCTGGAGAGCCAGAGGTTGAGGATGACTTTGAGGATGACTCTAAGGATGCAGATATAGAGCCTTTGGATAAGGATGAAGATGAGATGGTTGATAAGTTTGACCCGTACTTGGACTGAGTTCCACCTATGGAGATTCCAATCTTGGATGATGTTCTACCATATAAGTCAGATATGAAGGACTTTTGGGATAGGACTCCCAGGATCTAGAGCTTTACTTGTATTAGGACTAGTAGCCCATCTTTTTGTGTATATAGTATGTACCCAGGCATATAACACAAACTAGTGGTAGCGTGTACGCCTTTCTATGTAAATATTTGAAGTTATCTATAAAGATTTGTTTCCACTACTTGATGAAATTTATTGGTGTGATATGTACTCATATTAGAATTGTTAGCTGTACCTTATATCGTTTATATCTCGTAACCATAGTTAGGATTGGAGGGTAACCAGTAGTTATTCAGTTAGGTTCATAACACACAAACAGATGGCAAGTCAGCCACCTCAGCTTAGGAATGGACCAAGAGGAAGACCTCCGACCCGTTTCCAAGGAAACAAACACCCGTGGAATAGTGATAAGAAACCAGGACACACCTTTCCCTGGAATAAGCATGCAAAACCAACTGCACCACAAGTACCAACCACTACTACCAGGAACAACAAGGATGGATGTTTCAATTGTGGGATCCCTGGACTACACAGCCCCCAGAACCAACAACCAAGCTAATGTTATATGCTACAACTGACGCAAAAGAGGACGCATGAGCATGGATTGCAATGCACCAAGAGAAAACTATCATGGGCCTACTACTCAAGGTCAAACTAGCAAAGGTCGACTAAATCCTATCATACCCAAGGCGGCCAGCTACGATGAAAAGGAACAGCAGAACTTGGAAGGTACACTCTCATTATATGCTAGTCGAGTTAAAGTACTTTTTGATACAGGTGCTACGAGTTCGTTTATTGCCTTTGAGATTGTACGACGATTGGGTTTAGTACCCCAAGCACTTGAGGTAGCCCTAAATGCGGTATCACCTTTGGGAGTGACCGTGAAGCTAGGAAAGGTGTGCAAGGACTGCACTTTGACATTGGAGGATAGGAACCTATATGCAGACTTAATTGTTCTGTCAATGAAGGAATTCGACGTAATCTTAGGATTTGACTGGCTTACTAAGTATCATGCAAAGTTAGATTGTGCTGGTAGGTCGATCACATTTTCAGTACCTGGAAGTGCACCCTTTAGTTTTCAATGCAACCCTACTAGTGACGCCTTCTTTACAAGTCGTTTAGCCGCTATGGAAACTACAGGCTCAGATTTGACGATCGCTCGGATTCCGATAGTCCGAGACTATGAGGATGTCTTTCAGGACATTTCTGGATTACCACTAAAGCGCGAGATCGACTTTTGTATTGAGTTGATACCCGAAACGACACTGATATCCAAGGCTTCTTATCGTATGGCCCCCAATGGAAATGCTGGAGCTGAAGAAGCAAGTACAAGATTTAGAAGATCTTGGACTCACCAGACCGAGCACGTCACCTTGGGGAGCCCCGGTTCTATTTGTTAGAAAGAAGGATGGAAATCTTCAACTCTGTATCGACTACAGAGAGTTGAATAAGGTTACTATTAAGAATAAGTACCCGCTTCCCAGGATAGACGATTTGTTCGATCAACTACAAGGAGCGACGACCTTTTCGAAGATTGACTTACGATCTGGGTACCATCAGTTACTTGTCAGGTCGGAAGATATACCGAAAACAGCTTTCAGAACAAGATATGGGCACTACGAGTTCTTAGTTATGCCTTTTGGATTAACTAATGCCCCGGCGGTATTCATGGATTTGATGAATCGGGTGTTCAGACCCTTCTTGGATCAATTCATCATCGTGTTTATCGATGACATCCTTATTTATTCGAAGAGTGATGAAGAACACGAGAAGCATGTAAAGATTGCACTTCAGACACTTAGAGAAAATCGTCTCTATGCTAAGTTCAGTAAGTGTGAGTTTTGGCTGAAAGAGGTCAAATTCTTGGGACATGTAGTCTCACAAAACGGAATTTCAGTGGACTCAACCAAGACGGACGCAGTTTCTAGTTGGAATAGACCAACCAATGCATCGGAAGTACGAAGTTTCCTTGGATTGGCTGGATACTACAGGAGATTCGTGGAGGGTTTCTCAAGGATCGCGTCTCCTTTAACCGGACTAACAAAGAAGGATATAAAGTTTGAGTGGAAGGACAAGCACGAACGCGCCTTTCAAGAATTAAAGGAGAGGTTGACCTCAGCGCCAGTGCTAGCCATACCCAAGAGTGGTGAACAGTACACTATCTATAGTGACGCTTCATATCAAGGACTAGGATGTGTACTCATGCAGAATGGTCAGGTGATCGCTTACGGATCTAGGCAATTAAAGCCACATGAATTAAACTACCCTACGCACAATTTGGAATTGGCTGCAATTGTCTTTGCACTCAAAAATTTGGAGGCAATATCTCTACGGAGAGAAGTTTGACTTGTTTAGCGATCACAAAAGCTTGAAATACATGTTATCTCAAAAGGATGTAAACATGAGACAACGACGTTGGATGGAGCTACTTAAGGACTACGACTTTAATTTGCAATACCACCCCGGTAAGGCAAATGTAGTCGCAGATGCTCTAAGCAGAAAACCCCACAGGTTAATCGCCTCACTTTTAATCAGGGAATGGAAAGCCTTAGAAGCTTTAACAGAATTTGACTTTCAGACTACAAGACCAGGTATTGGACGACCTTTTGGATGTCTTATGGTGCAGCCAACCCTCATTAACCGAATACTTGAAGCTCAAAAGAAGGACGAAGGATTGAGGAAATAGTTTGAGAAGGCAAAAGCAAAGGATCCGACTGAATGGAATATTGGAACAGACGGGGCATTCAGATGTAAGGACAGGTTATGTGTACCCAACACGGATAATTTGAGGGAAGACATTCTGAATGAAGCCCATAAGTCAAGGATGACTATACACCCCGGCGAAACCAAGATGTACAAAGACTTGAAAAGGAACTTTTGGTGGGAAGGCATGAAGAGAGAAGTCGTAGAATATGTAGCAAAATGCCCTACTTGCCAGCAAGTCAAGGCAGAACATCAACGACCTCCAGGATTACTACAACTGCTACCAATCCCAGAATGGAAATGGGAGCATATCACCATGGATTTTGTTGTGGGATTGCCGAGATCTCAGCAGAACCATGATGCTATTTGGGTATTTGTTGATCGGCTGGCCAAATCAGCCCATTTTATTGCATACAACATGACCTATTGTATCGAGAAGATGAGTCGAGTATACCAGCAACAGGTTGTGCGATTACATGGAGTACCGGTGTCAATCGTATCAGAATGTAATTCGAGATTCACTACTAGAATTTGGGAGAGTCTTCCGAAAGCAATAGGAACGTCTCTGACGCTACGTTCTGCATTTCATCCACAGACTGACGGATAAAAGGAAAGGATGAAAGCAGCGCAAAGCAGATACAAGAAGCTACGCGAACAAATGACGTCGAGATCTAGAATGTAGAGTTGGAGATCATGTGCAATCGAAAGTTTCTCCGGCTCGAGGCATTGTAAGGTTTGGACAACAGAGGGGAAAGCTATCACCGCGCCACATCGGACTATTTGAAATTCTAGAACATATAAGGAAAGTCGTCTATAGATTGGCGTTACCACCGAAGATGTCGGGAGTTCATAATATTTTCCATGTAAGTATGTTGAGGAAGTGTCTTCGCAACCTGGCACACGAGATTGATTTCAAAGATATTACAGTAAACAACAATGCTACACTCGTCGGAGGACCTGTAAGAATTATGGATCACGGAATTGAGAAGCTAAGGAACAAAGAGATTCCACTGGTAAAGGTTCAGTGGAAGCATCATGATAAAGGAGAAGCTTCTTGGGAGCCGGAATCGGAGATGCGAGAGAAGTTTCCATCTCTGTATAGTACTAGCTCATTCTGATTTCGAGGACGAAATCCTGTAATAGGTGGTAGAAGATGTAATACCTGTAATTTCTCTACGTGCAATAATACGAGTTTTATGAATTTCTATATCTGGTCTATTATTATATTATTAATTTATTTGTGTGACTGTATCAGTGTAATATAATTACTAATTAGACTATAATCACTGCACCGACTCGACCGTAATTTGACTTAACTTAGTCATGTACCTGGACCCGAACATCAGAAATAATACCTGTCTGCACGTAAACCGAGATCGACACGCATAACGAGGAACTTATGCACGCAAACCGAGGTAGTGGCACAAAACTCGAGGTAGACCCCACATGGCCGGCCACATGGCAGCCCATGCACCACATGGCACCACCTCCCTTGCCACTTGTCCACCTCTAGGACACTTGTCCATACATGCACACCATGCAAGCATGCATGGTGACACATAATCCCTTCCTTTCTTTATATAAGGATGCCTATATTCATGCATTAGACTCTTGGTCATTTTACAATCAGCATATAGAGTTAGAGAGAGCTAGGAGATGAACTCCATGGAGAGATAAGAGATGCATGGAGATGGAGAAGAAGAACTAGGAAGAAGTCTCCACCATTGAGGTTGTGTTCAAGCTTCCTAAGCTCAAATCCAAAGCCCAAGCTCAATTTCAAGTTTATGTGAGTATTCTAACTCACTTTAGAACCTATATAGTATGTAGTAATGTTTAGCAAGAGTTTGATGTTGTATTTTGAGGTTATATGCAACATGCAAGTCAAATCTTCAAATCTGGGAAGCTAAAACTTCCAGTAGAATGTTGTTTAGTAAAACGAACGTTTTGAGCAGTTCAAAAATGAGAATGAGGCTAGGTTTTTTGGTGGAGAAAGCTAACTCATTTATCTACAAATAACTCTTCTATAGCTCAGTCTGAAAATCACTTTTTCATAGGTGAAATGTACATGCAACGAAGTACTTTAAATCTGAGAAACTGAAACTCTCAGCAGAACATAGTTTAGTAAAATGAATGTTTTGTGCAGCTCAAAAATCCGAATTAAGCTAGATTTTTTTGTGGAGAAAGCTAACTCATTTATCTACAAATACCTCTTCTATATCCTAGTCTAAAAATGACTCCTTGATAGGTGAAATGCACATGCAACGCAGTACTATAAATCTGGGACAGAGCAGTCCGAAAATATAGAAATGTCTAAGTAAAATAAATATTTTGAGTAGCTCAAAAATGTAATTGAAGCTAGATTTTTTTGTACATGAAGCTAATCCAATTATCTACAATGTTCTAGTTTTGAGTTTGATCTACAAATTAATTTATCATGCCCAAATAAATCATATCAATTCAGTCGATATAGTAAAATTAAGTTCTGGCAGATTGTATAACTACTTGTATGATGTGTTTATTAATGATGCTTGCTTTCCGGTACCTATGTGGTTATGGATATCTTGTACTATGGTAGTGCTATCGTGTATATGGGTATGTTAAGGGTTTCATCTATATGGTTATTGATATCAAATCCATGTTATAGATCCACGAGCTGCACGCTAGGTTTCCGTTGTTATGAATATAGTGTGATGACCATAGAGAATTCATACCCAAGCTATGAGTATGTTGTACGACATGATTATGGCGTTGATAGTGATTGGATAAGTTTCCATTGTAAGTATATTACAACATAAAACAGGATGACGTATGTATAAACGTAACTTTGAAAGTGTATTCGGAAGGCCTTTAATAAACTAAATTCCGAAATGAGTGACGAATGCGTGGTCGGGAAAATGTAAGGGTCGGTTGTGCTATGTTAGAAGCAGATTATGATAAGGATAATTGTCGGATAGGTAATCTGGGCAACGGAGATCAGGATAGTAAGAAAAAAGGATGTGCGGTTGAGTTGTGATGCGGTGATTCTTTGAGTAAAGACTCCTTTCGGTTCTTCGTGACGAAATGGATGTTCTTGTACTCCGTAACGCTTTCGGTTCTTCGTGACGAAGCGGTGATTCTTTGAGTAAAGACTCCTTTCGGTTCTTCGTGACGAAGTGGATGTTCTTGTACTCCGTAACGCTTTCGGTTCTTCGTGACGAAGCGGTGATTCTTTGAGTAAAGACTCCTTTCGGTTCTTCGTGACGAAATGGATGTTCTTGTACTCCGTAACGCTTTCGGTTCTTCGTGACGAAGCGGTGATTCTTTGAGTAAAGACTCCTTTCGATTCTTCGTGACGAAGTGGATGTTCTTGTACTCCGTAACGCTTTCGGTTCTTCGTGACGAAGCGGTGATTCTTTGAGTAAAGACTCCTTTCGGTTCTTCATGACGAAGTGGATGTTCTTGTACTCCGTAACGCTTTCGGTTCTTCGTGACGAAGCGGTGATTCTTTGAGTAAAGACTCCTTTCGGTTCTTCGTGACGAAATGGATGTTCTTGTACTCCGTAACGCTTTCGGTTCTTCGTGACGAAGCGGTGATTCTTTGAGTAATGACTCCTTTCGGTTCTTCGTGACGAAATGGATGTTCTTGTACTCCGTAACGCTTTCGGTTCTTCGTGACGAAGCGGTGATTTTTGAGTGAAGACTCCTTTCGGTTCTTCGTGACGAAATGGATGTTCTTGCACTCCTTAACACTTCGGTTCTTCGTGACGAAGTGGTTGATGAAAGATGTTTTGGTCGATGAAAGATGTTTTGGTTGATGAAAGACGAAGTGGTTGATGAAAGATGTTTTGGTTGATGAAAGACGAAGTGGTTGATGAAAGATGTTTTGGTTGATGAAAGATGAAGTGGTTGATGAAAGATGGTTTGGTTAGCAAGGGACACTTTGGGTTTGTAAATGATGTCGGATGTTAGAAATGAATGGTAGTGGCATTAAGAATGTCTAGACGGGTCTCCTGAATTGTTTGTATTCCTATCGAATACGTAGTCGGGTACGCTACTAGTTATAATTCGACGGTGAGAACGTAAAGATCCTAAAAGATATGTTGAAAGGTAGTAAATGTATTCCTATGGTGTTTTACTATATACGTTCCATTTGATTTAGTTTACTCACTCAGCTTTCACAAGCTGACGACGTTCATGTCGCTGGACATTCCCATGTCCAGCTTATCCAGGTAACGAGTACACGGGTCATGATGCTACGCAAGCGGAGAACGTGGAGGAAGAGTACACCGAAGATGGCTATGGTTATGCTAGTTAGAGAGAAGACTAGCAGTTATCCCCTGTGAATGTTTTTGATTATAACCAGAAGACTTAGCATATATTTTGTTATAGCTTTTGTAAGGCCCTAGAGCCATAAGACTCTGATGTATCTACCCTGATGTAATAGTTAACTAGTACTGTGGCCTTTCTTTGTAATATATCAATGTGAGCAAATGATGGTTTTATCCTTTTATTATATCGTTTAAATATTATTATTTGGTCATGGACAATTCGGTACTGCAACCAGTCACGTGCCTCAGGGTCCAAGATGAAAATTTTAAATTTTTCCATATTTTGGCTACGCCGGGGCGTGACAGAGACCTATATAAATTTTTTAAAAAATGCAAAAAACAAAATTACACTTAAACCCTTCGATAGCTGGAATTAAGAAAAACAAAAAGAAAAAAAAATGAATATGATAAAAGGAAAGGAAAACCAATTCATATTTAGCTGATGACATGCATCAAAATATTACACAAATAGTATAATTCTATAATAGAAAATTGGAGATTAAAAGGATAGAACGATCCCATCACGGTTCACGTATAAGTTCATCGAACCTTGTGACATCCTCATTGGCAAAGACCCTACTAATGATCACATCATCTTCATCCATGAAGTTGAATTGTTCATGAAGTAGGAATCTGGGACAAAATATAACCAAATAGAGGATTAGTACTGTTTTCTCCATAGGGTACTATTAAAAAAAAAAAGGAAAAATTGTAATACTACCACAACAATAAAATTTGTTATTACACTAAAAAAAATTATACAATCCAAGCATAATTATCAAATTTCAGATAGCAAAATCAAGTAATTGATATTGTATCTATAAATGCATCCAAACATATCAAGTTTTAATCGAAACAGTTCTATAGTCATTTTGGCCACCATAACCAACTCTTAGATTTGCTAGTATCTTATTCGAGGAAGGTGAAAAAGAAAGAGAGAGAAAACTCTGCAAAATGAAAAAGAAGAGCAAGATAACAAATGTATATGCCAATTATGCATTTAATAGTCTTCCTTCCAAAGGAAAATGTTGTGCATTTAGGATAGAGAAATCTTCCAACTTTCAATATACATTGAGAAAAAGAGAGACGTTTGAACTTCGAATGGGGCAGCTAAACATAGCACGGCCACACATGCCATCAACTCATCATCATAGCGTGAGACTGATGGGCTTCTCAAGCTAATAACTTAACGTGTTCAAGGCAGTGTTTGGCATGGACTCTTCAATCCATTTTACCTGAAATGGCTTTCACAATTCACATAGAAGTTTGTCTCTTGGCCTTCAGTCTTCATAGGGGGCTGTCCATGTGTCACTTTAAAACAAATATTAATGTTGCATGGAAAGAAAAAACAAAGAAGAAAAAGGAACATGCTAAGTAAAGAAAAAGAAAGAAAGAGGACATGCCACGTGCAGTTATAATGGTGCCACGTAGGAAATTTGGAGGAAGGAAAGGGGTGTAACTTGGCATAGCATAGGGAAGAGTTTTGGCTTTGCTTTTTATATATAGATAGATAATAGATATCTAGCCCATTATGGGCATTTCTAGTGACACTCTCCATTAGTTTTGGTTCATTTTAATTATACCCCCACTAGTTATTAAATTAACTAGTTAACTATCCAAAAGTATTTGAGTATTCATCTAAGTTCCGTATGGGTCCCATACGTGATCCCACATATAAATTTCATAAAATTACTAATTAGCCTACTAGTTATGCAACGTGTTCAATTTTGTCCTCACTAGGTAACTAATGACCCCAATGAGTCGCAATCAGTAATATAATAATCAATTATATTCACATATGCCTAATTAAATATTTAAGCACATAATTATGAGTTATTACTCATTTTCCCAACCGTAGGGAATTATCACATGCCCAATTTCTAGACCGCTTTTCAGGCCAATACTGGGTTCTCAAAAGACACCCCATTCAACTAGTGAGTTATCAATCACTTTCACACGTGTTAATTAACACAGTCGTTATCATACCATGCATGCTAAAATAATATAATTAAATACCATGAAAGCGGGTATGCCAACCATAGCCGCCACCGCGGAGCTCTGGACACCGTCGACAAAACACCGGACTGAGGTGAGTTCATCGATTGCCAGGGTCTTTTTTCCCAATCGATTGGATCCCATTGGTACTTGCAGAATTTTAACAATTCCTGTTGTTTGTTTAGTAGTATAAATTATGTGATTTTGTGATATTGGACGCGGGAATAATTTACATGAGTTATGTTAGATTAGACTTACATGATTTTATACTATGTTAAACTTTTTTCTTTTCTATTTTTCTGTGTGGCTCCCATGATCTCTGCTGTGTAGCTTTCCCTAAATCAAAGATGACCATAGTGGTGCAGAAAACACCGCACCAATCTTCTGATGCATCTGTTCGAAACTGTAATCATCAGTTTTTTTTTAAAAAAAAAAAAATTATACAATTATATGATAATTAATTACAATAGACCAAAATTGCCATTAAGTTTGATCCATAACTGGGAACTCACAGTTTTCAATCACATTCACACATCTCCATCAGTTTTGAGTCTCCCACCAAAGCTCTCTTTCAACCACTTAGCTTGAATTTGCAGCCCAGCATCCCTCAATGCATTCAGAGCAGACCTATAAAGTCTCAAATCCAAACCAGTTCCTTCTGATTTCATATCATGTAATAGCTTCACCAATTCATCAATCCTACTCATCTTTGAGAACACACCAACCATTATACCACCCATTGCTCTGTCAATTATACCTCCATTCATTCTAAACTCAGTGTAGTATTGGATACATGTTTCGAATTCCCTCGCCTTACTATAAGCACTTATCACACTTGTGTAACTCACCTTATCGGCCAAAATTTTCCTTCGCTTCATTTCCTTCCAGATCTTCTCCACCTGCCTCAAGTTCAGTTCCCTCCCGTGCATGTCGAGGAGAGAATTGTAAATCCACACGTTTGGCTCGCACCCTCTTTCTTTCATCTTTGCCACAAGCCTCATTGCATCTCTAAGCCTGCCTATTTTCCCATACATAGCTACCATGCTAGAATATGCCACAACACATTTATCAAATCCCCTTTTTTCCATCTCAGAAAAAGCCCTTTCCGCTTCGAAATAGAGGCCTAATCGGCAATATACGTTTATGATCGAAGCATAAGTCACTTGACCCGGTTCACATCCCCGCAAGATCATATCATCGTACACTTCCACAGCAAATTTAAGCCCTCTCCTCTTGGAGAAACCGTTAACAACGGCACAGAAAATGCAATCAGAAACTCTAATTCTCACTCTTTCCATTGCTGAAACAATTTCGAGAGTCTTTTCCATCAACCCTTCTTCTATATACATCAATATGAGCTTCAAAAACACTGCCGGATCTCTCAACATTTTTTTGCTCACTGCTTCCTTGAAGAGCTCTTCCGCTACGTTCACTTGTCGAATGCTGGTAAATGAACATATTAGGGAAGAGTAAATTGAATGTATCTCAGGAATACCCTTCTTTTGCATTTTCCTGAAGAATTCAAGAGCCTCATCAGCTCTCCCAGATTTCCCTAATGATTCGCATAAAATTCTATAAATTTGTGTGTAATATACACACTGGGTTGAATGATCTATTATTGTCTTACTACTTTCGAACTCCTGAAACAATAAAACAACACTCTGGGTGTAACCAACCTTCATATAAGCTTCCATTATTTGACAGTAACATACAGGATCTGGTACAATTCCGGCAGATTTCATACGTTCATACACCGTGATTGTGCTGCTATACATATGAAGCTTGTTATAGCCTTTCATGGCGGAAGCAAAGGCTAAAACGGCAATATCATTGTCACATTCAAAAACTTCAAGCAGGGTATTTACAATTTTGAATTTTCTAGCTCTAATACAGCTACTAACCAATCTGCAACAAGTAAAACTATCGGGCAATACTTGCAAATTTCTAAAATCTTCAGATAATGACAATATGGAACTCCAATTCTTCGATCTTAATAAGTACCTGATCAGATGCTTCAGCGTGGATTTCTGGGGTTTAAATTCTGGGTTTTGCTTTGTTTTCTCGTAGTAGGCATATGCAAGTTCTTCGGTTTCAGGATCTTTGAATAAAGTGCATATGGAACCATTCAAATTTTGGGTACTTGGTATTTCGAAATGCTGAGGAGAATCTTGAAATTTTGACTTCAATTCAATCAGAGATTGACAATTGGGTTGATGATCTTCCAAGATGGTTGATGGGCAAATTGAGGAGTTTGTGATGAGAAGTCTAAAATTTGAGGAGGGTAGAGAGAGAAAGTGAAGGGTGGGTTTGTGCTTGTGGGCTCTTCTGCCATTGTTAATGCAGGCCAGTGACCAGTCTGAATAACTGTGAATGGACATTGCAGATGAGGTTTGAAAGCGTGAGAAGGAGCTGTTAATTTTTGTGGCCCTATATATAAGTACCTTATCCTCACTAGATATAGGCCTGCTTGTGGATAGCTTGCACCAGTAGATGATTGACACGTGGAAAGTTATGGACGTTAAACTGTGTGAACTAGTGGCCATTGAGAATCCGACTCAGACGTCAAATATATTAGCGATTGTAGGCATTAAAATTTTAGTAATTTTAATAATTATTAATTGATTAATTAATAATTAATTCAGTTTATTATTAATTTTAATCTAAATTAAAAGATTAAATTATCTCAAATGTGGGATCCATAAAATACAAATGGACCAATTTATTTATGACACATGTTATATACAACCATATAAATAATGGTCTTTAAAGTGGTGACACGTGTCAAAATCTCAAGAGAAGACTTCAAATCAACGGTTAGGATGAATTGAGTCTCAAATAAAAACTCTACACCCTAAACCTATAAATAGGAGTCTCCATCCATGTAGAAGGGACTTTTGGCCTTTCAATAAGTTGAGATTTCTCCATAAAAACTGAGAGCTCTCCCTTATATTCAAATCATTCAAGCCTTTCTGAAGAACAAACATACAGTCTATTGTTCTTTAGATTCAAATCAAGTTTGTTTAATCCGTTCTTCGAGAAGTTGAAGAAAGATTAATCGTTCGTTTGTTTGAGATCAAGCCCCCGGCCCTCGTTCAAGCTTCTCTTCAGTTCCATCCATTGAGAAGATCTGAAGGACAAGTCTACAGTTCAAGAACAAGCTCCAGAAGCCCTTGAATTGTGAACAATCAAGGAGATCGAATCATAGGAATTGTCTTTTCATTGTAAAAGAATATATACAGAGATTGTACTCATATTTTCTGAAATAAATAAAATCATATTTGTTCCTCAATTTTCTCGTTATTTCTATACTTGAAATTTTTCCCACCGGGCGTGCCAAAAATTTGTACGCAACAAATTTCAAGTATAGAAATAACGAGAAAATTGAGGAACAAATGTGATTTTATTGATTTCAGAAAATATGAGTATAATCTCTGTATATATTCTTTTACAACGAAAAGACAATTCCTTTGATTCGATCTCCTTGATTGTTCACAATTCAAGGGCTTCTCGAGCTTGTTCTTGAACTGTAGACTTGTCCTTCAGATCTTCTCAATGGATGGAACTGAAGGGAAGCTTGAATGAGGGCCGGGGGCTTGATCTCGAACAAACGAACGTTTAATCTTTCTTCAACTTCTCGAAGAACGGATTAAACAAACTTGATTTGAATCTGAAGAACAAAAGACTGTATGTTTGTTCTTCAGAAAGGCTTGAATGATTTGAATATATGTAACACCTGTAATTTTCTGTCATTATAATATCAGCTTTTTCTAATTTCTGTATTGGACCCACTATATTATTATATTATTATTTTAATTACGTGACGGTATGGACGTGTTGTATTATTACCATATAGCCTGTAGTAACCATACCGACTCGACCATAATAAGATTTAACTTAGTCCCGTACCCGGACCTGGACATTAGAAATAATACCAGTTTGCACGTACTTCGAGACCGACACGCATACCTAGAAACTTTTGCAAGTAAACCAAGGAAGTGACGCACAACCCGAAGTGGGCCCACATGGCCGACCATGTGGCAACCACATGCCACCCTCATGGACACATGACCACTTGATGGACACATGTCCTAAGCATGCAACATGCAAAGGACAACTAGCACATGAAAATTCTATATAAACAAGCACATGTACACACTACACTCTCTTAGTTAGATCACAATCTGAATTTTTGGAGAGAAAATTTGGACTTGGGTAGTTCATGAGAAAAAGAGAGAAGAAAAGTAAAGAAAAAGGAGAAGAATAGAGAACATCCACCATTAAAGTTGAGTTCAAGCATCCTAAAGCTCAAATCTAAAGCCCAAGCTCAATTTCAAGACTTGGTGAGTAATTGTGAGTAATCTAACTCAATTTAGAACACATATAATATGTACTAATGTTTAGTAGAAGTTTGATGTTGTTGTGTTGAAGTTTCCATGACATGCAAAACAAATCCATAAATCTGAGAAACTGAAACTCTCAGCAGAACATTGTTTAGTAAAATGAATGTTTTATGTAGCTCAAAACTCCGAATTAAGCTAGGTGTTTTTGTGGTAAATGCTAACTCATATATCTACAAATAACTCTTCTATAGCTCAGTCTAGAAATCACTCCTTCATGGGTGAAATGCATGTACAACGCAGTGTTATAAATCTGAGAAACTGAAACTTTCAGCAGAACATAGTTTAGTAAAATGAATGTTTTGTGCAGTTCAAAAATGAGAATTAAGCTAGGTTTTTGTGTGAAGAAAGCTAACTCATTTATCTACAAATAACCCTTCTATAGATCAGTCTAAAAACCCCTCCTTCATAGGTGAAATGCACGTACAATGCAGTACTATAAATCTGGGACAGAACAGTCCGAGATATAAGAAATGTCTTGTAAAATAAATAGTTTGAGTAGCTCAAAAATGTAATTGAAGCTAGATTTTTTTGTACATGAAGATATTCTTATTATCTATAATGTTTTAGTTTTGATTTTGATCTACAAAGCAATTTATCATGCCCAAATAAATCATGTTAATTCAGTCAACATAGTGAAAATGTATCTTGGCAGATTGTACAGCTTTTTGTATAATGTTTTGTTTATGCATGGTGTTGATTGTTGATGCTAGTTTTTCGGTACATGTGTTGTTATGAAAGTCTTGTGCTATGGTAGTGCTATCGCGTAGATGAGTATGTTAAGGGTTTCGTCTATGTGTTTATTGGTATTAAATTCACGTTATAAATCCATGAGTTACGTGCTATGTTTTCTATTGTTATGAATATATTTTAATGATTGTTGAAAGTTCATACCCAAACTATAAGTATATTGTATGGCGCAATTATTGCAATAATAAATGACCGGAAAAGTTTCCATCGTAAGTATATTGAGAGAAAAACGGAATGTCGGACGTATAGCGAAATATTAACGGTTATAAATGGATGATATTAATAAACTAAACTACGAAACGTGCGAACGCGTAAAATAATGATAAAACCTTCGATAACAGATTTAATGTGAATAAGGGACATTGGGCCCCGTTTCTAGTCGTGTGTCTACTGGTCAAAGTTGATTCGTGAACTTTTGTGTTGTGATTGGATAATTCCTGCAAAGTTGGTCTCTCGATTATTCCATGGAGTCGATTGGTGATTTATGTTTTGTTCCTTGATCTGAGGATCGGCATGACATGTTCGGTCAAGTGCGGATAACCTGAGGATCGTCGTGACGTGTTCGATCAAGTGGTTGATTATTTTTCCGCACCCTTGGACTGAGGATCGGCATAACGTGTTCGTCCAAGTGATTATTAATTTCCCGTACCCTTGGTCTGAGGATCGGCATGACGTGTTCGGTAACGTGCGGGCGACCTGAGGATCGGCATGACGTGTTCGACCAAGAGATTGTTAATGTCCCGCACACTTATGCCATTTGGGCGACAGTTTGAGTGCCAGTTGGGCGACAGTTAACTATTCATTGTTGAGTGTTGTTCTTTCTTGACCAGTAAATGCGTTTGGAGTTAAGTCTTCTTTCAGTCAATGTCATTGGTCAGTTCAGTTCTGGGTTAAGTTTTATAGGGAATGATGGGGTTTAAATAAGACATGGTTCTGAGAATGAGAAAAGTCGAACAAGGCATAGTATCGAGAATAAGAAATGATGAACGAGATATGGTTTCGAGAAATAAGAAGAGATGGAAAATAACTTACCTTAAGTGGTGGTAACCTTAAGGGGACCCTCACTTAGCTTAACCGCTAACGGCTTTTCATGCTGCTGGACCTTCCACGTCCAGTCTTTGCAAGTCCAGACAGAGCCGACTGCTATCAAGATGCTGACTTTACTACTGAAGACTATACTGGTGAAGATTACTACGAGGAAGGCTACGGTTTCACCAGCTGAAGACTTTGGAGCTTTTCTTTTATTATAGTTCTGTTATTATTATGTTAGTGATGTAATAGTTTAGCTGGTCTTGTAATATGTATCTTTTGGATATCTTTTTGGCCTGTAACATACTACTGATGTAAGACTTGGATGTTTAAAATTTCTACTTCCGCTGAACTTAGTCACTTTCCCATATCACATTATTGTTATAAGCCTGTTTGGACAATCAGGTGACACTCACAACTAGTCACGTGTCTACGAACCCATAAAAGAAATTTTTTTTCCCTATTTTTGGTACTTCAGAGCGTGACAAGGATTTTTGGTATCAAAGCTTTAGGTTTAGACGCGCTCACTGATTGTCCTACACCTTAAATTATGAGCCTAAGATTTACCTCGTATTAGTACTGACACTAAGTTAGCTCCTCTTGCATGACTATGGAGTCGAGCTTCGTTCATGATGATTTCGGAGGTCACTATAATCGCGACGGTCATATCCAGCCTATCGACCCTGTACTATATCGACAGCGGATCTGGCAGAGGGCAAGGCATATCTTGGAGGAGGACATACAGAGAGCTGTGCTTACCGATACATTGCAGTATCCGGATCGAGTGTGGCCCGAGTCAATCCATGCTTCAGAGACTAACATACTTATTCACCAGGAGCTTATCAGCATGACTCAGGATGAGGCACTATATGACGATATACTCTTCTCGATTATCATGGCCGCACCAGCACCACCATTCTCACCCGAGCCCATACCAGAGCCAGATGCCGATTCAGATCTAATGGATACAGATAGCGACGACGACATAGTGAGTGGAGAGGATTCTGCAGGCAGTGACCACTCAGCAGACGACCCATCTAATGGTGACGACACAGATGAGGACGATGACCTGACAATTGAGGACAATTCGACAAGTAGCAACGATGAGCCGATTGAGGAGGTTGACCCAGTAGACGATCTTCAGAGAGCAGGAGATGATATACACGACCATCCAGCACCACTAGTTGATTTGGACAAGATGATACCGATGCCTGAGCAGAACCACGAAGCAGATCCAGCTGCCATCGAAGAGGAGGAGGAGGACCCTGAGGAGTTCTTAGAGGGCCTTAATAGATAACAAGAGAGGCAGACTTTACCTTAGATATGGTAAGGGAGTACCATAGTAAGAAGTTACATCCTTTCTGCTCATTCCACTCCTTTTGAGTAAATCGATGCCTTCTATTCTAATGGCCATTTCTTCTGAAAATGGTACTTATATATTTTGTAAAGTGGCTCCGATTACCGTCAATAATTATTGTGATACACTCCTTGATAAGTAATTCATTTCCTTGATTTTTTTTTGAAATGCCCTAGTCAACAATTCTTGAGTATGTACCTTGATCATCCGATTTTTGACAAATTCTTTTGAGAACAAGTTCGATCACTAGTACTGGAAAGTCATTCTTTTGACTTATTATTCTTTGAACTTAAATCTTGAAAGTTCATTGTCTTTGAAATTATTCTAAATAAATTTGATTACTAATACTGCAAAGTCATTCTTTTTGACTTATTATCACTTGAACAAATTCTTACAAGTTTATTTCATTTTAAATAATTCTAAATGAGTTCTCTATTCTTGTTTTTGTTAGGAACTCAAAAATGTTGTACTCTCAGTACATCTTGACCTCTTATTGTCTCTCTCAGGTGGTACCTTATTCTTTATCAGTAGGGTTTCGTTTGGACTATTTCACTTATGAAATACCTAATTCTTATTTCATTCGTTGAAGGCCTTATGCCATCAGTTACTTTCATTTCCTACAAATCTTGAGATACTACGATTACTTCCATAGTAATCGGTCATCCTATTATTGTTAGATTTACATTTTATTCTTGAATGGATCACATCATTCTACTATTATACTTCTATCTATGAGGATTCATCTGTCTTTTCGGACTCGGCTTCATTTTGGGTCAATCTGTTCAATCGTTTCAATCATTGTATTCTAGCTACCGGGATTATAATGATAACCATAATGTGAAATATAACAGGTTATGATTGCTTCACATAAGGTATGATAGAAACCTTATAGACACGAACTCATACGTAGGAACAGAAGAATCTTCTCGATCTCTGCAATGGATGAATCATCTCAAACAACTTAGGACCGGTCCAGAAGGCTAAGCAACATAATACCTAAGGAGATCGATCCCACCAGTGTATTTGGAAGACTGATACAAGGCTTATGGAAGACCGCTGACGGCACAAGCACAAGTGACTATGGAAACGAGTTATTTAGACACCTCCATATCATCCATTCAGAATCGCTTTTTAGACCACTCAAGCCAAAACTTGCTACACTACTAAGGTCAACCCTACTACAAGGAGCACATGAGATATTGACTTAACCCGAGGCGATGGAAGACGCAAGAATAGAACATACCTTCAACAGATCAAACGACCTCCTAGACAGCAGGCATCGACCACGTTTAATCACAACGAACGACTCGCACCGCGAACATTAGTGAAGATGAGTACTGCATTCCACCTTCAAGCCAATGATCAGATCGCATAGGGCCTACCAAGGGAAGACACGTTTCAGGTTTACAACATCGATATTCCATCAACACGCTGAAGAAATGCATCTCTGACCCTGCGCACGTTATAAATTAAAACCATGTAAGGCTGAGTAATTATATTCATCTTTCTGATTTAACTCCTTTTGAGTAAACCCACTATTTTTTTTACCATTGGTTGCGTTAGATCAATTATCCGTATGATGAACCTTGGGATGTCCTTTATTGTTTCACTAATTGACAGTTATTCATTGTCCTCTCTGATTTCACTTAACAAGATTTTGGATCATTCTGATCAGTGATAAATCTAATTGTGAATTCATTTGCTTTCTAATGCTATAAGTCACCTCTTTGGACTTATCACCATGAAAATCGATTCCAATAATTCATTTATAAATCAATCATTGTAAGTCATTTGGACTTATGATATGTTAAATCAATCTTTGTAAATCGTTTGGACTGTCAACCATTTGACCAACTTTTACAAGTGCGTATCCCTTGACATTATTGCAAAGGATCTCTTTGCACCCTTTGTAAATTAGTATTCATTTCCTTTCATTTCACAAATTCTTCTTATGGGTAACCTTGACTTTTATCATTAAGGCTTTACCTAAATTATTGGCTCATAAGACAAGGAATTCTTATGTCCTACCTGGGAGGCCTTGCACCTATAGTCATTACATTACTATGATTGTCCTATAGTAATCATCTAATAGTTATTCTCAGATACTCATTCTATATATTGTGATCCTACGTACAAGTGATTGATCACGTACCTCTTCGTTTTTAACTCAGTACATAATAAGTATTCATTTTGTTATGAATTCAACTCCTTACAAGTGAATTCAATCCTACTCCAATTACTCGTAACAACTTGTATGCTTGGTATTAATTAATGCATGGAGAAATTGCTTAATGACTTGTGCCATCACCTATGACGCCAAAACTCCACGACGATTTCATGACGACACGCAAAGGAACTCAATCACAATAACACGCTTAAAAGGACGCCACGACCCCTACAAGTTATAGAAGGCAATCGTGAGACCAACTAGACTCCTCAACCATCGCATGAAAAAGCTGAGAGGCAAGAATCTTGCCCGATTAACGACACAGAAGAAACAAACCAGTATCCCAAACAACTACTCGAATGCAGCCCACAATCATTGAGGAAAACTCTGGATACATCAAAAATCATCACAAGAGGCAAAAGAAATAATGAAAGTAAAGTTAATTAGACAGTTGTTCAGACACATCCAAAGCAACGTGATATCTGCGACAGGTGCGGAATATCTGGACATCACTTCAAAAAATGCAAAGCACCGAAACAACTCATAAGTTGATAGGCACAGTGCTTCAATTGTGGAAAGACTAGACATGTGCACAAAGATTGTCCGGAACAAGAAACTCAGAACAAGGTTCCACCACAAAGAAGATCCCGAAAGAGAACTTGCAGATCACCAAATCAATCTCAGCAATCAACAAGGTGAAAGACCGAAGGTGCCAGATTCAATGTCAGAACTATGAATTTCACTTGGCAATGTTTTAGCAAAGAAGTTTGGACGTTTGAAAGAATTTTTAAGAAGGTCTGATTAGTTAGCTAGTGGGAACCTCATAACCTTAAAATATGAGATATCATTAGTACCTTGTACTTTCAAAGACCTAGCAAAATCTAGATTTCGAGGACGAAATCCTTTAATAGGAGGTGGAAGATGTAACACCTGTAATTTTCTGTCATTATAATATCAGCTTTTTCTAATTTCTGTATTGGACCCACTATATTATTATATTATTATTTTAATTATGTGACGGTATGGACGTGTTGTATTATTACCATAAAGCCTGTAGTAACCATACCGACTCGACCATAATAAGATTTAACTTAGTCCCGTACCCGGACCTAGACATTAGAAATAATACCAGTTTGCACGTACTTCGAGACTGACATGCATACCAAGGAACTTTTGCACGTAAACCGAGGAAGTGGCACACAACCCGAAGTGGGCCCACATGGCCGGCCATGTGGCAACCACATGCCACCCTCTTGGACACATGTCCACTTAATGGACACATGTCCTAAACATGCAACATGCAAAGGACACCTAGCACATGGAAATTCTATATAAACAAGCGCATGTACACACTACACTCTCGTAGTTAGATCACAATCTGAATTTTCGGAGAAAAAATTAGGACTTGGGTAGTTCATGAGAAAAAGAGAGAAGAAAAGTAAAAAAGAAGGAGAAGAACAAAGAACATCCACCATTGAAGTTGAGTTCAAGCATCCTAAAGCTCAAATCTAAAGCCCAAGCTCAATTTCAAGACTTGGTGAGTAATTGTGAGTAATCTAAATCAATTTAGAACACATATAACATGTACTAATGTTTATTAGAAGTTTGATATTGTTGTGTTGAAGTTTCCATGACATGCAAAACAAATCCATAAATCTGAGAAACTGAAACTCTCAGCAGAACATAGTTTAGTAAAATGAATGTTTTGTGCAGCTCAAAACTCTAAATTAAGCTAGGTTTTTTTGTGGTAAAATCTAACTCATATATCTACAAATAACTCTTGTATAGCTCAGTCTAGAAATCACTCCTTCATGAGTGAAATGCATGTACAATGCAGTGTTATAAATCTGAGAAACTGAAACTTTCAGCAGAACATAGTTTAGTAAAATGAATGTTTTGTGCAGTTCAAAACTCCGAATTAAGCTAGGTGTTTTAGTGGTAAACGATGACGCATATATCTACAAATAACTCTTCTATAGCTCAGTCTAGAAATCACTCCTTCATGGGTGAAATGCATGTACAACGCAGTGTTATAAATCTGAGAAACTGAAACTTTCAGCAGAACATAGTTTAGTAAAATGAATGTTTTGTGCAGTTCAAAACTCCGAATTGAGCTAGGTTTTTTAATGGTAAACGATAACGCATATATCGACAAATAACTCTTCTAGAGCTCAGTCTAGAAATCACTCCTTCATGGGTTAAATGTATGTACAACGCAGTGTTATGAATCTGAGAAACTGAAACTTTCAGCAGAACATAGTTTAGTAAAATAAATGTTTTCTGCAGTTCAAAACTCCGAATTAAGCTAGGTTTTTTTGTGGTAAACAATAACGCATATATCTACAAATAACTATTCTATAGCTCAGTCTAGAAATCACTCATTCATGGGTGAAATGCATGTACAACGCAGTGTTATAAATCTGAGAAACTGAAACTTTCAGCAGAACATAGTTTAGTAAAATGAATGTTTGGTGCAGCTCAAAACTCCGAATTAAGCTAGGTTTTTTTGTGGTAAACGATAACGCATATATCGACAAATAACTCTTCTATAGCTCAGTCTAGAAATCACTCCTTCATGGGTGAAATGTATGTACAACGCAGTGTTATAAATCTGAGAAATTGAAACTTTCAGCAGAACATAGTTTAGTAAAATGAATGTTTTGTGCAGTTCAAAACTCCGAATTAAGCTAGGTATTTTTGTGGTAAACAATAACGCATATGTCTACAAATAACTATTGTATAGCTTAGTCTAGAAATCACTCCTTCATGGGTGAAATGCATGTACAACGCAGTGTTATAAATCTGAGAAACTGAAACTTTCAGCAGAACATAGTTTAGTAAAATGAATGTTTGGTGCAGCTCAAAACTCCGAATTAAGCTAGGTTTTTTTTGTGGTAAAGGATAACTCATATATCTACAAATAACTCTTATATAGCTCAGTCTATAAATCACTCCTTCATGGGTGAAATGCATGTACAACGCAGTGTTATAAATCTGAGAAACTGAAACTTTCAGCAGAACATAGTTTAGTAAAATGAATGTTTTGTGCAGCTCAAAAATGAGAATTAAGCTAGGTTTTTGTGTGAAGAAAGCTAACTCATTTATCTACAAATAACCCTTCTATATATTAGTCTAAAAACCCATCTTTCATAGGTGAAATGCATGTACAATGCAGTACTATAAATCTGGGACAGAACAGTCTGAGATATAAGAAATGTCTTGTAAAATAAATAGTTTGAGTAGCTCAAAAATGTAATTGAAGCTAGATTATTTTTGTACATGAAGATATTCTTATTATCTATAATGTTTTAGTTTTGAGTTTGATCTACAAAGCAATTTATCATGGCCAAATAAATCATGTTAATTCAGTCAACACAGTAAAAATGTATCTTGGCAGATTGTACAGCTTTTTGTATAATGTTTTGTTTATGCATTGTGTTGATTGTTGTGCTAGTTTTTCGGTACATGTGTTGTTATGAAAGTCTCGTGCTATGGTAGTGCTATCGCGTAAATGAGTATGTTAAGGGTTTCGTCTATGTGTTTATTGGTATTAAATTCACGTTATAAATCCATGAGCTACGTGCTATGGTTTCTATTGTTATGAATATATTCTAATGACTGCTGAAAGTTCATACCCAAACTATAAGTATCTTGTATGGCACGATTATTGCGTTAATAAGTGATCGGGAAGGTTTCCATCGTAAGTATATTGAGAGGAAAACGGAATGTTGGACGTATAGCGAAATATTAACGGTTATAAATGGATGGTATTAGTGAACTAAACTACAAAACGTGCGAATGCGTAAAATAATGATAAAACCTTCGATAACAGATTTAATGTGAATAAGGGACATTGGGCCCCGTTTCTAGTCGTGTGTCTACTGGTCAAAGTTGATTCGTGAACTTTTGTGTTGTGTTTGGATAATTCTTGCAAAGTTGGTCTCTCGATTATTCCAAGGAGTCGATTGCTGAGTTATGTTTTGTTCCTTGATCTAAGGATCAGCATGACGTGTTCGGTCAAGTGCGGATGACCCGAGGATCGTCGTGACGTGTTCGATCAAGTGGTTGATTATTTTTCCGCACCCTTGGACTGAGGATCGGCGTGACGTGTTCGGTTATGTATGGGTGACCTGAGGATCGGCATGACGTGTTCGTCCAAGTGATTATTAATTTCCCGTACCCTTGGTTTGAGGATCGGCATGACGTGTTCGGTAACGTGCGGGCGACCTGAGGATCGGCATGACGTGTTCGACCAAGAGATTGTTAATGTCCCGCACACTTATGCCATTTGGGCGACAGTTTGAGTGCCAGTTGGGCGACAGTTAACTATTCATTGTTGAGTGTTGTTCTTATCTTGACCAGTAAATGCGTTTGGAGTTAAGTTTTCTTTCAGTCAATGTCATTGGTCAGTTCAGTTCTGGGTTAAGTTTCAAAGGGAATGATGGGGTTTAAATAAGACATGGTTCTGAGAATGAGAAAAGACGAACAAGGCATAGTATCGAGAATAAGAAATGATGAACGAGATATGGTTTCGAGAAATAAGAAGAGATGAAGAATAACTTACCTTAAGTGGTGGTAACCTTAAGGGGGCTCACTTAGCTTAACCGCTAACGGCTTTTCATGCCGCTGGACCTTCCACGTCCAGCCTTTGCAGGTCCAGATAGAGCCGACTGCTATCAAGATGCTGACTTTACTACTAAAGACTATGCTGGTGAAGATTACTACGAGGAAGGCTACGGTTTCGCCAGCTGAAGACTTTGGAGCTTTTCTTTTATTATAGTTCTGTTATTATTATGTTAGTGATGTAATAGTTTAGCTGGTCTTGTAATATGTATCTTTTGGATATCTTTTTGGCTTGTAATATACTACTGATGTAAGACTTGGATGTTTTAAATTTCTACTTCCGCTGAACTTAGTCACTTTCCCATATCACATTATTATTGTAAGCATGTTTGGACAATCAGGTGACACTCACAACCAGTCACGTGTCTACGAACTCATAAAGGAAATTTATTTTTCCCTATTTTTGGTACTTCGGGGCGTGACAATATAAGAGAGAGCTCTCAGTTTTTATGGAGAAATCTCAGCTTATTGAAAGGCCAAAAGTCCCTTCTACATGGATGGAGACTCCTATTTATGGGCTTAGGGTGTAGAGTTTTAATTTGAGACTCAATTCATCCTAGCCGTTGATTTGAAGTCTTCCCTTGAGATTTTGACATGTGTCACCACTTTAAAGACCATTATTTATATGGTTGTATATGACATGTGTCAGAAATAAATTGGTCCACTTGTATTTTGTGGGTCCCAGATTTGAGATAATTTAATCTCTTGATTTGGATTAAAATTAATAATTAACTGAATTAATTATTAATTAATCAATTAGCAATTATTAAAATTACCAAAATTTTAATGTCTACAAATGCCCCCACTTCATGGCACGTCAATATGTACGCTTGGTGTACTTGTGCGACGGGACTTGAAGTATTTGGAGTATTTTTTGGATTTTCAAATTTTCATGCGATGTTTGGGAATGTAAAGAACCAACTCCACTATTTTAAGTGTATGGACCCTCTAATTTCTTGCATACGAATCTTTGCCCAGTCTAACAACTCTTTTAAAATGGGTTCTAACATGTATCAGTTTTTTTTTTTTTTTTTTTTTGGAGAACTTGGAAAATAATATCTTTCTCTAGTTTGGAATATCCCAAATGTGATAGGAGTGGTACAAATGCAGTTGTATAACTTTCCAAATAGTTTGGAATATCCCAAAATATTTTCCTTGCCAATTCTTAACTTTTAGCGAGGAATTTTTTTCATTGCTAATGCTCAATATTTTCGTTGCTAAAAGGCTTGATTCCTTGCTAAAAGTTAAGATTTTTGTGTTCAATGTTGACATTTGGCAAGGAAAATTTTTCGTTGCTAAATGTGTAACTCTAAGGCAAGGAAATATTTTCCTTGCTAAAAGTCTTGAGCAAGGAAAATATTTCCTTGCCAATAGTATTAACCTAAGGCAACAAATTCATTTCCTTGCTAAAAGAGATTTTTAGCAACAAAATATTGTTCATTGGCAATTGTATTGATCTAAGGCAAGGAAATAATTTCCTCGCTAAAAGTGGTATTTAGCGACGAAAAAATTATTTCCTTGTTAATTAGTTTCCTCACTACAAAGTAACCCCACCAATACCTGCTCAATCCAATATTTATTATTAATCCTGTAATATTTCATCATCGGAGAAATCATTCCGAAAGCCTCGAATGGAAATAGATACATTTTGGTGGCCATCGACTACTTCATAAAATGGGTAGAAGCCGCATCCTACACCAAGTTGGGGGCCAAGGAAGTGGCCAAATTCATCAAGAGAAATCTCATCTGCCGTTATGGAGTCCCCCATGAGATTATTTCGGACAACGGGAGTGATTTCAAAGCAGAAGTCTGGGATCTGTTCGAGGAATACAAAATCACTTATCACAAGTCATCACCATACAGACCACAGACTAATGGGGCAGTCGAAGCTGCAAATAAGAATGTCAAGGCCATGCTGCAGAAATCAGCTGATACCTACAAAGACTGGCATGAAAAGCTACCATTCGCACTTTGGCGAAACAGTACGTCGATAAGGACCTCTACAGGAGCAACTCCTTACTCACTAGTGTATGGGATGGAAGCGGTACTTCTAGTCGAGATAGAACTACGATCCCTGCGCGTGATGGCAGAATGTGAAATTTTGGAATCAGATTGGTTGAGGGAAAGATACGAAGAATTGGCCCTCATAAATGAAAAGCGCCTAGCGGCAGTCGACCATGTCCGAATCTATCAAAAGAGGATAGCTCGTGCTTTCAACAAAAGGGTTCGTCCGAGGAAGATTCTCAAGGGTGACCTTATCCTTAAGTAATTGCGAGCTCCGATCTTTGATCCCCGTGGAAAGTTTAAACCTAAATGGGTCGGCCCTTACATCGTCAAGACCATTCTTTCCGGAGGAGCGACTTATCTCATGGACCTCGATGGTGTCAACTTCAAAGAACCAATCAACATGGAACGCCTCAAAAAGTACTATGCTTGACCAATCCCCAAAACCATTTTCTTTCAAGCCTTGGTCTGAACTACGGTCGACCTGATTCCCACTCGGGGATACGTAGGCAACCACAACGGTCCGGTCACCCCACCTACCTAAACATCGACCCGCTTCTTTCCGACCATGGCCCGAACTACGTTGGACCTGATCCCCACTCGGGGGTACGTATGCAGACTTTAAAAAAAAAAAAGAAAAAAAAAGGGATGGCTCGCTAGGTTGAAAATCCGAAAGGACGCCTAGGCAAAAGTTAGAGTTAAATCCAAAGTGAGCAATAACAAAAGAGAGAAAAAAGCTCGCTGGGTTACCTAACTGGTGCCTAGGCAAAATTATGAGCATTTGAGAAAAATAAAGTCGCGGTCCCTACCATAACCCAGAAATCACCCTCCACACTAGGGGCAAACTTCGGCCACCCATCTCGTTTGCCTAAACCCCTTCTAAACTAGGGGAAAATGTTGGTCATCTACCTCGTTTGCCTCACAACCATACATATCCCAAACTAAGGGCAAACTTCGACCACCCGCCTCGTTTGCCTCTAATCGTCCTAGCATGCCCAAGCAAGTTCCAAAAGCAACATCTAATTGAAATCTCGGTTACAAAATGTCTTTTAGAAAGCTAAAATGCATAAAATGAGATTCCCAAAGCAACCAAGGTTCACCGATAAACAAACTTTGAATATTACATAAGCGGGAATGATCAAAGAAATATAAGTCTTTCAAAAAGCAATCACACATGTTCAAAGACACTTGGAGGAATGAGCAGAATCAGTCAGGTCTAGTTTTATCTTTGTGTCTTTTATTTCTTCAAAGGTCTTTAGAAGTAGGCCTTTACTCGGTCAGTCCAACCATCAATGAAAGCGGCAATAGTGGCAGCCCTGATCCTGGAAGCAAAGACCCTCTCAGTAAACCCCCGGAGAACCTCCTGAACCTACCTGTACTGTCTGGCCAAACGGCGAGGATGATAGAAAGAAGTCTCTCTCAGATCCATCAACCACACTCTTTGGTGAACCCTGAGGCTCGTAGTAACAGCATGAAGGTTCCAATGCCCCATAATCCAGCAAATGTCTACTATAGATAAAGCACCCATCATGTTAACCCAATCAGTGAAAGTGTAGTGAGGGTGAAGCACGGCTCGACGAAAGTAAACCGGTGGTATGTGGCCCGTCCATAGTTGGAGGCGCTCATATAACCAGGCCTGTAACACCAAAGGCGCCTCAGAAAGAAGAGGAGTCCCTTGGTTGAAAGCATTATCCAAGCCATTCGAGGTTTCGGCTAGAACCATAGCCATGGGGTTCTTACCTGCCTTCAGTCCGAGACATACATGCACTAAGTCGCTAGAAGTACTCGAGAACAAGAAGTGCAAAGTCATGCACAGAATCAGAGCAGCCCCACGAGTAGCATCATACACGCTGGGATTCCCAGGACTGGCATATCGGGCAATGATGGAAGCAATGTCAAGAACCTCACCTTGAATCAGCCGGCGGGAAATAGTGATGGAACAATTCAGATATTCAGCCAAGCCTCGTGTAGGACTGAGGGTATCAGTAGAAGGGAGAATCAGGTCAGAGTCAGAATCATAGCCAAGAATACCACAGAACTCCTCAAATAGGGGGCATATCTCCAGGCCATTGAAATTGAAGACATGGTTCACCGGGTCCCAGTGGGCAATAGCAGCACGCAAGAACTCAGTGTTTAGGGTCATCTGGCGAAGAGAGAATAGCTCGGTCAAGCCGTAGCTAAAGAGGTTGATCCGTTCCACACCATCCGTGATGTTTAGCCAAGCTGTGAGTTGAGCGGGATCATACAAAGCCATATTTTCTGTCGCGGCTCTAGCAAAATTTGAAATTTCGGTAGCACCTCCCCGTTTCACAGACTATCCCACCTGTAAGGCAAAAACACTCACTATTACAAAACTGCCCATCGCAGTAACACCCAACAATCACAGTGCACATGTATCATCACACAATCATGAACTAAAACAAGGACACAACTGCGCCTTCAAATCGGAAGCTATCCGGCCTAAAAGGCGAAACATCATATACTTTGTTAAAAGGTCACAAACCGTTCCACACATCATCCTACACTGTCCAAATAATCACCAGTACAACCCAATCAAAAACATAAAAAGAAGATAAAACAAAATTCCCGTTTAGGAAGCCTCAGTCCTCCTCTTCTTCGTCCTCTTTCGAACCACCTGGAGTGTATGTCGACGACGGACTCCTCCTACCACCTCTGCACCTTGGACCAGTCCTCGACGAGCTAGCCCCGCCTCCACGGTACTGCACACACAAATAAAATGAAGGCAATTAGTAGGGAAATAACAAAAAGTACAAAAACATATTCAAGTCAGAAACTTACCAAGGACGCCATCTGATTGGCGGCAAATTACCGCATACCGTCCATCTGTCAAGGGCAAAATCAGGATTAGAACCTCATAACCTGAAGGAGCATAAAATTAGAGACAGACCCGATGGTCTCGTGTGAGGACCAAGGACCGTAAGCTAGCCGCCAGGGCGTGACCCTCCTCAGCATAACTCCAAGGAACGATGAGGACACCCACTGGCTGAGTTGGGTACCCGCATGTGACTCGTGGCACCTCCATCACTTGGGGAGTGCCATCGGCGCCTAGAACGTTGACCGTCCAATCCCAACGAGGGATAGGATCGGAAGCCGAAGGACCCTGTCTCCTGTACATCTCGCGAAGCTGTAGGCACAAGACAAGTTAGGAAAAAGATGAGTAAAAAACATAGGCAACAGATAGAGACAAAAACGTAAAGGAAACTCACCTCCAGGAGTGGGAAGTTAGGCATCAGGAAGCGGCCACGGTAAGCCTCATAGCCGGTCTCAGAGAGAAAATGATCCCAAACGTCGGTGCCAGCTAAGGCCGCCAGCAAAGCATTACCAAAAAGGTCACTAGCATCCATCGCAGGGGGATTATGAGGGACGCGATACCTTGAACCACCAACCACCTGCCGAGACACTTGCTCGCCAAGGAACCATTGCCTGCACTCGGTGCTCTCCAATAGAAGTCGGCAAGAGGAAAGAGGTCTGACCGCTTGTATCTCCTCTGGGGCAGCATAGGCGACGCGGTCCCAAGGCGTCCAATCAACACTAGCAGCCGTCAGCCCGGTTAAGAAGTTTTTGAGCAAAACAATCCGGTGGGCCCCATTCTTTACCCTGACAACATCCCTCCGCCATCTCAAGCCTCGTGGGAACAGAGGCACAGGAGCCATGCCATCCTCGTCTTCACATGATTCATCCGCAGGGGAGGGAGCCAACATCTTCAGGTACTCAAAGCTCCAAAGCTGCACAGACACAGAAAAAAAATCAGAAACAGTACAGAAATCGAAAAGCCACAAGATAAAAGAAGAAGCAATACATACCTCCCAAGCTCACCAAAATCCCCCTGTCGATTTAATATCGCCCCGGGAAACCTCCCCCATGTGCTTGTAAAGATGGGCCAGGGCAGCACCGCCCCAGTCGTAGGTGGGGATTTCATCAATGGTCGCCAGACAAGAAAGGAGTCTCAAGCTTACCCGGTCATTCCGTGTCGCAAAGATCGAGCAACCCAGGACATATAGAAGATACAGCCTCAAAAGCTGGGAATTGTTCAGGTTGTGATTCCCTCTGCCATAGGCCCGGTAAAGCTAGCCACAAGGAAACCAGTGCCTCTCCAGATTAGGGAGAACAGCCCCAATCAACATCTCGACAGCCTCAGGGTCGATCTCATAGAAGTAGTCCAGAATCAAGCGTTTCTCGCCAACCCTCAAGCTAGTAATCATAGAGAAGTCGAAGGGCGTCATGGTCATCTCACCAAACGGCAGGTGAAAAGTATTGGTGGTGTCCCACCATCTCTCAGCCAGAGCATAAAAATGTGCCAGATCATTACTGCTCTTTGAAACCAGACGAACAAAGCCGCCAAACCCGGCATCGTCTACCATCCTCTTGATGGTAGGCGAGAGTTGAGTATATTATAAAAAAAAAGCATGAGCGAGGCTACCGTGGCCCTTCAATGTCACTTCTGGCACTTGCACATAATAAAGACGACAAAAATGATGCACAAAATCACTATTCATGACCCGATGTCCAAATTCACAAAATCAACGATCGAGCACAAATCGGACTTCTAACGATCTCTAGGTGCACACTATGGCTCACAAAACTAGAACAATACATGAAAATAGTCCTAAATTGTCGAAAGTTTCACATACCAAGCTCGCTAGACCCACGGCCGAAAGATGACGTTGAGGGTCTCGTAAAATCAAGTATGGGGTTTGCATCTCGGCTTTCATCCGTTCCTTGGCCTTCTTAGATGGTCTCCTCGAGCTCGAAGCCATGGATCTAAAAAGAAAATGGAAGTTAAAGTTAAACTTTCTTCTTGAAAATTTGAGCAAACCAAAACACCAATCAAAAAGCCAACTACGTGGAAGGATTACTCACCTGAGCGCGCAAAAGCGGCGTTTTGACGAATTTTGGCTCCAAAAACACCCCAAAATGGCTAAGAATGAGCTTGAAAAGCTCAAAAACCCCAGATATACACAAATGGAGTCTGGCTACCTAGTGTCGCCGCAGCACTACTCCCCGTGGGCCCCGCTTCGCTCTATTTTGCTCTATTTTGCCCCGTTTTTACCTTTTTTTGGCCCCGATCAGCCCCGGTGGCCCATTTCGGTCAAGATTTATGGGGTTTTACCCCGAATAGTCCAAAAGGTTGTCAGGGCTACCTCGAGTAGGCAGAAACTAGTAAAAATTGACTCCCGAAGATTCAAATCGGCTGCTTCGAGACGACCGTCACAAATTTTGATCAACCGTGAGAGATTCAGAGATGGGTCCTAGTTCCCGATCAAGAAAAGAGAGATTCCCCGAGAACCCTACATCATTCCCCAAGGACAGAAACAGACAGATACCAGCTCCCGGAGGCCCTAACCGGCCCTCTTGGATTAAGCGCCGAAAGATTTGATCAACCGTGAGATATTCAGAGATGGGTCCTGGTTCCCGATCAAGAATAGACAGATTCCCCGAGAACCCTACATCATCCCCCGAGGACAGAAATAGACAGATACCAGCTCCCGGAGGCCCTGACCGGCCCTTTTGGATTGAGCACTGAAAGATTTGATCAACCGTGAGAGATTTAGAGATGGGTCCTAGTTTCTGATCAAGAAAAGAGAGATTCCCCGAGAATCCTACATCATCCCCCGAGGACAGAAACAGACAGATGCCAGCTCCCGGTGGCCCTAACCGACCCTCTTGGATTGAGCGCCGAAAGATTTGATCAACCGTGAGAGATTCAGAGATGGGTCCTGGTTCCCGATCAAGAAAAGAGAGATTCCCCGAGAACCCTACATCATCCCCCAAGGACAGAAATAGACAGATACCAGCTCCCGGAGGCCCCGACTGGCCTTTTTGGATTGAGCACCGAAAGATTTGATCAATCGTGAGAGATTCAGAGATGGGTCCTGGTTTCCGATCAAGAAAAGAGAGATTCCCCGAGAACCCTACATCATCCCCCAAGGACAGAACAAATAGATACCAGTTCCCGGAGGCCCTGACCGGCGCTCTTGGATTGAGCGCCAAAAGATTTGATCAACCGTAGAGATTCAGAGATGGGTCCTGGTTCCCGTTCAAGAAAAGAGAGATTCATCGAGAACCCTACATCATCTCCCGAGGATAGAAACAGTCAGATACCAGCTCCCGGAGGCCCCGACCAGCCCTTTTGGATTGAGCGCCGAAAGATTTGATAAACCGTGAGAGATTTAGAGATGGGTGCTGGTTCCCGATCAAGAAAAGAGAGATTCCCCGAGAACCCTACATCATCCCCCGATGACAGAAACAGACAGATACTAGCTCCTGGAGGCCCTGACCGGTCCTCTTGGATTGAGCGCCAAAAGATTTGATCAACCGTGGGATATTCAGAGATGGGTCCTAGTTCCCGATCAAGAAAAGAGAGATTCCCCGAGAACCTAACATTATCCCCCGAGGACAGAAACAGACAGATACCAGCTCCCGGAGGCCCCGACCGGCCCTTTTGGATTGAGCGCCGAAAGATTTGATCAACCGTGAGAGATTTAGAGATGGGTCCTGATTTCCGATCAAAAAAAGAGAGATTCCCCGAGAACCTTACATCATCCCCCGAGAACAGAAACAGACAGATACCAGCTCCCGGAGGACCCGACCTGCCCTTTTGGAGTGAACGCTGAAAGATTTTAGCAACCGTCAGAGATTCAGAGATGGGTCCTGGTTTTCGATCAAGAAAAGAAAGATTCCCCGAGAACCCTACATCATCCCCCAAGGACAGAACAAATAGATACCAGTTCCCGGAGGCCCTGACCGGCGCTCTTGGATTGAGCGCCGAAAGATTTGATCAACCGTGAGAGATTCAGAGATGGGTCTTGGTTCCCGATCAAGAAAAGAGAGATTCCCTGAGAACCCTACTGTTGGAAAAACCGGTTTAAGTTCTAAGTTTAAACGCGCAGCGGAAAAATCAAGTTATAAAACTTAATTGGCATGCCCGGATCTACTACCCGTCAACTCTATAGATGCGCACAAGAGGGGACAAGAATTATACCTTAGTGTCTTGAACCCAATTCTGAACTTCAATTTTCAGATGCCTCCACTAGATGATCTTCACCCTTATGACTCCTACGGATGCCTGCCGGAAAGACTAGGGTTGGTGGGAACCCTAATATAGAATATAGGAAGGTTTGGGAAGACTATTATAGTTTCTGCAGCTTCTGCGTATAAGAACGACGATCAACTTTTTCCAGAACGCAGCTGCCCTATTTATAGATTTCCAGAACCGACCTAAACTTCGACCGATCGAACCTTAGATCAATCGAACCATTCTCGATCGATCGAACCTGCCATGACTTCAATCGATCGAACATACTTCAATCGATCGAACTTGTCTTGACAGCTTCCTCAAGTGTCTTTCCAAGCATCCTGGCGGAGCTAAGAGTGGGACCTCCTAGGCTCTTTATTGTTGGCTCAGACCAGTTTGTTAATTACCATGACCAAACTCTTTGATCAGCAAACTAACTAACTGGTCAGTTAACATTTACTCCACTATAAAACGATAACTGAACTCCAACGCAAAAGAACAAATCTGAAGCGATAACTAGACTTGTATGTTGTACTAATGTCCCTCTACCATCAGCATTCGCAATCATATTCAGGTAGTCGGATAAACAGTTACTGTCAACCTGAATCATGATTACTTCTTATAATCCTTGAGTCCCATTCACCTCTCATGATTACCAAACATGTTGTTAACTCTTATCAACAAGACTGCAGTACTCAGTAATCGACTTGGTGACATTCTCAAGGGAATGCTTACTCTGAATCAGAGGGTAGATTCTATCTTGACAATATATGTTCACAACCCTATGAACATGACGTACCCAAGATACCCAGGTGTTGATCTTCTATAGACCTCACTGATTGGTAAGTCAAAGCAGTCATATCCACAGTCTGTGTTCATAATCGTCTCAAGATTGAGAACACATACCTTATACAAGTTATGAGTTCCTATTGACTGTTGACAGCATTGAGCGTCAATAGGAAACTCAGGTCCGTCAATGCACTATAAGCACTAGCATACTAACCAAGAGTCACACTCTAGTGATTGAGATTTATCACTCTATCCAATGGTAGTTAATGATGCTGCAGTGTATACCTGATGAGATATCCAGCCTCATCATCCACTGTGACAAGCTTTAAGTATCAAATAATAGTAATTCGTATCTCATTGTATGTATCTCATACTCACACGAAATACTTACTATGATACTTATGGATTAAACAATCATCTCATGAAAGAAACATACATCATAAAATGTAAAGTTGATATCCATATATTATAATGCTAATGTCTAATACATATAGTAATGGTTTGAGGGCACAAACACAACAAACTCCCACTTGCACTCATAACCATATAGGATTACATCTGAGACCTAGACTATCTAGATGACGATCAAAGACCTTCTGTGGCAAGACCTTTGTAAACGGATCAGCAAGATTGTCAGCGGTGGCAATCTTGGTGACAGTCACATCTCCACGTTGAACAATATCTCGGATAAGATGATATTTCTGCTCTACGTGCTTTCCCTTTCCGTGGTTCCTTGGCTCCTTGGACTGAGCCACTGCCCCACTATTATCACAATAAAGCGTAATAGGTGACAGCGACGCTGGTACCACCTCGAGCTCCATAAGGAACTTCTTGAGCCAAACAGCTTCCTTTGCGGCTTCACAAGCAGCCACATACTCAGCTTCTGTAGTTGAGTCTGCAATGCATTTCTACTTAATGCTCCTCCAACTGACAGCACCACCTCCCAAGGTAAAGAGATGACCGGACGTCGACTTCCTCGAATCTTTATCTGACATAAAGTCCGAGTCAGTGTATCCTACTGGAATTAACTCACTACCACCGTACATAAGCATGTAATCTTTAGTCCTTCTCAAGTACTTAAGAATGTGCTTGACGGCTGTCCAGTGCTCTGGACCTGGATTCGACCGATATCTGCTAACCATGCCAACGGCAAAGCAAATATCTGGTCTAGTGCATAACATCGCATACATAAGACTTCCCACTGCTGAAGCATAGGGAACTCCTGTCATGCGATTCCTCTCCTCCTGTGTCTTTGGACACTGGTCCTTGGAGAACGTTAAACCATGCCTGAAAGGTAACAAACCTTTCTTCGAATTATCCATTGAAAACCTAGTTAGCACCTTATCGATATAACCAGCTTGAGATAATCCCATTATTTTTCGCTTGCGATCCCGAAAGAGCTTTATCCCTAGAATATAGCTCGCCTCTCCTAGATCCTTCATATCGAAAGTACTAGCTAGCCAAACCTTGACTATTGACAGCGCTGCTACATCATTTCCAATGAGTAGAATGTCATCAACGTAAAGCACAAGAAAGGCCACCACTTTCCCTTCACTCTTCTTGTATACACAAGGTTCATCCAGATTCTGTATGAAACCAAACGACTTGATCGCTTGGTCAAATCGGATGTTCCAACTTCTGGATGCTTGCTTAAGCCCATAAATGGACTTTTGCAACTTGCATACCAAGTTTCCTTTCCGACCAGCTATGAACCCTTCTGGTTGTTGCATATAGATGTCCTCCTCAAGATTGCCATTCAAGAATGCAGTCTTGATGTCGGACACCCTACAAAGTAACATACTTCCGATCTAGAATCCAACTTGCTCATCTTTCCTTTCAGCACATGTGCCGGACACCCCCATATCCGGAGATGTTGCAAAGAAGGCTTGCGCCCAATCCACATCTCTCGTGGTGTCCTGGGAACAGATTTGCTTGGTACTAGATTTAGTATGTACGCAGCAGTTTCCAAAGCATAACCCTAAAGGAATAATGGCAACTCCGAGTAACTCATCATCGACCTAGTCATGTCTAAAAGAGTCCGATTCCTTCTCTCCGCTACACCGTTCTGCTGAGGCGTACTAGGTGCAGTCAATTGTGACAGAATCCCATTCTGTACGAGGTGATCAATAAACTCATTAGAGAGGTACTCGCCACCTCGATCAGATTGAATGGCCTTGATATGTGTGCCCAATTGCTTCTCCACTTCAGCCCTAAACTCTTTGAACTTTTCAAAGGCTTCAGACTTGTGCTGCATTAGGTACACATATCCATACCTGGAGTGGTCATCAGTAAATGTTATGAAATACTCATAACCACCCCTTGCTCTAATATTTATTGGTCCACACACATCAGTATGAACTAATTCCAACAATGCATCGGTTCTATTTCCCTTTGTAGGAAAGGGCCTTTTGGTCATCTTACCCTCTAAACAAGACTCGCAGACTTCCATTGGTTCTAGAACCAAATCGCCTAAGATCCCTTCTTTGACTAGTCTGCCAATCCTATTTAGATTGATATGACCAAGCCTCATATGCCAAAGCCTTGTTGGATTAGTGGAAGGTCTCTTTCCTTTAGATGGTACAGTAACCACTGAGTTATTAAGTTCCATGCAAGAGTCTTTAGAAATATTGGGAGTAATCACATACAAACCATTTGATTTAACACCAGAACATATAAAAGAACTATTTCTTTTAATCACAACTTCAGTTCCAAAATGAAAAGAATAACCATTATTCGATAAATTAGAAATTGAAATTAAATTACTTCTCATTGAAGGGATGTAAAGTACATCTGATAAAATCAAAATTTTATTGTCTAGAAATTCTAAAACTACGACTCCTATAGCAACCGCAGAAACAGTTGCGCTAGAACCTAGAGTAAGTACAATTTCTCCATCACTGCACCTCCTGGTTGATCTGAACCCCTGCAATGAATTACAGATATGGTTAGTCGCACCAGAATCAATGCACCAAGTGTTTGAAGTATCCGTTATAAAACTTACTTCAATCACATGTGATTCAATCATACCTTGAACTCTTGTAGCTAAGAATTCTGGACAGTTCCTCTTCCAGTGGCTCTTCTCACCGCATTGGAAACACTTTCCTTTGCCTTGGCCACCCACCTTCCCTTTGCCCTTACATTTTCCCTTAGATTTTGCAATCTTAGGGACTGGTCTAACACTTGAACCACCAGTGCTAGCTTTCTTCTTCCCTTTCTTTCCTTTCGGCACAGATTGGGAAGAGGAAGCGCTTTTCTCAAGGTTCAAAACGTTGACCCCAGGTTTGATCACCCCTTCCGCTGCCAAAAAGAGAACTCATCAATTCACTCATTGAAAAATTCATTTGATTCATATTATAGTTAAGTTTAAATTGAGCGAATGAAGGCGACAGCGAATTGAGGATCATATGAACTTGGGTCTGTGCATCGATGTTGGCACCTAGGGTCTCCAGCTCGTTTAAATAACCAATCATTTTTAAAACATGTTCCTTGACTGGAGTCCCTTCCGACATCTTTGCACTCATTATCTTTTGCATGGCTACCTGTCTGGCAGGCCTGCCATGCTCCCCAAACATCTTTTTCAGGGATGTGATAATGTCACTGGCAGAATCATTCGATTGGAATTGGTGTTGCAACACACCAGCCATTGAGGCCAGAATATAGCAACGAGCAATTCCATTCGACTTCTTCCATTTGTCGAACTCGCGTCTGGCAGCTGCCGAAGCATTTGCCGCGGGTTCTTCAGGGCTTGGGGTGGTGAGGACATATATGTGATCCTCCGCAGTTAACACGATGTCAAGGTTACGTTTCCATTCAGTGTAGTTGTTTCCAGTTAACTTGTTTTGAGTGAGTATGGTGGCAAGTGGACTAAATGCAGATCCAGACATTATGATTTACTGTAAAAATCAAAACAAAATAAATATGGATATCAGAATTTGACAGTTTGAAATAAAAGAATCCTTTTAAAACTCTTATTTTAAAACAAAGTCGCCGGAACATCGAAACGAAAGAATAAAGCCTCCGTGTGGTGGTCAATGTTCGATCTTTCGATTGATCATAACTTATCCGCTATGCAACTCTTGCAAAACAAGTTATGACTTCTGAACCTATTTGATCTCTAAGTTTATGAATAATGCCCCGTGTGGGATCCTTTATCCATAGCTTAGCTAGTGTGTACCATTAACTAGGATCCAATCACAACCGTCTCAAGTAGCGCCTCCGTGTGGTGGTCACCCTCTAACACGTCTGATTGATCCTATCAAAAGAAGTTCACATCTAGTAACCAATGAGTAATGCACCCTCCGTATGGAATGATCACCCCTGACGAGGTGACACAGAATGCACCACTCATCTTACAGTGAACCGTTAATGGAAGATCGTGGGTGTAATTAATAAGACCCTCTCCCACTAGTTTTAGTAAAAAGGATTTTGCTTTTTGAGAAAATCTGTTTCTACACACTTCCCATAAACATCTAATGTTTACTAATGTGTTGAAAACGGTTTTTGAATTTTATTTTAGAAAACTTGTTTTACGTGCATGCAACAATGTATTATACGCCAATCACAAACCAAGCACATAAAACAAAAAACTAAAATGAAATATAGGCATTCAAACAATGCCTCTATCTCCCATGGCTCTATTTCTATAGAACCTCCTTTTGGTTTGATCGCCTCTAGCTCCATCTTCATGGATAACGGCTCCTTGCTCCATCTTCATGGATTTTCTAATTCTATTACATTTGTCCTATGCTTCTTTCGAAGTTTACAATTTATCTAGAAATAGAAATAACAACAAAATAAAAGGCTAGGGAAACCGGTGCGACTTTCCTTTTCATAGGATTGAAGTCGCAGCGCCCTTTACATATGCCTTAAAAACAAACCAAACTTAAATTACAACATGCACCAATCTCAAACAATTTAAATACAAATATTCAAATGATTTGGTGCCATGGGAGATAGCGACTAATCTAGCTGCAAAAGGGTTAGTCGTACATGCATCCATACATACATAACAAATATATGTAACTGTTGAAACACTTAATTGATTCACACAGTATATAAACTCTTTATATACTGAATTACAACTTAAAATAGCATCTTACTTCTCTGTCACACTTCGATCGATCGAAGACCATTCGATCGCTCGAACCTTCGATCGATTGAACACTGTTCAATCGCTTGAACATTCTGTTTCACAGAATGATTTGAAAATTTTACAGAATAATTTAAAATTAAAGTTTTTAATTTCAAAACTCTTAAAAACTGTGAAATAGAGAACCTGACAAAGTATCTGTCTCGATCGATCTAACTTCATTCGATCGATCGAATACCAGAAGTTGTCGATCGATCGAAGACTATTCGATCGCTTGAGAACAGTATGTTCGATCGATCAAAATATGTTCGATCGATCGAACCCGCCTTGCATCCTATGCAATCACAGATTTGTATACTGCTGCGATAACACTGCAGAAACAGATCTGAGACGATGCAGTTTCGAAAACAGTTCTAAAATCAATATGCAAATCAAAATAGTGTTCCAAAAATGCATCAATAGATCCAAACGAGCGTGGCTCTGATACCAATTGTTGGAAAAATCGGTTTAAGTTCTAATTTTAAACGCGCAGCAGAACAATCAAGTTATAAAACTTAATTGGCATGCCCGGATCTACTACCCGTCAACTCTATAGATGCGCACAAGAGGGGACAATAATTATACCTTAGTGTCTTGAACCCAATTCTGAACTTCAATTTTCAGATGCCTCCACTAGATGATCTTCACCCTTATGACTCCTACGGATGCCTACCGGAAAGACTAGGGTTGGTGGGAACCCTAATATAGAATATAGGAAGGTTTGGGAAGACTATTATAGTTTCTGCAGCTTCTGCGTATAAGAACGACGATCAACTTTTTCCAGAACGCAGCTGCCCTATTTATAGATTTCCAGAACCGACCTAAACTTCGACCGATCGAAGTGACTTCGATCGATCGAACCTTAGATCGATCGAACCATTCTCGATCGATCGAACCTGCCATGACTTCAATCGATCGAACATACTTCAATCGATCGAACTTGTCTTGACAGCTTCCTCAAGTGTCTTTCCAAGCATCCTGGCGGAGCTAAGAGTGGGACCTCCTAGGCTCTTTATTGTTGGCTCAGACCAGTTTGTTAATTACCATGACCAAACTCTTTGATCAGCAAACTAACTAACTGGTCAGTTAACATTTACTCCACTATAAAACGATAACTGAACTCCAACGCAAAAGAACATATCCGAAGCGATAACTAGACTTGTATGTTGTACTAATGTCCCTCTACCGTCAGCATTCACAATCATATTCAGGTAGTCGGATAAACAGTTACTGTCAACCTGAATCATGATTACTTCTTATAATCCTTGAGTCCCATTCACCTCTCATGATTACCAAACATGTTGATAACTCTTATCAACAAGACTGCAGTACTCAGTAATCGACTTGGTGACATTCTCAAGGGAATGCTTACTCTGAATCAGAGGGTAGATTCTATCCTGACAATATATGTTCACAACCCTATGAACATGACGTACCCAAGATACCCAGGTGTTGATCTTCTATAGACCTCACTGATTGGTAAGTCAAAGCAGTCATATCCACAGTCTGTGTTCATAATCGTCTCAAGATTGAGAACACATACCTTATACAAGTTATGAGTTCCTATTGACTGTTGACAGCATTGAGCGTCAATAGGAAACTCAGGTCCGTCAATGCACTATAAGCACTAGCATACTAACCAAGAATCTCACCCTAGTGATTGAGATTTATCACTCCATCCAATGGTAGTTAATGATGCTACAGTGTATACCTGATGAGATATCCAGTCTCATCATCCACTGTGACAAGCTTTAAGTATCAAATAATAGTAAGTCGTATCTCATTGTATGTATCTCATACACACATGAAATACTTACTATGATACTTATGGACTAAACAATCATCTCATGAAAGAAACATACATCATAAAATGTAAAGCTGATATCCATATATTATAATGCTAATGTCTAATACATATAGTAATGGTTTGAGGGCACAAACCCAACACCTACAGCATCCCCCGAGGACAGAAATAGACAGATACCAGCTCCCGGAGGCCCTGACCGGCCCTTTTTGATTGAGCACCGAAAGATTTGATCAACCGTGAGAGATTCAGAGATGGGTCCTAGTTTTCGATCAAGAAAAGAGAGATTCCCCGAGAACCCTACATCAACCCCCGAGGACAGAAACAGACAGATACCAGCTCCCGGTGGCCCTAACTGGCCCTCTTGGATTGAGCGCCGAAATATTTGATCAACCGTGAGAGATTCAGAGATGGGTCCTGGTTCCCGATCAAGAAAAGAGAGATTCCCCGAAACCCTACATCATCCCCCAAGGACAGAAATACACAGATACCAGCTCCCGGAGGCCCCGACCGGCCCTTTTGGATTGAGCACCGAAAGATATGATCAAGCGTGAGAGATTCAGAGATGGGTCCTGGTTTTCGATCAAGAAAATAGAGATTCCCCGAGAACCCTACATCATCCCCCGAGAAAAGAATTAGACAAATACCAGCTCCCGGAGGCCCCGACCTGCCCTTTTGGATTGAGCGCCTCAAGATTTTATCAACCGTGAGAGATTCAGAGATGGGTCCTGGTTTCCGATCAATAAAAGAAAGATTCCCCAAGAACCCTACATCATCCCCCAAGGACAGAACAAATAGATACCAGTTCCCGGAGGCCCTGACCGGCGCTCTTGGATTGAGTGCCGAAAGATTTAATCAACCGTGAGAGATTCTGAGATGGGTCCTGGTTCCCGATCAAGAAAAGAGAGATTCCTCGAGAACCCTACATCATCTCCCGAGGACAGATATAGACAGATACCAGCTCCCGGAGACCCCGACCGGCCCTCTTTGATTGAGCGCCGAAAGATTTCATAAACCGTGAGAGATTTAGAGATAGGCCCTGATTCCCAATCTAGAAAAGAGAGATTCCCCGAGAACCCTACATCATCCCCCGAGGACAAAAACAGACAGATACCAGCTCCCGGAGGCCCTAACCGGCCCTCTTGGATTGAGCGCCGAAATATTTGATCAACCGTGAGAGATTCAGAGATGGGTCCTGGTTCCCGATCAAGAAAAGAGAGATTCCCCGAAACCCTACATCATCCCCCAAGGACAGAAATACACAGATACCAGCTCCCGGAGGCCCCGACCGGCCCTTTTGGATTGAGCACCGAAAGATTTGATCAAGCGTGAGAGATTCAGAGATGGGTCCTGGTTTTCGATCAAGAAAATAGAGATTCCCCGAGAACCCTACATCATCCCCCGAGAAAAGAATTAGACAAATACCAGCTCCCGGAGGCCCCGACCTGCCCATTTGGATTGAGCGCTGAAAGATTTGATCAACCGTGAGAGATTCAGAGATGGGTCCTGGTTTTCGATCAAGAAAAGAGAGATTCCCCGAGAACCCTACATCATCCCCCAAGGACAGAAATAGACAGATACAAGTTCCCGGAAGCCCTGACCGGCGCTCTTGGACTGAGCGCCGAAAGATTTGATCAATCGTGAGAGATTCAGAGATGGGTCCTGGTTCCTGTTCAAGAAAAGAGATATTCCTCAAGAACCTTACATCATCTCCCGACGACAGAAACAGACAGATACCAGCTCCCGAAGGCCCCGACCGGCCCTTTTAGATTAAGCGCCGAAAGATTTGATAAACCGTGAGATATTTAGAGATGGGTCCTGATTCCTGATCAAGAAAAGAGAGATTCCCCGAGAACTCTACATCATCCCCCGAGGACAGAAACAGACAGATACCAGCTCCTGGAGGCTCTAACCGACCCACTTGGATTGAGCGCCGAAAGAATTGATCAACCGTGGGAGATTCAGAGATCTGTCCTGGTTCCCGATCAAGAAAAAAGAGATTCCTAGAGAACCCTACATCATCCCCCGAGGACAGAAACAGACAGATACCAGCTCCCGGAGTCCCCGGCCGGCCCTTTTGGATTGAGCGCCGAAAGATTTGATCAACCGTGAGAGATTCAGAGATGGGTCCTAGTTTTCGATCAAGAAAAGAGAGATTCCCCGAGAACCCTACATCATCCCCCGAGAACAGAAACAAACAGATACCAGCTCCCAGAGGCCCCGACCTGCCCTTTTGGATTGAGTGTCTCAAGATTTTATCAACCGTGAGAGATTCAGAGATGGGTCCTGGTTTCCGATCAATAAAAGTAAGATTCCCCAAGAACCCTACATCATCCCCCAAGGACAGAACAAATAGATACCAGTTCCCGGAGGCCCTGACCGGCGCTCTTGGATTGAGCGCCGAAAGATTTAATCAACCGAGAGAGATTCTGAGATGGGTCCTGGTTCCCTATCAAGAAAACAGAGATTCCTCGAGAACCCTACATCATCTCCCGAGGACAGATACCAGCTCCCGGAGACCCCGACCGGCCATCATTGATTGAGCGCCGAAAGATTTCATAAACCGTGAGAGATTTAGAGATAGGTCCTGATTCCCGATCTAGAAAAGAGAGATTCCCCGAGAACCCTACATCATCCCCCGAGGACAAAAACAGACAGATACTAGCTCCCGGAGGCCCTAACCGGCCCTCTTGGATTGAGCGCCGAAAGATTTGATCAACCGTGAGAAATTCAGAGATGGGTCCTGGTTCCCGATCAAGAAAAGAAAGATTCCCCGAGAACCCTACATCATCCCCCGAGGACAGAAACAGACAGATACCAGCTCCCGAAGGCCCCGACCGGCCCTTTTGGATCGAGCGCCGAAAGATTTGATAAACCGTGAGAGATTTAGAGATGGGTCCTGGTTCCTGATCAAGAAAAGAGAGATTCCCCGAGAACCCTACATCATCCCCCGAGGACAGAAACAGACAGATACCAGCTCCTAGAGGCCCCGACCGACCCTTTTGGATTGAGCGCCAAAAGATTTGATCAATCGTGGGACATTCAGAGATGGGTCCTAGTTCCCGATCAAGAAAAGAGAGATTCCCAGAGAACCCTACATCATCCCCCGAGGACAGAAACAGACAGATACCAGCTACCGGAGGCCCCGGCCGGCCCTTTTGGATTGAGCACCGAAAGATTTGATCATCCGTGAGAGATTCAGAGATGGGTCCTAGTTTCCGATCAAGAAAAGAGAGATTCCCCGAGAACACTACATCATCCCCCGAGAACAGAAACAAACAGATACCAGCTCCCGGAGGCCCCGACCTGCCCTTTTGGATTGAGCGCCTCAAGATTTTATCAACCCTGAGAGATTCAGAGATGGGTCCTGGTTTCCGATCAATAAAAGAAAGATTCCCCAAGAACCCTACATCATCCCCCAAGGACAGAACAAATAGATACCAGTTCCCGGAGGCCCTGACCGGCGCTCTTGGATTGAGCGCCGAAAGATTTAATCAACCGTGAGAGATTCAGAGATGGGTCCTAGTTCCCAATCAAGAAAAGAGAGATTCCTCGAGAACCCTACATCATCTCCCGAGGATAGAAATAGACAGATACCAGCTCCCGGAGGCCCGGACCGGCCCTCTTTGATTGAGCGCCAAAAGATTTCATAAACTATGAGAGATTTAGAGATAGGTCCTGGTTCCCGATCTAGAAAAGAGAGATTCCCCGAGAACCCTACATCATCCCCCGAGGACAAAAACAGACAGATACCAGCTCCCGGAGGCCCTAACCGGCCCTCTTGGATTGAGCGCCGAAAGATTTGATCAACCGTGAGAAATTCAGAGATGGGTCCTGGTTCCCGATCAAGAAAAGAAAGATTCCCCGAGAACCCTACATCATCCCCCGAGGACAGAAACAGACAGATACCAGCTCCCGAAGGCCCCGACCGGCCCTTTTGGATTGAGCGCCGAAAGATTTGATAAACCGTGAGAGATTTTGAGATGGGTTCTGGTTCCTGATCAAGAAAAGAGAGATTCCCCGAGAACCCTACATCATCCCCCGAGGAGAGAAACAGACAGATACCAGCTCCTGGAGGCCCCGACCGACCCGTTTGGATTGAGCGCCGAAAGATTTGATCAATCGTGGGAGATTCAGAGATGGGTCCTGGTTCCCGATCAAGAAAAGAGAGATTCCCAGAGAACCCTACATCATCGCCCGAGGACAGAAACAGACAGATGCCAGCTCCCGGAGGCCCCGGCCGGCCCTTTTGGATTGAGCACCGAAAGATTTGATCATCCGTGAGAGATTCAGAGATGGGTCCTAGTTTTCGATCAAGAAAAGAGAGATTCCCCGAGAACACTACATCATCCCCCGAGAACAGAAACAAACAGATACCAGCTCTCGGAGGCCCCGACCTGCCCTTTTGGATTGAGCGCCTCAAGATTTTATAAACCCTGAGAGATTCAGAGATGGGTCCTGGTTTCCGATCAATAAAAGAAAGATTCCCAAAGAACCCTACATCATCCCCCAAGGACAGAACAAATAGATACCAGTTCCCGGAGGCCCTGACCGGCGCTCTTGGATTGAGCGCCGAAAGATTTAATCAACCGTGAGAGATTCAGAGATGGGTCCTGGTTCCCGATCAAGAAAAAAGAGATTCCTCGAGAACCCTACATCATCTCCTGAGGATAGAAATAGACAGATACCAGCTCCCGGAGGCCCCGACCGGCCCTCTTTGATTGAGCGCCGAAAGATTTCATAAACTGTGAGAGATTTAGAGATAGGTCCTGGTTCCCGATCTAGAAAAGAGAGATTCCCCGAGAACCCTACATCATCCCCCGAGGACAAAAACAAACAGATACCAGCTCCCGGAGGCCCTAACCGGCCCTCTTGGATTGAGCGCCGAAAGATTTGATCAACCGTGAGAAATTCAAAGATGGATCCTGGTACCCGATCAAGAAAAGAAAGATTCCCCGAGAACCCTACATCATCCCCCGAGGACAGAAACAGACAGATACCAACTCCCGAAGGCCCCGACCGGCCCTTTTGGATTGAGCGCCGAAAGATTTGATAAACCGTGAGAGATTTAGAGATGGGTCCTGGTTCCCGATCAAGAAAAGAGAGATTCCCCGAGAACCCTACATCATCCCCCGAGGAGAGAAACAGACAGATACCAGCTCCTGGTGGCCCTGACCGACCCTCTTGGATTGAGCGCCGAAAGATTTGATCAACCGTGGGAGATTCAGAGATGGGTCCTGGTTCCCGATCAAGAAAAGAGAGATTCCCAGAGAACCCTACATCATCCCCCGAGGACAGAAACAGACAGATACCAGGTCCCGGAGACCCCGACCGGCCCTTTTGGATTGAGCGCCGAAAGATTTGATCAACCGTGAGAGATTCAGAGATGGGTCCTGGTTTCCGATCAAGAAAAGAGAGATTCCCCGAGAACCCTACATCATCCCCCGAGAATAGAAACAAACAGATACCAGCTCCCGGAGGCCCCGACCTGCGCTCTTGGATTGAGCGCCGAAAGATTTCATCAACCGTGAGAGATTCAAAGATGGGTCCTGGTTCCCGATCATGAAAAGAGAGATTTCCCGAGAACCCTACATCATCCCCCGAGGACAGAAACAGACAGATGCCAGCTCCCGGAGGCCTCGACCGGCCTTTTTGGGTTAAGCCCCGAAAGATTTGATCAATCGTGAGAGATTCAGAGATGGGTCCTGGTTTCCGATCAAGAAAAGAGAGATTCCCCAAGAACCCTACATCATCCCCCAAGGACAGAACAAATAGATACCAGTTCCCGGAGGCCCTGACCGGCGCTCTTGGATTGAGCGCCGAAAGATTTAATCAACCGTGAGAGATTCAGAGATGGGTCCTGGTTCCCGATCAAGAAAAGAGAGATTCCTCGAGAACCCTACATCATCTCCCGAGGATAGAAATAGACAGATACCAGCTCCCGGAGGCCCCGACCGGCCCTCTTTGATTGAGCGCCGAAAGATTTCATAAACTGTGAGAGATTTAGAGATAGGTCCTGGTTCCCGATCTAGAAAAGAGAGATTCCCCGAGAATCCTACATCATCCCCCGAGGACAAAAACAAACAGATACCATCTCCCGGAGGCCCTAACCGGCCCTCTTGGATTGAGCGCCGAAAGATTTGATCAACCGTGAGAAATTCAAAGATGGGTCCTGGTACCCGATCAAGAAAAGAAAGATTCCCCGAGAACCCTACATCATCCCCCGAGGACAGAAACAGACAGATACCAGCTCCCGAAGGCCCCGACCGGCTCTTTTGGATTGAGCGCCGAAAGATTTGATAAACCGTGAGAGATTTAGAGATGGGTCCTGGTTCCCGATCAAGAAAAGAGAGATTCCCCGAGAACCCTACATCATCCCCCGAGGAGAGAAACAGACAGATACCAGCTCCTGGTGGCCCTGACCGACCCTCTTGGATTGAGCGCCGAAAGATTTGATCAACCGTGGGAGATTCAGAGATGGGTCCTGGTTCCCGATCAAGAAAAGAGAGATTCCCAGAGAACCCTACATCATCCCCCGAGGACAGAAACAGACAGATACCAGCTCCCGGAGACCCCGACCGGCCCTTTTGGATTGAGCGCCGAAAGATTTGATCAACCGTGAGAGATTCAGAGATGGGTCCTGGTTTCCGATCAAGAAAAGAGAGATTCCCTGAGAACCCTACATCATCCCCCGAGAACAGAAACAAACAGATACCAGCTCCCGGAGGCCCCGACCTGCCCTCTTGGATTGAGCGCCGAAAGATTTCATCAACCGTGAGAGATTCAAAGATGGGTCCTGGTTCCCGATCATGAAAAGAGAGATTTCCCGAGAACCCTACATCATCCCCCGAGGACAGAAACAGACAGATGCCAGCTCCCGGAGGCCCCGACCGGCCTTTTTGGGTAAAGCCCCAAAAGATATGATCAACCGTGAGAGATTCAGAGATGGGTCCTAGTTTCCGATCAAGAAAAGAGAGATTCCCCGAGAACCCTACATCATCCCCCAAGGACAGAACAAACAGATAACAGTTCCCGGAGGCCCTGACCGGCGCTCTTCGATTGAGCGCCGAAAGATTTGATCAACCGTGAGAGATTCAGAGATGGGTCCTGGTTCCCGATCAAGAAAAGAGAGATTCATCGAGAACCCTACATCATCTCCCGAGGACAGAAACAGACAGATACCAGCTCCTGGAGGCCCCGACCGACCCTTTTTTATTGAGCGCCGAAAGATTTCATAAACCATGAGAGATTTAGAGATGGGTCCTGATTCCCGATCAAGAAAAGAGAGATTCCACGAGAACCCTACATTATCCCCCGAGGACAGAAACAGACAGATACCAGCTCCTGGAGGCCCTGACCGGCCGTCTTGGATTGAGCGCCGAAAGATTTGATCAACCGTGGGAGATTCAGAGATGGGTCCTGGTTCCCGATCAAGAAAAGAGAGATTCCTCGAGAACCCTACATCATCTCCCGAGGACAGAAACAGACAGATACCAGGTCCCGGAGGCCTCGACCGGCCCTATTTGATTAGGCGCCGAAAGATTTCATAAACTGTGAGAGATTTAGAGATGGGTCCTGATTCCCGATCAAGAAAAGAGAGATTCCCCGAGAACCCTACTTCATCCCCCGAGGACAGAAACAGACAGATACTAGCTCCTCGAGGCCCTGACCGACCCTCTTGGATTGAGCGCCGAAAGATTTGATCAACCATGAGAGATTCAGAGATGGGTCCTAGTTCCCGATCAAGAAAAGAGAGATTCCCCGAGAACACTACATCATCCCCCGAGGACAGAAACAGACAGATACCAGCTCTCGTAGGCCCTGACCGGCCCTTTTGGATTGAGCGCCGAAAGATTTGATCAACCGTGAGAAATTCAGAGATGGGTCCTGGTTTGCGATCAAGAAAAGAGAGATTCCCCGAGAACCCTACATCATCCCCCGAGAACAGAAACAAATAGATACCAGCTCCCGGAGGCCCCGACCTGCCCTTTTGGATTGAGCGCCGAAAGATTTTATAAACCGTGAGAGATTCAGAGATGGGTCCTAGTTCCCGATCATGAAAAGAGAGATTCCCCGAGAACCCTACATCATCCCCCAAGGACAGAACAAATAGATACCAGTTCCCTGATGCCCTGACCGGCGCTCTTGGATTGAGCGCAGAAAGATTTGATCAACCGTGAGAGATTCAGAGATGGGTCCTGGTTCCCGATCAAGAAAAGAGAGATTCCTCGAGAACCCTACATCATCTCCCGAGGATAGAAATAGACAGATACCAGCTCCCGGAGGCCCTGACCGGCCCTTTTTGATTGAGCGCCGAAAGATTTCATAAACCGTAAGAGATTTAGAGATGGGTCCTCCGATCAAGAAAAGAGAGATTCCCCGAGAACCCTACATCATCCCCCGAGGACAGAAACAGATAGATACCAGCTCCCGGAGGCCCTAACCGGCCCTCTTGGATTGAGCGCCGAAAGATTTGATCAACTGTGAGAGATTCAGAGATGGGTCCTGGTTCCCGATCAAGAAAAGAGAGATTCCCCGAGATCCCTACATCATCCCCTGAGGACAGAAACTGACAGATACCAGCTCCCGAAGGCCCCGACCGGCCTTTTTGGGTTAAGCCCCGAAAGATTTGATCAACCGTGAGAGATTCAGAGATGGGTCTTGGTTTCTGCTCAAGAAAAGAGAGATTCCCCGAGAACCCTACATCATCCCCCAATGACAGAACAGACAGATAATAGTTCCCAAAGGCCCTGACCGACTCTCTTTGATTGAGCGCCGAGAGATTTGATCAACCATGAGAGATTCAGAGATGGGTCCTGGTTCCCGACCAAGAAAAGAGAGATTCCTCGAGAACCCTACATCATATCCTGAGGACAGAAACGGACAGATACTAGCTCCCGGAGGCCCCGACCGGCCCTTTTTGATTGAGCGCCGAAAGATTTCATAAACTGTGAGAGATTTAGAGATGGGTCCTAGTTCCCGATCAAGAAAAGAGAGATTCCTCGAGAACCCTACATCATCCCCCGAGGACAGAAACAGACAGATACCAGCTCCAGGAGGCCCTAACCGGCCCTCTTGGATTGAGCGCAGAAAGATTTGATCAACCGTGAGAGATTCAGAGATGGGTCCTGGTTCCCGATCAAGAAAAGAGAGATTCCCCGAGAACCCTACATCATCCCCCGAGGACAGAAACAGACAGATACCAGCTCCCGGAGGCCCCGACCGGCCTTTTTGGGTTAAGCCCCGAAAGATTTGATCAACCGTGAGAGATTCAGAGATGGGTCCTGGTTTCCGATCAAGAAAAGAGAGATTCCCCGAGAACCCTACATCATCCCCCAAGGACAGAACAAACAGATAACAGTTCCCGGAGGCCCTGACCGGCGCTCTTTGATTGAGCGCCGAAAGATTTGATCAACCGTGAGAGATTCAGAGATGGGTCCTGGTTCTCGATCAAGAAAAGAGAGATTCCTCGAGAACCCTACATCATCTCCCGAGGACAGAAACAGACAGATACCAGCTCCTGGAGTCCCCGACCGGCCCTTTTTGATTGAGCGCCGAAAGATTTCATAAACCGTGAGAGATTTAGAGATGGGTCCTGATTCCCGATCAAGAAAAGAGAGATTCCCCGAGAACCCTACATTATCCCCCGAGGACAAAAACAGACAGATACCAGCTCCTGGAGGCCCTGACCGGCCTTCTTGGATTGAGCGCCGAAAGATTTGATCAGCCGTGGGAGATTCAGAGATGGGTCCTGGTCCCCGATCAAGAAAAGGGAGATTCCCCGAGAACCCTACATCATCCCCTGAGGACAGAAACAGATAGATGCCAACTCCTGGAGGCCCTGACCGGCCCTCTTGAATTGAGCGCTAAAAGATTTGATCAACTGCGAGAGATTCCGAGATGTATCCCGATTCAGGGCCGGCAAGATTTGATTAACTATGAGAGATTTGAATTTGAATCCTGGTTCCTAGTCAAGAGAAGTAGTTGAAGAGAGATCCCAGAAAGAGTCTCTTCATCCCCAGCAGATTCAGTTTAATCCCCAGCAGGCATATCGTTTCATACACCGTCAGTTCAATCATGATAGTCATAGTAGTCCACTGTCGACTCGTCATCTCGATTTATACATCATCATTTCAATTATGACAGTCACAGTAGTTCACTGTCGACTCGTCTTCTTGATTAGTACATCGTTAATCCAATCCATGATAGTCATAGTAGTTCACTGTTGACTTATCATCTCGATTCGTGCATCGTCACTTCCTCCGGTCACGGTTAGCCCAATTGTTGATCCAATCCATGATAGTCACAGTAGTCCATTGTCGACTCATCATCTCGATTCGTACATCGTCAGTTCATTAATCATCATTAGTTTACCATCGCTCTCATTCAAAATATGCCGTGTTCATCATTCTCATTCAAAATCTTAGGCTTCTATATCCATTAATGGGGCTTCCATGTTCATTGCTTGACATCTCGGGATTTTATGTCCATCAATTGAAGTCTCAGGACTTCTGTGTCCGTCTCTTAATTTCCAGGGCTTCCATATCCGTCGGTTATCTGTCAAACTGCATCATTAATTACAGTCCTCTGGGACCCCATATCCAATTACGTTCACTTGCGAAGTAAACTTTCAAAAATTCAGAAGTTTGCTCTAAGACCTAGACCCTTCTAAACCTTGGTGTCCTCATCTGAGTCATCCGCATCACAGTCAGAAACACTAGCATGACACAAGTCCACTCAGAGTGGTACACCCCACAGCACCAGTTCATACTAGGATTAGAACACTAGGTATGATAGGACTCATGACACAATTCATATCACATCCATGCATTGCATATCATCATCATAGCATAGCATCCGCGTGGCTTGTTGTGCATGTGTGATTCGTTCCTTTGTGCCCTGAACTACTCCCTGGTCTGATTCCCCTTGGGATACGTGGAAGCTCACGAAGAGCACGACCGGCACTAACCTTAGCATCATTGTATCTTTTGCAACGCCTTTCATCCTAAATCTATAGCCTCCAAAAAGTCCTGTCTCTTCAAAGCTTTGGCACTCGCTTTCGACATGCGTTGCTTCACAAGTTCATGCCAAAGAGGGGCAAACAGTAGACACCCCATTTGTTAGCTATCAGATTTAGGAGACCCCCATAGCTTGGTGGTTCACAATGATCGAACAGACTCAAAAGGACTCTTGGAAGTTGGTTCTATTTCTCAAAATGCTCAGAATGACCAAAACGCCCCTGAAAGCCCAAAAGCTCCCAATTTTGGCCCAAAAGTTCTGGAAACATGCTACGACATAAGAAAAATAATAAAATGAGTTTTCAAGGAAATTCAAATGAAATCGTCGGCTCCCAGAGACCCCCGGAAGTCCCGGAAGTTCCCGGAAAGTCTACGTTGACCGGTTTGACCAAGGTTTGACCGGGTTTGACCAAAGTTTGACCAAGTTTGACCGAAATCGTCCAAATTCGCCGGAATTGTTCTAAATCACGAGAAAAGTATTGAAATGAGTTTTAAAAGAAAATTGAGCGAAAACGTCAGCTCCTGGGAGCTCCCAAAAGTTCCTAAAACTTCCTAGAGGTCCCTGATTTGACCAGTTTGACCAAAAGTTGATTTTGAAACCGGAGCATCGTATCATTTTTCAAACATTTTTCATGGAAACTACAGGTCAATAGCTTTCCAATGATATATCGCACATAATTTTCGGATTTAAAACGAGTCTATTATGAATTTCCGAAGGCGAAAAAGGCGATCAAATCGGCTTTTATCGCAAATACGGCAAAACGTTTCAAAGTGCCTATCCCTGATTTATTTTTTATGAAAAAATAGACTCCATTACCTTTCCAATGGTATATCACAACCTCAATTTGGAGTTCGTATGCATTTTCTGTGAATTTCGGACGAAATATGGCCTTTTCGCGAATACCGGAACCTCTGGGGGCCTAAACAGGATTATCCAGACGTTTCAGGAGCAGTGCCACCGCGGCACTAACCCACTACCGCCATGGCACAGGCCCAGTACCGCCGCAGCACTCTCCTCCAGAATGGTGTATTTTTATAATTTTTTTGGGGGTTCATTTTGATTAATTGAAAACCAAAACGACGTAGTTCTATGTTCACAGATGTTTGGGACCAATGGGAACACTTCTAAAACCGCAAAACCACTCCAAATTGGCCTATATAAACACCCCTTGGCTTCTCATTTTGGGGGTGTCAAATAGAAGCTTTGAAAAGTTTGGGAGAGAAAGTTGTAGAGATAAGGTTAGAATAGAGAGAAAAGAAGCTTTCTTCTTTGATTTTCAAAACAAAAGTGAGTTCTAAACTTTGTTTTTACTTCATTACTCCTATTTACTTCAACATTCAATACACCCAACCACCATTTTAGTGAGCATTTAAGAGAAAGGAAGCTCCTTCCATGTCCAATGTCATCATATATGAGTGAAACACCAAACTACAAGTTCAATGCATCATGAATATCATCTATTGATCATTATCTACTTGCTTGTTTATACAATGTTCATCTCTTCTTACCTCATTTCTTTTTAATTTTTCTTTATTTACTTACTAGTTCATCATCATCTAGATGATGACATGAAGTTTGAGGTGAGTGAATCCTTATGAATAGTAGCTCTTGACCTCAAAAACATGTTTGATAGATGATGATCATAACTTCAATACCTCCAAGGTATCTTCGAAGTTATGTCCAAATGAAAATAAATCTCTCTAACAATCTTGGAGGCTCTTGATGATGAGTTTGATTTTGGCATTTTAAGTGGTTATAATCTTTATTGAGTTTTGAAAATGCATTTTTAAAACCTCTATTTCAAAACCCCTCTCAATCCCCCTCATTTTGGTTTCAAGAAATAAAACCTTGTTTTCTCCAAAATCTTCAAAACAGTGAGTCAAAACAGTGGGTGAGCTGAGTTCAAAGATTTCTCTAGAACTCAATACTCAATGTATGTATGAAAGGCCACTTGGAAAGTCTTCCTAACTCATTAGAGAACACCCAAGATTTATGGTTTGACTTGGAAATACTTAAAAATGGTCCATTTGGACCCAAACATTCCTTCCAGACATTCTGCCTCTACTGTCACAGCAGCTTGGTTGACTTCCAACTTCTTTTTCAGAAACCTTTTCCAAAAGGGGTGGTCCCAAATTATTTTTCCCTTAAACTTCAATGTCGTAGGGAACTTTCTGTATAACATGGGCCTCCAGATCATTTGTTTTCATTTTCTAAGATTTTTTAACATTTCAGTCGACAGTACGGACTCTGTTTCTGAGTGACCTTCATTATTTATATGATTTCTCTAATCTATTATAGTTATTAAAGATTTGCTTTTTGGGTAGTGTTCTAGACACAATAAGGAAGATCGCCATAAAAAATCATGCACTGAAAACATTCCTAACCCCTCCTTTCAATTTTCAAAAGATCTAGTTACTGTTCTGTCCATTATTCACAGCAAGCACATTTTAACTTTCATTCTTTGATTTGATGCTTATATGCATTCCAAATTAGTTCATATCTTAGGAAGTAGTTCATACTACATTTGTACATATCCCATATTGATTTCATTCGTTCATTCATACACCTTTTAGACTTCTTAGCCATTCTAGGAATGCATGTACACAAGGCACACTACAACCTTGGCACAATCTAGATATATACATTGCATCTATGCAAAGATTTGGGGTTTTTGTGACTCCTAATCTAAGAAGATTATAAGGAATGATCATGATCACACGTTCATGCTTCCCTCTCGATCTAATCTTCCTTTCTCATCTGTCCCGGGGATTGAGAGGTCTTCTTTTCTCAAAGAATAACATGCATCATACTAGCTTGCTAAGCATATTTTGATTTCTTTGATTATTTCAAGAACAATTCATGTCCCCTTTTAGATTAGAAAAACTTGATTACTTGATATGTGATTAGATGATTTTTTCCTAGGTTTGTTTGTGTGATCTTTCACTTTTGCATTGTGTCATATTTGGCCTAGATCTTATGAATGATATCTTATCTTTAGATCTTCCATTTCAAATTTTCTTATGTGATGTAATATACTATAATAGTATTAATTGTCAAACCATACATAGTATAAGATGATTATTTGGATGCTAATTGAGGCCCGTTGAAAGACGGGGCGAGTTGAGGGTGTTTTAGTCGCGACAAAGGCTCCTTCCTCTCTCGTACCGAAACCCCGGACCAAGTTCTTTGGTTATGAAGGACCGGTGCCCTTATCCTCTTGGGTGAGTCAAATTTGGGTTTCTTGGTTCCCTAAAGACCATGTGGCGACTCTGTATCTGTTTTCAACAGACCTTTCATTTTCTTCCTTTAATCCAAATCAAATTTCAATCGAAAACAAACAAAAGAGGTGGAATCCCGGTATCCATACAGGCATCTTGAAGTTCTCCGGCAGTTTCAGCTTAACAGGCTCAAAGAGGCCTTCTAGGTCTAGCATGTAATCGTCAACCCCTTTGCTTTTCCTCAGTACACTTTCTAACTTGTCAACCTTATCCATTTTCTCTTGGAGCTTCTTCTCATACTCAAATGGTGGGACCCCTTGAAACCAGTCTTCCTCCCCGTTATTCTCATATGGGGGCGCTTCAAACCCTGGTAGAGGAAACCCAAGCGGAGGCTGTGGCCGCTGCTGCTTCAATTCTTCCATGAACTTCAGAACTTGGGCTAGGCTGTCGGACTGCTGGCTTATGGTTGCTCCCAACAAACAAAATATGTTTAGCAAGCTAGTATGATGCATGTTATTTTTTGAGAAAAGAAGATCTCTCAATCCCCAGGACGGATGAGAAAGGAGGATTAAATCGAGGGGAAGCATGAACGTGTGATCATGATCATTCCTATAATCCTCTTAGATTAGGAGTCACAAAAGCCCCAAATCTTGCATGAATGCAACGTATGTATCTAGAATGTGCCAAGGTTGTAGGGTGTTTTGTGTTCATGGATTCCTAGAATGACTTAGAAGTCTTAAAATGTGTATGAATGGATGAATGAAATCATCATGAGATATGTACAAATGTAGTATGAACTACTTCCTAAGATATGAACTAATTTGGAGTTCATCTAAGTATCAAATCAAAGGGGAAAAGTAAAAATGTGCTTGTTGTGAATAGTGGACAGAACAGTAACATGATCTTTTGAAAATTGAAAAGAGGGGTTAGGAATGTTTTCAATGCATGATTTTCTATGGAGATGTTTCTTATTCTATCTAGAACACAACCCAAAAAGCCAATCTTTAATAACTATAACATATTGATAGAAATCATATAAACAATGGAGGTCACTCAGAAACTGAGTCCGTACTGTCGACTGAATTGTTGAAAATGCTTATAAAATGAAACAAGTGATCTAGAGGCCCACTTTATATAGAACGTTCCCTAAGACATTGAAGTTTAAGGGAAAAATAAGTTAGGACCACCCCTTTTGGAAAAGATTTCTGAAAAAGAAGTTGGAAGTCAACCAAGCTACTGTGACAGCAGAGGCAGAATTTTTGGGAGGAATGTTTGGGTCCAAATGGACCATTTTCAAGTGTTTCCAAGTCAAACCAAAAATCACGGGTGTTCTCTAATGAGTTAGGAAGACTTTCCAAGTGACCTTGCATCCATATATTGAGTAGTGAGTTCTAGAGAAATCTTGGAACTCAGATCACTTACTGTTTTGACTCACTATTTTGAAGATTTTGGGGAAAACAAGGTTTATCCCTTGAAATCAAAGTGAGGGTTTCAAGAAGGGGGTTTTGAAATAAAAGTTTTGAAAGCATATTTTAATACTCAATGAAGATTATAGCCACTTAAAAATGTCAACATCAAACTCATCATCAAGAACTTCCAAGATTGTTGGAAAGATTCATTTTTTATTTGAACGTAACTTCAAGGATACCTTGGAGGTATTGAAGTTATGATCACCATCTATCAAACATGTTTTTGAGGTTAAGAGCTACTATCCATAAGGATTCACTCACCTCAAACTTCATGTCATCATATAGATGATGATGAACTAGTAAGTAAATAAAGAAAATCAAAAAGAAATGAGATAAGAAGAGATGAACATTGTATAAACAAGCAAGTAGATAGCAATCAATAAATGATATTCATGATGTATTGAACTTGTAGTTTGGTGTTTCACTCATATGTGATGACATTGGACATGGAAGAAGCTTCCACTCTCTTAAATGATCACTAAAATGGTGGTTGGGTGTATTGAATATTGAAGTAAATAGGAGTAATGAAGTATAAACAAAGTTTAGAACTCACTTTTGTTTTGAAAATCAAAGAAGAAAGCTTCTTTTCTCTCTATTCTAACCTTATCTCTACTGTTAGGGATATATACTAAAAGCCATGCTTTATGTAGTTAATTTATTATTTTAATAAAATCAGTTATTCCATTTTTATGAGAATCTGTGTGGGCAATGTTTGTATTATTTTATTTATTTAATATTATGCATGTGTGTCTCTCATTCTATATAGTAGGTGGTTTGGTGTGTAGAGTTCGGCTTACACACGGAAGATCAGGCCATCAGATATTATAGAATGTAAGATTTTGGTTTACAGTCTTAGATGGGATTGGACACACCATCGGTAGGACTGCAGCATGGTGTTGTAGTAGGTTTGTCTTGACTGCGGGAAACGGTATAGTTTCAACTCACCATGCTGGTACATTTTGTGTATTAAACAGGACCGACTTGGGGTAATTATCTTTATACTGACTTATAAGATAATTAATACCTCATGGCTATTATGAGTGCTTATGCTCTAAATCCTAAGTTAATTTGTAGACACGTACATTTGATATTTACACTTTGATCCCTAAAAGGGTGAGATCCTTAAATGGGTCAATATCTCATTGGATTGGGTGGCAATATTAATTGTGTGGTGGATATTAATTAATGATGGAATCCATGTCTCAATTTTGGGATTGATGATATCCCCTTGAGAAAGCTTATAAGTTTTGATTATGTCAAACCCTGCAGGTGGATTTTGTATCCGACATATCAGATAAGTTAAGCAGAGGATCTCAAGGAATTTTAAGAAATTAATTAAATATGATTGTCAGTAATTATATTTAATTAATGGATATCTGTAATCTTAACATGGGGAGATAATAAGCATTTAATAACATGGAGCTCGAAATATATTTTTGAGATAAGGGTAGGAGTGCAATTATAATTCTTTAGTGGTATGAATTATAATTTATGGAAATAGGAATCTGATTCAGTTCGAATTAGGGTTTCCTAATTCCATTAGGAAGCCTATTCCTTATTGACTTCTTATGGTCCCTATCGTAGCCTATATATATGCTGCCTTGGCTCTTCTCTCAGGTTGCATGATTTCATATTCTAAGCTTCCCTTGACCTCCTAGCTTTCTTCTAGAAGGGTTTCCACCAAATCCTAGTCTCTGTGAGCATTCAAGAGACATAGGAGTGTAGATCGCTAGCGTCGGACAACGCTCACTAAAAGAGTTTCGGACTGCTCGATACTGATCGAAAGTTGCTGAATTTTTTACACAACGTTCCTGACGTCGAGACGGAGCTGCTGTTAAAAATTCAAGTAAATCGGAGATCGTTTGATCCTCCTGTCGAACACATCTTTGTCGGATCAATGTGATCAGGATTGAATCGTCATAGCAATCAAAGAGAGTGTTATAACTGGGAATAGAAAATAGAACGTAAAGAGGGAAGAGCAGAAAACTAAAAGGATTTCGAAAGAGCCCACACTCAGTTCGATATTCTGGCAGCAAAGGAATACGGTAGAAGATCGTGAGCTGTTATCGAGCCCGTGTTCTCGATTCATCTACTACAGCAATCCAATTTTGCAGTTCAAGGTAACCCTAGTTCCGCCCTTGTAGGGTTATTATAGTTTTCACGTAAAATTTTTGCAGTACCAACTTATATGCACTGTCAACGGATTCTGGGAACGCAATTTCCTAACATCTACAACATTCTCTCCTAAAACTTTTCAAAGCTTACATTTGACACCCGCAAAATGAGAAGTCAAGGGGGGTTTATATAGGCCAATTTGGGGGTGGTTTTGGGGTTTTAGAAGTGTTCCCATTGGCTCCAAACATCTGAAAACATAGAACTACGTCGTTTTGGTTTTTAATTAATCAAAATGGAATCCCAAAAATATACTGTTCTAGAGGAGAGTGCCGTGGCGGCATTAGGCCTGTACCGCGGCGGAAATGGGCCAGTGCCGCGGCGGCACTGCTCCTCAATCGTCTGGATAATCCCATTTAGGCCCCCAGAGGTTCCTGTATTCGCGAAAAGGCCCTATTTCGTCCGAAATTCACAGAAAATGCGTACGAACTCCAAATTGAGGTTGTGATATACCGTTGGAAAGGTAATGGAGTCTACTTTACATAAAAAATAGTTCGGGGATAGGTCACTTTGAAAAGTTTTGCGGTATTTGGGATAGAAGCCGATTTGATTGCCTTTTTCGCCTTCGAAAATTCTTAGTAAACTAGTTTTATATCCGAAAATTATCTGCGATACACCGTTGGAAAGCTATTGACCTCTAGTATTCATGAAAAATATTTGAAAATTGTCTTGGTGCTCCGGTTCTAAAGTCAAATTTTGGTCAAACCTGGAATTCCCGGGAAGTTCTGGAAACCTCTGGGAACTCCCAGGAGCTGACGTTTTCGCTCGATTTTCTTTTAAAACTCATTTTGATACTTTTCACACGATCTAGAAAGATTCTGATGAATTTGGATGATCTCGGTCAAACTTGGTCAAACCTTGGTCAAATCGGTCAACGGGGAATTTCCAGGAACTTCCGGGTCTTCCAAGGGTTTCTGGGAGCTGACGATTTCATCCGATTTTTCTTAAAAAAACTCAGTTTATCATTTTTCTTACGACGTAGCATGTTTTCAACACTTTTGGTCCAAATCTGGGAGCTTTTGGGCTTTCAGGGGCATTTTGGTCATTCTGAGCATTTTGAGAAATAGAACCAACTTCCAGGAGTCCTTTTGAATCTTTTTCGATCATTGTGAACCACCAAGCTATGGGTCTCCTAAATCTGATAGCCGACAAAATGGGGTGTCTATAGGCCCTGCGGAAGTAAACTGGTGGCACACTACCTGTCCATAACTGAAGGCGCTCATAGAGCCAAGCTTGTAACAATAAAGGCGCCCCAGAAAGATGAAGAGTTCCTTGGTTGAAAGCTTTATCCAAACCATTTAGGGTTTCAGCTAGAACCATGGCCATGGGGTTCTTACTCAATTTCAGCCCAAGGCACACATGTACCAAGTCACTAGAAGTACTCGAGAACAGGAAGTGTGAAGTCATGCATAATATCAGAGCAGCCCCGCGAGTAGCATCATATACGCTAGGATTCCCAGGACTAGCATACCGGGCAATGATGGAAGCAATGTCAAGAACCTCACCATGAATTAGTTGGCAGGAGATAACAGCGAAACAGTTCAAGTATTCAGCCAAGCCTCATGTAGGACTGAGGATATCAGTAGAAGAAAGAATCAGGTCTGAGTCAAGATCGAAGCCAAGGATAGCACAGAACTCCTCGAACAGGGGGCATATCTCCAGGCCATTATAATTGAAGACATGATTTATCGGGTCCCAATAGGCAATGGCAGCACACATAAACTCAGTGTTCAAAGCCATCTGGCAAAGAGAGAATAGCTCGGTCAAGCCGTAGCTAAAAAGGTTGATCAGTTGCACGCCATCTGTGATGCTCAGCCAAGCTGTAAGCTGAGCAGGATCATACAATGCTATGTTTTCTGTAGCGGCTTTAGCAAAATTTGAAATTTTGGGAGCACCTCCCCGTTTCGCGGACTATCCCACCTACAAAGCAAACACACTCACTATCACAAAGCTGCTCATTATAGTAACATCAACAATCACAGAATCATAGTGCACATATATCGTCACACGATCACCAACCAAAACAAGCACACAAACTGCGCCTTCGAACCGGAAACTATCCGGCTCAAAAGGAAAAACATCATAATACTCTATTAGAGGTGACACATCATCCTATACATCATCCTACACATTGTCCATTATTCACTAATACAACCCAATCAAAAACATGAAATGGAGACAAAACAAAAGTCCCCGCTTAGGAGGCCTCAGTCCTCCTCTTCTTCATCCTCTGTCGGACCACCCGGAGTGTAAGTCAGCGATGGCCTCCTCCTACCACCCCTCCACCTTTGCCTAGTTCTCAACGAGTTGGCACCACCTCCTCGACACTGCACACAGAAAATAAAAGCAATCAGTGAAGAAACAACAAAAGTATAAAAAAATTGAGTCGAGTCAGAAACTTACCAAGGACGACATTTGACTGGTGGCGAACTGCTACATACCGTCCATCTGCCAAGGGTAAAATATAGGGTTAGAACCTCATGACCTTAAGGAGCGCAAAATTAGAGACATACCCAATGGTCCCGTGTGAGGACCAAAGACCGTAAGCTAGCTTCCAAGGTGTGACCCTCCTCAGCATAACTCTAAGGGACGTTGAGGATGCCTGCTAGCTGGGTAGGATAACCGCACCTGACTCGCGGTACCTCCATGACCTGCGGAGAACCATCGGTATACAAAAAATTAACGGTCCAATCCCAAGGAGGGATAGGATTAAAAGCTGGGGGAGCCTGTCTACTATACATCTTGCAAAGCTGTAGGCACAAGACAAGTTAGGAAAAGATAAGTCCAAAAACATAAGTGACAAATAGGGACAAAAATGTTAAAGAAACTCACATCCAGGAGTAGAAAATTCAGCATAAGAAAGCGGCCACAGTAGGTCTCATATCCTATCTCAGAGCAAAAGTGATCCCAAGCATCAGTACCGGCCAAAGCTGCCAGCAAAGTAGCACCAGAGAGGTCATCAGCATCTATCATAGGAGGGGCATAAAGAACGCGATACCTCAGACCACCAACCACCTGTCGAGACACCCGCTCACCAAGATACCACTGCCTATGCTCAGTACTCTCCATCAGAAGTTGAAAGAAACAAGAGGCCTCGCCGCCTGTATCTCGTCTGGGGTAGCATAGGAAACATGCTCCCAAGGTATCCAATTAACACTATCAACCGTCAGCTCGGATAAGCAATTTCTCAGGAGGACGATCCGGTATGCCCCGCTCTTAACTCCAACAACATCCCTTCTCAATCTCAAGCCCCGAGGAAATAGAGAAAAAGGAGCCATGCCATCCTTATCTTTAGGTACTCGAAGCTCCAGAGTTGTACGGAAAGGTGAAAGTCAGAAAACAGAAACAAGAAAGGACCAAAAGGAAAAGAAAAAGTCACAATACATACCTCCCAAGCCCGCAAGAACCCTCCAGTGGATTTAATGCTGCCATGAGAAACCTCACCCATGTGCTTATAAAGATGGGCTAGGGCAGCACCACACCATTCGTAAGAAGGAATCTCGTCAATGGTCGCCAAGCAAGAAAGAAGCCGCAAGCTCACCCGGTCATTCCGTGTCACAAAAATTGAACAGTCGAGAACATACAAGAGAAAGACTCATAGCAACTACTGGTCAGTCAAAGTGTGTCCCCCCCTGCCATAAGCCCAATAAAGCCAGCCATAAGGGAACCGAAGTCCCTCCAAATTTGGAGGAATAGCCCCAATCGCCATCTCAACTGCTTCAGGATCAATCTCATAAAAATAATCCAAGATCAGGTGCTTCCCGCCAACTCTCAAGCCAATGATCATGGAAAAGTCAAAGGCATCATCGTCATTTTGCCAAACGGCAGATGGAAAGTATTCGTCGTGTCCCACCATCTCTCCACAAGAGCATAGAAGTGGGTCAGGCCATTTTACTCTTTGAAACTAGGCGGACAAAGCCACCAAACTCAGCATCATCTACCATTTTCTTGACAACAGACGAAAGTTGGGTATACCACAGAAAATCATGCGTAAGACTACCGTGGCCCTTCAAGACCACCTTCGGCACCTATACACATCAAAAACAACAAAAATGAGCACAAAATCATTATCCATGACCCAAAGTCCAACTTCACAAAATCAACAAACGAGCACTAAATGAACTTCCAACGACCTCTAGGCGCACACTACAGTTCACTAAACTAGCATAGCGCACATAAATAGTCCTGACCTACCGAAAGTTTCACATACCTGGCTCGATAGAGCCGCGACTAAAAGGTGACATTGAGGGTCATGTAAAATCAACTTTGGGGGTTGATTCTCAGCCCTTACCTGTTCCTTAGCCTTCTTAGAGAGCCATCTCGAGCCAAAAGCCATGGATCTACTAAGAAAATGGATGTGAAAACCAAGCTTTCTTCTTGAAAATTGAAGAAAACTAAAACACCAATCAAAATTCCAATCGTGGGAAAAGATTACTCACCTGAACGTGCACAAGCTGCGTTTTAACGAATTTTGGCTCAAAAAATACCCCAAAATGGCCAAAAATGAGCATTTGGAGCTCAAACTCAAGATATACAAACATGGAATTCGGCCAACTAGTGTTGTCACAGCACTGGCCAACTACCGCTGTGGAAGTGGCCCAGTACCATTGTGGCACTGCTCCTCGCGAGCCCCACTTTGCTGCATTTTGCTCCATTTCAGCCCATTTTAGCCTATTTTGGCCTTTTAATAGTCCATTTTTTGCCCCGATCAGCCCCAGTGGCCCATTTCAGTCAAGGTTTACAAGGTTTTATCCCCAGTATATCCAACTTATCCCCAGAGGATAGTTACATAGAAAGAAGCAGCTCTCGAAGGCCCGAATAGGCTTTTTCAGAATAATCGACGCAAAAGTTGATCAATCGCGAGAGATTCAAATCTGAGTCCTGGTTTTCGATTGACAGTCAAAAAAGACTCTCAGAAAAAGTCCCCCACTATCCCCAGAGGATAGTTACAGAATGAAGTCAGCTCCCGAAGGCCCTAACTGGCTCTTTCGGATTGAGCCTTGGAAGGTTCGATCAACCGTGAGAGATTCAGAGATGGGTCCTTGTCCGTAGTCGAGAAGCAGTCGAAGAGAGGTTCTTAGAGAATCCAACACTATCCCGCGAGGATAAAATCCAAAACAAAATAGCTCCTAGAGGCCCTAACCGACTCTCTTTGATTAAGCATTGCAAGAATTGATCAACCGTGAGAGATTTGGTGATGGATCCTGGTTCTCGGTCAAAGAAATTCGATCAACCATGAGAGATTCAGAGATGGATCCTGGTTCTTGGTCAACAGTCAAGAATGATTCTCGAAGAGTCCAAAACCACCCTCAGTGGACAGATATAGATAGAAATTGGCTCTCGAAGGCTCTAACCAGCTCTTTTGGATTAAATATAGCAGAATTTGATTAACTATGAGAAATTTAGAGATGGATCCTAGTTCTTGGTCAGAAGTCGTGAGGGGTTCTCTGAGGAGCAGTGTCACCATGGCACTAGCCCACTGCCACCACAGCATAGGCCCAGTGCCTCCGCAAAACTCTCCTTCAGAACAGTCTACTTTTACAATTTATTTTGGGGGTCCATTTTGATTAATTAGAAACTAAAACGACGTAGTTCCTTGTTCATAGACATTTGGAGCCAATGGGAGCACTCTTTTAATCCCAAAATCACCCCAAATTAGCCTATATAAACCCCCCCTGACTTCTCATTTGGGGGGTGCAAACACAAAGCATAGAGAAGTTATAGAGAGAAAGTTGTAGTGATAAGGTTAGAATAGAAAAAAAGAAGTTTCTTCCTTTGATTTTCAACTTGAAAGTGAGTTCTAAACTTTGTTTTCAACTTCATTACTCCCATTTACTTCACATTTAATGCATTCAACTAACATTTTAGTGAGCATTTAAGAGAGAGGAAGCTACTTCCATGTCCAATGTCACCACATATGAGTGAAACACCAAGCTACAAGTCCAATGCATCATTGATCATCAACTGTTGATTGTTATTTATATGCTTGTTTATATAAATGTTCATCTCTCCTTACCCCATTTTTTTTTACTTTTCTTTATTTACTTATTAATTCATCATCATCTAGATGATGACATGAAGTTTGAGGTGAGTGAATCCTTATGGATAGTAGCTCTTGACCTCAAAAACATGTTTGATAGATGATGATTTCAACTTCAATACATCTATTATATATATAAGTCAAGGCCAAACTCCATCCCACAAGTAGCCATTTGGATCCTACGTGGACACCTTCACTATCAATTACAAAATCTATGTGGTAAATTCTTCCCACGCCTTAAACTCTCACTTCTTTTCCAGCCTTAACGTCTCCTCATCTGTAAACGGACGACGCCTCCCCTTCTATCCTCAACAAACGAACGACGCCTTCCCTTCTTTCCTCAACGTCCCCCCTTCTCTCCAAATGGCAATTAAAACCCCTAAATGTATGTCTCTTCCTCTTTGCATAGAGTTATATTCAACCAATCATCTCTGCCCAAACTATGGAGTCCTTCTACTTCAACAATTTTGCAGCTTCGGAATCCAACATTCAGGTACTATATATCTGTTTGTAAATCTTAATGAACAGTCTATATATTGTGTATGTATAATTTTCCAATGAAGACGAAATCCAAACAGTAGGAGTATCAGATTGAAATTGAATTTCTAGATTAGGATTGAAGAGAATTTTGGCTGAACCGAAATTACATGTATTACTTTCTTATTAGTGTCATAGTTCAGGCTTGCTTTGGTTTGTAATGCTGCAATTTGGGATGTGCTTGGGATTGTAAAGGGGTGTTTAGGCTGATTTAAGTTTGTTGCACTCTATCTATTTGGGTTTAGTCTTGTGTGAGTTTTTTAAAGGCTGGTATTGAGGTGTCTTCTCTTTCTATGCTAAGAACTTTATATTTTCTTTGACTCTTTATTCCTAAAAATGAAAAATGCTTATTGCAATAAAAAAATTATTTGTGAAGTCAATAGGATGTTAATACTATTTGGCATTTAACTCATATACCATAAGCCCGTGTATATATATGTGGAGAATTGGTTTCAGAAAATGAAGAAAGCATTAATATACCAGTTTAAAAATTTTATATTTTTTTAAAACCCATATGCAATAGGATGATATATAATCAGTATACATATATATATTCATTTAAATGAAGTTCAACAAGGCTTCTGAAGTTAGGTTAGATACTATTCAAAGGTTATGGAAATCATATCCATTACACAACAGAATCACACTAAGGATTCTTGATATCCCTTTTTTTAAATCATTGTTCTTCACTGATCTTTTTAATTTGCTATTAATTAACTTGAAATTGATATTCATAAAAAGTGTTTTCAGCATTTAGGAGCGTAACTTGCACAGGTGGTTAAGGCCTTTGTTTTTGTTTCATGGTTTTGAGTATTTTGTGCCATTCAAAAGTCTATAAAACATTTTCAATAAAAAAATATCTTATTTCGCTACCTATTGTTGCCAAACTCCTTTCGAACACATGCATCTAATTCAATCGATGTCATAAGAGCACTAATACAAAGTTTATTCTTCTCCCCCAAAACCTCGCTTATTAATATCTCTCTACAATTTTGGTTATATCTCTCTTATTCAATCCCTTGGTCTTTACAGTTTTGATAATGTTTTCTGAAGAGTGATGCTATGCTTCACAAATACTAATCCCCAAAACTCATCCCAAATGATGCGGGTAATACATCAAAACATATGTAACAGATTATGGTCTGTGTGCTGTAATTTAGGTGATTGCTTGGATGTTGGGTCTAAATCCTTCTACACAATTACATTCACAGAAGTGTTACAATCGCAATTATCGCTTCTTGGACGTATTTCTCGAATTGCTGACTATTGAATTTCCCATAATTTTTTGTTTACATCTACATACATTACTTTTAGCACTATTTTTCTAGTCTATGTGCTGTGATTTAGGTTATTGCTTGGCTGTTGCATCTAAATTCTTCTACACAATTGCATTCAAGGAAGTGTTACAACCGCAATTATCACTTCTTAGAGGCATTTCTCAATTTGCAGAAAATTGGATATCCATAAATCTTTGTTTACATCTATACATCTATACATACATGTTTGTCTCTATTATTGTTTGGTTAAATTGATCAATCAAATAACCTTTGTTTTCCTTTCTTTTCTTTCCCTTTTTCTCTTTATTCTTCTCTTTGATAACATGCAATAAGTAAATAACAAAGTTTCTTTCAGCACTATTTTTGATGTGTGTATAACTTATAAACTGCTTTCAAAAACTGCCAGAAATAGTTTTTTTCCCACCACAAATCAGATATGTAGCAGTTTGTATAAAACAAAACTATTTAAGCTACTTCAAAAGTATAAGAAAGCACCAAAACAGATCAGTAATAGGTATCACTTTGCTCTGTATAAGTGAAGTTGACTTTTTAACTATCGCTTTCTTCATATATTATTCTTTCATTGTGTTTATAATGTCACTTGGATTTATATTAGTTTATTGCATGAATGTTTTCCATTTTCCCTAATTTACATCCATAGAGCGCAGGGCTACCGACTTTTATCCTTATTAGCTCCGTTATTAAAGCCCCTTTGGAAGACCTCAGCCAATAAGATTTTGAAAAAAATACAAAGACAACTACGGAAAAATGTCTCTATTTTAGCAATTTATAAGAAATACAAATTACTTTTAAAACATTCTTCTAAAAAGAGTATTTACAAAAATAGTGTATATTTTACAGGTTTAAAAAAAATAGCGTATGTTAATTGTTGCACTATTTGTTTCCCCTTTAATATTGTTGAAATTTTCTTACAAACAACTCCTCTGATAATTGTATCCAATGAATATCATGTACATGTAAATATTAAATGATGCGGGTAATACATCAAAACATATGTAACAGATTCTAGTGTATGTGCTATGATTTAGGTGATTGCTTGGCTATTGCGTCTAAATCCTTATACACAATTACATTCACAGAAGTGTTACAACCGCAATTATCGCTTCTTGGAGGTATTTCTCGATTTGCAGACGATTGGATTTCCCATAAATTTTTGTTTACATCTATACATACATGTTTGTCTATATTAATGTTTGGTTAAATTGATCAATCAAACAACCTTGGTTTTCTTTTCTTTTCTTTCCCTTTTTCTCTTTTTTCTTCTGTTTGATAACCTGTAGTAAGTAAATAACAAAGTTACTTTTAGCATTATTTTTGATGTGTGTACAGCTTATAAACTGCTTTCTAAAACTTCCAAAAATAGTTATTTTCCCCGCCACAAATCAGATATGTAGCAGTTTGTATAAAACAAAACGGTTTAAGCTACTTCAAAAGTGTAAGAAAGCACCACAATAGAGCAGTATCTGTTTTTAACAGATCTTCCTTTTCTTTTCTTTCAAAATAATTTCAAACAAACAAGGCGGTAGAATTCTGCTTGTCCACAATCTGGCGACTCCACTAGGGATTTTTTATTTTAAAACAAAATAATACAGAGGTTTGACTCATAAGAATCATCCTTAAAATCATCTTTTTACTATGTCTGGTTCACTGCATTGCACTCTTGCATTTCTTCCTTCCGATTGTGACTGAAATGCGGCGCTGACATTGTTCAGGTCTTACTGTGCCAGAGCACAAGCCACCGTTGATACTGTACCTTCCAAGGTATATCAAAAAGTGTAAAAACTTCTGTACTATCTCTCTGACGGTATATTGGAACTCTCATTAATGGACCCTCTTTGACTAAACCCAGCCTTTGCATATAGATTCCTGTAGAACCTTTCATAGGACTGTTCATTTATCTTTTCAGATAGGATAATGTGATATAACTACTGTATGCCCTGGTGGGATTACCTGCGCGGTGTAGATGCTTGTGTGGCATAGAACAGAACCTCTTTCTTATGATTCCCATGGTAAACACTCACATGTGATCACATTAAGTTGACCTGCCTAGGCACCATAATATTGATGTCTGCTCCATGCTTGCAAAGATATACACTGCAAACCTTGTTTATTGGTCCTAAGACATAGGAGTATAAAAACTTGCTAGATAGTATGATCACCATCATCGCCAGTTTCTCCTAGAAACTCTGTCCAAATATCCCAGATATAACTAGTTTCTCCTAGAAACTCTGTCCAGATATCCCAGATATAACCAGCTTCTCCCAGAAACTCTGTCCAGATATCCCAGATATAACTAGTTTCTCCTAGAAACTCTGTCCAGATATCCTTGATATAACCAGCTTCTCCCAGAAACTCTGTCCAGATATCCCAGATATAACCAGTTTTTCCCAGAAACTCTGTCTAGATATCCTAGATATAACAAGATTCTCCTAGAGACTCTATACTAGAAAAACCCAGAAATAACTAGATTCCCCTAGAAACTCTGTCCAAACCCCTCAAAATATCCTGGAAACTCCTGTTATCCCCTGGTGATCATACTGAAAGGAAAGGTTAGCACACTCTATATGGCTAAGACCTTATTTACTTAACTGCTATCTGCTAGAAGTAGGAGCACCATATAGATTAGGGCTTACATCCGCATGCTTGTCTCATTTGCATGCACTATTCTCGTCGGTCCGTACGCATTGTTTCAGTCAGTCTGTACACAAGTCAGTCCATGTATGTTAACATCATTGTCATTTGTTTGTCTAAAGTCATCACTGCCAGAATCTGATACGATCCTTTCAAATCTGTATGGTCACTATAGATTCTCAAAGTCTGTAACTGGGATCTTCATCCTGGGTCAGAAATTCAGACAATTGTTTGGTCAGAATCCGCCTGACAAGTTATTTCAGCATGAATCAAGAAGAGTTGGAAAAACAAGGTCACTGAGTTGGGAGCCACCTTAAGCCAGCAGTCTAATAGCCCGACCCAAGTCCTGAAGTTTATAGAAGAACTGAAATAGCAACAGTCACAATATCCACCTGGGTTCCCACCACCACCAGGTTTCATGTCATCACCACTGCCAGGGTTTGTACCACCTCCCGTCATCGAACCTGAGAATAATGGGGGAGAAGATTGGTTTCAAGGGGTCCCACCGCCTGCATATGAGAAGAAGTTCCAGGAGAAAATGGACAAAGTTGACAAGCTAGAAAGTGTATTAAGCAAAAGCAAAGGGGTTGATGACTACATGCTAGACTTGGAAGGCCTATTTGAACCTATTAAGCTAAAACTGCTAGAAAACTTCAAGATGCCTGTCATTGACCATTTTGATGGAACGGGAAATCCAAAAAATCATGTAAAGCTGTGTATAAGCATCTTCCAATAAATGGGCTGCATGCATGAGCACATTGTAGTGTTGTTCCCACAAACTCTCGCAAAGTCTGCACTATTATGGTTCCTTACCTTAGAAGCTTCCAAAACTCGGGCATGGGAAGACATCGTTTGGTTATTCATTGATCAGTATTCTTACAATCAAGAGTTTGATGTCACAATCAAAGACTTGGAAACTACTCGACAAAACAATAATGAATCTTTGGCTGTGTTTCTAAGCAGATGGAGAAATAAAGTGGCCCAGATGACCCACCGACCGGTTGAGAATGAGTAGGTGAGGATGTTAATCCTAAATTTGCAACCGCTCTATCATGAGAAACTATTCTATCAATCCATCTCCACGTTTAAAGAGTTGTTTGAAGTCGGGTCTCGAATTGTAGATGCTATCAGGGAAGGGAAGATTAAGAAAGAAGAACCTCCAAGTCAGTCAAAAAGACCCAGCTACTCTCGCAACCCTCTGGATGTCAATGCCCTCTGCAGTTAACCCATAGCATGTCCTCCTAGACCGTACCAACCCCCCAACCAAGCAAACTTCTCCAATCACCCTTTTAAAAAAAAGCCCCCTCGCAATTTTACAATGCTAGAAATCTCCATTTCCTCAACCTTAGACCGCCTCCTCAAAAAGGGCCACCTCCAACTCCTTCAGCCCCGAAGCACCCCGCTACCACCCGGTTGTGATATGTCCAAAAGATGCACCTACCACCAAGCCCCTGGCCACAACACCGATGATTGCATGCGCCTCTACCATGATATCCAAGACCTCATTGACCAGAATATCATTGAGTCAACTCCCAAGCAGTCTTATGTCACCAAAAATTCCCTACCAAACCACCAAAATATCAGCCTCATTGAATCTGACCCCACTACTTTTGATCCTTCTACCCTTATAATCCCCATAGGACTTCCCTTAGCCCACATTGACATCCTGAATTCTACAAAAATCCATCTGGTTGAAGGAGAAGATGATGGGTGGCAGCAGCAACTAGATGATGAAGAAGATTTGGTCTTCTTGGAAGAACATGATCTAGGGGTAGTAGATCTCAAATGGTATGATCCTAATAAGGAAAGTGATACCTCCGTATGGGATGAGCCAGAAAAACCATTTATGGGAATAGATTGCGAGTGGTTAAAAAAAAACAGGACTGTAAAAGGACATACTCCTGCCGAGATTGATCATCTAACTAGGTCGGGTCGTCATTATTAGCCTCCATAACTGGTCACAAAAACAATAGAGAAAGGGCCAGTCAAGGATAAGGGGAAAGGAAAAATGGATGAGGTCATCAAAGAGTACAATGAGTTGATTAAGTAGTTGAAGAAGACTCAGGCACATCTCTTGATGTGTGACATCATGGTAACATCTTACAGGCACAGACAAGCCATGTTGAATGCCTTGGTTGGGATTAAGGTCCCTATTGATGTTGTACCGGAAGATATGGTGACCTTCTTAAGCACACTCACCCCTGATCCAGTCATCACCTTCTTCGGTGAGGATTTGCCACCGGAAGGATCTGCACATAACAAAGCCCTATACATCACTGTCAGATGCAAAGGGCAGTAAGTGCCATTCTGTCTGGTCGATATAGGCTTTGCCTTAAATGTATGTGCTCTAGGAACTGCCACTGCCTTGGGGGTCAACATCCTTGACATCACACCATCTGTGAAATCAGTGAGGGCCTACGATAACACCAAGAGAAATGTGATGGGAACTATTACTCTCTAAATCCGGTTATAATCTTTGGTTAACACTGAAATCTTTTAAGTTATGGACATACCTGCCTCGTTTAATTTGTTATTAGGAGGCCCTGGCTGTATGTCAACAAAGCTGTGTCATCCAGTGCGCACCAAATGATCAAATACATTCACGAGAAAGAGTTGAAAATCATCCTTGGCAATAGCTGGGGAAACGAGGCCTTCCCAAGCTGCGCTTCTGCCTTTGAAATCCAAACACCTGAACTAGAAGAAGGAGAAATTGGAGGATTCTTCATGGAAAAAATCCATATGATTAGTGATGGCGATAGGTTCCCAGAGGTCTACTCTACGGTGGTCAATATCGTCCGCAAAATGAACCACTTCCCTGGAATGGGATTGGTGTTGGGTTTGTGCCCTCAAACCATTACTTTATGTATGAGACATTGACATTTTAATATATGGATATCAGCTTTACATTTCATTGTGTATGTTTATTTTATGAGATGACGGTTAATCCTTAAGTGTCATAGTAAGTAATTTGTGTGTGTATGCGATGCATACAAGTGAGATATGAATTACTATTCTTTGATACTAAGAACTTGTCACAGTGGATGATGAGACTGGATATCTCATCAGGTTTACACTGTAGCATGATTGACTACCATTGGATGGAGTGATGAATCTCAATCACTAAAGTATAACTCTCAGTTAATATGCTAGTGCTTATAGTGCATTGACGGACCTGAGCTTTGTTATTGACAATCAAGACTGTCAAACAGTCAATAGGAACTCATAACTTGTATAAGGTACGTGTTCTCAATCTTGAGACGATTATGAACACAGGCTATGGATATGACTACTTTGACTTACCAATCGTGAGGTCTATAAAAGATCAACACTTGGGTATCTTGGGTATGTCATGTTCATAGGGTTGTGAACAAATATTGTCAAGACAGAATCTACCCTCTGTTTTAGAGTAAGCATTCCCTTGATAATGTCACCAAGTTGGTTACTGAGTACTGCAGTCTTGTTGATAAGAGTTATCAACATGTTTGGTAATCATGAGAGGTGAATGGGACTCAAGGAATACAAGAAGTAATCATGATTTAGGTTGATAGTAACAGTTATCCGACTACCTGAATATGATTACGAATGCTGAAGGTAGAGGGACATTAGTACAACATACAAGTCTAGTTATCACTTCGGATATGTTCTTTTGGGTTAGAGTTCAATTATCATTTTATAGTGGAGTAAACGTTAACTGATCAGTTGATTAATTTGTTGATCGAAGAGTTTGGTCATGGGAATGAATCAACTGATCTGAGCTAACAATAAAGAGCCTAGGAGGTCCCACTCATAGCTCCGCCAGGATACTTAGAAAGACACTTAAGGAAGCTGTCAAGACAGGTTCGATCGATTGAAGCTAGTTCGATCGATCGAAGTCCTTCGATCGATCGAATGTTCGATCGATCGAAGTCCTTCGATCGATTGAAGGTTAGGTCAGTTCTGGGAATCTATAAATAGGGCAGCTGCGTTCTGGAAAAGAAGTTCATTTTTTTAGAACGTCAGAAGCTACAAAAACTATTTTAGAGCCTCAAACCTTCTTCTTCCTCTCTATTAGAGATCCCATCTCTAGTCTCTCCGGGAAGCATCCGCTGGAGACATAAGGGTGAAGATAGCCTAGTGGAGGCTACTACATCACCAAGGAAGAAGAAGAAAATCAAAATTGGGTTCAAGACACTAAGGTATAACTCTTGTCCCCTCTTGTGCGCATCTATGGAATTAACGAGTAGTAGATCCTTGGCTACCATTAAGCTTTATAACTTGACTTTTCCGCTGCACGTTTAAACTTTTAATTTAAACCGGTTTTTCCATCAATTGGTATCAGAGCCACGCTTGTTTGGATCTATAGATGCGTTTTTGGAACACAATTTTGATTTGCATGTTGATTTTAGAACTGTTTTCAAAACTGCATCATCACAGATCTGTTTCTACAGTGTTATTGCAACAGAGTACAAATCTGTGATTGTATAGGATACAAGGCAGGTTCGATCGATCGAACATGTTTCGATCGATCGAACATTCTCTGTACTCAAGCGATCGAACAGTTTTTGATCGATCGAAACCTTCTAGTGTTCGATCGATCGAATGTAGTTAGATCGATCGAGACAGACTCTTTGTCTGGTTCTCTGTTTCACAGTTTTAAAGAGTTTTGAAATTAAAAACTTTAAGTTTAAAATATTCTGCAAATTTTTCAAATCATTATGTGAAAAAGAATGTTCAAGCAATTGAACAGTGTTCAATCGATCGAAGGTTTGAGCGATCGAACGGTCTTCGATCGATTGAACTGTGACAGAGAAGTAAGATGCTATTTTAAGTTCTAATTCAGTATGTAAAGAGTTTATATGCTGTGTGAATCAATTAAGTGTTCTAATAGTTACATATATTTATTATATATGCGTGGTTGTACGTTCGACTAACCCTTTTGCAGCAAGATTAGTCACTATCTCCCATGGCACCAAGTCATTTGAATATTTTGTATTTAAATTGTTTGAGATTGGTGCATGTTGTAATTTAAGTTGGTTTGGTTTTAAGGCATAAATAAAGGGCGCTGCGACTTCAATGCTACAAAAAGGAAAGTCGTACCGATTTTCCTCGTCTTTTATTTTGTTGTTGCTATTTCTATTTCTAGATGAATTGTAAGCTTCGAAAGAAGCATATGACAAATGTAATAGAATTAGAAAATCCATGAAGATGGAGCAAGGAGCCGTTGTCCATGAAGATGGAGCTGGAGGCGATCAAACCAAAAGGAAGATCTATGGAGATAGAGCCATGGGAGATAGAGGCATCGTTTGGATGTCTTTATTTTCAATTTAGTTTTTTGTTGTATGTGCTTGGTTTGTGATTGGCATTGTTACTACTTGCAAGCACGTAAAACAAGTTTTCTAAAATAAAATTCAAAAACCATTTCAACGCATTAGTAAACATTGGATGTTTTATGGGTAATGTGTGGAAACATTTTTCAAAAGCAAAATCCTTATTTACTAAATCTAGTGGGAGAGGGTCTTATTAATAAACACCCACGATCTTCCATTAACGGTTCATTGTAAGATGAGTGGTGCATTCTGTGTCACCTCGCCAGGGGTGATCATTTCATACAAAGGGTGCATTACTCATTGGTTACTAGATGTGAACTTCCTTTGATAGGATCAATCAGACGTGTTAGAGGGTGACCACCACATGGAGGCGCTACTTGAGACGGTTGTGATTGGATCCTAGTTAATGGCACACACTGGCTAAACTATGGATAAGGGATCCCACATGGGGCATTATTCAGAAGCTTAGAGATCAAATAGGTTCGGGAGTCGTAACTTGTTTTGCAAGAGTTGCATAGCGTACAAGTCATGATTAATCGAAAGATCGAACATTGACCACCACACGGAGGCTTTATTCTTTCATTTCGATATTTCGGCGACTTTATTTAAAAAATAAGAGTTTTTAAGGATTCTTTTATTTTAAACTATCAAATTCTGATATCCATATTTATTTTGTTTATTTGATTTTTAGTAATCATATGTCTGGATCTGCATTTAGTCCACTTGCCACCATACTCACTCAAAATAAGTTAACTGGAAACAACTACACTGAATGGAAATGTAACCTTGACATTGTGTTAACTGCGGAGGATCACATATATGTCCTCACCACCCCAAGCCCTGAAGAACCCGCGGCAAATGCTTCGGCAGCTGCCAGACGCGAGTTCAACAAATGGAAGAAGTCGAATGGAATGGCTCGTTGCTACATTTTGGCCTCAATTGCTGGTGTATTGCAACACCAATTCCAATCGAATGACTCTGCCAGTGAGATTATCAAGTCCCTAAAAAAGATGTTTAGTAAGCATGGCAGGCCTGCCAGACAGGTAGCCATGCAAAATATAATGAGTGCAAAGATGTCGGAAGGGACTCCAGTCAAGAAACATGTTTTAAAAATGATTGGTTATTTAAACGAGCTGGAGACCCTAGGTGCCAACATCGATGCACAGACCCAAGTTGATATGATCCTCAATTCCCTGTCGCCTTCATTCGCTCAATTTAAACTTAATTATAATATGAATCAAATGAATTTTTCAATGAGCGAATTGATGACTTCTCTATTGGCAGCGGAAGGGGTGATCAAACCTGGGGTCAACGTTTTGAACGTTGAGAAAATTGCTTCCTCTTCCTGATCTACACCGAAAGGAAAGAAAGGGAAGAAGAAGGCTGGTACTGGTGGTTCAAGTGTTGGACCGGTCCCCAAGATTGCAAAATCTAAGGGAAAAGGTAAGGGCAAAGGGAAGGTAGGTGGCCAAGGAAAAGGAAAGTGTTTCCAATGCAGTGACAAGGGCTACTCGAAGAGGAACTGTCTAGATTTCTTATCTATAAGAGTTCAAGGTATGATTGAATCATATGTGATTGAAGTAAGTTTTATAACGGATACTTCAAACACTTGGCGCATTGATTCTGGTGCGACTAAGCATATCTGTAATTCATTGCAGGGGTTCAGATCATCCAGGAGGTGCAGTGATGGGGAAATCGTACTTACTCTAGGTTCTAGCGCAACCGTTTCTGCGGTTACTATAGGAGTCGTAGTTTTAGAATTTCTAGACAATAAGGTTTTGACTTTATCAGATGTACTTTACGTCCCTTCAATGAGACGTAATTTAATTTCAGTTTCTAATTTATCGAATAATGGTTATTCTTTTCCATTTAGAACTGAAAGTTGTGATTAAAAGAAATAGTTCTTTTACATGTTCTGGAGTTAAATCAAATGGTTTGTATGTGATTACTCTGAATTTTTCTAAAGACTCTTGCATGGAACTTAATAACTCAGTGGCAACTGTACCATCTAAAAGAAAGAGACCTTCCACTAATCCAACAAGGCTTTGGCATATGAGGCTTTGCCATATCAATCTAAATAGGATTGGCAGACTAGTCGTAGAAGGGGTCATAGGCGATTTGGTTCTCGAACCAATGGAAGTCTGCGAGTCTTGTTTAGAGGGTCTTAGGCAATAGAACCAATGCATTGTTGGAATTAGTTCATACTGATGTGTGTGGACCAATAAATATTAGAGCAAGGGGTGGTTATGAGTATTTCATAACATTTACTGATGACCACTCTAGGTATGGATATGTGTACCTAATGCAGCACAAGTCTAAAGCCTTTGAAAAGTTCAAAGAGTTGAGGGCTGAAGTGGAGAAGCAATTGGGTACACATATCAAGGCCATTCGATCTGATCGAGGTGGCGAGTACCTCTCTAATGAGTTTATTGATCACCTCGTACAGAATGGGATTCTGTCACAGTTGACTACACCTGGTATGCCTCAGTACAACGGTGTAGCGGAGAGAAGGAATCAGACTCTTTTAGACATGACTAGGTCGATGATGAGTTATTCTGAGTTGCCATTATTCCTTTGGGGTTATGCTTTGGAAACTGCTGCGTACATGCTAAATCTAGTACCAAGTAAATCTATTCCCAGGGCACCACGAGAGATGTGGATTGGGCGCAAGCCTTCTTTACAACATCTCCGGATATGGGGGTGTCCGGCACATGTGTTGAAAGGAAAGATGAGCAAATTGGATTCTAGATCGGAAGTATGTTACTTTGTGGGGTATCCAAAGGGTACTTTTGGATGGTATTTTTATGATCCAAGAGAACAGAAAGTGTTTGTTAGTACAAATGTTGTTTTCTTAGAGGATGATTATATCATGAACCATAAACCTAAGGGAAGGATAGATCTTAGAGAGATAGAAGGAGAGCGCTCAGTCCAACCCATAGTTAATAACGATGTAAATCAGGAAAACACCACTTTTTCACCCATTTTCGCACCGGTACCTCCTCGTAGTGGGAGGATTATCAGCCAGCCTGATAGATACATGTTCTTAGGAGAAGTTTTTGAAGCTGTCTCCATAGAATCTGAATCTGATCCTGCCACATACGAAGAGGCAATGGCTGATGTTGATTCAGCTCATTGGGTTATAGCTATGAAGGCTGAATTGGAATCTATGGATTCTAATCAGGTCTGGGATCTTGTAGAGCTTCCAGCCAACATTAAACCCATTGGTTGTAAGTGGGTCTACAAGAGGAAAAGAGGATCTGATGGAAAGGTTGAGACCTTTAAGGCAAGGCTTGTAGCGAAAGGTTATACTCAGAGGGAAGGCATTGACTATTGTAGACACCCCATTTTGTCAGCTATCAGATTTAGGAGACCCATGGCTTGGTGGTTCACAATGATCGTAAAAGACTCAAAAGGACTCTTGGAAGTCAGCTCTATCTCTCAGAATGCTTAAAATGACCAAAATGCCCCTGAAATCCCAAAAAATCCCAGATTTGGTCCTAAAGTTCTAGAAACATGCTACGTCGTAAGAAAAGTGATCAAATGAGTTTTTAAGAAAAATCAGATGAAATTGTCAGCTCCCAGAGACCCCCAGAAGTCCCGGAAGCTCCCGGAAAGTCCCCGTTGACCGGTTTAACCAAGGTTTGACCAAAGTTTGACCAAGTTCGACCATGTTTGACCAAAATAATCCGAATTCACCAGAATCATTCTAGATCATGAGAAAAATATTAAAATGAGTTTTAAAAGAAAATCGAGCGAAAACGTCAGCTCCTGGGAACTCCCAGAAGTGTCCAGAACCTCCCGGGAATCCCAAGTTTGACCAGTTTGACCAGAATTTGACTTTAAAATCGGGGCACCGTAACAATTTTCAAATATTTTTCATGGATACTAGTGGTCAATAGCCTTCCAACGGTATATCGCACACAATTTTTGAATTTAAAACGAGTCTATTATGAATTTCTGAAGGCGAAAAAAATGATCAAACCGGCTTTTATCGCAAATACCGCAAAACTTTTCAAAGTGACCTACCCCCGAACTATTTGTTATGTAAAGTAGACTTCATTACCTTTCCAACGGTATATCACAACCTCAGTTTGGAGTTCATACGCATTTTCTGTGAATTTCGGACAAAATAGGGCCTTTTCGCGAATATCGGAACCTCAGGGGGCCTAAACAACATTATCTGGACAAAGGAGGAGCAGTGCCGCCGCGGCACTGGCCCACTGTTGCCGTGGCACTGGCCCAGTGCCGCCGCAGCACTCCCCTCCAGAACAGTGTATTTTTGTAAATTTTCTTGGGGATTCATTTGATTAATTGAAAACCAAAACGACGTAGTTTTATGTTCACAGATGTTTGGGACCAATGGGAACACTTCTAAAATCCCAAAACCACCCCAAATTGTCCTATATAAACCCCCTATTGCTCTTCATTTTAGGGGTGTCAAATGAAAGCTTAGAAAAAGTTTGGGAGAGAAAGTTGTAGAGATAAGGTTTGAAAAGAGAGAAAAGTAGCTTCCTTCTTTGATTTTCAAAACAAAAGTGAGTTCTAAACTTTGTTTTTACTTCATTATTCCCATTTACTTCAATATTCAATACACCCAACCACCATTTTAGTGAGCATTTAAGAGAGTGGAAGCTTCTTCCATGTCCAATGTCATTACATATTAGTGAAACACCAAACTACAAGTTCTACACATCATGAATATCATCTACTGATTGCTATCTATTTGCTTAATTGCTTATATTATGTTCATCTCTTATCATCTCTGTCACAGCCCGGTCCCACAATAGCGGAACCGGAGCCCGTGGCACGCCACCGAGGCTAAACCAATTCATTAACGTTCCCAAAATTAAGTTTGAAGAACACACGCAGCGGAAAACAAACACATTTTAAAACCAGAGGTTCAGTCGACTTCTCAGTCGACTGCTCAGTCGACTGCTCAGTCAACGGGAGTGGGCAGGGATTTAATGTCAATTCCAGTCGACTGAGACTGGGGGTCCAGTCGACTGAGGGAGGGGTCCAGTCGACTGCTGGAGGGGTTCAGTCGACTGCTTTGCTAAAATAAGAGGCAGTAGCTAACAGACTCAGGGGTTCAGTCGACTGCTCAGTCGACTGCTCCCCTGGCAGCAGCCCAATCTGCAGAAATCAAGTTTTAAAAGCTTTCTAACTTTCACCAAAGATCAACCATTCAATTCAAACTCAAACCAAACTCAGTCTAAAGTAATTCTAGCTGTATTAAAGCATTACCAAACAAAATTACAACATGTTACTAACCATTACAGCGGTTTAAAATCCATTCTATCATACTAAGTTAAACATGGTTTAAAACAACCAAAATCTTATTACAACATTTCTATTATTCCAAAACTACAAGATTAACATTTAAGTTGCCTCCCAAGCGAACTCCCAACTCTCGTACTCACTTCTGCGATTCCTCGCCAGCATTTACACCTGCAATGGTTATTTGAATAACCACACATATTTCGATTTGTTTAAGCTAAAGCTTAGTGAATAAAACAACATATGCACATGAATGATAAACATGTCCGCATTCACATCTCTACATTTCATACTAGTCGCCGGAGACTCACGTGCCCGTCCATATTCCCAATCCGCGACTCCTCGCCAATAAGTCCACGCGAAAGGGTAAGACCCACGATTCTACAAACAATCGTGCGACCTTAATGCCTATATCGGCTCCACAAAAATGGCACGGTGACCACGTGCTCCTTCTGACCCACATAAGCAACTTAACATGCTCAAATACATATCACCATACTCGCGGTAATTAAAACATATCACCGTGCTATTGAGCCTACTTATCAATATAAATGCCCAATATGAACTACACAATATATCTCTAAGAATTAATACATGCTATTCACACAAAACATGAATACATGTCAAGAAATCATTCCAAAACATAGTTGAATCACTCACCTCCGATTTACGCACTTATAATACGATCCAAAGAAAACCCGTGCACAAAGAACGTGCAGAAGTCCGTCTAGTACAATTCCTATGGATCAGAATTCCATTTATCAACTTTTATGAAAAATTCTAGAAAATAACTTTTCGGAAAATTTGGCCAAACAAGCCCTAACATATATCAAAACGAAGCTCTTACCTCGAGGAGCTCAAATATGAAATCTGGGAGAAACCAGACTGACGGAAGGTCGTCGCTTGGCGTCGCAAAGCTCTAAGCTTCTAATTCTCCCTCTAGCCCCCTTTTGGCCTCCTTTAGAATTTAGGTTAGAGTTATGAAAAATATCTAAGTTCATCTCTATCTATATATAGGCAACATTCTCGGGGAATTACGTTTACCTCCCCACGAGTTTTCCAAACTCCTAAACAGTCTCTGAAACTTTCTATACAGCTTATTCATAGCTTTACGAGTGAAACTTCAAAATTATAAAAGTTTTCGACTAAGTTTCGTTTGGTCGCTAAAACGCGAATTTCTACATGACGTTTCCGAAGTTGCTAATTAGCCTACCAAATTAATAGCGTGTTCATTCGTTCTCACCAGGATACTAAATCTAACAACAGAAATATATTCTAAGCCAGAAAATAATACAGATATTGAAATACACAGGTAACCATTTATTTTCAGATAAACATTTAAAGTGTTCCACAGTGACCGTCTCATACTCGGAGAGACTTCACGACAACAAATCTTCAATTACCACAGTTTCAAAGGGTTCTCTAATACAGATACCCAAATCAACTCGTGAGTCAAAACTCATCCAAACATGTGTCATAGGACACGCCACATCACATTATCATGCATGACAATGTAATGCAAATGCAATAACACAAATGCGGGTGTTATAATACTCTCCCCCTTAAAAGAAGTTTGTCCCCAAACTTATACCTCATGTCTCGAAAAGGTGCGGATACTGAGTACGCATCTCATCTTCTATCTCCCACGTCATCTCTTCCGTAGTTTGGCTACGCCATAACACTTTCACTTTCGATATTACTTTATTTCGTAAGACTTGATCCTTTCGATCCAATATCTCTACCGGATACGCAACATACGTTAAATCACTCTGAATCTCATTCGATGTCGGAGTCATCACTTGATCTCTATCTTCCGCTAATTGTTTGCGTAACAACGATACATGAAATACGTTATGAACTTGAGCATACTCACTCGGCAAGTTCAAACGATAAGCCACGGGTCCAACCTTTCCAATGATTTCAAAAGGTCCTACATATCTCGGATTGAGTTTCCCGTATCTACCAAATCTGGTTATTCCCTTTGAAGGTGACACCTTCAAATACACTAAGTCTCCCACATCGAATTCCAACAGCCGTCTGCGCTTGTCGGCATAACTCTTATACCTACTCTGAGCTGTCAGTAACCGTTGTCGAATTACCTTTATCTTATCCGTCGTCTCTTGTACAATTTTCGGCCCTTCAATCTTTCTTTCTCCCACCTCTGTCCAACTAATTGGTGAACGACATACACGACCATATAAAGCTTCATAAGGAGCCATTCCAATACTCGATTGAAAACTGTTGTTATAAGCAAACTCAATCAATGGCAAATGGTCTTCCCAATCACCCTGAAAATCAAGTACACATAGCCTAAGCATGTCTTCCAAAATCTGGATTACTCTCTCTGATTGACCATCGGTCTGAGGATGAAAGGCTGTACTAAAGTGCAATTTGGTACCCATTGCTTCTTGCAAGGCTCTCCAAAACTTCGATGTAAAACTACTATCTCTATCCGAAACGATAGAAACTGGGATACCATGTAGTCTCACAATTTCGCGAACATACAATTTAGCTAACGTCATCGGCTTTGTCGTTCGAAGTGGTAGGAAGTGCGACGACTTCGTCAAACGATCAACAATCACCCAAATAATAGTATTTGATCTCTTCGACCTCGGAAACCCACTAACAAAATCCATTGTTATGTGCTCCCATTTCCACTCGGCTATCGGTAACGGTTGTAACAATCCCGAGGGTACTTGGCGTTCGGCCTTTACTTGCTGACAACTAGTACAACGCGAAACATATCGTGCTATTTCCCTCTTCATTCCCGGCCACCAATAAACATGTCTCAAATCTCTATACATCTTGGTGCTTCCCGGATGAACGGTATACTTCGTGTTGTGTGCTTCCTCTAGGATGTTCCGTTTCAACTCTTTCTCACTAGGTACACAAATTCTACCCCTCAATCTCAACACATTGTTCTCAAACGTGAATCTCGGTTGTTTGCCCATTGGAATCTCATCACAAATCTTCTTCAAAGCCACGTCTTGAAGTTGTCTCCCCGTGATCTCGTGAATCAAGAGTGGTTGTGCCACCATCGTCGACATCAAGCCACTTTCAATCCTCGGAATCACTTCAAGTTCTAAGTTCTCCATATCTCTTATCAATTCTTTCTGAGAAGTCAAATCTGATGCGGTATTGGTTGGTACTTTGCGACTAAGAGCATCGGCGACGACATTCGCCTTGCCCGGATGATACTGAATCGACAAGTCATAGTCCTTCATCAACTCTAACCAACTCCTTTGCCTCATATTCAAATCTCGTTGTGTAAACAAGTACTTCAAACTTTTGTGGTCCGTATAAATCTCACATTTCTCTCCGTATAGATAATGACGCCAAATCTTCAATGCAAAAATCACGGCGGCCAATTCTAGATCATGTGTTGGATAATTCTTCTCGTGCGGTCTAAGTTGTCTCGATGCATACGCAATGACTTTATCACCTTGCATAAGAACGCAACCTAAACCTCTATATGATGCATCACTGTAAATTATAAATCCTTCAGTCCCTGACGGAACGGCTAATATTGGTGCTTTCACTAGTCGGCTTTTCAGCTCTTGAAAACTTTCTTCACATTCTGGACTCCAAACAAAAGCAATATCTTTCCTCATTAACTGTGTCATCGGCATTGCTATACGCAAAAAATCTTTTACAAATCTCCGATAATACCCAGCTAATCCTAGGAAACTTCTGATGTCTGTCACGTTCGTTGGTCTCGCCCAGTTAGTAACTGCTTCTATCTTCTGAGGGTCTACAGAAATTCCCTTTGCCGATACTATATGCCCAAGGAAAGCTATCTCTGTCAACCAAAACTCACACTTCTTCAATTTGCCGAATAATCTCTTTTCACGCAATCGTTGTAAAGCTAATCGCAAATGATGCTCGTGATCTTCAACGCTTTTGGAGTAGCTTAGGATGTCATCTATGAACACGATAACAAACTCATCTAAATAGTCTTTGAAGACACGGTTCATCAGATCCATGAAAGCAGCTGGTGCATTAGTCACTCCAAATGGCATAACCAAAAATTCAAAGTGACCATATCGAGTCCTGAAAGCTGTCTTCTCAACATCTTCCTCTTTGACTTTCAACTGATGGTAACCGGATCTCAAATCGATCTTTGAAAATACCCGAGCCCCTTGTAACTGATCAAACAAGTCATCTATTCGCGGCAACGGATACTTGTTCTTGACAGTCAACTTATTCAACTCTCGGTAGTCGATGCACATACGCATTGTTCCATCTTTCTTCTTCACAAACAAGACTGGAGCTCCCCATGGCGAAACACTCGGTCGGATAAAACCCTTCTCCAATAGTTATTCTAACTGAACTTTCAATTCTTTCAACTCTATCGGTGCCATTCGGTACGGTGCTTTGGATACCGGTTGTGACCCTGGTACTACTTCTATTGTGAACTCAAGCTCTCTTTCAATCAATATGTCGGGTAACTCATCGGGAAAAACATCTGGAAATTCTTGAACTACTGAAATGTCTTCTATTAGTGGTCCAAGAACTCGCGTGTCGATAATTGAACATAAGAAACCCGAACAACCCTTCTTCAACATCTTACTTGCTTGAATCACCGATATCAAGTACGGCGGTACAATCACTCCCTTACCCTGAAAAGTAAACTCTTCTCGCCCTGACGGATAGAAACTAACCCGTTTCTGTTCACAATCGATTCTGGCTTGATTAGCCGACAACCAATCCATACCCAAGATAACATCAAAGTAATTCACCGTCAACGGAATCAAATCAACGCTCAAGACTTTATCACCTATCTTGATCTCACATGACTTAAATATCGAAGAAGTAACTAGCGGTTCACTACTAGGCAATGATACACACAAGTCATATCCTAGTGGTTCTGACTTAACAGTTAAATGCTTAACAAAATCACGTGATACGAATGAATGCGTTGAACCAGAATCCATAAGTATACGTGCAGGATACGAACAAATAGGAAGAATACCTGATACGACGGTATCATCCGTATTCCCCGGCCTGAGCTGGAAGTATCGTCCTTGTTGTTGTGCGACTCCTTTCCCTTTATCCACTCGAGGTTCTATTCTTGATCCGCTTGGCACACTCGATGCCCCTGTATTCATTCCTGGTTGTCTCTTACTCGGGCAATTCTTCGCTATGTGTCCCAGTTGTCCACAGTCAAAACATTTTCCCCTCATCTCTGGGTTGTAGCTCTTGGCATTTGAGGTTGTGTTTGGTGTAGTCGAATTTGCGTTCAAAGGACAGTTCCTAGACACATGCCCCAATTGTTTACAAAAATAGCAAGTGACCAATTGATAGCAGGTTCCTCTATGTCGCTGGTTACATGTTGGACACAACGGTCTCGGGTCCCCCATGAACGTACTCCCTCCTTGGCCACTCATATATGATCCTGAACCTTGCGTAAACGGTTTCTTCGCATTCCCTTGACCCTTACTCCGACTGTCATTTGCTCTCTTCCCTTGTTGTCTCTGTCGATATCGGTCGACACTTTTCTCAGCTATACGGGCGGCTTCCTCGACTAGAGAAACGGTCGGGTGTTGTAGCATGTCCACACGGCCACGGATATTCTCTCTAAGTCCTTCCTCGAACTTACGAGCTTTATCCCTATCAGTCGGAACAGTAGTTTTCCCAAATCGTAACAAGGCATTGAAACGAGAAACATACTCACCCACGGTCATATCTCCCTGAACCAAACTCGCAAACTCTTGACGTTTCTGAGTATAAGCAGATTGTGGAAAGAAACGTTTGTTGAATTCCTCTTTAAATGCTTCCCACGTAGTTGGTTTCCCTTGTTCAAGCACGTTGTTCCACCAATCCAATGCTTCGCCCATCAACGTATCGGATGCGCATAAAATTTTCTCCTCATCGGTACATATTACCTGACGGAAATGTCTTTCCATGTCCATCATCCAATGATCGGCCAAGTCTATGTCAACCTGTCCATGATACAACGTCGGTTTCCGTTTATGAAACTGTTCCACGATTCTGTGTTGAGGTCGCGGTGTCGGTGGTGCATTGATATAACGAATTTCCACTTGTGGAGGCTGAACGTTCATCTGTTCTCTTTCACTTACTGCTTGTATGAAACTTCCCACCATATTCACTATTTGGTCCATCCGCGAATGCGGTGACAATTCTCTCGGCTGCTCCGCCATAATGTTTCAAATATTTCCCCTGTTGAGTTTGATGCATAATGACCATGCATGCTATGCCACAATATAGATATATGTGCACCGTTCATCACAATCAACAAATGCTAACACATGAAGCATTTCTACAATGATAACAATTATCTTTACAATTTCACACTCCACTCGACGTCGCTCAGCATATATAACGTCACTCGTTCCAAAGGCTCTAAACTTATGCTCTGATACCACTAAATGTCACAGCCCGGTCCCACAATAGCGGAACCGGAGCCCGTGGCACGCCACCGAGGCTAAACCAATTCATTAACGTTCCCAAAATTAGGTTTGAAGAACACACGCAGCGGAAAACAAACACATTTTAAAACCAGAGGTTCAGTCGACTTCTCAGTCGACTGCTCAGTCGACTGCTCAGTCAACGGGAGTGGGCAGGGATTTAATGTCAATTCCAGTCGACTGAGACTGGGGGTCCAGACGACTGAGGGAGGGGTCCAGTCGACTGCTGGAGGGGTTCAGTCGACTGCTTTGCTAAAATAAGAGGCAGTAGCTAACAGACTCAGGGGTTCAGTCGACTGCTCAGTCGACTGCTCCCCTGGCAGCAGCCCAATCTGCAGAAATCAAGTTTTAAAAGCTTTCTAACTTTCACCAAAGATCAACCATTCAATTCAAACTCAAACCAAACTCAGTCTAAAGTAATTCTAGCTGTATTAAAGCATTACCAAACAAAATTACAACATGTTACTAACCATTACAGCGGTTTAAAATCCATTCTATCATACTAAGTTAAACATGGCTTAAAACAACCAAAATCTTATTACAACATTTCTATTATTCCAAAACTACAAGATTAACATTTAAGTTGCCTCCCAAGCGAACTCCCAACTCTCGTACTCACTTCTGTGATTCCTCGCCAGCATTTACACCTGCAATGGTTATTTGAATAACCACACATATTTCGATTTGTTTAAGCTAAAGCTTAGTGAATAAAACAACATATGCACATGAATGATAAACATGTCCGCATTCACATCTCTACATTTCATACTAGTCGCCGGAGACTCACGTGCCCGTCCATATTCCCAATCCGCGACTCCTCGCCAATAAGTCCACGCGAAAGGGTAAGACCCACGATTCTACAAACAATCGTGCGACCTTAATGCCTATATCGGCTCCACAAAAATGGCACGGTGACCACGTGCTCCTTCTGACCCACATAAGCAACTTAACATGCTCAAATACATATCACCATACTCGCGGTAATTAAAACATATCACCGTGCTATTGAGCCTACTTATCAATATAAATGCCCAATATGAACTACACAATATATCTCTAAGAATTAATACATGCTATTCACACAAAACATGAATACATGTCAAGAAATCATTCCAAAACATAGTTGAATCACTCACCTCCGATTTACGCACTTATAATACGATCCAAAGAAAACCCGTGCACAAAGAACGTGCAGAAGTCCGTCTAGTACAATTCCTATGGATCAGAATTCCATTTATCAACTTTTATGAAAAATTCTAGAAAATAACTTTTCGGAAAATTTGGCCAAACAAGCCCTAACATATATCAAAACGAAGCTCTTACCTCGAGGAGCTCAAATATGAAATCTGGAAGAAACCAGACTGACGGAAGGTCGTCGCTTGGCGTCGCAAAGCTCTAAGCTTCTAATTCTCCCTCTAGCCCCCTTTTGGCCTCCTTTAGAATTTAGGTTAGAGTTATGAAAAATATCTAAGTTCATCTCTATCTATATATAGGCAACATTCTCGGGGAATTACATTTACCTCCCCACGAGTTTTCCAAACTCCTAAACAGTCTCTGAAACTTTCTATACAGCTTATTCATAGCTTTACGAGTGAAACTTCAAAATTATAAAAGTTTTCGACTAAGTTTCGTTTGGTCGCTAAAACGCGAATTTCTACATGACGTTTCCGAAGTTGCTAATTAGCCTACCAAATTAATAGCGTGTTCATTCGTTCTCACCAGGATACTAAATCTAACAACAGAAATATATTCTAAGCCAGAAAATAATACAGATATTGAAATACACAGGTAACCATTTATTTTCAGATAAACATTTAAAGTGTTCCACAGTGACCGTCTCATACTCGGAGAGACTTCACGACAACAAATCTTCAATTACCACAGTTTCAAAGGGTTCTCTAATACAGATACCCAAATCAACTCGTGAGTCAAAACTCACCCAAACATGTGTCATAGGACACGCCACATCACATTATCATGCATGACAATGTAATGCAAATGCAATAACACAAATGCGGGTGTTATAATCTCATTTCTTTTTTATTTTCTTTATTTACTTACTAGTCCATCATCATCTAGATGATGACATGAAGTTTGAGGTGAGTGAATCCTTATGGATAGTAGCTCTTGACCTCAAAAACATGTTTGATAGATGACGATCATAACTTCAATACCTCTTAGGTATCCTTGAAGTTATGTTCAAAATGAAAATAAATCTCTCCAACAATCTTGGAGGTTCTTGATGATGAGTTTGATGTTGGCATTTTAAGTGGCTATAATCTTTATTGAGTTTTGAAAATGCATTTTTAAAACCTCTATTTCAAAACCCCTCTCAATCCCCCTCATTTTGGTTTCAAGAAATAAAACCTTGTTTTCTCCAAAATCTTCAAAGCAGTGAGTCAAAACAGTGGGTGAGCTGAGTTCAAAGATTTCTCTAGAACTCAATACTCAATGTATGTATGAAAGGCCACTTGGAAAGTCTTCCTAACTCATTAGAGAACACCCAAGATTTATGGTTTGACTTGGAAATACTTAAAAATGGTCCATTTGGACCCAGACATTCCTTCCAGACATTCTGCCTCTGCTGTCACAGCAGCTTGGTTGAATTCCAACTTCTTTTTCAGAAAACTTTGCCAAAAGGGGTGGTCCCAAATTATTTTTCCCTTAAACTTCAATGTCGTAGGGAACTTTCTGTATAATATGGGCCTCCAGATCATTTGTTTTCATTTTCTAAGATTTTTTAACATTTCAGTCGACAGTACGGACTCTGTTTCTGAGTGACCTTCATTATTTATATGATTTCTCTAATCTGTTATAGTTCTTAAAAATTGGCTTTTTGGGTAGTGTTCTAGACACAATAAGGAAGATCGCCATAAAAAATCATGCACTGAAAACATTCCTAACCCCTCCTTTCAATTTTCAAAAGATCTAGCTTCTGTTCTGTCCATTATTCACAACAAGCACATTTTAACTTTCATTCTTTGATTTGATGCTTATATGCATTCCAAATTAGTTCATATCTTAGGAAGTAGTTCATGCTACATTTGTACATATCCCATGTTGATTTCATTCATCAATTCATAAACATTTTAGACTTCTAAGTCATTCTAGGAATCCATGAACACAAAGCACACTACAACCTTGGCACATTTTAGATATATACATTGCATCCATGCAAAGATTTGGGTTTTTTGTGAGTCCTAATCTAAGAAGATTATAAGGAATGATCATGATCACACGTTCATGCTTCCCCCGATCTAATCATCCTTTCTCATCCATCCCGAGGATTGAGAGGTCTTCTTTTCTCAAAGAATAACATGCATCATACTAGCTTGCTAAGCATATCTTGATTTCTTTGTTTATTTGTTTCAAGAATAATTCATGTCCCCTTTAGATTAAGGAAACTTAATTACTTGATACATGATTAGATGATTTTTCCTAAGTTTATTTGTGTGATCTTTCACTTTACATTGCATGATATTTGACTTAGATCTTATGAATGATATTTTATCTTTAGATCTTCCATTTTCAAGTTTCTTATGTGATGTAATATACTATCATAGTATTAATTGCCGACCCATACATAGTAAAAGATGATTATTTGGATGCTAATTGAGGCCCGTCGAAAGACGGGGCGAGTTGAGGGTGTTTTAGTCGTGACAAAGGTTCCTTCCTCTCTCGTACCAAAACCCCAAACCAAGTTCTTTGGTTATGAAGGGCCGGTGCCCTTATCCGTTTGGGTGAGTCAAAATTAGCTTTCTTGGTTCCTTAAAGACCAAGTGGCGACTCTGTATCTGTTTTCAACAGACCTACCATTTTCTCTTTCTTTGATCCAAATCAACCAATTTCAAACTTAAAAGGCGGGCCCCTCCCAAAATGCAGGTGTCCACAATCTGGCGACTCTGCTGGGGATTTTAATTTTAAAACAAAATAATACAAAGGTTTGGCTCATAAGAAGCATCCTTAAAATCATCTTTTTACTGTGTTTGGTTCACCGCATTGCACTTTTGCATTTCCCCTTCGACTGTGTCTGAAACGCGGCGCTGACATTGTTCAGGTCTTGCTGTGCCAGGGCACAAGTCACCATTGATACTGAACCTTCCAAGGTACATCAAAAAGAGTAAAAACCTCCGTACTGTCTCTCCGACGGTATATTGGAACTCTCATCAACAGACCCTCTTTGACTAAACCCAGCCTTTGCATATAGATTCCTGTAGAACCTTTCATAAGACTGTTCATTTATCTTTTTAGATAGGACAATGTGATATAACTGTTGTATGCCCTGGCGGGATTACCTACGCGGTGTAGACGCTTATGTGGCATAGAACAGAACCTCTTTCTTATGATTCCCAAGGCAATCACTCACATGTGATCACATTGAGTTGACTTGCCTAGGCACCATGATAAGGATGTCTGCTCCATGCTCACAAAGAAATACACCACAAACCTTGTTTGTTGGTCCTGAGACATAGGAGTATGAAAACTTGCTAGACAGTATGATCACCATCATCACCTATTCCCGTCGTATATCCTTATTTCTTCCAAAAACTCTACCCAACTCATCAGGATATCCCTGTTTCTCCTAAAAACTCTGTCCGAATCACCCAGATTTCCTAAAAATCCCTATTTCTCCCCAGATTACCCAGAAATCTTAATTTCTTCCAGAAACTCCTATATATTTATGTCCCCCCAGATATTCTTGCTTCCTCCAGAATACCCAGAAACCTCAATTTTTCTTAGAAACTCCGATATACTTGTTTCTCCCAGAAACTCTGTCCGACTTACCCAGTTATACCTGTTCTCCCAGAAGCTCTGTCCAAATCTCTCAAATTACCCAGATATCTCAATTTCTCCCAGAAACTCCGGTATACTTGTTTCTCCCAGAAACTCTGTCCAACTTACCCAAATTTTCATGTTTTCCCATAAGCTCTATCCATATCTCTAAGATTTCCCAAAAATTCCAGCAACTCCATCCAAACTTCCCAAAAATGCCTACATGTACCAATTTCTCCCAAAACTTCTGATTTTCCAATTTCTCCTAGAAGCTCAGTCCAAATCAACTAGAAATCCCTATTTCTCCTAGAAACTCTGTCCAAAATTCCCAAAGTATCTCGGAAATCCTATTATCCTTTGGTGATCACACTGGAAAGTAAGGTTAGCACACTCTATATGGCTAGGACCTTATTTGTTTAGCTGCTATATGTTAGAAATAGGAGCATCATATAGGTTAGGGCTTACATACGCATGGTTGCCTCGTATGCATGCACCATTCCTATCAGTCTACATGCACTATCTAAGTCAGTCTGTACACAAGTCAGTCCACGTTTGTTAACATCACTGTCATTGTCTCTTTAGTCATAACTATCAGAATCTAATACACTCTTCTCAAATCTATAGGTCATTATAGATTCCCAAAGTCAGCCACTGAGATCCCCATCCTGGGTCAGAAGTTCGAACAGTCGTTTGGTCAAGATCTGCCCGCCAAGTCACTTTAACATGAATCAAGAAGAATTAGAAAATAAGGTCACTGTGTTGGGAACAACCATAAGCCATCAATCTGATCGCCTGGCCCAAGTTTTGAGTTTCATGGAAGAACTGAAACAACAGCAGCCACAGTACCCACCTGGTTTCCCACCACAACCAGGGTTCATACCACCACCACCGCCTGGGTTTGGACCGCCTCCCGAGAATAATAGGGAAGAAGACTGGTTTCAAGGGGTCCTGCTGCTTGCATATGAGAAGAAGCTCCAGGAAAAAGTGGACAAAGTTGACAAGCTTGAAAGTGTGTTGAGGAAGAGCAAAGGGATTGATGATTACATGTTAGACCTGGAAGGCCTCTTTGAGCCCATCAAGCTAAGGCTGCCCGAGAACTTCGAAATGCCTGAAATTGACCGTTTTGATGGAACAGGGAATCCAAAAAGTCACATCAAGTTGTGTATGAGCATCTTCCAATCGATGGGCTGCACTCATGAGCACATTGCGATGCTGTTCCCGCAAACCCTTAAGAATGCCGCACTATCCTGGTTCCTAACCCTTGAAGCCTCCAAGACCCGAGTCTGGGAAGACGTTGCTAGAACTTTTATTGATCACTACTCTTACAACCAAGAGTTTGATATCACCATCCGGGATCTAGAGACTACCAGGCAGAACTTCAATGAGTCCCTCACTGCGTTCTTGAGCAGATGGAGGAATAAAGTGGCTCAAATGATCCACAGACCTGTTGAGAAAGAGCAAGTACGTATGCTGGTCAAGAACATGCAACCAGTATATCATGACAAGCTATTCTACCAATCCATCTCCACATTCAAATAGCTATTTGAAATAGGCACCAGAATAGAGGATGCCATCAGAGAAGGAAAGTTAAAAAAGGATGAACCCCAACACCAGTCCAATAGACCTAACTACTCCTTGGACTCCCCAGATATCAATGCACTTAGCAACCAATCAATGGCCTACGCCCTTCGTCCATACCAGTCCATTCCGCCAAATCGTCCAAAAGGCCTTCGTGAATTCTCCAAACTTGATGTTCCTCTTTCCACAGCCTTGAACCACCTACTCAAAAAGGGCCACATGCAGCTCCTCCCTCATAAGCCGCTACCAGATCCTATACCCTCCCACTACAACATAAGCCTACGATGTGCTTATCACCAAAATCTAGGCCATACCACCAATCAGTGCATCCGCCTCCTCCATGACATTCAGAACCTTATAGAAGATGTCCCCTATCCTAATCTCATCAACTATCTTGGCTAGGACCAACCGATCGAATGATCCCTTCCGTCGATGTTAATGAATGTTGAAGCTATGCGGTAAAGTGATGGTGTTTGGAACTTCCGCTAAAAAAAATAGAATAAGAATAATAAATAGGTCGCAAAGACACTCCATTTGAGACCAGGTCGAGTCAAGTTGAGTCTGTTCTATGTTCCGAGTCCATTTCAATTCTAGTCTTGTGATCGAGTCTGTCTGTCATCGAGTCGTTAATAAGTCTGTAAACCTTCTCTATTGATGGAATGAAATCTCATTTTGCTTAGTCTGATGTGTCTAATCATAAATCCATGAATCACTAAACTGAAGTGTCACTTTTTAAATTACCATGGATATTACTCTGCTAATAATTTTTCTACAACAAAACAAAAAAGAATCCTGAAAGGTTAAAGTCGATTTCACGCTGACACTGATGAAGAGCTAAGAATTAAACAGTCTTACTTTAAGAATTAAAGATGCTCTTGCCTCAATCTTGAAAAGACATACTTGAAACTGACTTGAGGCTTGCCCAACACCCTTTTTCCACCATTTCGAAGCCTTAAGCCCAATCCAATTGGGAGCCACACAATCTGTCTGATTGAAAGCAATGCAAACTTAGCCCATGATGGTAGCCAATCATTTCAATGAGTTTCATCTCCACTTTCAAAAAAAAAAAAAAAAAAACAAAAACAAAAACAAAAAAAAAAGAAAGAAAAAGAAAAGAAAAAGCTCGCTAGGTTGAAAACCCAAAAGGGTACCTAGGCAAATGTTAGAGCTGAAAAAGGTGTTGATTTCCAGAATCTGACCCTAGCCAGTCAAAATGTTGGAGAAAATTTTGATGAAACAAATGAGAGAATCATACGCTTCAAGATACATCTTAAGAACGTGCCAAGATCATATTTCAAAAAGCACGGAATAACCACAAATAAATTCCGAGAGCTGACATGCACATTTTGGAATTCTAAGAATGCGATTGAAAGATCTCACAAGAATCGACTACATTATAAAGCAAAATTGACTGGCTAGGCGAAAGTGAAAAGGATCAATCCTCAAAACAAAACGAAAAGAAAAAGAAAAAGAAAAGAAAGGGAGATTGAAACTGAATCCTTTTATTCAAAGCTACCACAAGTGGCTTAAGTTCGAACTTATTTGACGATTGGTTTGAGAAACCCTCATACCCAATTTTTTTCAAGCCCTGACTTGAACTACGCTCGACCTGATTCCCACTCAGGGATACGTAGGCAACCGTATCAGTTCGGTCGACACCATCATAATCAGCCCCTCTTCTCTCAAAGACTTTGGCCCGAACTACGTTGGACCTGATCCCCGCTCGGGGGTACGTAGGCAGACTTTTAAAAAGAAAAATGGATGGCTCGCTAGGTCAAAATCCGAAAGGACGCCTAGGCAAAAATTAGAGCTAAATCCAAGGTGAGCAAAAACAAGAGAGATAAAAGAGCTTGCTAGGTCACCTCACTGGTGCCTAGGCAAAAGTTATGAGCATTTGAGAGATTAAAGTCACGGTCCTTGACTCAAGCCAGAAAATCACCTTCCATACTAGGGGCAAACTTTGGCTACTCGCCTCATTTGCCTGAATTTTACTATATACCCTTCATACAAGGGGCAAACTTCGGTCACCTACCTCGTTTGCCCAAAACCTCCAACAAACATCTTCCAAACTAGGGGCAAACTTCGGTCACCTACCTCGTTTGCCTATGAACTAGGGGCAAACTCCATTTTCCTAACACGATCCCTTCACACCAAAGGGTGAGTTTTCAAGTCACCAAGTTAGTTTGAAAATTTTGAAATAGAGCATCTTTTACTCTAAAAGCTAAGGCACTAATTCAAAGCACTTCCTGGGAGAAGTAAAAAATTGACTAGATCACTAGGGAGGAATTTTCAAATATCAGATTTATCAGCAAAATGCTACCATGTTAAGATGAAGGGTGAACACCAAAAGAGAAATGGTACATCATTTATGACAAAGGCACATCAAGTTTTGACAAGACGAGCTTGTTTTATTTTGGTGTCAAATGTGTCGTCCTCGTGCGTCAATGTCTATCAAGTTTTTGAGTCTGTTGTAGTCTCAAATGTGTAAGTCAACAGTGACTAATAAAATTTTCAAATCAAGTTATAAAGAGCATGCCAATACAAGCAGGAGTACCAAACACCATTACTGCACCGGTTAAGGCGTCAGCATGAGAAGCGTCCAAACTTAGGGCAAATGCAAATTTCATCCCTTTCCAAACCATCAAAAGTTGACCATCATCTCTTTGCTACATAAGTCCATGAGTGGCTGTTGATCTTCCTTCCCTCGTCCATGCAACATAAGTCCATGAGTGGCTGTTGATTACCTTCCCTCGTCCATGCAACATAAGTCCATGAATGGCTGTTGATTTTTCTTCATCTCCAAGCAACATAAGTCCATGAGTGGCTGTTGATTGATCTTGGATTGGGCACCATAAAGATTTGATCAACCACGACAGATTCAGAGATGGATCCCGGTTCTGGGCCAGCAAGATTTGATCAACTATGAGAGATTCAAATTTGAATCCTGGTTCCCGGTCAAGAGAAGTAGTTGAAGAGAGATCCCAGAAAGAGTCGCTTCATCCCCAGTAGATTCAGTTTAATCCCCAGCAGGCATATCGATTTGTACATCGTCAGTTCAATTTATGATAGTCACAGTAATTCACTGTCGACTCGTCATCTCGATTCGTACATCGTCAGTTCAATCATGACAGTCACAGTAGTTCACTGTCGACTCGTCATCTCAATTCGTACATCGTCAGTTCAATCATGACAGTCACAGTAGTTCACTGTCGACTCGTCATATTGATTCGTACATCGTCAGTTCAATCTATGATAGTCACAGTAGTTCACTGTCGACTCGTCATCTCGATTCGTACATCGTCAGTTCAATCATGACAGTCACAGTAGTTCACTGTCGGCTCGTTATATCGATTCGTACATCGTCAGTTCAATCTATGATATTCACAGTAGTTCAGTGTCGACTCGTCATCTCAATTCGTACATCGTCAGTTCAATCTATGATAGTCACAGTAGTTCACTGTTGACTCGTCATCTCGATTCGTACATCGTCAGTTCAATCATGGCAGTCACAGCAGTTCACTGTCAACTCGTTATCTCGATTTGTACATCGTCAGTTCAATCATGACAGTCACAGTAGTTCATTGTCGACTCGTCATATCGATTCGTACATCGTCAGTTCAATCTATGACAGTCACAGTAGTTAACTGTCGACTCGTCATCTCGATTCGTACATCGTCAGTTCAGTCTATGACAGTCACAGTAGTTCACTGTCGACTCGTCATCTAGATTTGTACATCGTCAGTTCAATCCATGACAGTCATAGTAGTTCACTGTCGACTCATCGTCTCAATTCGTACATCGTCAGTTTAATTCGTGATAGTCACAGTAGTTCACTATCAACTCGTCGTCTCAATTCGTACATCGTCAGTTCAATCCGTGATAGTCACAGTAGTTCACTATCGACTCATCATCTCGATTCGTACATCGTCAATGCAATCCATGGCAGTTACAGTAGTTCACTATCGACTCGTCATCATCAGTCCAATCTATGACAGTCATAGTAGTTCGCTGTTGACTCATCACCTTAATTAGTGTATGGTCAGTTCTTCTGATCACTGTTAGTCTAACCGTTGGTCCAACCCATGACAGTGACATAGCTCACTAACTACTCGTCATCTCGATTCGTGCATCGTCAGTATGTTGTGTTCATCATTCTCATTCAAAATCTTGGGCTTCCATGTCCATTAATGGTGCTTCTGTGTCTGTCGCTTGACATCTCTGGTTTTTATGTCTTGAGTTCTTAGGGTTTCTGTGTCTAGGGCTTCCATGTCCATCGGTTATCTGTCAAATTTCATCTTTGATTAACGTCCTCTGGGACCCCACGTTCGATTACTTTCGCTTGCAAAGCACACTTCCCAAATTCCAGAAGTTTACCCCTAGACCCAGAGTCTTCTAAACCTTGATGTCCTTATCCGAGTCATCCACCACATCACAGTCGCAAACACTAGCACAACACCAGCCCACTCGGAGTGGCACAGCCCATAACACCTGCTCATACTAGGGTCGTAACACTAGACATGATAGGACTCATGACACAATTCATATCACATCCATGCACTGCATATCATCCTCATAGCATAGCATCCGCATGTCTTATTGTGCATGTGTGATCTGTTCCCTTGTGCCCTGAACTACGTCTTGGTCTGATTCCCCTTGGAATACGTAGGCAGTTCACACAGAGCACGACCAGCACTAACCTCAGCATCATTGCATCTTTTGCTACGCTTTTTATCCTAAATCTATAACCTCCAAAAAGTCCTGTCTCTTCAAAGCTTTGGCACTCGCTTGCGACATGCGTTGCCTCGTAAGTTCATGCCAAAGAGGGGCAAACTGTAGACACCCCATTTTTTCAGCTATCAGATTTAGGAGACCCATGGTTTGGTGGTTCACAATGATCGTAAAAGACTCAAAAGGACTCTTGGAAGTCAACTCTATCTCTCAGAATGCTCAAAATGACCAAAATACCCCTGAAAGCCCGAAAACTCCAAGATTTGGTTCCAAAGTTCTAAAAACATGCTACGTCGTAAGAAAAGTGATCAAATGAGTTTTTAAGAAAACTTGGATGAAATCGTCAGCTCCCAGAGACCCCCGGAAGTCCCAGAAGCTCCCAGAAAGTCCCTGTTGACCGATTTGACCAAGGTTTGACCAAAGTTTAACCAAGTTTGACCAAGTTTGACCAAAATCATCCAAATTCACCAGAATCATTCTAGATCATGAGAAAAATATTAAAATGAGTTTTAAAAGAAATTCGAGCAAAAATGTCAACGCCTGGGAACTCCCAGAAGTTTCCAGAACCTCCCAGGAATCCCAAGTTTGACCAGTTTGACCAGAATTTGACTTTAAAAATGGGCCACCGTAACAATTTTCAAATATTTTTCATGGATACTAGAGGTCAATAGCTTTCCAACGGTATATCGCACACAATTTTCGGATTTAAAACAAGTCTATTATGAATTTTCGAAGGCGAAAAAAATGATCAAATCGGCTTTTATCGCAAATACTGCAAAGCTTTTCAAAGTGACCTATTCCCGAACTATTTATTATGTAAAGTAGACTCCATTACCTTTCCAACGGCATATCACAACCTTAGTTTGGAGTTCATACGCATTTTCTGTGAATTTCAGACGAAATAGGGCCTTTTTGCGAATACCGGAACCTCAGGGGGCCTAAACAGCATTACCTGGACGAAGGAGGAGCAGTGCCGCCGCGGCACTGGCCCACTGCCGCCGTGGCACTGGCCTAGTGCCGCCGCAGCACTTCCCTCCAGAACAGTGTATTTTTGTAAATTTTCTTGGGGATTCATTTTGATTAATTGAAAACCAAAACGACGTAGTTTTATGTTCACAGATGTTTGGGACGAATGGGAACACTTCTAAAATCCCAAAACCACCCCAAATTGGCCTATATAAACCCCCTATTGCTATTCATTTTAGGGGTGTCAAATGAAAGCTTAGAAAAAGTTTGGGAGAGAAAGTTGTAGAGATAAGGTTAGAATAAAGAGAAAAGAAGCTTCCTTCTTTGATTTTCAAAACAAAAGTGAGTTCTAAACTTTGTTTTTACTTCATTACTCCCATTTACTTCAACATTCAATACACCCAACCACCATTTTAGTTAGCATTTAAGAGAGTGGAAGCTTCTTCCATGTCCAATGTCATTACATATGAGTGAAACACCAAACTACAAGTTCTATACATCATGAATATCATCTATTGATTGATATCTATTTGCTTGTTTGCTTATATAATGTTCATCTCTTCTCATCTCATTTCTTTTTTATTTTCTTTATTTACTTACTAGTCCATCATCATCTAGATGATGACATGAAGTTTGAGGTGAGTGAATCCTTATGGATAATAGCTCTTGACCTCAAAAACATGTTTGATAGATGATGATCATAACTTCAATACCTCTTAGGTATCCTTTAAGTTATGTTCAAAATGAAAATAAATCTCTCCAATAATCTTGGAGGTTCTTGATGATGAGTTTGATGTTGGAATTTTAAGTGGCTATAATCTTTATTGAGTATTGAAAATTCATTTTCAAAACCTCTATTTCAAAACCCTTCTCAATCCCTCTCATTTTGGTTTCAAGAAATAAAACCTTGTTTTCTTCAAAATCTTCAAAATAGTGAGTCAAAACAGTGAGTGAGCTGAGTTCAAAGATTTCTCTAGAACTCAATACTCAATGTATGGATGAAAGGCCACTTGGAAAGTCTTCCTAAGTCATTATAGAACACCCAAGATTTTTGGTTTGACTTGGAAGTACTTGCAAATGGTCCATTTGGACCCAAACATTCCTTCCAGACATTCTTCCTCTATTCTCACAGCAGCTTGGTTGACTTCCAACTTCTTTTTCAGAAACCGTTTCCAAAAGGGGTGGTCCCAAATTATTTTTCCCTTAAACATCAATGTCTTAGGAAACCTTCTGTATAAAATGGGCCTCTAGATCATCTGTTTTCATTTTCTAAGATTTTTTAACATTTCAGTCGACAGTACGGACTCTGTTTCTGAGTGACCTTCATTGTTTATATGATTTCTCTCAATCTGTGATAGTTATTAAATATTGGCTTTTTGGGTAGTGTTATATACACAATAAGGAAGATCTCCATAAAACATCATGTACTGAAAATATTCCTAACCCCTCTTTTCAATTTTCAAAAGATCTAGTTACTATTCTGTCCATTATTCACAGCAAGCACATTTTAACTTTCCTTCTTTGATTTGATGCTTATATGCATTCCAAATTAGTTCATATCTTAGGAAGTAGTTCTTACTACATTTTTACATATCCCATGTTGATTTCATTCATCCATTCACACTCATTTTAGACTTCTAAGTCATTCTAGGAATCCATGAACACAAAGCACACTACAACCTTGGCACATTTTAGATACATACATTGCATCCATGCAAAGATTTGGGGTTTTTGTGACTCCTAATCTAAGAAGATTATAAGGAATGATCATGATCACACGTTCATGCTTCTCCCGATCTAATCAACCTTTCTTATCCATCCCGGGGATTGAGAGGTCTTCTTTTCTCAAAGAATAACATGCATCATACTAGCTTGCTAAGCATATCTTGATTTCTTTGTTTATTTGTTTCAAAAGCAATTCATGTCCCCTTTAGATTAAGGAAACTTAATTACTTGATACATGATTAGACAATTTTTCCTAGGTTTATTTGTGTGATCTTTCACTTTACATTGCATGATATTTGACTTAGATCTTATGAATGATATTTTATCTTTAGATCTTCCATTTTCAAGTTTCTTATGTGATGTAATATACAATCATAGTATTAATTGCCGAACCATACATAGTATCAGATGATTATTTGGATACAAATTGAGGCCCGTCGAAAGACGGGGCGAGTTGAGGGTGTTTTAGTCGTGACAAAGGCTCTTTCCTCTCTCGTACCAAAACCCCGAACCAAGTTCTTTGGTTATGAAGGGCCGGTGCCCTTATCCGTTTGGGTGAGTCAAAATTAGGTTTCTTGGTTCCTTAAAGACCAAGTGGCGACTCTGTATCTGTTTTCAGCAGACCTACCATTTTTTCTTTCTTTGATCCGAATCAAACAATTTCAAACCTAAAAGGCGGGCCCCTCCCAAAATGCCGGTGTCCACAACTATGAAGAAACCTTCTCGCCGGTGACCATGCTCAAGTCCATCAGGATACTCTTATCCATTGCTACATGCCTAGATTATGAGATCCGGCAGATGGACGTCAAGACTGCATTCTTGAATGGCAATCTTGTGGAGGGCATCTATATAAAACAACCAGAAGGGTTCAAAGCTGGTTGGAAAGGTAACTTGGTATGCAAGTTACAAAAGTCCATTTATGGGCTTAAGCAGGCATCTAGGAGTTGGAACATCCGATTTGACCAAGCGGTCAAGTTGTTTGGTTTCATACAAAATCTAGATGAACTTGTGTATACAAGAAGTGTGAAGGAAAAGTGGTGGCTTTTCTTATGCTTTACGTTGACGACATTCTACTCATTGGAAATGATGTAGCGGCATTGTCAACGATCAAGGTTTGGCTAGCTAGTACTTTTGATATGAAGGATCTAGGAGAGGCGAGCTATATTCTAGGGATAAAGCTCTTTCGGGATCGCAAGCAAAAGATAATGGGATTATCTCAAGCTTGTTATATTGATAAAGTGCTAACTAGGTTTTCAATGGATAATTTGAAGAAAGGTTTGTTACCTTTCAGGCATGGTTTAGCGTTCTCCAAGGACCAGTGTCCAAAGACATAAGAGGAGAGGAATTGCATGATAGAAATTCCCTATGCTTCGGCAGTAGGAAGTCTCATGTATGCGATGTTATGCACTAGACCAGATATCTGTTTTACTGTTGGCGTAGTTAGCAGGTATCAGTTGAATCCAGGTCCAGAGCACTAGATAGCCGTTAAGCACATTCTTAAGTACTTAAGAAGGACTAAAGATTACATGCTTATGTACGGTGGTAGTGAGTTAATTCCAGTAGGATACACTGACTCGGATTTTATGTCAGATAAAGATTCGAGGAAGTCGACGTCCAGTCATCTCTTTACCTTAGGAGGTGGTGTTGTTAGTTGGAGGAGCATTAAGCAGAAATGCATTGCAGACTCAACTACAGAAGCTGAGTATGTGGCTGCTTGTGAAGCCGCAAAGGAAGCTGTTTGGCTCAAGAAGTTCCTTATGGAACTTGAGGTGGTACCAGCATCGCTGTCGCCTATTACACTTTATTGTGATAATAGTGGGGCAGTGGCTCAGTCCAAGGAGCCAAGGAACCACAGAAAGGGAAAGCACGTAGAGCAGAAATATCATCTTATCCGAGATATTATTCAACGTGGAGATGTGACTGTCACCAAGATTGCCACCGCTGACAATCTTTCTGATCCGTTTACAAAGGCCTTGCCACAGAAGGTCTTTGATCGTCATCTAGATAGTCTAGGTCTGAGATGTAATCCTATATGGTTGTGAGTGCAAGTGGGAGTTTGTTGGGTTTGTGCCCTCAAACCATTACTTTATGTATGAGACATTGACATTTTAATATATGGATATCAGCTTTACATTTCATTGTGTGTGTTTATTTCATGAGATGATTGTTAATCCTCAAGTGTCATAGTAATTAATTCGTGTGTGTATGAGATACATACAAGTGAGATATGAATTACTATTCTTTGATACTTAGAACTTGTCATAGTGGATGATGAGACTAGATATCTCATCAGGTTTACACTGTAGCATGATTGACTACCATTGGATGAAGTGATGAATCTCAATCACTAGAGTGTAACTCTCAATTAATATGCTAGTGCTTATAGTGCATTGACAAACCTGAGCTTTCTTATTAACACTCAAGACTGTTAAATAGTCAATAGGAACTCATAACTTGTATAAGGTACGTGTTCTCAATCTTAAGACGATTATGAACACAGACTGTGGATATGACTGCTTTGACTTACCAATCAGTGAGGTCTATAAAAGATCAACACCTGGGTATCTTGGGTATGTCATGTTCATAGGGTTGTGAACATATATTGTCAAGACAGAATCTACCCTCTGTTTTAGAGTAAGCATTCCAATGAGAATGTCACCAAGTTGGTTACTGAGTACTGCAGTCTTGTTGATAACAGTTATCAACATGTTTGGTAATCATGAGAGGTGAATGGGACTCAAGGAATACAAGAAGTAATAATGATTCAGGTTGACAGTAACAGTTATCCGACTACCTGAATATGATTACGAATGCTGAAGGTAGAGGGACATTAGTACAACATACAAGTCTAGTTATCGCTTCAGATATGTTCTTTTGCGTTGGAGTTCATTTATCGTTTTATAGTGGAGTAAATGTTAACTGATCAATTGATTAATTTGCTGATCGAAGAGTTTGGTCATGGGAATTAATCAACTGATTTGAGCTAACAATAAAGAGCCTAGGAGGTCCCACTCTTAGCTCCGCCAGGATACTATTAGAAATGTATACTAAAAGCCATGTTTTACGTAGTTAATTTATTATTTTAATAAAATCAGTTATTCCATTTTTATGAGAATCTGCGTGGGCAATGTTTGTGTTATATTATTGATTTAATATTATGTATGTGTGTCTCTCATTCTACATAGTAGGTGGTTTGGTGTGTAGAGTTCGGCTTACACACGGAAGATCAGACCACTAGATATTGTAGAATGTAAGATTTTGATTTACTGTCTTAGATGGGATTGGACACACCATCGGTAGGACTGCAGCATGGTGTTGTAGTAGGTTTGTCTTGACTGCGGGAAACGGTACAGTTTCAACTCACTATGCTGGTACACTTTGTGTATTAAACAGGACCGACTTGGGGTAATTATCTTTATACTGACTTATAAGATAATTAATACCTCATGGCTATTATGAGTGCTTATGCTCTAAATCCTAATTTAATTTATAGACACGTACATTTGATATTTATTCTTTGATCCCTAAAAGGGTGAGATCCTTAAATGGGTCAATATCTCATTAGATTGGGTGACAATATTAATTGTGTGGTGGATATTAATTAATGATGGAATCCATGTCTCAATTTTGGGATTGATGATATCCCCTTGAGAAAGCTTATAAGTTTTGATTATGTCAAACCCTGCAAGTGGATTTTGTATCCGACATATCAGATAAGTTAAGCAGAGGATCTTAAGGAATTTTAAGAGATTAATTAGATATGATTGTCAGTAATTATATTTAATTAATGGATATCTGTAATCTTAACATGGTGAGATATTAAGCATTTAATAACATGGAGCTCGAAATTTATTTTTGAGATAAGGGTAGGAGTGTAATTATAATTTTTTAGTGGTATGAATTATATAATTTATGCAAATAGGAATCTGATTCAGTTCGAATGAGGGTTTCCTAATTTCATAAGGAAGCCTATTCCTTATTGACTTCTTATGGTCCCTATCGTAGCCTATATATATGCTGCCTTGGCTCTTTTCTCAGGTTGCATGATTTCATATTCTAAGCTTCCCTTGACCTCCTAGCTTTCTTCTAGAAGGGTTTCCACCAAACCCTAGTCTCTGTGAGCATTCAAGAGACATAGGAGTGAAGATCGATAGCGTCAGACAACGCTCACTAGAAGAGCTTCGGACTGCTCGATACTGATCGAAAGTTGCTGAATATTTTACACAACGTTCCTAACATCGAGACGGAGCTGCTGTTAAAAATTCAAGTAAATCGGAGATCGTTTAGTCCTCCTGATGAACACATCTTTGTCGGATCAATGTGATCGGGATTGAATCGTCACAGCAATCAAAGAGAGTGTTATAACTGGGAATAGAAAATAGAACGTAAAGAGGGAAGAGCAGAAAGCATAAAGGATTTCGAAAGAGCCCACACTCAGTTCGATATTCTGGCAGCAAAGGAATACGATAGAAGATCGTGAGCTGTTATCGAGCCCGTATTCTCGATTCGTCCACTACAGCAATCCATTTTTGCAGTTCAAGGTAACCCTAGTTCCGGCCTTGTAGGGTTATTGTAGTCTTCACATAATTTTTTTTGTAGTACCAACTTATACGCGCTGTCAATGGATTCTGGGAACGCAGTTTCCTAATAGTGGTATCAGAGCAACGTTGATTCTGCGTATGGGTTGGACGCAACCATATTGTCCAATAAAACAGATCTTATGCGTGTTTTGATGGATGGATAGAACGTAGAACTGTGCTAACCCTTGTTTTGCAGCATTCTTATTCCACTATTATGGTCACTGATTTTGTGTGATTGGATCCCACGATGGTTTTATTCGTGGTTAATTTTGCTGTTTTAATATAGTATGTGAACTCCTTTATGGAGGCATAAGATTTGTGTGTATTGGATCCCATGCTTGATTGATGTGTGGTTAATTTACTGCAAAGAAATAGCATGTGAACTCCTTTATGGAGGCATAGGGTTTGTGTAATATATCTCAAGTAAATCCGTGAAGACAGTTCGTGAAGACAGTTTACAAGCAGTTTCAGAAAGCAATTTGGAGGCAATTTCTAAAGGCTGTTTCAGAAAACAGTTCTGGAAGGCAGCTGCGTAGTGGCAATATAGAGCTAATCGGGTTCCATGAAGATTTCTTCACAAGAGTTGCAGCTTGACCATAATAGTGGGATTCCTATTTTATTGTGGTTTCCTTATTTATGTGTGATTGAATGATTATTATTGTTTCATGTTTAATGAATAGGACAACATGGATAATTGTTCCTAGACCTATTTCAGATGTCTAGCTGTATGTTTAATTTATATTAATTTAAATGATGGACAACTACATGTGTATTTAGAAATAAAACTAATTCCATAATTTGAAAACATAAGTACTTATTTTCTAAAATCATAATAATAGAATAATTTTATTATCTACACATATGGGTTTCACAAGTACGGATGAATTAATCCTTGTCAAGTATTCCATTATTTTTTATTAATTAAATTAAAAGTTTTTCTAAAAAATTATAACCCTCAAATTTTTTTTAAAATTCTAAGTGGGAGAGGGAATTTATAAAGTATAAATCCCATGGTCTCCATCACTGGTTTGTAGATGATATGATTAATTTTGTGTGATGGCTCTAGTGTCATCCTCCCCATCGGATGTAGTTGATCATGGAATCATCAGTACAAACTTCTTTAAAAGAATATTTTGGGTGATTGTTGGTGTGGGTCACCTCTCCATCAGAGGTGTTCCTCATGGAACTCTTGACCTAGAATTAAGTGATGGTATACACTTAGCTATAAATAATTATATCCTCTCCGTCTGAGTCACTGTTATTATTTATAGGACCAAAGCAAGTCAGCAATTTAATTTTATTAGGCAAAGTACATTGCCTGGATAGTAAAATTAAAAGGCAATTGTCTATCTGAACAAATGATGGATAGAATATGGCTTCCCATTGAGTCATACTATTCGCGGTGTATCAGGTTGCTGGCGGATTCCTTTCAAATATGGTAGAGGGAACCAATATTTTCAACTCGAATCCATAGTAATTTTTGCCCAAACGTAATTATTTATGTTATGTGATTCTCAGGCTTTTAAATGGGTACTTTCAATACACTTGCTGTTATACTTAAAGAAAACAAACTTACTGGACCAAACTATATAGATTGGAAAAGGAATTTGGATATTGTGTTAATTGCTGAAGAGTACAAGTTTGTGCTTACTCAAGAATGTCCTGAGCAACCTGGTGAGGGGGCAACCGCTGAGGAAACCCAGGCTCACAAGCAACGGGTCAAGGCTGAAGAGATGGCGCGGTGTTACATTTTGGCATCCATGTCAAATGTTCTACAACATCAGCATCAGTCAATGACCAGTGTCTATGACATGATGGAGAGCCTCCGAGAGATGTTCGGGGATCAAAGTCGTGCTTCTAGGCAGGTTGCCATGAAAGACTTGATGAACACAACCATGGCTGAGGGGACGCCTGTAAGGGATAATGTTCTTAAGATGATATCTCTTCTTAATGAACTAGAGATCATTGGAGCTAAAATCGACGGGGAAACCCAGGTCGATATCGTACTCCAATCACTGCTAGAGTCTTTTAAGCAATTCTGCCTCAATTACAACATGAATAAATTTAAATATACTTTGGCGGAGCTACTTAAAGAACTCCAGGCAGCTGAGGGTCTCAACAGAAAGTCAGGGAGTGCTCTTGTGTTTGAGAAAGGTTCTGATTCAAAGCCGAAAGGCAAGAAGAAAATGAAAAAGGCTCAAAAGAAGGCCGCGGGTCCTCTGCCAATCCAAAAGGCCACGAGGACAATCGGGAAAGCCTAAAGGCAAATGTTTTTTTTGCAAGCAGCCAGGACACTGGAAGAAGCAATGTCCAATTTATCTCGCCAGACTGAACAATCAAGGTAAATCTCATTTACTAGATGTTGAATCGTGTTTAGCGGTCCGATCTACCGGTACCTGGTGTGTAGATATGGGAGCCACTGATCATGTATGCAATTCTTTGCAGGGGGTTCCAGGGAACCAGGCAGCTCAGTGATAGAGAGATTTATCTATATATGGGAAATGCTATGAGAGTAGCAGCAGTTGCAGTAGGAGATCTACATCTTAGTTTTTGTAGAGATAGAATTTTAATATTAAGAAATTGCCTTTATGTACCTTCTATTAGAAGGAATTTAGTTTCAATTTCTAGTTTAGTAAAGAATGGATATTCAGTTTATTTTAATAAAGTAGTAGTTATTAAAGAAAATACTTATACTTGATTCAGAACCTTGAAGGAAATACTTATATTTTCCAGCTAAAGTTGAATGACTACAATCTGAAAGAGGGATAGCAAAATTACACCATCAACAAACTATTTGACACAGAATATGACCTACCAAATGCTAGCTTAGAAACACAGGATGAAATGGTAAAAATTTGTCTTCACCAATTATATAGAAAAATATTGTTATACTAATTTCACTAATCTATTTTGTACAGGCAACACACTCTCACTCTACTGGAGAAGCATCAGCAAGTATGCCAAACAAACAAAAGAGAGCTGCAACTCAATTAGAAGAAGAGAATATTGGTGCAACAACAACACAAGTTGATACAAACAAGGCATTAGGAAAAATTAAAAGAACCAAGACCAAACAAACCTAAATAATCAGTTACCATGGATGATTCTCAAGTATCTAAATAAGTAGCTACTACACAAAAACTCCACAAACTACCGCAACCTATTAAAAACATATGTGATGTTTCCTATTCACTTATTATGCTTTTGAACTTAACTATAACATTTTCTACATGCATATTATGATGTTTTCTATAGGAATATTAGGCTTCCTATTCTTATGCATCTAAAAATTTGGGAGGCTCATTTGGAAACTAAGAGTTTCAGTTATATAAATATTGTGGCCCTGTAGCATTTCCCCGTAATTTTGGGTGTTCAATCATTCTCTCATATAAACTCCATATGGATATATAAATAGCATTCACATGTATATACACTTTTGATCTTGGGATTTCTAGGAGTTGTTCTTCTTTATACAATTTGACATATGTTTTGGTTTTCCCTTTTCAACCAATGGAAGTAGGCCAAGCATGGATTTCGTTGGTTTTTCATTGATAAATATACTTTTCCCATACTTTTATAGCATTGGAATCCATTTTGTTGATAAAACTTATGTTTTTCAAGGCGTAGGTCAACATTCAAGGGGTTATGCTTCCTGTTGCTACAAATATTTATCCCATCATCAGGTTTAATGCTTGTGTCATATGTGGATCCTGTGTATGGCTGAGGGCTCATATTAGGATATGGGTTTTGAAAATTTATGCTGAGTGTTTTTATGTGAGTGATGCTTTTGTTATATAGTTCAGGCTTGCTTTGGTCTGTAATGGTGCAATTTGGGATGTGCTTGGGATTGTCAACGGGTGTTTAGGCTGATTTATGTTTGTTGCACTCTATCTGTTTGGGTTTAGTCCTGTGTTAGTTTTTTAAAGGCTGGTATTGAGGTGTCTTCTTTTTCTATGCTAAGAACTTAATATTTTCTTTCAATCTTTATCTTTAAAAATGAAATATACTTATTATAATTAAAAAAAATTAAAATTATGAAGTCAATAGGGGTTAATACTATTTGGCATTTAACTCATAGAGCAGAAGCCCGTGCACAGCACGGGTTATCGACTAGTTCCTATGTATTCTTGAAGTTGTCTCCAAAATTGAAAATAATGCTCTCCAACAATCTTGGAGGTTCTTGATATGAGTTCAATGTTGATATTTCAAGTGGCCATAATCTCCATTTAAGTGCTAAAAATGCACTTGCAAAACCTCTATTTCAAAACCCCTCTTGAACCCCTCATTTTGATTTTAAAGAATAAAACCCTAGTTCTTCCCAAAATCTTCAAAACATTAAACGATCTGAGTTCAAAGATTTCTCTAGGATTCAATACTCAAAGTATTAACATGAGACCACTTGGAAAGCCTTCCTAACTCATTAGAGAACACCCATGATTTTTGGTTTGACTTGGAAACACATGAAAGGGGTCCATTTGGACCCAAACATTCCTTCTAGATATTCTGCCTTTACTATCATAGCAGCTTGGTTGACTTTCAACTTGTTTTACAGAACACTTTTCCAAAAGGCGTAGTCCCAACTCATTTTTCTCTTGAACTTCAGTGTCTTAGGGAACTTTCAGTATAATATGGGCCACTAGATATTTTGTTTTCATTTTCTAAGATTTTTTGACATTTCTGTCGACAGTACGGACTCCGTTTCTGAGTAACCTCTATTGTTTATATGATTTCTCTCAATCTATAATAGTTATTGAGGATTGGATTTTTGATTACTGTTCTAGACACAATAAGGATGATCTCCATAAAACATCATGAATTGAAAACATTTCTAACCCTACTTTTCAATTTTCACAAGATTAAGTCACTGTTCTGTCCACTATTCACAGCAAGTATACTTTTACTTCCATCCTTTAATTTGATGCATATATGTACTTCAAATTAATCCATATCCTCGGAAGTGGTCCATACCATATTTGTACATATCCCATGATGATTTCTCCCATGCATTCATTCATCTTCTAGACTTCTAAGTCACTTTAGAAAACTCATGTGCACAAACACACTACAACCTTGACACATTCTAAGGCCATGCATTACATCCATGCAAGATTTGGGGTTTTTGTGACTCCTAATCTAAGAAGATTGTAAGGAATGAATTCGATCACACATCCATGCTTCCCTCGATCTAATCTTACTTTCTCATCCGTCCCGGGGATTTAGAGGTCTTCTTTCCTCCAAGATTAACCTGCGTCATTCTAGCTTGCTAAGCATATTTTTTTTATCTCTTTGCTTATTTGTTTCAAGAACAATTCATGCCCCCTTTAGATTAGGAAACCTTGATTACTTGATATATGATTAGACGATTTTTTCTAAGTTTGTTTTCTGTGATCTTTCACTTTGCATTGTGTGATACTTGGCTTAGATCTTATGAATGATATCTTATCTTTAGATCTTCCATTTTTAAGATTCTTATGTGATGTAATATACCTATCATAGTATTAATTGTTGAACCAAATATAGTTAAAGATGATTATTTGGATGCTAATTGAGGCATGTCGAGAGATGGGGTGAGTTGATGGTGTTTTAGTCGTGACAAAGGCTCCTTTCTCTCTCGTACCAAAACCCCGAGCTAAGTTCTTTGGTTATGAAAGGCAGGTGCCCTTTATCTGTTTGGGTGAATCAAATTTAGGTTTCTTGGTTCCTTAAAGACCAAGTGGCGACTTTGTATCTGTTTTCAATAGACCTTCTTTTTCTTTTCTTTCAAAACAATTTCAAACAAACAAAGAGGTGGAATTCCGCGTATCCACAGGCACTAACCCAGCAAACTCCCACTTGCACTCATAACCATTCAGGACTACATCTGAGACCTACACTATCTAGATGATGATCAAAGACCTTCTGAGGCAAGGCCTTTATAAACGGATCCGCAAGATTGTCAGAGGTGGCAATCTTACTGACAGTCACATCTCCGCGTTGAATATATATCTCGAATTAGATGATATTTTCACTCTATGTGCTTTTCCTTTCCCTGGTTCCTTGGCTCCTTGGAAGGGGCCACTGCCCCCCTAATATCATAGTATAGCGTAATAGGTGACAGCGATGCTGGTACCACCCCGAGTTCCATAAGGAACCTCTTGAGCCAAACAACTTCCTTTGCAGCTTCACAATCAGCCATATACTCAGTTTTTGTAGTTGAGTCTGTAATGTATTTCTGCTTAATGCTCCTCCAACTTACAATACCACCTCCTAAGGTAAACAGATGTCTAGATGTTGACTTCCTCGAATCTGTATCTAACATAAAGTTTGAGTCAGTGTATCCTACTGGAATTAACTCATTGTCGTCGTACATAAGTATGTAATCTTTAGTCCTTTCTCAAGTATTTAAGAATATGCTTAACGATTGTCCAGTGCTCTTGACCTGGATTCGATTGATATCTACTAATTATGCCAATGGCAAAGTAGATATTTGGTCTAGTGCATAACATTGCATACATGAGACTTCCCACTGATAAAGCATAGAGAACTCCTGCCATGCGATTCCTCTCCTCCTGTGTCTTAGGACACTGGTCCTTGGAGAATGCTAAACCATGCCTGAAAGGTAACAAACCTTTCTTCGAATTATCTATGCAAAACCTAGTTGACACCTTATCGACATAACCAGCTTGAGATAAACCCATTATCTTTTGCTTGTGATCTCGAAAGAGCTTTATCTCTAGGATATAGCTCGCCTCTCCTAGATCTTTCTTATCAAAAATGCTAGCTAGCCAAACCTTAACCATTGACAATGCCGTTACATCATTCCCAATGAGTAGAATGTCATCAACGTAAAAAATAAGAAAAGCCACCACTTTTTCTTCACACATCTTGTACACACAAGGCTCATACAGATTCTGTATGAAACCAAACGACTTGATCGCTTGGTCAACAAATGTTCCAACTTCTGGATGCTTGCTTAAGCCCATAAATGAACTTTTGTAACTTGCATACCAAGTTATGTTTCTACCAGCTAAGAACCCTTTCGGTTGCTGCATATAGATGTCCTCCTCAAGATTACCATCCAAGAATACAGTCTTGACGTCCATCTGCCAGATCTCATAATCAAGGTATGTAACAATGGATAAGAGTATTCTGATGGACTTGTGCATGACTACCGGTGAGAAGGTTTCCTCATAGTCAATGCCCTCCCTCTGAGTGTAACCTTTAACTACAAGCCTTGCCTTAAAGGTCTCAACCTTTGTATCAAATCCTCTCTTCCTCTTGTAGACCCACTTACAACCAATGGGTTTAATATTGGCTAGAAGTTCTACAAGATCCCTGACCTAATTAGAATCCATAGATTCCAATTCAACCTTCATAGCTTTAATGAGCTGAATCTACATTAGCCATTGCCTCTTCATATGTGGTAGGATCAGATTCAGATTCTATGGAGGCAGCTTCAAAAACTTCTCCCAAGAACATATATCTGTCAGACTGACTGACCATCCTTCCACTACGACGAGATACTAGTGCGAGAATGGGTGAATAAGTGGTATTTTTTATTTTACATCATTATCAACTGTTACGACTGATGGCTCTCCTTCTATCTCTTTAAGATCAATCCTCCCCTTAGATTCATGGTTTATGATATAATCATCCTCCAAGAAAATAGCTTTTGTATTAACAAACACTTTTTGTTCTCTTGGATCATAAAAATACCATCCATAAGTACCCTTTGGATACCCTACAAAGTACATACTTCCGATCTAGAATCCAACTTGCTCATCTTTCCTTTCAGCACATGTATCGGACACCCCCAAATTCGGAGATGTTGCAAAGAAGGCTTGTGCCCAATCCACATCTCTCATAGTGTCCTTGGAATAGACTTGCTTGGTACTAAATTTAGTATGTATGTAGTGATTTCCAAAGCATAGCCCCAAAGGAATAATGGCAACTCTGAATAACTCATCATCGATCTAGTCATGTCTAAAAGAGTCCAATTCCTTATCTTCACTACACCATGCTGTTGAGGCATATCAGGTGCAATCAACTGTGACACAATCCCATTCTGTATGAGGTGATCAAAAAACTCATTAGAGAGGTACTCGCCACCTCGAGCAGATCGAATAGCCTCAATATGTATGCCTAATTGCTTCTCAGCTTCAACCCTAAACTCTTTAAACTTTTCAAAAGCTTCAGACTTGTGCTGCATTAGGTACACATATCAATACCTTGAGTGGTCATCAATAAATGTTATGAAATGCTCATAATCACCCTGTGCTCTAATATTTATTGGTCCACACACATCAGTATGAACTAATTCCAACAATGCATAGGTCCTGTTGCTCTTTGTGGTATAGGACCTTTTGGTCATCTTACCCTCTGAACAAGACTCGTAGACTTCCATTGATTCAAGAACCAAATCTCCTAAGACCCCTTCTTTGACTAGTTTGCCAATCCTATTTAGATTGATATGGCCAAGCCTCATATGCCAAAGCCTTGTTGGATTAGTGGAAGGTTCCTTTCTTTTAGATAGTATAGTTACCATTGAGTTATTAAGTTCTATGCAAGAGTCTTTAGAAATAGTAGGAATAATCACATACAAACCATTTGATTTGACACCAGAACACACAAAAGAACCATTTTTTTTATCACAAGTTCAATTCTGAAATGAAAAAACTAACCTTTATTCAATAATTTTGAAACTGAAATTAAATTTTGTTTCATTGAAGGGACGTAAAGTACATCTGATAAAATCAAAACATTATTGTCTAGAAATTCTAAAGCTACTACTCCTATAGCAACCGCAGAAATGGTTGCGCTAGATGCTAGAGTAAGTACGATCTCACCATCACTGTACCTCCTAGTTGATCTTACCCCTACAATGAATTACAGATATTGTTAGTCGCCCCATAATTAATACACCAAGTGCTTGAAGTATCCATTATAAAACTTACTTCAATCACATGTGATTCAATCATACCTTAAACTCTTATAGCTAAGAATTCTGGACAGTTCCTTTTCTAGTGGCCTTTCTCACCGCATTGGAAATACTTTCCTTTGCCTTGGCCACCCACCTTCCCTTTGCCCTTACCTTTTCCCTTAGATTTTACAATCTTTGGGACCAGTCCAACACCTGGACCACCAGTTCCAGCCTTCTTCATCCTTTTCTTACCTTTCGGTGTAGATCGGGAGGAAGACGATCTTTTCTTAATGTACAAAACGTTGCCCCCTGGTTTGATCACCCCTTCTGCTACCACTCATCAATTCAGTCATTAAGAAATTCATTTGATTCATATTGTAGTTTACTTTAAATTGAGTGAATGAAGGCGATAACGAATTGAGGATCATATCAACTTGGGTATGTGCGTTGATGTTGGCACCTAGGGTCTCCAGTTCGTTCAAATAACCAATCATTTTTAAAATATGTTCATTGACTGGAGTCCCTTCCGACATCTTCGCACTCATTATCTTCTGCATAGCAACCTGTCTGGTAGGTCTACCATGATCTCCAAATATCTCTTTTATTGATTTAATAATGGCACTGGCAGAATCACTCGAATGGTATTGGTATTGCAACACATTAACCACAGAGGCCAATAGGTAACAACGAGTCATCCCATTCGACTTCTTCCACTTGTCAAACTCGTGTCTGGCAGCTGTCGAAGCATTTGTCATGGTTTCATTGGGGCATGGGGTGGTGAGGACATATATGTGATCCTCCGCAGTTAAAACAATGTCAAGGTTTTGTTTCCATTCTGTGTAGGTATTCCCAATTAGCTTGTTCTAAGTGAGTTTAGTGGCAAGTGGACTAAATGCAGATCCAGAAATAAAGATTTACTAAAAAAATCAAAAGGCAAAATCAATATAAATATCAGAATTTGATAGTTTGAAATAAAAAAAATCCTTAAAACTCTTATTTTTAAAACAAAGTTGCCGGAATATCAAAACGAAAGAGTAAAGCCTCTATGTGGCGGTCAATAATCGATCTTTCGATTAATCATGACTTGTTTGCTATGCAACTCTTGCAAAATAAGTTATGACTCCCGAGCCTAATTTATCTTTAAGTTTTTGAATAATGCCCCATATGGGATTCTTATCCATAGCTTAGCTAGTGTATGCCATTAACTAGGATCCAATGACAACTACCTCAAGTTGTGCCTCTGTGTGGTGGTCATCCTCTAATACGTCTGATTGATCAAGTTCACATCTAGTAACCAAGGAGTAGTGTACCCTCTGTATGTAATGATCACCCCTGGCGAGGTGACACAGAATGCACTACTCATCTTATAGTGAACTGTTAATTGAATATCATGGGTGTTATATAAATAAGTCCCTCTCCTACTCAATTTGATAGTAAAGGATTTTACTTTTGGAAAAATTGTTTCCACATATTACCCATAAACATCTAATGTTTACTAATGCGTTGAAACACTTTTTGGATTTTATTTTAGAAAAATTATTTTACTTGCATGCAACCAGTAACAATGTTCAAACGCCAATCACAAACCAAGCACATAAAAAAAAAACTAAAATTGAAATAAAAGCAGTCATATGCATCTATCACCCATGGCTCTATCTTCATAGAATCTCCCTCTTGGTTTGATCGCCTATGGCTCTATATTCATGGATAACGGCTTCTCACTCCATCTCATGGCCTTTCTAATTCTATTACATTGGACTTATGTTCGAAACTTACAATTTATCTAGAAACAAAAAATACAATAAAATATAAGGCTAGGAAAACCGGTGCAACTTTCCTATTCGCAGGATTGAAGTCGCAGCGCCCTTTATATATGCCTTAAAACCAAACCAATAATTAAATATAGCATGCACCAATCTCAAACATTCAAATACAAAATTTAAAGGACATGGTGCTATGGGAGATAGTGGACTAATCTTGCTCCAAAAGGGTTAGTCGTATGCACACTCATGCATATATTTTAAATATATGTAACTATTGGAACCTCTAATTGATTCACACAGTACATAAACTCTTTACGTACTCAATTAGAACTTAAAACAGCATCTCAGTTCTCTGTCACACTTCGATCGATCGACAAATTTCTGATCGATTGAATATAGTTCAATTGATTGAACATTCAGTTTCACATAATGTTTTGAAAAAATTTATAGAATAATATAAAATTAAAAGTATATGATTTTGAAACCTTTTAAAACTGTGAAAAAAATACCTGGATAGAGAATCGGTCTCGATCGATCGAAAGTTGTTCGATCGCTTAAGAATAGAGAGGTTCGAGCGATCAAACGTAATTCGATCGATCGAACCCACCATGCATCCAATTCAATCACAGATTTGTATTCTACAGCGAGACTACTGTAGAAACAGATCTGCAACGATGAAGTTTCAAAACCAGTCCTAAAATCAACATGCAAATCAAAACTAATGTTCCAAAACGCATCTATAGATCCAAACAAGCGTAGCTCGGATACCAATTGTTGGATTTAGGTTTTGAAAAACTTTAAATCAAGCACAGCGGGAAAAAAATTTGTTTATAAAACTAATTGGTGGCACGGATCTACAACTCGTTAACGCTATAGATGTGTACAAGAGAAAGGACAAGAATTATATACCTTAGGTCTTGAACCCAATTACGATTTTCTCTGACTTCCAGCAGCCTCCACTAGATGGCCTTCACTCTTATGACTCCTACAGATGCTCCTGGAGAGGCTAGGGTTGGTGGGAACCCTCATAAAGAGGATAGAGTAGCTTTGGGAACCCTAAACCAGTTTCTGCAGCTTCTGGTATAAGAAAATGACGAACTCTATTTTCTGGACGCAACTGCCCTATTTATAGATTCCCAGAACCGACCTAACCTTCAATCGATCGAAGCTTTAATTTGATCGAAGCTTTGATCAATTGAACCACTTTCGATCAATCGAACCTGTCTAGACTTCAATCGATCAAAGCAACTCCGATCTATCGAACCAGTCTTGACAGCATCCTCAAGTGCCTTTCCAAGCATCCTAGCGGAGCTAATAGTGGGACCTCCTATGTTCCTAATGGTTAGCTCAGACCAGTCGTTAATTCCCATGACCAAACTCTTTGATCTGCAAATCAACAAACTGGTCAGTTAACGTTTACTCCACTATAAAACAATAACTGCACTCCAATGCAAAAGAACATATTTGAAGCGATAACTGGACTTGTATGGTGTACTAATGTCCCTCTACCGTCAACATTCATAATCATATTTTGGTAGTCGGATAACTATTACTCTCAACCTGAATGATGGTTACATCTTCTATTTATTGAGTCCCATTCACCACTTATGATTACCAAACATGATGATAATTACTTATCAACGAGAATGGATTTCTCAGTAATCAACTTGGTGACATTCTCAAGGGAATGCTTACTCTTCAATAGAGGGTAGATTCTATCTTAACAATATATGTTCACAACCCTGTGAATATGACATACCCAAGATACCCAGATGTTGATCTTTAAGACCTCACTGATTGGTAAGTCAAAGCAGCCACATCCACAGAGTGTGTTCATAATCGTCTCAAAATTGAGAACATGTACCTTATAAAAGTTATGAGATCCTATTAACTGTTGACAGTCTTAAGTATCGATAGGAAAGCTCAGGTCCGTCAATGCACTATAAGCACCAGCATATCAACTAAGAGCTATACTCTAGTGATTGAGATTCATCACTCTATCCAATGGTAGTTAATCATGCTACAGTGTAAACCTAATGAGATATCCAGTCACAGCATCCACTATGACAAATTCTAAGTATCAAAGAATAGTAATTCCTATCTCACTTGTATGTATCTCATACACAAGAATTACTTACTATGATACTTAAGGATTAAACAATCATCTCATGAAAGAAACATACACAATGAAATGTAAAGCTGATATCTATATATTAAAATGTCAATGTCTCATACAAAAAGTAATGGTTTGAGGGCACGAACCCAACATGTTGGACGTATTTGGATGCTAGGGTTTGGGGGAAACCCCTCCAGAATACAAACAATACAATAACTTCTAGGAGAATAAAGGACGTGTATATATATGTTCTGCCCGTAGTTTTTGAATTTATAAACTTTTGAACTAACCCAAGTACAAATCGAGTGCCAAAAGTGGAAATCGATTACCTTATCAATCGATTGCCTTAGAGTAAAATTGATTGCTCATCCAACGATTGCATGTTGTATCAATTGATGGATCTGAACAACAATCGATTGATTCCAACTTTATCCCAAATCTCCTATTGTATTGTTGCTTTACATCCAAACATCCTTATGAGCTAAGAGTGGAACCCCTAGGTTCTTAATTAGTAGCTTTTCCATCTAGTCAAACTCTTTAACTAAGGAATCAACAGTTAATCAATTATCATTAATAACTCTATAAAATGATAATTGCACTCAGTACATAAGAACAAAATCACACATACAAAAGCAGTTACTAGACTTGTATAATATGATACAAATGTCCCTCTATCAGGCAGTATTCGTATTTATCATTGGGATGTACATTTGAAGATATTGTCGACCCAATAGATAAATACATCAGATATCCTCGAATATCATTCACTATGCTTGGATTACCAAATATGTCACAAACACTTTGTTGACAAGGCTGGCCAGCTCTCGGTAATCACTCCTAGTGAAATTCTTGAGTGAATACTTACTCTTCATTTTATAGAAGAGAGTAGAATTCCATCTTGACAGTACATGTTCCCAACATTGTAAATCTGATTATGCAAGATTCCCAGGTATTGATCCTGCTAGACCTCACTGATTGGTAAGTCAAAGCAATCAAGTATACAACTTGTGTCCATAATTATCTCAGGATTAAGGGCATGTCTACAAGTTTGAGTTCCTATTGACAGTGACAGCACTTAGGTGTCAATAGTTTTAACTCAGGTCCTTCAATGCATCTCGTGCACAGCATATCAACCAAGAGTCAAAGACTCTTATGAATGAGATTCATCATTCTACACCTTAGACGTTAATCATACTACAGTGTATACCTGATAAGTTATCCAGACTTATGATCTAATGTGACTTAGTTGAAACAACCAAGATTTGTGATTCATATCTCACAGTGTAATAACATACACAAATGAATCACATGCAACCATGTTCAAGGATTTCAATCTAATATTCATCTCATGAACTAATTAACAAAAATAAATGCATTATGATATTCCATTTTCCAACTAACCATAGTGTTAAAACTAATAGCAGCATTGTCTACGTGACATGTCAAAACCCTTAACCTGTAAGGTTTTGTAAAGGAACTTTGATGATCATCGACTGAAAATAATCCATAGTAAAACATCTTCATGTTATACTATATCCCTAGACAAAAGGACGTCACTAGACATGTATCCAGTGTAGCTAATTTGAACATTGTCCAAATCACCGTCACCTAGCATACATCTACTAGTTCTTTCTCAAGCATTATAGAATATATACTTTATGATAGTTCAGGGAACTGAACTTCTATTTGGACTAATATCTATAAACAACCTTAACGGTATAACAGATATCCCATACATAACATCACATCAAAAGCTTATCATTAGCCTTAAGAATATGATACACCTTTCATGAGACCTCTTTCATCTTGCATCGTAAGATGCAAGTTTTGAAAGAGCAATAGGTTATGTTGAAAGGTGAGTAACCTTTCTTAAATATTCCATGTTGAATCTTGCCAGTAACTTTCTTATATAAAAGTTTGAGATAATCTCATTATCTTAACTTTTCGATCTTGAATGAGCATCATCCAAAGATTATTGATCGCCTCACCGAGATCACAAATATCAAGTATACTGGAAAAACTTACCCTTAACCATTAAAAAATCTCCTTTAACATTTCTCAATGATAACGATGTCAATCACTATAATCACTACCACACTTCCTTTGACAAGGATCCTCTTATCCATATAAGATACATCCCTACTTTAGACGAATCTAAAGTATTTTAACAAACATATCAAAATAGATGTCCTTGTCTCTGGATTATTGCTTAAGTTCGTAGTCTTATGCAAATCACACACAAAAGCTTTGTCACTATAAAACTTCAATGCATAAGAGGATTTCAGCAATGCTGAGAATTCTCCCACTACAATGATGTACCAGTGAAGGAATGAATGAAGAAGTAGAAGATTTTAGTTCTAGATGATTTATAGATTTCCTTGAGAGATAAATTACCTTTACTCATTCTTTCTTAAAATTATCTTTCCTTTGCTAAAATTGGTTCTCAACCAACTTTTGTTTTCTTCGGATACATTATGATTCCATCAAGAAAACTCAAGGAATAGTAGTAAATCTAAATACATCATCTCATCACCCGATCATATCTAAAAGAAAATAGTTCTTTCTACCTGCTACACCAACTCGTAGAGGTGCACTAGGTGTAGACGACTGAGAAAGAATCTTATTCTTATCTTATATAGACAATAAATGCATTAGACAAATACTTACAATTTTGATCGAATCAAATGGCAATTATATTCTTGTACCAATAGCTCCTTATTCCAAACCTTTTGAGTTTTTTCACAAGATTGAGGATGAAGGTGCAATAGGTAAATCTATATCAATATCTAGAGTAGCCAATACTACTTTGTAACTCTAATGTTTATTGGCCTGCATACGTGAGTATGCCCTAATTCTAATAAGCCTTTGGTTGTGTGATTTTTCAAAAGAAAGGTCACATGAACATATTATCCTCTAAACAGGATTGAAAAATAGGTTGTGGTCTTAACAATCAAAAAATGTTTAGGATCTAATCCATCACTCCCTATTTATCCAATTTAGAATAATATGGTCTAGCCTCTAAAACCAAAGGTTAATAGAATTAGTTGAAGGTTCTATCTTTTAGATAATAAAATACCCACGAGTTATTTAAATACCACGTTAGATAATATATAAGAAACTAGAGTACACATACGCATACTTACTTGACAAGTTATTAGATCACATTAAAAGAACAACTTCGTTTAATAACAATTTTAGTACCAAAATTAAAAGAATAATTATTATTCAATAATTCAAAACTAAAATTCACCTAACAACTCTATAAGTTTTATTACAATATAAAACTACTAATCTAATAGCAACTCTTGCTTTAGATCCCAAAAAACAATCAAGACCTTCTAATCACTACACATTCTTATTTTTCCAATCCCATGCATCAATTACTAATATAATCAGAAAATTTGGAATAAGTGCTCCAAGTAGTTGAAGTATCAATTTTTTAACTTACTTCAAAAAAAATGGTGAGTGTAGCATACCTTGCTTTTTGGCAGTCAAGTATTCCATACAGTTCCTTTTCCAATGTCCTTTCATGCCACAATGGAAACACTTTCCTTTTGACACAACATCAGTCTTTCCCTTTCCAATTCTTGCCTTCTTCCCAATAGTTGGGATAGGCTCACATATCCTTGAGCCTTGCTTCTTCTTCTCTAAACTTGAGCCCTTAGGCTTAGTTCCAGAAGATGAAGCCATTCCAATGTTCTGAACATTTGGCTCCTCTTTGACTATTTCCTTCGTTGCGTTAAGAGAGCTCATCAATTCACTTGTTGAAAAAATTATTTTCCTCAATTTAAAAACTCTTTTAAATTGAATGAACAATGAAGGCAATGAATGCAATATTATGTCAACTTGAGTCTCACCATCAATGTCGGAGCCCAAAACTTCTAGTACTTTGAAATAAGTAACCATTTTAACAACATGCTCTCCTATTGAAGTTCCTTCCAACATCTTGGTGTCCATGATTAACTCCAAAACTCTACGCCTTGCAGCTCAGTTCAGTTCCCTAAAAATCTCATCGAGGTTCAATATTATAGCACGGGCAGTATGAATTTGTATAAACCCGAAAATTTATATGATACAATGGAATTCCCTTAACTAATTCTTTAATTGTCTTCAGAATATCAAGCCTATGTAATTAAGTCTTTGTATAGCGATCATAACTTTATAGCCTGATTGGGAAACCCACCATGAGTGTCGTGCAACTTTTACAAAACAACTCATGACTCCTAAACTTTTGATCTCTTAGTTTCTGGATAATGCTCCGTGTGAAGTCCCTTACCCATAGCTTAGCTAGTGTTCGCCAATAACTAGAATCCAATGACAACCGCCTCAAGTAGTGACTCAGTGTAGTGGTCACCCTATAACACGTTTCATTTATTCTATTCAATGGAAGTTCATATCTAGTAACCAATGAATAGTCCACCCTCTGTATCGAATGATCACTCATAAATGAGTGACATAGAGTATCTCTCGTACTTATAATGAACTAATAGGAATTTTAAATTTTGAAAAAATAAAACCATTGTTATTCATTACCCATAAATATCTAATATTTATCAATGTGTCAAAAACACCCATTTTCTTTAGCCATAATAAATTTAGAAAATCCAATTATCCATTTATCAATTAAAGAAACTAATTTTGACTAAACTAATGGTTTTTGCTGATGCATTCACAAAAAATATATATCGACATATACATAAATATGCACAATCAATCACTCGCACAAAATTAAATAAATAATCATGCATGAATAAAAACAAGCCCATCTCTCTCATGGTATTATCTCCATAGTCCATCTCAAGGCTTCAAGCTTCAAGCCTCCATCTTCATGGTTCCAAGCTTCATGGCTCCATCTTATGGCTAGGACTTGTGGCTCTTCCAATTAAACTAATTTATAACAATCCAACCTCCAAAGAGGTATGCAAAGTATCTAGGAAAAGTAAATTACATAAATGGTTAGGGAGACCATTATAGTTCTCCTATGCACAGGATTGAAAACGTAATGCCCTTTACAATGCAACAAACCAAATTAAATTAAAATTTAAACCAACTAAAACAGTCATCTAATCTTTCCAAGAGAGAGTAGGCTACCTGCTTAAGAGGTTAGTTGACATGAATATGTTTAGCAAACACATCCACAAATGGAATATTCTGAAAATAAAACACACAACAATCATAAATGTGTATATATTAGAATTATGAAGTTTCAAGCATACACAAATTAAATTTGTGTATCGCTTTCCATGACGAAACAAACACATTGTCCAATATTATCTAGGATTTCTTAGAAAACTCCATAGCTGCACAAGATTAGGGTTTCCAAAACCTAAACATACAAGATATTTTTAAATAAACTATTTCAAAACAAAATTTTCAAAATTATTTTATTTATGAATATTCCAAATACTTAACATGCTAATATTAAATTTTCTAAAACAAATTTGAAACTAAAATATGCATTCTGTCCAAAGGCAATTAATTGCTAGTAAAGCCAATTGATTGCTGATTAAAGCCAATCGATGGCAGGCTAAACCAATCGATTGCCACATTCCAGTATGCACTAATCGATTTCCAAAAGGAGGCAATAGATTGGAAATTGAACCAATCGATTGAACTATACCTGAGAGGCAAATTTTCAAATTATATCGTGAAAAATACCAGATTATGTATTTTAAATGAACCAAACATTTTCTAATTAATATAATCAGTTCTTAACTAATCAGATTAATCTAATCAGTTCTAAACTAACTAAGCTTAACAATCAGAGAATCATTTTCTAAAAAGGATTTAATTTTGATTAATCCTAGCTCATCATACTTCGTAATCCGATTGCAAGTAGCATAAATGAGATGGCTCGGATACCAATTAAAGGAAAAATTGGATCTCAGTGCGCAGCGAAATATGGTATAGCTTAAAATTAATCAAACAGGATGCACTTCTAGTTTGTATTATTTGCAATCAACATACATACAAACATGTGGATATAGATATACCTTTGCAATTTATGAAATCGTTTTGAGAACTTTTCAATCTTGACCACTTTGACCTGACAAAGATGCGCTCGGCAGATTTACCTCAAATTTTAACAGCAGCTGCGTCTCATCGTTAGCTTCGCCATTTCCTAAAATTGTCAAGTTGCGATAAAAATTGAGCAGTCTGATCTACTTTATGTGAGCGTTGTCTGGCGCTAGTGATCTTCTCTCCTAATGTGTTCTTGAACTTTCAGTGCTAAAGATCTTCACTCCTATGACTGTTAAACGTGCTTCAATGTTAGGGTTTGGTGGAGACCCCTCTAGAAAAACTTAGGAGACTTAGTAAGGGTTTGGGAAGTTTAAAAACAATACTATAATTTTTGGGAGAATAAAAGATGTGTATCATATATGTTATGCCCGTAGTTTTAGTATTTATAAACTTTTGAACTGACCTAAGTACCAATCAATTGCCAAAAGTGGCAATCGATTGCATTACCAATCGATTGGATCTGAACACCAATCGATTAATTTCAACTTTATCCCAAATCTCTTATTGCATTATTCCTTTACATCCAAACATCCTTATGAGCTAAGAGTGTGTCACGCCCCAGAGTGGCAAAGTAGGAAAAAATAAATTTCTTGCCTTTAGACCCATGGACACGTGACTAGTTGGAGATGCTCCTAATTGTCCTTGATAGAATATTGACAAGAAAATGGTAATATAGGGAACATATCTAATTTAAACATAGCATACTAACATGAAACACTAACAGACTTAAGATAACATTTATATTACAGGCCACCAAAAAGAAACAAAAGAAAATAGTCTGGTGACATCCAGTGTCACAAGGTCTAACATCAACTAAATTATTACATCAAAATATTAGATAGTAGTAGACTAAGGATCCCATCTTTAGCTAGCGAATCCGTAGAGATCCCCATAGTGGTCCACTCTCGAATACCCATCATCAAAGTGGCCCTCATCCGTATTCCCACCATTTCTGTTAGTGCCTCCGGGCTAGGCCTCACCTGCTAAACCTGGCATCACTGAATGTGGAAGGTCTAGAGGCATAAAATGCATTCAGCTTGCATACAATCTGAGTGAACATAAATTCTTACAAAGTGCTGTTAGCAATAGTTAAGGAAAATGCTACAGTTCACTATTCCCTTGGAGGGTTTGAATTCGAGGGTTTATGACAAATTAGACCACAATATGAAAATCCAAACCCGAAATGTTTCATGCATTACAATCAAAAAGTCTGATCGATAACCATTCCTCAAAAACCCAAATTTATCTACTGTAACTCCTTCCTCACATCTGGCATAAGCCATTGGTTTAGGATGAAAGTGACTGAACGCCTGCTTGGTGAGTAAACTGCAGTGCCTTAATGGCTAAAGAGCGTAGTAAAAGTGCTTTAACAGTCGACTCAACCAAGAGATCCAAAGTCCATGACCTATACACATATGAATTTGAAAGTGCCTTAACGGCCGCTTGGTGGGTAAACTATAGTGCCTTAACGGCCGAAGAGCATAGTGAAAGTGCTTTAACAACTAACTCAACCAAGAGATATTCACTTCTGAATTCCATTCTCATCATCAATCAATCGGCTTTCCCATCATTACCACTAATATCGACAACTACAATCAATTGAAACTCCCATGACTCAAAGATCCTCAGAAGACTCAACGAATGTATGCATCCAACACAAGGAAATTGATCGAAGTACAATGGAATATTAAGCATGGAACAGTGAATAAAACATAAATTAATTTATCTATTCTGATCTAATTATGCATACATTACTCAAGACTGGAACACCATGAACTCGAACTACTTATTGCACATACATCTGAATTAACTTCTCCACTGAATAAGTCTAGCTATAGGTAATGAAATTATCAGACTTCGATAATCGATCAACTATCACCCAAATGGCATCGTGACCCTGCTGCGACCTTCAAAATCCGACCACGAAGTCCATGGTAATATGATCCTACTTTCATTCCAGAATTGGCAGTGATTGCACAAGTCTAGATAGTTTTCGATGCTCTACCTTGACTTGTTGACACGTAAAATAATTACATACATGTTCAGCAACTTCGCTTTTCATGCCTTCCCACCAAAAGTCCTCTTCAGATCCTTATACATCATTGTTCCTCCTGGGTGAGGGGTCAATCTAGACTTGTATGCCTCATCCAATATGTCTGTTCTCAGCTTTCCCACATTGGGTAACACAAGTTGACCTCGGCATCTAAATCTTCCATCTGATCTGATACTCCATTCCTCTAGTTCTTTTTTTGAAACTTTGGCAAACCACTTCTTCAATTCCTTATCCTTCTATTGAGCTTCTAGAATACGACCAATAAGTGTTGGTTGAACCATAAGATACCCAAAGTGTCATCCTTCCTTTTATTGTGCGGGTTGAAGATCGAATTTTGCTACAGTCTCCAATGCTTTCCATTCTCGAATTATAAGAGAAGCAACAATCCCATGAGGTTTTTGGCTTAGCGAGTCTGTGACTATATTTACCTTACCAGGATGGTACTATAATGTGAACTTATAATCTTTCAATAAATTCATCTACCATCTCTATCTTATGTTCAATTCCTTCTGCGAGAACAAATACCTCAAGCTCTTATAGTCCAAAAGTAAATCAAACTGCTCTCCATAGAGGTAGTGTCTCGAGATCTTTAGGGCGTAAACGATTGCGGCTAACTCAAGATCATGCATAGGATAGCTTGTCTCATTTGGATTTAGCTATATTGATCCATACACTATAACTTTTCCATCTTGTAAAAGAACACACCCTAATCCTTAGTGCGATACATCACTATAGATAGTGTATCTCTCGCTGCTCTTTAGTATGGCAAGCACTGGTGTTGAAGTCAATCTCTCTTTTAACTCCTGGAATGAACATTCATGCTATCTCCTTATTCAAACTTTAGATTCTGCTTTGTAAGTCCAGTCAATGGGACTACAATTTTAGAGAAACTTTCTACAAATCTCCGATAATAGCTAGCTAGACCAAGAAAGCACCTAATTTCTGAGGCATTACTCGGTCTTTTCCATTCTAGACTGCGTCAATCTTTAAAGTATCTATAGAAATTCCTTCTAAGAAGACAACATGTCCCAAAAACTTGGCTTCCTCAGGCCAAAACTCACACTTGCTGAACTTTACGTACAAATGATTATCTCTAAGCGTCTGTAATACAATCTGCACATGCTTCTTGTGTTCTTCTTTAGTCTGAGAATAGATCACAATATCATCGATGAAGACAATAATAAATTGATCAAATTAGAGCCAGATTACCCTATTCATCAAATCCATGAACATTGCTGGGGCATTGGTTAACCTGAATGGCATCACAAGAAACTCATAATGAGCATATTTGGTTCTAAATGATATCTTTGGCACATCTTCCAGTCTATCCAAAAGCTGGTGGTATCTGGATCTCAAATCAATCTTTGAAAATGCTGTCGCTCCTTGAAGCTAATTGAATAAGTCATCTATGTTTGGCAATGGGTACTTGCTCTTGAGGGTAACTTTGTTCAACACTCTGTAGTCTATGTAGAATCAAAATTTTCGATATTTCTTTTTCACAAACAACACCAATGCTCCCTATAGTGATGTGTTAGGTCGAACAAAACCCAAATCTTCTAGCTCTTGTACTTGCCTTTTCAACTCTTTCATCTCTATCATGTCATTCGGTACGGAGTCTTGGATATCGAGGTTATTACATGCACTAATTCTATGCTATAGTCTATTTCATGCTTGGGTGGTAACCCTAAGATATCCCTAAATACATCCACAAATTCTTGCCCCACTGGGATCTCTACGACTGATATCTCTGAACTTATGCCCTCAATGGCAGCTAAGTGGCTTGTGAGAAAAGCATCACTCGATGGCTTACACTAAAAGCTAAAGGGTTGGTTTTTAGGCAATGAGAAGGTAATCGACTTTCTAACATAGTCCAAATTGGCATAGTACTTAGTCCACCAGTCAATTTCTGGGATAATGTCAAATTCTCGCATCGATAATACCACCAAATCCAGTACCAGGTTTCTATCCTCTAGGTTAATGGGGCAATCCTTACATACTTTACCCAACCTGATAGATACTCCCAAAGGGGATATGATAATCAATGCTATAGAATGGTTTTGAGGTACTAGACCCAAATCTTGCACAACTCTACTAGCAAAAAAAAGGAATTCAATGCACCAGTATCAAACAAAGCTTTGGCTCTATTACTGAAGAGCATAAGCGTACCTTCTAGATTATGGACCTCTGCATCAAATCTTTCTACCGATAGAATGATTTCATTTAAATGGGTTCGAGCATTCTATCCTTGGGCTACAGGTCTAAAGTATCCTTGACGCGGTGCCTTGTAGTCTTGACTCAGGTGGCCTTTCTCACCATAATTATAGTAGATGATCTTGTCTCGGCTATAAGTCTTTGGAGCACGGCAATCTTTAGCATGATGGCTGTGTATACCACAGTTGAAACAATTTTGCGGATATTCACCCTGGGCTGCTGGGTGCATCGCATGTGTTTCTGCTAGGACAGGTGCTTTGTTTTCAAGTGGTTGGGGTCAGGGTGCTGTTGTTCAAGCTTGTTAAGGTCTCTGGTGAGCGTTTTGAGGTTTTCTCTCTCCATTCCACGCACACTTGTGTGGATATTCGCAGTTCAACCATGTTTTTAAAACTTTTTCAAATTTTCAAATACGAGTCGCCACTTAATTTTTGTTAAAGGAAAATTAAGAAACCATTTTAAAGCAACTGATCTTTTTGGAAACCAGAGATTTCTAGGTTCGGGGATTATGAAATAAGAGAGGAAGGAGCTTGGTGGACTAAAACATCCCCTCTCATCCTATCTCGTGATAAGCCTCTACTCGTCATCCTTTTTAATCGAATTATTAATCTAAGTATGCCCTCAACTAATACATGTGTATAAATATACATTACAAAAGCATGTCTAAAATGGTGTAAGATTCCTAACAATAAAATAGCATTCAAAATCACATAATTTCATGTAGCAAACAAGATGATGTGCAAATAGGGAACTAGAAAACTTACTCGAGATCCAATTGCGACATTGAAACGTGCAATGCATACAAAATAGAAAATCACAAACGTAAAAAAAAAAAAAAAAAGTCTAATAATATATATACGTAAGGCAAATCCTAATTCTAATTTGTCAGACATGGAGTCAAAAATCAATTAAAATCAAAGAATAAAATAAACTAGAGAGGGGTTAGGAAATCGTACCTTGACAGCGCTACAAATCAAAGGGTTATTCCACATGCTTTGAACACAAATTAATATCTAATCCTAGATACCAAACCCTAACTTAAATCTATCAAACATGGGAAAGTTGGCATAATCATGAATTCCATCTAACTAGTTAAAATTACGACACCTCTATAGATATGTAAGTCTCAACTAGGAGCCAATGCAATGACCATATAGAGGTAGTACAATCCCAACATGATCACAAGGAACTCATAACTAGATTCAACCAATTATGACTTAGCATAGTACAAACAAGTGTCCTAATTACAAGAACCAATACACATGAATGAATGCATGGATATAACAAGAATGAGCTATGAATTATTCATTGACTTGGATCATTTAGCCTGTAGATTTAAGTCCAATTAATCATTATTAGAACATGGTTTAAGTCCTAAGGTACTCAGAGACCATTTAGATTAGACTTGACAAGATCCATCAAAACTGTGACAGAATTTTAGGATTTACAGAGAGCATATTAAACTTTCAAAAATAGGAAAAACATACTTCCAACGGTTGGATCTTAATGATTTTTGAGTATGATATGCCTCTGTGAGTCTAGATTCTAACCCAAAAAGAAAATTAAAGATCCATTGGTTCAATCTCTATGAATTAGGTAAGAGCTAGACATTACTTAGGAATCTACAACTCTCTGTCCAGAGTTTTGTATGATTTTCTAAAAATAGCAAATAAATCCGAATGACTTCATTCTTTTTAGGGAGTCTTGTTAACACATTAAACATCCTAGAAAAATTATTTGAGGTCAAGAAAACTTTTTTAGAGTTCTGATTCACTAAGTTTAATAGATTTACTATTCTAAAATTTTGGACAGAGACCATAACTTGCTCACAAATCATAACACCAAACCATTTTAAATATAGAATCTCATCAAAACAGAAAATCAAGTGATACATATATGAGTTATGAACATTCTCCAATTGGTCTCACTCAATTCTCATGGACCATGATTTAATTAAAAATCTTTGATCTCAGTGAGTTCATGAGTTCACTACACTAATATTGAGTTGGTATTCATAGAATTTATTAAGTCAATCCCTCTCTCATAGTTGATGATCCTTGATGGATACAAGCTTATTACATCCTATTCTCCTCTCATATTAAATGGTCCTTGGAGACTAAGCAAAACCAAACCCACACAAATCATCCTAGAGTATAGAGAGAACTGTATGAAATTCTCAAGTTGAAGGCTCCAAGTCATGAAATGAGACTTGAACCCATCCAAGCATGTGTGGATATAACTATAATCAACCTAACCCTCATATAAATCATAGGATCATAGGGGACTAGAGGATCAAACTAAAAGAGATCCAATGAGATATTGAAGATCTCATGGATTTCCAAGGGAAGTGTAGACAAAATGAAGCAGCGTCAAGGTTTATTTAGAAAAGCCAAGTAAAAAATTCTTTTAATCTTAAATCCAAAGCTCCATTTAGATCCAAATTTATGAAGGCAAATAAAATTCAATCACAAATTCTATGTGGTGTGTTGAGGTAAGAAGAGAGGTTTTGAAAATGTGAAAAGATCCTAAATCTATGAGCTGTGATTGAATTCTATCCTAATTCTAGGTAGGATTAGAAGGATACCTCTATAACCTCATGGATCTCTTTTTGTTTAGTGAAGATCTTCCAAGTTCTTCAACTTCTTCTTCAAATTCTTCAAAGAAAACTCATGAATTCATCAAAATCTCTTGATTTCTCTCTTACATCTCTCTAGTTTTCTAAATATTTTGCAAGATGGGAGAAGAGGATCTTGGGCCCTTTGTAATGGATGTGAAGGCCTCCTTATATAGACCATTTTCAGTGGGGTTAAATTTGTAATTTTGGGTAAAAACCCATGTGCAAGAATATTCTATATGTATTTGAGAAAAATAGGTTGTTACAGTTCATTATTCCCTTGGATAGCTTATAGTCATATTTAGGAGTTATCGAGGGTTTAGAAAAACAAGACCACAATATGAAAATCCAAACCTGAAACGTTTCATGCCTTACAATCGAAAAGACCGATCTATAACATTCCTCCAAAACCCAAATTTTTCTACTACAACTCCTTCTACATATTTGGCATAAGTTGTTGGTTTAGGATGAAAGTGCCTTAATGGTTGCTTGGTGAGTAAACTACAGTGCCTTAACTGTCGAAGAGTGTAGTAAAAGTGCTTTAACAAATGACTCAACCAAGAGATCCAAGGTCCATGACCTATACACATGTGAATATGAAAGTGTCTTAATGGCCGCTTGGTGAGTAAACTATAGTGCCTTAACGGCTGAAGAGCGTAGTGCAAGTGCTTTAACAGCCGACTCAACCAATAGATATTCATTTTCGGATTCCATTCTCATCAACAATCATCAACTGACTTTCCCGTCATTACCACCAATATCGACAACTTTAACCAACTGAAACTCCCATAACTTAAAGATACTCGAAAGACTCAACGAATGTATGCATCCAACTTAAGGAAAACAATTAAAGTACAATGGTACATTAAGCATGGCACGGTGAATAAAATGCAATTCAAATCTTAGGACGCGTACATTATTCCAGTTCTGATCTTATTGCGCGTACATTTTTCCAGTTATCACTTTATGTGCTGATTCTAATTTTATTTAATAGTCACTCAGACATAAGGGAAAATCCTTCTTTCTTTCTTCTTCAAAACAGTCATACGGAATTTTTTTTCATTTCAAAATCTTGAGTCACGCGGACATAGAAAATTCACTATTTTTCAAAATGAATTGGATCTTTTTGCATGTTACCAAAAACCATGTAAAAATAGTTCTTAAAGGTTTCTAAGTATGAATCTCGACCTACATGAGCTTAGGACATGTTTGGATGATCCTAAAAGTTACTAAATCATGAGAATAGAGCTTGATCATAGTTTTAACCCATATAAAAGAGCTACAACTACTCATGGATCACATGAATGTTCATAAAAACTTTAAATAACTGATCCTATTGGTTTCTAAGTGAAAAAATATTGTCACCAATGCTTACATGATGTTTGGATGATGATAAATATGAAAATATTGTTGAGAATGTTTGAATTTATGAACTAGAGCCTCAATCGTTCTTCTTTATAACTAGATCATGCAAATAACTAACTTTTGAAATTCCTCTTTAAGATCTTCAATTAACAATGTGTGAAATGCATGTTGAAATGAAGGTGTGTGTGTGTGTGTGAAACTAAGCATATAGGTGTGCATGAGAGGTGTATAGGTAAGTATGGAGGTGATTGAACATAAGGATCTCTTTCTAAGAAGCTCTCAGCAATGTCTCTCTCAAAAAACTTTTATAAGAATTGTCCAAAATGAAATAACACGAGGGGTACATATAGGCAAAACACTGCCTGCCTCGAGCGCTCTGGGCTGGAGTGCTCCGACTCCTCGAGTGCTCGAGGCTACTTTTTTTAGTATAGTCTCCCCAAGAACAAATACATAAATACATACATATGTAGATCAAATTAAATAGTAAAAAATAAGAAAAATGGATCTTATTATATATAATAAAAAGTATTACAGGGAGAAATACATAAATTCAAAGATATACATACGAAAATGTAGGTAATACAGAGTGGGACCCCAAGGTTCTTAATTACTAGCTTTGATTAATTATCATTCCATCTAGTCAAACTCTTTAACTAAGGAATCAATAGTTAATTAATTATCATTAATACCACTATAAAATGATAATTGTACTCTAGTGCATCAGAACAAAATTGCACATACATAAGCGATAACTAGACTTGTATTATATGATACTAATGTCCTCTACCAGGCAGTATTCATATCTATCATTGGGATATACATTTTAAGTTATTGTCGACCCAATAGATAAATACATCTTATCTTCCTCAAGTATCATTCACTACGCTTGGATTACCAAACATGTCATCAAACACTTTGTTAACAAGGCTGACCAGCTCTCGATAATCACTCCTAATGACATTCTCGAAGGAATACTTACTCTTTATTTGATAAAAGAGGGCAGAATTCTATCTTGACAGTATATGTTCCCAACGTTGTAAAGCTCATTACTCAAGATACCCAGGTGTTGATCTTGCAAGATTTCACTAATAGGTAAGTCAAAGTAGCCAAGATATCTCCAGAAGAAAAAAATTACAGTGGTATATCTATGAATTAGAAACAAATTCCAATTAGTCTCAACCAAATACAACGGATCATGATTTAACTAAAAATCTTAGATCACAAGTCGTCATTAAGATCACTACACCATTTTTGAATTGTCATTTCTCATTTGAACTCAACTTGGTCAAAAATTCTAGAGAGAATTTGGACCAAGTGTTGGTTATAGCCACCCAAGATAATCAAACAAATACTAAGGATCTTCATGAAATCAACCTTGAGGAAACCTCTATGGAGTTCTCTAAAGATACTACTCAAGTTCATGAATACTGACACGAGAAAAATCTTGTGCGCTCTTGTGCAATACCCAAGTGTAGGTAGACGTGCAAGTAATATCTGGTAAGACCAGGTCGATCCCACAGGGAAGGTGTTGACCTATTGAATTTAGACTATCCTCTAAAAGAAAGCAAAATAAAATGAATAAGTTTGAACGATGGTGCAGAACACAAAGTTCCACAAACTAGGATTACTAATGAAAATAATTAAAATTAACTAAACAATCTAACTAGCTAATTAAACAGTACTTGAAATTAGGGTGTTTAACTTTAAAAGAAAATGTTGGGATTACACGAATCCGCAGTAACCTAGCCATCTACCATGCATTTGCCTTGAAGCACAATGGAGTACATTACCCACAGTTTTCCGTATTCCTCTAAAAATAAAGAATCCATGGCCCTTTCATGACCGGGACCATATCATCACAGTTAAATTAAAATACACAAAAGCGGTTTAATTCAATAGTTAAGACTCGCATCCTCAATGGTGTTAGCATTGAAGATGGTTTGCAAAATGTATTGAAAGAAAATGCCTTAGGGCCTTAGTTTTAAAACTGTTTTGACAAACTGACCATTTATTTGGGACAGAATGATAACACATCTTAAGACAAAAGGTCCTGGAATACTGCAGGGAACATCCTCAAGAATCAGGGAGTTCGATCGATCGACGCGCCTTCGATCGATCGAAGACCTTCATCCCTCAATCGATCGAACTGACTTCGATCGCTTGACTGTCTCTGGTTCGATCGATCGAACTAACTTCGATCGATCGAACACAGCGATTATCCTGCTGCATGGCAGAGGCTGGAGATCACTGTTTCATCGTGTTCTCCCAACCTGGGACTACTCAGACATCGTCTGGAGTGTCACAGAATTATTTTTAACGTAAGAAAACATTAATACCCTGTTTGGTTGTGAGTTTTTCATTAAAAATCTAAAAACTATGGTTTTGACAATATTTAGCATGCAATACTACGATATGAGCAATTAAACTATGCCTACGAACTGCAGAATGTAAATAAGTGATATATAGTTAACCTGGAATGAAGAATACTAGTATTAACTCAGAGAAATCCAGTCCACCATGTAAAGATTCAATGTAAACCTACAAAACACAAGCAAACCTCTCTATCTCTCTCTCTAAACTGTAAAAAATGTAAAGTGGGCATCGTCGGACGTGTACAATACTCCTATATATAAGAAAACCTAAGAAACTAGGGTTAAAACCCGCATTCTGCTGTGCACGCAAATGTTACTGGAAATACCCCGTTCGATCGATCGAACTGCTTTCGATCGATCGAACCCTTGATCTTCAAGCGCTTCAACACTCTTCAAGCGATCGAACTCTCGATCGATTGAACCTTCTTAGAGCGATCGAACTCCACATTTCAGCTTTGACTTCTTTTGTTTGCATTCCAGCATTCCATTTATTCTGATTATCATCTGTTTAGTCCGCACAGCAGTGATCTGCATAAACAACAGCTAAAACAATACAACTTATCATAGATTAATCATAATGTATAAAAATTAGCCTTGTAATGTAAATTGCGGATAACACGGGAAGTTGTGATAAAAACTAATACAATTCTTCCTTTTAGCGCGGTTGTATTTTACAAATACCCCCGCTTTGCACAACCCCCAACTAGCTTATTGCTAGTCCCTAGCGATAAAGCGAAGATAAAATAAAATACAAACTCCTAAACTAATACTACCATGACTAAGAAACAAAGAAGAACTAAGAACAACCTAAACTAAGATAGAGAGAAAAATCCTAACTCACTTTCGCAGGAATCGCGGTTGCATTTAGTGAATGCAACGAGCCGTTAAACCCCTAGGTTCCCCCTAGTGGACGAGTGTTGTCTCGTGAGGGTTTGCAGTGAATATACCCACAAAATTCCAATTTTAAGCTCAAAAAGATTTAGAATAACTTGTAGAATTTCCCCTTCCATTAAACTGTTAATTCAACTCTACAATAATATAATATCCTCTATCAACCCATGAAAGAGATCCACATGCTCCCCTATATTACCAAGTAAAATATACAAATGTATTACCATCATGCACCCGTGTGTGTGTGAAATTAACAACCATGCGTCCAACCCTTATTAAGAGTTATCTAGACTATTGTACTTTGGAAACTTGCAGTTTTAGCTCAATTCTCACATTGGTCACACTCAAAAAGAACGTCTCTCAGAAACTTGCTTTACAATGATCGCACATCGTATGAAAGCTTTGATAAGGATGATATTCTAAGTGCTAATGCTTTCATACTTGACTCTAAGAAAAACGGACATTTAAGAGTGTATAGTCTCATGAATGGAATACTACTTACTAGAGGAGCGAAATACCGTGGACAACTCAACTCACACTTTCATGTTCAAACCAATTGTTGAGAATCTTCAAGACTTTGAATTATGGCTTTTATTTAGTAGGTGGGGGTGTTGTAGAGAAGAGTATGCTTTTTAGTATGTGATGGAAGTTCCACTTCTCTTTTTATTCTTTATTCTTTTCTCCACCCAATCTCCCATTCATTTCATATACTCTTTTCTCTTTTTTTTTAACTCCTTCATTCATCATCATTATTATTATTATTATTATTATTATTATTATTATTATTTTTTTATTTTTTTTTTTTAACCTGGAACATCCCCACAACAACTTCCTTCCATTTCACATACTTTCATGACTCATTCTCAACAAATTTATCAAACGGTTCAATGAGGTCAAGGTATAGATCAAGGATTTGGATTCTTGTGATTTTATTGGAAATATTTAATTGAGGTGGGATCAGGGGTGAAACGATTCAATGAATGTAGGTGAGCTATATTAGGTAAAGGAATGGGTAAACGATGGCTTGAATCATTTTCTCAACTTTCAATTTTTGGCACTTAAGTGTTCATTGAGTGTAATTGGTAAATCCTGAACGTTCTCCTCTAACAAGCAGTCAAAATTTTTAACGAAGACTGAGACTTAACAACGAATTCACAAGTATACGCAAGAAAAATCATTCGACAATGTATGAGAATCCCCTCAGAAATGACGATTGGCTTAATAGCTCACAAAGGGTTATTAACTTCCACTACTTGTTCTTTTCGCACAATATTTATTTTAACTCAATTTTCATGTTTTCTACATAGCTGCCAATTAGTGTGCACAAGTATTGGGTACATACTAGCTTTACAGATGCAATTCATTTCAGTGATACAGAAAAAACGCGTGGATTTAATCCATAAAAAGATAAGAATACTACAAATGTATCATTGTCTAATTAACAAGCAGGAGAGGTTATTCAGAGTTATTCTATCAATATGATTCAATAAAAAATTTTTCAAATTTTAACAGACTGTGTTCTCATTAAATTTAAAACATTACCAAGTGCAAAACCTGATCATTATGGGTGTATACCTATCTATTATCTCCTACCCCCAACTGAAAACAACAAAGTCCCCAGAAGTTGATTTTCAATAAATAAAATAGATGGGTATCACCTGTATGGAGCAAATCGATGATCTCAAGCAAGCAACCTAGCATAGAAAAGTAGAACACAATCTCCAAAACAAACAGGATCAATAAATAAAAATAACACGATAAAACCATGATCCAAACAAACTAAACCACTGGAATATGAACAGAATAAAATAAAATAAAAGCAGTGATAAAAACTGTCCATACAAAACGAACTAACTAAATAATCCAACCCAAAACCACCAACATATACAACCAACCAAAACCAAACCCAAAATCATTACAATAACTAACCAAAAATACATAAATACCACCTCCCCAACTGAAAACTAATCGACCCCAGACGGCGTATCATCTGCTACATCAGAAGGGATGTCGATGGGAGCAGGTGGCAATATGGTAGTAGCAGGAGCAGTAGTAGATAGTGGATCTACAACGGTGGAAACAGGATCAGCAGCCTCAGAATCTGGGGCAGCAGCAGATGATGGATCAGTAAGTGGTGGATCCGTAGGAGTAACAACATGTGATGGATCAGCAGCAGGCGGAGCAGACGGGGTGGCCGTGGAATGGTGAGCAGAGTGAACAGCCTGATCCACCCCTATCTGAATCAATATGGACTCCAGCAAGGTCTGGATCTGATCCATCCGGCCCTCGAGTCTAATCCTGGCCTCTCTCTCCTCCAATAGTAGCTCGTGAACTGTCGGGAGAGGCACAGAAGAAGAACACTCTCCCTGGGCCTGAGTCTGCGACCGCTGTCGCAGCTCAAACTGCCGAACCGCAGCAACTAGATCATCCTCATCATCATCCGAATCAAGCTCCTCCACCTCGGTGGGTGTCCCTGAAGCTCCCGCCTCCGTGTCTGTACCACCACGCCTCTTCTTCCTCCCCCGCACTGTCGATTTCCCTTTCCCCTTTCGCTTCCTCTTCTGGGCATCAGAGCGGCGAGCAGCCGCCTCGCTAAATCTGCGGGGAGAAGGGCGAAAATCGTCACCAGCGAGCTCGGGGAAACCGGCATCAGTCATAACCCTATGAATCGCCCAAGCACCCTTCAGGTGCTTCCTGGACGAGATGTAACGGGTGGGGTGGATCATAAAATCAATATATAGGCGTGGTATACAAACTGGCTGTCCCGTCCCCACTGCATATAAGACTCGTGCGTACCAAGCCGCGATCTTCTCTCGATAGGAAGTCACTATGAGGCAATTGCTGAGGACCAAATGAAGCATGTGATATCCATCAGTAAGAAAGTGGTCCTCGATCAAAGCATCGCCATCCCAAGACGGAACGGCGCCTCCAGTGAGCTCTCGGATAATAGTGGATGGCGGGGTCACTGGTGCATCAGGCCGGTGGGGGCAAACATAATCAGGTACCTCTGGTACCCCCAACGCGGCTGAAACGGTGGCGGGACTGATGATGAATGGGCGACTCCGGAAGAAGGCATGGTAGGTGAATGGTGTATACGGGTCGCTGATCATAGTCGCACACGCACCTCGAATCCAGGATAGATTGACACGCTTGGCCAACGACAGGAGATGGAACCAGTGCGGCATAGAGCGGATCCGTGTAAGGAACCATGGGCTCTCCAACCAGGTGTGCTCAATGGGGCGCTCGACCATCACCATCCGTGTCTGAAAATATCGCTCAAACCATAGCCTGTCCTCGTCATTCCGGAACCCGTGAGCGGGTACCGGATCTGGTATAGTACGGCTGAGGGGCTTAGACTTATGGTAGCCCGTCACTGGATTCAGCTGGCAGTCCTAAAAATAAGACCACACAAGATACAGATAAGAACAGGGAGAAAAAGAAACAAAACTAACACTGCTGAAATTCGATCGATTGAACTGGGTTCGATCGATTGAACTGTGGTAGACTTCGATCGCTTGAACATTGTTCGATCGATCGAACAACTCCTCTTCGATCGCTCGAAACCAGTTCGAGCGATCGAACACAGCGGTGTTCAGCAATCGCAGAAACGAAAAGAAAACCAAAGTTATACAAACAACTAACTAACAGACAGAAATCCTAAGACCAAGGGGACACCCCCTTGGGATTTTCTAGCACGAACATAGAGGAAAAGAAAAACACAAACGAGTGGGGCCTACCTCGGTGAAGAACCCGCAGTGGAGATGGAGAGGATGATGATATTGATTCGAGGGGTGATCTGAGCGTCTAATTGAGTGCAAGGAATCGAAAGTCGCCGAGTTCCCCCCCAACTCTGTGCTCGAGCGATTGAGAATGAGAGTGAGGGAAATGAAGAGGTGTCCTGAAGACGCCTCGTTTAAATGCTTCGTTCGATCGATCGAACTATGTTCGATCAATCGAACACAAATCCCTCAATCGATTGAACATAAACTACAAGTGCTTGAACATCCAGGTTTCGATCGATCGAACTGGGTTCGATCGATCGAACACAAAAATTCCAGAATTCATTGGGATATGAACCACATCACTCTCAACTATCAAAAACAAATCTGGACATGCAGAGAGACTGAAAGAACAGTTGAAGAACAAGCATGTAGGACAGAAATTCATCCCCAGAATAGAAAATCGCAATTTATATAAAAATAAAACTTTATAATTGCATCCAAATTGTAACATTATCATCCCCAACTGTGGTTAAAACCTTATTTAACTAAAGAAAACCAAAAATAAAACTAAAACTAAAACCAATAACATTTTGTCAAGGATTACACTCCAGTTGATAAACAAAAGATAAAACGAAACAGCAACAACTGAAATGTAGCACTAATCTTCGAGTATAAAGATTTTCTCTTCCACAATCTCTTTATAACCCGCCGAATCTTCAGAAGTGAAGTCCAAACTCGATGATTCCCTTTCCCAGAACAATCGAAAAGCAGCAAGGACATCATCGAACAAATCTGGCGTCTCCACGGAATTAAAAGCCCATGCAAGAGGTGATCCGGATGGAGACAAGGATAAAGGAGTGTGATTGCGCAACGGACTGTCCTCTCGCGGCGGAGTGAGTGGGGGCCTTATGTAGGGCCCAAGACCATGAATCAATTGATGTGGAAGGAATACCGGAATGCCATTTAGGAACATAGTGACAATCCTGGACAAAAGATAACAAACGGAAATCAAAATAACAGAACACAAGAAACACGAATTAAAATGAACAGAAACAAAAATACAAAGAACTGTGACAAGTTCCAACCTCACTATTGGCGTAGGTTCCCAAAATGCACTAGCTGGTAAGGGGCATTGGAGCCTAAATAGCAAGTAGCTCAGGTGCACATAGCGGTATGGGACCAACTCAGGCACAAGGAAATCGTCCACGAAAACAAAGACGGCATTGTGGCGTTCTGGGACGACATCCTGATGGTCGTGATCCTCCCATGGCTCCCACATATCATCGTTTTCCCACTGCGCCATGAGTGCGTCATCCACCATTCGTCCCATGTATAGGTCTTCTTCCTCATCCACCTCTTCATAATCCTGAAATCCCATATTTTCGTATGGATTAATGTCCAGGAGGGCTGGTGGATATGGAATGTACCCTTGAGCAGCATCAATGAGAGAATGAGCTTCAGGATCTTGATGAAGCAAGGGGCAGGGTATGAGTTCACCCTCAGTCCAGGTGCCACAGCGACATTCTGAATCAGCCCAAGAACCGACAGAATGAACATCATCCCCTCGCATCTACGCACCTGCAACAGAGTGGTTTAAGGAATAATGGATTAGAACTAAATCACAAACACGAAAGAATAAATAAAAAGCTAAAAACAAAAGAGAGAAAAAAATCGCAGGGAAAGAAAAGAAATACAACAACAAATTGGAATTCCACTTTGGATTTTTAAGTGTGAGAATAGCTGGGCTCATCCAGCTGGATGTGCTCAACTTCAGAGTGGAAATTCTCCAAGAACGGCTTCAATCTTTGGCCATTGACCTTGAAACAATCATCGCTCTTGGGATTAACAATCTCGACCGCCCCATGTGGAAAAATAGTTTTTACGATGAATGGGCCTGTCCAACGGGAACGGAGTTTTCCTGGGAAAAGGTGGAGGCGAGAGTCATACAACAATACTTTCTGCCCCGGCTCAAATGATTTACGAAAAATCGTACGATCGTGTCGAGCCTTCAACTTTTCCTTATGCAACTTTGCAGAGTCATACGCGTCTCGTCGTATTTCCTCTAGCTCTGCAAGTTGGAGCTTGCGTAGCTGACCTCCCTCTTGAATATCAAAGTTCAATGAGCGTGTCGCCCAATAAGCTTTATGTTCAATTTCAACAGGAAGGTGGCAAGCTTTCCCGTAAACTAGTCTATACGGGGACATACCAAGATTCGTCTTATAAGCAGTACGGTATACCCATAACGCGTCAGTCAATTTGTATGCCCAGTCTTTTCGATTGGAACTAACCGTCTTCTCGAGAATATGCTTGATTTCTCGGTTAGCCAATTCTGCTTGCCCATTTGACTGTGGATGATAGGCAAGAGCGATTTTATGATGGACTCTGTATTTCTTGAGAAGTGACTCCAAAGGCCTGTTGCAGAAATGCTTGCCTTGGTCACTTAGTAAAGCTTTCAGAGTACCAAAACGAGACAAAATATGCTCTCTTAGAAATGACATGACCGTTCTGTGGTCATTTCGTCTCGTTGGTATCGCTTCTACCCATTTGGATACATACTCGACAGCAAGGAGTATGTATTCACAGTTATTCGACTTGGGAAATGGGCCCATAAAATCTATGCCCCAACAATCGAATATTTCAATTGTGATGATCGGGGTTAAAGGCATAGAATTCCTTTTAGAAATGGTTCCAAGCTTTTGACAGCGTTGGCATGTCTTGCAAAAGGAATAAGCATCTTTGAAGACTGTGGGCCAGTAAAAACCGCTTTGCAACACTTTTTGTGCGGTCTTCTGTGACGCGAAGTGGCCACCGTATGCCTCAGAATGGCATGACGCTAATATTACGGTTATATCCTCGTTAGGGATGCAACGCCTGATGACCTGATCAGCACAGTACTTGAAAAGGTATGGGTCATCAAAGAAGAAATGGCGCGCGAACGAGAGGAACCGTTTCCTATCTTGGTTCGACCAATGAGTCGGTGTCTCACCCGTGACAAGGTAGTTTACCACATCAGCATACCAAGGCAGACTACTTACTGCCAGTAGCTGTTCATCTGGGAACTCATCTTTAATGGATTGGGATTCAGTGTTGTCGATAAAAGTCAACCAGGATAAATGATCCGCAACCACATTCTCTACTCCTTTCTTGTCCTTGATTGTTAAATCAAACTCTTGGAGTAAGAGTATCCAGCGGATAAGACGTTGTTTAGCGTCTTTCTTTGACAAAAGATACTTGAGGGCCGAATGATCTGTAAAACAGACGATTGGCGACCCTATCAGGTAAGACCTAAACTTGTCCAGAGCGAATACTACGGCCAGCAGCTCCTTTTCAGTAGTAGTGTAATTCATTTGAGCTTCATTTAAAGTTCGGCTGGCGTAGTATATCACATGTGGCTTATTGTCCTTCCTCTGGCCTAGGACTGCGCCAATGGCGTAATCACTAGCATCGCACATTAATTCGAAAGGCAAACTCCAGTCGGGTGCCTGTATTATAGGTGCGGAGGTGAGGAGATCTTGTAGATCCTCAAAGGACTTTTGGCAACTCTCTGACCACTCGAAAGGTGCATCTTTGACAAGAAGTTGACAAAGGGGTCGAGAGATTGCACTGAAATTCTGGATAAATCGACGATAAAAACCTGCATGCCCCAAAAATGAACGAATGTCTCGCACTGTACGGGGGACAGGTAGATTTGAGATTATGTCGATCTTAGCCTTATCCACTTGGATTCCTTCATCGGATATTATGTGGCCGAGAACTATTCCCTTGGTCACCATGAAGTGACACTTCTCCCAATTCAAGACTAGGTGTTTGTCCTCACACCTCATTAAAACCTGCTCGAGATTGCTGAGGCAATCCTCGAAGCTATGGCCGAATACTGAAAAGTCATCCATGAAAACTTCAAGGATGTTTTCGACCATGTCACTGAATATACTCAGCATGCACCACTGAAAGGTAGCCGGTGCATTGCAAAGGCCAAACGGCATTCGTCGGTAGGCAAAAGTACCAAATGGACACGTGAATGTGGTTTTCTCCTGATCTTCAGGAGCAATCTCAATTTGATTATATCCACTGTATCCATCCAAGAAGCAGTAATACTTGTGACCCGCCACACGTTCTAGCATTTGATCCATGAATGGCAAAGGAAAATGGTCCTTTCGGGTCACAGTATTTAACTTCCTGTAGTCAATGCACATCCTCCATCCAGTAGGGACACGTGTCGGTACTAATTCACCCTCTTTGTTTGGGATGACCGTTATGCCTGCTTTATTTGGAACTACTTGGGTAGGACTAACCCAAGGACTATCAGATATTGGATATATCATCCCAACATCAAGTAGTTTAAGCACTTCCTTTTTAACTACTTCTTGCATGTTGGGATTCAGACGCCTTTGCATTTGCCTTGAGGGTTTAGCGTCTTCCTCCAGATATATCTTGTGTGTGCATATGGATGGGCTTATGCCTTTGAGGTCAGCAATTGTCCATCCCATAGCATCCTTATGCTTAGTCAGCATTTCCACTAGCTTACTTTCCTGTTCATGAGTTAAAGCCGATGAAATAATTACAGGATAAGTTTTTCCAGTCCCTAGGAATGCATATTTCAGCTCTTTTGGAAGCTCCTTCAATTCTAACTCCGGGAACTGGAAACTAGAGGGCATTACCAACTTGGTTTTAGGAGGCAGTTGTTCATATGGCATTACCCACATGCAATCTGCTCTATCCTCCTCTATCGTATCCATCATAAGACACGTCTGGTTCAGGTCAGCATCCAATGGAGTTGACTCTGCAGGCTGATAGATATCGCCAAATTGAGTCATCACAACTTCCAAAGGATCTTTGTAGTCGACCAAGTCAACTTCATCTTCAATGACCGTGTCTATATAATGGATTTCCTCCTCATCATCGTATTCTTCAGGTCGGGGATTAGAAAAGATCTTGACATTCAATGTCATGTTCCCGAATACGATTGTCATGATACCACTTCTAATCTTGATTGTGGCATCAATAGTGTTGAGGAACGGCCGTCCAAAGATGACCGGGATATGTGCACCAGGATTAGCCACAGGTTCGGTATCCAATATCACAAAATCAACCGGAAAGACAAAAGAGTCTATTTGGACCAGGACGTCCTCTAATACCCCTCTAGGGTACTTCACAGATCTGTCTGCCAATTGCAAAGCAACTCGAGTGGGTTTGAGTTCACCCAACCCTAGCTGTTTATAGACTGAATATGGCAGCAGGTTCACGCTTGCTCCTAAATCGAGGAGTGCGTTGTCTATCTTTTGATTCCCAATTCTGCATGAGACAGTAGGTGTACCGGGATCTTTGAGTTTTGGAGGTAACTCATTTTGAATGATCGCACTTGCTTGGCACGCGACATAAGCATGTTTCTTCACGCTTTGCCTCCTCTTGACCGTGCATAGATCTTTGAGATACTTAGCATAAGCCGGCACTTGCTTGATAGCGTCTAGGAGTGGAAGGTTAATCTTAACTTGCTTAAACAATTCCAGAAACTCCTGATTCTTTGTCTCATTCTTGGGTTTCTTCAACCGTTGAGGATAAGGTGCAGGAAAGGGGCATTTTGGTGGTTCCTCCTTAACAGATTCCTTTCCAGGCCTTCGCTCAACTTCTTCTTCAATTCTAGGAGCTTCAATGTTTGCCTTTATTGGTTCGTCATTAGTAGACGGCTCCTCCTCTCGAGTAGATGGTAGCTCAACTTCTTCATCCAACACTTCCCCCTCTTTGTACACTTCGGGAGTGGACAGAGGTATGCTTTTCTCTATGATTTTTCCACTTCTCAGTGTGGTCACAGCTTTAGCATGTTCTTGATTGTTAGGACCATTGTTATGTCCCTTGGGGTTCTGAAGTGGTTGGGCAGGGAATGTTCCTCCTGAGCTCTCTTACCGTGCATCTATCCTCTCTAACGTGGCAGACATTCTACTCATCATTTGGATGAGTTGCTGCGTTAGATTGGCATTAGCAAGTGGCTCTTCTTCTTGTACCTTTTTGTGCGGTGGCACATAGGCATTGGTTTGTGGTGCATTGGAGGGTTGAGCTTGATTGTAATTAGTGGTTCTGTTTTGATTGTAATGCTGGGCTGGCCTATTGTTTTGCCCTTGATATTGATTGTTGTTGTAGGGCTGCTATTGATATTGATTTTGGGCCCCAGCATTATTTCTCCAATCAAAACCGGGGTGATTCCATCTATTGTTACTTTGAAAATTATTGTTGGAATTCCCCGCCCCTCGAAAACCTTGCATGGCATTCATCTCTACAGGGGCTTGCTCTTGAAAATATGGCACATTAGGACAATATTGAGTTGTCTGTCCCAACATGTTGCATGTGCCACATGGTTCTTCAGGCATGACTTGCCTAGAGCTCTCTCCTTTCATGCTTAACTCCTCTACCTTCTTTGCTAGCTCTGCATACTTAGTCATGAGGCGATCTTCATTGGTTAACTGATATAGGCTTTTCTCTTCTACACAGGATATCTGTGAGCGTGAGATATTATCAGAATTTGACCATTCATGAGCGTATTCAGCTAACCATTCGAAATGGGCTTCGGCCTCTTCAGTGTTTTTTCGCAGAAATGGTCCAGAGCTCATTGTTTCCACCAACTTCTTTGTTTCACCATTCAATCCCTGATAAAAGAAGCTGATAGTTCGCCATTTCTCAAACCCATGGTGTGGGCATGAGAGAAGCAAATCTTTGAAACGCTCCCACGCTTGTGTGAAGGTTTCCTTGCTCTTTTGTTTATAGGAATTAATTTGACGCTGCAGGTCTGTGGTCATGCGAGTAGGATAGAATTTCTTCAGAAACGCGGTGCTCATCGCATGCCAGGTGAAAATTGAATTAGGCTTTAGGGAGTGAAGCCACGCCTTCGCTTTATCTTTCAAAGTGAAGGGGAATAGCATTAAATGCGTCACCTCCCTAGGACAATTTTGCGAGAATGTTTTGCAAACATCCTCGAAATCGGTGACATGTAAATACGCCTTCTCACTTTCCATCCCATGAAAAGTGGGAAGCAATTGAATCATCCCATTGCGAAACTGAAATTCGCCATTATGCGGTGGGATTTGAATGCAAGAGGGCGTAGGTGCATGTTCTGGTTGCATAAGATTGCAAAGAGGACGGAGTGCCTCATCAATTGGCACCACAACATTGTCACCATTTTCACTCTGATGATCATCCATTGATGCAGTTGGAGTGGCTATTGGGTTGATGGAGCTATCAGAGTCAGACAGGTAGAAAGGGTTTCCAAAAATTCCTTCAATAGAATTATTGGACATGAACTGGGAGGGTCCCTAGGGTGAGAACTTACCTAAAGAACTGAAAAGAAAAGAAAAGAAAAAATAGAAAGAGATGAAGAGAGACTGAGGTAATCTAAGGAATTGATCGTCGCCTTCCCCGGCAACGGCGCCAAAAACTTGACACGAGAAAAATCTTGTGCGCTCTTGTGCAATACCCAAGTGTAGGTAGACGTGCAAGTAATATCTGGTAAGACCAGGTCGATCCCACAGGGAAGGTGTTGACCTATTGAATTTAGACTATCCTCTAAAAGAAAGCAAAATAAAATGAATAAGTTTGAACGATGGTGCAGAACACAAAGTTCCACAAACTAGGATTACTAATGAAAATAATTAAAATTAACTAAACAATCTAACTAGCTAATTAAACAGTACTTGAAATTAGGGTGTTTAACTTTAAAAGAAAATGTTGGGATTACACGAATCCGCAGTAACCTAGCCATCTACCATGCATTTGCCTTGAAGCACAATGGAGTACATTACCCACAGTTTTCTGTATTCCTCTAAAAATAAAGAATCCATGGCCCTTTCATGACCGGGACCATATCATCACAGTTAAATTAAAATACACAAAAGCGGTTTAATTCAATAGTTAAGACTCGCATCCTCAATGGTGTTAGCATTGAAGATGGTTTGCAAAATGTATTGAAAGAAAATGCCTTAGGGCCTTAGTTTTAAAACTGTTTTGACAAACTGAGCATTTATTTGGGACAGAATGATAACACATCTTAAGACAAAAGGTCCTGGAATACTGCAGGGAACATCCTCAAGAATCAGGGAGTTCGATCGATCGACGCGCCTTCGATCGATCGAAGACCTTCATCCCTCAATCGATCGAACTGACTTCGATCGCTTGACTGTCTCTGGTTCGATCGATCGAACTAACTTCGATCGATCGAACACAGCGATTATCCTGCTGCATGGCAGAGGCTGGAGATCACTGTTTCATCGTGTTCTCCCAACCTGGGACTACTCAGACATCGTCTGGAGTGTCACAGAATTATTTTTAACGTAAGAAAACATTAATACCCTGTTTGGTTGCGAGTTTTTCATTAAAAATCTAAAAACTATGGTTTTGACAATATTTAGCATGCAATACTACGATATGAGCAATTAAACTACGCCTACGAACTGCAGAATGTAAATAAGTGATATATAGTTAACCTGGAATGAAGAATACTAGTATTAACTCAGAGAAATCCAGTCCACCATGTAAAGATTCAATGTAAACCTACAAAACACAAGCAAACCTCTCTATCTCTCTCTCTAAACTGTAAAAAATGTAAAGTGGGCGTCGTCGGACGTGTACAATACTCCTATATATAAGAAAACCTAAGAAACTAGGGTTAAAACCCGCATTCTGCTGCGCACGCAAATGTTACTGGAAATACCCCGTTCGATCGATCGAACTGCTTTCGATCGATCGAACCCTTGATCTTCAAGCGCTTCAACACTCTTCAAGCGATCGAACTCTCGATCGATCGAACCTTCTTAGAGCGATCGAACTCCACATTTCAGCTTTGACTTCTTTTGTTTGCATTCCAGCATTCCATTTATTCTGATGTTCATCTGTTTAGTCCGCACAGCAGTGATCTGCATAAACAACAGCTAAAACAATACAACTTATCATAGATTAATCATAATGTATAAAAATTAGCCTTGTAATGCAAATTGCGGATAACACGGGAAGTTGTGATAAAAACTAATACAATTCTTCCTTTTAGCGCGGTTGTATTTTACAAATACCCCCGCTTTGCAAATACCCCCAAACACTTGCACTTATTTGGATCTAAGTATCAAACCATGACAATTGGTTTGTTCTAGATCCAATTCCTCTCTCCAATTCATGGTCCTTGAGGAACTTGAAACTCATTTGGTTTGATTCTCCTCCCAAATCAATGATCTTTGGAGATTAAGAATACTAATCTTTATAGGTCTTAATAGAATATGAAGAACATTCTATGAAACCTTCAAATTAATAGATCCAAGCCATGGATACAAGAAATCTACCAATTGATCCTAAATATAACCAAAATCAACCTTAACCCAAATCACCAATTTATAGAAAATTAAGAGATCAAACTTAAAGAATTCAAGTGGGATATTGAAGATCCCATTGACTTCCAAGAGAAGAGTGTGAACAAAGAGAGAAGAGCATGAACAAAGAGAGATAGAACTAAAACTATCTTGATGATTCAAAGCAAATTTTCTTTTAAGAAGCTTATTTCAAAACTAAATCCATGATCAACTAGATCTAAATTAACATATAGATGAGAATTCAATCATAATTCAAGTGGTGTGTGATGAAATGGGGTTAGAATAGACTTTTTGAAAACTACGTCAAAGGGTCCTGGAATTCTATGAATTGTGATTGAAATATGAAAATATAACACACTAGATGAGAGAATTACCTCTAGGAATATTCAGATTTCCAAAGATCTTGATTGATTTGGATCAATCTTCAAGTCCTCTTCACTTTTCTTCTTCAAGCTTTTTTTTTTTATACTTTTTTGCTTTTCTTCTTCCAAATTTCTTTAAATTCTTTGAGTTACTCACTTTAGATCTTCAAGGTCTGAGTTTCTTTGGAAGAAACTCAGATTGTATCTTTCTTTCTCTCAAAGAACTTCTATCAATTCTCTCAATTCCTTACCAAGAATATCCAACCCTTTCTTCTCTTGAAGTAGGTTTGTATTTATAGAGAAATCTTCAAGTGGAGGGGTGTTTTTGTCCTTTCAAGATGATCTTATCATGTTAAAGATGACTTAAGAGTATAAAATACATCCTCAAGAAACGAGTTCGTTTGTGATATTCTAGGGATCCAAAGAAAATTCTAGAAGCAATTTTATTTCTAAAAATAACATCCAGTGCGACACTCAGATAGTTGGATGCGGCATTCAGTGACTTCTGCAACAACACTCAGCAAGTGTCGCACTAGCACTCACTGGGTGTCAGCTGATAACCCCGAGTGCCAGCACTTTCCTTTTATTATTTTATTATTAGTTTTCTCTTTTTTAATTATCATTTTTCCGAGTGCCGGCTCTTTCCTTTTATTGTTTTATTATTAATTTTCTCTTTTTTAATTATCAATTTTCTTTGAAAATCCTTTTCGAAATCATTTTTCCTCAAAATACTGCAAAGAAAATACTGATTTGAGGTTCTGAACAAGTTAAATCTATTTTGAAGGCCTAGTTATCATGTTTCTCATCAAATTTTTTTTATTGTTTTCTCCTTTCTGAAATAATAATTAAGGAAAATAATAGCTTTAATGCTTCTGAACCTCTCTCTTCGGATTTTTGCTATCCCTAACGCTCTAATTTCCTTACCACATATATTTATTACTCGATGAATCATAGAAACTCGCCTTTGAAGATCAGTTTATCATTTTTGAAATAAAATTTTAATTAAAAGCTTTTTCAAAGTTTATGAAGAGTTCTTTGAAGACCATCCAATCATGTCGAATAGGATCAACATCGTATCCAAATGTGATTATCCCTAGGTTTGATAGTTCGGTCAAAATTGGGGTATCTATAGTTTGCTCCTCTTTGACAGAGCTTTCGTGATGCAACGTATATCACAAGCGCAATGTCAAAGCCTGTGTAAGGACAAGCCTTTGACCCAACTAAAGAACCTAGGTAAATCAAAGTGCGTTGCAAAACTGGCTACTGACACGGCTGGTGCTGGTTGTGCTCAATGGTGAGCTGCCTATGTATCCTTGGAGGAATCAGACCAGAGCATAGTTCAGGCAAGGGATCATACACAAACACAAATAATCATATAAATGAATGCACCTATTCTATCGTGATGCATGTGCTCATGCAGTGATGGTTGCCAATGCAATTTTATGCTTCATGCTTTCATGTGAAGCTGATGCATTGATTCAGGATCACACGGTTTCTAGTGATAAGAATGCGTTCCACGTCTTACATTTTCTTTTTCTGATATTGTCCCATTATGGGAAGTTTTGGATTTTCATTGAGATAATTAATGCAGATGCGTTTTACACCTTACACTGCTAATTGACTCAGAGTAGCTCCTGACTCAGTGATTTCCTAAATTCTAAATTTATGGTTGCTCTAGACTTGGTGACTTAGAGTCGCTCCAAACTCAGTGTTTTGGACAAATTCATAATGAATCATTTTTTGCAGAAAAATCAAAGTCGCTCTAGAAAATGATTCTAAAAATTGAAATCAGTGTAGATTTAAAAAATCATATCTAGTAGAAAAGTTAGAATCGCTCCTGATTCAATGACGACATGTTTGCAAAAAAATCTCCAGGTTCGCAGAAGAGTCAGAATCGCTCCAAATTCAATGACTCCAAGTTCGTAGAAAAGTCAGAATCGCTCCAAATTTAATGACTCCAATTTTGGCAAAGAAGTCAAAATCGCTCCAGATTTAATGACTCAGATCTTTTTTTGAAGAGAAATCAAAATCGCTCCAGATTTAATGATTTCAATCTAGCAAAACAAGTCAAAATCGCTCCAGATTTAATGACTCCAATTTCACAGAAGAGTCAAAATTGCTCCAGATTTAATGACTACAAATCGCAGAAAAGTCATAATCGCTCCAAATTCAATGACTCCAAATTGCAAAAAAGTCAAAATCGATCGAAATTCAATGACTCCAAGTTTGCAGAAAAGTCAAAATTGCTCCAAATTCAATGACTCTGAATTCACAGAAAAGTCAGAATCGTTCCAAATTTAATGACTCCAAGTTCACATAAAAGTCAGAATCTCTCCAAATTCAATGACTCCAAATTCGTAGAAAAGTCAAAATCGCTCCAAATTTAAGAACTCCAATTTTAGCAAAAAAATTCAACGTCACTCCATGCACTGATTCTAGGTTTAGTAGAAAATCAATGTCACTCCATGCACTGATTCCAAATTTATTTAATAGTCACTCACACATAGGGGAAAATCCTTCTTTCTTTCTTCTTCAAATAGTCATACATAATTCATTTTCATTTCAAATTTTGGAGTCACACGAACTCAAAAAATTCATTATTTTTCAAAAATCTAGAGTCGAGCGGACTTGGAAAATTCATTCTATTTCAAAATTTGGAGTACCATGAACTCAGAAAATTCATTCTTATTTCAAAATCTGTAGTCACGCGGACTTGGAGAATTCATTCTTTTTCAAAAATCTAGAATCATGAAGACGCAAAAATTCATCCATATTTTCAAAAAATTTGGAGTCACGCAAACTCGAAAAATTCATTTTTATTTTCAAAAATCTAGAGTCACGCGGACTCAAAAATTCAACTTATTTCAAAAAATTCGTTTCTATTTTCAAAATTTGAAGTCGCACGGACCAGGAATATCCATCTTCTTATTTCAAGATCTAGAGTCATACGGACTCGGAAACTTTTTTTCATAAAGATCTGGAGTTGCACAAGCCTGAAAACTCATTTTCCAAGGACCAAAGTGTAACAGGGGGCAAACTTTGGGGGTTTGAATTCAAAATTTTGGAACTTTTTGAATTTTGGAGGGAGGAACAAACCGACTCTTTAGTTTCCCAATTCGCAGCATGCGCGGGCTAGAATGGAAGTCAGTGACTACCGTTGAGGCACTCACTGAATGCCGTGGTGGTAGGTAGCCTGGGCACAGAATGCTTACATGTTTTATTTTCTTTCATTTTCTTTCACTTCTCAAAGCTCTTCAATCCGGATCTCTCCTAAGATTTTTTCATATTCTTTCATAGTGATCTAAGGGATCAGCAGGTTGGTTCTCCTCGATTAGATTCTCATTTTGCTTTCGTATTTCTGTTATTTCCTTGATTTCTTTTCTTTTCTTTTCCCTCGCTTTTGTAAAACTTGAATTTTTTTTTTCTTTTTATTTCTTTCTCTTGATAGATTGATTTCCATGGCGAGCGGCTTCGGTGATTCGAGTAAGAAGAGGAAGAACTACAAGCCGGTTCCTCATAGTGAACCACTTTTCTACTCTAAGACACCGATTAGCACTTACCTACTCCGGCGTTCCAACGAGAGGTACATCTCTTTCTTCATTTTCTTTGGACTCTTTCAAACCTTTGCATGTTAAACCCTCGTCATCCAAATGCATGTGCTCAATGATGAATATTTTCAAATGCTTTCATTCATCATTTTCTTATTCATTATTAATTTTCTTTCATTTTTATCATTATTATTATTTCTTTTCTTTTCTTTTTCTTTTCTTTTCTTTTGTTTTTCTTTTCTTTGTCTTTGCTTACCTCATACTAATATCAAAATTTATGACTTCTTGCAACTTTAACCCGAGTCCTAAATGGTCATGGTAGTCTCGCCTATGGCAAAGAGTGGTACAACTCCTTGAATGAGACGGTCAAGGGCTACATCACTGTGGCCGGCTTCGGGGAGTTCATCCAACTCCTCACCAAGAGCTCCAACGATCTCCGACAGATCCATGCTCTTGCAGAACAGTGGTGGGACACAACCAACACCTTCCACTTCAAGTTTAGGTAGATGACAATGACTCCCCTTGACTTCACCATGATAACGGGGATCTCGTTTGAGGGCGAGTGGCTATGGATGCTTGATGTGGTGATGGAGTGGGATCGGGTGCCCGTACTGCTGGGGGTGGCTCTGAATGAACACTTGGTCATAGCTACGTGGTTCATTGACACGTTCAAGGACTAGGTCCTCGCTTTACAGATGAGTAGATGTCCAGGGGGTTCATCATGTACTTATTATGGTGCTCCCTACTGAGCACCAAGGGCGATTGGATCCAGGTCGCGCTGCTGGGGTCCCTGGAGGATATGGGCTGGATATGTGAGTATGACTGGGCTAATGCCAGACTGGCCATCCTCTATAGGCACATAGGAAAGCTCTCTAGGGATCGCCCCACTTCCATGGGCTGCATCTGGAGATCATGGGAGGCATGTACCCTTTTTATTTTCTTTTAGATTTTCCATTAACTTTATTTTCTGGATTTTGAATTTTGATTTCTTCTTTTCTTTTTCTTTTAGATTTGATCCTATGACTACCTCCACATGATTCTGCCCTCAGTACAGGCAGAGGATGCTCTGGTCATGCCTCAGGGACTGAAGTGGCAAAATGATCGGATTGGGTCAGGTGAAAGACCAAGAGGGTCAATGACTTTATTGCGTTCAAGAATTTACTGATGAACCTGAGAGCCCCTCATAGCAAGTGGCAGCCATGGGTTCTTATACTTCTACTCTTACCCTAGAGAGGCGGAGATTAGCCAATTATGATACGATGTGGTTATTGCTAGATGTCCCAATACCCGGGGTGGTATTTGGGAGAGAGAGTGACCCAACAGTCTTTGGTAGCTCCTACGATCCATGTGCCACATCCTCCTCTAGACTCAATGAGTGCCATTGAGACTCTTTATGGTAGTGCCCTAATGGCTGCCCTAAATTGATGCAAATCATGGAACCACTTCAAGGGAACCAGTTCAAATTCTAATTGGTCCGGTTACAAGGGCTAGGGCAAAGAAGTTCAAAGAGGCACTCAACTGGTAAATTCAAGAAGTTTGGTCTCAGGAAAATTCGTGGAGGCCCATTGAGCTTGGTCCACAAAGATGTAACAACTTAATTCAAATTCTAGAAGAATAATCCAGCAATTCAAGATTGTGAATTCAAATTTAGTTTTCCTAAATTAGGTTAGATTTTCATTTTTCTTTATTGCTTAAATTACTAAATTGTAGGCTTTCATGCTAATTAGGAAACTTTACTTTTTCCTTTAGTTTCCTTTTATTTTAGTCTTGGGTAAATTTGTTTTGGGCAGAACATCTCGAAATCTTTAAAGCCCAATCTGTTAACCTCATCTATTTAAACAGCTTTAGATTTATGTAATAGACAGTTTTTTGATTGAATAAAAAATTAGTGAGAGCATTCTCTTGGGTTCTCAAAGAACTTTTTAAACTTATCAAGATTTGTCTTGTGGCATTCAATCACGACTTATCAAATGGCCCTCCATCACCATTTGTGGCATCTTCATTATACCGAGGTTCTTGTTTCAATCGCAAACAATGGGTCGAGGTTTTCATACGAATCTGATTAGGGCGTTCTTGGGTTCCATATTTGAGTTCGGGCTTTGCCATCCTTGGCAAGGTTTATATCATAAATGGTCTCTGTATCAAGGATTTGTGGAGCCAGCCGATGGATATGATGCTTTCTTTGTCTCCAAGGTGATGAAGAACTTGCATTTGATGCAAGTGACTCAAGTATGTACCACACGTGATTTTCCTATCTTTCTTCTAATCTTATTTGTATATATCCTAACTCTTCTTTTCTTTTATCGTTTCCTATTCATGCTGATGTCAGACCTCCCGCCCTTCCTTAGTGGGACTGGAGCTTCCCGACGATGCACCTAGTCAAGCCGATCATGACCACTGTAACCTGATATTTTCAAGGTACTCCTACTATTCCTCTCCACTACGATGATGTCCCCCGAGACTATACTAAGGAGGGCCTACTTCATGCTCGCAAGTGAGGCATTAGGTCCACTGACGCGAGTGGAGGGTAATTCTTCAAAACCCTGCTTTTTTATTTCTTTTGAACCCCGAACGCTTTTAATACTCATACTTGATCTCCAAGAATGTTCTTATGCTTCACTGATCGCTCTAATTCACATCCATTTACATACTAACCCATTCTAGTTTTGATTTTCTAATTCTCATACTAACTTGTGCTCATCTATTGTTGAATTTTGGTTCTCATTCTTGACTTATACTAACCCAAGTTTGAATTCTAGTTCTCATTCCCGACTCATACTAACCGACTTTAACTTTAATTTTCTTCTTTTCTAGGTTGATAGGTCTCAAGTGGCTATTGGGGCTTAGCTAAGGGTAAAGGTGAATCCTCACTTTTCACTTTTTGCCTCACTCGATTCATTATTTAATTTTTCAATTGATTGATTATTTTTTAATTTATCATTTACTCATTCAAGATGATGATATCAGGGCTCTGATCCTGCGAGTGAGAAAGTTGGAGCTGTGACTTAGCGTTGGCCCTAATGGTGCTCATTAAGGTACTGGTTGAGGTTGGGGTAGAGGTCATGGGGCTGAGAGTGATACGGCATCAGAGCAGGAGCCCCTCAGATGCGTCATTGGTCAGGGCCGAGGCCGAGGCTGGGGTTGACTCTACATCACTTTGTTTTCTTTCTCTGAGTGTTAGGGAAGATATATACATTTGGATTACTGTGCATATCAGTTATTTTGATGATGGCTTTGAGTAGTCGGGATTATCTTTTGGATAGGATGGGCACACACATACTTTACTATCGACATGATTAGCATTTTTATTTCTTATTTACATGCATGCTCTTATTCTGAATGTGACCATAGCTTGGTCGTGCTTTTATATCAGTGATTGTTGTACTTTTATGAATATGACCATGGCTTGGTCGTGCTTGACTTTATTTTTGTAAATGATGCACACGTTTTATTATATTTTTCTTGTATTTCCTTTACAGGTTTGGGCCTAAAACATTTAAAATAGGTGTTGGCTAAAAAAGGGCTCATTGCAGCACATGATGAGAATCATGCGGCACTCGGTGAGTGCCGATATGGTAGTTGGCAACTGTCGCGCGATAATCACTGATTGTCACAGCGGCACTTGCAGAGTGCCACTGGAGTCCCCAAGTGCCGTTCGATTGCCTGGACATGGGGTTTTCCTTCTTTTATACTTTCTTTTCCCAAAACTATGTAAAAATACCATTCTCTTCCTTCTATTCCCTTTTCAAATGGCTCCTCTTGATCCCTGACTCCTCTTTCATTGGATGGATGATATTAATGGCATGAATCTTCTCCACTTCTGCAACTTAGGCCTCAATTACCTTGTTTCTCTTCAACATATGCGACTCGAGGAGGACATCCTTGTTGCAACTATTCAGTGCTGGGATCTAGAGTTCAACATAATTAAATTTGGCTACCTGGAGGTTCTCCTTTTTTAGTGCCATTCTCAGCTTTAGCCCGTATTCATATTTGATCCTTCCTTCTATTGATTGGGTATGTTCAGGACCATTTAGCACTACTCAGTTACACTCATCATGCTATAAGATCCCTGATTTTTTATCATGAGATTGACTTCCCATGCTTCTTTGCCCGGTATTGCCAAGCTATGGGTAGGCATTTTGATCATCATGCATCTAGATGGAGTGCTCTGAGCTTAGCCATGATTTCTTATTTCCTCTTTTCTTCTACATCTGACACAATCATACCAGTTGTTATTGGACTTTATGTAGAGAAGAACCCTATGATGCTTGTTCTTGCAACGACCATGATGGATTTGGATCAAGCTCATACGGAGGATACCGGTCTCCTTCATGGTGCCCCACTGATCTTGTAGTACTGGTTCCTAGAGCACTTGGGGCTTCTAGTTCTTCCTTACGGTCCTCCTAGCGTTTTTCCTTTTGACCAGAGGCAGGTTTGGAGGCTTTTCAGTACATTTGATGGTTGGCTTGCATGGTTTAAGGTCCTATCAGCTAAGGATGTCTACTGGATTTGTGCTTTTTGGGAGTATTGCTCTATCACTATTCAATTTCCTGGGTGGAGTAGGATCTGGCTTCGTGGCTTTTATGCAACCACTTTTTTTTTCGGATAGGGTTGCTAGGTAGTATATCCATCGCCAGGAGATTTTTGAGGACACCCTCGGGGTTATGAGAGGTTCTATTCTTCACTTCTCTTCCATCATTGCTTTCACCATTGCATGGAATACGCATATTGTTGTATCTTTCTTGAGGGTTCCATCTTGTATTAATCTATCTGAGGAGTACATTTTGGAGATCCAAGGAGTGATTACAAGAGAGACTAAGATTGTGTAGAGGCTTGCATACATACATTTACAAATGTTGCAACCAATTTTGCTTTCTTCTCTTGCGCTTTTCTGATTTCTTGATGATTTTTAGGAAGATTTGGTAGGAAGTCATCAACCAACAACACCTCTTCATTGTATCTCCCTTTACAAATGACTTTATGATAAGGAAGAATTCTCCTTTTCATGTTTCTATTAAGCTTTTATTACACAATTTTATATTTTTTTTTGCATCGAATTTTCTCTCTTATCCTCAAAATTTTTTAGGATGTTCAAACTTGAATCCTATCTGGAAAGCTAGTAGACCCAAAGGCATGTTGGGGTTTCTTCTTAGCTAACGGATGTTTGCCCCTAGTTTGATAGGGGGTTTTTTAATGCTGGGCAAACAAAGTTTGCGTCAGGTTGAATGGTGATGAAGTAGTTCCCAAGAAAACATCAATTTGTTCCTAGTTTAAAGGGTAGGAAATAGATTGGTTGGGTTTCTATTGCACCGAGGGCGGCCATAGGAGCCCAACAACTCATCCCCAAATGGGCATCAGATCATATATATAGTAGTTCGACTGAGGCTTGAAAGAAGAACATTATGTAGTATGAGGGTGTTTATGACTGAATTGTGCAGGCTGCCTATATTTCCCCGAGCAGGAATCAGGTCAAAAATGTAGTTCATCGTCTATAGAAGTCATGAAGGGATGGTTTCAAAAAGAGGACTTTCTAAAATTAAGACAGTCAATATTTACTAGTTGTTTGAACTCGACTTTGTCTAAATCCATGAGATAGGCAGCTCCTTCTGATAGGAGTGCTTTGATGATGTAAGGACCAACCCAATTTGTTTTAAACTTTCCTCTATTATTGAAGACCAGCGATTTCAACTCTTTAAGAACAATATCACCCTCAGCAAGCTTTTGTGGGTGAACTTTCTTGTTTAAAGTGCGAGCTATCCTTCTCTGATACCCTCGAACATGATTAACGGCTGATAGTCGTTTATCGTCCATGAGTGCTAACTCATCATACCTTTCATGCAGCAAATTCTGACACTTCACATTCTGCTAATATACGTAGAGATGGTATCTCCACCTTGACTACTAAGATAGCCTCCAATCCATAGACTAATGAATATGGTGTAGCTCCGGTAAAAGTCCTCATGGATGTCCAGTAACCCCATAGTGCAAATGGCAATTTCTTGTGCCAATCCTTATAAGTATCTGTGGTTTTCCCCAAGATTGCCTTAATGTTCTTACTGGCAACCTCAACCGCCCCATTTGTCTGTGGCCTATATGGTGATGATAGATGATGCGTGATTTGGTACTTTTCAAACAAAGGAAATAACTTCTCCTTAAAAATAACTACCATGATCAGAAATGAATTAACTGGGAACCCATATCTGTAGATTTTATTCTTCTAAATAAAGCTCACCACATCTTTGGCTTTCATATTGTATATGACGCTACTTCCATCCACTTAGTAAAATAATCAATTGTCACGATTTTGAATCAATGTCCGTTAGATGCCTTTGGGACAACTTCCTTGATAATGTCGATACCCCACACAGAGAATGGTAAGGGGTGGTAATACTATAGAGCAGAGATGGCGGCATATGCATTAAGTTAACATGAACTTGACACTTATGGCACTTCCTTACATACTTACAGCAGTCTTTTTCAAGGGTCGTCCAATAATATCCTTGTCTAATTATCTTCTTTGCCAGCATGTGTCCATTCATGTGAGGTCCATAGATTCCTTCATGTATCTCTTTTATCACTCTTTGGGCTTTCTTTTCGTAAAAGCATTCCACATTATACCCGGTATATGATTTCTTTCATAATTTGTTCGCGTAGATGATGAACTGTACTGCGAATCACCTAATTGCTCTTTTATCCTTCTCAGATGCCCTTCAGGATACTCTCCCTTCTTGATAAAATTCCATACATCCAAGTACCATGGAAATTCATCCTCTATCCCACTATAGCTGCAATCATTTCGAATGAGGGCTTATCCCTTTGTCCTATTGTGAGCGGAGCTATCTTGACACCTATGGGGATCTCGATCATCGAGGCTAGGGTTGCTAAGGAATCGACCAATTGGTTTTCCTTACGGGGTAGGTAATAGAAAGTGATCTATTCAAATCGGGGTTCTTAGACTCTCTAAGTACTCATGATATGGTATTAGCTTCTCGTGTTTCACCTTCTTCTCTCCCCAGAATTGGGATATGATCAGATTTGAATCTCCAAAACATCTATCTTCTTAACTCTAAGATTTAAGGCTGCCTCTAACCCTAAAATACAAGCTCATACTTGACAATATTGTTGGTAGAGGTGTACCTAAGCTTGATTGCTAAAGTGGTGTGGCTCCATTAGGCATAACCAGGATAATTCCTACCTCATAGCCCTTTTGGTTGGCAGCCCCATCCAAATACATCTTCCACGTGCCTTCATCTACCTCTATTATCTCCTCATGGGGGAATTAAAATTCCCCATCTTCCTATCCTTCTATAGCAAAGTCAGCTAAATATTTCGCGACGGCTCTCCCCTTGACAGATTTGGCAGTAACATACATGAGGTCAAATTCTGCCAACATCAACATCCACCAGGAAATTCTACTGGTCAGGGCAGGTATTCTGAACAAGTATTTAAGGGGATCCATGCAGGAAATAAGTATGATAGGAAAAGCCATCATGTAATGCCTAAGACGACGGGTGCTCCAGACTAAGGCCCAACAAGTCTTTTCTATTGGCGAATAATTCAACTCATATCTCGTCATCCTCTTACTATGGTAATAAATAGCTCTCTCAGAATGTTTCTCTCCTCCCTCTTGAGCTAACTATTATCCCATTGAACTTTTGGTGATTGACAGGTAAAGGAGTAAGGGTTTACCTGGGTTACGTAGTGAAAGGATGGGTGGCTTTTGGAAGCAGGTTTTGATCTTATCAAAGGCTTATTGGCATTGGTCATCCCACTTGAATTTCTCCCCTTTTCTCCACAACCCAAAGAACGGGTCACGGGTGATGGTAAGCTTCGAAATGAATCGACTGAAGAATTGGACCGTACCTAGGAACCCTCTTTCTTTTTCATTCTTTGGTGGCGACATTTTCGTAATGGGTTTGATTTTGGTAGGATCTACCTCTATCACCCTTTGAGTGATTAAGAATCCTAACAACTTTCTAGTGGTTACCCCAAAAGTACATTTCTGTGGGTTCAGCCTTATCCTATACTTCCTCAGTCTCTCGAAGAATTTTCCTAAGGCCTCTATATGTCCCTCTCTCTTCTTTGACTTCACGATCATGCCATCTACATATACTTCTATCTCTCTATGGATCATGTTGTAGTAATGTGGTTGCTACCCTTTGGTAGGTTGCACCCGCATTCTTAAGCCTAAAATGCATAACTCTGTAATAGTAGGTACCCCAATGTCTGATGAAGGTAGTCTTTTCCCTATCTTTGGGTACCATTAATATTTGATTATATCCTGAGAATCCATCCATAAAGGACAAGAGTTCATGCCCTATGGTGTTATCTAGTAATACGTCTATGTACGGAAGGGAAAAGTCATCCTTCAGGGTAGCTTTGTTCGAGTCTCAAAAGTCAACACACACTCGTATGCGTCAATCTTTCTTAAGAACTGGCACTACTTTAGATACCCATTCTGGATATTTTGTGACTATTAAGAATCCTACCTTTAATTGCTTTTTGACTTCCTCCTTGATTTTGATAGTCCATTCCAGTCTCATTCACCTCAATTTTTGCTTAACGAGTTTGGAATTTGGAAAGAGGGGGACATGGTGTTGGACAATCTCTGGATCTATTCCTGGCATATATAGTAAGACCATGCAAAAACAACCTTGATTCTTTTAGCAATAGATTAATTTTATGCTTTCATCGTTATTGAGTGTAGTGCCAATAAAAACATTTTGAGGATTTTCGTCATTACCTAAGTTAATTGTTAGGATTACCTCAATGATTTCAATTAATTTTTTGTAAACCAAATGGAATATCATTTTTGATATTATTATAATCATCATTAAGTGCAGTCGAGTAAGCAAAATCAGTCATGTTTTCATTGATAACATTGTTCTTGGTTACATCATTTTCATCAGCAGAAATTAAAAATTGGCTCATATCGGTCATTACAGACTCCAAGAAGGGGGAAACACTATCACTAGACCCATACAACCAAAAAAAAAAACTTACCCACTTGTCCTTGATCGATGCATACCATTCAGCCTCCCCAATCTTTTTCTTCCATTTTTTCTTCTCAGATTCTTCTTCTCCCATCAAGTTCTTCATTGCATCCTCATCTAGAACTATCATCCAGTCATCGAATGATGCTGGTTTTGGGGGAGTCAATAAGTAGGGATCCTCATATTCAGTGAACTCATGATCGAAGAAAATCTCGAATCCTGGCTTTAGGCACATTCTCGCCTGATCCAACCATGGTTCTGAAAAACCGCAGAAAAAGAAATCTTCACCTTCTTTAACAAAATACCCATTCAGGGTTTTCTGATACGGCTTCATTTTCTCTGCAGTGCCCTTTGGTTTCTTCTTCTTGTATTCCTCTATCACAACATACCCCAACCCAAAACTATTTCTTTGACTCTTTATTTTTGGAAACTATGCCAACCCCTGATTGCTCTTACCTAGGCTTATAAAGAATACCATTTTGTTGATGATGCCAGCCACCATCGGATTACCGTACTGATTGAAGTATAGTGGTAGCAACTGATCGGGCGTGAACAAGTCCTAGTAACATGCCTTAATTTACATTTGTTAGTACTTTTTTTCTTGTTTTATTGTATTTTTACTTTATCTTCTATTTTCTAGCATGTTTTGGAAGAAAATAGTAGTTCCAGGCTAAATGGGGTGCGAAAATAGACTAAAAGAAGCAGAAAAAGCCACATCGCACGAGCGGCCCGCTCGCGCGAGCGGCCCGCTCGCGCGACAATCCAGCGCATCGCTCACGCGGCCCACTCGCGCGACCTCCCAATATTGCGCTCGCATGGCCCATTTGTACGATATGTACAAAAAAGTGAAAATGTGTATTTCTGTGTACTAAAGATCCCTACGCGAACAAAACTGTCCAATTACGTCCAGAATGTAAAATGTAGAAGTTTTAGTGCAAATAGGTTTAGGAAAGCTCTCTAATTCTTCCAAAATCTATATATGCTTGATTCTAATTCAATTTTGGGGTTACACACATTATGCACACTTTTATACACAACAAAACTTCAACCATTGAAGAGAGGAAAGCAAGGAGAAGAAGAAGACCAAGGATTCCCATGGCCTCCTCCATCAACCTCTCGCCGTTAATCGCTTCTATGGCCAACTAAACCTAGATCTAGGGTTTTAATGAAACCCTAGCCAAGTAATAGGGTGTTATTTATATTTTTCTTTTAGTTTTATTATGTATGGATGATGATTACATGTTCAGAGGATTTTAAATAATAAAATCAAACTTCTATGGATTAAATTATTAGTCTCAAAGTCATTCTTGGCTTAGATCTATTTTGAATGTGATGTGCTCAATGATCTATATTTGCTGTGCTTGTATGGATTATTTACATGTAATGGTGTTTATTTGAATTATGATATCAAGTAGCCGAATAGCTCATGCCTAGGAAAGACGGGTTGCGCCGCAACCCTAGTCTAGTGTCAAAAAATCCATGCTAACCAAAGATGAATTATGTTGGTGCTTGAATCGTAGTTATTTTCTTGACGGAGGAATTGGGCTTGTAGCTACAATTCCCCATTATCATCTAATGTAATAAGCTAATTGAATGCATAAATGCCCTTACTATGAAGCTAGTGGTGGATTTGCAATCCTAGGTTCACTTTAAATGTCGTTTAAAACAAATTTTAATCGCTTTCATAGTTTAGATTTATTTCAATATTCTTAGTTTAATTGAAATCAAAATCAAAATACTATTTTCTTAATTAACTAAATATAGTTTTAAAATTAAAGTGCTTTAGTAATTCAATTTCTGTGGGTTTGACCTCTACTTCCATACTACAAATCCTTTAAAGTAGAGTATATTTTTTATCTTGATTTGACGAGATCAATTTTTGGCACCATTGCCGGGGATTGCAAGCTACTACCTTTAGTTTTAGAATCTTAGTTTAGTTAATTCGTAAATATTAGATTAGGTATTCTTTTTCTTATTTTAGTTTTTGTTTTGAGTTACTAACTTTTATGTTTGTTTTGTAGTTTCTCGAGTCATCAAATTCTAGTGTTTTGGAGTGGAAGAGCTTAGCACATCAAAAGGAGCTTACGCACATTAATTAAAAAAAGAGCAAAAATTCAAGCAAAAATTGCTTCTTTTAAAATTCGCTTCAAACCATAGTAAGTCAGGGTGCTGAGATTGTTTAGGGGTGATTTACATGTGCATTAGCTAGGAAACCCAGGGCGCTGTGCTTTGACATGAATCACTGCATTACAGGATAACTTTCATGAATCATAGTAGTTGTGTGCTTGTTGTCGTATTTGAGTGGTTGTCTTTCATATTTGTTCGAGTCAGTCTTTATCTTAGTGTCTTTTTTTTTTCTTTAGTTTATGTTTGGTACGTGTTCAAGTAAACTCGAACTACATTCTTTCAATTCTGAACTTGAATGTACCCTGATGATGCCGAAAATTGGTAAGAGGGATTAAGAAGAGAGATGTTGTGACACAATCAATTGTCTATGGTTCGGCCCCATTAATAAGGTGACCTACGTCCACGGGTGCGTCAATACGCTTCACTAGCAGATCACCGGCGGGCCTGGTGAGCGAACAATTGGGGCGGCACTACCAGTAATATCGGCAGGGTGTATGGTATGAGATGAATGTATATGCTATTCTTTTCGTTAAGAATGCGATCCCCTTGATGGAGGTGAGTGGCCCCTTTTATAGGTGTAAGAGACCACCCACATTAGGCAACTGATTAGATATGGAAGCCTAATATAATTACAAGTTGATGAGCACCAATCATGGGAGGTTTCCTAAATGGCTTAGGAAACTATTTATAGCTTCCATTAGTCTTCTAACCGATTTAGGAAACTGCTGAGCAGCTTGGCTGTCAATCTGCACCTTGTGGAGAGCTACTGAGCCGTAATCCCAAGCTATGCGAGCATCCCAAGCGGTAACACTCAAAAGATCCCGGGATCAGTAGGCCATAGGCTCCCTTATCGGATAATCCAGGTGCTTAGCTGCTGACGTGGAGGTCTGACTTATAGCAGAATATTTCTTGGCGTATCAGCTGCCCCCCAATTTCAGAGTTCATGTGATGTCCGATCAGATGAAGTTTGAAAATTAGGACTGCTTCTAAGGAACCATCCGATAAAAAGGTCGGGACTCAACCCGAGGTGGGATCGGTCGTGGAGGTCAGTTGGGGTATAGACCGAGCGGTGGCCCTGTGGGCCCGAGTCCTACCCGTGCCACATGTCAGCTTGTGACTGGCTTAGTCAGGATTGAAAGATACCAGCGTGGATGTAACCGGACCATTTATGCGGTAACCAAACTATCTCATCGTGTATTTAATGCGGGCGCCTTTTGAGGCGACACTTTGCGTGCCCGAGGTGACAACTGCCGGCCACTTTGGGAGGGAAAGCGCACGAGCCATTGGATCTATTTTGATCTGAACCGTCCGTAGTTCCTATATAAAGGAACACTTGTTCATTTCTCAACTCTTTGCTGCAAAGACACATATTCCCAAGCGATTTTGAGAGCAAACAAAACCCGGTCAAGATTTCCGAGTCCTTTCTTGCGTTGATTCCTGTAAGTCCCTTTCCTTTTCGAGTTTCAATTTTTATTCTCTTCCTTCTCTTTCTTTTTGCGGTGAGGCAGGAGGAAGCGAGCCCAGTAGGCTTTGAGTGGGAGTGGGATTTCTTCCTCCTTAGGTTCTGTTTTTTCTTTAAGTTAGGTGGAACCTTAGGACAGTTAAACCGAGCGGTTGCCCCCGGAGTAGTCTTGAGAAAGTGCCATCTAGTGCTAAGTACCATCCATTCTTTGCCTTTTAGGTTAGTGACGTTACCCCATCTGTATATCAGGCTCGGGGTTTCTGACCCATACCTTGGTCGTCACCTTCTTTCCGGTCGTATTACCAAAACCTCAAAAATGTGTCACTCTTGTTTTAACTTGACCTCCTGGTCAGAGGATGAGTAGTCTGGGTCAGAGGAGCCAGACACAAGTCTGAGTCTACCATCCGCGCCCCCCTTTGACCACCAAAGCGAAGGCAGAACCCTAATCCGTCTCTCTGATGATGAGTCAGACCAGGAATCCCTCATCGCTTCCATTTCCTGGGGTTCAGGCGACGAGACACCAGGGGAACCCGACCCCGAGGTGGCCTTCTCCAGCAAATTCATCCCGTCCACGTTGCGTACTAAAGATTTCGGGCGTGTTAGGGACAAAATACAGCCTTCTTGACTACTGCTCCCTGGCAGTGAGTGTCAGTGGGGCCCAAATCTACCAGCAGGGTTTCACTACCCTATATGAGGACATCCTTATGGCTGGGTTTCACTTCCCCCTCCATCCGGTCACTCGGGACATCCTGATCTACTTGGGGATTGCCCCGGGCCAGTTGGCCCCAACCGATTGGAGGTTCTTGATGGGGTCCATCTCTTTGTGGCCCCAAGTCTTCGGATATGAACTCTCCTTCCAGGAATTTCTCTGGACGCACCGACCGTTCCCCGTACATGGAGAGACCGGGTTCTTTTCTCTCGGGGCTCGCCAGGGGAGGAAGATCTTAGTCAACTGCCCGAGCAACAACAAAGGGTAGAAGAACAGGTTCTTCCAAGTGTCCACCCTCGGTCTCTGCGAAGCGGTCCCTGAGATCCAGATGAGAACTTCCTGGGCGGGGGAGTTAAGGGGTAAGCCCATTCGGTTTCACTTGATGCTTACTTCTTTGCTTTGCTTCTAGTTTTTGAGACTAACCATTTTGTACTTGGCTTTACAGCGGGATCAACCAGCCCGCCGAGCATTCCCGACGAGTGCCAAGCCAGGATCAGGAATTTGGCAGACCGGCCGGTAAACATCTGGAACGTGTTGACCCGGACCGTAGACTTCTGGACTACTGACGACCAGGCTCAACCCACAGAAGCTCCAGTATCCCCCCCAATCCTCCCTGGTAAGTGCTCGGACTCTACTGTCTCCTGTAATGCTCCTTCCCCATCTTCTACATTGGTTACTAACTGTTCATTTTTTTTTTTACAGAGATGGCTCCAAAGAGAAACATAGAGCAACTGAGGGAGAGGCAGGCTGCTGCCTCTGCTGCTGCTGTTGCCCGAATTGCGGTGGCACAAGGAAAAAGCCCGCCACCAAGACCCTGGGTGGAGAGTGCCCGCTGAGGCAGATCCGGTACGATGTCCGTCCAGAGCCAGTAGGGACCTCAATGCCCCACACAGTGGTAGTTGAGGAGACTCCCCCTTGGGCAGGGGTGCCGGCCATGGCACCATTGGCTGCCTCGGCCGAGATCAGGGACCGGGTGAAGCCTGGTTTGCTCCCCAGCCAAGTGGAGGCATGTGAGAACATATCTCCCGAGGTCTTCCAAAGTAGGCTATATAGCCTCTCTCACATGGTGAGTTCTCCGGTCTTTGTTTCCTTTTCTTCAACTATTTTGTCAACTGTGCTTGTTCTCTGACCGGTTAGTTTTAACTTCTTGCAGGTCGGATACATGGCCGCCGGGGCTGAGTCCTTCCTACCTTCCCTGGCCAAGAGGGCCGCTGTTACTGAAGCTGTTTTATCTGAGGAGCAGGAGATCTCAGAGGCCAGGGGCACCGCTCTGGCCGTAGAGAAGGAAAAGGTAAAGGGCTTGGCCTTGAGCCTTGGCGCTGCTCAAGCCGAGTTGACTACCACCTAAGCTGACCTAGAGACTGATCGGGCCAGCGCAGTGGTGGTGGAGGCGCAGGAGAGGGAGCTGGCAGAGATGACGGCAACTAGGGCCCAGGAAGAAGGATTCAACGACGGCTTGTTCTAGGGCTATGAGATCTGAAGCGCAGGATATCCCGGGATCACCCCGAGTGGGATATATCATCCTACAAAGGGATTGATTCGAACTTCTGGGATGTAGTCCTGCTGTAGGCAAGGGCCCCGCTGCTGATGTCGGCCCTGCTGAGGAGGCTGCCCCGGGCAGAGGCTCTGCACCGGGAAGAGGAGCTGACCTAGAAGAGGAGGCTGGGGAGCCCAAAGACATGGTCGAGGTGGACGACTGAGGTCCCCGACCCGTTTTCTTTTGTATTATAGTTTTTTTTTTTTTGGAGGCTACCATAATTGCCCCCCAGCCTCTGTACAAATAGTTTTTAATTAATGAAAAGGTCCTTGAGACCAACTTTCCATAAATTGTTTACTATTTTTGTACTTGTGTTCCTATTTGTGATTGCCAGTGTCCGCCTAGTTTTGACCGACCTAAATTCCTATCTTAGTAAATGGTTTAGGACTGTAACTGGTAGAACATCTGGTCTTATTGACCTATTTTAAAGGTGACTGCCCGGTGTATCATAGGAACTTGTCATGTTTATCATCCGGGATGGCCCAGTGTATTATAGGAAAATCCTATTTTACAATCCGGGATGCTTTATCTCTGATCACTATAAATACTTGGGAATGTTAGGATTCTAAGTCCTTTTAATGACCAGTGTGATTTCGTGTTTTAGAGAAGTCCCTGCCCCCCAAGCATTTTTCTAAGGAGTGTGTGCGGGAGTGAGAGGCTGTAGGAAACCGACCTGGAACATGGGTGGTTGCAGGGTCATTTGAGGCTTGCCATCATCAGCCACCTAGGGGGTTTGCCCCCATTGCTAGTTGGGCCTAACCGAAGCCGTCGCCTCGGGGTTAGGCTCGAGGTCCTTATGCCCTGGTTTTGAGCCAAGGTCTTTTGCCTCAGGGTTAGGCCAGAGGTCCTTATGCCTTGGTTTTGAGCCAAGGTCTTTTGCCTCGGGGTTAGGCCCGAGGTCTTTGTGCCTTGATTTTGAGCCAAGGTCTTTTGCCTCGGGGTTAGGCCTGAGGTCTTTGTGCCTTAATTTTGAGCCAAGGTCTTTTGCCTTGGGGTTAGGCCCGAGGTCTTTGTGCCTTGGTTTTGAGCCAAGGTCTTTTGCCTCGAGGTTAGGCCCAAGATCTTTGTGCCTTGGTTTTGAGCCAAGGTCTTTTGCCTCTGGATTAGGCCCAAGGTCTGTCAATATTGGGCGGGACTGTGATAGGAGTAATTTTGCAAAGTAAAGTCTTTTATTTTATTCAAGAATTTATAATGAACGCTCAAATAGAGCTACAAAATATTCCTAATCAGTGTTAAACTGTCCTTGTTTTTGGGTTACTGATAATACTTGCGAAGGTGTTGCACATTCCAAGGGTGAGGCAGATCACGTCCGCCCAGGCTCCGAAGCCAGTAAGTTCCCAATCGGTTGACTTAGGTAACTATATATGGACCTTCCCAGTTTGGCCCCAACTTCCAGTGGCTCAGGATTCAGGTAGACTGTTTTACTGCCTTAAGGATGAGGTCTTCTACTTGAAAACTGCGATGCTTCACCCTGCTATTATAGTACCGGGATACCCTCTGCTTGTAGGCTACAATTTTTAGATACGCCCGATCTCTTTTCTCCTCTACCAAGTCCAGTTCTATTCTGAGTGCATCTTCATTGTCTGGAATGCTGTAATTCGCCACCCGGTAAGTAGGCAACCCGAGCTCTGTAGGAACCACTGCCTCGAACCCGTAGGTTAAGGAAAACGCCATCTCACATGTTGCCGCTCAAGGCATAGTTCGGTAGGCCCACAGGAGGGTTGGCAGTTCTTTAGCCCATAGTCCATTAGTGCTTTTAAGTCTTGTTTTGATCAACTGTAAGATCGTTCAGTTGGTCACCTCGCCTTGACCATTGGCTTAAGGGTGCTCGGGGGAGGAATAGTGATTAAGTATCCCATAGCTTGAGCAGAACTGTCTGAACAATGGGGTGTCGAATTGCCTGTCGTTGTATCTAACCAGATCCCCGTGGAATGCTGAACCTACTGAGGATGTTCTTTTCCATAAAGCTTTCCATTTTTCGCTTGGTTATTATTGCCAAGGGCTCGGCCTCCGCCCACTTGGTAAAGTAGTTAACGGCGATGACTGCGAACTTGACCTATCCTTTTCCCGTCGATAGGAGTCTGACAATGTCGATACACCACTGGGTAAAGGGCCAGGGGCTTTGGATTGGTGTCTGAAGCTCTTCTGGTCGGTTGATCATTAGAGAGTATCTCTGACATTTGTTGCATCTTTTGACATATTCCTGAGAATCCTGGGCCATTATCGGCTAGTAATATCCCTACAATAAGGCCTTTCTAGAGAGTGCCCGGCCTCTGATGTGATCCCGCACTCCTTCATGGATTTTGTACAACACTGATTGGACCTGTGCGGGATGGACGCAGCGGAGGTAAGGTACAGAGAATCCCCTTTTGTAGAGGGTTTTGTCTATAAGATGATATCGGGCCACCCGGTACCTGACCCGGCGGGCCTCCTCTTTCTCGTTTGGTAACATACCCGTTGTCAGGAATGCTACAATCGGGTCCATCCAGCTGGGTCCCAAGGCATCTAGTTCCACCTCCATGCATTCTGAGTTGATCACACTTGGCTCGGGCAGGTATTCTACCCATATCCTGGGCAAGTCTGACTCAGAAGACGAAGTGAGGAGGTCTAACCGGTCGGCCCTGGTGTTTTCCTCTCTACATATCTGTATGATATAGAAACCCTGAAGCTTCTTCGAAATTGCTCGGACAAGGGCTAGATAGGCTACCATGTTGTCTCCCCGGGCTTCGTACTCCTGGTTGACTTGGTTGACCACGAGCTAAGAGTTGATGTAACTTTGGACCTGTTGCACACCCATAGAAGTGGCCAACTACAGTCCGACCAATAGGGCTTCATACTCAGCTTTATTGTTGGAGGCATGGAACCCAAACCGTAGGGCATACTCGAGCTAGATGTCGTTGGGTGTAGTCAAGATGATTCCTACCCCACTGCCTTGCTGGTTTGAGGAACCGTCCATATATAGCACCCAGGTGGGGATGTTAGCCTGTAACCCAGGCGGTAGGACCGGAGGGTCAAGCTCTTCAATTGGGTCTTTCGGATATGTGAACTCAACCAGAAAGTCTACTATGGCTTGCCCTTTGATTGCTGTCCAGGGGATGTAGACCACTTCAAATTCCTCTAACTCCACAGCCCACTTGACGAGCCTCTCGGACGTGTCAGGCCAGCTTAAGATCCTATGGAGGGGTTGGTTAGTAAGGACCACAATGTCATGGGCCTGAAAGTACGGACGAAGTCTCTGGGCAGAGGTGATGAGAGTGAATGCAAGTTTTTCGATGCAAGAGCATCTGCTCTCCGCGCCTTGGAGCCCCCGACTGGTATAGTACACTGGAAACTGTATCCCATGCTCTTCCCTAATGAGTGCTGAGCTAATCGCTGAGGGTGATACTGCCAGGTAAAGGAACAATTCTTCCCCTGGTATGGGTGTTGAGAGTAGCAGGGGAGATGCCAAGTACTTCTTGAGTGCCTAGAACTCCTCCTCACACTCCTCAGACCACTAAAATTCCTTATGGAGGATCCTGAAAAATGGCAAGCACCGGTTGGTAGCTCTGGAGACAAATCTGTTCAGTGCGACAACCCACCCGGCCAGACTTTATACTTCTTTTGTCGACCTGGGTGATCCCATGTTGATGAGGGCCTAGATTTTTTCATGGTTTGCTTCAATGCCCCGCTTGCTGACTAGGTACCCAAGAACTTTCCGGACGAAACATTGAATGTGCACTTGGTCGGGTTCAACCTCATCCCGAACTTCCTCAAAATGCTGAAGGCCCCGGCCAAATGTTCCAGATGGTCAAACTCGTCCTGGCTTTTAACCAGGAGATCATCGACGTATACCTCCATTGATTTCCCGATTAGGTCTTTGAACATGTGATTGACCAGGCATTGATAAGTTGCCCTGGTGTTTTTTAGGCCAAAAGGCATGACCTTGTAGCAGTAGGTTCCCTGGTCTGTGATGAACGAGGTCTTTTCTTCGTCCCCGGGGTACATGCTGATCTGATTATACCCGGAGTAGGCGTCCATAAACGAGAGGAACGAATGGCCAGCCGTGGAATCCATAAAGAGATCTATCCTGGGCAGCGGATAGCAGTCCTTGGGACAGGCTTTGTTCAGGTCGGTGAAGTCCACGCACATCCTCCACTTCCCGTTGCCTTTCTTGACAAGTACTACTTTGGCTAGCCAATTGGGGTAGTGGACCTCTCGTATGGAGTGGGCTTTGAGGAGCTTCTCAACCTCCTAACACACCGCTTTCTGTCTCTCAAGGGCCATGCCCTGTCTCTTCTACTTTATAGGCCGGGAGTCTGGGTCGACGTTGAGCCGATGAGACATTACCCGGGGATCAATCCCGAGCATATCTTCATGGCACCAGGCGAATACATCCTGACTTTGTTGCAAGAATTGAATCAGCTTCTCCCTAAGGTAGGGCTCTAACAGGGTGCCAGTGCTTACCGTTCAGTCTGGGAGTTGTGGGTTCAATGCCACTTGTTCTAATTCTTCGATCGGGCCAACTCTATCATTCTGATCCCTCGGGTCCATCTCCTGGACGTTCAATGTTTCTGTGATGGCTTTCCGACAAAGGGAACTGACATAACAACTCCGGGCAGTTGCCTGATCTCCACGCAGGCTCCCAGGTGCCTGAGGGGTCGGGAACTTAACTGTCAGGCTATAGGTGGAGACGACAGCCCTGGCTCTGTTAAGTGTGGGCCTCCCCAGAATAACATTGTATGCAGATGGAGCCTCCACTATTACAAAATTTGATAATAGGGAGACTTACTAAGGGTAAGTTCCCATAAGCACGGGGAGTTCCATGGTACCGAGCGACTGAGTGCTGGATCCGTTAAAACCTACCAGGGGAGTAGCAACCGAGTGGAGTCGATCCCTGGACATCTGTTAAAACCTACCAGGGGAGTAGCACGGGGAGTTCCATGATATCGGTTGAGCTGCCTGTGTCCACCAACACTTTCTTGACCACGTAGTTGGTTATGGAGAACGTCACAACCAACGGGTCATCATGGGGGTAGTGGATGCCTCGCAAATCGTTGACGGGTCATCAATAGCTGAGTGTCTAGCTGCGACCGGTCAAGTATCCCTACGAACTGGCTGATGAATAGCTTGCTCAGCGTCTTGAAGTCATCAACCGTTCGGGGCTTAAGGGCGTGGAACCACTGCATGATTGGCCCCTTGAGAGTGCTAGGGAAGGCCAGGCATAGCAATTCGTCGACAGTGGTAACTAATGCCATCTGGGCCCTGTAGGTACGGATGTGATCCACTGGGCTCCCTATCCCGTCATAAGAACTGAGATACGGTGGCTTGAACTTCCGTAGGATGGGGAATCCGGTGACCCGAGCGGTATAGGGTGACTATGTCTCCGTGTTGGTATGATCGGGATGCTGCTTGCGGCTCAATTGCTTGATCTATTTTTGCAAACCCTGGATTTGAGCATTCACGTGTTCCCGTTCGGTCTTCCTGTCAATGTCCAAGTGGTAAATCGGATCAGATAACGAGGCTTCCTCTTCGAAGTGTGTTGACCTTGGGGATTGAACCCGGATCCGGCTCTGGGTAATCGTATGCCTAAGATCTCCCCGGCTCCGGGCTGGAGGGTCTTTGGCTGATTCCCGGGGATTTAGCCCTGATCCCTCCCCCCTGGTGGCACGGCGCCTATTGATGATGTCTCTGGCATCTTCCACCCAATGAGGATTGGTACGAGCTCGCCGCCTGGGGTGGGCGCTCTGCTACGGTCGCCATCCCAGGCGAGCTCCCAATCCGACAGGGATACCGATGCAGAGTGGGTATGATTTCAGACTCTCACGTGCTCTCGGTCGGGGGCACTCTTCCCGGTCTGGTTCTCTGATTGAGGGCGCTTCTCTTGCAAGGCCAACAGTGCTTTGATTTGCTGCTGGGTTTGCCGTTGGCCTTCCAGGAGTTACGCGAGTACCGCTGTCATCTACTCGGAGGTCATTGAGGCAGCCTGCTGCTCAAGCTGCAAGTTCTCTTGACTGACCGAAGTAGTGTTTTTCTTACCCGTCTTCGGCGGCATATTGATCAGTCAAGAATTTGTTGGTGAGGAAATTGTCATTTCCCACAGACGGCGCCAAACTGATGAAGCCAAAAATTGATAAAAGGGATTAAGAAGAGAGATGTTGTGACATAATCAATTGTATGTGGTTCGGCCCCGTTAATAAGGTGACCTACGTCCACGGGTGTGTCAGTGCGCTTCACTAGCAGATCACTGGCTGGCCTGGTGAGCCAACAATTGGGGCGGCACTACCAGTAATATCGGCCGGGTGTATGCGTATGAGATGAATGTATATGTTATTCTTTTAGTTAAGAATGTGATCCCCTTGATGGAGGTGAGTGGCCCCTTTTATACGTGCAAGAGACCACTTGTATTAGGCAATTGATTAGATAAGGAAGCCTAATCTAATTACAAGTTGATGAGCACCAATCATGGGAGGTTTCCTATATGGTGACCGATTTAGGAAACTGCTAAGTAGCTTGGCTGTCAATCTGCACCTTGTGGAGAGCTGCTGAGCTGCATTCCAGGGCTGTGCGAGCATCCCAAGCGATAACATTCGAAAGATCCCGGGATTAGTGGGTCATAGGCTCCCTTACCGGATAATCTGGGTGCTTAGCTACTGACGTGGAGGTTTGAGTTGTAGCAGAATATTTCTGGACGTATCATTCCCTAAGAGTTAGTAGGTTCACAACCCAAGCTTTTAGAGCCCGGTTGTTGTTAGGCGACGAATCAACTTCGAAACCGTCGTCGTTATTTTAGGCCAAAATTCAAAGCACACTTAAACATTTAAGAAAAACTCGAATTAGTAACATACAACCTATTCCAATGGCTGACATTAGAAACAACGAGAACAATAGAAATAATGGAAATAATCCTAACATACCTCTACCTCCTTTGCTTAAAGATTATTTCATTGCGACGGCCTATATGCCACAGGCAAGTATCGAATTACTGGAGGTGGCGGCATCTCACTTTGAGATAAAGTCATCTACCATCGCATTACTCCCTTCATTGCATGGCCGTATTAAAGAAAATCCTTATCAGAATTTAGGAGAATTCCAAGATATATGCTCCACATTAAAAATCCAACACCTAACTGATGATGAGTTAAAATTGTGACTCTTTCCATTCTCCTTAAAGGATAAAGCTAAGTATTGGCTCCAGTCTCTTGAGCCAAACACTATTAAAACACGGGAAGCTTTACATATTGCATTTTTACAAAAGTTTTTCCCTATCACACGAACTAATCAGATAAGAAAATCTATAACAAACTTTGTGATGCAAGATGGGGAAACACTTTATGACACTTGGGAATAATTTAAAGAATTATTATGCTCTTGCCCACATCATCAAGTTCCCAAGTGGCAATTGGTATAGGTCTTCTACGAGGGACTTATTCCCTCAATTCATAATACCGTTGATGCTATTTGTGCGGGTGCTTTCCTACACAAAAGCGCCAATGAGGCATGGAAAATTTTTAAAATATTAAGCAAGAATTTGATGCACCAAGCTATGTTGGTACCTCCTGAGGGGTGTCTTCTACCTAAACCCAAGCGAGATGAGCATTTTGAGTCAAGTAATACCATTAAAATAAAAGAACTATCTAGAAAACTTGACCAACTCATGAGGATGGGCCATATGCCCAGTCCAGCTCCTTCTGAAGCATGTGAATTGTGTTCTGAACCTTCTCATAATAATTTCACAGGTCCTTCTACTTCTAAATTCTCGGAGTTTGACGAGCAACACATTAACTTTATTCAACAATTCCCATGGAATAGTTATAATCCTATGCCGACTAATTTCCTAATACTTATCGACCCCAATTTCAACAAAATCAACACCACTACCCCCCTCCTAATCCTAACCCTACAAGGGATAATGCTTTTGAGGCAAAGGTATTGGCGTCCCTTAAGGCTATCGAGATGCAAGTCCAAGCACAAGCATAATAGTGCACTCTCACACACAATCCACTACGAAACTTGAGTCCCAAATGGGATAACTAGCTAATGCGGTGAGTCATAGAAATGAGGGTAAGTTGCCTAATCAACTTATTCAATACCCTAAGGGATAATTTGAGAATGGGGGTTCGAGTGAGCAAGTAAATGATGTCTCTACTAGGATGACTATTCGAGAAGAAGATGTTGAAATTCTGAATGAGAGTGAGAAAAATGTAAACATTAATTTGAATCAAGACAAGGGTTAGGACACGAGCCGAATTAGGAAAGACAATGAACCGGTCCCGACAGCTTATGTTCCAAAACTGCTGTTCCCACCAAACATTAAGGAACCATCACACTTTTCAAAGAAAGGGTCGAAAACTGAGGATATACTCGAGGTATTTAAACAATATTCCAATCCTCAACTCTATTAAGCAAATTCTTGCTTACGCTAAATTCCTTAAAGACCTATGCACTCAAAAGCGCAAGTTGCGCAGTCATGTTCCAAAAAAGGTCTTCCTCACTAAAAAAGTAAATTTGATCTTCGAACATGCTCCTCCGAAGTACAAGGATCTTGGAATGTCTGCCATTTCATGTATTATAGGTGACACTTTAATTCATCGGACTCTCTTTGACTTAGGTGCGAGTGTGAATCTCCTACCATACACGGTTTATAAACAATTAGGATTGGGCGAACTTAAACCAACGGTCGCTACCATATAATTAGCGGATCGTTCTATTAAAATTTCTAGAGGAATCGTCGAGGACGTCTTCGTAAAAATTGATAACTGTTACTATCCTGTCGATTTCATAGTCCTTGACACTGAACCGGTGATAGATTCTAGGAAAGATACTCCTGTCATTCTTGGTCATCCATTCTTAGCCACCACTAATGCTCGTGTCAATTGTCAAACGGGAGTGATGAAAGTATCATTTGGAAACATGAATCTAAAATTAAACATTTTTAACGCTATTGATCAACCTCCCCATGATGATGATTACCTACGTGAGGCGGATAGTAAGGTTAGACGAACTATTGAATCGAATAAAGAAGTAAATATGAGTAAGGAGAACAATATAATGAGTAATGAGCGAACGAATTTGATTAATCAGGACCCTAAGGTTGAATTTACTCGGAAGGTGAGAAATCAATTTGAACATATTCAGGGAGAACCATCGATCGAGTTAAAAAATAATGACATTATTTCTGTTTCCCATCGAAGTCTCCCTAGTGTCTTCAAGAGTACAAATTTGAGTTATGGCCTCCATAAGTCTTGAGCTAGAACGGTCTAATTGAAGACGTAAAAGACAGCGCTTCTTGGGAGGCAACCCAAGCTTTATTTAATCCGTTTCTCTTATTTTTGAGCATTTTGGGGTCATTTCGGTCAATTTTTTAGTTCTTTGGACAGGTTTAGGGCTCGGAGTAAATTTATTTTAAACTTATTCACATTATAAGGAGGAAAAAAGAGGAAAAGACCAACTCGCGCACGCGGCCCGCTCACGCGATGTTTTACCTTAGAGAAAATTTTTCATATTTTTTACATTTACTCTCAGCATTAGGTCACACCTCAAGTTCCGCGCGCAAAAAGTTCACCCGAGCGGCCCATTTGCACGATCCTGTGGTTTAGAAATTTTTCTTCATAAACCTAAAAGAAGCCTCAACTTTATCTCGCAGAGGGGCTCGTGCGTGCGAAGGTGGCTCGCGCGGCCCGCTCATGCTATGGAGTGCTTTGTGTGTATTCCTCTTACCTCGTTTCTCCTGAACCTGGTCAGTTGTTTTTCCTTTCTTTTTGTTTTCTTAGGCCCTTTTAGAGAGAGAAGTCCCTCACTGTTTTTTATAGTTCTGTTTGTTTTCTTTATGCTTGTTCTTTTCAATTTTAGTTTGGTTTATGCCACGATCTGCATTTAATATTTATATTTCTAGTAGCTATCCCTATTCTTTTCTTGCTTTTATTTTCTTTTATCAAGTATTGACAGGTGAATTAGTAGTTTCATTTGGAGTAGTTGAACTTTATCGCCATATATATGCATTCACCTGGTTTGTGATTGCCGAGATCGAGGTATTGTCGTTCCTTCCTAACGTACTCTCCTTTCTTTCATTTTATTGCTTCATTAGGGACAATGAAAGGTTTAGGTTTGGGGGTATGTACTCACATGCACCAATTTTTCAAAAAAATTTTGATACTTGTGCTTAAATAAGTGATGTTACCGACATTTTGTTAATCTCGAGTCAATACTTCTTGTTAGAAAACTTGGATTATTATAGAATGGTAAACAAGGGAAGATGTGGTTAAACATTTTATGAAGTCATGATGCGACATTTAGGTTATGTATCATTCGAACGTAGTTTTATATCATAAATTTGCACACAAAGCTATGCACTATATGTAATCACTTGAATACATGTTTGATGTGAACTATAATATGATTCGGATTTCTAGATAACACATGGTGCAGACTAAATCTAGCGAGCTTTTGAGCCTATCTGTTCTCTTTAGAGGGTTATAAATACACTGTGTTTGTCGAATTTTACTGAAATAGCGCATTAACTCGTTATTGAGTCTCATTATTCTTGTTTTGGTTGAGAGTCAAGTTAAAATTTTGGTTACCATGTTAAATAATCTTCCACCGTAAACAATAAAAAACCATATGACCATAGGAAATGATGGTAGGCCCTCTTTGTTTACCACCGACCGAAAAATGATAAAATTTCCTTAGTTCGTCCTTTGAGCTGTTAAACTGCCCTTTTTCTTTAATCACCATGATTCTTTTTTTTGCTCCAACTTGGCCAACTTGGAGTTTACCACTGAAAGATTGATCAACATTTAGTGGTGATAAGGCGATGTGTTGATTGAGAAGAAGAGGAAAACAAGATGATGTTTGGGGTAGTTGCCTTGGTATTCAGTAAACATTCATATCAAAAGCAACGAAAAGGAAAATAAATAAAAGGTTGAAAAAAAAAAGTTGAATGAAGGAAAGAAAAATAAAGAAGTAGAGTAAAGAAATTAAAAATAAAATGAATGAAAGAAGAGAATGAAATGATGAAAGTTGGTAGAAGAGATGATGAAAGAAATTGAATACGCCTAAGAACGCTGCTCTAAAACTACTTAATGAATCATTTCTATCATTTTTCATTGCCTGAGCTACATCACAACCTTTAAAAGTCCTATTTGATCCTAGAAAATATGGTTTTGATATTAAAACGATGGGAGGGATATTAAAACATGGTAACGGTTAATTCTTCTTGACCATTGGTGTCATATCCATGAGACTACTGTTCTTTCATGTCATGCGTCTTTCTTGAGTCATATGTGAGCGTTTATCATTTTGAAAACATATTTCCTTTGTTTCCATATATTAAAGAAATTACACTTGTTTCTAAGTGTTTAATTTGAGAGTGTAATTAACATTGTGAGATTCGTAGTCAAAGCACAGTTGGATGGTTATCCAAGTTATATTCCAAGTTCATGACATGTGCGTGTTCATTTGACTACCACACACACGCGTGCAATTTTATGAGAAACTCTATTGATTTATACAATGCATGTGCTTGGGATTGTTTCATGACATAGGTGGACGTTTGATCCCATTTCTTTTTCTTCATTATTCTATTTCAAATCATTGTTTTATGACAAGGAGGATTGAATGTTATATTTTTCCTTTTTAATAAAACTTTTCAAATTTTGAATATTTAAACAAAATTTTTTTTGTATAAGTTAAAATTTTCTTTTATAATAAAATAAAGATGGTTGTGGGTGACTTATTGACGAGAATCCTCATGAGACGCTACTCGGCCGGCTAGGGACACCTGGGGATTTAAAAAGCTTGTTGCATGTGCTAAATACAATCGCGATCCATTCAAAAATAGAGCACTTTTTATTAGTAGCTCTATTTTTCTGTTATTTTTGCTCGAGAACTAGCAAAATGTAGGTTTGGGGGTGTGATCGGGAGTGAACTAGTCCGAATAACACGCCTTAATTTACATTTGTTAGTATTTTTTATCCAGTATTTTGTATTTTACTTCATTTTCTGTTTTCTAGCAGGTTTTGAAAAAAAAAATAGTAGTTCTAGGCTAAATGGGGTGCAAAAACAGACTAAAAGAAGCAAAAAAAAACCACATTGCGCGAGCGGTCTGGTCGCACGACAATCCAGCGCATCGTTCGCGCGGCCCGCTCGAGCGACCTCCCAAAATCGCACTCACATGGTCCTGTGGATAGTGGCGTGCAGGAGGTCGTGCCGCTTTCCCTCAATAGTGTCCCAGGAAGGATCCCAAGGAGCACACTTCAGGGAAAACTAGGACTTCCTCACGCCATCCTAGAGACAAAGAGTCCCCACCTAATTTTTATCGGGAATTAGGAAACCCAAGTTTGACTCGCCCAAAATTGAATACGGTTACTCCCCCTTCATTACTAGAAACTAGGTTTGGGGGTCTTGGTACGAGAGAGGAAGGAGCCCAAGCAGAACTAAAGCACCCCCTCCTCACCCTACCAAACGGTAGGCCTTGATTCAAATATTCTTATTCTTAATTCATAATTGGTGTTGTTTCTTTAAACATACTAGATAAAGATACATGTCAAAAAGGGAACATCTAAGAAAAATTTTGTCAAAAGATTAAATCAAGTAGAAGTCGGATGTGCATGCAATTCAAGGGAGAGGTATACTCACAGTGGCTAGTCCAATCCCGGGACCGATGCAAGTAAAGGAAACATGTCATGATATGCAAAAGGAAACGAGAAGATTTACATTGTGTTGACTTAAGCGTAGTCACCAAAAGCAGAAAGGAAGGAACTGTGTAATGCAATCATGCAACAATCCAAGATAAGATGTCTCTAACACATAAGAACATAAACGGATACTATCCTAAAGGAATTGTTTCGTTGAAAACAAAATTGTAAACCTACAAAAATTCTAAGAGAAGGGATAAAGATAGTACACGATACATGGGCACTAAGCCACATGTAGACGAGGCAAACCCAAAAATTGAAGTCCACGTCCAGAGCATTCAATACTCAGCACTAAGACACCAAGAAATACCCAAGAATTTAAAAAACACAAGCAAACAAATAATATGCATGAAAAACAAGAAGAAGTGGTCTTAAATCTGGCAACCTCTAATGAATCCTATCAAAAGTGGTCTTAAACATAAGCTAGGTTAAAATCCTTATACAAAAAGTTAGATACATGTCTTAGGGAACTTCTCCAAAAAGTAGAACCTCTTTACCATTTTTAAAGTTTGAGAAATAAGGATTTTGGGAAAAGTGGACCAAGAATGTCCACTGTTCTTGTAAAAATCATAATTAATTCTACAAATATCATGTCAAACTCTACTTGGTGTCAAAAGAAAGCTATTTCATTGTAGTTTATGACAAAAATAATCCCATGGGCATGTCATGAACCTAAGGTTTCTGAAAAGTTGTTTTAAACAGACTCTGTTATTCTAGAAGTTTAATATCATTTGACAAATGAATGCAAAACACAATAGAAGTATAATAGAACTTCATGAATCATGTTAATCAAGTTATTCTAAGCTTTTAATCTCTCATCCATTTATCCTGGATGATTTTTAAACCAAGTTTTATTCATCAATTGTTGTTGAGTGATCAAGGTATGACCATTTTGGATACATAATCATAATTGTAGTTTAATCTAGAAAATTCCAAAATAGTTGTATCAAATTCAAATGCCTAGAAAATGATTTTAACTCGATCGTATACTCACGATTTTACATTGGCATATAGATACATGAGTTAGAAATCATCCCCATAAAGCGGAACATTGATAACTATTATCGATTTTTTGAAATTCAAGCACAAAGAGATTATGTTCAAATCTGTCAACCGATTTCTCAACAATTTCTAAAAATAGCATATGGATCCTAAATGTTCTCAAAATGGATCGAATGAAAGCTAGTTCATCAAAGTTTACCCAAAAAATTTGAAATCCATCAAACTATGGGTTTTGGTGGACCAAATCCAATGGACAAAATCAATATATTTTGCTGAATTTTAGCTAGTTCTTTTTAAAGTGTGAGAAAAGCATCTTAGGTGATGATTGAAGTTTATTAGAGAGATCAAATTCCTAGACCAACTTAATTATTATGATTCCCAATCAATTTAGCCCTCAAGTTCTATGAAGAACTCTATATAATGGATCAAAGGGACTTACAAATATCCTATTGGAGATGAAATTCAATAGGAATTCTAGGTAATAGGAATAATCAAGAGATAGGTATGAACATAGGAATCATCCTTCTCATAGATCATACTTCTAAACCATCATAGAATTCAAAATAGATACATACATATAGTTATGTATGCATGGATCTAAACTAAATAGAACAATGAAATCAAAATTGAAAATCAATAGTAAAAATCAATCTCTAATTATGAACTATGAATGAAAATCAAAAGAGACTTGGATCTAGATATGTGAGTGTGTGAAGAACAAGAGAGGAAGAAGATGAGTGTTCTAACAAAAAAAAAAAACTAAACTAGATCCAAGTCTTATAGATATATACATATATATAAGTAGGAATTAGAGATGAATTATGATGTCAACCTCTTGGAGGATTCTCAATTATGCAATCAGAGTTGAATTGAAGATCTTATTCTTCAAGCATTCTTCAAGCTCTTCAAGCACTTATCCATGGAAGTTTAATGGAGGCAATTGATGTCAAAGCTCTCTTTAATTATCTTAAAGTTAATTATATAAGAAATCAATTCATGATTCACTATTCTCTTTTAAATTGAAAATATTTTGCTAGTTTATTCACTTGTGTACTCTCTTGTGTATGCTTGTATGTACTTGTGTGTCTATATATCCTCTTGTGTGTGAAAGATGATCTCATATGGATCTATATATTCAGTTTTGAAAACTTAACTCTTAAGTTACAGGGTTAAAACAGGATTTTTAGAGAGTAAAAAGGGTTAAATGGCCATTTCGGTGCCTAAACGCAGCTTCCAAGCAATTTCCTCATAGTGGGAGGCTTCTAAAATAGTTTGGAACCAAAAAAGCTCAATGGAGGGGGTAACATGTGGGTGGCAGCTTAGGTGGAACCCGCCATCTACTTTTTGTCCTCCTCTGGTTGTCCTTAAGCTCTGTTTCAAATATTACGTTCACTGCTTTTCCAGATTTTTGAAAAAATTCTTTTTGGTGTCCAAAATTGTCTGTTTTCTTACTGTTGGAAAGCTATGTAGTTGAATTTTAGTATAAAAATATTCTAGGAGGTTTTGAAATGAAAATTGAAATCTAATTGAAGTCCGAAAGTCCTCCAGAACTTTCGTCGTCTTTTTGAAATCAAATGACGTCATTTTAAAAATTACTTTTCATTGTGCATCAATTTTGAACTTTTCTTTGAAGTTGAATCTCTGGATACCTAGAATACTATATTTAGAACACTTTATGTTCATATAAGCCTGAGTGAATATGAATTCTGAGAGATGATTTTGACAAAATTGGGATTTATGCATGGCAAAGGGCTTTTCTGAGCTTGAAGTCACTTTCTGATGTTCGATCTTTCAATTGTGTGGAATCTAGTACCTTCTATAGGGTAAATTTCATCATCAAATCCTCTAAGATGTTATCCATCCTAAATCCTATCAGTGTGGTCAAAATTGGGTGTCTACAGTTTGCCCCTCTTTGGCTGAGCTTGTTGTGAACAACGTGAACTGCAAGTGAGTGCCAAAGCTTTAAGGCACCTATTAACCATACTGAGAGGTTTTAGGAAAAACAAAATCTGTAAAAATCAAGAAATTCAAAATCAGAGAAAATAAAAAAATCACGAATGCAAGAATACAATACAATGTTGGGTAGAGGCGGCTAAATCTAAGCTGGTGCTGGTCGTGCTCCACTGGAGCTGTCTACATGTCCTTTTCAGGAATCAGACCAGGGCATAGTTCAAGCATGTGAAAGGACAAAGAACACACAAACAACAATATGGATTAAAATGCTCCTATCATAGGATGTTGATGCAGTATGAAACATAAACGTGCATGTGCTAGAGGAATCGCCCTCAAGGGTTCCCTAGATGCAAAATCTAATGCAAGGGATGCAATGTCTCATTCTCATTGTCGAAAAGATAAGTATGCTATCTATATCTTGGATGATTCTCGGAGTCTTTTCGGAGTCTTTCTTCTGAGTTTGAGGCTTGTAGGTGTCATCTATATCTTGAACGACTACTGAGTATCGTGTTTAAACAACTTCTGATAAAAAGTGTCTTTAAGCTTGGACAATCTCTAAAATAAAACCCAGATGACTTGATGAATTGTCCTAACCCCTAGACGGTTGCTGATGTAGAGTAGAGTCCTTTTGCTGGGGACGTTTACTTAATTTAGAGTCCTTCTGCTAGGGACGATTGTTGATGTAGAGTCCTTCTGCTGGGGATGATATGCTGATGTAGAGTACTTTTACTGGGGACGATGGCTGATGTAGAGTCCTTTTGCTGGGGATAAATCTTCTGAAACAGGTCCCTCTGCCGGAGACAAATCTTCTGTTCTTCTGATACAGGTCCTTCCTCAGGGGACAAATCTTCTGAAATAGGTCTAGAGGTTAAATCCTCTAAAACAGGTCTCTCTGCCAGAGACAAATCTTTTGTTCTTTCCAAAAATAGGTCCTTCTTCTAGAAAAATCTTTTGTTCTTCTAAAATAGGTCCTTTTGCTGGGGATAAATCTTCTATTCTGATGCACGAATTCTGAGAGATACACTGATTCTGAGACATACCCTACTTTTGGAGGTAACCCCGATACACGATTCTGAGATGTACACAATTCTGAGAGATACCCTATATCTGAAGGCAACACAATGCTGAGAGATATCCTTTATCTGGAGGCAACACGATGCCGAGAGAAACCCTATATCTGGAGGTAACCCCGATACTCGATTCTAAGATACGTGATTCTGATAGATACCCTATATCTGGAGGCGATTCTGATACACAATACTGAGAGAAACCCTTTATCTTAAGGCAACCCCGATACATGATTCATGAATTTTTGATAGATACCCTTCATCTGGAAGCAATACTGATGCTGAGAGAAACCCTAATTCTGGAGGCAACCCATGGATACAAATTTTGAGAGATACCCTTCATCTGGAGGCAACCCACGGATACAAATTCTGAAATACACATGATTCTATGAGAAACCATATATCTAGAGGTAACCCATGGATATAAATTCTGAGAGATACCCTTTATCTGGAGGCAACCCGCGGATACAAATTCTGAAATACCCACGATTTTGAGAGAAACCCTATATCTGGAGGCAATCCTGATGCATGATTCTGAGATACATGATTCTGATGGATACCCTATATCTAGAGGCACTTCTGATAGTTGATGCTGATAGATATCCTATATCTACTGGGGGCAACACGAATTCTAAAAGTTCTTTGCTAAGGAAATTCTATGATTCACGAGTTTACTAAAGTATACTTTTCTTCTGGAGGTGATTCTGGCAATATCTGAAAGTTCTCTGATTGGGGAGATATCTGAGATTTTTGAGATGTGAGCTCATATTCTGGAGGCCCTGCTGATTCAATCTGAGACTCATATCGGTGCTTTGACTGGTTCAAATATTCTTGCAACATGTCGGGCTTATTCTGACTCTTTCTCGAATATCTTGATTCTCAGCTTTTGAAGATTCTGTATTCTGACTCATCTTCTGCAAATCCATTCTGGACATAATTCTCGAGTGATGGTAGAGCTGTGGTGCCCTTGATTCTTAGTGTCTGGCGACTTTTATTCAACTTCGAATGGTTTTCATCCAAGATTCAAATTCTTAAGGGTCCTTCAGACCAATTCCAACAAGTTTTAAGCACTCTTAAGGCTTACATATCAAGATCGGACCTATCCAGGGTCAACATAAGAGTTTCGTCAATTTACAAAGAGCATAGTAGCTCCTTAGACTGATTTGGAGGATCGTCTGTTAGTGCCACAGGATCCGCCTTCTTGCATGAGGTCGACGCAGAATTTGGAAGATGATGATGATCTTGTTGATGCTTTGAATGGAATTCCTTCTGCATCATTTACTCTATTTTAGGAGAACTATGATGCCTTCAAGGCTACTCATCTGATGCTCAATTTCCTGCTTTTAAATGACTCACGGTTATTTCTTGGCTTCTTTATTTCTGATTAAATGCTTGTTTTCTCATTTCTCATTGTCATTTGCAGGGGAGCTCTTTCATGGATGGCCCTGGCCAACCATTACCTCCCATTCCTTCTTGTGACTGGCGAGCTTCGACTATGCTGTCCAGAGTCATATTTTTTATGGAGATTCCTTATGATCTTGTGGAGCCTCAGCTAATTTTAGAGCAATATGAGTCAATTCCCTGAGCTATTTTTAATGAAGAGTGAGCATATGCACAGAATCTGAGGGCTTGGAGTCTTACTCGAGAGGGATATGTGAGTACTTCTAAACATTACTCTGATTCTTCTGATCCTTCTGATCTTATAATTTCTTTTATAGTGGGATAGCATGAGCCAGACTTACATAGATCGAGATGCGACTCTGGTAAATTTCTTGACCTCTCTTTCTTTCATTGCATTTTCAACCCTATACTGATTCTTTTTTCTGATAGGTGGCTCAATTCAGGCAGCTTCAATCATAGCTGGAACGGATGAACGTAGGCCCCTTCTAGTGGGACTGGTGTGTCTAGGCGAAGGCACCAAGTTGATGATGATGATAGTTCCACGACCACGGATATGCCTGCTCGATATCCACGAGCTACTCATCATCGCCGATTCTGATGATTACCCCTTTTCATATGTACCTATGACTATCTTCCTTGTTTTCTTGCTTTTTGTACTGAGACTGAAGTTGATGTATTCGGTTTGAGAGTTGATGGGTCTGTACCCTTGACTTTGCTTGATGCTGCTTTATGCTATCCTTTGCTTTTGCTTCAAATTCCTTGCCATGAGGTTGATTTGCTTGACATTTTGCACACTGACACAAAGGACTCAGTTACAGGGAAAGGATGATTCCTTTTTTCGACAATGTCTTCAGATTTTGATGCTTGAATTTTTGAGGATTTGCATGTTTGAACTGAAAATTTTATCTTGTAGCAAGATATTGAATTGGCTTTACATATAATCTTGGAGCTTTAAAAACATTCTACATAATGTTTCAATCTTGACATTAGATTCACATCTTTAGATTGCTTAAAACTTTTCAATTTAATATCAAGAAGTACCAAAATTTTCATTTAGGTGCTTAATTCTGATAACCAAGTGATCTAAAAAGAACAGTTATCAGGGTATGGGCAAATGACAGTTTGCCCCTAGTTGAGAGGGATGAATGGAAGTTTGGGCGTTTAGTGTGGTAGTGATATCTTGAGGCTCTGGGCAAACTCTCAAGTTTGCCCCCTAGTTTGCAAGGTTCAGGGACCGAGAACCAGGAAAGCTCGCCTACTTATCCCTAAGTAGGAATCAGGTCCAAAGTAGTTCGGTCAAGGTTTGAAGGAAGGTATTTAAAGTGTGGTTGAGTATTTGAGGAGTAGTGACCGAACTGAGTAGGTTGCCTATGTATCCCCAAGTGGGAATCAGGTCAAGCGTAGTTCCTCGAAGGTCAGAGGTTTTGAAAGAATAGGTTTGAAAGAAAGGTTTTAAGCATAGTATTTCTTGAGACGATCAATGTTGATTGGTTGATTGAATTCACCTCCATCTAGACCCATCAAGTATGCTGCTCCTCCAGAGAGAAGCTTTTTGATGGTGTACGGACCAACCCAATTCGGTTTGAATTTCCCTCTAGGATCAAAAACTGATGCTTTCCATTCTGTAAGCACAAGGTCGCCTTCCTCAAGTTTTCTTGGACGGACCTTCTTGTTGAATACTCGGGCTATTCT